>CM062938.1:1875000-3362500 GCA_031878705.1 Tapirus indicus
CAGGCGCCCTCGCCTGCTGGCATTTCCCTGCCTCAGGACCTTTGCACTTGCTGTTCCCTCTGCCTGGAACACTCGTCCCCCAGAAATCTGCACAGCTTCTTCCCTCACCCACAAGTCTGCTCAGATCTCAACTTCTCAACTGCCCAGGCCGTCACCTGCTCCAGAATCCTCATATCCTGCTCTGCTTCATCTTTTACCCACACCATGTCTCACTTTCTAATATCCTCTATAATTTATGGATTTATCAGGCTGTTGTTTACTGTCTGCTTCTCTGTCAGGACTGAAGCCCAAGGAGGGCAGGGCTGTGGGTCAGATGGTTCACAGCCACATTACTCGAGTCCAGAACGGTGCCTGGACACAGTAGCGCTCAAGAAATACTTGCGGAATGAACAAATAACCAAAGGAACAATTTTTTCAATCAGAATATACGACTTTGCATACTATATGATAATCACCATGTTAAGTTTCAAAAACATCACTAAGAAAAAAAGAATTCAGAAGGAAACATATCAAAATATCAACAACAATTGTCTCTAGGCAATGGGATAATGGGCAATTTAAAAAATTCTATCCTTAGGGAGTTTCCAAATTTTCTACAATGAGCGTATCGTTCTCTTATAACATTTTTAAATTATTAAGCCTTCCCACTGGAAACGAGTGTTTCCGGGACTTATTCAATAGGTATTCGCAGCTGTGTTTAAGCCCCAAAGGCACAGATCTGTAAGATTTTTGAGTTACAGACCCGAGAAGCCACTGTCCTGCTCCAAACATCGTCCCCGAGATGGGGACGCGGAAGCAGGGACTCGCGCATCCTTCTGGCCCTAACGCGGGAGACGGCTGCGCGGCGGGCAGAGGGCGGCCGGCCACGCGCGAGGTCAAGCTCACTGCTCAGAACCATCTCCCGGTCGGTGGGTTTCCCACGGGGGTCCTCGCACCCCTCCGCTGTGGCTCGTCTCCGTCGCCCCGCGGGACTAGTAAGGCGCTCCCTCCTGGAACACGAGGGCTCGGCGTCCCGTCCACTCCCCGGTCCAAGGGGACCGCCCGTCCCTCCGCTCCCGTCTCCGAGACCTCCCCGCAATGCTGCCGCCGGCCACCAGGGGGCAGCGGCGAGGCGCCCGCGGGAGTGCGGCGGGCGGGAGAGCTCATCTTCCAGCAGAAACCCGAAGCCCTGATTTGCAGCGGGAATACCCTGATTTTTTAAATGTTGTCAGCTAATCAATTAAAAAACTTCGGGGCGGAAGGGACCAAGCAAAAGAAGAGTGAAGGCGGGATTCAACCCGTTTACAGCCTCTGACCCCAGCCCTCTAGGCCGGGGTGACGTCAGATGTCAGAATCCTGATTCTTGTTAACTTTTTCATTTTTCCCGAACCCTGTTTTGAGCAGAGGCGCCACAAGGCAAAACGGTAAGGTGCCGGGGACCCCCTGACCCCCATCCCGCCCCACCGCCTTCATCCTCCACTGCTCCATTTGACCTGCTTGTGTACTGGTGTTTCCTCCTAACCGGCTTTCAACAAAATTGTTCTGTAGCTTCTCTATAAAAGTTTGGAAACCACCGCCCTAGTCCAAACATGTCATTCTACGGATGGAGACTGAGGCCCAGAAAGGGCAGGAGCTTGGTGTCTTTCATCAGACACCCTCGTCCTAATGCCAGAGACAGGCTGTGTGGCCCAAGGAGGAAAGGGGCATCTCCTCAAGGTGAATGGGAAGGTCACGGTCAGTTGCTGTGGAGGGACCATTTCCTGGGGCCTCCCACGTGTGCAGGGCCGCCCTGGGCACTGGGAATTCGAGGGAATGCACTCGGGTGCCTGTCCTCTGGAAGATCACCTCCCAGAAACGGGACAGAGGGCCCTCCAGCTTCTCTCCCCCACCGCCACCCCCAGCACACATTCTCCATTTGTCCCCACTGCCCCGAATCCACCCACCTCCCTTCCCCACTCGCCCTGCGCCCCAGGCCCGCAGGGGCTGCAGCTATGGGCTTCCTTGCTCCCCGGCTCGGGTTGGGCCAGCCAGTGGGAGACGGAGACTAGCGGGTGGGAGGAGAGTGAGGTTGGGGCTACTTGCCCAGCCCCTTGGCAGGTCACGAGCTTGACCACATCCCTCCAGGAAAGACGCACAGACAGCCTTCTCCACACACCTCTCCCCTGATTCCAGAAACTGCTCCCGATCCCGTTCTGGAGCCCTTCTTGCTGGTCCTGCACTCTCCCTTCTTAATTTCCTTAGATCTTTGTAAATAGCCCCTTTTTAAATCTCCCCTCAATTTGCCAATTTTGGGGGTGCCATCTGTGTCCTGATGCAGCCACCTCCATTTCCGCCATTTTCACGTGCCGTCTGTCCTATTATCTGTCACTATCCGTTATCACCTATTAATAGTTTTCTCTAAATCGACCAATTTTATGTTTATCATTATTTGTTTACTATTATTAACACCCTAAGTGATCATATCCATTAAATCACAAGTTTGCTCAGCAAGCTGTATTTTTTCTAATCCTCATTAATTCATCACTAATAAATTTAAATGTTTCACCTATACTTTAGCTACTATCTATGTGTATGGCCAGCATCCACGAACCCACATTCAGGAAACAGTGACATTGCAGGAGGAAGTGGCTCCCCTTGTCATATAAACAGAGAACCGGGACCTCAGGAAGGAGTAATGAATTCCCAGAGGAGGGGACACGTGGGCAGGGTCAGGTCTAATGAGTGGTATTTCATAAGAAGAGCAGGGGGGCAGAGTGTGTGTGTGTGTGTGTGTGTGTGTGTGTGTGTCTATGTGTGTGTGTGGTGGGGGGAATGGCCTGAGGAAAGCCTCTGAGGAGGGAGATGCGGGGGGCAGCTGCAGAGGATGTCCTAGGGGTCATGATGGGAGCTGAGCCTGCAAGGGCAGGTGGAAGCCGAATTTCGAAGAGGCTGCAGTGTCACACTAAGGAGTCTGGACTCGATCCTGTGCAGACAGTTCCAAAGCCTGTTTATGTGTGTTCCGGGAAGTTAGTAGCACAGGGAGCCACTTAAGTTTGGGAAATTATGAGTTCAACAAAGGTAAACAGGTTTCTTTCCTGCAGGACTTGTCAGAGCCTTGACTCTGCTCATGTACATCAAGTCTCTCCAAGATAAATTGACCATCCCTCCTCGGTTCTGTGACGCTGTTGATGAACAGGGGTCAGCAAGCTTTTAAGGCAAAGGGCCAGATATTTTAGGCTTTGCAGGTCACGGATCATCTGTCTTACATATTCCTCTTTTATTTTTCTTCTTACAACCCTTTAAAAATGTAAAAACCATCCTTAGATCACGGGCTGTACAAAAACAGGCCACGGGCCATATCTGGCTGTCACCATAGCTTACTGAACCCTGGGTTATAAGACACAGCATGGATTATAAATGGGGAGTGGCGGGAGATGACCACGTTAAGCGTCTGTATCAACTGAAAGACAAATACCAATTTCAGAAAGGTTAAAATGTAGAGGGGAACCCTGGGGGAATACAGTGTTTCCCAAACTGATTTGACCTTGAGGCCCTTTTTTCTGCAGAGCATCTCAAGGAGTGTTCCGAGGAACCCACTTTGGGAAAGGCTGCTGTGGGACCGGGTGGGTCCCAGTCATGGGAAAAGAAGGGCTGCCCCGACCTGGATTCTCTCGGTCTTCTTGTGCATCGTCTCCATGTCGTTGTTGAGCTCCGTGACGTACGTGAACCGAGCAAAGTTCTTCTCCTCCTTGGCCAGAAACTCCTCAATGAGCTGATTCAGGTTCCCATCCTCGGTCAGCTTCAGCAGCCGGAGGTGGGCCACCTCGTAGCTCTCAAAACTCTCGCCCTTGTTCTTCTTCCCGTGCTTCTTTGCCTTGAGAGCTAGAAAAGGAGGAAGCATCAACAGTGAGTCTGAAAAGGAACCACTCAGAGTAGTGCCAGGCAGAGAGAGGGGTTCCATATTGTCATTGGTCTTGGGGAGGAGGCTCGTCTTTCCCAGGAGACAGGGCAGGAGCTCCACTCCTTAGTCAGGTCACAGATACCTAATTGAGCATCTACTATGTGCCAGCCACCATGCTGGGCTCTGTGGATGCAAAATCCCTTACCCCTGGAGCTTTTACTGGAGGAATCAGACAAAAAGAGAAAAGAAAAAGAGATATCCAAGTAAACAGAAAAAGAAATCCAAGAATTACCACTGTGGTCCAGGCAACGGAGGAGACGCAAAAGGGAGCTGAGTAGTCGGGGAAGGCCTTTCTAAGGAGGTGACATTTGAGCAGGATGAAGGTCAACGAAGCCCTGTTGGCAGAGGGCCTTAGGCAGGCTCAGAGCTTGGCAAATACAAGGAATTAGAAGCAAGAAAGTTCTCCAAGCTTTGTTCTCTCCAGCCTGATACCTGCAATACCCCAACTCTCCTGAACTCAGTCTTCTTTCTCTGATTTGGTCTCCATGTGGCAATCAGAAGTATCTTTCTAGGCACACCTGGCCATGTGACCCCTTTACAGGCTGTGGCTCCTCACTCCTTGGGGTGAAGCTAAAACTTCTCAGCATCGTTTAAGATCTGGTCCCCTCTACCCCTCTGGAGAGTGTACCTTCTTCCTTTTTGGCCTGCTCCTCGAACTCGATGCGATCATTCAGCTTGATGAGCAGGAAGGATTTGAGCTTGGTCTCATGGGCGTAGACACGCTCCAGCTCTCGGATCTCCAGGTTGTACTGAGAGATGTCCTTCTGCTGGCGGTCCTTCATGGCGGCCATTCGGGCCATGGCTTCCAGCCTGGGCAAGGTGGGTACAGAGCCTGAGTGTCCAGAGGCTCCTCCCCTCTGCCCCCCTCTCCCTACCAGTCCAGAGGGACCTCCTGCCAATGACCATCACTTCTTTAATCATGGTGGCTTCTGGGAGTGGAGGAAAAACCCTCCTTACCTGAATGACAGGAGCTAACTCTAGACCACTCTCAGGAAATCATTTTTCTATCATCATCACCACCACCATCATCACCACCACCATCATCACCATGATCACCACCATCATCACCACGATCACCATCATCACCACCATCACCTTCATCACCACCACCTTCATCACCACCACCACCATCATCACCATCACCATGATCACCATCATCACCACCATCACCTTCATCATCACCATCACCTTCATCACCACCATCACCTTCATCACCACCACCATCATCACCACCACCATCACCACCACCATCACCACCACCACCATCATCACCATCACCATCATCACCTTCATCACCACCACCATCATCATCACGACATCAACATCATCACCATCACCGTCATCAGCATCACTTGCCAATTACTATGCCCACTGCCTCATATACACACATTATTTAATCCTCACAACCACCCAAAGAGGTCCAACAATGTAGTAGTCGTGGAGCCAGGATTCAAACCCAGATCCTCCTGACTCTAAAACCTGTGCTTTTCACAGCCAAAGTATGTGCCTCTTGCCCCTGTGAGTGTGAATCCAGGCGACAACCCTGACTGAGAGACCTAGAGACTAGAGGCAGGGGACCTGGAGGAGACGGGACAGCATAGAGGCTTGGCTCTCAGCCCCACCACATCCGCCATTCACCTGGATCACAGGTCGGTGTTTTGGCGTCTCTAAGCCTCCATGTCCTGGTCTGTAAAATGGGGATAATAACCCCGAGGGTGGTTGTGAGGGTTGAAATAACACCCAGACCCCCAGCACCACGCCTGGCACACAGTCAGTGCTCAGAGTTACGATGATGATGACTTAAGGTTCCTCAACCCATAAGCACAGGGGACAGAGGTGCCCAGAGTAGGAAGCTGGCTGCTTAGCAGGAGGCTAAGAGACATCTCAACCAGGGTCCCTCCCAGCCCACCTCTGCTCGTAGGCCTGAGCAGACTGCTCGATGGCCATGTTCATGGTTTTCTTCTGCATCAGCAGGCGCCGATGGAGCTGCTGGTAGACGTGGTCGTAAGCGGCCTTCTCATACCGCAGGTCCTCGATCTCCTTCCGGAGCTTGGCATTGGTGGTCAGCATCTTGTCAAAGTGAACAGTGACCTGGGGGGAGGGCTGTGCTTCAAAACAGGGCTCACTCCTGGGGCACGAGACAAGCTTCCAGAAGGCCCACCTCCCACCCCAGGCCCACAGATGGAACAGCGGTGGAGCGTGGGGCCAGAGGCTTGAGTTGGCCACCAGCTGGCTAAGTCGCTCTTGGCAAATTCTATTTTTCTGGATTTCAACTTTCTCAACTACTTTTATACCTGATTTCCAGTTTTTAGCAATTACAGGGGAGAGAGGAACAAGCTAAATGACACCACGAGGAAATGATCAGCCAAATCCAGGTGGCAGGACTTCCTACGGGAAAGTTGGTGGCAAGAAGAGAGTTGGGGGGGGGCTGTTTTAGGGCAGGGCTTCCCCAGCCCAGCACCGTTGGCATTTGGTGCTGGATGATTCTTTGTGGTGGGGGCCGTCCTATTCTTTGTAGAGCGTTAAAGAACCATCCTTGGTCTCTACTCACCAGACGCCAGTAGCACACCCCCAACCCAGTTGTGACACCAAAGATGTCTCCTTGTGAAGACAATGTCCCTCTGGGGGCAAAATCACCCCTGACTGAGAACCATTGTTCTAAAGAACTTTAAGAGACCTAACAATTATGTGAACTTTGAAAGACATTTTGGGGCCAGCCAGAGAAACGTTAATATCGGCAAAATTAAAGAAATTGTATTAATTTTGTAAGGTGTGATAATGGTCTCATGGTTATGAAAGAAAATGTTTGATTTTTAGAGATGCAAACTGAAGTATTTAGGGGTAAAATGTCATGATGTCTGTAATTTACCCTAAAATTTGTAAGAGGAGAAAAGGGTGACATGAATACAGCAAAATGTTAATAATTATTAAATCTAAGTGAGAGGTATGTGGGTGTTCATTATTTTATTCCCTCAACTTTCCTATGTCTTAATAAATTTGTCTTAATAAAAAAAGTTAAAAAGAAAAGGTAAAAGAAGTGCTCCCATAGACGTTGAAAAGAAACAACTGCAGGGGCCGGCCCGGTGGCACAGTGGTTTAGTTCACGCTTGGCAGCCTGGGGTTCGCAGGTTCGGATCCCAGGCGCCTGCTGATGCACTGCTTGTCAGCCATGCTGTGGCGGCGTCCCATATAAAGTAGAGGAAGATGGGCACGGATGTTAGCCCAGGGCCGGTCTTCCTCAGAAAAAAAAAGAAAAGAAAAAGAAACAACTGCAAAAAATATTCCTAAGGGTAAGGGAGTAGATTTGATCAGAGGTTTTCAAGGCATGTTCTGAGAAACCTTGGGTTTCTGCAGGGTCAAGATTGGGGTCAGGCAGGTGAGGCAGCCAAGGTGCAAAATGTAAGGAGGCGCTCAACTTTCAGGCTTGTGGAAATGCAGGGTTGACCTGATGCAGTGAGAGCCTCCTTAAACTTTGCACCTCTGGCTCTTTGCTTGTCTCACTGAGTCCCAGCCCTGGGCTCCTCTGTAGAGTGTCCATAGCCCCCACACAAGGGAGGGGACCCCGGGGCCAGAGCATTCTTGTTCTACCTCTGTATCCTCCACTTACCCTTAGGAAGGTATTAGTTATCAGTCATTTGCACTTTAGTGTGAATTTTACTCCAGGACTGTTGGAATGCTTCCATCCTCTGATTGTGGGATAAAGGTCCGACCCATGGGGAGGACTCTCAGGCCCCACTGTGCAGGTGGAGGAGCCTTTAGGGTCATGGGTACTCTGGGCCCCTGAAATAACCTTCAGAGATGGCTACCTAATCTACTAAAAGACACAGCCAGACCCGGTCAGGGAGGAAGGGAAGAGGGGACCAGGTTGAAATACAAAAAGGCAACCCTCTCAGAAATGAAAGAGGAGACATTGCTACAGACCTTACAGAAATAAAAGGAATAAGGGAATATACTAGGAACAACCATATACCAACGAATTAGGATAACTTAGAGAAAAGGGACAAATTCCTAGAACTAAAGAAACTACTGAATTGACTCAAGAAGAAATAGAAACTCTGAAGAGACCTGTTGCAGAAAAGTGAACCTCTGCAGACGAGTCATCACTAAATCATGGATGCACTTACTAATTCATTCATTCAGTCAACAGATGTTTGCTGAGCACCTACTCTGAGCCTCACACTGTGCCAGGCGTTGGTGGTTCTTAACCAAGGGGACCTTCGGCCTCAGCAGCGTTGTTAATAATAGTGCAGATGCCTGGTCTAAGCCCCGGGGTCCTGATCCAGTGACTCTGGAGGCGACAGGAATGTGCACTGTGACACACGTCCTTGGCTTTCTGAGGCATGGCTGCAAATCACTGTGCGGGGGTATTAAAGACACTGCCCTGCCCTCGGGCCACGTGCAGGCTACTGGGGGAGACAGACAGAGATCAGAACTGGTTAGCATCAACCGCCTGGTGGTCAGAGTTGGGGGAGCTAAGAGATTTGTGCCATGAGGTGGTGACAGGCTTCCCCCCCAGTCAGTTCACTTTCCTCTCTCCTGGCTCACGTTGTAGGAGCTGCAGTTTCACGAACCGGACTGGACTGTGTTTGCACCTGCCCAGCGTTCCCTCTCCCTTTCTCTTTGCTTTTCCAGGGGAACCACATAGTTGTGTAGGGCTTCCCTCCCCTGACTTGTGCAGGGGGCGGTCCAAGAGTAGTTGTGTAACTCAAGTCCATGTATTCCATTCTTCCGACCAAAGTGATTGGTTTGGGGATGGGCACATGACCCAAGCTGGCCCAGTTGGAACCCTCCCTGGGACTTGTGATTGAACAATTAGGGAAGAGATGCCCCTTTTCTGCTGGCATTTGTTGACATTGGGGACTGCCCAAGAATGAAGTCATCTCCACCCAGAGGAGAGATGGATGGAAAAAGCGTCCTAAAGACATGTTTGGAGCACCTGGATCCAGCTATGCCTGAAGGCCCTACTTCTCCTCCTGAACTTTTCAATTCTATAACCAATACATTCCCTTTTTTTGCTTAAGCTAGTTTGCAATTTAGAGACTCCTGCTTAATGCCAAAGCCACTGTAAATTGAAGGTGATCCAGAAACACTGCTTTTCTCTATCAAGTCATGTGTGTCTGTGCCTAATATTTCTTAGAGACAGAGTCAACGACCTGAAGACACTAGCTCTGACAGAGGCACGAGCAGACAGCCATGAGGACGGTCTGGTGAAGGGTAACATTTGAGCTGCTTCTTAAAAACAAGCCGGAGTTTTTGAGGCAAGGAACTAAGATAGGCATCCCAGGAGGGGTGGGGGTGGGGGTAGAGGATGGGGGGACAACAGCATGTGCCAAGGTGCAGAGAGCAAGAAAGAGAAAGGCAACTTGGGCAACAACAGCAACAAGTGGGTGGAGCAGGGCGGGTGGAGCAGGGTGGGTGGGAGCAGGGCAGGTGGAACAAGGTGGGTGGAGCAGGGTGGGTGGAGGGTGCTGGATGGTTCATCTTCTCTGAGTCAGCCAAGGAAATGGGCTGAACATGGCTAATGGCTCCACAGACGCCATCCTACTCTGGGCAGAGGTGGGCTAGCCGCCTGCAGAGCTGCAGAGAACACCTTACGTACGAGATTCAAACGGGTTTCCAGAGTGTGGATCTGTTTCTGCAGTTTCCGGGGGTTATTGGCCTCCTGCATTTTTGTGAAGATCTGTTTTTGGTTTATAATTTTTTTTTCCATCTGAATGATCTGAAGAGAGAGAGAGAAAACCCAGTTGTGTTAACATCTGCATGGGTACAAATTCTACAGTTCAGTAACTCGTGCGCTAAAACAAAAACTGGAACGTTCTTTCTTTTCCTAATAATGGAATTTTAATTTCTGTCTCGAATGCACGCTCAGTTCAACTTAATCTTGGCCGGTTTGGGGTAAAGTGAGGCAATTTTAGAGTTTTTGCTCTCGCCTGTGTGTGGAAATTTCACTCACCCGTGGGCATAAATTCCCCTGTACCCTAAAGCCATGGTTTCCAGCAGAAATAGCATTGTCCCCCCGGGGCCTCCTGGAGTCTGTGGAGTGTTTTCTGGGTCTTGCAGTGACAGAGGCACTTAATGACCGGGCCACGAGATGCCACACTGGGTTTGGAGAGGCCCAGGTCCTTGTTGACCCTGGAAAGAGCAGTTTAATGTTGGGGGGACATTTCTTCCATCACTGGGAGCGGTAGTGGAGACAGTGCCTACCCGAGAAAGGGAAACAGGGAATCCAGACGACTCCTTCTAGACACTTCTAGAAGGGGGAAGAGCTGGCAGTAACTTGGAACTGCAGGAGTGTTGTGTTGTGTTTGTGTTTGGTTTTTAGATTTTTTAAGATAAAAGAGACAAGGAAAGGACATCTTGTGGAAAGAGAGGGTGAAGACTAGAGCAGTAAGGATGGTCACTGATGGAGCCAGGTCTTCACGGAGGGCGGCTGACACAGGAGGGCCCGGCCTTGCAGAGGAGGGGCAGTGGGCACCTCTTCCTCTGAGGCCCGTGGACGGAGCAGAGATGGGAGGACGCGGGGCCGAGGTGCGGGGGGAGGCGTGGCTGCCACAATCTCTTAAAGCAGATGAAACAACGCGGAGGCCACCTATGTCCAGAGGACTTCTTGCTAAGTCAAAAATAAATATTCTCAATGCAGTGTGCTGCCCCGGACTGGACCCTGGGACAGTAAAGGGACATTAAGGGGAAGACTAGTGAAATCCAGAAGAAGCCTGTGGTTCAGTGAGTGGTATTGTACCAATGTTAATTTCTTAGCTTTGGCAAATGTCCCACGGTAATGTAAGATATTCACGGGGGAAACCAGGTGGATGGTATATGGAAACACTCTGTATTATCTTTGTAATGTTTCTTACATTTTAAACTGATTCCAAAATCAAAGTTTATTAAAAAGTAATTGATAAGTAAATATCCTTTTGGTGCAAGCTTCTCTTTGGTTGGGTATTATGTTCGCTGCAGCCAAAAGTACTCCTAACTGACACGACATGGACTTTACTTAGGAAGACAATTGATTCTGACTTTAAATAAGTGAAATACACCTTGCCACGGCTGACAGGAAAAAATTTTGGCGTCTCTCTCTAGCCTGTACCTCCAGCCAAGCTCCCCAGGCCCAGACACTCCCCCGTCGGCTTCCAGAGGACGCACCCCATCATCTGTCACACGAACCCCGGCAGATGGAGTCATTTTCACACATCGCCAGCGGTGTGCATAACCAACTCTCCGTGTGGCTTGGTCCAGGCAAATTCCTACTTTATCTGCCCACGATTTACCCCTCCTAGAAGCAGCTGGCTCATGCTAAGTCCTGGAAGGCTCTAGAGAGGTTTGTAGAATTGTTATCTGAAGGAAAATGCCCTTGAAGCCTGGTGAGTGCAGGTCCCGAGTGCGTCCGGGCACCTCCTCTTCTCAGGGTTTGGGCTGAGACTAAGCTCTGGGACTGTTTTTGGAACTGTGGTGGGTGATGGCAGCAGGAAAGGAGGGACACTGCCATCTTAAACGACCACGTGTGTTTCTCTTTGTCTTAGAGCTGGTGACTGGAATTCACCTTTGAGGACAGCCTGAAGCCCAGCTCCTTCTGGAATGGAGATGAGAGAGGTTAAGTGCTCGGTGTGAGGAAATACAAAGTTTATCAGCCACATGGAGGCCGGTCTCCAGAGCTGAGGCTGATAAATTCTAGGAGCAGTTGCATCTGGGATCCTGTGTGAGTGTCCCTGAGTCTTAATTTCCTTTGGTTATCTATCCCCAAGCTTTCAGGAAAGTCTACACAGCACAGTCTCAGCTATCACAATGGGACACGGAGAGAAAAATCTATACCAGGGGTTGCAAACTGTGGCCAGGCAGGTGGCAAAGAAGAGTAAAGTGGGCCAGCTTGAAGACAATATGCAATGGTGAAGACTGTGGGAAACTGGAGCATGCACACCCTGCCTTAAGGGGCAGCAGCTTGTATTAGGAACACATGCAACTACAAATTACAGAAAGCCAACTAAACATGGCTTAAAAAATTTATCGTTCATCTTTCATAGTAGGTTGGTGGCTTAGGTTCAGCAGCTCAAGGAAGTAAGCACAAGATCTCTGTAATTCACCTGGCCTTTCCCTCATGGTCAAAAGATGGCTGCCACTGCACCAGCCTTCACAGTCATCTTCCAGGGAGGAAGGTAAAGAAAGCAATATGGATGAAGAGGTAGGAGCTATATCTGGAAAGCAAAACTTTCCCAGACACCCCCAACAGACTTCCCCTTATATTTCATTGTCCACCTTTAGCTGCAAGAGAGGATGGGAAATGTAGCTTTTTAGCTGGGCACATGGCTACCCTGAACAAAGTCAGGAATGAGAGAGGAAGAGGCAGAGAATGGGTCAACAGGTGGCACTGTCACCCACAACACCATTTAGTTCCAGTTGCCCCACGGAAATTCAGGCCCGATGTTGCCAGATCTTCCGATTTTTTAAAGAGAAGCCAGATATCTGAATTTTTACATGAACTCTCCCAATTTTTCACATGTTCTTAACTAATTAAAATAAATTTTAAGTACTGAATGGGCCAGAGCCTTCAGGTTGTCAGGCTTAATCAGTCCTGAAGGCCAGCAGCCTGAGACCCTCGGTCTACACCCACATTTGGGGGGGGAGGAGCCTCACCCTCTCATAGCAGACTGATGAGAGGTGGTTTCTAGGCAGCAAGAGATGCCAAGCAGGAGAGAGAAGAGTGGCCCCGAGCCAGGTAACTGGCAGAGGTGACAACCAGAACTGCGGTGGACATGGCAGGTGGCTGATCCCAACACCTACCCCACCCCAGAGGCCTGACCCAGGCCAACCGTGGCAACTCTGTTCTCTCTGCCTCTGGTTTAGTCATTCAGGGCTGGGCAGAAGCAGACCAGCTGGGGCCTCTGAATTGGGAAGGGATGCCTGATAAGAAAGCTTCTGGAAGAAGTTTCCTCATTCCTAAAAGACACATAGGAGGTGGTCTGTCTTCTGAGGATGTTGTCCTGTCTGGATGTGGTGCCTGGAATCCCTGCTGCCGTCTTGCCCCCAAAGGACACAAACACCTTGATAATACAATTGAGCTGCTGAATCAACCAACCCTAAAGCTTGCCTTTTCTTTGCTCTTCCTGTTATATGAGATAAAAACACTTTCTTATCGCCAGTAGTCTACTCAGGGCAGGTGGGCTCTGCCCCCACCCCAGGGGATAAATCACCATTGGTCTAAACCGGGGTGGAACACTTTTTCTTTTCTTTCTTTCTTTTTCTTTTTTTTTTTTGGTGAGGGAGATTGGCCCTGAGCTAACATTTGCGTCCATCTTCCTCTATTTTGTATGTGGGATGTTGCCACAGCATGGCTTGATGGGTGGTGTAGGTCTGCACCTGGGATCCAAACCAGTGAACCCAGGGCCACTGAAGTGGAGCATGTGAACTTAACCAGTACACCACCCAGCCGGCCCCTGGAACACTTTTTCTTAAAGGGCAAGATAGTAAATATTTCAGGCTTGAAGGACCAAGAGGCTGTTATGTAGGTACTCATATAACCATTCACAACGTAGAAACCATTCTTCGCTGGAGGGCCATAAACAGACCACATTTGCCCTTGCACTGTAGTCTGCTGCCCCTGCTCTACCCCAAACCAATTATGGACATTCCATTTCCCTTTGCCAGTGACTGGCCTAGAAGTGGGCATATACCCTAGCCCTAGCCAATGAGGGAAAATCTGCCGGAGAGATTTTGTGAACTATTCTCTCCCTCATAAGAAGAGAATATCATGTGAGAAAACCCCCCATCCTTTCTTCAGATCTTTGAATTTGATCAGGTGAGAAGCTATACCAGCTAAGCTTGGCAGCCACCTTGTGACCCTGAGGAGAGGGCTGACCAAGAGGATCAGAGAGAAAAAGACCAATTCATCATTGTAGAGCTGCTAAACCATTCCTGGGATGACTTATGTCCAGACGGACATCTCATGCGTGAGGAAAACAAGCCTCTATTCACTCAGCTGCTTCTAGTCAAGAATTCTGTTACTTGCAGCCCAACACATGCTCACTGGTACATCAAGCAAGACGGCAGCTCAGATGATCAGGCACCAGGGGAGCCGCTGGATCACACAAACCGGTGAGGCATACGCATGCTGTGTACGACCATTAGCCAGGCTTGGACTCTAGCTGGAGGACACACACACCCCCAAATTCCTGCAGAGCACGGACAAAGCTTCACCAGCTCTGACGAAGTCAGGTTCGAGTCAGCTCAGGGTCCCTGCTCCACCTTGTTCTCCTCTCCTGTTCTGCGCACAGGCAGCAGCATCAACACAACCCTCCACCAACTCACCTAAGAACAAAACGAACCACTCATTTTGACACATGAGAGGGTGGCATCTGCAGACCCGGGTGGCCTGCTCTGAGGGACGCCACCCCTGCCCCAAGGGACCTCAGACTCCTCAGGCTCCAGCTGCTCATCAAAGCAAGCTGCGGGCTCGGCGTTTCCCAGCGGCCCTCGTGATTGACTCCAGCATCCTTTCCCTTTGCTCCTTTACATCAGAGCTGCCTCGGTGACGCTGAGAGTACCTAGGCCCTGGCTTGATGGGAGACACCATCCATGGCAATGGCTACGTGTCACCTGTGCAGGATGCTCTTCCCCAGCAGGAAGGCACAGGCTTATTTGTTATTTTGTGAGGTCGGGTGGGGCCTGGTAGTGTCCCTGCCTCCAGGGACCTCTTGCAAGGACGAAGCTCTGGGCATCACATGGCGGCCACAGCAGGAGGGGTTCTGGGACCTGCCCACCCTGGGATGGAATTGGGCAGAGAGGGGTCTTTTGAGGACCCCAAACGAGGCTGCCTTTCCCTAGTGTTCCTGAGGAGCCGTGTCTCCATCCTTTCTTCACTTTTGCTGTCTCCTTTCTCCCTCACTCATACATTCGGTCATCCTTTCATTCGTCGATGTTTATTAACGCCTGCTCGGTGCCAGACAGCAGGCTGGGGCGGTAATCAAGGCAGAGGGTCCCTGCCCTCAGGGAACGTCCAATCCAGGAGGCACGATTGGCCCCAGGAGAGGGGCACAGAGGTCCTGTGGATGCGCACAGTGGGGCATCCAGCAGGGCGAGGGGAGAGGCCGACGACCAGCAGAAATGGCATTGAGTGGAGGCCTGAGGAGGACTAGGGGTTCCCCAGGCAGAGAAGACGGGGCACAGCACTCCAGGTGGAGGGAACAGCATGTGCAAAGGCCTGGCGGTGAGAGGCAGCACTGTGGGGTCATGAAGGCGCCAGTATGCACAAACACAGAGGGGGAGGGTGAGAGAGCGTGGAGGGGGCAGGGGGGCCAATGCCGCAGAGCTGGCGGACCACACGGGGTTCTGGCCTCTATCACCAGAACAACAGGAAATTACTGACGAGTGTGAAGGGGAGGAAAGATGTAACGAGCTTTCCAGATTCATTCAGCCAGTCAATATTGATTGAGGACCTACTATGTGCCTGGCCTGGGCTAGGGGTGCAGGGGGAACAAACCAGACACACCCTTGCCCTCGTGGAGGTGACAGGTTCGGGAGATGTCAAGACGACACCGTATTAAGACACAAACACCACTGTGAGAAGAGCTGTGGAGGAGGTGCCATGGGCGTCGTGAAAGAGGATAAGGGGGTGTGCTGGGACCATCCATTTGCCCCCAAGATCCACTCTCCCCCTGCTCCACCCACCCTGCTCTGTGCCCCTAGGAGGCTGACCGGGAAGGAGGCCACAACAGCTCCCTTGCACTGGGGAGCAGAGGGTGAGGAGAGAGAGGGTGGGGTCTTTATTCCCCCTGGCTTGCTCCCTGTCTCTGGGTTCTAGAATTTTCCCCCTGCCCGCTGTGGGTAACCAGTGCTTCAATGTCCCTACCCTGTGCTTACACCCTTGTAAAGCGGCCATTCATAAAACTCTTCTCAAAGTACCCTACTGAGTGTGCTGTTTGTTCCCGGCCAGGAACCTGACTAACACAAGGGGGACTTACTTTAAACTGGAGAGAGGGCATAGAAAAGGGCTCCCTGAGAAAGGCACATTTAGGTTGAGATCAAAAGGACAAGCAGCTGGAGGAGGGGCACATGTGCAAAGGCCCTGAGGTGAGAAAAGGCTTAGCACATTTGAAAAACAATCTTGCGGCTGGGGTGAGATGAGTCAAGGAGGGAATGCTGTGGGAATGAGGCCAGAGGGGTAGGCAGGGGCGAATCATGCAGAGCCTTTCCAGCCGTAGTAAGGGATATAGATATTGATACTGTTCAGCCCAGGTCTCTAGGTCTTTGCCCTCCAGATCCATGGGACGGCTGCACTACCTGGACCCTTTTGTGGATGCTGGAGTCGACTATCTTGGATATGAGTATAGGTATTTGGGGTATTTATGGGTTTAGACTATTTTGAACCAATGAATCATGAGCAGAAGTGACACACATCACTGGAGCATTCCATTGCCAGTGTGAGACCCTCCAGAATTCTCTTTTTCTCTACCACAACACCTGGCAGTGTTCAAGATGGTGGCTATCCCATCAGCCTGCTCCCAGGATGAGAAGATATAAGAGCCCCTAGCCAATCCACGATAGACATGAAGCATGGACGGGGAAGAAACCCTGACTGCTTCAAACCACTGTGTTTGGCGGGGATGTTTCTTACTGCAGCACAACCCAGCATCTCCTGACAGATACAGTGAGGCTGTGGGAATTTATTCTAAGTGCAGTGGGGAGGCATCGAGACCACAGTGGAGGAATGGATCAACAGATTGGGATTCTAGAGGCCACCGGCGACAGAGAGAGTGAGCACAGTCACATTTGGAAACGTCATAGTGGGTATTGGGGTGTCAGATCCAGCTAAGGTATCATGCTCCCCGCGCCCCCGCTCTGGTTAACCCCTGAAGAGAAAGACCACACCTTCTCATCCAGTTCAGCCAACAGTGTTTTCATGGATTTAATCAGGGCCTCATAGTCCTCCTTGGTTTGCAGCAGGAAGCGCAGCTCCGCGTAGTTTTTCTCGTTCAGATCCAAGTTCCTTGAGGACTTGATGAGACTCAAAAGCAGGGTGGTCTCATCCTGCTCCTCCTGCAGGCTCTGGATTTCCTTGCTGTTGGGAGAGCAGCTCACGGTTAACCCTGAAGCCCCACGTTTACCTTGATGGGACACTGCAGGCCCCTCCGTCCTGAGCGAGGGGAAGGGACCTGCCCGAGGTCTCCAACCCGGGTCCAGAGCTCAGACAGCCTGCACCCTGGTTCCCTGCAGCTTCCACTGCCCCGCCCTGCTCTGAGAGGCATTTTTTTCCCTGGGGAACAATTTGCAGCTGTGCCTGTCAAAATCCATTCCCTAGATGTGGCAGGAGCCCCCGAGCTCTCTTTTGCCGATGGTTCCCTGGCATCTGTCTGATTTCGCAGACTTTACAGCCAATTATCTCTGGTAATGAGAGGTAAACCCATCAGGCAGGATTTTTCCATTCTGCATCAACACAGAGACACGCGGTAACCTCTAACCTCCACCAGCTTCTCTACTCGGGGTGCTAATGATTTATTAAAGTGGCTGACATGCATCTCCTCCTTTTTCTCCCTCTGTCTACTCCGGAGAAGAGTTAGAGTGGGGAGGCAGGCTAACAGGGATTTCAAAAAAGGAAAACAAGACTCAGGTGACTGCACAGCAACTGAACAATGGAAAATGGCCCAGAGGCTGAGCTTCTGGCAAAGTCTGGGCACCCTACACCCACTATTCAGTGCGGTTTGCAGACCAGCTGCCTCAACATCCTTTGAAAACGTGGAGAAATGCAGACGCTCAGGCCCCAACCTGGGACCCAGGAAATCAGAATCCGCTTTGTAACAAGATCCTCAAATGACTCGTATGCACATTAAGGTTTTGGAAGCACCGCTCTAGAACAGCAAAGAATGTTCCAGGGCAGGGGTCTGCAAACCTTTTTCTATAAAGGTCTAAAAAGTAAATATTTTAGACTTTGCCAGCTAGATGGCCTCTGTTGCAGCCGCTCAACAAAGTGACCACAGGCAGTGCACAAACGAATAGGCGTTCCCGTGTTCCAATAAAACTTTATTTACAAAAACAGGCTGCCAGCCAGACCGGCCCAGGGGCCACGGTTGGCCCACCCCTGTTCTAAAGCAGCGCTGTCCAGCAGAATGTTCTGCAGTGATGGAAACATTGCCCGCGCTGCCCAATAGCATCCTCCAGGCGCGTGACTACTGAGCACCTGAAATGTGGCTAGCGCAACAAAAGAGCTGAGTTTTTATTTTATTCATTTTAATTAATTACAAATATAAATGGCCCCTTCTGGCTAGGGACCCCTGGAGTGCACACCCAGTTTTAGAGCAACTTGTCTTCTAAACCCAGCAACCGGTTTCTCCCCGTCTTAAGCCAGTCTTGGGAGGCGGTCTTTGTTAAGACGGAGAGAAAAAAGGGCGGAGGCGGGGGGTGGGGAGGTCGTAAAAGCAAAAGGAAGGCAGGGCTGGGACTCCGAGGAGGGGGTGAGGCACCCCACATTTAAGGAGGTCTTCATTCTCACGGTTGTGTAGGTTCAGGGTCAGCACAGGGAGAAAGCACCTCCTTAAATATTGCGCCCGAGGCACCTCACGCACTTCACCCCAGGTCTGGCCCCGCTTATAGGTGTTTCACTCCAAAGAACCGAAAATCCCCACGCTTCCACTCCCCTCCTCCCTTCAGTTCCATCACAGTGAAACCAGATCAAATGGACTGGGGTAGGGTAGAGTGGGGGTGCAGAAGGGTAAGATTCAAGAAAAACTCAGAGACACACCAGGAAGCAGACATTTCCTGACGCCCACCGGGGTAGGCTGTGAATCAGGGTCGCCAGGCACAGATGTGCAGGTTGTGGACTGCACAGCCCAAGGGAGCACCCTCTACTTGAAAAAACATCATTGATTTGTTGATTTATTACCCTTTTCTGGAAGACACTTTGTCTTGTTCTAACAAAATCCCTACATAATGACAATGTTTCCAACAGATGGCAGTAAACTGTCTTGAGAATGGGTGCCTTTTTCTAATTCACATGAAGATCCCCTAAGGACTAGCAGTGGCTCTGAGTGAGTGAAATCCAAAAAAATCTAAAGAACCCCTTTTCTCTGTCCTCTGAACTTCATGCATCAGCTACTGGTGAAGTTTTCTTTCTAATGAGGGGCAGTTCTGTCTGTATAAACATTGTGCATGTAGCTAAGGAATTACACTCCCTTGGAGGGAATCTGAGAATGCCTGTTTCGTCTTTGTGTATTCGACCCGCGGGGAACACCTCTCTATTGCCCCAAGAAACCCCACACACCATAATTTCTAGGGCAACCCAGTTTCAAATATTCTACTTTGCAGATTCCACCAGGACACAGAAGCAGGAAGCGCTTGGGGTCCCCCCGCCGGGTGACTGGCCCTTCTCTGGGAACGCCTCCCCTGCACCGCTAGAACCGTGGGAACAGTACCCGCCGCCACTTTTCGTCCTGTGGCCCAACCCCGCCCTCCTCCCGCCACAGCTGATTGGACCAGGAGAGGACACCTGACCCAAGGAGGGCCAATCAGGTGCTCCCTCTCCTGGGACTCTGGGATTGGAGTTGAATCGGGACAGTCTGTCTGTGTGACCCTCGGTAGCTCGAGAGCTGGGGGTAGCCCTGCCCCACCAGCCAGGGCTGAGGTTCGGAGAGAAGAAAACCCACGTATAAAAAGAAACGGGACCCAGTTTCCTTTGGGTCGTTCCTTGAGTCACGGCGCCCCGCTCCCCTCGGGGTCCCCGAGACTCCCTGGATTCGGAGGCTCAATCCCCCTCCCCACCGGAGCCGCCCCGAGCGCGCCCCCCGCTGGGTTCGGAAGGGGGTCCCCGCCCAGAGGCCACACCCCGGTCCGCCCACGTGGCCTCGCGCAGGGCCGCCGCGCTCACCGCTGCTGGGAGACCTTCCTCTGGGCGCGGAAGTTGGAGGACCGCCGGCTCTCCACCATCCTCCGGAACTGCTGCCGCAGCTTCCGCAGCTCCGCCTCGGCCAGCTGCTCCCTGGCCTTCTCCGAAGGCTCCGGGGGAACTTCGGAGTCTTTTCTCTTGTGCTTCTTAGACTGGGTGAGGCGGGGGGCAGGAGCAACGTTGTAGGTAACTAGAGGAACTCACATTGCAGCTCAAGGGCGGAGGGCGGGAGGGGTGTCTGGGGCAGGGCTGGAGGTGGAAGACCACTCTTGGGTGATGTCAGCTGCTTGTCTGTTACATAGAAAACCCGCCCTGGGTTGCCGGGGGTGGGGTGGGGGGTGGGAGAGGCGGCCGGCCTCATTATTGCATATTGAAGAGGTGGCCTTGCTGTGTGACCTTGGGCGAGTCACTTAACATCTCTGAGCCTCCAGTCTCTCATCTATAAATGGGTGTGCAGAGATTTGTTGTCAGGGTGAGATGAGCTAATGTGTGTACCGTGGCCAGCATAGCGCCTGACCCACAGTAAGCCTGGGTACACAGGAGCTATTACCTACCATTGGCATCTTGAAGGAATCCTGCTTCCCCTCTGCGCAGACACCGTCGTACCCAGGGAGGTCACAGCCAGCGAGTGCTCCTTTCTCTCTCGGCAATGCCCTGTCCACAGTGGCGAGAGGAAGAGACCTTGTGAGCCACCCCTGCGGGCCATGCGGGACCCAGTCTCCCTTCCCCAGGCCCCGCCGTCCCTCCCGCCTCCCACCGCCTGGCTCATGCCAGGACATGGCAGATGGCGGCCCGGCTGTGAGAAGACGCTTCTTTTTTTTAAAGCAACGTTTGCCTGAAACCTGTTCCTCTCAGGATTTATTATTAGGAGCCCGCCAGATGGTTCTGGCGTGTCGGTTGCCCTCCTGCTCCCTGTGTCCCAAAGAAGAGGGGCAAGTGGCATCAGGGCAGTGTGTCCCCTGCGGGGCTACGGCGCAACTCGCCCAGCGTCAGTCTGTTCAAGAGAGGCCGGTGGCACTGGGGGCGTCTATATCGCGTCAGGACTCGACCCTCATCTGGCCCGCAGGTATTCAGCGGAGGGGACGACAGGTTAACCCTACAGGGCGGCAGGGTCCACTGCACCCCGGCTCCCACACCCCAGGGGCTAGATTCCCACTGAGGGGTCCTGCAGTGCGTGGTTTAAAGCATTGGTTGTGTCAATCATCAGATCTCAGCAAAAATCCTCCTCAGCCAGTTATTAACTTTGGGCAAGTCACTCCTCTGGGCCTCGGTCTCCTCATCGGGAAAACAGAAATTCTAGAAGCCGCCTCGCAGGTGGCTGAGCGTGTAACGCACCGAGCCTGGCACGTGGTAAGAGCTCCGTGCACAGTGGCCGGTGTGATACGGGTTGTTCATAGGGTGAAGGTCCGTGTAATGAGTGTTACGAGGCTTGAGGGGGATCCGGTGCTCCTCTGCCTCCTGGTAACAATACCTGGAATTTCCCAGGAAGCCACGCCCTCCCTCCGGTCATTTTTGACCCCCCCCCCCCGCCCGGCCCCGAGGCTGACCCCGCCCCACCAGCTTCAGGATTGGAACATATGACTCTGGGTGGGCCAATCAGAGTGCCAGATCCCTGGCCAATCTGCATAATCCCAGCCCCTGGCCTGAGAGGTCAGCTCAGGGAGAGTGGCACTGGAGGAGAGAGACTGTTCCCTGCTGCACCTGAGCCTGGGTGAAGGGGGTCAGGAGGGGCTGGCAGCCACTGCCTCTGCAGGGAGCCTGAGAATAAAGCTAACACGGAGGAGAGCAGACAGAATGGAGAGAGACTGAACCTTGGGGACCTCGTCTGGGCCCTGGATATAGCCAAGCCTGAAGATACTTCTAGGTCATGTCCAATGACACGAGTCAACATATTCTCTCAAGGCAATCTGAAATCAGTTTTCTGTCTCTTGCAACCAAATGAGTTCTCATGCCTGAAGTACTTAGATTCATTTAACACACAAACTAAGCACCTACTGTGTGCTAAACATTGGGGGGAATTCAGTGGTAAGTCAGCTGCCTTCAGAGTGCTATGAATCCTGCCCAGGGCAAAACAGTGGAAAAGGCTCCACAAAGGAGGTCACTTTTAATTTGGGTCTTGAAGGATTAATAGGAGTTCACCAAGCAGAGAAGAAAAGTGGGGAAGGAATTCTGGGTAAAGAGAACTGTCTGGACAAAGGCTGAGAAGCAAGTGAGCAAAAGGAGTGTTCAGAGAATGATGTGTGGTCTAGAGTAGGTGGCAGCACCCACTGGGGAGTGACTGGCAAAGAGCTCTGGAAAAGCCTGGATGTTCCTTAAAAGCAAGGATGTAATAAGATCAGCCTGTAAGGAATCAGTTAAGTGCCCCCCCAACAGCCACTTCCCCTTCATGTAGAATGTGGTTTGAGGTCGCTGCAGCCAGGAGTGACCTTCCCGGCTCCTCCTGAATCCAGGCAGGGCCAAGTGATGAGTTCTCACCGATGGAGTGTGAGCAGAGGGGAAGTGCGTCACTTCCAGACCATGACTTTTAAGAAGTGGATGTGACATTTCCATCCTCTCTCCCCCCATCTGACATCTGTGGGGGGTGGAACCACAAGACAGGCCCCCAAATCACCTATAGAAGAAGTCACTTGCCAATGATGAACATCCTCATTAAATGTTACAAAAGGAGAAATTAATTTCAGTTGTGCCAAGCCAATGAACTGTGGTGATACAGTTGTTACAGCAGCTAGCATGACTCTAAGAACAGCCTAACTTCTCCCTTTCTAACAGGACTCTGATTTTGTCCCTCCTCAATATGCCCAGTACCAGAGGATGAACCGTGATTGGTTCCCACTTCCCTTGGTCAATGATTGGTCTAAGGATGGGCATGTGCCCCAGATCTGGCCAATGAGACATAAGGAGAAGTCTATTCCTATGCCTTTGTGAAAAAAGAGTTTGTCCATGTTCCCCTGTATGGATTTTGGAAATTATTGTGAAGCATGATGGTTGGTGCTCTGGCAGCCATCCTGTGTCCATGAGGAGAAATATCCCTGTCACATTGAGGACAGCAAAGAAGAAAGATGTGGGAAAATTTAGGTCCTTATTGACACTCTGCCACTGCTCCATCCTTGGAAATGCTTACCTCTGGGCTTCTCGTTAAGTGGAATAATAAGTATTACTATAGTTTAAGGCACTCTTATCAAGTATTTTGTTCATTGCAACCTAAAGCATTCCTATCTTACGTGATCCACCACCTTGAAAATGATTTCCCAGCTGCTGATAGGACAAAGTGGCTGACCATGTAGGAACCTCTGGCTTTTCCCTGATATGTTCTAGAGGGTTTCTAGAGGGTTTGGGGACTAACTGAATTTTGGTAAATCGTATTGGAAGGAAAATATCTAATGTTGGGAATTCCCACAGGCAGGGAAGTGGAGGAAAGACAGTGGTTCCCTAGCTTGATGATTTTTGGAGGAGCCCTCAAGATGGGGGTAGCTGCTGCAGCAGGGTTTACCCGACTGATAAGGTTTGGGCAAAGAGTACTCACTTAGAGACCTCTTTCAACTCTGGAACTTTGTGCAGCTCCAATTTCGCATTGTCCAGGAGCTTGTCTATGTTCAAAGGCTCTTTTCGTCCTAAGTGGATCTGGAAGGCACCTTTCTAAAAGCACGACCCAAGTACACCTGACACTCACAGACAGTGTGATTGTCCTCTCTGAACCTCAGTCTCCTCATCTGGAGCATGGGGATGCCCACACCCACCCTCAGGGTAAAATAATGCATCTAAAGCTCTTAGCCCGGTGCCTAGCCCATGAAAGGTGTTTGATGAATGCAGCTTGTTTGTGGATCGGGATTTTCAAGTATCAGTTTATCTTGCCCCTGAGTTAGTTGGTGGTGCTGTGTGTTTTTCCCCAGGAGCTGGAGGCTCCATCAGCTACTACCTTTTTGCTGATATGTCCTCACATGCACAGAGCCAGGCTCCCCCTGGGACACAGGCTACTCTCCAGCCTCCAGATGCCAACACAGGCCTTTCCCTTTCTGTGCCCTCTGGGCTGGGCCCTCTGTTCCCTGGCAACAGATCCACCCCCATTCTCACAGCTGGGCCTTCAGAGAGCTTGCAGGTGTCCTGGCCCCTGGCACATCCTTCAGGGGTCTCAAACTCATGGGCCACAGGACAAATTCAACCTGCCATCAGTTCTGTTCAGCAGGCAGTGTTTTCAAATGTGAAAGGCTAGCACTCACCCGGCCGCAGGCTCCACTCCTCCCTATTGCCTGACCCCCCTCCCCCCAATTCCCACAGTTCCTGTACTGCCTGGAGCCAGCAGGAATTTGAGTTTGCAGTTTGGGGAAGGAATCTCAAAGCTGCCCACTTCTGGGGAGCAGTGTGTGCGATGGAAAGTGCTGAGAAATCCAGATGCCCACGTCAGGGAGCATCACGGAAGTGCCTGTTGCTCCCTGGGCCTCAGTCTATCCACTACAGTATCTGTAGTCCCGGGCACACCATGAGCTCCTAGTAAATACGGTTTGAACGAATGCCGTCTCCTCCCAGGCATCGTTACCGTCTAATATTTAATCAGCTGGGGTAGGGGCGGCCGTCTCCTCCAAATGCCAGGTCTGAGAGAGGAGACGCCTGTGAAAACAGCCAGGGCTGCATAACCTGGTGGAATGTTCAACACGTGCTTGGGGCACTAGCCAAGCAGGGGGCCAGGAACACCCACAAATTAAAACAAAGACTGGGATCATTACGGGAAGAAACGGAAGTTTGTTGGACTTTCTTGGAGTCATTTTCCACACTAATTTATTTGGGTTTGATGGAGGCGGCCATGGTATTTTCCAGGTTTGAATGGGCTGGGGCCGCCACCCCGTCTCTGCCTGTCCCGGCCGGGGGAGCCGTGGAGCAGCCGGCTCGGCCGGAGGCGCGACACTCACCAGGGGCGCGTGCGGGGCCACTCGGACCGCCTGTCCCGCGGCGGCTGCTGCGCGTCCCACGGCGCCCGGAGGACCACTTGCTGCGCGGCCGCAGCCCACGTCCGGGCGTTCCCGGACCCCTGGAACGGGCGCCTTTGTGACCCGCACAGACGGGCGTTCTCCCCTGGAAGGGACGGAGGGCGCAGCGCCCTTAGGCGGGGACCAGAGCAGCTGGGGAGAGGGAAGCTTTTGGGGGTGAGGGGGGCGGCACAGTCCTCGCGACCCCTTACCAGACTAACCTCGCGACACTGAGTCACTTCTTGACTCAGGCCACGCTCTCCCTCCCAGACTCAGCCGGCCGATCGGTGGCCACTCCGCCTCCTGTCCTTCGCTCGCATCTCCGTTCCCGTCTCCCTCGTCCGCTCACACTCGCCGCACTCGCAGCCGCCCCGCCGGGCACTGACTTCCCAGCCCGACTCAGAGGAACCCAGTTCTTCCTGCTCCGCAAAAAAGAGAAATCATTTAAGACACAGTTCGCCGCGCAGGGGAACTTGCGCATCGTCTTTCTCGAGGGGCACCTCCCACCCCGTGAGCCAGACGCGGGAACCCCAGTCTGACCCAGATCACCTGTGACGCCTGGCGTGCGCGTTTCCCACTGGCCTGACCTAGTCCGGTTGTTTAAAGATAAATGTTTTTCGTACAAATGGCCCTGAAACACAAGCCTACCCCTTCCTCTGGGGCTAAACTCAAGAAGCAGCTACACTGCTGAAGGGAAATGATTGGGGTTACTGGTTTTCTCCGGGAATTTTGATTCTACGTGATGTCTACCTTACCTCCTAGCCCCTTGAGTGAATTGTAGTTCAGATCTCCATTCTCTTATCCCTAAACTCAGGCCAAGATGTATTTTAGAACTTACCATATTTTTGGTTTCAGAAAGGTGATATGGTACATGAGGATGCATGCTGCCTCTGATGTTGCTGGCAGCCATGTTGTAACCATGAGGGAAGTCAGCATGATGGTATATTAAGTATGGGGTTTGGGCAACATGTCAAAATCAAACACGTTAACATTTCTGCAAGGAAACCTATGAATACAGTATTAATGCCAAGTAGAAACAATAAAGATTATGAGCAGCCTCATGGCAGGCCTGGATGACTCAAAGTGTTTTGGGACAAGTGTTACCATGCTTATTTTACAGATGAGGAAAACTGAGGCTTGGAGAAGCAGAGTGACTTGTGCGGTAAGTGGGGGAGTCAGGATTTGAACCCAGGGCTGTCTGTCTCTAGAGCCCCACGCTTTACCCCAACCCTGCCTGAAAACACAGCTCCAAACCTGAGCAGGCCTTCTGGAAACTGGTATCCACCTTCTCTCTGATATTTCAAGGGCTGCTTTAGCCCTCAGCTCTGTATATAGCCCGGTGACACACATTTCAAGTGTCAACGACTGAAGAATGATTCAGTTCAATTAGGTTCAGGGTTTGTTAAAAATAGGCTTCCCTCAGAAGAATTGACTCTCTCTGCCTTCATGGGCGCAGATCTCAGCAGCTCCCATGCAGAGAAGAGCAAGGCTTTTTAAATTAGAACATGCCAAAATCAATTCCGCTAAAGGCTCTTCAGCTCCATCCTCAGGGCCTGGAGCAGAGCGAGATGCCAGCTTGCCAAAACGATGAGCCAGCGGTGAGAAATGTTGGCGACAGCAGAGTCTACAGAATGGAGGAGGAAATTTGAATCAAGCCGCAGAGAGGCTGGGAAGAGGCATTTGGCCACAGACCAGGAAGTGGATCTTCCAAGTGACTCTTTGACTAGAAGAATCAGAAACACTCGAAATAACTCAAAATGACTTTTTTTTTGCCTCTCCAGCATCTGTTCCTCCTTCCTAGCAAATCCCAATTTGTTCAGGTAATCATCCCTCCCCTGGCCTCTGTGACCAGAAGTTGATTTTCACGCACATCTCCAGATAGATCTCAATTCGTCTTAGCCAGTCACAGCCATCCCAGCCTCCTTGCCAATGATTGGACCTGGAACCAAAGTTTAAGCCAATCTGTACTTAGCACTCTCCTGGAGATGGCAACTGGTCCAGGAATAGGCACATCACTGACAGTGTCCTAATCAGACAGAAATGAAGGACTTACTGTCCAGAGTTGGAGGGGAGATGCTTTTTCTAGCTCCCTGGATGGAAACAAGGAAGCATGTTGCCCCTGTTGTTACTGGCAGCCTCCTGTAACCATGAAGGAAGCCAGTGTGAGATCAAAGCCAACACTTTATGGAGGAAAAAGCCTAGAGAGAATTGCAGAACAATGTAGCTGGAACTCTGATCATACCATGCCTGAAACCCACCTTGGCTCTGTACTTCTTGTTAAAGGAATTAATGTTTTCTTATTGTTTAAGTGAATCCGGATTGTGATTTCTATTACTTGCAGCCAAAAGCATGCTGAATTATGTGAATACTAGGGTTATTACATGTAAGCTGGAGGCAGATCCCCATGAGGAACAAGGAATAAGAACCAAGAACTAGAAAGCTGTCAGAAACCAAGGAAGCTCCTCTCTCCAGCTCTCTCTTTGGAACCACTTGGTCTCTCAACCTGGCCTCTTATTTTTAAAGACAATTTTCTCTGCTTGCCCCTCTCCCCTCAGCTTTCTTCTTATGAGTTCCGTTCTGGAGTTTTAAAAAAACCAATATCCTAATCTCAATTTCCCAGGAAAGAGAATCCAATTGACCCAGTCTAGATTTGATGTCCACCATTGGCCCAATCACATGGGCCAGGAGGCCATGATCAGGTGGCACAATAGCCCCTCCACAGGGACAGTAAAAGTAATTCTCATAAAAGGGGCGCAGGGAGGGAGGGCACCGTGGTATAATGGAGAAAACAGTGGACAAGGTGTTAAGATATCCAGGTTCTAGTCCTGGCTCTACCATTGATTTGCTGTGTGCTCTTAGAAAAGTCAGTTGACCTCTCTGAGCCTTAATTTCTTCAGACTGCTAGGGCCAAATTGAGAACTTCAAAGACTGAAAAGATTGTAAAATATTTCACCCCACCTATGGCATTCAAAATAAAACCAGTACAAATCCATAAGATAAGAGTCAGGCAGTCAGACAGGATTCTGACTTCTGCCATAATGCTTTTTTAAATGAAATAAATTATTCTGGAAAAAAAAAACTTTTGCGTGTCCCCACTTCACTGGGGCCCTTGGTGCTGGCTTAGTTTGCCTTTGGGTAGCTCAGCAAAGGAGGCCGCCCACTCCAGCCCCGCCCCGTCTTCTTCAGCCCTGCCGAGTGGCCTCATCTCCATGTTGGTGGCACGTGGTGTCACCCAGTCCTCCCGCCTGCTGTGGCTGATTGGACGAGAAGGGGACACCTCACCCAGGTCAGACCAATCAGAGCTGCTTCCCAGGAAACGGAATTTGGACACACAATTCCCGGGAAACAGGAGACTGATGAACAGGTGTTGGTGCCGGAGCCACGGGCGGTCACTTTTCCCCACGAAGACGCCGCGGTGACCACGAACGCCGACCCCACACAAGGCCGGTCCTCACGTCTTGCGACAAAACCCTGACCTGCGCGCCGGAACCGAGTGGAGGACACGGAGTCTCACGGGGGGTGAGCCCCTGGTCTTGGGGTGGCCGGTGAGATGTGGGGAGCCCACCGGGGGACTCGGGGCCCGAGGCGCCAGCTGGCCGCCCGTGCACACAGCCCGCGCTGTGAGCGGAGCGCCCGGCCGCCTCGGGAGGCTGGAGCGGATCCTGCGGTTTGCAGCCCGGAGCCGTCGCGCACCGACACCGGCGTCGTCGGCGCGGACGCAGATCCCCGCGGGCTCCCTCCGCCCGAAGCCGGAATCCCCGACGACAGTCTCAGCGGCCGACGTCAGCCGAGGAGCGTCCGGAAAGGAGTGCGGCCACCACGGCAGGAGCAGTAAACGTCTTGACACCCTTTGGGGCCGTCGGTGGCCAAGTGGTTCAGTTCCCGCGCTCCGCTTCGGCCAGGTTCGCAGGTTCGGATCCCAAGTGCGGACAGACACGCCGCTTGTCAGCCACGCCGTGGCGGCGTCCCTTATGAAGTGGAGGAAGATGGGGACAGATGTTAGCCCAGGGCCGGTCTTCCTCACACACAAAAAATGTTTACACCTTTCAACCCAGGAAACCTAATCTGGAGATTCACCCTAAGAAAATAAGTCAAAGGCAAAAACAATCCACAGACACAGAGATGCCCATTGGAACATTCTCTCTACAGGGACAAGTGGAAATAAGTCAAGATCAACAAGATAACATGTGGAGTCAGAGAAGCCAAGCCCAGAGAACTCCGACAGAAGGAAAATGCAAAATCGAGGCACATGAACTTGTGCTACTAGAAGTCAGAATACAGGTCCTCTGGAGGGGAGCTGGAGCAGGGATAACGGGTGGGGGGTCAGGGGGCTTCCAGGGTGCTGGGAATGTTCTGTTTCTTGATCTGCTTACACGGACAAGCTCACTTGTGAAAATTCATCAGACTGTGCACTTCTGATATGTACCCTTTATATACGTATATTGTACTTCAATAAAACAGTCTCTACAAAGATGAATGAGAGAAGGATTTTTAAAGTAAATTGTAGCCTATCTATTAGGTATATGTCTATTATGTATACATGGAACATTCTGGAGTATTGAAAAACAGTTATCAAAATAACCACATCTCTTGGGCACATGCACAGTACAGCTGTGTTGTTCTGCTCACCCCACCCCAATTCATTCTGCCCTGTGTCCCAGAAGCGGAGGGTATGGTCCACCTCGCCCCTGGGCTCCCTTGCCTTCTCGCTTCCGGTTGGGTTTCACCAATGGCAGGGCCAGCGGGAGGTCAGAAGGCCGGGGCGGGGGGTGGGGGGGTGGGGGTTGCATTTCTTTCAAACTGCCTCCTCACTTGGGCATCGTGTCTGGGGGTCGCCGCGTCCCTCCACAGCTAAGCCTCTGGCTCCACGGCCCTCTCCCCGGCTCCCGCCCTCACTGGGCCTCAGTCACACCAGATCCGCCACCCCCCCCGCCCCCCCCCCGTGCTGATGGCGCTCCTCGGTTGCTAATCTCTCAGCGCCTCAACCTCCCTCTCTGAGCCCCTGTCCCTGCCCACACTCTGAGAGAAGTCCCTTCTTTATAGTCTCTTGACCCGTCGGAGTCAGATTCAGTTTTCCTCGGGGGCCCTGACTGTCACGGCCCCTCCCCCACCGTCCCCTGTGACAAGCAAGTGACCTTCCTGGACCCCGTGCTGCAGACTCTGCCCTCCAGGGAGGATGGGAACCAGCCCGGGAGTGAAGCCAGCATAACTCTCAATTTGGCATCGGGAGCAGTGCCAAAGTCTTCCATCTTTTTGAAAAGTAAATAACTGGGCCCTCCCCGGTCCCATATGTGCTCTCTTTCTCCCCCTGTCACCGTCCCACCCCCATGGGGAGGCCACGAACAGGTGGAGCAGGCCGAGCTAGGGAGAGAGGGCGAGGGAGAGAAGACTCTGGATGCCACTACGTTGCCCTGGTGCCCCGAGCAGCATACGTACCCGCCACGCCACTCAGCTGCTCTGAGGGAAGGTGGTCTCTGTCTGGTGGGAAATGGAAGCTTCAGACGCTGCCATTTGCCTCCACAGTATCCACTCTCTCCTTCCTTCTTTCCTTGTCTTACTTTTGTTGGGATAACAGGAGACCAGCTTTAAAAACTCCCCCTGAAATGGAGCTGGCCCATGACTTGCTTTGACTAATAGAATGCTGCAGAAGTGACGCTGTGCCCATGCCAGGTCTAGGCCTTAAGAAGTCCTGGCAGCCTCCACGTTTGCCCTGGGAGCCAGCCACCATGACAGACGTTCGATTACTCTGAGACCATCATGCTGTGGGGAAGCCCAAGCTGGCCACCTGAAGAGGCCACAGAGAGGACACGAAGGCCTGGACATGAGAGCGAAGTTTTCTGTGACCTTCCAGCCTGGCCCAGCTGCCAGCTGACTGTGGTTCGGTGGATGGCCCCACCAACACCATGTGGGACAGAAAGGTCACCTAGTTGTACTCACGTCAACCCACAGAAGTGTAAGAAATAGTAACCTGTTGTTTTAAGCCACTAAGTTTTGGCACAGCAACAGATAACTGAAACACTTTCCTTCTTGTTGGGATCCTACTGTGCGAGGCTTTCATGCCTGGAGCCAGTCAGCTTCTTGGGACTCTACGGAGAGACATCACCCACATGCTGAGCAGAAAAATGGCAAAAGAGAGAAAAGGTTTGGGTCCTGATGATCTGTTGAGCTGATAAACTGAAGCTGGAAGCTTCCACCTCAAGACTTCCTGTTCGGTGGGACTGAATTAAACCTCTTATTCCTTAAGCCTCTGTGAATCATTTCTTCTGCTGCCGGCCGCTAGTACAACAGATGGGTCGCAGATATCCAGTGAGATGATCCTTGTAGGGTGCTGTATTAAGCACGTCTTTCTTTCCTGATGCTTTGACATCTTGGTGGCTTGCTGACAGTGGAAGGGACTGCCCCTCCCAAGGTTAGCTAATTCCTCGAGAGAGCCAACGGCTCACCTGGGAGCACCCCTTTCACAGGCAGACCAGCCAGTCTTAAGTCCGCACCCCTGACCACTTCTTTTCTCAAGCTCTTCGCTCCAGCCCACTATCCTCTGCCCTCCTCGCCCCGGGGCCGGGCACCAGGCAACTGGACGGAAGCTGCACCCCAGAGCCTGCTGAAACGATTCAATGAGCCCACCCTAAACCTCAGCTGCTCACCCTGCCCTGCCCGTCCCTTCCTGCAGAAGTCACAATAAATGCTCTTGCCCACATTGTCCCCGTCCGTCTGCCTCCTCATGACCCTGAGGCGTCCCCATGTGGCCCCTGTGATATAATAGAAAACGTATACATTGGTCTCTGCACTGGTTCCCGGCACAGAGCTCCCAAAGCCCTCGGAATTTCCTGGTGACAAGAGCACTAGGGGCACCTTTTGTTCTAATATTTAGTCTTTGATCCCAGTTCCTGACACAAAGTTCCTAAATCTCTTGGAATTTCCTGGGTGACAGGAATGTTTTTGTCCTAATGAGGTGACTCTTGGTGGGCTCCTGGATGGGGGCTGGTCACCAGAAAGACCAAGCCATGATTAGAAGCCTGGAATTTTCAGGCCCAGCCCCCATTCCCCAGAGAGGGGAGAGGAGCTGGAAATGGAGCTGATCAATCAAGCCGATGTGACGAAGCCTCCCTAGAAATCCCCGAAGGACGGGGCTGGAAGAGCTTCCGGGTTGGTGAAGGCGGAGGTGCTGGGAGGGTGGCGTGCTCACGGGGGAAGCTCCTCACCCCTTCCTCTGTACCCGCCCTACGCAGCTCCTGCATCCGGCTGTTTCTGAGTTATATCCTTCATCACATGACAAACTGGGAGACGTCAGTTTCCCTGAGTTCCGGGAGCTGTTCTAGCAAATAATTGAAAGAGGAGGAGGTCATGGGAATCCTGATTTGTAGCCACGTTGGACACAAGTTGTGGGTAACCTGGGGACCCACTACCTGCGATTGGCGTCTGAAGTGGGGGCAGTGTCCTGGGGCTGAGCCCTTAGCCTGTGGGATCTGATGCTGCCTCCGGGTGGACCGTGTCAGAACTGAGTTCAGTTGCGGGACACTCAACTGTTGGTGGGGGGAAGCCCCCACGCGTCTGGTGTCAGAAGTGGTGTGAGTGTGAGAGAAAAGGAAAAACACGGGAGGAGAAGTGACTTTTCCCTAAAAGCCCCGGTGTGCTGGGCCTCCTGTTTCCAGGGATCTTCCTTCACGAGTCATGTCCACACCTGTGTGTCTTAGCACAACTGAGTAAAACAAATCCTGAGCATACTTAGAACGGGCACCCAGCAAGGTGCCTGGTGCCCGGGGAGCCTGAGGGCATCAGCTATCTCCAATATCACGCAGAAGATACCTAAGATACACAGTTTACACCTCCAAGGGTTTATATCCTAACTGGGGAAATCTATGTGCGGGGGACCAAGGCTCACATGGCTAATGCCCCAAGCACAGCGCAGTGTCCTCTGTGTATTGAGGGGTGACAGAGCCCTGGGAGAGCTCAGACTCACGGGACCCCAAACCCTGGGCGTTCTCTCCCCTCCTGGGAACGCTCTCTGGGCGGAATTCTGGGCCAGGCTGAGCACGGTGCAGGGCGGAGGAGCTAGGAGGGGAGAGCCAGCAACAAGGTCAGCAGGAGGAACGGCCAAACAGAGGAGTGGGCTCACGGGGGCAGAGGCTTGGGGACGTTTTCTGGATTGCTGAGCTCCAGAACTGGGCCGCCCTTCAGAGAAACTGCAAGCTTGAGTGGGAGGCGGGACCTGCAGTTATAGGGGCCAAGCTAGTTGAAATACCTGCTCTTCCTTGTCCCCCCCACTCAGGTGTCTGGGGTGGGAGCACGAAGGACACCCCACAGAGCACAGAGGTGAAGAATTTGGGCTTCAGTCTGACGGACTCTGGTGCAAACGGCTTTGCGTCTAATAGCTCTGTAGCCTTAGGCAAGTCCCTTGCCCTCTCTGAGCCTCAGTTTATCATTTGAAAAGTAGGAGTAAAAGCTACCTACCTCAGGGACTCTCTGAAAATCGGGACTCAGGCCAACCCACAGCAAATGCACAATAACCTGCTGGTTATTGCCATTCAGGAAAATCGAATTAGGGGCCTGATTAGGGTTGACTGTCAGGATGGAGCGCAGAGTACAGTTTCTGGGTCTTTCTAAGGCACACGAGTAGATTGTGGTACTGGTTAGAAATATTCACTACCCATCCCAGGCTGAGCTCAGAAGTGGTCACGTGACTTGTTTGGCCAAAGAAGTGCGGATAGAAGTGACACGTTGCTTGTGGGCAGAAGCTTTAGGAGCTAGTGTATGGTCCCCCAGGCTCTGCCACAATGCCTGGCAATCTCCAGGGAGTGACTGCTCCCTCAACTTGGGTCTCAGAGTGAGCGGGACCACTCGCTCCATGGTGGGCATGGATAGTATCAGCCAGGGCAGCTGACAGGACAACGGAAACCACGGGAGTCTTTTTAACAGAGAGGATTAGAATGGATGTTGGAGACTGAAACAGCAGAGGAGAGAATGAGACGCCGCCGACCGCAGGGAGCAGCCACTGTCCCCAGGGCCGGTGGACAAAGGGTAGAGGTTGGAGTGTCAGAATACAGAGCCTTGGAGGACAGGCCCCTCAGGGCCGGGACTCGGACCTCTGAGTGGGGGTGTCGGCCCCTGTTGATCTCTCTGAGGGGCCACAAGGAGGCTGTCCCAAGGTGTGTGTAAAAAACCAGAGTGGACATTGGTCCACTGCCAGGATGCAGAAGTGTTTCTTGGGTGACGCTGACCAGAGCAGACAAGAGACGGAAGGAGCAAGTCCCTTCTCTGTCCTCCAGCCTGCCCCCTGTCAGCAGAGCAGACCAGGAGCAGCTGACAAGGCAGGAACGTGGCTCGCCAGGTCCCAGCCCCAGCATCAGAGCAGAGTGTAGGGCAGCGTGGGAGCTGAGAGACAGTGGCTTAATAACCGACACGTGGAGCGAGAGTGAGGCATAAACCCCTGTTTCAGCCACTGGGGTGCTGGGGCTATCTGTTACTCAGCACAGCCTGGCCGCTCCTGACTACCCCGGAGCCTGGCCCCCAAGCCTCAATCCCAAGTCCTCTCCATGTACAATGTGGGGCTCCCCTCTTTCCCTCTTTACCTCCTCACCCACCTTGTGTCAAATGCCTACCCTTTCTAAGAGTTCTAGAAGCCTCTAAACCCGTAGACATTAACCTTCTGAAAGAGGCAGGACCCCTGGTATTTTGCAAGCAGAAAAGAGTGCGGCACAAAGAGGTGAAGAAACTTATTCAAGGTCACACAGTGCATTACTTACAGAACTCAGACTTGACCCCAGGATTCCTGACTCCCAAACCTGGTTGCCTGGGGAACTCAGTATCAACAACAACAATAATAATAAGGGGTGCCCAGACCCCAAGCCAGGAGCTTCAGATTCAAGAATTCTGAGGGGGTCTTGAGAATGTGTATGTCCAACAACAAGAATAATACGTGCAAACGTTTACATGGTGCTCTCTTTGTGTGAGGCACGGTTCTAAGTGCTTTACATATGTGAATTCACTTAATCCTCACAGCCTTGTGAAGTCTGTATTATTCCTCCCCCATTTTACAGATGGGAAAACTGAGGCATGTCTCCATAATAAGTAGGAAATCTGATGCCATGGAACATCAGATTCTTTCAAGAATTGCAAATTGGCCCACAGTGGCCAACATTTAAAGATCAGGACCATTCATGCAAAAGAAAATAGAGTGCAGTGGTTAAGAGCAAGATGCTGGTGGGGCAGGCCCCGTGGCATAGTGGTTAAGTTCAGTGTACTCCACTTCAGTGGCCCAGGTTCGCAGGTCTGGGTCCCAGGCGTGCACCTACACCACTCATCAGCCAGGCTGTGGCAGGGACCCACACATAAAATAGAGGAATATTGGCACAGATGTTAGCTCAGGGCGAATCTTCCTCAGCAAGGAAAAAAAAGCAGGATGTTGGAGCCAGACTGATCAGGTTTGAATGCAGGGTGATCAGCGGTGGCTGGTTTTCCCACACCGAGCATTTCCTGGGATGTGGGACCTCCAGTGCTAAAACCGAGACAGTCAGTCTCCCTATAGTCCACTTTTACCACTCGCTAGTGTGTAACTTTAGGGCACATTATATGACTTCTCTGTACCTCAGTTTCCACATCTGTAAAATGGGGGTGATAACGTGTCTACCTCATAATGCTGTGTCAGTGTTTAAGGCGTTTCTAAATGGCCTGAGGATTGCATTAATATGATTATTAAAATGTGGACTTCCAAATTTACTTCCCTTGAAAGACTAGAAGATCTGGCGACAAAGGACTCATATTCTTATTTACCTATTTATTTATGAAACATTTATATATAGTGCTTTTTACTACACGCCAGGCACAGTTCTAGACATTTGCAGACATTCATTCATTCGAACATCTCTGTGAGGTGGATTCTATTATTACAGACGAGGAAACTGAGGCTCAGGGTGGGGAAGTGATTTGCCCAACACCACACTGTAAGCAAGAGGCAGAGCCAGGATCCAAATCCAGCCTGCCCGGCTCTATTTGGTGGCAGTGGGCTAGCACTGGGTCTTAACTGCCCCTTGAGAAGGGCGTGAACCCTCCACTTCACCCCAGTTCCCCCCTCTGACTTTCTACTTCCATTCCCCCCAGGCCCCTTTGAGCTCCACGTTTTCTGCCCCCACATCCCGGGGTCTCGATCCCAGTGGCAGCTTTTCTAAAGGATCCTGGTGAGCAAGCCTGGGGTCACAAAGTCCAACTTTCATTTCTTGGGTCCCAGGCTTTCTCAAAAATCGCCCTCTCCTCCGAGAGACTCAGGTTAATCCCCTCACCCAGCGGTTCAGGATCCGGCGGACTGTCAGGTCACCAGCTCCAGCCTGGCCAGACCGGACTACCTGCGGTGACCCCAAAATTCGCTCCGGCATACTGCTCCTGAGACGTTTGCTGATGAACGGCAGCAGGGAGCTGGGGGACGGGGAGCTTTGACCTTGGGGAAGGTCTCCGGCTGGAACACAGAGGCCGCCCCACGGCTGTAAACACGCACCTGGGCACCCTCGTCCCATCCCCCAGCTGCCCACCCTGCCCTGAATTTGCACCATTTGAAAGTTCCGCCAAATTCTACATAATTTAACGACCCAGAAAATAAAAGCTGATCAGGTCAATGGTCATCCAGTTAAAGAATTTGCGAGCACCCAGAATGTTCTGAAATCACCCCGGTCAGCGCTGCATGATGAACATCTGTCCAGTCTCCCTGTCTTCTTGCGGTAAGAGCACCCCAATTTCCCCGTGGAGGGTCACCCCTTGTCCACTCTCAGTCCACAAGGCTTGGGGCGCTGCTGTCTGGATGCAGGTGGCCTGGCCAGTGCGGGCTGCATTCCTCCCCTTACAGCCCGGCTCCGGTCTCAAGGCTACAGCTCTTGCCAGATTCCAGAACAGTCTGACCCCTCGCTCCTTCAGGACCACGGCTCCCTGCTTCCACCCGTCCCAGGAGCGTGACCATCCCTGCTGGTTCCCTTCCCCCCGCCCACGGCTCTGTTACAAGTCCCTTCATTACAGCTTAGCAGTCACCCCACGTCTCCTGGGGGACCCTAACTGAGGGACACACTCAGAGATGGATGCACTGGCAGCCCTTTTGAGAGCTGAGCACCCCCCTCACCCCAAATCTGTTTTCCCAGCCCTCTTGACCTCTCCACCCCAGGCCCAAGCACTCATCTGCTCCCCTTTCATGGAAAATGCTGCTGCTGCCCTCTCTCTTTTAGGGCCACCCGTCTCACACAGCTTCAGAGTGGGTTCAGTCTCCCGGCAACCCCCTTCCTCACAGTGCTGAGTTAAGTTCACGGTGCCCCAGGCACCAGCTCCTTTGCTAGTGTCCCGGCGGGGAAATCCACATGGGGAAGTTACCCGGTGTCAGCAGTCTCCCAAAGTTCAGTCCTGGATGAACTCTTTCCGGATTTGGCACACTGGTGGTGGGCAGGAGGGCATGGTGGTTACTGTGGGGCTGTGGAGTCAGACAGACCTGAGTTCAAATCCCACCTCTGCCATGTGCTAGCTGTGTGACTTGGGCAAGGGACTTAACCTCTCTGGGCCTCTGTGTCCTCATCCAGGCTGCCATGTTGCACAACTCCAGGAGACACCATTTACCCAGACCACTGTGTGACACTGCCCTGGGGTCCTGCTAGGAGAAGCGCCCACACTCCACCTCCCTGGACCATTGTCATCAGGGTTCGCTACCGTGAGAGTAAGCACTCAGCAGTCATTCCAATCAATTCCCCCATTTCACAGAAGAGAAAACTGAGGTTCAGAGAGGTCAAATGATACGTCCCAGGTCACACATTCAATAAGTGACTGAGCCAGGAGTTCAATTCAGAGTTTCTTTTAATCCTGAGCCTGTGCGCTCTCTAGCCTGCTGTCTCCCTAGAGATGTCCAGTTTGGACAGCAGCTACACCACAGTCTTCACAGCCATAGTCCACCCCTCTCCCCTCAGGGCACATCTACCATCTCTGAAGCTTTCCCTGAAGAGCAAATGGTTGTCTCCCCTCCCTCCTTCGCCCACCCTGGCAGAGCTCCATGCAGACCCCCTTTGCCCTCAGCAGTCTCTGTCTGGCTGTCTCAAGCGCCATTCCAAACTCCAGAGGCTGCAAACACTTCATTCTCCATGTCTGATCCCATGACAGACATGACTAATCGACCCCGCCACTCTTTCCCCACAGATCAGGATGCAGCCCTCCACGCAGGCAGGCATTACCAAACGATTCAGGCAATCTGTTAAGAAAAAAACCACATTTGCCATTCCTCCTGGAGACTGTAATCATCTTGAGAGCAGAAGTGGATCAGCTCTGCCCACTCCTTGCCCCAAAATAGTAATACGTTTTCATATATTAAGGGGTCAGGAAATTTCTGTGGATGGACAAAATTGGCTTTCCTTCTCACTAGCATGTAACTTTGGGCAAGTCCCTCTATCTTTCTAATGTCAAGTAGAAATGGAAGCTCAGAAACAGGAAGGGACTCGCCCAAGGTCATGCAGCTGGTAAGAAAGGGAACAAAATTATGTCACACAGAAACAGTAAGATCTCCTTCACTATATGCTAGTGGAGGCGTGGGTCCATGTGAAATTCTTCACACACTGCTGGGCACATGGGACACTCTCAGTACATCAGACTTCTGTCCCCTGGCCCCAGCCCTGCATAAACTGTCCCCTGGCGCTGTCTGGCCAGAATCTTTCCTTGATATGAAAACACAGAAGGTCCCAGAAAGCCCAGGTTATTGGCTCACAGACTTGGGAGAATGCACCCTCTGGAACACTGGGGCTGAGTAACTGAGTACCTTCTAGAACCCTGGACTGGATTCAGGTGCTGTGATATCATACTCTTGAGACCCCAGTTTGCCCAGCTAAGAAGCAGAGGCTGGAATGCCAATCCCAAACGGCCCCTTTGACATTCAAAGCTGCCTCCTCCTGCTCCCTCCCCGTGACCCAAAGCAAGCTGGTGGGTGGTATGTTACATAAAGAGCTTCCCAGCTTGTGCAACCCTGGGCTGCCACACAGCTGCAGGGAAGGCGGGGGCGGGGAGGCTGGGCCTGGGTCTGAAACAGACGACCACCTCCTGTGAGACCTGGCTGGGCACAGAAGGCATGACCACTGATGGGAACCCCTGGCGTGGATCTTATTTTTCCTTCCTTTCTTCCAATTTTCCTCCCTCCCTTCCTTCCTCTTTCTCTCTTTCCCTCCCTCTTCTCCTCTCTCCTTCTCTGCTTCCCTCCCTCTCTCCCTTGCTTCCTTCCTTCCTAACCTACTCAAAACCTACCAGTTGAAAACATCGGGAGCCATGGGTTCAAATCCCAGCTCCACTAGTTACTAGCTGTGTGACCTTGGGCAATTTGCGTAAACTCTCTGTTCCTCAGTTTCCTCATCTATAAAACGGAGATAGTAATAGTACCGACCCTCACAATATAGCTTCATAGTCCCAGGCCTCACAGAACCTATGCCTAGGAGAGGAGACCAGCATTAAGCAAATTATACAATTAATTGATTAATTAATTATCAGTGGGCTAAACACTACAAAAGACCGCGAGTACATCTAAAGAGGTTCCTGATCTATTTTTGCCAAAGGGCGGGGGGTCAGGGAATGTTTCCCAGGGGAAATGGGAGTTTGTGACTGTGTCTTTATCGGCTGTCTATTCATTTATTGCCTCTTCCACCAGCTTGTAAGCTCCAAGAGGGCTGGGATCATACATGTTTTTTTTTTTTTCACTAATGTTTACCCGGCATTGGAGGCACTCAATCCCTGTGTTTAGCTCAGTGGATGAAGTGATGTTCCACTGGAGACCAGAAGGATGAGTAGGAGGAAACCAAGGGAACAGAGTGGATGGAAGAGCATCCCAGGTAGAGGGAACAGCAAGAACAAAGGCCCTGTGGCTGGAAGGAGGCTGGAGTGTTTGAGGAAATGAAGCAAGGACAGTATTTCTGGAACACACAGAGTGGCAGGGAGAGTGGGACAGGTCACACAGGGCCTTGGGAGCCATGTTGTGGATTTTCTCCATCAAGAGCCCAGCCAGGGCTGTAATGGGGGCCAAGCTGGGGTGTCAGAGAGGCTTGGGTTCAAACCCCAGCTTCCCCATTTTCTGGCTGCATGACAAGTCAGTTAATCTCTATGAGCCCCGATTCCTAGTTTGTAAAGGGGACATGATGATAGTAACCTATTGCATGGAGTTTGGGGAAGATTATGGAATATAAAGCACTTAGCCCAGTGCCTGGTAGTGCTTGAGAAACATAGCTGTGTTATAATAAAAATAATAATATCATGATGATAGACCCAGGCCTCCTGGTTCTCTCTCACTGTCCCCTGAAGCTGAGTCTTCCCCTTAAGGACAGCCCCATCTCCAGTCCCTCTCGGGGGCACAGTTGTTCCTGCTCCCCACTCATTCCAGGCCTGGCTCCCTCAGGCCCTCCTGGGGCTATTCTCCTTGAAGTTCCCACAGCCAAGACTCTGAAGAGATGGTTCCCTTGGCTCAGGGCAGAATCTGCATCCACGTTGCTAAGCAACCAACCCCCATCCAGATGCCAGCTGCAGCCTGGGCAGAGGGATGAGGAGAAGGGATGAGCGTCAGCACTCCCGGGAGGGCCTCCTGGCGTGCCTCCAGGACCACAGGCTGCAACCCGGGCTGTGGCGGGAGAGAGCCAAGTCAGATGGCTCACTGAGAGTCAGTACACAGCGGTGGAAAGTCCATGGGGTCAAGGGCAAATCCAAATGCATTCAGACGCCAGCTCTACAGTTTACCCACTGTGCAGCCTCAATCAAGTCAATGGGCGTCTCTGAGCCCCAGCTTACTCACCTTCACAATGGGATGCAGACCTAACTACAGACCCCTTGTGGGGATTACACAGGATGATGTACATGAAGATGCCCAGCACACAGTAGGTGCTCCAAGAATCCTGAAATATGGATGTATATCCAGGGATGAATCCTCTAATCTTGTCACCCATCAGTGGTAATAAAGTTCAAACTCCTTAGCCTGCCCTGTGTGGTCCCCTACCCTGATCCCCCAATTTTCTTCTGTCAGACTAATTACCTGCTAGTCCACACTTTCTCAGCCTCAGCACTACTGATTTTTTAAAATCAGCTTTATTGGCATATAATTCCCATATCTTACAATTCACCCATTTAAAGTGTACAATTCAATGCCTCTGAGTACATTCACAGAGTTGTGCAACCATCACCACAATCAGTTTTAGAGCATTTTCATCACCCAAAAAGAAACCTCATACCCTTTGGCAATCACTTCCCACTCCGCCCTCCCCCCAGCCCCTGGCAACAACTAATGTGCTGTCTGTCTCTATGGATTTACGTATTCTGCATAATTCATATAAATGGAATTCTATAGTATGTGGTTTTCTGTCTGGCTTCTTTCACTTAGCATAATGTTTTCAAGGTTCATTCATTTTGTGGCGTGCACTGGTCCGTCATTCCTCTTTATGGCCGAATAATATTCCATTGTAGGGCTAGACCATATTTCATGTATCCATTCATCAGTTGATAGACATTTGGACTGCTACTTTTTGGCGATTGTGAATAATGCTACTACGGACGTTCATATACAAGTTTCTGTGTGGACTATTGACATTTTCAGCCAGCAATTCTTTGTTGTGGGGTCTGTCTTGTGATCGTAAGATGGTTAGCAGCATCCCTGGTTTCCACCCACTAGATGCCAGAGCAGCCACCCACCCAAGCTGTGACAACCAAAAATGTCTCCAGACATTGCCCAGTGTCCCCTGGGGGCACCATGACCCTGGTCAGGAACCACTGCACCAACTGCCTCTTGGCAGTTCCCGAAGCTTGTTCCCCGAGTGGGCACACCAGGAGATGCTCTAAGGAACACAACCTTCTGTGGTCAACCCAGTGTAGGAAGACATGCTGTCCCCTCCCTCGCTCCTGCCCCTGGAAACTCGTGGTTCACATCAGCATTTTCAAGGCTCCCAGAAGGCCTGCAACAGCAACATGACCTGTGGGACGATGTGCAACTCGACCTTTCTCAAACTGACTTGACCAAAAAGCCTTTTTTAATCCTCACGGAGCCCCCATGACAGTGACTCTGGGAAACGCTCCTCGGGTGCCTCCTCCCCTCTGACCACACTGGTCTGCTTGCCACTTTCTTGAACACACTTTGCACATTTCAGCTGCAGAAACTCTGCTCATATCATGTCCCCAGTGTTGCAGGAACTGTCCCCAACAGTCACTCCCCCAACTTGCTTGCCGGAGGAACCCCCATTTTGTTTGGGCAGTAATATGTCCAACCTGAGGGGATAAATCACGACTAGTCAAAGCCAAATGTGCCAATCCTATTTCTCTTTGCTGACGACTGTAGGTGTGGACATGTAGCCAGTCTCGGCCAATGAACTAAAGGTGGAAACTTCTAGAAAATATTTTTCTACTTGATAAAGAACTGCACAAAAAGAATGCTCTTACCCACTGAGTTGCAACTTCATGCCTGGAATGCTGTCTTGTTAGAACATGATGCCTGGGGCACATGGCAGCCATCTTGGGGACATGGGGGGACAAGGTAGGGAAGAAGGCAATGCACTGAAGATGGCAGACCAGACAGATGGAGAAGTCCTGATGCTTAGCACTGAATCAGCACTGCACAACCTACCCTGGAATCCTGATCTGTGAGGTGACGAATCCTATCATAACTTGTGGCCAAAGCATGCCCACCATGACCCCCTGAATCAATTGGCTTTTGCTGAATAAGAAAACACCCCAAAACTTAGTGGTGGCAAACAATAAATACTTATTATTTCTCATGAGTCTATGAGTTGACTGGATAGTTCTGGCCTGGGCTGGCTCAGTTGAGACTGGAAGATCCAGGAGGTCCTCATTCCCATGTCCAACCATTGGCTCAGTGACCACGCATCCCCCATCGGCCAGCAGGCTAGCCGGCTCATTCGCACAGTGGTGATTGCAGGCTTCCCAGCAGCAGGAGACAACAAGTCCCGGTGCAGAAGTGCTTTTCAAGCCTCAGCTTGCATGGTGCTTGCTAATGTCTAACAGACCAAAGCAACTTGCCCTACCATGTCCAGATTCAAGGGCAGGAGAAACGGGCTTCACTTCTTGATGGGAAGGACAGCAACGCCACAATGCCAGGGGTCAGTATACAGGGATGAGAGGGACTTGGGGCCACGTTTCAACCCCCAGCCCCGTTCCCTGGAAGCCTCCAGCATTTAACAGAGGGCTGGCACATGGTGTGCTCTCAGTAAACATCTGTGAAATCAATGAGTGAATGCCCTCAGCCCCCACTGCCCGTGGCCTCAAACCCTCACCCGAGGCCTCTCTTCTCACCCAGATTCCACATCAGACGGGCCAGGCAGAGCAAGCCTATCGGGGATGATGTGGAATCTGGCTCCCGATACCCCCACGACAAGGCGGCACCTGTCCTACAGGGTTATGTGGTCTACCCCACAATTACAGTGAGGTTGGTTAAGAGTCAGACAGATGTAAGCTCAAATCCCAGCTCTGCCACTATGATTGATGTTGAGATTCGCTCGATAAATAAAAATAGTTTAAAGAAGAAAGAAGCTTACCTCTTGCAGATGAAAAGTCCAGACCAGGCCTGGTTATGGTGGTCAGCAGTGTCAGGGACCCAGGGTCCTCCTAGCCCAGCCACATGGTCCAAGATGATGGCGTTTGTGTTCCAGACAGCAAGTAAAAGAAGGGACAAAGAAACAAGAGGAAAGGGAGCACATCTGCCATCTCCAAGGGAGAGTTCTCCAGCTCCCTCACATCCTTCAGCCATAACCCAGTCACATGTCCACACCTACCCGCAAAGGAGGCTGGGAAATTCCGGGCGGCCACGTTCCCTGCTAAACACTGGATTTCTTTTATTTTAGCACGGATGTTGGGAGACGCGCAGCAGTGTCTGCCACAGCTCTACAGGCCTCAGCTTCCTCTTCTGTGAATTAGGGGTGACAATAGTTCTGCCACATGAGGTCTTTGTAAGAGCTAATTAAGTTAATGCATATAAAGAGCTTAGTAAATTGGCAATAAATGTTAGGGATTATTATGAAGATTAGTAAAACATCCTGGTAGCAAATATGTGGGAAGAAAAAGAAGTCAGTGTTTTCTGTGCTAAGTAGGGAGGTGCCCAGGGTTAATCAGGTTCACTGACTGGGTGACTGGGGGCCACCCCCTGATGACAGGGCCCTGCTCAGAGAGCACATCAGGCCCGCTTCAAGCCCGGAGAGCAGTCAGAGGTAAATCAGTGTCTCCTTTTGCCTCCAGGAAGTGAGCCAAAGTCCTCAGGAGCAATTTGTGCTCCTAAGAGGCCAAAGGTGACCCTGGAATTACCTTGCACAATTCATTTGCTTCTCCGGCCTGTTTCCAAGAGCCTGGGCGAAGCTGGGCCTGGCCTCCTTTGAAACAGGCAGGGTCTGAGGATGGCAAATAGGGGCGGGGGTGAGTGGGCACTGCCCACTGAAGAGACCCCAGGCAGGACTGGAATCCCGGGCCTTTCTAGGGGGAGTGCAATGCTTGGGCTCTGAACTCAGACAGGAAATCCCCTTCTCAGGAGCAGGGAAAGTTGTTCTTGGAGGGCGGTAGTTTTTATTCTTTTCTGGTTTTGAAATGAGCAAATTATCTTGGATCCCAGCAAACTAGCAAGTATCCAACAGGACCCAGGAGCTCCCTGGAACTCCGCTGGGGGTTCATGATTTAGTATGCACCAGGTAGCAGGGGCCAGTCCCAGGAATCCTGAATCTGTAGGTCAGGGTAGAAACAGGAGTCTCTTTTTTTCAACACAGTCAGAAGAACAACCCTTCATCAGAGGTGCCCAATTCTCTCAGCCCCACACCCGTGGGTTTGCAATGGGTAACGAGATGATGCTGATGCTGACAGCAAACATGAAGGTAACGCACACCATTCACCAGATGCTGCTCCAAGCATTTGACTGCATTAACTCAGCTAACCCTTCCAATAACCCTGTGAGGTAGGTAACGTGGTTGTCCCCATTTCACAGAAGGGAAGGTTGAGGCACAGAGAGGTTAGGCAACTTGCCCAGGTGACAAGGCTTGGAAGTGGCTGAGCAGGGATTCGATCGCTGATCCTGGGCATTTTCTCAAAGCCAAACACCTCGCCATCATCTTGCCCCCCAGGCAAAGTGCCCCCAAGGCTTCTGGTCCCAAGACCAGGGTTGGGCTGACCTGCCCTCCTCTCTGGTGAACTCCCACTCGGACCACAAACTGGCCTTCACACATTGCTCGCCGGTGAGAGGGGGGCCGTAGGGTAAGGCAAACACAGGCTGTGGAGTCAGACAGACTTAGGTTCAAATCCCGGCTCAGCCGCGTTCCGACTGAGCGATGAGGGATGAGTGACTCCGCGCTCTGAGCCTCAGCGGCCCCTCAGCCGCATGGAGATGCTTGGCCCGGGGAGGGTCTGGGGGAGGAGGTCCCCCCCAGCGCCCCGCACGACGTGTGCACGGGGACCAAATGCCCTGTTTCTCCCGGCCGGTCTTGACCCTCTGTGCCCTTGTGGTCCCCACCAGCCCACCTCCCACTCCGACAGACCTCCGGCTGACCTCGCCGGAACCCTGCGCCTCTCTAGAGGATCCAAGCTGGAGAAATTAAAAGCCCAGCAGGATCCCTTCAGACTCTGCCAGCTTAGCAACCCAGGCAATTCAAGAAATCTCCCGGACTTGAGCTCCGATCAAATCGCATCTTAAAAAAACAAGTCCCAAACTCTAAACCCCACTGAGGAGCTAAATCTGGTGCCCCTCAAAGCTGTTTTTTTTTAAAGTCCTTTGGGCATCGATATTATTGAGAGGTGAGAGTTTTCAGTATCTGCATCTAGGGCTGCCCAGTCCTCTCAAAGGGCTCAAGGTCAAAAGAGATGCTAAAAACGCAGGTTCCCCGGACAAATGCAAACTGAGGGACATTCTCCCGAACTGGTCTAGATGCTTCAAAATGTCAAGGTCATGAACGACCCAAAAAAAAAAAAAAAAAGGCTGAGGAGCTATTTCAGATTAAAAGGGATGAAAAGAAATGACAACTGAAATCACTGTGTGGTTCTGGATTATTTAGAAAAGGAGGAGGGACAATTAGGAAAATTTGCTATGTACTGTGGATTGGATAACAAATCTGCGTCAGTGTTACGTATCCTGAGTTTGCTGTTGGTGTGTAAGAGAGTCTTCTTATTCTTAGGAGATAAACGCACATAAAGAGGCATCCTGTTTGCAGCTTCTCAGATGATTCAGAAAAAAAATAATATGCGTATTTATACACAGAAAGAGAGAAATAATAAAGCAAATGTGGCAAAACTCAGGATAAAGGGTATATGTGAATCCTCTGCCCTGTTTGTGCAACTTTCCTGTGAGAGTGGAATTATCTCAGAGAGAAAAGTTCTTTTAATACAGATTCCCGAGTCACACCCCCCTGGAGATCCCGGCTCAGTGGATCCTAGGAAGGGCCCAGGAATCTGCGTTTTTAGCCAGCTCCCCAGGGGTTCTGGCACAGGGAGGCGTGACTGTAACTCCAGTTCTGCAGAAAGCTGGGGCCTTCTTGCCCAGTCAGAGGGCGGGGGCTCAGCCCCTGTTGTTTTTACCCTCCTTTCCTCATCCTTCCAGGCCACAATTAAGGAGCCACTAATGGAGGGTTTTGCAAACCAGCAGTTTGAGAGGTTCCTCCAGATTTTTGCTGAGAGCAAAACTTGCTCCGAGCCTCCAAGCCACTTATAATTACATGACTTAAAATACAATTTGCTGAAGACAATCTGCTGGGGAAGGGAAATAGAAGGAATAAAGTGAGGGTGAAGAAGGAGCCCGCGATGACAGGCTAAAGGACACCCTGGAGGACCAGAGGGCTCCTGTGTGCTTCATCAGGGATAATGATGACGTCACTTGGCTGTAATCCTCCTTAGTCATTTCATTTGGAGACCTTGGCAGGAGCTGCCATTTTTTAATGCAAGAGAGGCACCAACAGCTCAGCTCGTCGTTGGTGTTCAAATCTGCCAGGGGGCTGCCTCACCAAGACGGGCTGCCTCTTGCAAGCGGAGCCTTGGAAAAAGAGACTACACCCCAAAAGGCAATGAGAAGGAAAACAGCTCAGGTGGAAGTGCAGCACAGCCCAGGCTTGCAAACTGCTTTGACCAGGACCAACAATAAGGAATGCATTTGCCTCACAATCTGGTTCACTCTTGCGCACACACACACAATGATGCGCATGAAATGCTCCACCCACCTCCCAAGAAGACTTGTTGCCCCAGCTTCTGGGCGTGCTGTCTGCAGAGAGCCTCCAGCTGTCAGTCCCTTGGGCTGAGTCGCTCCTCACCTGCAGGGGGCCACCTTGCCCAGGGTCACAGCCCTTTCCAGGGGTGGCTTATGTCCAGTGATTGACTGAGGGGAGGAGAAAGGCCTGGCCATCTTGGCCCAACTCAGGACAATTCTAAAGAGCCGTTTTAACTCCCAGGTTCCCTATGGGGCTGGTCAAGGTCATTGCTGGGCTTCTATCCCAGCTTAACCTCTCCCTCTGCCTACTCCTGCTTCTTCCCCCTCCCTTTCACAGGAGTTGATCTCAAGGACACTCCCTAATAAACCTCCCAAACACTAAATTCTGTCTCAGGGTCTGTTTCCTTGGAGAAGCTAACCTGGGACACACATAATTAACAGTTCTGCAAAAACAATATTTATCCTTTCTATAAGTTGTGCATTCTCATATTATCTATGCTATTTCATTTTTTTAAATGTTAGTCATGACCCACTAAATTGATTTCATGACTCAGCTACGGTTTGAAAATGCTAGCCTGGACTATGAAGCATGGAAGATGGTCAGCATGTCCTTTGGGCTGTCTTTATTTTCAAATAAAAGAACGCCTGACTAAACATGGATTAAATAATAGAGGTATACTTTTTACATAATGACAGATTTGGCAATAGGCTGTTCCAGAGTTTCTTCATAACTCAATAACTTCATCAAAGACCCGGGTTATTTTCATATTTCTTCTCCACTATTCTTGACATGTTGACCATGTCTCCCCATAGTCACAACATGGCTGCCACTGCTCCAGGCATCATGTCCTCATAAATCACCTCCAAAGGAAGTGGGGATGGGAAGCACTCCTTCACAAATTTCTTTTAATTTGGGAAGAAAAAATTCTGCAGAAGCCCCAGAAGCAGACTTCCCCTTTTTCCTCATTGGCTAGAACTGGGCCATTGTTCATGTCTAAATCAATCTCTGCCATCCAATACCTGAGGTTCCATTAGCAAAGACAAAAGGTGAATGAAGATTGGTAAGCAACCAACAAGGTCTGCCACAGTCTATGTCAGGTATCCCATTCAGCCCTTAGTTCTTTCTAGGGTCCCATGTCAAAGACCCTGAGGTGGGGGCAGAGTCATCAATCTCAGGCAGATTCACAGCAATCATACCACCACTCCACATCCCAGACCCATGACAGACATCACTAGTCAGTCACAGCAATCTTGCCACTGAGCAGGAATGTGATTTCACAATGTAACCCAACAAAGCACTCCATGTTCCCTGACCAAACTATCAGGATTAAAACCTGAGATAAAATCTGGTTCCTGCCCTGGCCTCTAGACCAGAGGGTAGCAATGGCAGCTGATCAAGGAAGGATTAACCAGCTGTTGCTCTGTGTTTTCAGAACACTCTCTGACTCACACTATCCAGCCTTCCCTCCTCTCTTGGAATGTCTTCTCCTTCTCTTGGTCTCTCTAAATCTCACTTGTCCTTCAAAGAGGTCCAACTCAAGCCTCACTCCTCCAGGAAGCCTCTCTGGGTATCCCATCCTTGTCTAAGATTAGTCACTGAACCCACTGATCGATCTGAACATTACTCAAAGTGGGATAACCAGACATTGTGTCATTAAATGACACACGAGATGTAATTAGCAAAAGTCTAGAATGGCAGAAACTAAAGATCCCATGACCTAGTGTCTTCAGTAAGTAAACGACATTTTTAAAAGGAGGGGAAATTTGCTAGATTTGTATCCGTTATGTTTGCCACAATAACGCTATGTAAGAAACCACGCTAGAACAGAGTGATTGAAAATAACAATGTATTTTTTCTCCTGAGTCTGTGGCCAGATGGGCAGTCCTTTTGGTCTGAACCAGGCTCAGCTGATCTGGGCTGGACTCGCCCGTGCATGTCTGGTCAGCAGGCAGGTCAGATGGGGAGGAGCTGGCCTGGAATGGCCTCACCCTGGAAAGCCCTCCCCCACGTGGTCTCTTACCCCACAGAAGCTGCCTGCGCTTGCTCTCCTGGCTGAGGCAGGGGTCCAAGAGAATAAGTGGGGTCATGCAGGACGTCTCAAGGCCTAGACCCAGAAATCATTCAGTGTCAATTCTGCTGCCTCCTATTGGCTGAAGCAAGTCACGTGACCAAGCCCAGCTACCAGGCTGGGGAAGTAGATTCCACCTCTCAGTAGGAGAAGCTGCACAGTCACGTGGCTGAGGCCGCGGATTCAGAGAGAGGCCATCGGCTGCGATCAGTCCCCCACACGGTTAAGAGAGACTAAGATATACCAACCAATGCAGTGTGTGCCCTTGTTCAGATCTGGATTTAAACAAACCAACCGAAAAGCCTCATTTTTGTGGTCATTAGGGAAAATTGAACATAGACGGAGTGTTAAATGATAATAAGGAATTGTTGATTTTTAAGTTCAATAATAGTATTGTGAATTTTTTTAATGTCCTTATTGTTAGAAGTACATACTGAGATATTTGTGGGTGAAATTATTTGATGTCTGGGATTTATTTTAAAATATTGCAGCAAAAAAAGGAAGTGTGGGAGGGGTAGTAGACACACAAGAACGGCAAAAAGTTGATAGCTGTTGAAGCTGGTGATGCACACATGGGGGTTTATATTACTATTCTCATTACACTTGTGTGTATGTATTTGAAATTTTCCATAATAAGAAATGTTTTAAAATTCTTCAGCTTTCTTTCACTCATGTAGTTTCACAGACTGGGGTGTGATTATCACTGGTGGTTCAAGAACATCTCAGTTAGGTGCTAACCTGTCTTTAACACCTATCAGACATTCATTAATCTCTCTTTATAGCAAAATCCGAGCAGATCTCAGTCCCCAGGGCGCTTGGCAGGAACAGCATAAGGCAAGAATCTCATACCATTGTTTGATTTTCATTGCATTTATTTTTTACTATTGCTCCACTATGAGCAATGCTTTTCTATTTAAGGATCGTGACACAAAGTTCTCTTTTTAAATACATTCAGGTTATAAAGGGTGAATTGGGGTTTTTTAAGTGATTAAATCAATAATGGTACAGACGGGAAAAGGTTATGGCTAAAACCATGAAGGTGGTTGTTTTCATTAAGGTCGGCTAGGTGCTCTAGCAAACAATTCCAAATCTCACTTAATAAACTTCTGTTTCTCGAGTCACAGCCCAACATAGGGCAGTGGGGCCTCTGCTCCACGGGGTCATTCAGGGATCCAGGCTCCTTCCAGCTAATGGCTCGAAACCCTCCAGGCCTTGGAGGCCGCCACTGGACCTTCTGCGTTCGGCTGGCAGACTAGACATGTGAGAGCCAGGCTGCAGTGTCACATGGACGGATTCGGGGGCCAGGCCCGGGCACACACACTTCACTTCAGCCCACACCCTATTGGCTAGAACTTTGTCACGTGGCCCCAGCTGCTGCAAGGGCAGCTGGAGATGTGGCCATATGCTCAGGAGAAGGGGGTTTGGTGAACGTTTAGCATTACCTCTGTCCCAGTGGCCCTCAAATGACTGAAATTTGAGAAAAACCATTCTAAAAGATGAAGCCCAAACTCCTCAGGGTGGCACCTGAAGGTCTTTGTGATCCTGCTGCATCGGGCAGGGTTCAACCAGAGAAGCACTGTGAACCATAGAAGAAAGGATTACAGAAATTAGACGGTACGCAATTCTGGGCGCTGGTGGAGGAGTCTGTTCAATGATCTTGTCTCTGTGTCACTTAGATCAGCTGTCGAGGAGGGCTGGCCATGAATGAGAGCAAGAACAGACTGGAACCCGGGAGGATGAACTTGGAGTCACACGGACGACTGACAGGACCAGCTGGAACCCGTGTCCACAGTGCCTGGGGCCCAGTGTCAACCTTCAGAGCATGAAGAACACGGCTTCAGTTTCACTTCCACCCTCCAAGTCTCACACAGAATTCTCTGTGGCCAGTGCTAACCCAGAACCACACAGGCAAGGTCGTTCCGGAGAAGGAGTTCTAGCCCAGCTGGACACAGTACCAGCCTCTTCGTGGGCCTGTGGAACATTCTAGCCTCATCCCCCACCACTCCCCAGCTCAGACCTTTCACTCCAGGCTGGCCAACTACTTGCATTTTCTCAACTATACCAGACATATCCTCATGCTGTTTATCCATGCTGTTCCTTCTCCCCGGAATGTTCTTTCCTGTCAATCTCGTGCCCAACTCTTCCTCAGCCTTCACAATCTGGTCGAATGTCACCTCCTCTAGGAAGTCTTCCCTGCGTCTCCAGGCAGAGATAGGAGAGTGGTGGAACCATGAATACAGCAGAAGGCTGTGCAATATGTGATCCTTCTCCATAAGCCTTGAAATCTTCATGAAACTTGATAAATGCACCAAATGATGAGTGACTGGATTTCTTCTCAAAAATAGTGATGAGACTGGGCTTCTCATCTGGGTTTGAATCACGGTGGAAGCAAGATAGCTCACACAGGCACGAGAGCCCTGAGACAGGGAGAAGTATGGGGAAGAGAGAAGCAAGAGGCAGTGAGACACAGGAACGGGCAGAAATGGTGGGGAGACTTTAGGGTCCCCTAGACCTGGAATTTGGGTGTATGCCATGTTGAACCAGCTCTTTAAAGGGCCAGGAGCAGCATATTACACAGGTGTGGTAGATTGAATTATCAGTTCTTTTCTTCCCCCATGTGACCTTGGAGTGCAGGAGAGTGAGGTGAGTATATTTCCCTGCCCTGTTGATGTTAAACCTGGACTTGGCCATGTGGGTTTTTTTTTCCCCAGCCAATGGAATGTGGGCAGAAGTGATGTGCTAGCTCTAGGCCACGGTGTTAAGAAACTTTACATGTGTCTGCTCGCCCCCCGCCCCCTGCACTTTTGCTATTCACCACAAAAGGAACATGCCTGAGCAGTTGCTAATCCAAAGAGGATGAAACACATGCAGAAGAAACATGGGGAATGTACCTGAACTGCTCTGCAGCCAGGAGCCAAGTCCAGGTGATTCCGGCAGAGTGTTTTCTCACATAATAAAGTCCTGTTTCTTGAGTCACAGCCCAGTGCAGGGCAGTGGGGGCCTCTGCTCCACGGGGTCATTCAGGGACCCAGGCTCATCTGTAGACTAATGAGCAAGAAAATACATGTTTATTGTTGTTGCTTTTTAATAGCTGAATTGAGACATAATTCACGTACCATAAAATTCACCCATTTAAATAGTACAAGTCAGTGGGTTTTTTTTCCAGCATATTCACAGTTGTGCAACCACCACTACCATCAGTTTTAGAACATTTGTATCACCCCAAAAGGAAACCGCACATCCACCGCATCGGCAGTCTTTCTCCATTTCTCTGGGTTGTTATGCAGCATTATTGTGGCCACGGCTGACATATACACAGGTGTTAGAAATGTGTCCAGTGCAAGCAATTCCACAATCTTCCATTCTCCTTGCAGAAGATCAGGATGAGAAATGTTTGCATGCACACATGCACACACACCTCCCCACACACATGCACACAAGAGTGTACACAACGTCAGACACACTTCCATGAATGTATCACACGTCCACACTCGGACAGCCTCACACTCATTTTCACTGATACAAAGATTTGGGTGCAGACTCACGTGCACACACTCACAGTCGCATGCTTGTAGACGCACACACCCAGACAGCATGTTCCCAAACCCCACTCATTCAAATGACTTGTCACTGTTTTTTCCATATCTGTGTATCACATATGCTCTTATTTCCTTAATTTTTTTCTTGGAATGACTCACATTTTTATTTAAATAAACTTGTTTTTAAAGGAAAGTGCTGTAAATAGGTGGCCCTCATCTTTCCCATTTGCTCTTGCCCCTTCTCTCCACCACACCCAATCCTACCATTACAATCGGGAGAGAGGGTCCAAGTGCCACCACCTCCAGGAAGCCCCCCTGATTAGTGGCATGCAACCTACGTAGTTGCACAGGACCCTGTGCTTAGAGGGGCCTCCTGTTTCCTTTAGTGTTCTATTGTCAGCATTTGGAAATTCTTAGTAATTTATTCATTATAATTATAATGCATCTTCATTTTGCACTGGATCCCACACATTCTGTACCTCTCCCGCCCCTAACACTGAGTATCCCAGCTTCTGTGGGCTTCCTGGGGCGGCAGCTCCCCCACTGGACTGTGAACTGACCGGGGCAGGTCACATCTCACACTCCCAGATCTCAGAGTCCAGGCACATGAGAGTTTGAATCTTGGCTCCATTTACCAGCTGAGAACCCTGGGCCGGCTGCCCTGACATCCACAGGAGTCCAAGAGTACAAGTGGAGGCCCAAGGCCTTGTGTCCAAAAGTCTTCACGGTATAAATCAGCTTACAAACTGTCAAATAAAATCTGTTCTATCCCCCTATTTTAACAAATATACCTTCATTACAACAAATGAAAAACTCTGTGTAAAGCTCTGGTTTCTCTGTGTCTGAAAATTGGCAAAATATCAAAGATGGCTGAATTCCATTATGACTGTGCATGTCTGGATGTTGCATTGATGCCAGTGGTGTCTAAATGCATTAATTTTCTTGCCTTCATTTTAGCAAAATCACTGATCATGTTGCTATAATCAAGATTTTCACATCATTTGTGTGCCATTGACAGTGACGATCTAAAGGAACAAAAAAATAAAATGAAATTATACCAAAGTACACAAAGTTTGAATATATTTTCATCAGAAATATAAATTAAGGTAAATGTAAAAAATTAACAAATTAAAATTATTTTCTGTTTTTTAAAGCTACTTTTCTCCTAAAATATTTTATTAATTTTTTCTGTTAAATTATCTTTTAAAATCAAGAGGCAAAATACAAATGATAAAATTTAAATGATATTTTTAAATAAATTATTTAAATAAAACTACAAACCTTAATTTTTTAATTTAATTAAATCCTAATAAACATTAAAAAATAAAACTACAAATAATCCTAGAGTTCAGTGTCCGATAGTCAACGTAAAGAAATGCATCACACTTCATGCATCTTACATCTAGATCTGCATATGTTCAAATTTAAATGTGAATCATTTAATATTTCAAGATGATACTCTGTTGCTGTTAGTTATATATTGCTGTTTAACAAATTCCCATAAATTTAACAGTTTAAAACAAGACAGATTTCCTATCTCACAATTTCTGTGGTCAAGAACCCAGACGTGGCTTAGCTGAACCCTCTGCTTCAGGGTCTTATAAGGCTGCAGTCAAGAAGTCAGTCAGGGCTGGGTCTAGTCTGAGACTCAACTGGGCAACGAGCTGCTTCCAAGCTCACGTGGAGGTTGAGGGCTCAATTCCTCACAGGTTGTCAGACCAAGAACCTCAGCTCCTTACTGGCTGTTGGCTGGAGGCCCCTCTCAGTTTCTTGCCACATGGGCCTCTCCATATGGCAGCTGACCTCATCAAAGCCAGCAAAGGAGAGTGTCAACAGGGAGAGTCTGCAAGCAAGACAGTACAGCCACGCGTCACTTAATGACGGGGATACATTCTGAGAAATGCATCAATAGGCAATTTCATCATTGCGGGAACATCACAGAGTGTACTTACACAAACCTAGATGGTGTAGCCTACTACACACCTAGGCTACATGGCACTAATCTTACGGGACCACCGTAGTGTATGTGGTCCGTCGCTGACTGAGACGTTTTTATGCGGTGCATGACTGTAGTTATATCTTATGTAAAGTAATCACAGATGTGAAATCCTATCACCTTTGCTGCATTCTATTGGTTAAAAGAAAGTCACAGATCCTGAGCACACTGGAGGGGAGAGGATTACACAGGAGTGTGAATGCCAGGAGGTGACAGTCACTGGGGGGCATTTAGAATCTGTCCCCCACATGTCCACGTGCAGTTGTTGCAAAGATTGCGCTAACGCGTGAGTACCTCCAGAACCCCAAGTTGGAACACAAAGGGAAGCCTGGAGTTCTTGTGCATTTGTGCTATCAGTGAGGGAGGATTTAGCGAGTTAATTCATTTGTCTTTGCTCTTATCTAAGTGCTTCCACCTCTCGGATTATCCCTGCACTAGAACCAGAACTGGAATGTCCGTCTCCAGTGTTGGCAGCAGAGTGACACGTGAGCCTTCACTGCATTTGGACACAACTGTTATTTTGAGGTCACAGTCTAAGAGATGTGGGGAAGCTTTCCCCTGGGGCCTGAATGATGTCAATCGAGAGAGGGGATGTGTAGGATTACAGGTCGTTCTGTGACAGCTCTGGGTGCCATATTCTGAGTGACAGATGCCCCCATGTGTTTTTTAATACATTCTTTCTTTCTTTGTGTATTTTGTGATATTCAGGGCTGCTTGTGCATCCTCAGAACATGGCAGCTGGATTCCCCCAGAACGAGTAATATGAGAGAGAGAGGTAGAAGGAGAGAGAGAGAGCAAGGGGGAAGCCACATGTCCTTTGCAACCTAGTCTTGGAATTCACACACCAGCATTTCTGCAACATCCTTCTGGTCCCAGGGGTCAGCCCTGTTCAGTGTGGGAGAACCCTACCGAGGGTACTGTGGTAGGCAGAATTCTAATATAGCTAAGACTCCACTGCTCATGTGCACGCCACATAGAATCTCCTCCCCCTGAGTGTGAGTGGGGCTTGTGACTAAAAGGGATGTCACTCTCTTGCTTCTGTTACATTCCATGGCAGAAGAGATTCTGCAGATGTAATTGAGGTCCCTAATCAGTTGACTTCGAGTTAATCAAAAGGGAAAACAACCTGGGTGGTCTGACCTAAGCAGATGAGCCCTTTCAAGAGATCAGAGAGAATGAAAGCAAAAAAAAAAAAAAGATTTCTCCTGCTGGCCTTGCAGAGGCAAACAGCTATGTATGAACTGCCTATGGAGGAGGCCGCTGAGCAAAGACCTGAGAACAGGCTCTAGGAACTGGGGGTGCCGCCTTGTCGAAAACTAGCAAGAGAAGGGGACCTCTGCCATACAACCAGCAGGAAATGATTTCTGAAAACAGCCCATGAGCCTGGAAGGGGCCTCCGAGCCTCGGAGGAGATCACAGCCCCTCCAGCTCCTTCATTTCAGCCTTGTGAGCCCTACAGAAATGGAGAGAAGAAACAGTGCTGTTTTAAGCTGCTACATTTATGGTAATTAGTCACACAGCATAGACAACTAATAGCAGCGTGAATACGAGAAGGCAAGAAGGACCGAGAGCCGTGCTGGAGGCCGGCGACCAAAACTTGATCTTGTTAGACTTCTCGTTTCTGTTTTCTTGTTGCTGTCAGTCCACCCTTCTTCCCTCTCCTGTGCACAGTTCTTTACCCTCCACTCATTCACTCACCTGTTCCTCTCCCGACCCCTTCATTCCACGAGCAATTCCTGATCCCCGGCTCTGTTCACGTCAGTGTTGGTCACTGGGGACATGAGGTGAGTCACGTGTGCCCCCTGACCTCCAGGAGCTCAGTCTGGAGCAGGAAGCATTCCGTGATATTCCTCAACCTCCACATAACCCACATGTGGTTCAGACTCCAGCACCTTCCAGAGGCCAGTTTCAGCACATTGTTCCACCCCCAAACCACAAATTTAACCCCCAAAGGATTGACAGACAGCAGATTTTGCTGAAGTTTCCCAGTGGAGGCCAAGGATAGTATTATATCACATATCACAAGCCAAATGTTTGTATTAAACTTCTCTCCCCTCAAGCTCTGTAATTCAGTGTCTTTTCCCAGTCCTCCACTGCTAAACATCTTTATTATTCTGGGAAGTTCTTTTTTGTTTTCATATCCCACTCAGCAAAACAAAAGCCTCGTGAGAAACCAAACCAACGGGGATGTGGGCGGATGAGCGTTTGCCTCCCTGGTCCTGCCGGCAGCCCCACCCCAGCCCTGGGACTGTGAATGAGGTCTTTGCTGCCCCAGTTTCCTGGTCTGCATTCTGGTAAAGGCCCTAAGGGAGGAATGGCGGCTCCCTGGGGACCCCAGCCAGGCTCTTGCAGTTCTTGGAGGAAGGTGTTGGGGAAACAGCAGATCCAGGTAAGCCGTGGGAAGGCCTGCAGAATGAGGGCGTTGGAGCAGAAGGTCCAATGGACAACATCTAGGATCCAGCTTCCAGGACACCACAGTGACCCTAACCATGGCCCCTCGGGGCCCCTCTGGGTTTGGGGCTGAGCTGCTGAATGCCCTGGTCACCATTCTGGAGGCCAGCCCCTCCCTAGGTGACATGCGTCCTCATTGCCCTCTTGTCTCTTGAGGAGGGGTCTGTCTTACTTGCTCCTCAAACAATCTCCTCCAGTCTTGTGGTTTAATACCGTCGAGAGGGTGACTCATTAGCCTCCTCCTCTGAGTCCCAGACTCATTATCCAGCTGCTAACTGATATGTCCACTGGGATGTCTAATGGGCAGAGCAGACTTCCCGTGTCCAAAATGGAACTCCATTTCCTCCTCCTTTCCCCAGCCGCCCTCACCAAAACCAGCTCCTCCCCCACCTTCCCCGTCTCAACAGACGGTTCCATCACCACCCACCCAGTTGCTCGAGCCAGAAACCGAGGAATTATCCTTGATTATTCTCTTTCTCCCGTCACCCAACTGTAATTCATCAGCAAATTTTGTCAGCTTTCCTTTCAAAATGTATCACCATCTGTTTTCTTCTCTTTGTCTCCGCAGTTCCCGCCTTGGTCCAGGTCATTGCCATCTCGGGCCAGGTGGCTGCAGTAGCCTTCTTACTATGCTCCCTGCTTCCTCTCTTGCCACCCACAGTCTGTTCTCCACACAGCAACCTGAGAAAATATTATTCCCCTACTTAAACCCTCCAAGTCTTTACACAGCTGACAAGCCCCTGCATGATCTGGCCCCTGCCTGCACCTTGAACTTCACTCCAGCCTCTCTCCCTTGTCTTCTGCTCTAGCCACACTGGCATTCTTTCTATTCCCTGAACACATCAAGCTTGATCCAACCTCAGGGCCTTTGCATATGCTGTTTCCCCTGCCTGGAATCCTCTCCTCCCTACCACCTATTTGTGTAGCTGGCTCCTTCTTGCCATTCATCTCTCAGTCAAAAGGTCATCTCCTTACACACCCTGTCCCTATCTAAAGTCGGCCCACTCACCCTCGCTCCCCCCAGTCACTGCCTAGTACCTCATCCTATTATATTTCCTCCATAGTTCCTATTACTATCTAATCATCTTATTTTTGTTCGTTCGATTACCTTCCCTACTAGAATTTCAGCTCCAAGAAGGCTGTCTGGTTCCCTGCTCTATCCCTAGCCCCCAGACTGGTGTCTGACAAAGAGGACCTGCTCAGGAAGTACTCTCGAATTCACTCATTCACTCAGTCAGCATGTATTTATTGAGTGCTCACTGCTCAGTGACGCAGGGGGCCATGGGGCACAAGCGGAACCGAGATGTCTGGCATCGGTGGGTTCAAATTCGAGCTTCACCATTACCCAGCTGTGACTTCACCTATTCAAGCCTCTGTTTCCTCATCCACAAAATGGGTACAACAATACCTATGTGGTAGGATCGTGATGAGAAGTAACTTGTAAACGCCTACCAGACAGCCTGGCACATGGTAGGGACTCCTTAAATGAGTACTTTCATCCCACGACCAGCGGTGACCCTGTCTGCCAGAAAATGTGGACGCAGGCCTGGGGGCTCTGAGACAGCCATTGAACAGCTGGATGCCCGCGTGGGAGGGAGATCAAGAACAGACTGGGCAGGAGGAACCTAAGGCCAACTGGTGACCCACTTGGCCACAGGAACAAGGAGGAAAGGATCATAAACAAGCCCGGGCAGCTTCTTGACACAACAGAGAGAGCGGGAATAGCCTTGGGGCCACAGGATGTCTCCCAGGGGCCTCCCAGGTCCAGTCTCCAAGACTCCCAGTCGGGCCAAGGAACATTTCCAGCTCTCAGAGCCCTGCCTCCCACCTAGCCGACCTAGGTGTCCACCAGGCCAGGGGCAGAGAGAAGTTTGGCAGGGACTGAAAGATACCAGGTTTCTGGGCAAGGTTGGAAAACGGCAGTTGTCCTTCCAGTCAATAGAAAACTGTGCTTTTGCAAAAAAGAATGAGGATGCTTGTTATGCACTGAGATATGGCCCTGAAGAGATGTTGTTGAGTAAGAAAAGATGAATTTAAAAGGATTTGGAAAAAAAGTAACGTATACATGTGTCTGCTCGCACCTACCACCACGATCTCTGGAGGGATGCGTAGGAAATTAGTGACAGCCCTTTTCTCTCCGGACCAGAAACAATGGTCGAGGGACGGGATGGCAGGAAGACTTTTCACTGAAATGCCCTTCACCCCTTTGAATGTTGAATCACTTGAATGTAATACTTATTCAAAAATAAATACTTAAAATTTGAAAAGGAAATTGCAGCTGCCACCCACCTTGGGGGACTGTTTTACCCCTCCCCTTCCACCAAAGGGAGAGAGGGATAGCATACTTCTTCCGGAATGATCTATCTAAAAAACAAAGCCAGTTCTATTGTTCCTCTTTATGTCACTCCTCTGTTTAAACCCATTCAATGACACACAGCTGAACATATTGTAGAATCTCAAAAAACAGTATTTGTGGAATAAGTGAGTAAATGAATAACATGAATGAACCACATCATGTTTTATCTCCATCTTTATGTATTGATATGGAAAAATGTTCACATTAAGAGAAAAAAGAATATCACAGAATATTAATTCAAGAATGGTCCTATTTTTGAAAACTAATTACATATACATAAAATTATGTTGTGTATTAGCATATCCATGTATATATCCATATATATATATATCAGTATATACATGTCTATGTACATGATTATTGGTCTATAAATAGAAAAAATCTAGAAAGGTCCCAAATTTGCTGGTTCCATATCTTGATCTTAGGGGTGATTATGCAGTATAAACATGGGTAAAAATTCATCAACCTGTACTTAAGAATTACACATTTCCTGTATATAGTTGTTTCTCAATCTTTTTAAAGGAAAAAAGATATACCCCCAAATATTATTAGAGATCATCTTGTGGGACAGTTGGGATTATGGGGGGCTCTTGATTTCTAATGTACGTCTGAATATTTTACAACAAGCACACAAGTGTGAATCCTTTTGAGATATACATACACTTTCTAAGTCATATTTTATTTCAGACTCCTTAGCGTAGCACAGAAAGCCTTCCACTTCTTCAGCCGCCTCCACCCTTCATTCCAACCACATCAGACGGCGTCTGTGCCCCGAGTGTGCCGGGCTGTTTCTTACCTCCGGCTGCTTACCTTACCTTCACCGCCCTCCCTTCCTGAGACACCCTCTCCCACTTCCTCGACTCCTCCCACTGACCTAACTTCTTCTAGTCATTTACGTCTCAACTGAAATGTCACCTCCTACAGGAAGCCTCCCTTGACCTCTCTCCTGGCTGAGCCAAATGCTCCAGAAACACTTCAGAGTTGACTCTGTCACAGTCCTTGACTCACTTGTCCATTTCACCCATCCAACCTCGAGCTCGTTGAAGCAGAGATTGGAGCTACGTGGCCAGAAGCCACAGAATGTCTGGAGCCACCAGAAGCTGGAAGTGGCAAGAAAGGATCCTCTCTAGAGCCTCTGGAAGGAGTGCACCCCCCTTAGACCTTGAATTCAGCCTGGTGATGCTAATTTCAGATTTCTGGCCTCCAGAAGAGTAAGAGAATAAATTTCTGTTGTTTAAGCCACCAAGTTTGTGGTAATTTGTTACAGCAGTCCTGGGAAACTGGCATGATTGGTACTTTCTGGAAAACAGTTTGGCAAAACCAAATTATAAAATTGGTTACGTGCATAACGACGAGCCAGCAAGTTTCCTTGGAATAAGCCCTGAAGAAACACTTGCCCACGTCCACCAGGAGACACGCACAGGAACATCCCTCACAGCACCGTTTACAACCACAAAACCTGGAAACAAGCCATGTGTCCATCCACAGGAGAATGGATAAACTGTGCCACGTTCACACGATGGAATATTATTCAGCAGGGAAAAATGAATGAGCTACAGCTACAGTCATGCATCATTTAGCCATGGGGACACACTCTAAGGAACACATCGGTGGGCAGTTTCATTGTGCGAACATCATAGAACCTATTCACACAAACCTAGATGGTGTAGCCTGTTACACGTCTAGGCTCTGTGGTGCTAATGTCAGGGGGCCATCATCATATATGTGGTCTGCCCTTGACCAAAATGTCGTTATACAGCACATGACTGTATCTGCAACAAGTATAATTCTCACATACCTAACACTGAGTGGAATAAGCAAGTAACAAAAAAATACAAATAGTATGATTCCATTTATATAAAGTTCAAAAACAGGTAAAACTGAATAATATACTGTTTTGGTGTTTAAACTATAAAGAAAAGTGAGTGGGGAGATGATTAAAGCAAACTTCCAGATAGTGGTTACTTGAAGGAAAGGGAAGGTCTATAAGGGGAGAGGTGTACACGGTGGGCTCTGAGAAAGGTGACCACAGGTTTTATTACCTCACAGGCACACTTTGGGGGATGAAATGGGGGGTGCTAGTAATAATTACAGCAGACGAGCCAAAACTGCCCCGGACAAGCCAGAACATAGGACTGCCCTACTTCTGAGATATGATAAGTTCCAGTTCATGGTCTGGTTGGTGTGGACACGGGTATTTGTTATTAGTGCTTTTTAAACTGGACAAATACATTTTCTATGTGTAACATATTTCATAATCACCTTTTCAACCGATAAATGAATAAGGTGAGTTCCAGAATCTGTTTAGATTTTAGTAGCAACTACTTTTCCTTTTCAGCAGAAAAGGAATCGACTACAGGGAGAGCGGTGAGCTCGCACAACTGCCAGGAAGGCTGGAGACCGAGGGCCGAGAACAGGCACAAACAGGGCAGGCGCACAGCCGGGAGCACGGCCAGAAACCTGCCGGGACCGGGCTGCGCAGGACCCCCGGCCGCTCCCGCTGCGGCCCGTGCTGCCCGCCCGGCCACCCCGGCCGGTGGACGCCCCCGCTGGGCTCCCTGCTACTGCTGCCCCTGGAACCTGGACGGCGTTGCCGCTTCCGCACCCGCCCAGCCCCAGATTTCTGCTTGTCTCTGCTGCTTTGCCCGCTGCAAGGTCGAAAGCCTCCGTGGGTGCATCTGATGGGTCGAGCCGGCTGCCGGGGCTGCTGAGAAAGCCCGCATCTGGCAACCCCCGCTTCTTTGGGGTGGGCGGGCCTGCGCTCGTGGAGCCATAGTCTGGGGGAGTCCCGACCCCCGGGTGGGCACCCATATACTGAGTAGCTGAAAAGTGGGGAGCCCACAGGGTTTGCAGGCCTGTCAGAGGCCAGGGACAGACTCCAAAACGGATCCTAAAGGATCCCAAGGGCCTTCAAGGTGGCCAAGTTCTCGGCGTCTGAATTCCCGTCCGCAGGGCTCAGGTTAAGCCTTAGAGTGAGGTTCTGGCAGTTAACACTCGGGTTGGCGTATGGGTCACGGTTAAGGGAAGTGGCCGCATTTAATGAAAACAACTACATTAATTTCCTGACCTGCCCCGGCCCGACTCTCCTTCCCTGGACGTCTCTAGGCCGGCTGGGTTCCTGACTGGACCGGCCGTGGCCACCTGAGCCTTTGGCTGACCAGTAACCAATTAGTCTCTCTCTCGAGCAGGGTTCCCAGACTTCCTCAGTTCCCCGTGTACCTAGGATCTCTGGTCTTTTTTCAGAACAGCCCGAGGCCAAAAGAAATACCTAACAGTTCCATTTATTAAGTAGTTAGGGCCAAACAAGTTAAGTCTTTATGGCCTAACAACTTGGCAGACATTTGAAAAGGTAAATTGAAAGAAAAAAATATATATTTCATTCTTAAATAACCACAACTGCTATCTAATGAGACGTGTGTGCCTGTTGGGCACTGCACAAATTTTCAAACCTTGGAAGCCGATTGGACAATACCTTATTTCCTCTTCCACGTTGATTTTCAAGTAGTAACTGCTTTTTATTACAGCAACCATGGAAAACCCAGCTTGCAAAGATATGACGTCACAGAAAGGAACGTCATGCAACCTAAAGCTGAAACGACCTTGAGCTGGCTTGAGCTAGGAATTTACGAGGCAGCTGAGAGATGTCCACTATCATTGTATTTGCCTTTAAAATGTAACATATTCCGTGGTGCCCCTGCAAGTTTGCTGTGGAGCCCCAGGGTACCTTGGCACACCTTTTGAAAATTGCTGCTCAAAAGCATATACTAAGAGCTGGTCAAACACTGGTGAAATCGGGGAAGGTTGAGTGTTTTCATGCTGAGACATGTTGAAAAATGAGAGAAAACCTCTTTGCAGAGAGAAGAGGAAGAATCAAAATATAGACAAGTAAGAAGGCCCCAGAAGAAACAAAAAAGAAAGGGAACCGCCTGATGCAGTCCGGCCTGCGACTGGATTCCATGATCTCGCCCCAGAATCCATGTCTGGTCTTGAACTCCTGGTCTGTCGCCCTAAACCAGCCCCTCCCACAGTCTTTCCCGGGCCCAGGGAATGGCGGCAGCTCCATCCTTCCAATTGCTCAGGCCAAAACTTTGGATCATCCTTGACTTGTTCTCTCACATCCCACACCCAGTTTGTTAGCAAATTCTGTCGTCTCTTGCCTCCAACATGTTTCCAGAATCTGACCACTTCTCCCTACCTCCATGCTGCTGATCCAGCACCACAGCCTCTCACCTGGATGAGGCCATGGCCTCCTCAGTGGTGCCCTGCTTCTGCCTGGTCTCTTCTCAGCCCAGCAGCCAGAGGGGTCCTCCTACAGTGTGAGTCAGCTCTGGGCTCTGTACCCTCGGATGGCCCCCATCTTGCTCAGAATCAAAGCCAAGGCCATTAACACATCCATGAGGCCCTATGGGAGTCAGCCTCGAGCGCCTCTGACCACATCACCCACTGCCCTGACTCTCCACTTCATTCCAGCCACACCAACCTCCTTACTGCTCCTCAAACAGGCCAGGCACGGTCCTGCCTCAGGGCCTTTGCACTGGCTGTCCCCACTGCCTGGAACATCTTCCCCCAGAGATCCTCATAGTTCGCTCCCTGGCTTCCCTCAGTCTTGGGTCAAATGTCAGTGAGTCCTTTCCTGACCATCTGTATAAAACAGAAACAGCCCCCACCCCTCCTTCCAGCAATCCCTGGTCCCTCACTTTCGGGAGGGATCGCTGAGTTGTAGGACCTGACATTGACGCAACGAGCTCATGTGCAAAGAAGTATATTTAAAGAATTCATTTTTTTCAACAAATATTTACTGAGCACCTACTATGTGCCAGACATTGAGCTGGGCGCTGAGGGTAAAGTGGCCGCTTCAAGTCAAAGATAGCCTCCTCAAATCACCCACAATCGGTGTCTTTGACGATGCTCCCCCGATGACTCTGCTCCTTCCCTGTCCTCTAATCGGGAAGTGTCATTTTGGATGTGCCCAGAACTGCCTGGGAATCCTGAGTTACACTGTCCGGGTGAGTCCCCCTCCCAGGGCCCCGCGGCTCCAGTCACCATCTGGGCATCCCAGCACCCCCACCCTGCCCTGCGTGTCCTGTGACCACTCAGGCTTCAGGTGGCAAGGCTGGCCCAGGGACAGCTCAGCGCCTTTCTTCTGCAGGCTGCCAGGGAAACCCCGGGGGGCGGGCTGCCAGGGCCACGAGCAAGAACGCGGGCCAGGCCAGGGGTGCAACTTGACTTCTAACTTTTGATACACGTGGACATATGGCGTGTGGGCCTCCCTTTGTACGCTTATCCCAGACTGCGCTGATGTTTCCAGCAGGTTCTAGATTCTGGTACAGGAATGGCAGACAGATGACCAACCCCCACCGCGACCATCCCCTCCCAGACCACAGCGGACATCAGTCACGGATCCCAGTGGCCCTTCCCCCTGAGATGTGTCCCTCCCCCTCAGAACCCCTTCCCATACAGCGCGCCACTACGAATCCCCCATCAGCCTGGGAGGTGAAAGGGGATTTTCTTCTCTCTTCTAGCACTTTCTACATGGCAGTCTGCTCTGCGCCCCACAGCATTCTTCAAGAGGCCTCACTCTTGTCTGGAAACTTTTTTTTTCTCCTGTAAAAAGAAACTGCTGATGCCTGATGTTTGTGGAAAGTAGATAAACACTCGAGTGCTGTCTTCGGTGCTCCTCTGAAAGTTCTGACGTTATAAGGAGAAAAGAAAAAATGAATAAAATAATCCCCCGTTTGGGGAGCAATTACTTATATCAAAAACATTTCTTAAAGCCCACTCTTTCCTCTGAAGGGATTAATGTTTTGCACGAAGGCCGAACACAGCACATTCTGACTCCCAGGATTTTTTGGCAGAACAGGAAATCCTGATGGCTCTTTTTGTTTGAAGGGTTTATTTTCTTTGTCTGTGGGTCTCTGCTTCTTTGCCTTTTTCTTTCTGTTTCTCTCGTTCTCTGTCTCTTTGTGCTCTCTGCTCCATATGTGTGTTTGTCACTCTCAGTCTTTGTCTCTCTCGACCCCTGTCCCCCTCCTCCTCAGTGGACGGGCAGCTCATCTCTATGTGAGTCTGTCTCTTGGAGTATGTCTGTGTGTGTGTGTGCCTGTGTTTCTCTGTCCTCATCTGTGTGTGTGGGTCTCTCCCTCTCAGTCTTTGTCTATTTCTCTCTCTTTCTCTGTATGTTTGGGTCTGACTTTCTCTATGCAAGTCTCTATCTCATCAATCTTTCTACGTCTTTCTACATTTGCATCTTTGTCTCTATGTGAATTTCTCTACCTCTCTTTGTGTTTCTCTCTCTCTCTCCATCTCCCTACTTGGGTCTCCTCCCCCTCTCTCCCTTTCTCTCTGTCTTCCCCCCACCTCCCATCTATCTGTCTATTTGGATCTCTCCCTTTGTCCGTCTTTCTGTCTCTGTATGTTTGTGTCTGTCTCTCTCTAAGTGAATCTCTCTTAGCCTCTCCCTCTCTCTCTGTCTTTGCCTTTCAATCTGCTTCCTGCCCCCCTTGCCTCCAATGCACCCCAAGTTCTCTTTTTTTCTCCCCCTTTTCCTCCTCTAGAGCCCTGAGGTTGAGTCCAGACAGCAAGACAATGAATACGAAGTGAAAAGTCACCCAGAGGTTTCCAGGACACCAGATGTGCAACATATTTAGACAGAACAGCTGGATAATTTAACAACTTCCTTGTTTTCCCCGGAACGTCTGCCGCCAGGGCGTCTCAGACAGCGTGTCTATGTGAGGACACACACGTGTGCACACCCGTGTCCCCTTGTGGGCTTCTGTGCAGAAGTCACCGTTGTCTGAAGCCCCCAGTGTAGCCTTTCATGTGCTCGGAGTCAGATTCTTTTCTTTGCGGCTTCCCTCTCTTTCCTCCTTCTGTGCAGTCTGGCTTAGACACATCAGGCTGTTCAAGCATCTCAACAACCTTCCACCCGCGTCCTGGGACCTTCCTCCTGAGGTCATGAGTGGGGCGTTTGGAAAGATAAAGTAAAATGAGGTAGGAAGGTCTAAAGGGAGCCCTGGAGAGAAAACCCTCAAATGCAGGGCACTGCGTTATTCTTGGCCCCATTTTACAGGTGAAAAAGCCGATGAGCAGACTCTGGGGTCCAAAAGCTGCGCAGAACTAGCACTCTAAACCAGAACTCTTAGCTCCCAGCGTGCAACTCAACTCCCAGCATCACCGACCAGCAAAGCGGGACAAGACCTTACACGTGGGGCAGGGCGGGGCAGGGGCATTGCCTCAGGCCCCTGCAGCAGGCAGACAGCCCTGAGTTCAAATCCCGCTGCTAGAACTTAGAAGCTGTGTGGCCTTGGGCAAGTTGCTTCAGCTCTCTGAGCCTCTGTTTCCTCACCTGTAGAAGAGAAATAATAATAACATCTACTTCAGAAGGATGCTGTGAAGATCTGATGAAATAAAGCGTGTAAAGTTCCTGGATGATAGTAAGGACTCAAGAAATACATGTTGCTGTTGTTAATATTAGCATTAGCATTAATATTAGTGTAAAACTGAGACCCAAGTTCACACAAACTCGTTGATGGCGGATCCAGACTTCGCATCCCCATCTCCCGGCTCTCAGACCTGTGTGTTTTCACCGAGAGAGTGCCCCGCTCCCTTCTCCCCACCACAAACCACAAAAACATTTTCTGAGCCATTTCCATTGCCAGACACGGTCACACCACCTCATACACCTTCCTCATTTAATCTTCAAAACAACCCGGTGACGTCGGTCCCATTATCACCCCCATTTTGCAGATGACGAAACCAAGGCCCAGAGAACCTAAGAAACTTGCCCAAGGTCACACAGCTGGGAGGTGGCAGGGCTGGGGGCAAATGCAAGTGGCTGGCACCAAAGTCCACCTTGGAATCCCCACACTTGCCTGTTTTTTGTTCAAACTCTTGGAGATTTACACCAAATCGTGGTTACTTTTCTTTACCTTTCTCTCTCTCTCTGTTGATTTTTACCTACATAAGTAACACATGATATGTTCTTGGTGGAAAAAATTGGGGCCATTACTGATCAAACTAAAGTCTGCTTTGGCGTTACCCCTGATTTCCACTGTTAACAGTCTGGTGAGAATCCTTCCAGGCTTTTCCCTACACGTTTACATACGCACTTGACTGCTAGTTTTCCAACCCTTCCCACTGGGCCTCTAGAAAACAGTTGCTGAGGCAGCAAACCTGAGATTGAAGGAAGGCAGTGGGCGCTGGAGATGGTCTCTCTCTCTCTCTGTTTTCTAAAGATCAGTTACCTATAAATATTCTGGAAGGTTCTGGCAGGTCGACTCAGCCAAGAGGCCGGAGATCTGGGTGCATAATAATGTCTTTTTGGCTCCACACGGAGACAAAACCAGAGAAGGAAGGGTTACCCCTACGTTGTTCACATGGCACCTACTCCCACATGCAGTTCTGAGCCCTCCGTGTGCCTGTGTCAAGTTGAGGGGTGCTGTCAGTGTAAAGTGGACCCCAGATTGTGACGCCTCCATGCATTAATAAAAGAATATAAAATATTTCATGAATACTTTCTTTATATTGATTACATGTTGAAATGATACTATTTCAGATATATTGAATTAAATAAAATATATTATTAAAATTAATTTCTCCCGTTCTTTTCAGTTTTGTAATGTAGCTACTGGAAAAATGTAAATCCATATGTGGCTCACACTCTATTTCTAATGGATAGTACTGTTCTAGACAGTTGCTCAAGGAAACACTCGATTTTTTAAAACTTCACTGAGAGCAGGAATGATAGTTAAATTGCATCGAGTTCTCGTGGGCCAGGTGGCTGGGTGAACACCTCTGTCGGCCCTCTCATCCGTCCCCTGCAGTAGCTGGACAAGGTAAGCACTGCTCTGACCTTCATTCTACAGAGCAGGAAACTAAAGCTCAGAGAAGTGAAGCCATTTGCCCGAGGTCACCCAGCCAGGAAGCGGCAGAGCAGAAATCTGAACACTTCACTTATGGGATTAATCCTTCGCGGTGACAGAACAAGAAAGCCACTCATGGGGACTAATCTCAGGGACAAGTGTGGTCAGAGGAAGCCTTTGAAAAGTTTGTTGGCGTTGGGTAAAGGGCAGAAGCCCCACGAGAAATGCAAGCGCATCCCATAAACCTCCTTCTGAGGAGTTGTTTTGTTTTGTTAATTTGGGGGCCAGAGGAGAAACCAACCAGACCACTCCTGCACCCTTTCTCTGCCCTGCCCATTGCAGGCCCAGTCTCTGCTCTAAGTTAGTATGGAGCACACATTTGAAGAGGAGTGGTTTGACTTATTAGCCAGTCTGGTCACCAATAGGCTTGATGAGGCCCTCCCTAGATACGTGGTCCCTGATATCTGTGCTCCCTTCTTCCTTTAGTAATAAAATCACACGTGGCCATCCAGGACAGAGACTACACTTCATTGCTGTGAAGTGCAATGATAACCACATGATTACCTTCCAGCCAATGGGATGTAAGTAGAAGTGTTATGTATAAGTTCTAGGAAGTGTCCTTAAAAGTAGGGGACATGCCCTTCATTTCCCCTTTAGAAGCTGTCCACAGTTGGAATGCAGATGTGATGGCAGGTGCTATAGCAGCCATCTTGTATCATAAGAGGGCAGGCACATGCTGAGGATAGAAGAAACACAAGATGGAAGGAGCTTGGGTATCTGATGATTATAGAGCTGCCATCTACCCAAGGCTGCCTATTTGTACCTTTATACGAAAGAGAAATAAGTTTCTATGTTGTTTTCAATAACTACTAGTTGGTCTCTCTTTGTTAAAGCAACTAAACTTGTATTAAAACTAATACAGAGCCATTGCTCACAGTAAAAAGTTGTGGACTGAGTGGAGTGGGGAAGAAAGGTCAGTGGAACTGTTGGGAGAGCATGGTGGGGGCATTGGACTGCTTCAGAGGGCGCTGAAGGCATTAGAACTGGGATGGCAGTTGCAGAAATTAAAGGGGTAATATCGCAGGACCATAAACCATGATGCAGGGAAAGCAATGAGGAATTTTCTCAGAGGTCAAGCAAGTGATTCTGTGAACTGGGGTCAGGGACAATCTCTCTGAGCCTGAGCTCCATATCTGTAAAATGGGTCGATAATGCTAATGAATGGGATAAAATAATAAAAAGGTGGTATTGTGAGGATAAAATGAGACAGAGTTCTTCACATCCAGCCTGGCCCATCGGAAGTGCATGTTAGTTATTATTATTATTATCTCTCGCTATGACTAGCCCTAGCTGGTGTTCTGACTCTCCTACTACTGAAATGCCTTTCCCCAGGATGCCCCCATGGGAGGCTGGAACAGCGACAGCCTATTCTGTTCCTCCCAGACGGTACAAGGCCCCACAGAAGAGGCTTTCAAAGGCAATGATGTCTTAGCGAACGAAGCAGAGACCATCACAAGATCCTAGACTCCAAGCCTTCTGTCATGACTGGATGTGACTCTTTGAGGTGTCTTCCTTGGGCAGGTGGGGGGATGGGTGTATTTTCAGTGCAGATGGGAGAGAAGTAAATATCTGTGACCAGGAGGGCAGACACGGTAGACTGTATCCCTGGTCTCCATTGTTCACTCCTTCCCCCTTTCCCTGTAAAAGGATCGTACATCACTGCCCCCACCGAGCTGGCTATTATATGGCATGCTTTGGCAATTGGATGTGAGTGGGGGTAACAGACATCCCATCCAAGCAAGTGCTTTAAGAGGCATTGCTAGAGTGTTCTCCTGCTTTCTTCCACTTCCCTTCCGTGACAAAGATGGGCACGTCCCACAGGGCTCAGAATGAGGAGACACATGGAGCAGAGCCCAGCAGAACCACAGCTGCAGCCACGGACATTAACAAGGGCAAGAAATGTGTGTGTGTTGTAAACCACTGAAATTTTCGGGTTGTTCATTATGCAACAAAGCTGACTTACACATCCACCCTTAGTTTCTGGGAAGGGCTGAGGGCTTTGGAGGAAAACAGACTTTGGTTCAAATCTGAGCTCTGCCAAGTATCTAATGCTGGGTGACCTTGAGCAAGTCCCTTCACCTCTTGGGCCCCCATTTTCCTCATCAGTGAAATGGGATGATAACAGTGCTTCTGTCTCACAGGGTTATGGTGAGGATTCGATGAGATAAAGTACATAAAGGGCGTGGTGGTGAGAAAGGACTCTGTTAAGAGGAGAGAGCAAAGTCTGAGGCATAGTCTTTCCCTCAGGGAGTGGACAAGTGCAGCTGACATTTCAGATCCCAGGCGTAACCAAGGCCCGATCCTGGCCCTCGGACTGGGTTTGCAACCTCTCTGAGTCAGGCTCTGGCAAAGTGCTGCTAAATAACCTGGTGAAAGTAGCTGTAAAGTTTAGGTTGACAAGAACCCCACAACAGCCTGGAGTTCAAGCTGCATCAGCTTCCTTCCTCCGTACCCCTCCTTCCAGCCTCGGGCTTCTGAGAGAAACCCTCTCACCAGAAAACCACAAGAACAGAAAACCCACAGCTGGAGGTGCTCTGGCTTGAACTCTGAAAATTCACAACAAATGGCAAATTCGTTTGTGTCGACCTTATCAATTGATGTCTTTCCTGTCAGGCTGTTTGGAAAGAGAAATTGCTCCAGTCTTCAAAGTTTGCCTGCTCTGGGCTGGACTGGATGACCTTGAACTTTCAGGCAAGTACCCCACCAAAAAGGTCTATGCACACTACTTCACACCTGTGCACACATACGTGCACGCACAACAACATACACACCTGCACACAAAGATTGGTTTGGCCAGTTCCCTGTTTAGGTGACTTCCAGGTTTTTTCTAAGTTGCTGGTTTTGTTTGCACTTACGAGCAACGTTGATGTGGCTCAGCAGTCTGTGCAGTGGTTGGATCTTTAGGCTCTGACTTGGTTTGAGTTCCCCCCAAAGAGACTCAGAGACAAAGATTCTATTGCAAACTGTTTATTTGAGAGGTGGTTCCAGGAAATATCAGGAAGGGAGTAGAGAAGGGAGACAGGGAAGGAAGATAATAAAAGGGTACATTTTATCAAGCAAATTACCACTGTGGGCAGCTGGGGTTCGATTCTGCTGGGGAGTGCTGGGGACCGTATAGAACATGCCTCAGAGTTATCCCATCTGAGGTGAGGGAGCTGGGGTATTGATCCTCCAACTCCATCCCAGGGGACGTCAACTCCCTGGCACTTCTGATTTGCCCCCATGCTGGCCGAGCCAGCCCTGGTGGACAGACCAAGTCCAGGTGCCAGCAGGTAACAAGTCCAGGACTAGAGGGAGGTGAGGGAAGGGCCAAGCTTACAAAATAAGGAGGCAGTTGCTCTCAGGGTTGTGCAAGGGCAGAGTGGGGCTTCTGCACCATCGGATCAGCTGGCACAGAAAGGTGAGTGCTGAAAGGATACAGGGCAGGCACAGCATCGGCCACAGGCTCTGCAGCCAGGCTGTCTGCCTTTGAATCCTAGCTCAGCCACTCGAGGGCTCCTTACTTAACTTCCCTGTGACTCGACTCCCACATCTGTGACCTGGGATCATGACAGGGCTTACTTCACAGGACTGTTTGTGAGGACGCACGGGATGATTCACGTAAAATGCTTAGAACAAAGTGGGGCACAGAATGAGCCTCCCATAGGCGTTAGCTCTGATGACATTGCAATGAACGTTACAGCACGCTTATCCTGATGTCATTTTTCAAGACTCAAGGAAGCAGGATCACCTAATAGTTAAGAAAAGGGCCTTTGAGTCAGGCAGATGAGGGTTCAAGTCCCTGATCCTGTGTGACCTTAGGCAAATCACTTTACCTCTCTGGGCCTCAGATCCCTGATGTTTAAAATCATTATTAAATAATAAGATGTTTTGCCACAACTAAAAAATTTTTTAAATAAATAAGAAGATGCACGCCAGGTACTTCTCTAAGTACTGTGCCTGACTTGAAGTACAGTGTGCAATAAATCTTAGCTGTGATTGTCGCACGTCCAATTTCCCATACAAGCAGGGAGTTGCCGCTGTGTTGGAGGAGCCAGGAAGGTAGAATTTCCTCAGCAGTGTTTACCACGCACCTGCAGCTGCAAGACGCTGAGACGGGAAGTGAGGGCTACTAAAAAGAAGTGTTTACACTCTGTTTTGGCCCTTTTGATGGACTGAAATTCTTTCATTCCTCCCTTGATGGAATCACAAGTTCAAGCCCTTTGCCCTGCTCCTCCCTCGAGTGGGCAGAGTAAACTTTCCAGCAGCCTTGCAATCGTAAGCAAATTAAAAAGAGGGCAGAGGGAAAAGCTAGAAAAATTTGGTCCTTGACGACTCCGTGGATCTCCCACACAAGCTCTGAGCTGCCCACCCATGAACTTGTTTTAATACGAGAGAAAAACAAACCAATATGTGCTTGAGTTTCTATTATATGCAGCCAAAATTAACTCTATGGTATACAGCCTTCTTCATATTTTATTATTTTTTTAAGCTTTGGGCATGACGTGAGGGAGAATCGTGTTATCTGGGGGTTGCAGAGGAAAGTTCTCAAGTCTTGCAAATAGAAAACAGTTTCCAGGCTGACTTCTGCAGAGTTTTGCTGCCCTCCCTGTTCCTAGAGTCCAGCCTTCCTCCTGTCACCTGTCAAAGGCCTGCAGCCCATGCTCTGCTCTAACCTGGGTGCCTCCTGCTTTCTCTAAAGATGGGAAGCGAAGACATCCAGCAATGTCAGATCAATGTCAGGTTGGAGCTGCCCCCATATTAGGTCAGCCTTCTTCCCCTCCGCCTCTGCCCTCACTGGCACCCATTCTACTCTCAATACACCTGTCCATCTTCCTGCCAGGCCCATTAATTAAGCCGCTGGGCCTTTATATCCTGATTGATGCATTTTTTTGGCAGAAGACACTAGAACTGCTGAACAGTTTTCGGAAATAATTTTCTGACTCAGCCAATGATAGTTGGGTTAGAAGTTTGGAGAAAGGAGGCCAATGCTCCCTTCAAATTCAGCTGCCATCTATTGACCACCTACTCTGTTCCTCTACTCACCCACCCCCATCCTTTCACCCCTCTTTAAGGAACAACACCTCGAATTTCGTCAGGACATCCCCTCCCTGCCACCAATGGTTCATTTGGTCTGGGTGACAGCAACTCCACTTCCGGCCCAGGGTGGTCATGTGACTCAGGCCTGGCCAATCAGAGCCTCACGTGCCTCTGGCCACAGTGATTATTGACAGTTTGGGGTACTGAGAGTCAGGCCAGGAGTTTCATTCTGTCTGTTAGGGAAAAGCTGGCTTCTTTCTCTGATGGTCTTGGAGTTGTGAGCGTGAGAGCTGCTGGCAGCCATCTTTCCACCTGCAGGGCAGCATCTGATTGAGAGAGTGGAGTGAGCACAAGGAGAGGCAGAACTGAGTGTTGGGAGGAGAGAGACCAGCTCTGAAAGCATCATTTGAGCTCCTGGATCAAGCCACATCTGAATGGTTTTTTATTGTGCGTGTGCTTTGCAGTCACATAAACAATCACATTTTTTGCTTAATCCACTTGGAGTTGGGTTTTTCCGGTTCTTGCAAATAAAAGTCCCAATTTTCTATACCCCTTCCCTCATTATATCACCATGTTACATTCTATATAGTTTACTTGTTTATCTTGTCCGTGGTATGTCCCCTCCCTCCCCTCAGTGCTGCGTCAGGGGAGTAATTTTTATCTTTTTGGAAGGTGGGGAGAGGGATTGTGTTTTGCCACAGTCCTAGAGCCTAGAATAGTGCTTGGCACATAGAAGATGCTCAATAAATATTTTTTACTAGAAAAATAAAGAGTCCTGAATAGTCTTGAATAGGAACTATCATATATATAACCTCATTTGGACCTTGCCCCCATTTTACAGATATGGAAAACTGAGGCTGAGAAGTTTAATGTGTCTAGAGTGACTGGGCTGATTAATGGACAATGTAATATTTACACCGAATCTTTCTGGCTCAAAGTCCGCTGCTCTTACATTGTGTTGCACAAGTTCCCTTTATCACTCTGAGGACAACATAGTCACCAGACAATTACTGAACTCTTGCGGCCGCCAGCAGACTCTCAGCCTTCTGTATGAATTACCTTACTGAACTTACCTTACCTTACCTAACTCCCCAGGCCCCACCAAAGGAGATGCCATCATTATCCTAATTTACAGAGAAAGAAACCCAAGGTTTCATAAGTGGGATTAGTACTCTTATAGAAGAGACCCTACAGAGCTCCCTAGCTCCTTCTGCCATGCGAGGACACAGTGAGGAGACAGCTCTCTCTGAACCAGGAAGCAGGCTCTCGCCAGACACCCAATCTGCTGGCACCTTGATCTTGGACTTTCCAGCCTCCAGAACTGTGAGAAACACATGTTTGTTGCTCATAAGCCACTCAGTCTATGGTATTTTTGTTATAACAGCCCAAATGGACTAAGACATATGTATTCCCTCATCAGAATATTAAATTAAAATACAGAAATTTAAAAGTAAAAAATAAAAAGTGCCTTTGGTGTTCCAAAGGCCAGTGTTTTCCAAACTTCTTAATGATATTTGCCCTATCTTTACTCCCTCTGTGCTATTACATATTTAACAGGTTTAATCAACTGGCAATTTTTGTATTTAAAATCTATTTTAAAAAGAAAATTTTCTACACCATACACAAAAATTAACTCAAAATGGATTAAAGACTTGAATGTAAGACCTAAAACCATGAAACTTCTAGAAGAAAACATAGGGAGTACGCTCTTCGACATTGGTCTTAGCAACATATTTTCGAGTACTATGTCTGACCAGGCAAGGGAAACGATAGAAAAAATAAACAAATGGGACTACATCAAACTAAAAAGCTTCTGAACAGCAAAGGAAATCATCAACAAAAGGAAAAGACAACCTAACAATTGGGAGAAGATATTTGCAAACCATATATCTGATAAGGGGTTAATCTCTAAAATACATAAAGAACTCATACATCTCAACAACAAAAAAACTGACAACCCAATTAAAAAATGGGCAAAAGACCTGAACAGACATTTCTCCAAAGAAGATACACAGATGGCCAACAGGCACATGAAAAGATGCTCACCATCATTAACTATCAGGGAAATGCAAATCAAAATTACAATGAGATATCATCTCACTCCCATCAGAATGGCCATAATTAACAAGACAGGAAACAACAAGTGTTGGAGAGGATGTGGAGAGAAGGGAACTCTCATACACTGCCAGTGGGAGTGCAGACTGGTGCAGCCACTATGGAAAACAGTATGGAGATTCCCCCCAAAAATTAAGACTAGAACTCCCATACGACCCAGCTATTCCACTGCTGGGTATTTATCCAAAGAACATGAAAACACCAATACGTAAAGATACATGCACCCCTGTGTTCATTGCAGCATTGTTCACAATAGTCAAGACTTGGAAGCAATCTAAGTGCCCATCAAGGGACGAATGGATAAAGAAGATGTGGTATATATACACAATGGAATACTACTCAACCATAAGAAATGATGAAATCCAGCCATTTGTGACAACATGGATGGACATTGAGGGTATTATGCTGAGTGAAATAAGTCAGAGAGAGAAGGTCAAAAACTGTATGATGTCGCTCATAAGTAGAAGATAAAAATAACAACAAACACACACATAGAGACAGAGATTGGATTGGTGGTTACCAGAGGGGAAGCGGGGAGAGAGGAGGCCAGAAGGGATGATTAGGACATGTGTGTGGTGATGGATTTTCATTAGTATCTGGGTGGTGAACATGATGTTATCTATGCAGAAATAGAAGTATAATGACGTACACCTGAAATTTATACAGTTATAAACCAATGTTACTGCAATAAAAAATAAATTAGAAAAATAATAAAATGTAAAAAAAAAGAAAGTTTTCATAAATGTAAAACCAGTGTCACTTGCCATAAATAGAATATAACTGTAAACATATATACTTAAATTCTAACCAGATTTTCTCACACCTTAAGACTGGACTGGAGGTTTAGTTTCTCTTTATTAAAAAGATTGTCAGAGTTAGGATACTGTTAAAGACTATGGGCTCCAACTGAGACTTTCTCTTTAAGGTAATCATTACTTCTAATTAAAATATTAAAATTAAAAAGTAAATCACGGCTGTAAACCAAGGATTGTCAGACTATACCATGGCTCAGTCTAGGACATGTTTTTGTAAATAAAGTTTTATTGGCACACAGCCACACCCATTCATTTACATATTGTCTATGACTTCTTTCATGTTACAATGGCAGAGTTGAGGAAAGTCGTGTGTCACTTAATGACAGGGGTACCTTCTGAGAAATGTGTGGTTAGGCGATTTCATCATTGTGTGAACAACATACTTACACACACCTGGATGGTGTAGCCTACTACACACCTAGGCTGTGTGGTACTAATCTCACGGGACCACCGTCGCATGTGTGGTCCGCCCTTGACCGAGAAATCCCCATGCAGTGCATGACTGCAGTTGCGACAGAGGCTGTTGGGCCCACAAAGTCAAAAAATATTTACTGTCTAGCCGTTTATGGAAAAAGTTTGCTGACTTCTGCTCTAAATCATGTCACAATCAAATTCTTTGGTGTGGATTTTTATCACCTTATGAAGGAGGCATCTCCTTGTAATAAAAAGCCCACAGCAATCTGGAAAGGTCAGACGCCATCCAGCTTGTATGAAGCAGGCTCTAGATGCAAAATCCCTCCCAGCTCTCTGAGGGCAACAGGCCAGGAGCGCATGCCCAGCCCCTTGCTTCCTGTGGGTTTTGCTGGGAGGTGGGATTGTGTGTGACTTTATCCTTTCCACGCTTCTGTATTTTCCAAATACTTGACATGTTGTATTGGTTTGCTCAGGCTCCCATGACAAAGTACTGCAGACAGTGTGGTTTAAACAACAGAAATTTATTTTCTTAAAATTCTGGAATCCAAAAGTCCAAGAACAACGTGTCGGCAGGGCTGATTTCCTTCGGGGTCTCTCCCCCTGGCTTGTAGATGGCCGTCTTCTCCTAATCATCCCTCTGTGCGTGTCTGTGTCCAAATGTCCTCTTCTCATAAGAGCCCCAGTCATATTAGATTAAGGCTGGCCTTAATGATCTCATTTTCCCTTAATTACATCTTTGAAGACCCTATTTCTAAATACAGTCACATTAAAGGACTGGCATATGAATTTTGGGGGAACACAATTCAGCCCATAGCGCATGTATTATGTGCATTATTTACCAATGGATAGTAGATTGCTAATTTTGTGTGTGTGTGAGGAAGATTGTCCCTGAGCTAACGTCTGTGCCCATCTTCCTCTGTTTTGTATATGGGACGCCGCCACAGCATGGCTTGATGAGCGGTGCGTAGATCATGCCCGGGATCCGAACCTGTGAGCCCCGGGCTGCTGAAGCCGAGTGCACGAACTCAACCACAACGCCACCAGGCCGGCCCCAAAATATTTTTAAAAGATAGACTAACAATTATGGTCAACATTTTAACCTAAAATTTTTATTATGTAAGTAACGCATGTCCAATACTTTAAAAATTCCAACAGTGCAGCAGGGTGGCGAGGGGAATGTAGACACCTGCCTCCACTCTGTCCCACTCCCCACTGTTGACAGTTTCTTGCAGATCTTCCAGAAATTTTCTATACAAGGATATACAATATCCTCATACTTCTTATTTTACACAAATAGGGTTATGTTTTATATACTGCTCTGCAACTTGCCTTTTTACACTGAACAATAAATAAATCATTGTGTATTTTCAAAGCAGCACATACATCTTGCACCCCAAACTCTGTCTCAGCGCCTGCTCCTGGAGATCCCATCTTACAGACGGGTTCCTTGGAAGCAAATCCCAGACACCATGTCATTTCTTCCATAAATATTTCGGTAGCTGTCACTAAAAGATCATGACTTTGTTTTTATTTTTAAACATAACTACAAAACAAAGAAAAACCCAAGTAAGAATACGGGTGGTGGCTTGGGGAAAGGGGATGATTATTCTTTTAATTTTTATTCCTATTGCTGATGTTGCAATGCTGATTTGGGACTTTGGAAAACAAAATCAGCCAAGAGCCATTTATTCCCCACCGCCACTCCCACGATCAAAATAAGCAAGGTTTTTCAAGCCTCAAGTTCCCTTTCATGCTGTCTCTTCCTTAGCCTCTAAAGCCGCAGGGCCAGAGTGAGTGTCCCAGCGCTAGGGGCTGCTTTCCTATCCTGCTCTGCCTCATGGGATGCACCACAGATGGCCATTGCTCCTCACTGTCCCCAGGTGCTGTTCCCTGGGCCTCAGCCAGGCCTGTGACATGACGTAAATAACAACTTTGTAAGGCACACCTACTTGGAGCCCAGTGCTGGGTTAAGCATTTACCTGCATCATTTCATCGAATTCTGCCCCCAACTATTATTATCCCCATTTTGCAACTATAATATGAATAGCCTGTTTGTTTGCTTGTTTGACAAATTTTTACGGAGCACCTTGTGTGCCAGGCACTGGGGACACAGCAGTGAACCAGGCAGACACAGATCCCTGCCTGCATGGGGACAGAAAATAAACAAGAGAGAACGCAATGGCAGGTAGTGATGAGTGACATGGAGAAAAATAGCGTGAGGTAAGGGGGGAGAACACGATGGAAGGTTGGGAAGCGGGGCAGGGTGGTCAGGGAAGTCCTCTCCGACAGGGTGACAGCTGACCAGAGACTTGAATGGAGCGAGGGAGCAATTATCTGTCCAAGGAACAGCTCTAAGAGGGGAACACCCTTGGGTTGTTTGAGGCACAGCAAGGAGGCCAGAGTGGCTGCCGGTGACAATGGGGAAGGTGGTAGGATGTGAGGCTGGAGATGTGATGCAGGGCCTGGCAGCCATGCTGTGCCGGAGGGGGCCCTTACCCACTCCCAAGAGGGGCTGATGTTGCATTGGTAGTTTGAAATTGACAGTGATGAGAGTTTTTACAATGCAAAAATTGGCAAACGCTACAAATCAGGGTTGGCTTTTCCTTTCGTGGACAGCGGACTCACCCGCACACCACTGTTTGGACTATTCCAAAGTTTGACCAGAACACACTGGAGGCTTTGGAGCCGGGAGGGACATGCTCATGCCTGTGTTTCTAAGCGCTCCTTCCTGCCCCGTGGAGAAGACACGCAGGAAGGCTAGAGTCTAACCATTTACTTAGTCCTCCAGGTGAGAGACGACGGTGGCTTGAAAGGGTTGGATTTGGGATGTATTTGGAGTTGCTGATGGATGAGGAGAGTGAAGTGCGAGCGAAAGAGAGGTGTCAATGATGGTACTCCAAGGTCTGCTGTGGCCTTTGTGTGCTCTGGTTATCTTTGCTGGCTAACAAAACACCCCAAAACTTAGTGATTTAAAATAATCATGATCATTTACGTAGCTCACAAATCTTCCATTTGGGCAGGACTCTGTTGGGACAGTTCATCTCTGCTCTACTCGGCATCACTGAGGGGGCTCAGAGGACCACTCTGGTGCTGGAATCCTCTGGAAACTCCTCACTCGCATGTCTGACGGTTGATGCTGGCTGTTGACTGGGACCTCACCTGGGGCTGCGGCCAGAACACCTGCACGGCCTCTGCGTGTGGCCTGGCTTTCTCACAGCACAGAGGCAGGGTCCCAGAGCACGTGGCCCGAGAGAAAGGAGAGCCAGGGGGAAGCTATGCTACGTTCCCCCCCAGTTTTATTGAGATATTACTGACATATATGCAAGTTTAAGGTGTACCGTGTGATGATTAGATACACGTATATATTGTGAAATGATTACCACCATTAGGTTAGTTAAACTTCCATCCCTTCACGTAATTACGATTTTGTGTGTGTGTGCTGATATCACTTAAGATCTTCCTTAACTTTCAAGTGTATAATAGAGTATTGTTAACTATAGTCACCATGCTGTGCATTAGATCCCCGGACCTTATTTCTCCGATAGCTGGGAGTTTGTGCCCTTTGACCAGCATCTCTCCATTCCCCACAACCCCCCGCCCCTGGCAACCACCATTCTACTCTATTTCTATGAGTTAGACTTTTTTCGATTTGGCCTGCGAGGGAGAACGTGTAGTGTGTTTGTCTTTCTGTCTGACTCGTTTCAGGCCAGGAGAGAGTGACGGATTTATTACATTTTCAGGCCTCGGAAGCCGCACAGCATCACTCCCACTGTAGTCACAGTCCTGCCGAGACCCAAGGGGGAGACCTAGATTCCGTCTCTTGAAAGGGAGTGGTGAGGTTCCAGAAGAGCGAGTGGGACCAGAAATATTGTCATGGCCGATTTCAGAAAACACGACCCACCACCCTATGTTTCAGGTACTATGCTAAGCAGTCCACATACATTATTTCTTTCAATCCTACACTATCCTTACATCACAGATGACAAAACTAAGCAGAGATGTCCCTTGCCCAAGGCCACCCAACCACTGAGGGGACAGAGCGGGGGTTTGACTCCAGGTAACAGGCAAACACTGGCCAAGCAGACTTGGAAGTGGTGGAGAATGGCCTTTGGAGGTGAACCCAGAGAGGGGGCAGCCGGCAGCTCTGAGCCCACTCACAGCCCCCTGCCCTCCCTGGGGTTAGCCTTCAACTCCCAACTGGCTCGAAGGCCACAGCTTGACTGTAATTTGAGGGCTGTGAAGGCACGAGGTTTGAACACATAGGCCAAAAAGACAGTTTGCTCTGAGTCAGGCCCCGGGAGCCTGCTCTGGCTTGGCTCTGGAGGGCCCAGAAATCTGGAGGGAGCTTTCCTGCCAGGCTGGGCGGGGGCCAGTGTGTGGGCAGATGGAAGCGCTGGTGGAAAGCACTTCTTCCAGAAGCCATCAATGTGTGGCTCAGGTCCTCAGCAAGGGAGCTGGAGGGCCGGGCGTTCCAGGCCACACAGGTCTGAGATGCACCAAAGGCTTTTGAAACCGAGCCAGCTGCCCCTTTACCGCCATCGATATTTCCTAGGTGAAAAGGCCAGGTCAGTGCAGAAACCAAGATGGTCTCTGGGGACCACTGGTTTCTCTGCCAAGTGGCCAGTCATCAACCTCTGCTGTGGGCAGCATAAAGCGGTTTTCCAGAGTGCTGGCAAGGAAGCACTGACTTGGGGGTTAGACACTGGAGAAATTGCCAGAACAAGGGGGGGAGGGGGATGTCACGGAGTATAGTTATCATTATTTCTGGTTTTTGTGGTTCCCTTTACTCGTCATCTTTTGAAACTATCTCAAATTGTATATTTATTTTTTAATAAACCATCTCAGGCAAAAAGTGAGAATAATCAAAAACTAAAAACAACTAGAATGCCTGCCTACAAGTGAATGGATAAACATATTCTTATCTACCCATATTATGGATCTACTCAGAAATAAAAAGGAACAGGCTGCTGACACACAGCATGTTGAATCTCAAAAACATGATGTTGAGTAAAAGAAACCAGACACAAAAAGAGCCCACTCTGTACCATCCCATTTACCTAAAACTCTAGAAAAGATAAATCTAATCTACACAGGCAGGAAGCAAATCAGTCGTTGCCTGGGGCTGAGGGTTGGGGGGGCAGGGTGGAGGGAGTTGACTACAAAAGGCATGAAGGGAATTTTTGGGGTGATGGAAATGTTCTATATCTTATTGGGGTGGTGGTTACATGAGTGTGTTCATTGGTCAAAATTCATTGAACTGGGGGCCGCCTGGTGGCGCAGCGGTTTAGTTCGCGCTTGGCAGCCCGGGGTTCGCGGGTTCGGATCCCGGGCGCCCGCGGATGCACTGCCTGTCAGCCATGCTGTGGTGGCGTCCCATACAAAGTGGAGGAAGATGGGCACGGATGTTAGCCCAGGGCCAGTCTTCCTCAGCAAAAAGAGGAGGATTGGCAACAGATGTTAGCCCAGGGCCAGTCTTCCTCAGCAAAAAGAGGAAGATTAGCAATGGATGTTAGCTCAGGGCTGGTCTTCCCCACACACACAAAAAAAATTCATTGAACTGTACACTTAAAATGGGTGTGTTTTATTGCACGTAAGTTGTATCTCAATGAAGTTGATCTTAAAAACTGCCTTCCAATTTAGGAAACAAAACATTTGAAAGAAAGTTGGACCCCCTGTGTACCCTTCCACAATCTCTTCCTTTCTTCTTTCTTTAATATGATGTGTTTCATAAATGTCTTTGTATTTTTACTACAAGGAAACACTTTTCTGAATACGAGTTTTCTTTCTCACGTGTCTTTATACTTTTACTGCATGGTGTCTATTCCTAAACCAGTATTTTTCAAACTGCTGGTTGCAACCCTTCAGTATATTGTAAAATCAAGTTAGAGGGTCACAACCAGCATTTTGAAAACAAGGATAGGATATAATGGAATAGGATAAAAAATAATCAGAGTGGAGCACATGCTGTATGGTAAGTATTGTCTCGAGAAATTTTTCTTTAAGTTTTACATCTGTGTATATGTGTACTGAGTTGGGACATAAAATATTGTTCTTATAGCACATTGCAGCCCCCCAAAAATTTGAAAAACACTGCCCTAAATATATAATATTGTTTTGTCATTTTAAACTTTTGTGTAAATAGTATCCTAATCCTTCCCCAGCTGGCTTTTGTTCTCTTGACATTAGCTTCCAGATGTATCCATATTGATACATGTAGCCCGGTTTCATTCATTTCCATCACTGCATAAACATGCCACAAGTTATTTTTTCATCCTCCTATTATTGGATTTTTTTCTTTTGCCAAATGGGACATTACAAAAAATAGCTATCTGTCACTATCACCACCATTTTTTACTGGGAAGAACATTTTAATATAAAGTTGGAGAGCCCTACTCAGAATCCAAGACAGTCTTTTAAATTGAATATATTTGGCTGTATAAAAAGGCATTCCATTTGCCCCTGGGGGTGGGGGGTAAGTTGATTGTTAGTTTGTTTATATGTTGTTGTAAACTGGTAAAAACAGAATCACCTACACCACTATCTTAGACAAGCTCCCTCTGGGGGAAAAGGAGGGGATGTGAGTAGAATGGAGGAGTTCAAAGGGAGTCTTAACTACAAAGCTGCCTTTCTTGTGTTACCTAAAAAAGTCTAGGTCAAATATGGCCAAATGTTAACATTTGCTAACTCTGGAGTGTGAGTGGGGTCATCTAAGCTTCGCTCTAACCTTTAAATAGTTCACTAAAAATTCTTTTCATCACCAACATATACTTTGCTCTAAGTTTTAAATAGTTCATTAAAAATGTTTTCATCATCAACTAGAGTTAAGAAAGTTCTGATACAGATAAAAGGCAGTTGGTCTCCGTAGTTTAAAATCCAGAGCTGCCAGCTTGTCTGTTTATTCCGTGATGTTGGGAAAGTCATTTAACTTTCCTGGGTCTCATGTCCCTCATCTGAAAAAAAGGGCTGTGACAACCCAAATGTCCATCAACGGATGAATGGATAAACAAAATGTAGTCTATCTATATAATGGAATATGAATCAGCCACAAAAAAGAATGAAGTACTGACTCGTGCTACGATGTGGATGAACCTCGAAAACATGATGCTAAGTGAAAGAAGCCAGACACAGAAGGTCACACAGCGTACGATTCTACTTACATGAAATATCCAAGATAGGCAAATACAGGGAGACAGAAAACAGACTGATGGCAGCCAGGAATTGGGAGGAAGGAAGAACGGGGAGTGACTGCTGATGGGTACAAGGTTTCTTTTTGGGGTGATAATGTTTTGGAACTAGATAGAGGCGATGTTTGCACAACATTGTGAATGTGCTAAATGCCACTGAACTGTACACTATAAAATGGTTAGTATTATGTGAATTGCATCTCAATTCAAAAAGACGGGGCGAGCTTGTGTCTCCCAGAGTTAGAGGAGGAGATTAAACACGAACAAGTATGCAGAGCTCCCCGCACCGCCCCTCCTCGATACCATATTGCTCAAAGTGCCATCTCCCCATTGTGGGAGAAGGTGGGGCTGGGCTTATCGAGCAGTTTCACCTACTAAGTCAAGTTAGCGACTTGCTCAAGGCCGCGCAATGAGTCATGTGTGGACTCTGCACTAGAACTTGGCTTTTCCTGTCTGTGAGTCCAGAGCAAGTTCTCTCCATGCTGCGTCTCCTACTTGATACAAGAACGGCACTTCACCATTTATAAAACCTCTCCTCCCACATCATTTCCTAACACCCCTGGCTTCAGAGGCTCAGCATAGCCAGGGAGTTAGAGAGCATGGCCTCTGGAGTCACACAAATCTGGGTTCAAATCCAGGCTCTGTCACTTCTTAACTGCGTCTCTGGGCAAGTCACCTAACCTCTCTGAACCTTGGTTTCTCCATCTATAAAACGGGAATAATGACTGACTCTATGTATAAAGTAGGAATAAAGCCGGAAGATATATATAAAGCAAGAGCAAGTCAATGCCTAGCAGACAGTAAATACTGGGTAAATGGTGGCTATTAGTATGACGAGTCAAAGAAGCCACTCTGGCAAAGCACTTAACACATAGGGTTACGAGTGACAGAACAAAACAATTTCAGAGCAACTTTGCCACAGGCCCCAAATGCTCCAAAGCAGTGGTTCTTAACCAGGGGCGGGAGAGTGATTTTGACCTCCCAGGGGACATTTGGTGCTGCCTGGAGACATTTTTAAATGTCACGACTGGGGAGGGGCGGGTATGCTACTGGCATCTAATGAGAGGAGGTCAGGGACGCAGCTAAACACCCTACAACGCACAGGCAGCCCCACAGCGGAGAACAATCTGGCCCAGAATGTCAGCAGAGCCCAGGTTGAGAGACCCCGCTCTAAAGTTAGCCTCCCTTTGCCAGATTTAGTTCCAAACGACAGTGCCATCCACCCTGCAGACACTGGGACAGCTTGCTGCTTTCCCAACCACCGCGTGAGTCATCTCATGGAGCTAAGGGACATGTAGCAAGGCAATAATCACCGAAATTTCTCTGTTGGGCAAGTCCAGATGGAAGGATATTTGGGGCCTTCTCAAAGACAGACACACCCAACATCAACACAGACTGCCTAAGGGCCAAGGATGGTTCAAGAGATTTTGAAAGACCCATCGAAACCCCCTTCCTCGGAGAAGAAACATTTCAAAGAATCTGCTCTCCCTGATCATGCATGAAAAGCATGAGCACAGACACCGGCACACAGTAAACACTCAATAAATGCTAGCTATTATTATTATCATCATCATCATCATTGTCCTCCTTATTACCATCTCCACAGGTACATTCTCACAATAACCTGAGATGGGTGATACTGTCCCCATTCTGCAGATGAGGAAACTGAGGCTCGGAGCGGTGATGCCACAGTTTTCATCAGCCCCTCCCCGACCTCACAGCTTCCACTCCTGCCCACCTACGGTCCGTTCTCCTCACAGACACCAAAGGGCTCTTTTAAAGATGAAATCAGAGCTTATTTAGGAGAAGACAGTCTGTGGGTAATGAAGTTATGTGATATTTTATGATCCAACATTTCTTTATAATTTAAGTGTCTTGAAAAATTAAGAGCAATGCCATGGTTGTGTAAGTTGTCAACATTAAGGGGAAACTGAGTGAAAGGTATATGGGAACTCTTTGTATTCTCTTTGGAACTGCTCCATAAATCTAAAATTATTTCAAAATAAAAAACTTATTTAAAAAATGAATCAGATCATGTTACTCCTCTGCCTAAACCCTATAGTGATTTCCCATCAGGCTTAGATAAAATCTGAATGTCTTCCCATGGCCAAGAAGTGGTCTGGCCTTTGCCCACTTCTTCAACCTCCCCTACTAACACCCTCCCTCCCACACAGCACTCCAGCCACTCTGGCCTTCTCTCCATTCCTCCAACGCTGGAAGACTGCTCCTGCCTCAGAGCCTTTGCACTTGCTGTTCCCTCTGTTGGGAATACTCTTCTACTATGTAGTTCTTCCCATGACTTTCTCTTTTTCATCCTTCGGATCTTGACTCAAATGTCAAATCCTCAGTCTCACCCATCTGTGGTCACATGACCCCTTCTCATTCTCTCATAAAACTTACCACTCTCTGAAGTTACCTTCTTTGATTGGTTTCTCTGCTCGTGTCTGTCTCCTCCACTAGACCGAGAGTTCCATGAGGACAGGGACTATGCTGGTTTGCTCACTGCTGGGTCCCCAGCTTCTCATACAGAGTAAGGCCTCAATAAACATTTGCCACAAAGATTACCAATGTCTGCTGGAAATCCACAGGACATTGAAATAAAGCTGTGAGCTTTGTCAAGGGGCTTTCACCCATGTTTCTTCCCAGGGTTCCCTGCTTTGTATAAAACCTCCAGAATATCCAGGTAGGTCCAGATCTGCTGGCAAACCTTATCAACACCATTCCTCTGAGTCATTTAACAATAATTCTAAAGTTCATTAAATTGGGAAAAGGGAGGGAGAAGAGCTCACCCTTCTAGAACAGAGCCCAGATATGCTTTGTTGGCCTCACACAGGATTTTAGAAGAATTTCAGTTCATGACCAACTTTTTAAAACTGAAACCTTTCACATAAAAATCCACATGTCCAAGTTCTCCTGAAGACTCAGAGGATGTGGCCACACTGGGCCCCAGTTTCCCACACGGCCCCAGTGGACTGGAGCTGGGAAGTGGCCAATCCTTGGATGGGACGTGCGCTCTCCAGCTCACCACAGTACCTGTCTGCTAGCTTCATGAGGTCGGCCTAGTCCCTTTAGGCCCTGGGATCCCCCTCAAAGCCTAAAGTATCCTTAGAAATACAATTGGTCCTCAAATACTTTACCACAGCCCCGTCTTCAAATCGTACATGGAAGTTCAATGTCTAAAATAGATAACAGTAATAAAAGTGACTATTGATTGAGTGCTTACTGTATGCCATGCTTCTGCTTGGTTGACTTGAGGGGTTGGGGACTAGAACCCCATCAGCTCCCCATCATTTTCAGCAGCACCCTAAGAAAGCTCCGAGGATCCAAGGAAGACAGTTTGAAAAGTACATTTTAGTCCAGTCTCCTCACTTTGCAGAGAGGCAAACTGAGGCCTAGAGAGGGGAAGGGACATTCCACCTGTTAGACAGCAGCCTTTACGGCAAATCCTTGTCTGCTGGTCCTGAGGGAGGCCACCAGTGTCGCTAACAGCAGAAAAAGGCCAACAGGGGATCAGTTCTTTCCTCTGAGAGCTGTGTGCTGGTGTCTGGGAGCCGGTCAGGCCTACCCTGTGGGCTCACGCCACTCTCAGGCCCAGAGCCAGCTAGTTTGCTTAGACATGCGCCAGCAAAACTGGACTCTGGAGGGGAGTTGCCCAGCGGAGAATGGCGTGTGAACAAAGGCCCACCCCGTGGCCCAGTCCTGTCCGAAGTCCTCCACCAGCTGTGATGGTGTCAACAGATGTTAAGATACCTGCAATTTTGGGCATGCAAAGTGTCGGCACTCTTACTGTGGGCAGAAACACGTTGCGATCGTCCCATTGGGTTCCACGTTTGTTCTGTGTCTAGTGTGGCCCATGGTTGTCGGGGGCTGGAGATTCACCACCGTAATGTACCGCATACGAACACGGGCTTTTGTTTCTGGCTGTCCCGAGTTCCAGCCCTGGGTCTGTAACTCACTAGCTGTGTGTCCTTCAGCAAACAGCCTAGGCTCTCTGTGTCTCACGTTTCTCATCTGTTTTTCTTAATCTTTTTTTAAAAACTTTTTCTTTTGTGAGGAAGACCAGCCCTGAGCTAATATCCATTGCCAATCCTCCTCTTTTTGCTGAGGAAGACTGGCCCTGGGCTAACACCCGTGCCCATCTTCCTCTCCTTTACATGGGATGCTGCGACGGCATGGCTGACAGGCAGTGCATCAGCCAGCACCCAGGATCCGAGCCCACGAACCCCGGGCTGCCAAAGCGCGGACTAAACCACTGCACCACTGGCCGGCCCCTCACATTCCTCGTCTGTAAAATGGGTGTGATAGGACGAGCACGTAATTCCCAGGATTGTCTTGGGGATTCAGTGAGATAATTTTTGTCACATACTAAGAAAACCAGTGCAGTTTGGTTTTTTTCTCCGTTGCACTTATCAGAAGCTGATATTTTTATTTGTCTTTGTTTATTATCTGTCTGGCTTACTAGAGGACTTTCCATGAGAGAAGGGCCTTGTCTATCTTGCTCACCCCTGCTTCTCCACCTAGAACAATGCTTGGCACAGAGTAGGTGCTCCACCAATATTTGTCTGCTGAGTGAATGGCTGTCTTGCATATTCCTGCTCTAATTGCCTTTGCGATGATGCGCCCTGCCCTGGAGGAGCCCAAAGTCTCGTGGACTCCGGCAGAGCCACTCTGACCTTGACAGCCAGCCGTTCACGACAGCGCTGGGCATGGACTCTGGATCAACTGGGCTCTGTGCCCTCAGCTGACAAGCGACACTTGCATTTCGTCTGGTGGACAGAGCCGCAGCACGGGAGAGCGAGTTGGCGACTGGGGAAAGTGGAGTGAGCCGCTAAGCCGCCCACGGGGAGCCCCGAACCTCACCGCCCCCGCCCCAGCAGCAAGGGGGCCGTTGGTCCACGCGCGAGGAGCCCGCACCCCGCCTCCTCTTGGGCCCCGGAAGGGCGCTCCCGAGGATGGACGCCCCGGTGGCGCAATCACCTCGATGGCATTTAGGGATGGGAATTCGTGCATCCTGTGCACCTGGAGAAACAAAGTCAATTTCTCGGAGGAGAGAAAGGACTTTGCGAACTGTAAAGCGCTGCAGGGAAAAAAAAAAAAAAAAACAGATGCATGAAAAGGTCAGGAAAGAGAGCAAATGTGTTTGCTGAGTGTAGGCTGCACTTCCAAACCCAGCTGAAGGCGACGCGCAGCCCCCGGAGGACGCATATTTCGGGGACCTCCTGGAGAGGGATGCACTTGGGGAGGCAGGGAAGCCGAGGGGAACGGGCCAGAGCTTCCCCGGTGCCTGCAGAACCCGGGACCCGCCCGCACTGCCCGCTCCCGCCACTCGCTCCTCTCTCGCGGCCTCGAGCTGCGACGCGCGAAATCCGCAAATTCTCCCTTTCTCCGCCGCACACGCCCGTCCACCTTTGTTCTGGCTAGAATCAGAGTGACTGTTCCGACGATTATATAACTTTGAGTTCAAGAGAGAGAACCCAAAGAGAGAGATGATGAAATTGTTTTTTGAGAGTTAATTAAAAAATGTTTCTCCAAATGTAAAAGTTACAGAGGCGCGCACAAAAAGATATATACAAATACCCATATTCCCACCATTCAGAATGAATAACTGTTAACATTTTGATTTATCTGGGAGAGGACTTTTCTTAAATTAGTAACCAACATAAACCTTTCTCTTCCCGCAAGTCCCAGCAAATGCGAATCCAAAATAAACCAACTTACTTCTCTTTATTATTCTCCTTCTCCATCCCCACCCCAGATTTATCTTAAGGGATAAATTCCGGGAGCTCCGAATTCCCTCAGTGCGCGGTCCCCACACGGCCGGGTCTGCAAACATCTGGCCCCAACGAGCAGCATCCGGCGCAGGCCGCCACGCCGGAGCGCACAGCTGCGTTTCCTCCCCCATCCCCAACTCCGCGTGCAACTTTGCAACTCACGCTCCCGCGGGGGGCCTATTTGCTCGGCCCGTTTGGCGGAAGGATCCCGTGCGCGGTCGCGGCTACGCTCAACCGTCTCCTCCCCGCTCGTGCCCGGCCCCGCCCCCTCCCGCGCCCCGGCCCCGCCCCCTCCCGCGCGCCCTATGGCCCGTAAAGAAGTGCCGGCCGGGCCGCTGCACTCCCCCGCGCGCATCCGTGCGCCGCCCGAGGGTGGCTGAGCAGTCGGCGGCCATTTTGTTCTTCTCGTGGCTCCAGTGGGGAGAGAAGGAGGAAGCAGGGAGCGGGGCGGTTGGGGGGGACCCGCCGCGGCTGCTGCCACCGCCGCCACCACCGCTTCGGTGCTCGTGGCGTGGGAAGGGAGGTGTGAGTCCCGGGCGCGAGCCGGCGGCGGCGCCGCTGCGGGAGGGTCTGCGGCGGGAAGGCGATGGCGGATATAGATAAACTCAACATCGACAGCATCATCCAACGGCTGCTGGAAGGTGAAGGGGCGGCCCGGGCTTGCGGGGGCAGCGGGGAGCCGGTGGGCGCGCCGAGGGCGCCGCGGGGCGTGAGCCCGCGAGTTGGCCGGCGGGCCCGGGGCCGCGGCCGGAGGGAGGCCGGCGGGTCCGCGCTCGGCCCGGCCGGGACCCCCGGGCTCCTCCTCCGCGGCGCTGGGCACCTCCCTGCCGGTCCCGTCCTCCCCGAGGGCCGTCTCTCGGGGGTTGGGAGCTGGGTCGGGGCACTTGTTCCCTGGTGACGGACGCTCACGTCTCGGGGGGCGGTGGACCCCCCGCCCTCCCGGGCACTCTCTCCGAGTTGCCCTCGTCTTGAGATCCGCGCTCTTTTCTGGACGTGCATCTGGACGTGACACCGGCGATGATGACAGTTCCGTTGTCGTCTTCCCAACGTGCCAGGCTGTTAGCGCTGAGGGTTCGGCTCATAATTAAGACGATAATAATAGCTTCGAAAGCTCTGTGTCAGGCATTCTTTAAGCACTTTACACAGATTTCACTTATTTCTCTCTACAGCCTTGCAAGGTAGGTGCCATTATTTTTTCAGAGGAAACTAAGACACAGAGAGGTGAAGTCACTTGAGCAAGGTCACACAGTTAGTGGCAGTCGGGTTTCACACGCAGGCAGCCAGCAGCTAGAACTCACTCATCTCACCCTGCGCGTGAAGGAAGGGATCTCCAGTGGTTCAGCAGAGGTCAAGTTGAAGCTTCCATTTGGCTGAGCTAAGACTCGTGAGGTGCCTCGCACTGACGTGGGAGACGATGAAGTTGGGATTGTCAGGAGGGACGCTGACCTGAACCGCCCCGATTCCCGAGCCGGTCTACTCATGCGAACGTCGTGTTGGAAACTTTGGAAGAATCCAGATCCCTTTCTTGATTTGGGCACTGGATAATGTAGATTTGGCTGAATATTAACTGCTTTTTGCCTTCCTACAGTCCTCCTAAAATATTGTTGGAATATAAATGCTGTGAGAGATGGAGTCGAGAGCATGAACAGTTGGACAGCCCTGTCGTTAGAATTTGCATTAAGAATTTGAATTAAGTTGTTAAAATGAAACTCCTCAGAATACTTTTTCTTAATCTGTGCAGGCTTTTTTCCTTTTGTATTTTCTTGAAAGAAAAGAAAAACCCACGGAACGGACCCCTGAAATGCTCTTGAAATGTCGCTACCATTTGTGGGTGAAAACCTTGTCATTCTTTCAGTACCTGGCATTTATTATAAGAACCACACTTTTCATGCTAGTTAATACAATTCTTTGATTTAGGTGAGGCAGCAGTGGGTCAGAAATAGATTAAAACAGTTTGCAATAAAACAGGAACTTTTATTAAATATTTTCATTTAAATTTTTAAATTAACTTCTGCATATTTGTGCAGGGTTATGTATGGCTAGGGTAGGGTTTATTTCACTAAGAGAATAAAAAATTGGATTCTGTGTGGATTCGAAACATTACAGTTTTAAGATTAGTTAAGTCTTGTTAAACCTAAGTTCTGAGTTGCCTATAACTCTATTCATAAAAAAAATTTTGTTAATTTTAATCTCATTTTTTAAATTGTGCTGAGAAATTTCCCTTGGCAAACTTGGATCATCCAAAAATGAGATCCGTCATTGTTTCTTAATAGTTTCTCTCTCTATGCGTGTTATGTTGCACTTGAAAAGCAGATTTTTTTATATTTCATTCTTCGTTGAAATGAATATAATAAAGCAGTGCATTTTTTATGCCCTGGGAACAGGCTAGCCGTGCAATGTACTTAAACTCCTTTTTCTCTCATTGGTGTTAAACTGGCAGAGAAATGGTTGAAGATGATCCATTGAGGATATATCTCCCCAAGTTAGAAGATGTTGATCATAAACCTTGTGATTTTTGTGATGCCCCGAAAACCTTTTTCTGTAAAAATTTTAATTAAGATTTAAGTATTCTGAAAATGGAGGGAATGTGAGTTTTGTGACCTTGTTAGACTTTTTCACATGTTCAGAATTGTCTCGTCTTTTAAGGTGGAGGACTACAAGCTAGTTGAGAAGCAGCTCAGTAAAAGTACTAAAAAGGCAACTCAAAAGTGAAGTCTTATTTAAGAAAGGTTTAGATTTTAGTCACTGCAGCTTTGCGATTCTTTTCTGCTCTAAACTTTTAGTTTTTCTTTAGGCGAGGCAACACCTCCGCAACCCACCTTGGAAGCTTTTATCCAAGCTCTGCTTTGCTAATGAGAAAACCTTAAGGTTACTCCTTCATATAACTGATGTTCAGTTATTTAAATAACTGCACAGTAAAACTTGGGAGATTGAGAGAGAAAATAAGCCAGTTGTTGATTTGGTCTGCTATTCCTACACTGTTGGAGAAAAGTGAGATTGGGGGCAGTTTTACTTTGTAAGCGACCTCGTTCGGAGAGCCCCGACGGCCGCAGTTTTCCTGCAAAGCAGGTGGTTGCAACTTATTTCATGTCCTGATTTTTGAGAAGCGTCTTTGCCTTGAAGATGGCCATTGTCAGACTGCAAGACTGTGCCCGCTTCTGCGTAATCCTTGACTTGCTCTGGTGATTTAAATGTGACCTCTGCCCGGGCCCTCGGAACGTGTTTACTGATTTAATCCTCTGATATGTAAGAGTTCATCTGAAGACAGTGTTGAGATATTCGGAAAGTCTAAAGTTGTTTAAGTAACCCATGTGGTGAAGAAAAAGCTAAAGCTTTTGGGTGTAATATGAAACACCTCGGTTTTCTAATGTTAGACAGCAGTCCCTGGTCCTGAAGGTAATAAAGGACAGACGTAATGACCAAGGGAAAAAGTTCTTAAAATGCTGACCGAGGAAAACAAAAGTGATCTTTCCTAATGAGACCTCTGCAATTGTTTTTTCTTTACACGCCTGATAATTTTAATGATTAGAGGCTTTTCTTGGGATCAGTTATCATAGGGCATTTTGTTGATAAAGACTAATATTAAAGTTGTGTGTTACTAATTCCCTAATTGATCAAGAAGTCTGTGATGTGAGCGCCCTGCTCTTCCCTCCCCTCCCACGTGTCAGTTGTGTGCCACATCCTTTCCACGGGAAAGCTCTGTGGGAGACAAATCTGCGGCTGGCACCAGTCCTAAACCACAGCGTGGAAAGCCTTGCTCTCCCTGTGCCGGCAGTGCCCCCTTGCCTGTCAGGAGCAGGGGGCAGCAGTGAAATCGTTATAACAGGATGGTTTGTGTCATTCTGTTGTGCTTGGGAGAATGTTGGCCAAAGGCGCAGAGGCCACACCTTCCCCCTCCACACTGGGGAAATGGAGGCGGTGCTGGGCCATGCTCGTAGCAGCCCGTCACGGTAGAGGGTGGTGAGGTTGTTTTATGTTTTTGAAACTGCGGTCCTGTAATGACCTGCGACCTGTTCTGCAAAAGCATGTGCCAGTGCCAGTCAGTCCGCTTGTCTCATGAGGATTACAGAACTTGAAGCAGGGAGATGATTGATACTATATGGACTTGGCCATTTCACTGCATTTACAGTCAGGGCTATCGGTAGACCTTAAAGGTTGAAATGTGAAGGAGATAATACTCTGATGTGAATTGCTCTGTGGTGAGGAAACTGGAAAGCCTTATTGAAGAGGAATAAGGAAGGATTCCATCTCTCTGGAGTTTACAGAATTCTGGGATCAGACCCCTGTATCCAAAGCACGTAAAAACAGACGATTTACTTAGGGATCTTGATGACTTACCTGAAATCTCCAATTTCTCCACTCCTTAGGTTTTACGGGCATCCCTTGTCAAGAGGGGAGTGGGTGTCACTGACATTAAGGCTTATGAAAGTGAAAACAACTCATAAAATGTAGGGGCAGATGTTGAGTCTCATCAGTATTTTATCAGAATGGGTTGTTAGGCTGTGGAAAGTTAAACATATTTCAATAAAGTGGCTTCACTCTAGGTGTAGAAAACACAGGATACTTTATTGAGAGCAGGAGACTGTTTTGCAGCTGTATCCTGACTATCTGCCTTGAGAAAATTGGTGTTGCCTTTAAATGCCCAAAGTATAACGCCAGCAGGTAGCAAAGTCAGCATGGGGGAGTGGGTGTGGAAACAGTTTAGATGGTCAGAAGGTGGAAAGTCTTCCTGCTGGTAACTTTGCAGTGAAACCAAATGATTCTTGGTAACATTTTTGTGGCTTTTGTTTTTTGTAGAAAAGAACTCCGTTTGTGGGAAAGTGTTCACATTGGAATATTCACTGGGTTTTGTTTTGGTTTGAGATCTTATTTTTCTAAATCTGTCAAATATTGTGAGGTTATTGATTCTGTCACTGAAACGAAAATGATGTGGCATATTCTTAAGATTACCACCTACTTTAATAGGGTTATCTTAAAACAGCAAAATCTCTGTTGACTTATTTTTATACTGGTTGTGCCAATCTTAGATTTTAAAACTTATAATTCAGCTGGAGCTTTATTGTGTATGCTGTTCCTTTAATATGACCTTCTTTCAACAGTTAAGGGCCTTTAATTTAGGGGCAAGAAAAATACTTTTTTATTCCTCATAAATAATCCCAAAGTAGTCTTAAATTTCCTTCCATGGTTTTCATCTCTGCTTTGCTTGTTGCCAGGCTGTCAGAAAAGTTAGTGTTGCTTGTGAGAAAAAGCTGGCATTGCAGATAATTACCAATTACTTTCTCTGATTATTTCAAGTTTTTATTAGTTTGTTTTCAATAAAATTGCGTGGAAATTATCATGTGCTCCTGTTAGTGATTTACTAGATAAATAGATCAGTAAGTTTGTACAGAACAGCCTTTGCTGGTAAAAGCCACAATGCATTTTTCTGAATCTACCTTTCTAGCCAAATAAAGAAAAGCTTTTAACTCAAAAGTCACACGTTTAAAGTCTAAAGTGAATACTTGAATGTACTGATGACTAACCTACGTGTGTTCACAGTGCCTACGGATGTTATTTCCGTGCAGTGCCTAACACCGGATTTATGAGAAACATGCCGTCTGGAGAATGGAATTCTTATTTGTTGGAATATTTTGGATTTTACTGGCAGTTGTTGAAATAATTTGATATGTACTATTTGAACTACTACTTAGGAAGGTATCATGAGTTGACAACTCTTGAATTTCCCTTGAGTGTCCTTTTTGTGTCGGTTTCTCCCATCATGCTCAGAGCACAGTGAGGGCTTTAAACCTCAGAGTATTCACTGGTGTTTATTGAACAGAACTGTACTGTTTGAATTTTTCTCTGTAGCTAATAGAGATATTCAAGCCTTTGTCTTTTTAACGGTATTGAAGATGTTATCCTTAAGGTGAACTTTTAGTTTTATAATCTTGATCGAGAGAGTTCTTCTAATTACTGCATTTGTAACAATCTGCAGTTACCTAGTTTGTCTTATTTTCTGTGTCCTCCACTAGAATATAAGCTTCATTGAGAAGAAGGACAAGGTTCTTGTCTAGCCTCTTGCCAGGGTGTCCCCGGCGTCCACCAAAGAGTCTGGCATGAAGTAGGTGCCCAGCAACTGTTTTGTTGACTGTTTGACGCGTGGACAATAAGTATTAATAGTCTTACCAGATTGCATCATTTAGTTCTTATTTAATGCTTCCCATTTGTAAAGATACATTATGATTTTGTATCCCATATCACCTATTACTTTGGGAGCAATGACTGTATATTGTATATATTTCAGTAGTTTGTCCTATAAAAACTCCTTTGGTTTGGAGGTTTAGTGAAGAACAGATCCTTAATGGGGAGGGTGGTATGGTGGAAGCACCGCCAGACCTAGAGGCAATCAGGGCCTAGTGTCCTCCTTACAAGCTTGTACAGCCTTGGACCAAATCACTGACCCTCTCTGGAGTGCCATTGCCTGGCTTCACAGGATTGTTGGGATTACATGGCAATGTAGAGCACCTTAGCACAGTGCCCAGCGCAGGGGACATGCTCGGTAAATGTTAGCTACAACTAACAAATAATTCCACTTGATGGACATGGAAAATAGTGAAGTAGGTTTTTATGCTATTGGCTGATATGGCCATTTTTAAGAAATATCTACAGTGTTGACTTGGACTGCCAAAACTCATTTTGAAATCTTTACCTTCAAACTGTTAGACAAATTATCTTTGACTTGAAATTTGAGTAATCCTAAATTTTCACAACTAGAAAAATACTCGAGTGAAGCCTGATAGGAAGATGACGCTGTTGCTTTGTAATTTTAAAACAGAGAAACAGTTTTTTGTTATCCAAAGTGTATAGTCTGGAATGCATGTTTAATTCTAATGCCACAAGTCAGCAGTATTTAGAGATTTATCCAGACTTTGTTCATGCAACAAATTTTGACTACCTGTCATGTACTGGCCGTGGGCATGTACACTGCAGAGCACGTGGTGTGGTCCTGGGGTTTACATTCTCTCAGGGGTTCCAGATGAATAGGTAGAATCGCAACCTGCAGTTACAGTACAGAGTGCCGGGTGTGCTGGTTAGAGACCTGATGCTGTGAGAGCGGTTCAGAGAGCCTAAGGGGAGAGGAGACGGGTAGGAGAGGCTTTCCAGGGTGACGTGATATCTACAAAGTCTTGAAGGATGAGCAGGTATTTGCCAATTGGTAGAAGGTGTTCAGGCGGAATTTCTATTTTTATAATTTTATTCCTTGAGCTAATTATAGGGAATTGAAGAAGCTTCAAGACCATGTTGTTGTTTTTAATGAGCACTGTTCTTCACATATAAAGTAAATCTTGATTTGTTCTGGAAAAACTCCACGTTAAGATTAACTTTTAAACTGTTAGTAATATTGCGTTTTACTGATCTCTGTACACTACGAAGAGGATAAACAGAATAAGAGAACTAAAGTACCATAATCTGTGTCTAAAGGTGGTAGTGGGAAGCCTCCAAAACCAGTAAGATTTAGATTGGCAACATTGATTTAATCTGATGGCATTGATTTAATTTGATAGCATTCATATAAAAAGTATAGCCTTCATTCCACATAGGTGTAAGTCAGTTATTGCGTGTTCTCCTGAAAGACTTAGAGTGGGCGGTTCATTCATAAGTGTGGGGCTTTGCTGAAAAAGATTCAAGTTGAAACCAGAACCTTCTAGGAGTCCCCTCTTAGCCAAAAATAAAGTTTCCTGCTGGGCAGTCTGCCCAAGCTCTGGCTGACTTGTGGTAAAATCTCTAACGGTCGGGATTCTCTGGCCAGTGAAGCAGGGATCCCACCGTCTTTCCACCAGGAGTTTTTCTTGAGTTTTCTACTATGTGTGTGCCTAGACAGAAAACAATTACTGTGGTTCTTCTGGAAAAAGCACTTTTCCAGATGATTTCCATGTTGCTCAGTTGCTGTTGTATTATATATGCTTCCATTTCGTATCTTCCCTCAAAGATGATCATTGCTATGCTTTCCCTTTAATTGCTTCTCTTTTCATAATATTTTGAAATATTTTGAAAATATGTTCAGTTAGATATTTTGGGGTCCAAAGTAGTGATTTCCCAAGGCCGTAGAACCAGTACAGAAACTTGGGGCTGCTGGCTCCCGGCCCCGCACTCTTAACGTTGTCTCTTCCTCGCGTGCTTCGAGTTGACCCTTCCTTCTTGTCCCCCTTCCTGTTTATTATCTTCCATTATCCTCTACCCAGTGTTCCATTTCTGCTCAAAACTTGTTTCTTCAGAGAATTCAGGGTTTCAGTGGCTATTATGGGTTGAAGGATGGCTTTGCCTGGGACAATATTTCTCAAGCTTGGACACAGCCCTTTTCGATGGAAAAAAGTTCTCAGCAGACATCAGGTTTTTTATTACTCCGTAATGTTACTTAGGTGTTTACACAACAAAGCTAGATACAAACCAGTTAAACCTGTTGCTTTTATTTGGCTATTCGGTCAAGTGATTTATAATTTGAATACAAAGCCTCCAAAACCCATAACATTTAAATTAGCAACACTGATTTACTCTGGTGGATTGTGTGGTTTTGCTAAAACTAAATCACTTTATATTGGGTTTAATGGTGGAAAGATGTAGTCTTGTGTTCTGTATTTAATCTTGCCCTGTGTTTTTGCTTCAGTTTTAATTCAGAGACTACCTGCTTTCATAAATCTTTTGTACAAAACAGGTATTAAGACTTTGAGGGGCCACCCGGTGGCGCAGCGGTTTAGTTCTCGCTTGGCAGCCTGGTGTTCGCGAGTTCGGATCCCGGGCGCCCGCGGACGCACTGCCTGTTAGCCATGCCTTGGCGGCATCCCATATAAAGTGGAGGAAGACGGGCACGGATGTTAGCCCAGGGCCAGTCTTCCTCAGCAAAAAGGGGAGGATTGGCAACGGATGTTAGCTCAGGGCTGGTCTTCCCCACCAAAAAAAAAAGACTTTGATTGAAAGGTGGGGATTATCAGTCCCCATATTTAACCAGACTCTGCCAGCAAGCAGGCCACTTCATAACTGTAAAATTAAGGTAAATTTAGCAATTCACTGCTATTTAATCTACATTGAATGACTGTCTAATCTGTTACAACTGGAATCTAAACAGAGAATTTCATTTCCTCCAACCACCTGCCTGCTGATAGGTGAGCTGTTGCAGGGCCGGGGATGTCTTGTGCTTCGCTCCGAGAGCGAGGAGAACGCCCAGTGCTCTGCTGCGGGCATTTGTGAGTTTAGGATGCCTGGTCCTCTGCCATGATCTTGCTCCCTTTCTGTCTGTTCAAACTACTAGGAAATCCTTCTTGCAGCACATGCTGACATCCTTTGACCTGATTGTATTAAAAATGCAGTGTCAGAAATTGCACAGCAGAATATGTACAGCAAGCCTACAATCTGTTCTAATGAAATGAAAACAACAATTAAATTTTTTCATAGATAAATCTGGGAACCTTGAGGGAGATACCCGTGGACCTCTGAAAAAACACTGATGCGGGGGGTGGTTCTGAGCATTTCTCATCTCACATTTTAAAACAAGATTTCTTAGAACCAACTCAGTAACGTGACAGTGTCTAAAATCTCTTGCCATACAAATACTAATTCGTTTGTAAGGATGGAGAAGAGAAGACAAGACGGGAGGCAAAAAGACCTGGCCTGATGGGCATGCTGTAGGTGAGCAAGGCCGGTTGTGTGGCTTGGATGCAGAACTGAGGCTTCCGGCTGTGTCACGGGGAGTCTGATTTCAGCAAGCAGTCAAAGGGAAGACCTTTCTAACAGTTAATGTTCATGCACAGAGAGGGTGACCTCTTATTCAGGATACTGTAAAGAAGTCAACTTGGTATAGAAGATGCAACTAAATAATCTCTGAAATCCTGCTTAAGATTTTAAGATTCTAATTAGGCATTAAAACCATATTCTTTCTAAGTGTCCTGAAAATAAAACCAGCCAGAAAGCTAGATAAACTATGTTTTTGCCTCCTCTTTATCTAAAACTTGTATCTTTTCAGATATTTTTAATTTGTATGTTAAATTGTATTTTGACTTCACTTGACTACTTGGGGTTTTTCTCCCCTGCAGTGAGAGGGTCCAAGCCTGGTAAGAATGTCCAGCTACAGGAGAATGAAATCAGAGGCCTGTGTTTAAAGTCTCGAGAGATCTTTCTCAGTCAGCCTATCCTACTAGAACTTGAAGCACCACTCAAAATATGTGGTAAGTTTTGGCACACTGACAGTTATCTTTGATTATGTGATTGATAACTGAGTCAAGGATATGTAGATGACCTTGTATTAGCCAGCAGAATCATTTACTGTTTATGAATAAACTGAAACTACTTAAAATTAAGTTAAATAATTGTAGCTTTAGAATAAATTCCTCTAATGGACTTAGTTTACTTAGATGTGCTTCAAATTTTCTAAAAATTATTTCACTAAAGGAATATAAACATTTCAGAAGAAATGAAATCAAATGGAGAGCTAAGAAAAGGTCTGAACTATATGAATATATAGGAATTATATTTAAGCTTAAAGCAGCACTGGTTATGCCTAAAAACAGACCTTCCTTGATGTCGTTTTATAGTTCTACTGTTTCTACATGATAGTTGCAGATAGTCTGTGTAAAAACTATATTTATCTGAGTGCTGTCATGCTATATTCTAGCATATTTGACTACATTGATAAAGCTTGTGTGCATGTTTTTAAAGTAAAATAGTCTTTGGCATTATCTAGCAGGGAGAAATTGAATGCCGAATGCATTGGTGAATGTAGTCTGTGTATCTCTTTGTTCACACGGGGCCCGGAGACTGAGCCGTCAGAGATCTGATACTGATCAGCCGACCTGAAAGGAAAAGCATGGTACTTGGCAAGAAGGCCTGCCTAGGCATTAATAATCCTTTCCACAAAATAAATTCTTAATTAGTTGAATTTTGTGTGAGATTCTGGACAAACTCATACACTTAAAACTTTTATTAAGCTCAGTTGAACTAAATATGATGCAAGATTGAAAATTAGTGTTAGCTGTCAAATTTAACTCATTATCAGAGGTCAGTGCCATTGTTCAATGACTGTTTAAAGAATGTCTTTCCAAAGCTCTGCTAGTGGATTTAACTAAAAGTGTGAAGACGCTGTGTAACAAAATGCTTGCTTCTAGGTGATATCCATGGGCAATACTATGATTTGCTTCGACTCTTTGAGTACGGTGGTTTCCCGCCAGAAAGCAACTACCTGTTTCTTGGGGACTATGTGGACAGGGGGAAGCAGTCGTTGGAGACGATCTGCCTCTTACTGGCTTACAAAATCAAATATCCTGAGAATTTTTTCCTTCTCAGAGGAAACCACGAATGTGCCAGCATCAATAGAATTTATGGATTTTATGATGAATGTAAGTACTTTCTACGTCTAAGGAAGAGTTAGCTTAAGTTGAGATCCTTGGTCATAAACTGAACTATCACACACTTCTATTGTTAGGTTTTGTGAGAGTGTAGATGTGATATAATATCATGTTTTCTGTTTCATTAACTTGTTTTTATTTTAGTGTTTTCTTTCATGGGGTAGAAAAATTACATTGCCACTGCAGTATAATCATGCCCTGGATGCTTTTATGACGTGATGAGTAGATTGGGAAGTAATGATAGCAGTGGTGGTTTCTGTAAGATAACTGTTGTGAATATTCACAGATAACTTAACTCTTAGTACAATCTGAGAGCCTGTCCAAATAGATAGTTTGTTTTTAACAACTTTGTTGACATATAATTTCATTCCATAAAATTCATCTATTTTAAGTGTACAATTCACTGATTTTTAGTAAATTTATAGACTTGTGCAACCATTATCACAGCCCCAGGCAAGCACTAATCTGCTTTCTTGTCTCTGTAGATTTGCCTTTTCTAGATATTTCATATAAATGGAATCTTGCAATATACAAAGAATTACTTTTTGAAATTTGTAATGTAGTTTTTTTTCTCCTGGTACATCTGTACCCAGGTAAAAGGGCAGTTACTATCCTAAAATGTGTTGAAAAGAGAAAGCAAATTTGTTTAAAAATATTTTTATTTGTATAATATTTTACCCATTTTATGACCCATTTTGTATTATTTAGTTGAAGGTCCACTTGGAGGTGATAATTGGCAGAAACAACATTCTTTTTTGTGTGTGTGTGAGGAAGACAAGCCCTGAGCTAACATCCGTCGCCAATCCTCCTCTTTTTTGCTGAGGAAGACTGGCCCTGGGCTAACATCCGTGCCCATCTTCCTCCACTTTATATGGAACGCCGCCACAGCATGGCTGACACGCAGTGCGTCAGTGGGCGCCCGGGATCCGAACCTGCAAACCCCGGGCTGCCAAGCGCAGACTAAACCGCTGAGCCACCGGGCGGCCCCTAGAAACAACATTCTTAAAGCCTTGAAAATAATCAATTTTGGTGGAGTTTTTTGTTGTTGCTGTTTATGTAGCTATAAAATTTTTTTTTAAAAATGTTGAATCCTTACCTCCACCCTCATTTTGTGCTCATCGTTCCTGCTGGGAGAGGGTTCGGGCTGGGCGGAGAGGGGTGGTTAAGGAATTTGAGTCACTAGCATTTGCCAGTGTGATCATGACCAGACCAGTAAAGCACTGTTGCTGTGACGTCCTCTAGACTGTATGTCGGCATAACCTCCAGTCTTTTCGGGTCGGGTGTTTTTCCATCTCATGGGTGTGCACTGCTAGAGAGGTTATGTTCATAGACTTAGCCCCCCACACTCATCCCACCCTCTCCCACAGCTGGGTGTTTGCTTGGTCGATGGCCTTGAGACCCAACCAGTAAGATAGTGGGAAGGAGCACCAAGGAGGACAATCCTCTGGGTTCTGAACTGACTGGGACGACTGAATCTGTGGCAAGAAAGATATTTGCTATTGACAGTGAGTCTTACTGGAGAAGTACTGGTAAGGCGGTTCCTACTCTTTAGGTGAAATGAGAGGCAGGGAGTTGTGTATCATTGTGTTTTGGATATTTGCTACAAGTGCTGCTTTTTAGAACAGTAAGAAAGGGTTCCTTTTACAGAGCTGTTAGCTCAGCACGTACTTTGATGTTTTCATTGATGAAGTTCAAATCCAGATGATCTCTTCGTTGTGACATATATCCTAGCATGAGGATATTAGCTATATCATTTTCAGTTTCTGTTTAACGCAGAGACCTTTAAAAATCATTTAGAAGGTCAGCATTGGTTGGTATCAATTTTGACTTTTGTTTGGTCGCCAAGACTCATTTATTGGCCTTGTACTCAAGCTTCCCCCTCTCCCATCAGGTGGGTATAATTTGCCACCTGGTCTACTTGTGGGCATAAAAGTGTCCTTGACATAGGTAGCTTTCAATTGATGGTTTGCAGACTTTTCTTTTTTTGGTGAGGAAGATTGGCCCTGGGCTAACATCCGTGCCCATCTTCCTCTGCTTTATATGTGGGACGTCTGCCACAGCATGGCTTGATAAAATGGTGCATAGGTCTGCGCCCGGGATCCGAACCCGTGAACCCCAGGCCCTGTAAGCGGAGCACGGAAACTTAACCACTACACCACCAGGCCAGCCGTGTGCAGACTTTTTTTTTTTAAACATTGATAATTTTATTATTATGAAAAGTTTTATTCAAATGTGGATTTCCATGAAACAATTTAAAAACCATTGCCTTCAGTGATAGACTTATTTCCCCACGTATAACAAGCGCCCTCTATACTACCATTTCTTTTCTTCTTTCTTTTCCCCCCAACTTTATGACTGTAGTCGTGGAAGGGTTGAGCTATCCATTGTTAGATAAGATGTGAATATGTGTTACCCTTTTCTGGTACCAGAGCTGTCTGATCTGTAGTAATAGGAAACTGCATTAGGGGTTCTGGCTCAGATTCCCAGGATTTGGAAGCTTGAAGAGACCTTGGCGATTATCCAAGCGAAACCTTTCTGGAGCCAGATGTTCTAGTGGCCTGAAGTGGCCTTAGGGAGGAAATGTAGAGAGAAGAGAAAGCAGGGGCCCAGGATTTAGTTAAAATGCTCAGAGATAGCGTGCGGAAGAATCCTAATTTTTGATGGAGGAGCCAACAAAGATAGCAAAGGAATCTGCAAAAGAAGCTGGAGTGTGTTGTGTGATAAAGAATCAAGGAGTGACGCAGATTTCAAGAAGGAAGAGGATTTGTTGGCACTGGCAGACACAGCATGTGGGCAGAGGAGAAATTCACTGGGGCCATTGGATGATGGTTCAGAGACAGGCTTCGGCAGAAAGAGAACCAAATCACTCTATAAATGGGAGTTAAGAGCCCGGCCCTGTTCTTGGGTTATTATTGTCGTCATTGGAAACTGGAGATGGTGATTGTGCACACGTTCCCCTTCAGCCTTTTGTGGAAAGGAATTTTGTTAAGCTTCCAGAACCCTCCAGTAAAGGAAGATATGGGACAGAGGGAATTAAGTGGCCTTCAAAGAAATACAAAACAGGGTGAACCATGGTGAAAGTTAGACCCAGTCATGGAGAAACATAAACTATTAGGAGAAAAGACCACAGTTCTCCTCTGCAAAGGGAGAAGTCAGATGTTTGTTGCATTTGTATCACGTTTCAAGCCCTGTGCTAGACCCCCTGCCCTCCTTGGGTTGCGGTAGAGTGGAAGGTGTAGTCCAGGAATCCGGCTGCCTGGTTCAGTCTCTGGCTCTCAAAGGAGAGGTGCAGCTTTAAATCTTTATATGTCCCCAGGATAAGGAAAGAGAGGAGACTGAGGACAAACGCTTGGTTTCGGAACAGAGATTGTGCTTCCACCTTTAGTCTTTCTAGTGTGGAGGGTACAGGAGACAAAGGCATCCCAACAATTGGGCTGTCCTCAACCAGTTCAGGCGGATTTGTACTTCTAAGGTTTGTGAGTAAGTTTTTAACTCAGAACATTGTTTTCTTGTGGAAACAGTGCCTTAAGGACATGCTTCTGTCTGAATCACACTCTGACTCCAGAATGCATGGAACACGTGGGCTGGTCAGGGGAACATACCCACCCTATAACGTCGTTCCTGTGAGGAGCGTTCTGAGCATTTGTGTATTGTTAGGAACAGACATCCCGCAGTACCTGCAGTAAGCAGCCTGTATTCCCCTAGTCGTCGTGTCTCCTACTAGAGTACTTAGGAGCTGGGAATTAACTGGCACCAGTAGGTTATTGAGGGTTGTGGGAGGTGGGCTGGGTGTTAACTCTTAGAGGCTTCCTCAGAAGGAAGATGGTAATGGCACATGTGTAAGTTGTTCATAATTGCCTTTAGAAATAGGAACTACCTGTGGGTTGAGATTGGACAAAACAGACTAGATTTCAGAGTTGGTGCTACCAAATAATTGTTGGGGTTTTATGGTAATCCTTAATCATTATATCTGGAATTCTGATTTCAAACTTCTATGGAATTTTTAAATATTTCATGTGAACGTGTAAATTGTTGCTTATAGATCAGACATCTCCAAGTAGTATATGTATCTAATTGTCCTAAACCCCCTCCAGGGATTTTAAATAAAAGCATAGTTCTTGTTTACTTAAAAGGTAATCAGAACCTTGCTTTGGGGGAAATTGTCCTGAGAGAATGAACCTAAAGAACACCAGTCTCTTTAACCATCCTAAAATTTTCACAGGTAAAAGAAGATATAACATTAAACTATGGAAAACTTTCACAGACTGCTTTAACTGTTTACCGATAGCAGCCATCGTGGATGAGAAAATATTCTGCTGTCATGGAGGTATGTGGGCTGATTTTAGTTCCAAATAGATTTTGATCTCTTCTGAAGGGTATGCTTTGACATTTCTGAATTATTGTTGGGATGAGTTTCTCTGTCAGGTAACTCTCCTTTACCAGTGTGTTACATCACGGGTCCACTCTAGCACAGCCAGGATCATTTGGATAGAAGTCTGACGTAAACAATTGATTTGTTACAGGGAATTCTAGGCTCTGTAACAGTTTGATTTGAAAATAGAGCAGAAAGTATTTTTAAATATAAAATGAACAGCAGTTAATATGCTGTACCATAGATCCTCCATAATACTGAAATGTGAATAGACTTTCCCTTGGTCTGTTTTTGATCCTCTCTCAGAAGTTTTTCTGACTTGGATTTTAAAAGTTACTTTGCTTTGCTCAGTGGTTGTACTTTGTATTATGTAATTAAAATAGTAATTGCGAAGATGATTTCTTTTTATCTGTGGTCAAAAATTAGACAGTCATCAAAGAGCCTGCACACCATATTTTAATAAAGCCATTACCCCTGCCCTCCTATACTTCAGCTGGTTTTGGTGGAGTTGGGCCTGTGATTTTAAACTCAGATGAGAGTCAGCTCCATCTGAGCTGATCTGATAGATTTGCCTGTCCTTGGACAGCGCACGTTTCCTACAAAGCTACATTACACCTGAGTGTCTGCGTCCTCTATGCCCAGTCATTGTAAATGGTCAATAATAAAATCTAAAATGTATATTGTTCGTTATTCTCATCACCTGAGGAGGCGCTCAAAAGGAGTAGAAGAGTAGTTTGTTTTTGTTTTTTTGTGTGTGTGTGAGGAAGACCAGCCCTGAGCTAACATCCATGCCCATCTTCCTCTACTTTCTATGGGATGCCACCACGGCGTGGCTGACAAGCAGTGCGTCGGCGGGCGCCCAGGATCTGAACCCTGGGCTGCCAAGCGCGAACTAAACCGCTGCGCCACCAGGCAGCCCCAGAAGAGTAGTTTTTAAGTCACTGGATTTTAATTTTAATAGGGCTCTGTACGTTGGGATAACTGTTTCCGTATACTGTGCCCTACAAATTAGTGCATGCAATAAATTTCAGGGCTTTTTAGTTGAGTTTTGTTGTTTTGTTTTTAACAGAAGCTAAATAAGAAAACATTGCCCTAGATTTAATTTAAGCCTTCATGTTAGAGTCATTGAGTCTCTATAGACAAATGGAACTGTTAAGGTGCTAACAACCTTTTTAAAGTTCTGTTTTCTCCAATTTTTTCTCATTTACTAGGTTTATCACCAGATCTTCAATCTATGGAGCAGATTCGGCGAATTATGCGACCAACTGATGTACCAGATCAAGGTCTTCTTTGTGATCTTTTGTGGTCTGACCCCGATAAAGATGTCTTAGGCTGGGGTGAAAATGACAGAGGAGTGTCCTTCACATTTGGTGCAGAAGTGGTTGCAAAATTTCTCCATAAGCATGATTTGGATCTTATATGTAGAGCCCATCAGGTATTGGTTTTGAATTTTACATGTACACTTAAGAGCATGTGTGTGAGCACAGATTCTCCTTGTTGATTTTGGTGGGTAGGTATTGCTTATTTATACAGAATGTCTATGCAAGTGGCCTACAGGATGTCAGGCTCAGCGGGAAACTGAAGAGTGGTTTTACTCACCTAAAGTTTGCACCTGCTTATACTGAAAACGTTTTCTCTCCAAGGTGGTTGAAGACGGATATGAGTTTTTTGCAAAGAGGCAGTTGGTCACTCTGTTCTCTGCACCCAATTACTGCGGCGAGTTTGACAATGCAGGTGCCATGATGAGCGTGGACGAGACGCTGATGTGTTCTTTTCAGGTAGAGGGTGTTTTCAACATGGTTTCCTTTATTATGTCTGAACTTTACTGATTTTAAAAAATTAGTTACTGCTTTCTGCCTACTGTTCATTTATGTTGAGTAGACTGCATTTTCATTTTCCCTTAACAAGTATTTGTCCTAGTTCAGTAATGAGTGGACCCCTTTTAAAGGAAAAAAGTTATCATAGAACCTTTCCCCCAGTGTTTAACTGTTTTTGCATTATTTAAATAGGTAAAAATGACAGTATATTAGCTCCTTATGCTACGACCTCTTTACTGTGAATCTAAAACTACAGTGTCACTGGAATGTTCCACTAAAATTAAATCACTGCTTGCATGTGAGAAGAGTACTGCCTGCCATGTGCCAGATGCGCTGGGTGGTTGCTCGGTTCTCCCAGCGCTTTCTCTAGTCTCATTTTTACAAAACCTCTGTTGATAGACCGTTGCATCCTGTGGTCTTCACTCGGCACAAAAGCATTGTTTACACATAAAGTCTGCCTCAGTCTTTTTCTCATTCACTTACTGTGATTAAACTTGTACAACTTCATGCTAGCCCAGTCATAAACATAAAGCCACTGAAGTCACATGGCAGTCTTCAGATAAATGCATTAAAACTTTTCTCTTTTTTTTAACCAATTATCAGAGAGAACTTGCAGCTCCCAGAGATTGTAAGAGCATCCCCTAGGGGTTTGAGAAACACTGCTCTAAAGAACTTCCCCCCCTTGTGTCAGAAGGAATAGTCTAAGATGCTAGAAGGTGTGACTTCAGAAAATTGTCTTTTTATCCAGGGGCAAAGTAATTTTTCCAGATCATATATTTTATCTGTTCATCATAGCATTTATTACCAGAATGTTTCCTTGTCAGCTTGGTTTGTGTTAATATGTTAGTGGGGCTTTCAAAGTTGTTGGGGTAGTTTTAAACTGTCAAAAACCTTTCTGAACAAAATATTTGAGTGAGATTTAAGGAATCTTAAGAGTGTGGGTTGAGTATGTTTCCTAAAATGCACTCTCTTTTGAATCTTTGCAGATTTTAAAGCCTGCAGAGAAAAAGAAGCCAAATGCCACGAGACCCGTAACACCTCCAAGGGGTATGATCACAAAGCAAGCAAAGAAATAGATGTCATTTTGACACTGCCTAGTTGGGACTTGTAACATATAGTGTATAACCTTCATTTTTAAACTGTAATGTGTATTGGTCAGCTTGCTCATATAGTGTGTTTGTGGGGCCCTCCTACCATTTTGACTTAATGAATGGCATTTGCTGGTTATAACAGCAAATGAAAGACTCCACTCCCAAGAAAAAAGTGTTTTGTTTTGTTTTTTAATTCTCTATTCCTTTTGCAAACAACTTTAATGATGGTGTTAAAGCTGTACACCCTAGGACAGTTTATCTTGTCTAAGGGGTAAGTGTACAGCTGATCTTTTTTTTAATTCAATTCAACCCATGAATAATGTAAATGCTCATTCTCTTTAGGATATAAAGAGAGCCCTAGGGTGCTCAATCTGTACGTTATTGTCATAAAATGCATACTGTTGATACAAACCACTGTGAACATATTTTTTTTATTTTTAAATTTTGTTTCAAAGGGATTGCTTTTTTTCTTTCATTGTCTTGTCGTGTACAAACTAGTTTTTATAGCTCTCAACATTAGGAGTAACTTCCAGCCTTGCCAGCATCACTGGGATGATGTATATTTAATTAAAGCACATTTTCCCCTACTGTATACTAAAAATGACGATTAAAGCCATTATTTTAAATGTTTGTGACTCCTTTCCTAAAGCCAAAGCTTCCGTTGAAATACGTATTGACACACCCCTGAGTACATGGTGGCATGGTTGTGTACGCAGGCCGCCTTCTTGGGGATTCAAAAACAGGTTTTTTGATTTTGAATAGCGATTAGTAACATAGTGCTGTTTAAGCTATTAATGATTAAAGTCAATAACATTTTGTACAATTTCCATATAGTCTATTCATTAAGTAATCTTTTTACAGTTACATCAGGCCTGAACTCGACCATTCAGAAAGCTTCAAATTATAGAAACAATACTGTTCTATACGAGTGACCGATTATGCTTTCTGTGGCCTACATTCTTTATTCTGCGGTGAAGTTGAGGCTTATAAGTCAAAACAAAGGAACTAACTTACTATCCACCAGTTTATACAGAACTCACAGTATCTATGACTTTTTTTAAACTAAGATCTGTTAAAAATAAATCTGTTTTCAACAGATGACCGTGTACAATACCATGTGGTGAAAATGAATTCAAACTTATTAAATGACAAACTTGTTAAATCCTCTCAGTGTCTATTTATCAGCACAATACACACAGGAGAACTGTTGATGGCATATTGAATAGATTTTAATGAATAAATTGCTCTGGAAACCACACAGTTTCAATTTGGATTTGTCTTCCTTCAGATAATCTGTTTTCCAAAGATGGATTATAATATGGATGCTGGTATTCTTTTGAGTTCTCGCCTGGATATAGCCAAGTTTCTGAGGCAGAGTGATGAGGTTGAACTCTCCTCCCCTACTGTGTGGGGAGGTGTGGGACTTGGTGAGCTGTGACATCATCAATATCGATAGTTTTCTTTCTGTCTGGGTTCGGTTGAACTTGGCAATAAAATTCAAGAGCGACTTTCTTTATTCTGCTCAACCACCAATGTCTTCATTCCCAGTTCTTTGCTCTCTTCTCCCTTCCCTGATTCATATGGAACGCAGTGTTGTGTCTTAGTACATTTGTCACAAGTGTGTCAAATGCATATGTTTCTCAGAGCACATTAAAAGTGGGTGAAGAGCGTGTCATTTGAAAAGCACTTTTCTTCTATCAAAAACTGGTTTCCCTTAGGGAGTTGGGAGAGGGCCTCCTAGTGGGAAGCTTTTGGCCCAGCAGTGGCCTGTGGAGGGACAAGCACAGGAGCTCTGGGTCTGGCCTCCCCTCTGCACTAACACCTTGGCCCTGAGGCCTTGGCCATGTCTCTCGGTGCTGGTGTGCTCCTCTGTCAGTGAGGGGGTTGCACCTGGGGACCTTTTGGGCCTTGCTGTGACACATTCTGTGACACATCTGAACCTGTATTATACTTTCCTGTCATATTCTGAGACCCTTTGACTACAGGAAGAAAAAGATGAGCAATAATTGGGTCAAAGGCAAGCTTCGTGTGGCTTTAATCTTTGCCCTGGACGTTATTGATGGTGTCAATTCTAGGATTTCAGAATCCTATAAAGTTAGGTTGGGCCACTCTACTTGGTTTGTAGTGTGGAGTGTGGTATCTAGCTTAAAAATCTTTCAGAAAGAACATAGGCAGGTCATTGGTTAAGGAGAGAACAAAACCAATCGTTGGTTTTAGGACATGAGATCTTAGGACAGACTCGACTGGAAACTCGTATGTGACAACTGAACTTGAGCCCTTGCCTAATACATCCCCGTCTACACTGACCTTACCTTCCCACTTGCCATTTGTCTTCACGTGTGGTTGAAGTCACATCTGCCTTTATAAGCCAGTAGTTACACTTGGTCCAAGTCCTGGCTCTTCTCCCAGCTGTGTGTTTTGAGTGAGGGACTTAAATGCTGAACCACCATGTTCCTTCTGTAAAACGGACACCATCTGCCTCACTGTGAATCGTGAGTGAAGTAATTTATGCTCAGAATGCTTGACTCAATAGTATTCACTAAGTATTCGCCATTCGTTGCCTTATAATTAATCCAGTTTCAAGTGTTTATCTCAATTGGCTGAGCTCTAAGTAGCACCTGCCTTTTGTAGCCCTGTTTTGACCTGATACTGAGCCGTGGACAGCTAGGCGTTTCTGAGCACTGACTGCATACAGAACAGCCATTGATATCTTCAGCAGATAAAAAAGAAATGCTGGGAAACCTGAAGTTGTTGCAATTATTAGTGTAACATTTTAAACTCTAGTTTTCTTTTCAGTGATTTTTTTTAAAAGAGTATTCCTGCTCTCAAGAGAATAGCACCAATACAGAACCGTTCAGAAAAAATGTGATACCCGTCCTTATGTAGATAAATAGTCTATATAGTTTAAACCCACCCACCAAAGTCACTGATTTGTACCTACTTGACTAGGCCTGCCCACATCCAGCTTCAGTGAACAACACCGATGCTAACATGCATCCTTGTTCTTGAAGCCTGTTAAGACTGAAGGCTTCTCAAGTAACACATAAGTGGAATATGGGACCTGGAGGACTAAGAACAAATGATTGAGTGCTGAGCCATGAAGAAGGCACCAAATTTAGACTGATGGAGAGAAATCACCTGTTTGCCAACGTGGGAGCATGATGGGAGGAAGGAAATGCACTTTGCTGGGAAGCGAAGAGAGGAAGTCAGCTTGTAAACCAAGGCCAGGTGGGCAAGAATATACCCAAGGGCCAAAGAACCATCACGGGAGTGCTACGTGAAGAACCTTAGGTTTATTTTGGCGGTTTGCAGACTAAGCATATGACTTGAAACAGATGTACTGAGGCAGGGGTTTCCCCCACGTATCACTTGAATTTAGTAAGGGGATCGAGCTGGTGGTCTGCATGAGGGCAAAGAAGGAATGTTTGGGTACATAGAAGACGTTAAAGAGAGCTCTTTCAAAAAGGAGGCTAAAAGAGGTGTGAAGTTCTATATGCTCCTTTTCCCACCTCTTGAGAAAAGACAGACTGAAAGCTCATTCAGCCTCGTGGACCAGCTAGCTTGAATCTGCAGGACTGGTTCACTCACTGTTATCAGTTCTGCAAATCAGGTGTACACATCATCCTAGACCAGAAAAATTAGACACCCCCAGGCTTTGGTTTCCTCACCTATGAAATAGAGAACTAGAATACTTATGATGGAACTGTGAAGGTTAAACTCACAAAAAGTGCCTACAACTTGGCTTGCACATAATAAAGCATTCAGTAAACAGCTGTAAGACACCAAAGAATATTTCTAAGGTTTCCATCAATGGCAACACAAAGGAACTTAATCAGGAAAACTTGGTCCAGGGACAGACAAAAGTCAGTTTCCACTTATCCTTGCTGGATTATGTGTGTGAACTTCAGATGAAGAGTAAAAATGAAGACATATCAGTGCTTTCAACCTCAGCCCAAGACTGAAATAGAGTGAATAGTTCAACTTTTGGCATCCCTGAATTAGTGCATGATTAATGATTGTGATCAAAGAGATGACTTATCCGTCTGATCAGCACAGTGGTTTCAGTAGCTCGAACAGGCATGGCACTCGGATTTATTGCAAATATCTGAATAATTTCAAGTACAGGTAAGCATTTTGGTTGTGGGAATTGTGTCATATATGTAGTCAGTCAGTTATAAAATATATTACAGAATTAAAGCACCAGTTAAGAATACTTTTGTAGGGGGCCGCCTGGTGGCACAGCGGTTTAGTCCGCGCTTGGCAGCCTGGGGTTTGTGAGTTCGGATCCCGGGCGCCCGCCGACGCACTGCCTGTCAGCCAAGCCATGGCAGCGTCCCATATAAAGTGGAGGAAGATGGGCACAGATGTCAGCCCAAGGGCCAGTCTTCCTCAGCAAAAAGGGGAGGATTGGCAACAGATGTTAGCTCAGGGCTGGTCTTCCCCACAAAAAAAAAAAAAGAATACTTTTGTAATCAAAAATTTAAAACAGCAATAATTAAATAGGGAAACAGATTGTTACCTAGATTTCAGGAAGAACTTTATGTTCTTTGAGCTAACAAAGTTTATAAGAATTTTTAAATAAGACATGCAAAATATTGGGAATTAATCAGTGTGGCAGCAATCTTTTAAGTGCTTCTGAAAATATTCAGCATCTTGAGGCACTGCACAAAGCTTGAGATAAAGGGATTAGGTAAAATTAAATCATAAATTATCTTACTGTTAGGACGCAACACTCAGTTTGGTGGCAGGGCCCCCCAAAAGACAACTCACTCTTCCACCAGCCTCAGGTAGAAGTGGGCTTTTACTTATTATTACAGATGTGCAGATACCACAGGAGCAATGGTGCTTAGCGCTGATGGTGCTAAGAAACTATCATTCCTGCCCAATGTCAAAGTTTGGAAAATTCTGACAGTTATAAGTTTGGGGCCAGCCCCATGGCGCAGTGGTTAAGTTCAGCGCACTCTGCTTCGGCAGCTTGGGTTCACAGGTTCAGATCCCAGGTACGGACCTACACCACTCATTAAGCCATGCTGTGGACACAACCCATGTAGAAAATAGAGGAAAGACTGGCACAGGGGCCGCCCGGTGGCGCAGCGGTTTCGTCCACGCTTGGCAGCCTGGGGTTCGCTGGTTCGGATCCCGGGCGCCCGCCAACGCACTGCCTGTCAGCCATGCCGTGGTGGCGTCCCATATAAAGTGGAGGAAGATGGGCACAGATGTTAGCCCAGGGCCAGTCTTCCTCAGCAAAAAGAGGAGGATTAGCAACGGATGTTAGCTCAGGGCTGGTCTTCCTCGCCAAAAAAAAAAGACTGGCACAGATGTTAGCTCAGGGCCAGTCGTCCTCAAGCAAAAAGAGGAAGATTGGCAAGAGGTGTTAGCTCACGACCAATCTCCCTCACCAAAAAGTAATAATAATAAATTTTATTTTGGATAGATCTCAAATTCATTCTTGGGTCCCAAACAACCAGTTCTCTAACAGTGGTATTTGGCTGTGACCAAATTCTGAATTTTAATAACCATTTGGCCAAGATGTATATTTGGTGCAACTGTAGAAAAACTAGCCATTTAAAAATGTGTATTCCTTTTTTCTTCTAGCCACCCAATTAGCACAGTATCAAATACCGTGTCTCCCAGTGAGGACCAGCCCACACACCAGTTGTTCAGGGCTGGTGAGTAAGAGAACAGTAACCAATCGTTATGTTCTGGGACAGTCTGGCATCTTGACCTTTCCAGCAAAACCCTGGCAAGTTAGGTAGGTGTGGCAGGAGAGCGGGTGGGTTAAGGACATTCTTGCTGGGGTTGGCAGAAGTTCATATGCCATCTGCTGGAGATTTGCTCATTCGCCAGCTCCATGAGCCTTTAGAGGAGTCAAATTCTATACCTGTTAGTTACCAAAGTGAAATCACTTCTCTCCAAGTTTTGATGACCCATCTACAAACACCAGTATCTTCCGTCTCAGGTTTAGTGCTAACCCTAACGATTAAGGGATAGCTGGAGTTGACTGTGACAGATCGTAGACTCAAATAATCCCCCAGGTGGGAAGCTGTGGAGTGTAAATGAGGCACAGATTCGTCGTGGGTCGTGGGTCGGGGGTTGGCTGGACTTTGCTCATCAGCTTGGCTTAGGTTGGTTTCAGGTCTGCCCCGTATTCCTCTTGCTGTTCTAGGGCCATTGGGTGTTTCTCATGATGATGGACTAAGGACAAGAGAGGAAGAAAGCCAGCTATCTTAAGATTTGCTGCAGTGCAAATTGCTTATTGGGTGCACATTTTATAAGATTATTTTAAAAGTCCATAATCTTGCTCAGGTCAACACCACTTCACTCAAAACTTCAACGTCCGCTTTTTCATTTTTGCAACCACAGTTGAGAAAGGTGATCTACATTCTCTTCCCAACTCCAGAAAGCTAGTGAAGGGGAGGATGATTATCTTCTATCCAGTCTGGTCCTCTCTGGCTGGGCTACAAGTTAAATTGACATGAGACGGAAGAGCAGGAGAAAATCAAACAAAGCTTTATAACATGTGTACATGGGAGAGACCAGGGAAACCGAGTTTCTCGAGAAAATGGCGGAGGTTCCCCTCTTAAACAGAAAGACAAAGGAGGATGTTGGGGGTGGGTCAGTTATGGGAGATTACCAGTAAAGCACAGTAAGGTTATTGCAGATTTAAGGCCTCGCCTTCCACACTGAGAAGTTTCTAAAGATGAGGTCATCCCCCCTCTTCCCAGTACAGAGAGGGAGACACCTTTACAAATGGAGATTTCCCTTACAAATGTAACTGTTTGGTTTTAGTAAGGACCCTCCCAGTCCATCAATACCCAGAGTAATCTATGGTGATGGCCCGTGCCAGGGACAGGCCTTCCATCCCAAATCCCTCTAGACAGTTAGTGGGGGAGAAGGTCAAAGCCTTCTTCGGAGAAAATAATCAAGGTAAGGAGACATATTTTGAGGTGGTCAATTCCGATCCCCCCCACTAGGATTCCTCTAAGTCGATGCTGTTCAAACTTTTTTGACAGGTGGAACCCTTCAAACAGAATCATACAAAGGCACCATAGTAAAATGAATAAAATCGGAATGGCTCTGTAACAGGAGAGGCTGGGGGCTGCTCGTCCCCCACCAGCTTGAGGCCCCAAGGATTGAAACCACCGCTCTAAGAGAAATACTGGCTGCTCCTTACAGGCCTGTTTGCAGACTAGCATCGGTAAGATATCAGTACAACTTTCTCCTATTAGAGCCTTCTCAAACTTGTGATGCCTTGTCTAAGATCTAATTAGCTAAGAAGTTCAAGTACTCTCTGGGTAGAAAGTCAAAGAAGTAACCACTTTCAGAGTTGTTAAGCTGGCTTTCCTTTCTTAGCACTGCCTTACGGGACACAGTAGATCAGGAAAACTTTCTGTAGATCTGAACAAAACATCATTTGGGAGACCAGGATTTTTCACTGAGGGGGTTCCAGGGCCACTTTTTTTATTTCTTGATTGTGTGTGTCTGTGTGTGTGTGTGTGTAATTTAATTAAGTGTATTTTAATGTGTGTATATATCAAGGTATATTACCATTTTATGTTATATATTTCAGATGCTGTATATTTTTTTGTCTGTTTTTTTAGTGAAGTATCTTAATACAAAAAAATATATAAAACACCCACGTACCAACCACCTGGGGTAAGAAATGGAATATTACCAATATCTTAGGAGCCCCCGTGTACCTCCCCAATTACATACTCCGCCCAGAGTTAACCACTATCTTGAATTTGAGATGAATCGTTTCCTTACTTTTTATTGTGTGTCCTTAAACAATATATTGTTCAATTTTGTCAGTTTTTGAACTTTATATACAGAAAATTATACTGTGTGTATTCTGTGAATGGTTTCTTTAAACACTTATTTTTTAAGAGATTTATCCATGTTGACATGCTCAATTCCCGTTTTATGGTTTTAGGGGGTGTGAAGGGGGAGGGTTCTCCTTTCCTGCCTTTTTTCCTCCACTTTTGTTCTATTTGTTTGAGGTTATTCTTTATGACTGTTCTTTTAGTGATTACTCTGGTGATCTAAGTGTACATTGTTAGTGTTGGAAGTTAATACCTTTGCTGTTGTTTCCATTCTCCTTTGGGATTTATAATGAGGTGAGTGAGGAGTCATTCTTCCATTTCTCTTTAACGTCTCATTTTTCCCCATCTCTGTCCCTACGATCTGCAGTCTCGGTAATATCTTCAGCTCTATCTTCTACTTTACTGATTTTCTCCTCGGTTGTGTCTAATCTATCTAGTCCATCCCCTGAAATTTTTATTTTAATTACCATATTTTTGTTTCAAGTTCTATTTTCATTTTGACTTCAAAATCTGCTTGGTCATTCTTAGTTGTCATTGATTCCCTGCTAATCTTTTAAAACTATATTTTATTTCTCTAAGTATAATAAACTTGGTTATTTTATATTCCATCTGATTATTCCAATATCTGAAGTCTTTGGGGTCTGCTTCTATCATTTGTTGTTCCTACTGGTTCTCATTGTTGTTTCCATGTGTTTTGTGGTTTTTTGACTGGGAGTTGCCCATTTTCCATGCATCTTTATCCATGGGGAGTCTCTGTAGCCTGGATTCAACTCTAGAGAAGGTTAGAGTTTGCCTCTGCTGGTAGACTAGGGCAGTAGCAACATAGACTCTTTACATCCTTCACTTGACGTTTTTCAGATCCTACAGGTGTCATGAAATTAGGCCTCAAACCTGCAGGTCCTAGTTGTGAATTCTCAGGAGAGAGATTTTTATTCCCCTCTACCCAGTGCCAGGGTGGAGATAGGCACATTTCTTTGCTGTCTCCTTCGCCGTGCATAGCAGGATTATTTCTTCTTTGTCATTATGCCATTTACGAAGCAGTATTCAGGATCTGCTATAATTAGGTTCAACCATATGAGAATGCTAAAAAAATTCAACAATGTCTGAAAGGTTTTGGCCCACAAAAATGGCAGCTTCATGCAAGATTCCCTGCCTTGTGTAGGTCTGGCTTTATCCCCTTCCCCAACACCCCAGAGGGTCGGAAAAACTGAAGCAGAAGGTCTCAAGGATTTTGTAGCAGCCTTGAAGGCAAAAGTCATCTTGGTGCCTCCCTGCTCCCAAAGTTCAAGGCTCCTGTTTCCACTATTTAGGGATGAGTCTGTTAATCCCTTTCATGCCAGCCCTGAAGTTTATTTTTTAAAAACAGTTTTTACATTTCATTTAGCATTTTAGTTATTTTAATCAGGAGGTTCTCTCAAGGTCTTGCTCCACACTTGGTTCTCTCCAAGTCTCTTAACTCATTTCTGTTTCAATGGTTGATCTAATTAAGTTGAATCCTTGGCATTATTTTAATTATTTCTTTAGAAGAGACTTTGGAATTCGAGTGCCAGTCAGATTTCTCTTTAATGGTTTCGTCCTTTGATTCTGGATCCCATTTCAAATAGGAGTTATTTTTTACTTTATTTTTAACTTATTTGAAGCTACCACCTGCAAACCTTTTTAAGATTAGAGTTTGATATAGAAAATAGTTTACTGGGTGTGTGTATTACTACTATTATTTTAAAGATCCCTGTTGATTTGCTGTGCAATTTTCCTCCTATAAGAATATATTATACCAGGACTGGCCCCATGGTGTAGCAATTAAGTTCACGTGTTCCACTTCTGTGGCCTGGGGTTTTGCAGGTTTGGATCCTGGGCGTGGACAGACGCACCGCTTGTCAGCCACGCTGTGGCGGTGTCCCATATAAAGTGGAGGAAGATGGGCACGGATGTTAGCCCAGGGCCAGTCTTCCTCAGCAAAAAGAGGAGGGTCGGCAACGGATGTTAGCTCGGGGCTAGTCTTCCTCACACACACACAAAAAAGAATATGTTATACCACTTGGATTCCATACTGAGAAGTGAAGCTTCTGTAACGGAAAGACTGTCAGAACTTACAGAGGCCAAAGAAACTGAGCAGTGAGACCAGGCAGCAGAGGCCCCTCCCTCCGTAATCGTACAGTTCGGCCTCTGGGCTTGTTGACCTGGGTCTGTGAACTCCCTGAAACTCTGTGCAGTATATTTATTACCTGTGAGTGCATATGGGAATCTTTCTAAGAAAAGGCTTTATAGTTTCATTACATTTGCATAATTAGAGGGGGTAAGTTGTGATTTGAAATGAGTGAGTAGGCCTGAGTCCTACCTCAAACTTCATTTGGCTTAAAGGTGGTGGTCATTCTCATAATTACTACTTTAATTCTAGAGAGGGTTTCTAAAATACGAAGATAAACTCTCAAGCCTAGAATTTCTTTCTTTCTTTTTTTTTGGTCTAGTGTTTTAAAATGGTATTTATGCACTCTTGTTAGTAATTATCTCACTCCTGGTTTCTTTGCCAAGAGTAACAGAGATCCCACTGGTAATAACTTTAGTATTTATGTTGTGCACATCTGTGTTCATTTTGATGCATAAACAGTAGAATCGTACATCTTCTAGCCATAAGGGGATTTTTGAGTTGTTAATAGTTTCTCAGCTATATAGATGGGTGAGATTCAGTTTAAGCTTTCTATTCCGTTAGGAGCCTTTGTTAGAAGGAAGTAAGAAAACTAACTCAAAATTACAAGGTTTTCTGCAAGCTGTGCTGCCCCAGCTAGTTCTTACATAAACAGAGGTACCCATTTCTGTAATGAGTTTGTGGATGCCTGTGGCCTTGAGCTGGTTATGCTAGCTCCCAAGTCTCCAGAAGCCCACAGAGGCAGCAGCTAGAAGCTCTTCCTCTCTGAGGGCTGTGCTGGGCAGTGGTTAGAGCGTGGGCTCTGCAGCCTAGGGCTTGGGTGGGACTCTTCACTGCCACTTCTGGTTGTGTGGCCTTGGCAAATCATTTAACTTCTCTGTGCCTCAATGTTTCCCTTGGTTAAAACGGGTGGTAAAGGGCTGGCCCGGTGGCATAGTGGTTAAGTTTGCGCACTCCGCTTCAGCGGCCTGGGGTTCACAGGTTTGGATCCCAGGTGTGGACCTACACACCGCTTATCAAGCCATGCTGTGGCAGGCGTCCCACATATAAAGTAGAGGAAGATGGGCACGGATGTTAGCCCAGGGCCAATCTTCCTCAGCTAAAAGAGGAGGATTGGCAACGGATGTTAGCTCTGGGCTAATCTTCCTCACCAAAACAAAACAAAACAGGGGTTTCAACATCTACATCAGTGGTTGCTGTGAAGATTAAATAAGTTAGAAAGAACTGAGACCCAGACCCATGACAACTGTGCAGTAAATATGAGGCATTGTTATTATTTGACTATTTCCTGCCACAAATCCAGGTAGTGTTAAATGAAAGTATAAAAGGGTTAAAATAAAAAAAAAAAACAACAACAAACTCCATCCCCCAACCATCATGTAGTTGATAACCAAAATTAGAATTAGTTTGCAAAAAGCACTATTATGAAATTCTGTTCTACAAAGATCCACAAACTTTCTACTAGTAACACTGAGCCAAGTGGAAAACTGAAGGAAAAGTAATTTCACATACAGTCTCAACAAATCAGTTACAAATTAATCATTTTTAACCTTTTAAATTAATTTTTTTGAATAGATGTAATACATGTAAATTGTTTTCTAGAACTCCAAACACCCCAAAATGATAAGGTAAATCTTCCCTTGGCCCCTCACTCCCCAGATGAAGCTGTTCCCCCCAGATGACTCTCCCCAGATGAAGCTGTTCTCCCCAGATGGAGCTGCTCCCCCAAGATGACTCTCCCCAGATGAAGCTGTTCCTGATTTTTGTGCACCTTTCAGGGATATGCCGTGCATACACCAGCATGTATGAGTATATATCTTACTCTATCTTTTTGTTTAAACACAAATGGTATTGAAACATTGTTTTCATTACTTGCTACATATTGTAGACTTCCCATATTACTACATTCAAGAGTTAGCTCGTTCTTTTCTTTCAGCTCAGCCCATGATTCTGATTTTTCAAAAAGCTTAGTAAAAGCACATTCTTCCTCCTTTTGTTGAAAATAGAGAAGTGTGAAGTCAGAAGTACAACAGAAAAACGTAAGGGAAGGGAACCCGTACCCTGATCCCACACGGGGACCTATTTTACTCCAGCAGAACCAACAGTATTCACCTGTTGCATAACAAGCCCCGTTCCCCGTCCCGGTCCTTCAGGGCCTACAGTCGAGGAGCGCCTCTGAATCGGTGCCAAAAGAGGGAGATGAGCTCAGTGGGCCCCGGGACAGCTGTGACGATGCCGGAAGGAAGCAGCAGGGGTCATCCCCCAAGACTGAGCGAGGGCCGGCCCAAGACTGCGAGGGCCCTAGTGTCCCGGGGGCTGCGCACTCAGTGACGGCTCTCTGGCTGCCGCCCCGCGTTCGTGGGCCTCCGGGCGGCTTGTCTGGGCTCTCTCACTGCTTGGAGGTGATGGACAGTGGTCACGCGTGTGGTTAACAATTCAGGTAGAAAAGGATAGACAGTGAAAGGTCCCCCAAGCCTCAGTTTCCCTCCCCAGAGAAAATGAATCACCACTTCTGTACATTTATAAGGATAAGTTGATCCTTTTTTCCTTACACAGTAATATTTAACCCTCCACATCTTGATTTAGATAAGTATATTAGCCCATACTCAGTAATAAATCTTGGAGATCATCCTGTATTATGTGTACGTATTGCTGCCTTAATCTTTTTAAGAACTGCAGTGTTCCTTGTAAAGTTTTACCATAATTTATTACCGTAATTTACTATAATTTAACTGGCCCCCGCAGATGAACTTTTGGGTTGTTTGCTACTGTAGTTAATGCAGGACTAAGTACCCTGGCCCCTACTGAGGTGTACAGGAGTTCAGTTCAGGTGCTAGCTATGGATAAAGTCCATGAAGTCAAATTGTTAACCAGAAGGGCGGTCAGTTTTTTCCAACTTTTCATTCTGAAAACAAATTTCAAATATGTACCCGATTCGACGGAAGAGTACTGGACCCCGTGGAGCTGTCACTCAGCCTCATACTCATCAGCTTGGAGCCGAGCCGGGGCATCTCTGCTTCACTCCCTCAACGTGATGATACCATTATATCCGTAAAGATTTCAGTTTGTACCTCTGAAAGATGATTTTCTAAAGCATAACTGTAATACCGTTATCACAGCTAATATCCAGTCCGTGTTCAAATGTACCGAAATCCATGAGTTCTTAATAGTACTAAAACATTAGGGATTGCAAAAGGTCCCCACTCTGATCTGTCACTCCCTCTTCATTTGTTGCCTGAAATAGGTCTGTCCAGAGAAACTTCCTTCGTCTGCTATTTGATTACCCTGAGTTATAACATGTGCAGGAAAGTCAGGATCAAAGCTCGTCTCTTTCCTTTTATTTACCAATTTTCAAAATAAATGTGTTCCCTAGCTTCCTCTTAAAGGCGACCAGCGAGTTAGGATTTTGTTTTGTTTTGCTCTGTTTTAGCATTGTTGTGAACTCGTGGATTTCAGTACATGCGACGTGCTTCACTCCGCTGCAGTCCCTGTGCCTGTCGCTGTCCCTGTTCCGCCGGCTGAGCCTCTTCAAGTGGCCCCCGGCTCTTTTTCTTGCCCGTGTCCTTTTGTCATGACTCTACTAGTCCCTTTCCTTGCCTTCTGCTCTGACAAGAGGTCCTAGGTCCCTTTTGAACTTGTCTCCGTTTCTCCAGGGAGCCATGATTCCCGTTAATGGGAAGTGGCTTCTAGTCTGAGTGTTGGGGCGGGTGCTCTTTGCTGCTGAGTTCTTGGTCTCTAGGCCTTTTCGGTGAACAAAGCGAGGAAATGCATATTTTTAAGAGAAAATGAATCATTAGTTCATGCTGATATTTCCAGTCCAGATTTGAGAGTACACAACTTTTACTTCTTTGACTTTACATTCGTATCTCTTTTCTCTTATAGTGAAAGTCTTAGTTCCTAGCAATAGCAACGTAATTATTTGCTTCATCCTACATAATGTCTAATAGTTTCAGAGTAAGAGTATGACTGTTACTAACAATATGATGACTGCGTTCTTTTAACAGTTCTTTTTGTCCTTAGAGTCCTTTTTAGTCCTACTGGGATGCACAGGTCGCTATGTCTTAAAGTCACCGGAGACGACAACTCTCAGTGGGATTATGCCAAAACAAAGAGGCTCATTTGTTTCATCTTGCTTTTTTAATGTATATTTATTTAACTTTGCTTTTGTACTTAAGTATAAAATATTGACATGGTCCCAAAGTCAAATACACAAAGCAATGACTATTCAGAGAAGTCCAGCTTCTGTCCCTGCCCCCTCCGCCCCATCCCCACCTCACCCCCTCTGTCTGTCCTCCCCTTAGTGTGTGCGTGTGTGTGTTTAAGTAATTACGTCTCTGTCCCCAGACCCCCCCTTCTTGGAGAGTGGAAGCCCGTCAGACACGCTTTCCTGCAGTTTCTCTTGGAGACTGATTCATAGTGGTGTTTGAGCTCCTCCTGCCCTTTTCCAGCTTTGTGTCCTCGAGGGTGGGGATGTGACAGCTCGTTCAACCAGCTCTCTCTCAGTGGACACGGGGCTGTTCCTAGCCCGTGCTGTCACAGTACTGCGGTGGTGAGTGACGCACATACGTCTTTCCATGTTGCTGACCCAGTGTCTTTGAGTTGGGTTCATAGAAGAGGTGTTTCTGGGTCAAAGGGTCAACGTATATATTTTTAAAGTTTGATATGTTAACTTGCCCACCTGCCTTCCACCAACAGCGTTTGAGCGTAGACTGCTTTGTTTGCAAGGCAGTGGCACCCAGCTCAGTGTCCCTGTGTGCTACAGATGTCCTTGCTTGACCCTTGAGCCCCTGATTAGTGACCATGCTCCCAGGAGGTAGACTCGGGCCACACAGACCAGGTACAGACAAGGAAGGGGTGGGAGGGCTGTGCTGGGTTAGAACCAGAAACCAGGGCCATTTTGATGCTGTCTTCCTTGGTCTTACATTTCTTCTGTGCTCTTCTAGATCATTTATTTTTATTTATGAGCACGTGTGTGTTTGTGAGTGTGTTTATGTCTGGATGTGTTGGACGTCGAGTTTCAGTGACAAGTTTCACTTGTCAATAAGTATCTTCTGATTACAGGTCAACACACCCCAGTTCCTTCCTTCGGAGATAAATATTCATCGAATGGCTGATATGTCCTCAGTGGACATGGGAGGTGCCAGAACAGATCTTTCACCCTTCCTGGGCTTCAGGGTTGTTGCTGTGAGGGTGAAACTGGAAATGGTTGGAAAACAACAGGGGCCTCCCGACAGGTGGTCTGGATGGGATTGTAGGCTGAGGAAGTATTCCTTTTCCTCTTGGGTCTACTTTGGGAAGCTTTGTTGCTCACACTTAAATTTTCCCCAACTTTAGACACAGATAATCCAAGCTGGTTGTTGTGGACATTTTGGACAGTACAGTTGCCCCCCTAACTTGCATCTCACCCTCTCCTAGTGTACAGAGCCAAAGTTTGGGTGGAATTAACCCACTACTCCTTGGCAGAGAGGTTGATTTAGCAACGGTCAGCCAGCCCAGGCCACCTAGGACATGGTATTCTCCTGGCCAGAGTGTATTGTTCAGGGGTGGAAAGATAACCCAGATGGTCTAATCAGAACAGAAGAAAGCCCAGGACCATTCTTTGAGGAGGGAGGGCAAGAAGGCCTCTCTGCTCTGGAAGTTCTGGTATGCCAATGTGAAGCCTAGAAGTGCTACATTTTGCAGAAGGGAAACTAGTCTGAGGACAAAACCAACTCAAGGAAAATAGCAGGGCCAAGAGAACAGCACAGAAAGGGAGCCAGAGCCTTGATCAGACCATACCTGAAGCCTATCCTACCACTGGACTAATTCGGTTAAGTGACAAATTTTCTTTATTATTTAGATCAATTTGAAATGAGTTTTCTGTCACTTGCAGCCAAAATAGGCTTCTGGGTTTTCCATCAGCTTACTCTCCAGACTTGAACGCGAGAAGGAGCCGCTGGATCCAGGTGGCAGGCACAGTGTTTCCACAGGAAGAACGGCAGGTATGCCAGTCCTGAATGAGGAGCCTGGTGCACGAGGGGAAATCAAAGCAGTGATAGGAAACAAAGCAGCTTCTCAACAGAATGCTTTAAGATTGCTCCCAAATATCAATAGTTGTGTCGCTCAGGTACCTATATCTTTGAGTTTCTCTGGGAAAAACCTTCACAGATCACGTTTGTGCTCCAACTCTGCTGGCGGCAGACTGGGTGGACTTGTACGAGAGAATAGTTTTAACGTGCTTGTTTCCCCTCCTTCCTTCTCCAACAGCTAGAATTACCACAACAGAAGAGTGAGTCCCCCACAGTGACAGAAGGTCCCTGAGCACCTTCAAGAGCAGGTGCTTTTGTAATCCCTCCCGACGAGCAATCATAGGCTCCAGTGGGGGAGTGCAGAGAACCGGTGCTGCCAGGACCAACTCCTGTGGCTCGAGAAACTGGGCATTGCTGGCCGGAGCCCAAGAAGAGACCCAGCAAGTGTTGGGTGATGCCCGTGCTGTCTGGTATAAACCCAGGGCCCGTCCTGGAGGTGGCCCTCAGAGCGCCCTCCGCTGTAGGGCCAGGCACCGTGCCGAGCCCAGTCCCTGCATCAGCTCATTCGGTCTTCCCAGGCCGAGGAGGTACTCTGCCTCCCGCTTTCATGCTGAATGAGGAAACTGAGGCACAGGTTGTTATCACTAAGGCCAAATGATGTGTTTTTAAGAAATAAATGTTAGCCTGGCACATAGTAGGCACTCAGGACACGTTTATCAAGTGAATGAATGTTACCTATCTTACTGGGGTTGCAAAAGGCTGACGTCTCATTATTTACCTTTCCTCATTCAAGGACTATTTATAGCTGCTACTCTGCACCAGGCCCCGGGAAGGCAGGGGTGCTGCCCCCTGGGACTCAGTCTGGTAGGAGGGACAGGTGTTCAACAGTGTGGGTAGGGGTCACGGGGAGGTAACCGGGGACGGCCTGGGCTGGGGGACCTGGGAGGCTCTCCTGAGGAAACGCCATTGCATCAGACACTTGAGCACGAGAAGGAGCCGCTGGGCCCAGGAGCGGGCACAGTGTTTCCACAGGAGGAACAGCAGGTGTGCCGGCCCTGAGCGAGGAGCCCGGTGCACGAGAGGAAATCAAGGCAGGGCGGCGGGAGCAGAGTGAAGAGGGGTGCGGGTGGGGTCAGAGGAGCAGGGCCCGACTGGGTAGGGCTTCCTCGGCCACAGTTGGGATTTTAATTCCAAGAGCAAGAGGAAGCCAGTGAAGGTTCCTGACTTTGTGACTCAGACAAGCACTTTATTCCTTAACCTGGTGGTGAGGACGTGGAGTTTGTGATATTTGGTATAATTTTTTGAATGTCTGCAATATTTCTTAATAAAGAGATGAGATTTTGTAAACATCGTTCTCAGTACTGTGTGGGCAGCAGGTCTGACAAGGTGAGTGGAAGTGGAGAGACTTGCAAGCAAGAGGTGGTGGTGACATGGCCCAGGGTGGTCGCTGTGAAGACAGGAAGAGGACGGACCGGCGGCCTCGGGGGGGAGGGTCCCGGGGCTCCTGGGGGTCAGGAGGAACCAAGGCTCCTTTTCTAGCATGAGTAAAGTCCCCGTGCCTAACACGGGGAAGGTTGTCATTCTCAAGACAGAGCAGGCAGTGCAGCAGGGTGCTCACCAGCAGGGACCTCGGGACAGACGGGACTCGTTTCACGTTCTCCAGCGGAGTGACACTGGGCAAGTCAGTCAGCCTCTCTGAGCCTCCATTTCCCTCCTTAAAGTGAAGATACTTGGCGGTGGCGAGGATTAAACGGGCACACACAGCACTTCCTGGGCCCAGAGGAGACGTGAGACCCAGCCAACGGGAGGGCTCCGTTGGGTTGTTGTCGAAAACCCAGAGAGACTGGTTTTAACGTCCAAGTTGGTGACAGGACGCGGTTGGCTCCCAGGTCACCTAGCTCAGCCGCTGGTTCTCAGGTCGGTTGCCATGAGACTCCCCTGGAGGGCTTGACCGAAAGGCAGAGTCCTGGGCCCCGCCTCCCGAGATGCTGATTTGGACGTTGGGGCCCAGGAATGTGCATTTTCATGGAGGTCACTGTCAGAGGGATGCGGATGCTGGGGGTTCGGGCCACACTTGCGGAAACACTGCTCTAGGCCCTGCTGCTTTTATAAAGCCCACAGACGTCCCTGGCGCCCCTGGGTGGGGAGGAAGGAGGCCTGGCGTCTCCGCCTCGCTTAGTCGGCGCTCTTCGGGTGCAGTGATAGAGCGCCGGTCAAACTGGCTGCGGCGAAGAGGAAGTTGATCGGCTTGTGCGGCCAACGTCCAGGGCAGCTCTGAGCGCACGCGGAGGCAGGGCCTCCACTTCTCCATCAGGCGCCTCTACCCTCCTGCTCTGTGTCGGCCTAACCCCCAGGCAGGCCTTCTCCACACGATGCCCTGCAGGTCCACGCTCACACATCCTGGCAAAGATCAGTCCCCACAGAGCCCTTCTCCACCGAGTCCCAGCTGGAGTCCCCACGGAGCCCCACTGGCCTGGGTGAGTCAGCCCCTCTCAAACCACCTGGATTGAAATTAGGGGACAGCTGGTGTTACCAGAAGAAGGAAGACAGAAGCCACACATGGAAACACAAAAGATGGCCAAATATTATACGTATCCCCAGGTAGAATGAGCTGCCTCATGGGTAGTGAGCTCCCCCTTGCTGGAAAGAGTCAAGCTGTGACCAGAGAGCACTTTGTAAGATGCTACTCTAAGAAAAGACATTGTCTTCCAAACGACTCTCTTTCCTCTAGACCTCGGCTCTTACGATGCCCTTCTTCCCCTTTTTCTAACCCAGGAGCCCCAGCTTAAACACCACTTCCCCCAACAAGCCTCCTCCCCCAGCTGCCCTGGGACTTTGCTTGCCTCTGTTTGACTGTCACCACAGCTCCCGCCTGCCACTTCATGGCTGGCACACGGTGCCCTGAATAAAGGCCACACTTCCCATGTCCCCTTGCAGCCAGGTGTCCTGGGACTAAGGGCTAACATGGGGTGGGGGCAGCAGTGTCGTGGGGCCACTGTGGAGAGACAGCTGGCACACACCTATAGTCTCTTCCCTGCCCCCGCCCGCCCGTCCTCCTCCCTGGACCGCAGAGGCCGCCATCTGCCCCTGAGGAAGGGGGCCCAGCAAGGGCCGAGCAGTGAGCTGGGAGGTGCCGTGTGGCGCGGGGTCACCTGCCGGCCCTGCACTTCCTGCGTCCAGCCTTTGGCACGAGACGTAACTTCTGGCTTGTTGAAGCCACTGCTCTCTTGGACTTTCCATTTCAGCAGAACCGACTCCTACTCGCCAGAGTTCCCGCCGCCCGGGGTGCGGAGAGTCAACGAGGTGTGCGCGTGCCCGGCGCGGCGCCTCGTGCAGTGGGAGCTCTGCAGGGCGGGGGCTGTGGTTTTCTCAGGTATCATCCCTGTCCCTACCCCTCAGTTATTCCCAGTTGTTATCACTGTCCGTTTCCCTCCGCCTCACTTGCAAGTGGGTTGTTTACCACTCCGCCTCCCACACGAAGGACGCGCCCCTTCGCACAGGGATCTTGTCTTCTCTCTCTCCCTCTGCTCCTGGGAGAAACCGGCTCAGGCTGCCTGGAGCGGACAGGGAGTTTCCTGGAGGACTGCGAGGCGCCCACAGGGTGGTAGGGAAGACCCCGGCTTGGACAGACAAGCACCAACAGCCCCAGAGCTTCTCCAGCGCAGATCCCACCCTGACCTGAGCTGATGCCCACCATCTGCTGGCTCTCTGTCTCTCTCCCATTGGCTCTGTTTGGGTCACGTGCCCACCTCTCCACTAGAAGGGGGGACACTTGGGTGCATAGTTTCACCAGACCAGATCCAATGGGTAAGTTAGTTCCCCAAACAGGAAGTGGATGCTGTTACCAAGAGAAAGTGAAATGGGCGTTGAGCAGCCAATGTCCAAGTATAGAGGGGGGCTGGATGTTCTTGGAAGTAAGTAACAGAAACCCTGACCCAAACAGGAGTGAAACGCATCATCTCTCAAAACAGAAGTGTGCTCGTGGCTGCTCAGGGGGTGGACCGAGTGACTCGGCAGCATCGTCAGGGCCCAGAAGCTTTCCACCCCTCGTTCTGCCCTCCGGCCGGGAGCAGGTGGTTCAGACCTTGACGAGAGGAAGGAGAGAGGCAGGCTCCTGCAAGCCTCCTGGAAGAGGAAACTTCCCAGAAGCCCCAGCAGATGTCCCCCAGGTCGCACTGGCTAGAGCACTGGGTCACAGGCCTTTTCCTGAAACGCAATGACAAGGAGGGGTGGACTCGCCGAGATGAGTTTAGACTCATCTCCTGGGTGGAGAGAAGCTGGGGAGTCAATCCCAGGTCTGCTTCTGGACACTGTGGGACCCATCTGGCCGAACCTTCCCCAGCTGGCCAGGAGGGCTAACCCACATTGTCGAGAGCAGTTTCCACGGGTAACCAGCAGGTGGAACAAGGCGGTGCTGCCAAATCCTTTAGTTTCAGGTTCTGCTCACCCATTGAGAGTCAGAAATGTCTCCAGTGTCTTCTGCCTCCTCTTCCCAGTGCTAAGTCTCGCCCACTCCAATAGGCAGGAATGATTCCGAAGAACACGTGTCAGGGCTGGACCCACACACATTAGCACCCACTGCTGCTGCCACAGGTAGGGAAGGAGCCCGTCGAGAATCCTGTGTCTGCAGCGCAGCTCACGTTCCAGCTCTGCCTCTTACCAGCTGCGTGGCTTGTGCTGGGGACAAGATGCTTAGCACAGCACGTGGCATACAGTAAGAGCGAATAAATGGGAGTTCTCACATTCCAGGAACCGTGCTAGGCCAGGGGGGACTCATGTGGGCCCGCCAGCCCTCCCGCTGTTGTCCCATTTCTCTGCTCCCTTTCATGGGCGGTCATTCTTCATGAGCAGCTTCTGTGTCTTTTCCTCACTCCCTCCCTCTCTGCACTCTTCAGCCCACTCCCCTCAGCAGCTGACAGCTTCCTCCTCGTCTTCCTGGACACATCTGCTCCTTGGTTCTGCCTTCTACCTCCCGGTTACTCTGTCTCCTGTGCGGCCTCTTCCTCACCTGCTCGCCCTCTAGCTCAGCCCTGGGCCCTCTGTCTACACTCCAGGAGCGGGATCTTAGCCTGGCCCATGGTTTTCAACACCGGCTGTACTCTGATGACCCCCTAAAAGAAAAACTCCCTGTTTTTGTCTACACTCAATACTTTTGTTTCAACAAATGTGTGGGTTTTGCACACGAAGCAACTCTGACACTAACTGCCTAGAGTTAGCACAGACCCCACAGGGTAAGGGCTCAGTCCCACACAACTGTCCCCCCCCAACTTTAGACACCAGTCGCAAGTCCAGGTTGTCACCTGTGCTTCTGACTGACCAGCCATAAATCAGAAGTTCCCACGACCCCCACCTCAGGTTCGATAACTTGCTAGAGCAGCTCACAGAACTCAGGAGAATGGTTTCCTTTCAATGAAGTGTTTATTATAAAAGAACACAGCTCAGGAGCAGCCAGATGGAAGAGAGGCATAGAGCAAGGTATTGGGGGTGGAGTGCAGAGCTTCCAGGCCTCTCCAGGCAGCCCACCCTCCCAGCTCCTCCACGCGTGCAACCTGGAAGCTCCCCAGACCCCTTCAGGTCCAGTTTCTAATGGAGGCTTCATCACGTAGGCGCGATTGACTAAATCATTGGCCATTGGTGATTAACTCAGCCTCCAGCCCCTCTCTCCTCCCCAGGGGTGGGGGTGGGGTGGGTGGGGGAGGGGAGGAGGTGGGGTTTTGGGAGACTGAAAGTTCCAACTCTCTAATCACAAGGTTTGTTTCCCGGCAGCCAGCCCCCTCCCCATCCTTAGGGGCTTTCCAAAAAGTCACCTCATTAACGTAAACTCAGGTGTGTTCAGAAGGGGCTTTTTATGAATAACGAAAGATGCTCCTTTCACCTTTACCACTCTAGAGCGGGATCAGCAGCTGGGGACAAAACCGGATATAAGAAAAGATGCTCCTAGCGCTCTTACCACTTAGGGAATTACAGGTGTTTTAGGAGCTCCAGCCAGGAGCCGTGGACGAAGACCAAAATATGTATTTCTTCTATCACAATATCACACCCCAAACATCTCTGCCAAGTTCCAGGCTCAAATCCTACTGCCCACGTGACACTGCCACTGATGATTCAAACCAAACATTATCAAAACAACTAGGATGTCCCTCCACCTGTCCCCTCTCAGGCTTCTCCATCTCGGCGGTGGCACCACTGTCACCCAGGTGCTCCAGCCTCTTCCTCACCCTCCATGTCCAATCCATCCATCAGTTCCCTGTCTGTTCTGTTTCCTGAGTGGATCCCAAATCCACGCACTTTTTTCCTTCCCTACTCCCAGTGTACTAGTCCAAGCCATCAGTACCTCTCTCCCGCACTTCCACTTTGCCTTCCCTAGACTGCAATCCCCACCCAGCAACCAGCGTTTTCTCTGTAAAACCAAACTGTATCAATGGATGAAAGGATAAACAAAATGGGGTCCATCCATACAATGGACTGTTCAGCCACAGAAGCAGTGAAGCACTGACACCCGCTTCAACAACGGATGACCCTCGACAATGTGCTGAGTGACAGGCCAGTCACAAAAGGCCACATAGTGTATGATTCCATTTACATGAAATGTCCAGGATGGGCAAATCCATAAAGATAGAAAGCAGATCAGCTGGTGCTTAGGGCTGGAGGAAGGAAGAATGGGGAGTAAATGCTTAATGGGTACGGGGCTTCCTTTTGAGATGATGAGAAAGTTCTGGGACTGAGTAGAGGTGAAGATTGCACAGCAGTGTGAATGTACTAAATGCCACTGATTGTAAGCTTTATAATGGTCAAAATGGTAAAGTTTATGCTATGTGTATTTTATCACACAAAAAAAAAACCCTTAAAATTCCCATGGCTTCTTGTACTTTGCATGAACTCCAACCCCTCATGTTGGCCTCTGCCCTCCACTCTGACCTACTTCTCACCACTCTCTGCGCCTCCTACCATGTTTTGGTAATTCTGGCCTCCTTTTGGTAATTCAGGCCAAGCTCTTTCCCACCTCAGGCCCTTTGCACATACTGTTCCTTCTGCTTAGAAGGATTTCCCCTCTCTTCGTGGTTGGCTGTACCTCAGCTTTCAGTATTAATTTAAATGTCACAGAGAGGCCTTTCTCGACCATCCTACCTTGGTGGGGCCTCATCTCTATCCCCACCCCTATTATTTTCTGCCACCATTCCCTGGTCTTTTCTTTCATAATACCATAATTTGGTCTTTGTATGCCTCCCTACAGAGAGTAAGTTCGATGAGAGGAGGTGGGACCTGTCCATCTCACCTCTGTATTCTCAGTGCCTAGCACGTAGCTGGCACTCAGAAACTATTTGCTGAATTAATGGAAGATCACCCAGCTAGCAAGGGAAGGGACAGAGACAGGATTTAAGCCCAAGTCTCCTTGATGCCAACTCCTATGATCTTTCTACTGTTTCCATGTGATTCTGAACTATGAAGCAGAAGTTTGAGCTGAGTATCAGAGAAGGGGGTCAGAGTTAGCCATGACCTTTTAGTGTAGCCACATTATCACCCAAGCCTTGTGCCAGTCCTCGTGTGGCTGTCGCTGCTGTAGATGAATCATAACTGCTGGGAAAGGAGCCTCTGGACCCAGACGGCAGACGTAACTCTGGGAAATCCAGAAGCCCGGCCATGGCTGAGATCTCATCTACTTCTCTCTCCTTTCCTTTTCTCACATTCTCCGAGAGCCGTAACCTGGCTTCTGCCCTAGGAAGGGAAGTGGTCGGCTGTAGCCAGTGAAAACACTGCCCTGGAGAAACCAAAACCAACAGAGGCAGCCCTCTCTCTTCCCACTGGGGAAAGCCAGAACTGGCCACTGTCCCGGCCCAGTGCCAGCTGTTCTGGGGCACAAGCAGACCCAGACCCAAGGGCCGTCCTTAGATCTTCCTCAAAATGCTCCATGAACATCAAAAGGTGGGACACCCAGAAGGCTCCTGGGACAATGATTGACACGTACTTGAGCAAGGTGGGCTTACTGCTTGGTAAGAAGTGTGAAGGAAGGGGGAGTGCAGGGGCAGGGACTCTCTTGTGCAAGAGAAATGTGTCAGCACTGTCCAAACCGGAGAACGAGTCCTTCCTCTAAAGCAGGAGTTCCTAATCTTTTTTGTAACCTGGGTCCTCTTTTCAGACTGTTTTTAAATGGATAAAATAGAGTGCACCATACTACAAAGGACACCAGTTATCTTAAAATGCAGATATTGAATTATTTTTAAAGTTGTGATAACTATATAAAGTTCTCTGTTAACACATTAAACTATAAGAACTAACGGCTGGTTTAACAACTACTGTAATTTTCAAGTAGTGGTGAGTATAAGTTATATTTGGAGATGTCTACAATAACTATATTATGATTTGAAAACAGCTATGATTTTGGTTGATGACAAAGGCGTGGGTACTGCTAATACAACTGTGGTTGGTTACCTACATTTGTAATTGCAGGAAGTGCTAAATTTCAGTTAGAGGTTAATGAAAATAAAGATGTGACGTTTCCCATCCAAGTTTACAGACCTCTTGGATTCTTTCTGCACACCACAGGTGACTCTGCCCCAAGGACTCTTGTCCTCTCCTCCCCAACTAGAATGGGAGCTCTCCGAAAACAAGGCTGCTCTTCATCTTACATTAAGTGTCTAGAAAGGGCCGACCACACAGTAGGCACCCAATATTAATCTGTTGGGTCTCTTGGGTTTTCTAGGTAGACGATCACATTGATTGTAAATGACACTTTTTCTCTTTTCAATCTTTGTACCTCTTGTTTCTTTTCTTGTCTTATTGCATTGGCTGGGCTCTTCAGTACAATGTTGAATAGAAGCAGTGATGGTCGGCACCCTTATCTTATTATGCTCAATACTCATTTATTAATTTATTGCAATAGGGATAAAGCACCTACTGTGTGCCAGACTCTGTGCTGGGGATAAAGATGTAACACAATTGAAATCTTTTCCTGTCCACTGAGAAGACTGAGCAGTATTTCAGTGAAGAAGGCAATATTGAGAACATTACTAAATTCTCCAGACTTGCTAACCTGCTCCCTGACGATCCTGATTCCCAAAAGTAGGGAAATAGGTCCATGCTGGTGGCCCCCGTCTCCAGGGCATAGGTAAGATTGGCAGCTGCAGGCTTTCCCAGGACCACTGCAATGTGGGACAAAGAGGCAGCACATGGGAAAAATAATGAGTGATGCCTCCAGCAGGGGTCAACCAGAGGGTCAAGCCAGGGGCAGCGTTTGAGCCTTAGTACGGCCTGTTGAGGCCACCAACTGTCCGTACTAAGCTTATGGCTACAGGCAGGATCAGCTGTGAAAACCAACAGAAAGAGGACCGCAGCTTCAAGGTGGGTAGTTAGGTGAGGGGATACCTGGTACCTGTTCCCTCACCCTCTTCCTTTCCCCAGCCCTCAGGGAGGGAATGCGGGGACAGGCCAGTCCACACACCCTCTCCACTCTGTCTAGCTGGCCCTGGGGGAGGAGGGGAGTTTCTAATAAAATGCAAGGTTGAAGTTTAAAATGGACCAGGTGACGGCTTAGGGACTGGAATGGGACTGTTGTAATAACAAAATGTGACTGAGAAAGATGAGACCGAGATGTCTTTAAGAAAGCCTGCTACCCAGGAGGTGGGGGACGGGGTTGGGAAGAGCAGGCTCAGTGGAAGATAGGTGGTAGGCAGAATCCTGGCCCCCAAAGATACCCACACCCTAATCCCCAGACCCTCTGAATATGCTACCGTATGTGGCAAAAGGGACTTGCAGATGTGAGTAAGTCAAGGATCTTGGGATGGGGAGAGAATCCTGGCTTAGCCAGCTGGGCCCAGCATCATCACAGGGTCCTTGTCGGAGGGAGGGAGGACGGTCAGATCTCGAGGAGACAGGATGATGAGAGCAGGGTCAGGGTGATGCAGCCAGGAGCGGGGGCATGCAGGCAGCCTCTTAAAGCCCGAAGAGGCAAGGAAGGATCCCCCTGGAGCCCGAAAGAGCACAGTCCTGTCAACACCTAGATTTTCGCCCTGCAAGACCCAGGTGGACCCTGTCCTCCAGAGCTGTGAGGTAACAAATCTGTGTCGTAAGCCACTAGGTTTGTGGTGACTTGTTAGAGCGGACACAGGAAACTAATACAACTCGAGGAACTGAGATACCTCCCTGACAGCTGAACCGGGAGCAGGCAAGTGGGTAGGAGCTGGCTTGCGCCTTTTGAGATTTGGGACAAGTGGACTTTCAGGAAGACAGAGGCTAACAGAACTGATTGGACGGTGTGAACTGCTCCAGAAACGAGGTATGAACAGAGTGCTGGGGGACCCCCGGCCAGGCAGGGCGCCCAGGGGAGTCATTACAGCTGGGCCTGGAAGGTGAGTACCTGTCCCGAGGGAGGGCGCTCAGCCTCCAGGCAGGAAGGCTCCCCCCCTTGCCAATTCCCGCCCTGGAGCAGGGAGCCCCCTCTTCACCTCCGGCCTCAGACCCGCCCGGGGGCACCCTGACAGCTTCAGCGTAGGCCACCCGCTCAGGACATTTTGCCCCCCGGCACTCCCTGCATGACAGATACGGCGCGGGGGGCAAGCAAGGCTGCCCAGGGCCACCTAGGTGACCAGGCGCGGGGGGCTGCCGGGAGCGGGGCCCTGCTTCCCCGAGGGCGTGCGGCGGGCGGCGGGCGGACCCGCCCTCCATCGCGCCGGAGGAAGGAAGTGGTTCCCTCCTCCCCCCGCTTCCCTTTGGCTCGTCTGGGCCAGCATTCCCGTGATTCGCGATTGGCTCCCCGGGCCGGACCTTTGTCCGTCTGCGGGGCTGCGGGGGCCCGGGCCAGGCTGGGGCCCGCGGAGCGGGAGGGGCCGGGTCGGGGGCGGCTGGGGACCGACAGACAGACGAACGGACAGGCGAGGACACGGGCACCGCGACGGGCCGGGGCCGGAGCCGCGGACGCGGGCCGAGCCGGGGGCGGGGCGGGGCGGGGAGGACGGCCGGGCGGGCGGCGCCGAGCTCGCAGTCGCTGCGGGGCCGCGGGCGGCGGGGCGCACGGTAGGTGCTCGCAGTCCCGGCGCGCGGCCCCTCGCACCCCCCCGGACCCTGCGAGGACAGCGGACCCCGGCCCGAGTGGTCCCGGTCCTAGCCTTTCCCGGCGCGGGCAGGCACTGATTCCCGGGACCCCTGCCCTGCTCCGGGGGTGCCAGAGCCCAGCGGAGGGGAGGGCAGGAGACGGCACGAGGGGCCGGGAGGGAAGCCCCTCCTGGCCTCAGTTATCTCCCCTTGAAAATGGGGGTGTTGAACTAGCCTTCTGTCTGGCGTGCTCACCCGGCCAGGTGCCTTCACATCATCGCACAGCGTGCGGCAGCGACAGGTGAGGTAGGTATCATCCTTGTCTCCCTCTTACAGGTGAAGAAACCGAGACTCAGAGAGGCCAAGCCACTTGCTGCAGGTCACACAGCCAAGGAGGCAGAGCCAGAACTTACACCCAGGTGGGTGCGAACCCCCAAGTCCTTTTATTCATCATCCCTGCCCTGCCCCGCCCTGGCCCCCTAGGGAGACTGCTGGTAGAGAGAAGTAGGGGTACAGGCAGTTCTGGGCACCCCAGGAGGAGGAGGTTGCAATGAACCAACTGCCCACCCCTGCAAGGAGGAACCTCCAGGGCTGCAAATCCTGGGTGAGAGGTGCCGAAGAACAAGAACGGTGGACTGGGGCCAGGTTAAACTCTAGGGCAGAGGTGGGGGGAGCAGTGCAGGCCCTCCAGGAACTCCCAGGCCTTTACCCAGCACCTCCGCTGGGTCCAGGGGGCTCCTGTGAGCTTAGCCATGGGACTTCACCTCTCCGTGCCTCAGTCTCCTTATCTGTCCCATGGGGTTACGCATAGTATCTATCTCATAGGATTGCTGAGAAGGTTGAATGCGATGGTTGGTGTGAAAGCTTAGCCGAACACCTGGCCCAAGGTTACTAACAAGCCGAGCCTCTCCACCCTCGTCCCCGCCCCCCAAAGGCACTTCTCTGTCCTGGACACCTTTAAGCTCGGGGTGTCAGGGCTATCTGAGTTCTGCAGCATTTCCGGACAACCCCACCAGCAGCTGGCAGCTTCTTGAGTAAGACCGAGGCTGGAGGCGGCAACTTCTGCCCACTGACTCCCTGGGGGAAAGGCTGGTAGGGGCAGGGTTTTGAAAATCTTTGGGCTGCAGCTTGCACAATTCCAGAACTGCTCTGCAGCCCCCAAGCCCTTCCCTGCCACTGGTTTAGCAAGGAGGAGGAAATCTAGAGTATTCTTGCTCCAAAACCTGCTCCTCTTCTAATGCCCCATATCTGGGCCAACAGCAACTCCTACGGCTGGTTCGGCGTCTTCTGAATCTGGCCCCTCCTCTGCATCCCCGCCTCGACCCCCGAATCCGCAGCATTATCTGCCAAGCCCTCTAGGCGATGGGGCCCTGCTTGATTCTTGACTCTCGTCTCCTGCCACGGTCCTTGCCCTCGGCTGCCCACTGCAGCCGCACCGGCCTCCTTGTTCTTCCTCGGACATGCTGAGTTCTCTGCTCTCTCTCGGCCTGTGCTCATGTTCCTCCTTCTCCCGGGAATGCTCTTCCCTGCTGTCTTCTTGTGACTTACCTCCTTGCAATTCAGGACGTCGTAAAAGTCACCTACTCAGAAGTCTTCACTGACCACCCCACCTGCGGGGCCCCACTCGCCCGCTCGCTGTTGCATTGCTGGTTTTCCTTCTCCCGTGCTTTGTCCTGGGTGATGTTACCTTGTTTGTGTTTCCTTGGTTCCTTGTCTGTCTCCCCAGCGAAAATGTCTGCCTTCCAGGGCCCTGACCTGTTCTTGCCTCTTCACTTCGGATTCCCCAGAGCCCAGCACGGCACCTGCCTCATAGTAAAAGTTCCGATAGTTTTGTACAGTTGCATTGTGTGTGGTGCGTGCACCCTTTGGAGTTCTACTTTCCTTACTTCTCATTGCTTCCCTGCATGCTTCCTACATTTCCACATCGACCTCAGGATTGTTGTTCCTCCCAACAGCCCACTGCCGTCCTCAGCTTTTCCCTAAAGTGGGGCTCGTGTGTTGTTCCAGGTTCTAGTCGTAATCCCCAACTTAACTTTAAACATTGTCGTCCAAATTGCTTGTGTCTTTTTGCTCTCAAAGGACTTCTTGGAGATATAGTTCCCAAACCGTTCGAGCCAAGGGTATAATCATCCTGAAGGCCTTGCCGCTTATTACCAGACGGCTGTTCAGAAAAATTATCCCCGGCAGTGTGTGCAAGTTTCCCTACAGCCCCACAAGCACTGGGGTTTTTCCATTTTTATGTGTTTTATCTAGTTTAATGGGGAGGTCATGGTAGGTGTAGATTTTCTGTTGCTTGAATTAGTGAAGCTGGGTGTTTTTCTGCATTTGTGCTAGCTCTGTTTCCTGTCTTGTGAAGGAAGGAAATCTCCAGGGCACCTTAATTCTTCCATTCACCTTTGCTTGCGGTGATGGTTCCACTTGAGCCCATCTCGTGGGAGCAGGGTGAGGGCCCCCAGGGGCTGGGACAGGAATACCTCAAACTGAGTTCTGCTGGTTGCAGGAGCTGCTCTGCCAGTCAACCAGCAAGAAACTCTCTGAGAGTCCCTTGCGCCCTCAGCATAGTACTATGGGGAGAGAAATAACGTTTTTTTAAGTCTTTGTGAATATTTTTTTCAAAATGGTAATTTTTTTAAATTATAAAAGTAGCACACGGTGTGCAGGGTTATTCATTGGAACATGAGGGCAGCAAAAGATTGGCAAACAATCTGAATGCTGACCACAGGCGGGACTGCATGCACCCCTACAGGGCATCCCGCGTGGTCCTTCCAAGGAGGGCTGATGCAGAGCGACCTCCGAGATGCTGCTGAGTCTCCGAGGCTGTGGCTCAAAACAACGTAAACTTACTGTCTTTCAGTTCTACGGGTCAGATGTCCAAAATCCACGTCAGTGGGCCAAAGGCCAGGTGTTGGCAGGGCTGTACTCCTGGAGACTCTTGGGGTGAATCTGTTTCCTTTGGACTGTGACCCTTTCCTCCATCTTCAAAGCCAGCAACGTACCGTTTTCAAATCTCTCTGACTCCAACCTCTGCTTCTGTAGCTGCATCTCCTGTATCTCTGATTCTCCTGCTCTGCTTACAAATACCCCTCTGATTACCCTGGTCCCACCTGGATAACCCCCATCACAGAATCCTTAATTGAATCACATCTGCAAAGTCTCTTTTGCCACATAAAGTGACACAGTCACAGGTTCTTGGGATTAGGATGTGTACATCTTTGGGGGGCTTGTATTTAGCCTACCACATCCTAAAGGGAAATAAACAAGGTTCAGAGTAGTGTGTGGGCTCTCATTTGTTTACAAAAAAAAGAGACTATACATGTACATGCTTGCAAAGGTGTAGAATCCCCCCCAAAGGCCACGTGGGAAAGTGGTTAGAGTGGCTGATTGTGGGAGGAACAGGGCTGGGGGGCTTACAGGTCATAGTGTATCTTTTTGTATTAAGGTTTTTTACTACATGCGTATGTCACCTACATTAAAAATAATTTTTGAGAAATAATACATAGTCACTTCTCTTTCCAGAAGCAAAGAGAAGGAAAATACCCATCCACAAATCACTCCCTTTTGGTCCAGCAATAACCACTGGGAAGAGTTTGGCTATATCCTTGCAGACTTAACAAAAGATGCATATGCAATTTTTTCATGTAGATGGGGTCATACTGTACATACTCTGCTATAATGTGATTTGTTTTGGCTTACTGTATTATTCACATCTTTCCTCACCTGCATCTGAAGACTTAGTACTGGAGTTGCCCACTGTTCACATGTAGCCTAACCGACCTATCCAGACCCCCACTGGTGAACATTTAGATTCTTTGCTGCTTTCCAGAGCTACCCCACACTGCAACGTCTGTCTTTTTTTTTTAATTGGAGTTAAACTCATGTAACATAAAATTAACCATTTTAAAGTGATCAATTCAGTGGAATTTCGTGCATTCCTGATGTCATGCAACAACCACCTCTAGTTCCAGAACATTTTCATCACCTCAGACCCATTAACCAGTCACTCCCCATTTCCCCCTCCCCCCAGCCCCCGGCAACTGCCAGTCTGCTTTCTGTGTCTACAGATTTGCGTATTCGGGATATTACATATCAATGGGATCATGTAATATGTGACATTTTGTGTCTGGCTTCTTTCACTGAGCATCATGTTTTCGAGGTTCATTCACATTGTAGCGTGTATCAGTACTTCATTCCCTTTTATGGCTGGACACAATTCCACCGTATGGATGTGACACATTTTATTTGTCCTTTCATCCATTAATGGACACTTGGGTGGGTTCCGCCTTTTGACTATGAATAGTCACGGGTGTGTATTTGTTTGGGTGCCTGTTTTCAATTCTTTGGGGTATATACCCAGGAAGTACGTCTTTCTACATACACTCGGAACTTTATACTATTTTCAGACGCTGTTAACTTAAGCGAGTTAAAAATAATTTATAAGAAAGGGTTGCAAGGCACATACTAAGGCAAATGAGGGCAGGACGACAGATCTGGACAAGTATCTTCTTCTTTTCCAGATCCGGAGACGAGAGGAGAATGGCCACCTGGAATGACAAGGTAAACTGATTCTGGTGGACTAGCAGCGTTAAAGGACCCCCCTTGGGAAGATAATTCTGTTGGGTGTTCCCAACAGGCTAGAGGGACAGCGCCTGTTCACCGTGTTTCTGCCAAACCAGTGTTTAAGGTCACAGGTGGGAACCATAGAAGGAATTCACATAAGCTCAAGAGAACCTGATGATCTGAGACACATCATTCAGATCCCAGCTCTGCATTTTAATATCCATGTGTCATTAGGCCAGGCCCTTCGCCTCCCTGGGCCTCAGTTTCCTTATCTGGAAAATGGGGAGAAAATTACTTACCACCCCCGTTCCTGAAGGCTTGTCGGGGAGGGTCAAGGAGACAATGTCTCAGAACACTAGGCCAGTACTTGGCCCATACGGGGCTTTTCCCCACCACCCGTTTTACAGAGAAAGACAGTTGGGCACAGAGAGGTAAAGCCACTTGCTCAAGATCACACAGGTAGGAAGTGGCAGAAATGAGATTTCCACCTGGCCTGACTCCAAAGCTGGTGCTCTGCCTCCTGTGTCGTGCTGCCAGCCCGAGACTAGTAAACTCTGTCCTGATGTTTGGGGTGCAAGTTTGTTGGGTTTGGGGGGACATCGGTTGTGAAGGGTGGGGACAAGGTGGAAAGGAAGCGTTGGCTTCCGCTTCAGCTGTTCCCTTGGAGGTTCCGGGGGCCTGGCTGGCAGAGCATCGGGGCCGTGCTAGAAGCTCAGGGTAGCGGCAGAGTGACCCGGGCAGAGTCCGAGAAGCAAATGTGAGGGTCGGCAGGACCACAGGGTGATGCTGCAGACCTTGTATTTCATCAGATTGATGGCTCCTCTAATTGTAAGACTCATTCTGATTTTAGAGCTGTTTACGATGTAGGAGGGGCAGTGGCCCACGGCACGTATAGGATGCCACCAATTCAGAAATGTTGAAATGTGGGGGACATATTCGTCTTTGAGTTGGTGAAACATGGTGGCTGTGGTAATAGTGATAATAACACGAGCAACTAACATCTACTGATGTGCTAGGCGGGTGCCGAGGACTTTCCAGGTATTTGTGTTTTGAATCCTCCCAACAACCCTGTGAATTGAGGGCTGCTGTTTCCCCCGTCTTTGTTGTTGTTAGTGCCGTCGAGTCAATTCCGACTCCTAGCGCCCTGTGGCCAGCAGAGCGGAACCTGCCCCGTGTTTTTGCGCCATCCTCTCACCTGGCGCTGTGTCAGACAGAGCTCCGCTGCTGTTCGCAGGGTTTTCATGGCCAGTTTTTTCAGGAGTGGATGGCCGGGTCCTTCTTCCTTGTCTGTCTTAGTCTGGAAGCTCCGCTGAAACCTGTCCACCAGGGGTGACCCTGCTGGTATTTGAAATACTGGTGGCACAGCTTGCAGTGTCACAGCAACATGCAGCCACCACAGTGTGACCACCGACAGACGGGTGGTGTGGTTCCCTGACAGGGACACGAACCCGGGCTGCAGTGGGGAGAGCACCAAGTCTTAACCACTCGACCACCTCCCCCATCTTACGGATAGGGAAATTGAGGCACAGCAAGGTTTAGCAACTTGCCCAACCTCGCACAGCTGGAGAGAGGTTCAACCCCCAACCCCAGGCTCCCATGTCGTTAATCACGCTGTGATTGTGCCCTGAACGCTTTCAAACATGATCATCCCGAAGATGGGCTTGGCCTCTGGGGGGAAGAGCTCGAGGAAGAGTCCACTGCAGGCAGGAAGGGAGCAGAATGGGGGGCACAGGGGCAGCAAGGGTTCTTGGGGAGGACTCCTTCCCTCATTCATTCATTCACCTAACAAATGTTGATCAGGTACCAGCCATGTGCCAGGCACCAGCATAGCTCTCGGGCTACAGCAGCAAAGCAGCGGACGTGGTCCCTGCCTGCCAGTGGCTTCCTCTCTAGCTGACAGACAGACCCTTATCAAGAAGCCTCAAAGCGTGTGAAGGTGCATGCGGGGAGAGCTGTAAGGAGAGGCCCCGGTTAACCTGGGAGCTTCACAGGGACCACTGAGGCCTCCCTGAGCTGACACCTGGAGAACCAGAGGAGGTAACCGGGTGCAGCAGGAAGACTGAGGAAGGTGTCCTGGCACAGGAAGTGGCCTGTGCAGAGGTCAGGAGGTGGATGGGAGTGAGGCCAGGGTGGGGCAGCGTGGTGGGGAACGTGAGGTGATAAGGCTGGAGAGGCAGGGCCATGCAGAGTCTGGGACACTGGGGGTTTCGGCGGTGGTTCTAAGAGCGGTGGGCCGGTAGTACAAGGTTTCAGCAGGGCAGTGACTAGTCAGGCCTGGGCTTGGAGAAGTCTCTAGTGTTGTGTGGACAGATGGACAGAGAAGACTCGGAGGGCCAGTGGGGCGGGAGCCCTCCTGCAGGGGAGCGGGGCCTGGCGGCGGCGCTGGAACAAGTGAGGCTGGGGAGGGATTTATAAGTGCCGTGCACAGGATCTGGGGAGGATGGCGGTGGAATGCACACAGTGTGGGACTGATGCTCAGAGGAGAAATTCCCTTTTCCCTTGGAAGGTCATAGAAGGTTCTGCAGAGGAGGCAGCCTGTGAGCTGGACCTTGGGACTTGAGAGCTTGTGGGGTTGAAGGAAAGGATGTGTCCTGCAGAAGGAGGACAGCCACCCCCACGTAGAGTTGTGACAGTTCCTGACGTGGTGTCGGAAGCTCGGTGCCTGCCACCCAATAACGGGAATCCATGAGTTCCAGTTGTTGTTATTAATCAAAGGCAAATGGAAAGAGTTCACACTTCCCTTCGTTTGTAGTTCCCCATTAAGTTAGGCAAACCGAAAAAGTAATCAGAAAGGCCCCACACTGGTCACACTGTGTGACACCAGTCCACTCCTGCATCTAGCAGGGGGGCTGGATCACCCACACAGCTGTCTGCGAAAGAAATCTGACAGTGTCTGTCAAGAATCATGAAAATGTGCATAAGCAAACCTGGTCACCTCACTTACAGAGAAGGAGATAACCCACAAAAAGGAAACAGTATAATTTATGGGCCATTGTTCTTAGCACATAAGATGCCATTGAACAGAGATGCACCATTATTTTTATATACTATGAAGAAGAAAAAGTGCTGCCATTTACTGTGACACAATGTGACACAACACTGAAACTAGTCGATTGTAAGACACATTCGGATTTCAGAAATGTGAAAATGTGGTCTTAGAATTGGTGATGAAGCTGCTAAAAATGAGGAACAATCAAATCAGTAAATGCAATAGCGAGAGCCTTGACTCCTTGCTAGGTTTCTTGGCCATTAAAAAAGTGTAAGTCTGATGCATATCACTAATGGGAAAATAAGATGCAAAATTGTCTGCAGTCTTTGATTATAATTGCAAAGGATACATCAATTAGAGAGACGATAAGTTTGGTGTGTGGGATTATGAAGTTTTCTTTTGCTCATTTTCACAATAGTCATACTCAAGTAGATCTAGGGTCAGGTCTGTTTGTTGGGGTGAATGACAGCAGGTAAAGCTGGGGGTGTCCAGGTGAGTCTGGGGGTCTGAATGGAGCTAGGGAGGGGCAGGGGTGGGGTGGGATGGGGTTGAGGGCACAGAAGCCACAGGGGAAGCAGAGGGCTGGAATGCAGAACCGAGGACACACCCGGGGGAACTCCTGGGTGGGAGCCCATCTGTCATCACAGGGCCAGGACAAGGGGCTGGCCGCACGACGCTGGGGGGAGCTGGGGAAGATGGGCCAGGACCACGTGTAGTAAATGAGTCCTACTGAGTCAGAGAGCAAGTTCCTTTAGTTACTCACCTTTAGGGAGTTCTTGTGTTTTTAAAAAATTGTCTTAACAGGATTGCCTGTGGGAGCTTGTTCGTTGTCTGGCTCCCTGGTTTTTGAGAAAAAAATAACTAGCTGTAGGAGAAACCGGTGGGGTCTTACTTGGGGTTCAGACCTGGTTTGCCACGGCCTGCTCTGCCGAGAGGGCTCAGCAGGCTGTGGAGAGCTGTCCTCCTCAGAGTCCCTCTCTGAGCCTCAGTTTCCCTCTTCTGTACACTGGGAATGCTCACACTCCCTGGTAGATTTGCGGTGAGCATTCGACAAGGCCGTGCGTGGAAGCACTTAGCAGGGGGCCGGGCCACAGCAGACACTTAGCACACGGGAGCTAGTGACTCGGTCAGGAGGGTAAGCTGGGTTTCCAGCTGTCAGCTGACCTGTTCCTTAGCTCGGTGGCTGCATGTCACCAGCACATCTGGGGAACCTGGGAGCCAGGTGTGCTTGGAATCCCTGTAACCCTGTGGCTCGTTTCTCACGAGGCGTCTGGAGGCCCCGGGTTCGTTTCCGGTGCTGGTTCCCGACCTCGGCTGCGTCTGGCAGATCCCAACGCCCGGGCCTCCCCCGGAACAACTGAGTCACAATCTCGAGGCCTGGGACCCAGGCACTGGGGCTTTTCAAAGCTTCCAGGTGGTTCCAGCGTGCAGCCAGGGCTGAGAGCCCTGGGTGAGACTGCAGCTGGGCAAAGCCTCCCTCTGTGGACGGTGGGAGAGAGGGACACCCTGAACCCTGCCTATCCCGTCTTTCCACGGCCGAAGTATTGCTAAGACATTGGGGCGGGGGTGGCCCGATGACTCGGTCACACTGGTGATGGGTCTTCATTTCTAGCTAGATAACTACGTGTTTTTCTTTCTTCTATGCTTTATAAACAAACAGCGTGACTTATGCTTCCCAGCCTCCAAAGGCTGATGTCACAGACTTTGGACAGGACTGTCCCCTCTCTGACAGTCATCATCTCCCCCCCCAGGGAATAGACAAGGCATGTCCCCTCCATACCTGTGTCTTTCAAACTCAACCCATTGGTGACTCCTGAAATCCATTAATGGGCTGCAATTGGCCTTTTAAGAAATGAAATAGAATAAAATGGAAAACGAGTGTCTCGCACGCAGTAACTTTAGTGTAGGTTATAGAACGTATGTTTGTCAGTGGGTACTAAGAGGGAGGGTATAAAATGTATTTCTTATTGAGCAACACTGGGCTGAACTCCCCACCCAGCACTGGCCTCCACCAGCTGTGAGCTAGGTCAGTGGTGGTGTTCAAAGAGGTCGTGCAGGAGGAGGGGGCTCTGGGCCAGGCAGCCTGCATTGGAATCCGAGCTCTCCTTCTCACTGACTGTGTGACCTGGGGCAAGTCACTTGGCCTCTCTGTTCCCAGTTTCCTCACCTGGAAATGGAGACGGTTCAGTCCCCACCTCATGGAGGTGTTGCATCATGTTGTAACGGGCTTTACCCGGAGCTCGGGCGTGGCAGGTGCTCTGGGGAGAGTTACAATCACTAGAGTTTCCACCACCGTGAATATTGTTTCACACATCGTCACCCCCCAGCCTCACAATCATCTTGCCAGGTTGGCAGACTCATCTCTCAAGACAGGAGGGATCCTGACCCTGCAGGAAAAAGAGAGAAATGGTGGAGAGCACAGCTCTGGGGGGACCTGGGCTGCTGGTGGGGGTCCTCAGCCCATAAGCAGCCCCCCAAAGCTGGTCAACTATCGCAGTGGTTTTTTTGTGTACCTCAAACTTCCTCCCCACCCTAGAGAAGGAAAAGCTGACACGCTTATTTAAAGACTTCCTTCATTTTAAAAATAGGCATTCCTCAGAACACAAATTTCCGGGGGCCCGGGGACAGCGCGGGGGTGGGTGAGCCTTCTGCTGGGAGCCCTCCCGCGGGAGGAGAGATTTGCTCGAGGGATTCCAGTCCACCCTCCAGGTATGTTTGGTGGGAACCTGCAGTCTGCCAGCACGGAGGACAAGCCGTGAGCAGGAGCCCACCCCGTCTCTGCCCTGGTGGTGGGTGACAGGCTCGAACAGTCACACAAACAGGTGGACCCAACTCCGCAGGGGAGGAGTGTGGGGCTGTGTGTGAGTGCAGTGGGGGAGGTACTAGTCAGCTTCCTGGAGTTGGGGTGCTTGAGGGAGACCTCCTGAAGGAGGAAAAGGAGATACATGACAAGGTGGGCATTCCAGGCCCAGGAAACCACATGTGCAAAGGTCCTGTGGTTGAAGGAACCTGTTGAGTACGAAGGGCTGCATGGAGACAGTGTGGCCAGAGCAGAGAGAGTGGTGCAAGGTGAGGTCGGATAGGCAGAGGCCACAGCGTGAAGAATGGGCGTGGGCCACGAGAAGGCACTTGAGTCTTTATTTTTAAAAGCAGTGGGAAGCCAAAGAAGAGTTTTAAAAAGGGGAGTGTGTCAGGGGTCCCCAAGATGACCCCAGGTTCAGTGATTCGCTAGGGGGGCTCCTAGGACTCAGCACACAGTTCGACTCGTGGCTAAGATTTTACAGCAAAAAGAAAAGGTGCGTTTGTTAAGTCAGAGGAAACCAGCTCCAGCTTCCAGAGGCCTCTCCCAGTGGAGTCGCATAGGCCACGCTTAATTCCCAGCAACGAGCTGTGACGCGTGTGAAATGTCTGCTAGGAAAGCTTGTCAGAGGCTCGGCGCCCAGGGCTCTTGTTGGGGGCTGGTCACGTGGGCACCTTCTGCCCAGCACTTAGGAAAATTCCAGACTCCCTGCAGGAAAGTGGGTGTTCACCATAAACCACGTTGTTTATACGAACAGTCCAGGCACAGCGAGCTGTTCGTACCAGGGGATGGTGGGAACCCTCCCGAAATCCGGGTTCCCAGCTGCCAGCCTAGGGCCATGCAGGCCTTTCTAAGGAAGCAGGCTCAGGCCTTTTCTGCAGGCGGAGTGGAGGGGCTGTGTTTGAAGTGCTGTCTGGCTGCTGACTGAGAGGGCAGGAGAGGGCAGGAGAGGTCAAGGAGCTGGTCCACCCTCCACACGGGTCGGCGGGTCGGCGAGGCCAGGCGGGGGAGGAGGGAGAATAAATGGTGGGTTCAAGGCTCATTTAGATGCTAAAATGCACCTGGCTTAGTGATGGGCGGGCCAAGGAGGAGGGGAAGGGAAGGCGGGGACTGGGGACAACTTCTCTGACGTGGTCAGGGTGAGTCTTAGGACCCCTGGACCAGAAGACAAGAGACCCGGGCGCGAGTCCGTGGATGGTGGCAGTTGCTGTGTGGCAGGGCTCAGTGTCCCCTGTGCTAAGGAGGGAAGATTGCATCTCAGAACCTTGATTCCACCGCTTACAAAATCATCATTCTTGTTGCTTTAAAAAAATCAGCTTTTCTGCCATATTTTCCCCTTGTTGGCAGAACATCTTGGAAAGAACAAAGCTGGTAGACTTGAGTTCATATGCTGGCTTTCCCACTTACTTATGTTTCTTTGTTTTTAACTATTTGTTCCATCGTTTCGGCTTTCTTACCGAGGGATTCCAGTGACGTAGACATTGGTTCATTCTCCCTGCCCTCCCAAATGCTTTATTCACCACTCAGCCCTCTACAAGCTGGATCTCCCTCCAAAAATGGCTATTTCTTATGGTTAAACCTAATACAATAAAAATTAAAAGTTTTTCTCCACCCTCCAACCCAGTCCCACTCCCTTCCCAGAGATGACCATTTGGTTTGGGTTGTTGACTTTCTGTTTTAACAAAAATGGAATTGTCTGATACATTCTGGTCCCTGACATGCCGGTTTTCACTTTGACTTCACGTCCATCGAGGACTCCCTTCTCTGTCGGCGCGCATAGGTTCGCAGGCTGCCCATATCCTGGCAGCTGCCTGGTATTCCATAGTGTGGGCCTACCGTCTGTACTTAATGAGGGATTCTGAGGTCGCCTCCAGGTTTGGCTGTTGTAGCAGGACTGCAGCGACATCCATGTGCTCACGAGTGAGTCCCTTGTCACGTCAAACAATAGGGGCATTTTAAATTTTGATAGAAACGGGTTTAAGGCTGATCCCCTCCTTGGCTCCCACGCCTGGCACGTTGGAGAGACTCACATATTTTCTCAAAAGGTGAAAGAAACTGCCCCATTGCCCACCTCCAGGTGGTAGAGAGGCGTGCCCCCTCCCGGCACCTCTGTCAGCCTGACGCACCATGTGACTTTGGGCGGGTGGTCTCTCCTCCCCGCACCTCAGTTTCCCCTTCTGTAGAATGGACAGCCCGGCCACCTCTCAGGATCGTTACAGCATCCAGCAAGAGCGAGAGGGGGTGGGAGTGGCCTGTAATCTGTGAGCAAAAAGCAGCAGCTGCCACCAGGATTAGCTGCAGAAACAGGCTTTGTCCAAGTGGGTTTGTGACCTCTGAAGGGGCCTGCTTCCTCCTCGGAGCCCGGGATGGATGTGTGGCCCAAGAAGATGGAGGGAGGGAGCGCGCACAGTCCATGGCTGCCCGTTGAAGGCTGGCTTGGGCACATACCCTCCGTGTTAGCTTCCTGGGGCTACCAGGACAAATGACCGCAAAGTGAGGGTCGTAAAACAACGGAAATGGATTCTCTCAGTTCTGAAGGCCAGAAGTCTAAACTCCAGGCGTCAGTAGGGTTGGATCCTTCTGAGGCTCCGAGGGAGGATCTGTTTGGTCCCCTTCTCCCAGCTTCTGGTGGATGCTGGCAATCCTTGGAATTCCTTGGCTTGTAGACACATCACCCCATCTCTGCCTCCATCTTCACATGGCCTCCTCCTCTCTGTCCTCTCCTCTTCTTATAAGAACCCCAATCACTGGATTTAGGGCCCACCCTAATCCAGGATGATTTCATCTTAAGATCTTGAATTACACCTGCAAAGACCTGTATTCCAAGTAAGGCCACATTCTGGGGTTCCAGGGAGACTTGAATTTTGAGGCAGCCACAATTCAACCCGTGACACTCTCCAAGCAGGCGGATCTCCAGTCCCTGGCTGCCTGGCTTTTTCTCGGCCGTGTGTTCTAGGCCACGGGTTCCAAGTCATAACAGCCCAGGGGCAGATCCTGGCTCTGCCATTTTCCACGTGTGTGACCTTGAGCAAGTCACCTCTCTCACCAAGACCCAGAATGAGGGCCTTGCCCTCAGAGGGTTGTTAGGAATTAAAATAGTGCATTTAAGGAACTTAGCAGTATGCTAATATAGTATAACAAATAAGCAATCAGTAATAATAGATGTCGCTGCTATTGTGTCTTGTTTTGAGGCGGGGTGTTGATTAATAAGCCAATCAGGTCCCCAGAAGGAGGCTCTGGGAGGAAACGGGGAAATGGGGACTTAAGGGACATAGGCCCTGGGAGTTGGGAGTGGGCTGAATTTCTTAAAAAGTACTTTTTCTGTGGTTGTTGGATGACCATGAAACAGGGACTTTCCCCTTCCTACAGATGACAGCTTCAGAGCCTGTAAAAATAGACATCCATGAGAACATTTTCTCTCCACCTCTTCTAGGTCTGTTTTTCTCATTTCTCCCCTCTCTGCAGGGCAGTCATGTTTCTGGTATAATACCTGTCACGTGTGAAGGAGAAGTCGGCGATACGTTTACCTTTGGGGGGTCCCTCCTGTGGTTTTGTTGTTAATTCGCTTATTATATATTTATTGAGCCCTTGCTGTGGCTGGGGGAGGAGTGAGTTCACAGACCGGTGCAGGAGACAGACATACGGACATGTCACACTGCTTGTCAGTAAGTGGCGTGATGGGGAGATAGAGGAAGGACCCTCACCCAGTGGGTGGCGGCCAAGGAGGGCCTCCCAGGGGAGGTGAAATCTAGACGCCTGTAAAACCTGAAAGAGAAGTAGGGTGAGAGGCGGCGGGTATTCCAGACGGTGGGGACAGGCCGTGCCAGGTCCTGAAAGCCAGAGAGAGTGTGGTTCATTCTAGAAGTGCAGCGCATTTGGTGCAACTGGGGTGTGGCAGAGGCTGGGGAGGAAACCGGGGCCTGGGGACCAAGAGGGCTTTGTCTTTGTCCTGAAGGTCGTGGTGGGCGGGGGTGGGGGGACTGGAGGTGATGGGGGGGTGGGTGAGAGCAGGGACACAGCCAGACCAGCATTGGAGAAAGGTGACCCTGGCCATCGCTGTGTGGAGGAAAGATGGGGGGCAGAGGGCCAAGTGAGGTTGTTGCGGGCGTCCTGGCAAGAGGTGAGGGTAGGAGGAGAGGGTTGGACAGAGAAGGGAGGATGGAGCGTGAGCGGTGTTTCGGAGGTTAGGTTGACGGGGCTTGAGGGAGAGAGAGGAGCCAGGGATGCTCTTTGGCTCCTGGCTTGGGTAGCGGGTGGATGTGATGCTGTGCCCTAGGGGAACATGGAGGGAGGAGTGGATTTGGGGGAGAAAGATAAGAAATTAGTTCAGTTTGCATCACAGCAAACTAATGACCTGGCAGGAGAACAGACATCAGGCTGGAGACTTTGATTTGCAACGTTGAGAACACAGATGTGCTGAGACCACCAAAGGGAGAGAGCCGCCCTGCACCAGGACAAGGTCAAGGTTGGGGTCTTGGGGACTTGTGGCGCCATGGGGGCAGGGACATGGTACAGGAGGCCGAGAAGGGTGGCCAGAAATGGGAGAAAAATCAAGAGGCGAGATTGTCAAACAAGCAAGTCAGTGGTGTGAGAGGATGCAGGACAGTCAAGGTGGGAACGACAGTCGTAGGCTTGGACCCCAAGAGAGTAGTGTCAGGATATAATGGGACAGCAAGGGTTGACGCAGGGGCAGTGGAGATGGGGGTGTCTGGTGCCGGGGACTCTACTGGTCTAGATTCTTGAGGTTGCAAATGACAGAAACAACTCCATCGAGCTTCAACCACAAAGGGAGCCTTGCAGTTCGTGCGACTGAGAAGTCTGGGGTTGCAGAGGCGGCGGCAGGTCAGTCAACATCCACGGACAGCGGTGGAGTTGGAGGAGAGGAGATGCGAGTTCTCGTTGCTGACGAGGAAGAACCGGCACTAGTGGAAGGGCTGCTCCAGGCCGGGCACGGGGGCTGCCTGTGACTCACTGAGTCAGTCCTTCCATCTGCCCGGGGTGGGGGGACCCCAGAGTCCAGGGTGGGTGGGGAAGCTGCTGAGGCCGCGACATCTTCCTGATTGGCTATATCTTTGACCTTTTCTGCTTCTGGCATGACAGATTTTTGACTTAAAACCAGAGTTGTTTTCCGCTCTGCTGGGTGCCGTAAATATTTTCATCCCAAATTACTGAAAGTGGCTTCTTTACTGGTCTCGAGGTTTCACAAAGAAAAATTTCCTCTCCTGTAAAATATAAATGTGGTTTTTGCAAAGCACCCTGAGGCTCCCGCTGTGCTGAGAACTAGGAAAGGAGGTTTCCATCCGCCAGGTGAGGTGTTTTAGGGGGAAATTATGGCCAGTAGCCGCCCGCAGGGCTTCAGGACAGCTGTGGGCCTGGCCCTTGGCCGGTCCTGGGAACGCAGCGACAAGCCTGCAGCCGGGGTGGGAGACAGGGTACCAGTGCTCTCACTTGATGGGCTTCTGCTCTAGTCAAGTGTCACATGAGACTCTGGGGACACAGACCCTGCCTTCATGCAGCTTAAATGCCAGTGAAGAGAGAGACATAGTAAATGGCTACACAAAGAAGTTTCTACTTCGACTGTGATAAGGGCTCTGGAAGGAAAAGTAGAATATGAAGTGAGGTTATAACAACGAGAAAGGGGTCTGATTTAGATTTTAGGGTTCAGGGAGGGCCTCTCTGAGGAGGAGACATTTCAGCTGAGGCCTCAAGCATGAGTAAGAGTGAGCCAAGCTCAGAGTGGGGAGAAGAGCATTCCAGGTTGAGGGAAGAGCCCATGTGAAGGCTCCGAGTGGGGCGTGTGGCGCTTTGGGTGGGTGGAAGGGTGTGGCTGGAGTGTGGTGAGCAGGTTGTGGGGAAGGAGATGAGGTCAAATCCCACAGGGCCACGTATATCATGTGTAGGATCTGGGATTTTTACCTGAAGAGCAAAAAGGAGCTAATGCAGGGGTTTAGCAGGGGGCAGTGATAGGATCAGGTGGTATTGTCAGAGGTGAGGGCTTATCAAGTGCGCCCAGGCTGCTGGGTGGAGAATGCGCCAGAAGACCTGGGTCGAGGGAGAGAGATCTGTAAGGAGGCTGTTGCAGTCTTCCTGGATGAGAGGATGGAGGCTTGGACCGGGGCGGTGGCGGAGGAGGAAGTGAACTGTGGAGGTGGGGGGAAGAGACAGCCGCCAGGAAAGTGGATGGGGAAAGAATGGAAGGGTCACTCTCAGGACGTTATGCGATGGTCATAAGCTCTCCTTGGGCCCCTCGGCATCTGAGGAAGTCTCAAATCGGAAGCTCCCGAGGTACCCGAACAATAGGGGAGACTGGGCAGGGGAGGCAGCCTGGAGCCCAAACCATGGGGTTCCTGGATGTCGCATTTTAGAGCACCACCCCCTCCGCACCTGTTGTCCACAGCCTCACCCTGCAGTCTTTGAAGCGCCAGGGACTTCCCCAGGGCACTTCACAAGAAAATGTTGGGGTTCAGGGGAGGCTTATGAAAGAGGTGGTATCCTTTCACTGAGGAGCTTGGAAACTTACAAGGCGCCACAGTACAGAGGAAAGGACAGTGGACTGGGGGCCATGGAGCTTGAGTCCTGTCCCCAAGTGCACTGCTGCTGGTACCAGAGACCTTGAGCAGGCCCTGGCTGCCCCTCCCTGAAATGCCCTGTCTCTGAAAGAGTGGCGAGATCAGACCAGGTCATCTCTTTGGGCTCTAACCTTTCCTGAGCTCGTGAAAAAAATCTGAGTGTGCACCAAAGGTGTATTGATGGAGAGAGTTTGTTTTATTTTACTTTGAAAAATGTAAAAATATGAAAGAATGAAAATATCAAATACGTATGTAATCGTCATCCTGAATTGGCAGCTGTTAACGTCTTGTCATCTTTTCCTCAAATCTTGGTGTCATTTAAAAAGATGTTTTTCAGATAGCATTTGAGTACTCTTTGACTCCCTCCGTTTTCACCCCATATGCCCCCCTGAGGCAACCACTCTCATGAAGTTGGGGTCTCCTTCCAGTCCATTCTTTTGTTTGTTTGTCCTCCTTGGTATTCCTTGAGCTTCTTGGATCTACATGTTTATATTTTTCCATCGAATTTTTTCAGCCATTATTTCTCCAAATATTTTTCTGCCCATCTCTCTCATCTCCTTTTGGTGCCCCAGGTCCATGTACGTTAGATCACATGATATTGTCCCTGAGGCTCTGTTCTTTTTTCCTTTCTTGCCACGCTTCCACTTGATATTTTCTATTGCTCTGTCTTTAAGTTCACTGATCTTTCCTCCTGCAGTATCTAATCAGCTGCTGAGTTGAAGTGATTTTTCATTTCATTTGCATGTTTTTCAGTTCTAAAGTATCCATTTGGATCTTTTTTAGAGTTTCCATTTCTTTACTGAGATTCTCTATCTGTTCCCTCATTAAGTCCATGTTTTCCTTGAAATCCTTACACATATTTATAATAGCTATTTTCAAGTCTTTGTTGGCCAATTCCATTATCTCTGTCCATTTTGAACTAATAAGCTACTTTTTCTACTGGTTATGGGCCAAATTTTTCTGCTTCTTTATTGTGTAGTAATTTTTTATTGTATGCTGGGCATCATTAATGCTACATTGTTGAGTGTTGTCCTCTCCAATAGAATTTGAGTTTTGTTCCAACAGGCAGTTAATTTACTTGGGGATCAGCTTGATCTTTTTTTTTTTTTTGTGGGGAAGACCAGCCCTGAGCTAACATCTGTTGCCAATCCTCCCCTTTTTGCTGAGGAAGACTGGCCCTGGGCTAACATCCGTGCCCGTCTTCCTCTACTTTATATGGGACGCCGCCACGGCATGGCTGACAGGCAGTGCGTCGGCGGGCGCCAGGGATCTGAACTCGCGAACCCCGGGCTGCCAAGCGCGGACTAAACCGCTGCGCCACCGGGCGGCCCCAGCTTGATCTTTTTGAGCCTTATTTTTCAGTTTACTTGGGATGGGTCTAAGGTGGCCCTTACTGTAGGGCTAGATGAGGTTTACTTACAAGGCATGGCTTTTCTGGAATTTCTACTGAATGCTGAGGGTGTTCAACGAGATGTCTCTACTCTGGCTGTTTGGAACTCACACATCTCCCAACCCAGCCCTGTGTCATCTCTGGTGGTTGTTCAGCTGTTCAAAACTCAACCAACGTTGTATTTTTGGAGCTCTTTCTCTGCACAGCTTCCTTTTCTCTGGTACTTTGCCTTGCAAATTCCTGACGGAGGGAGGCTCCATAGCCCTGAACTAGAATCTTTCCCTCCACAGTCTAGAAAGAACCTCCAGGCAGAAGGCCAGGGTGATTGTGGGGCTCATCTCACTTGTTTCTCTTCTCTTAGGGAATGGTATCAGTTACTCTATCATGGCCAAAAGCAGAAATCCCACTCTTTTGTATGTTTACACTCACATTTTTACTCATTCCAAAACAGTAATATTTTGTATGTATTTTTAAAATTTTACTTAAGTGGTATTATACTCATATTCTTCTGTATCTTCCTTTTACACGCAACATTTTTTAAGATCTATCCACATTGCTATATTCATTCAGTCACTTAAATATTTGAGTGTTCTTGAGTGTCTATTAAGTGCAAGGCACTGGGTGTACAGTTGCACAAGAAGGAAAAAGTCCCATTCTCATGGAGCCTAGAGTCTAGTAGGGGAGGCAGATAATAAACAGATAAACAAGTACACATGTACTGTCAGACAGCACTAAGTGCCATAAAGAACAATGAAGCAGGGTAGGGGTGCAGTGTGCCCGGGGGAGGGTGACGAGTCAAGGTCTCAGAAGGGGTGATATTTGAGCAGACCTGAGTGAAGGTATGAGCCATGCAGGTGTCTGGGGGAAGAGAATTCCAGGAAGAGGGACTAAGTGTGCTGAAAAGTCATTTGAGGGTTTTAAGGAAGGGCATGATGTGACCTCATTTATGTTTTAGAAAGTTCTTTCTAGTTGCTGTATGGAGAATGGGTATTGGGAGGAGGTGGGAGGCTGCCGGGCAAGAGATGGCAAGAAATGATTGGCTTGGGGCCGGCCTGGTGGCATAGTGGTTGGGTTCGCACACTCCACTTCGGTGGCCTGGGCTTCACGGGTTCAGATCCCAGGCGTGGACCTGCGTGCCACTTGTTGGGCCGTGCTGTGATGGCATCCTACGTGCAGAGTGTAGGAGGATGGGTGCGGATGTTGCTTCGGGGCCGGTCTTCCTCACCAAAAAAAAGAAAAGTCTGAAATATTAACGACTCAGCTATTAATAAAATAAAATTTAAAAAGAAAAAAATGATTGGCTTGAATCAATAGCAATGGAGATGGGAGAAGTAGTCTTACTTGGAGTGTAGTTTAAAGGTAGAGCCAACAAAATTACTCCTAGGCAAATGTTGAGTGAGAGAGAAGGAAGGATTGAGAATGATGCCAAGGTTGTTAGTCTGAGGAAGTAGACAAACGAAGTGCCATAAACTGAGATGGGGAAGGTTTGGGGGGTGAATGAATAATTCTGCTTTGGACATGCTAGGTGCAAGATAGCTGCTGGATAACTAAGGGTGATGCCCTGTAAACAACTGGACATCATGTCTGGCATTCAGGTGAGAGATTGGGACTGGGGATGGTATTGGAACATCATCAACGTAGAGAGGGCTTTTAAAGCCATGCTGCTGAATGAGATCCTCTAGGAACTTAGCATGGAGAAGAGAGGGGGTCATAGGCTCGAGCCCTGGGAGTGCCAATACTTAAAAGTAAGGTCTTCCTCTAAAGGGATCCAGCAAAAGAGACTGGCAAGAAGCAACCATTGAGGTGGGGGGAAAACCAGGAGAGTGTGGAGTCCTAGAAGTCAATGAAGGAAGTGTTTGAAGAAAGGAGTGATTCTCTGTGTTCAGTGCTGCCAAGCGGGTACGTGTGGATGTCTTCAGTAATATATAGAGATTAGTTCGTTTGTTTTAACTGCTGTATAGTATTCCATCACAGGAACAGAGAAGGTTCATTCCTCTGTCTCCCACCATTTAGGTGAACATTTGCAGTGAACATTCTTGAACATCTCACTGATTTAAGCATATGTGGGAGAGTTTCTCTTTGGAGCCTGTCTCGGGATGGAATCACTAGATCATTAAGAAAAATATGCACAACTTCAACTTGACAAAACAATGCCAGATGGCTTCCAAAAATGGTGGTGCCAGTGTCTTGAAGAGACCCCATTGCTTCACACCTTCACCAACATCTGCCACTGTAGACTTAAAAATTCTTGCCAGTCTGAGGAGTGAAAAGCTGTGTGACTGTTACTTCAATTCCCACTTTCCTGAATACTAGTGAAATTGAGTGTCTTGGCCATTTGGGTTTCCTCTTATGTGACCTGCCTGTTAATATCCATTACCTAGTTTGCCATGGAGTTGTCTTTTTTTTTTTTTGGTAAGATTTCTTTATATATTCTGGACACTAAATCTTCACCAGTTAAGTATATTGCAAATATTTACTCCCAGTCTGTGGTGTGTCTTAACTTTGTAGGGTTGTGTTTTGTGTGTGTGAATAAAATATAAAAGCTTTTAGTTTTGATGAGTCAAATCTATCCATTTCTTTTGTATTTTCTGTCTTATTTAAGCAATCTTTCCCTAGCCTAAGGTCATGAAGATACTTGCTTGTATTTTGTTCTAAGACTTGAAACATTTTTTTACATTTGTGTATGCTTATGTTAATGTCAGTGCATCTGAAATTCATTCTGTGTGTGGTGTGAGGTAGGGATCTTTTCTTTTTCCTTTTGGGAAAGCCAGCTGTCCTAACCTGTCCAGACTTTTCCCACTGATCTGGCCTGCCACCACCCTCACATCCAGGTTCCCACAGGGACCTAGGTCTGTTCTGGGCTCTCTTTCCTGTTCCACTGATCATATCACCTATTGTACCCAAACCTGAAAGTTTTCATTATTGAATCTCATAAACAATTTGATATCTGATAGGGTAAGTTGAGCAAAGGGGGGAGGATTATTTGCTTTTTGCTTTGAAGACCTCTCTCTTTAAACAACTGTCCATAGTGTATTTAAAACAGCACTGGCTGAACTTAGGAAAAATCCGTTTGCCACTCACCTGTCAAGGGCTGATCTGTGGCGTGAAGGAGGGCCCTTCACTTTTCTGTGAAACTCTGGGAACTTTTACTTTTGGCTTTCTCCTCCCCACCACCCTGCCAACTCTCACCTCTGGCTTTTCAGGTTGTGGTGTCTCTGAACCGTGGGGCTGCTCTTCCGGGATTTACCCATGGCCTGTGGTGGGTGTTTTGTGACTGGGCCGCGGCGCCAGTTCCGTTGGTTACTGCCAACCAGACCACGGTGACAGGCCTGATAGGTCTGGGGTTTCCTGTTGCCTCACCGGCACTGAGACCTGGCTTCCAAAAATAAAAGCACAAGAAACCACTGTGACCTCACGGGCTCTGTGTTCGCACGGTGCTCTGTCTTCGCCCCTGTGGCCTGGCGCAGCCCGGGCCCCGCTCCCCACCAGAGTGCCGTGGGGTCCCAGTGGCTGGACGGGCTCTGAGGGCCACCCTGCCTGAGTGCTTGCTCGCTCTCTGTCCCCTCCCTCCAGGCAGTCACCCGCAGGGCCAAGGTGGCTCCCGCCGAGAGGATGAGCAAGTTCCTGAGGCACTTCACCGTCGTGGGGGACGACTACCATGCCTGGAACATCAACTACAAGAAATGGGAGAATGAAGAAGACGAGGAGGAGGAGGAGCAGCCACCGCCACCACCGGCCTCTGGCGAGGAGGGCAGAGCTGCTGATGCAACCGCAGCCCCTGTCCCCAGGCCCAGGCCCCGCCTAGACTTTAGGACCACGTTGAGGAAGCTCTTCAGCTCCCACAGGTTTCAGGTAGGTGGGCCTGGGGTGGGGCAGAGCTGTCAGCCGAGACTCACGGGGCCGGGTGGGGGCCATCTCTGCCACTGCCTCCTTCATTGTGCAGATGTCTCCCGAGCGCCAACCATGAGCCAGGCGCCCCGTACACCCCTGGGTTCCCTGGGCGGGTCCCGTGTTGTCAGGGGAAAATGAGTCATAATCCAAAAGTCAGTTAAAGGTCTTGATGAATGGATAAAAAGACGTGGTCTATCCACACACGGCCGTGAAAACGAATGAAGCACCGACACACGCCACAACGTGGATGACCCTTGACAATGATGCTAAGTGGAAGACGCCAGACACAAAAGGCCACGTGTTTTATGATTCCATTTATGTGAAATGTCCGGATTACATAAATCCATAAGGACAGAAAGCAGACAGGCGGTTACCACTGGTCGCAGGGAGGGAAGAAGAGGAAGTGACCGCTTACTGGACGTAGGGTTTCCATCTGGGGTGACGAACATGTTCTGGAACATCGTAGTGGTGATGGCTGCACAGGCTGTGAATGTGTTTCATGCCACTGAACTTAATGGTTCACCATAAAATGGTTAAAATGGTCAACTTATGTTCTGCAAATTTTACCACACACACGGAAAGTAAATTAAAGGGTAAACGTTGGAGGCAGAAGAAACATTCTTGCATTCATTCAGCAAACATTGAGTGCCTGCCCTGAGTTGAACAAGGCCGAGAGCGTTCCGTGCCTCACAGACTCCTCACCGTGGCGCCTCAGTCTCTTCTTTCGTGGAGTGATGCCATAAATAGCTGCCTGGCTTGACCCACCGCCGACCTCCAGGTGTGGTTATGGGGAGAACATGAGAGGGAGATGTGGGCTTCAGAGGGAACGGAACTTTCTACAGGGTTCAATATCTGTCCAACATTTTCCGATTTGGAAGGACAAATGAAGGTTGAGTCTGGCCAGCCTTCTCTGAACCCCACGCCCCAGCCCTGAGGTGGACAGGCAGGTGTCAGGAAGCACATTCCGAGGCCCAGGGACATTAGGGAAGCACACAGCCCCTTGTTGGCCCAGTTCCTGAATAGAGCCGTTTCGGGGACCCTGCTGCAGACATCCTGCTAAACCCAAATAAACCAGTTGCCCCCTGCAGCCAACACCCCTTCTGGAAGCAGGGAGAAGCAGCCCTTACCTCTCCCATCACTGCCTTTGTTGCAGGGTAAAATAGAAAAAAAAAAAAATCATTTTGGTCTTTCTTTTGCTGTCATGCGGCTTAGAGAAACAAAACAGGCCAAACGACCCAGCAGCTCAGCGCCTTCCGCTGTGGCTGTGACAGGAAAGGAAACATGGTATTAAGTTGTTGGGGTTGATATCCCAAACCCTCAATTTCGGGAGCAGGAGGGAGCAGCTTCCTTCCAGCTGCAAGGGGAGCCCTGGACTGCCCTCTCTGGAGGCCTCCCCTCTCCTGACTGGGCCTACCAGGCCACATGGCTTGGGGCTGGCCCTCTGAGCTGGAACCCCCAGAGACACTCGTACTGCGGAGAAAGAAGACTGTCGTGAAATAACTAGAAATGTTTATTCATTCACTCAACAATCACTTCCTAGCACCTCCAGTGTGCCTGCGTATAGTGGGGAGCGTGGAAGACACATCCCTGCCCTCACTTACGCAGGATCGATGTTCTGTGGAGAGGTGGGCATTCCAGAAATCACCCAGACAGCTGCTGGTTACAAGTGGAGAGAAGCCCTCTGCAGGGAAACAGAGGGGTGCTTGCGAGATCCTGGGAGTTGGGAGAGACCTGGTGGTGGATTGGGAGGCGGTGGACATGTGGCGGAGGAGGGGACATTTCACCTGACCCATGAAGGTTGGGCAGGAGGGAGCTCTGTGGATGGGCGGGGGGTGCTTTCCAGGCAGTGGGGTGTGTTTGCAAAGGGCTCAAGGTAGGAAACGGTCTGCAGCGTTCCAGGAATTGAGAACGGTCGACGTGAGAAGAGGGATCGCTTGGCAAGAGAGGAGGCACTAGAAGATCATCCGTGGGCAGTTGGCAGTCATGGAATGTTCTAAGTGTTGGGTGGGAGGGGGTGACAAGACCAGATTTGTAGAGGGGCTCAGAGTGGAAGCAGGGGATAGGGGTTCAGATGTTTGATCTCTGCTGGGAGAATCAGCATACAAGAAGATTCTGGAATCCCTTTCTTGGATGCAGTCTCCACCTGTTCTCATGGTTTGAGGCAGCCAAGGTGACATGATATATAGTTAATTGCTGTCACTTCTCACACTGGATCTCCCTACCGAAGGAGAGAATATGGGGTGTGTGGGACCTCTGTGGAAACCATGGATGGACAGGGTAGCTGAGCCAGGGGAGGACAGTCACGAAGGTCGAGGAGCTCCACTTTATTACCTGCTCGCTGTGGCTGGGCTATGTGCCCTTTACACACTATCTCATGTAACGATCTCATTGTCACTGCAGTGGACAATGTGGCCAACCCCGTTGTCCCCAGGAGGACACTGAAGCTTAGGGTTGACGCCCAGGCTCAGCAGTACTGAGAGGCGTCCCAGGTCCAGGCTACTGGGGAGCCGGGAGCTGGCCCAGAACTGGCCGCCCCATGCCCCGTGCTCTGCACCACTGGGCTCTGCTGCCACGCACGGCCCTCTTTGCCAGGCGGGGATTTGGAATTAACCAGCTTCTCTGAATTCTCAGCATTCTTCTTTGTGACATGACTCCCCTCAGAAATGGTGCTGCCTTGTGGACTGGCAAATTCAGGGCTTTGGGGATTAGTTCAGAGGCCGGGGTTGGGACCCAGGCATTATAGTTTTGTGACCTTGGGTCTGTCTGTCTCTCTTTTTAATTGAGGTAAGTAAGATTCACGTTACATGAGTTAATCATTTTAAAGTGAGTCATTCGGTGGCACTTATTTAGGCCATTCACAATGTCGTGCAGCCACCACTACTGTCTACTCCGTAACGTTTCCATCACCCCAGAAAGAGATCCGGGACCTGTTAAACAACAGCCCCTCAGCCCCTGACAACCTCTAATCTGCTTTCTGTCTCTCTAGATTTGCCTGTTCTGGGCATTTCATATACACGGAAACATATATGGTCTTGTGTGTCTGGCTTCTTTCACTCAGCATGTTTTCTAGGTTCATCCACGTTGTAGCAGGCATCACTGCTCCATTCCTTTTTAGAATATTCAGTCTGTTTTTATATCTCTACGCCTTGGTTTTGGGCCAGATAAGCACTCAGATCCCTTTAGCTCTAAAATAAAACCAAGGATGAAGAAAGAAAGAAAAGGAAGAAAACCCACCGAGGCTTGAATCTTTATTAAGCTACTGAATTTGGATTATGTCTGAAAACTTCATTACAAAGCAATTGGCCGTGCAATTTTCAGAATAAACTATGTCATCAAATACTTTAATTACTGAAATAATTAGCTACAGGTTGAAATGGTCAAAAGGTTTAATAGTCTGTTCTTGCATAGGCCTGAACTTAATTTCAACCTGAAGCTGCAGAAACCATCTAGATGGCGGCAGAGTAACTTTCAGAGGTCAGAACCTCTCCACCTGAGGGGCCAGAGGCAAGGCCCTGGGGGAAGCAAGTGCTGACCCAGAATTTCCAAGGGAAGAGGGGGTCACGCAGTGTCCTTCGGGGTGCCTGCCATTTCTCCCACCACCATGTAACCCCGTGAAACGCCGGCACCTCCACCCTGCCATTAGCAGCCCCACTGCCATCGCTGAGACCACCCACTCGCTCCACCCTGGTCCCCACCGCCCTCCTCCACCAGCGGGTCATGAGATTGTTCTCTCCACAACAACAACCCTTCTCAGTTTCCCGCCTGAGTTGGGGTGGGTGTTTCACGGCTCCGGACAGAAGCGGTTTTATGTGCACATTGGACGTCGCTATAACCCAGCCGCCTGAAGTAGGCAGTCCCGGACGTCCTTCCACCACTCAGACCTCTGAGGCTGGACGTTTTAATTATGTATTGAGCATCTGTGCTGGGCGCACTCTGGCAAGAGCAGTCCCCTGAACTAGAAAAGTAAAAGCTCATAGAAACTTTATTACTTTTTTTTTTTTGCCATCTAGGAATTAGCAGTTTGGTTTGAGAGATGCTGGGAAACAGTGAATAAGTAAAAATAAGACGAGTGGTGACCGCGGGAGCTCCAGGAGCACAGGCACCGCCGGGAGGGGCTTCTGTGAGAGGAGCTGCCCAGCGGGCCTTGCAGGGCTGGGGCTGCTGGCAGAGGCCTCCCATCCTCAGCATCTTTCCCCAGTGGCTTCACCCAGATGTTTCCAAGCCAGCCCTGAAACATGGAAGGAGGGGCGCTGTTCCGTCTCACGGTTTCTTGCTCCTTCCCTCTGTCCGCAGGTCATCATCATTTGCCTGGTCGTTCTGGATGCCCTCCTGGTGCTGGCCGAGCTCATTCTGGACCTGAAGATCATTCAGCCTGACAAGAATAACTATGCTGCCAGGGTAGTGTGTCAGCACCCTCTGGGATTGTCACTAATATGGTCACTTGTGTTACTGCACTGAGGGGGGCGGAGGGGCAGACAGCACCCGCCTTGGAGTAGCAAGCCCTCATTAGAGAGTGGTCTGATGGGTGCTTTTAGCAAAGAGCAGAGAAAATGTCTTCCTTTCCACGTTGGAGATGAGCATTCACCACAAGCAGGAAACCTTCTCATCTCACCTGATGGCTTGAGTCTCGAGCTGTCCTAGACTGCTGAGCTGGCGCACGCCATGATTCTAGAGGGAGGGTCTGACCAGAGGATGACACTTTCCCATCCCCTAGAGGCAGTGAGCTTCTCCTCCTGTCGATGTTCTCATGTGGCTCCTATGCTGGAGCCATCTGGGGGATGCGGCCACTGTTTTTTCTCCAATTCGATTACTGCCTGGGGCACCCAAGGGGCAGCGGACACACCGAAAATGCACCACGTGTGGCCCCTGTCATCAGTAACATAGGAGAAGGCCAGGGGCTTAAAAGCATCTCCCCATAGCCTTTAAAAAAAAAATTCAATTGATAATGCAAAAATGTCTTTTCAAATGGTAAAAGGGCAAGAAGAAAATGTTAAACCTCCTTCCTACCCCTGGCCTCTTTCCTAAGGCAGCCGTTACGTTTTCTTCTGTGGCCAGCCCAAGTCCTTGCATAGATGAATGAACATCTTTCCTCTCCCTCGATTTTTTTTTCTTTTTTGGTGAGGAAGATTGGCCCTGAGCTAACATCTGTTACCAATCCTCTTTTTTGCTTCAGGAAGATTGTCGCTGAGCTGACATCTGTGCCAATCTTCCTCTACTTTATGTATGGGACACCACTGCAGCGTAGCTTGATGAACGGTGTGTAGGTCGGCGCCCGGGATCCGAACCTGTGAACCCCAGGCCGCTGAAGCGGAGTGCGTGAACTTAACCACTACGCCACCAGACTGGCCCCTCCCTCGATTTTTTATAGAATCAGTAACATACCTGCTACACTCACTGTCTTGTGCCTTTCTTTTTCCTCAACTTTTTATTATGAAAAATGGCAAATATACATTTCACTATATTTGCTTTATTTTTCCATATGTACATACAAACACATCCATGTATTTTTGACCATTGGAAAGTAAGCTAGACATCACCTCACCCCTAAATACTTGGACATGCGTAAGGATAAGGTCTTCCTCCTCAGGGCCATGGCAGCATTGTCACACCCAAACAGTCAGTAATTCTAGTATCTGATAACCAGTTTGTATTCAAATGTCCTCATTCATCCCAGGAATGTCTTCCATAGTGCTTTTTTCAAAGTAGGACCCAGACTTCTGGTACTACATTTGGCTCTTTTAATCTGGAAGAGTCCCCCTCCCCGCCCCCCGCTTTTTCCTCATGACGTTTACTTCTTGAGGAGTGCAGCCAGTCGTCTCGTAGGACGTCTATGTACGGGATTTCCTCAGGTCCTTTAACCTGATCCGTCATTCCCTGCACACAGAGGTTGGGTCCAGAGGCTCGGTTAGCAAGAGTTCTTCACTGGGGGCTGTCTTCTTTACGTGGCGGCACATCGGCCAGGGGCCCACTGTGAGTGATACTGTTGGACCACTTGACCAAGGTGGTAAACGCTGAGCTGCTCCACTGTCCAGGGCGCCTTTCCCTCCGCAGTTATACGTGATCTGTCCAGTGACGCTTCAGTACCAGGCAAATACCCTCTTCCCAGTTAGCAGGAATGCAAACTGGTGACTTCTGTCTCTTCTTCTACATCTAGTAGTTGGCATTCTTTCACAAAGAAGAGCTTTTCTTTTTTTTTTTTAATTTATTTATTTATATATATATATATTTTTTTTTTTGTGGGGAAGACCAGCCCTGAGCTAACATCCGTCGCCAATCCTCCCCTTTTTGCTGAGGAAGATTGGCCCTGGGCTAACATCGTGCCCATCTTCCTCCACTTTATATGGGACGCCGCCACGGCATGGCTGACAGGCAGTGTGTCGGCGGGCGCCCGGGATCCGAACTCGCGAACCCCAGGCTGCCAAGCGCGAACTAAACCGCTGCGCCACCGGGCGGCCCCGAGCTTTTCTTTTTTTCTCGTATGTGTGTATCACTATGGACTCACGGATTTTTTTTTTTGTATTCTGTGTATTACAATCATAGTGATTCTTTTTAATGTTGAAATTGTCCCAGATTTGGTCACTGTGAGCCTGTTCGAGCTGTGTCTTTTTGACATGACTCCATAGTCTTGGCCATTTCCTTGCTTTCCAGCCCAAGGTGACGTCCCAGCTCACTTTGTACTTTCCTTGCCCCAGAATGTAAATGGTTACTTGGGTGAAGACTAGTATTTATAAATCAAGATCTGGGAACCCTCCATTTACCTTGGTGATCATTTCTGGTCAATACATATGGATCAGCCTTGGTCTTTTTAACAGTTGCGTAGTGCTCCGTATGGAGGTGCCATAATGCATTTGACAAGTGCCCTCTAATGGATATTTCTATTCTACAGACAACGTAGAAAATCTTGTTCTGCAGACGATGCTGCAGTAAATATCCTTACACCGTGCATGTATGAGCTTAGCTATAGGATGAATTCCTAGCAGTGGAATTGCTGGGCCAAAGGGCATGATGGATGTTTTCAATTCTGCTGTTGGCCAATTGCCCTTCAAAGAGAGCAGAGCCTTTGTCTGAGGAGTTCCTAGCTGTATTTCCAGCCCCACAACAGCGCCTGGTGCTGCAGGAGTTCAGGACTGGTCAGATGAACGAATTCTCTCTCTGGGGGTCGGGCAGGTGCACTCAAGACCAGCTCGTCTGTAACCGACCCAGCCCGAGACCAGCCTGGATCTACTCTCACTGTGCCTCCTTGTCCCCACTTGTCCCCTTCAGGTGTTCCACTACATGAGCATTGCCATCCTGACCTTCTTTATGATGGAAGTTTTCTTTAAAATATTTGTCTTCCGCTTGGAGTTCTTCCACCACAAGTTTGAAATCCTGGACACCATTGTCGTGGTGGTTTCGTTCATCCTCGACATCGTCCTCCTGTTCTGGGAGCACCAGTTTGAGGCTCTTGGCCTGCTGATCCTACTTCGGCTGTGGCGGGTGGCCCGGATCGTCAACGGTATGTCCCCTGCGCTCCAGGCTGCTAGGAGATAGGACAGGGGTGGAGGCTGGGAGTGGGCCCGGAGGCTGGGCGGGCTGTGGTTTCCATCAGTCTCCTCCTCCCAGCAGTCCAGAGAGAAGTGGTCTGATTTGGGGTCCCACCGCCACCTCTGTGGCTGCAGACTGACACCAGGACATGTGCTCTGAGGGGAACTCTCTCCTTTAGGCCCTGTTTTCATGATTATTAGAAGACATTTATGGAAAGGGCCAGACTAACCCGACTAGTCCCTCCCAGTGTGGTTCCCAAAGTGCCTTTGTCTTTATGTCTGTGTTACCTGGAGAGTGTTCTACCAAACCTCGTCCCACCTTGGGAGGGGCACCATCCAAAAGGGGTGCAGGTAGGCTGAGAAATGCTGTATACTAGATTCCACTCCCTTCGAGAAAGTCACAACACGGGTTAGCATGAGGAAGGCTCTGAGAACTGTAATAGTTTTCCAAATTGACCAATTTGACACTTTTGGGGAAAATAACACCTATTAATGTGCCATAAACTCTGGCTCTGGAGAACACACTTCAGGAAATACTGCTTTACCATATCTCAGGTAAAAATCCTATCCCTCGCAAACATCCCGTTGGTGCAGGGAGCCTCCATTTCCGAGACGCCATGTTTCTGCTGTGATTTCATGCGGACACGGTGGTCGCCAAGTGGTTAATTGTTCAGCTGCCAGTGAACTAGTCAGAGTTGCTCAAATGCCTGTCCATGGACCTACTGTATCAGAATCACCTTCAGTGCTGTTTTTTAAATGGAGAGACTGATGCAGAGGTCCAGGGTGGAGCCCAGCCCGCTCTGCTGCGGTGTGACCTGGCAGGTGAAGGGCCACGTCTGCTTGGATGCGGGGCTGTGTGAACAACTCTGCCTGTGGGCACTGTGGGCTCTTGTTGGCTTTAGGGGCCGGCTCTGATCTAGTGATCAAATAAAGCCCATTAAGAACAGGGGCCGGCCCAGTGGCGTAGCAGTTAAGTTCGCGTGCTCCGCTTCCCCGGCCAGGGTTTCACGGGTTCTGATCCCAGATGCAGACAGATGCACCGCCTGTCAAGCCATGCTGTGGCGGCGTCCCATATAAAGTGGAGGAAGGTGGGCACAGAAGTTAGCCCAGGGCCAGTCTTCCTCAGCGAAAAAGAGGAGGATTGGCAATGGATGTTAGCGCAGGGCTAATTTTCCTCACACAAAAAATACAAATAAAAAATAGAGCCCATTAAGAACATTCATTTGGGTTCTGTCAACAGAAATGAAGCTTTTCAGATACTATTGAAGATGCTTATGCTAATTATTTCATTAATTGAAGAGAAAAACACTCTGTACAAAGATAATGCACAGTTGAGGTAGATAAACTGTTACTGATCATAAATGACTCATGAACCAGTCACTACCCGTTACTCTCGTACCACACCACTGTGAGATTTGCTTTTGCAGGTGAAACCCCAAGTCTGAGATCTGTTCATTTTCTCTGTCTAAACGGTAGTAGGGCATAGAAGAACTGGTTAATGCCAGTTATCACATTGCTATCAAATTTAGTAGCATGACGTGAAAGGTCTGAAAAAGCAACACAAGGCTAAACTGGACTCAGTGGGACAACCACGAACGCCGCAGACCAGGGCCTATTGCTCCCAGGCCCCCTGGGCAGCAGGTATGGGTAACGGGTCCAGACACGGTCACTCTTACTTGGAAAGGGGCAGACCATCCCCAGTGGCAGCCTAGTCTTTTGAGGCCGTGTCCCCACTGTGTGTGGGCATTTGGAAGCCATGAGGTGGGGCTGATGACCCCTCCCTCAGCCAAGATTTAGGTTATTGCCCGACAACCAAACTGGCCACAGCCATGGGAGGTGGAAAGTGACAAGCCCAAGCCCAAGCTTGAGCATTTCCAGCTTTGCACTTCTGTGGCTTCTGTTCCACTGCTGAGCAGCAATACTGGCATCAAATTCTGTATTAAGGAGCTTAATGCTTATCTGGTCAGTGATTATTTTTAAAGATGTCTCAGCCCATGTGAGCTGAAGAGAAATATTTCACAACTGGGTACTATGTAGTTCAGAAATGAAAACTCTGACCCTCCTAGTTCTGATGCCTTTAAGCAATGACTGTTTCCTGTCATCCTTCTTCCCATCTGTATACATTTATAAGGAATAAGGATTTTTTCCCAAGTGGTTAAATTAGAAACCAGTATCACTGAGACCCTCAACTATTTTTCAGGGATAATTATCTCAGTTAAGACACGTTCAGAACGGCAACTATTAAGGTTAAAACAGATGAATATACAATTGGCCGCCAAGATACAACACCTTGAATTCAGCTGCTCCGAGAAGGTAAGAAGACACTTTTGGGAGAATGCCATCGGTTTGCGGTTCCCTGTCTTCAGCAGGTGCTTTTCACTGCCAGGCCTTTGCTCAGGTGGTGCCCTTACCTGCAGCCCCCTTCCCTTGGCTTCTTCCTTGTCCTTCCAGATGCAGCTTAGGCATCACCTCCTTCCCCAGAGATATGCCAGGGGCCCCTCCTTTGAGAATCTCTTGCCATTGCTGTCGCCCATTGGACCCCATCTGACTGTGGCAGTCTCCTTCTGGAGAGCTTTCATTCATCCATGTGTCCCCGTGCCTGGGGCTCACTGAATGATTGTCACATCCCTGGTGAGGCTCAGAAGGTCAATTCAGTTGTCTGCTTTTGTAATCACAGGAACAAGAAATTGAAAGGCTGAACAAGCTGTTGCAACAGCATGGACTCCTTGGTGAGGTGAACTAGATGGGGACCTGCTCTGCCTCAGAAGCCCTCGCCTCCGGGCCTGTGCCTGCCTGTGACGAGAAAGACACGGCCTCTCCTGGGGCCCTCTGGGAAGAGGCTTGCTTTGATATCGTTGCCTCACTCCTGCCCCGCTGCAGTTCTGGGGGACACGGTCCTGAGGAAGGTTCTATTTCTCCCCTGGTGTGACTGACAGCTTCCATCCCACTACCACCCCACACTGTGTAACAAAGGCACCAAACTGTATCTTCACATATTGAACACTTTCCTCTTGCTTGAAAATGAACAAAGCTGGACAATTACTAGTTGTATATAAAATTTAATCTCATCAAATGTACAGTTTTCACATTTCGCATGTATATTGAGGAACCAATGCATTCTTTCATATGAGCACTCTGAAAGACAAAAGAAAAAAGGAAGCTACCTTAGCTACCAGCCCATTCTAAAAAAGTCTTCTATATTTCCAATCTGTTCTAAACAGCTTCTCTTATTGCCGTTTCCCCCAGGGAGGCTGTTCTCGGGTACCCAGCCCCCTCCTCTGCATCATCGAGCTTCTAGCTGGCTCCACCTATTTCTGCCACCTGACAACATTTTTCTCAATTACTGTACAATTAATGTATAAAATAAACTCTCCTTCCCTCGGCCCTCCTACCATATCCTGTCAAGATTCAACTGCTTGGAACAGCTCTGTGGCATCCCGCACCAGCCCACCAGTTGGGAGCTTGCTCGCTGCAGCGCCTGGTACGCAGATGGCAATTAGACCCAAGACTCCACTGTAATCAACATGACATCTGGGGGAAGATCCCCTCGTGAGGCCTTGTACTCTACTTGTACAATTTTATACAATATTTTGCTATTTTTGTACTCATTTCAAGGGGACCTGAAAAGAAAACCTGAACTAAAAACAATGAATATTTTAAAAATAACTCATATTAAAGAAGGGGGGTGAATAAACTGGCTAAACCCTCAACGCCTGAGCTACTTCAAGGTCTGTTCTCTTTACCGTCTTCCCAAAGGCACGATTTGGTTTCCAAATATGATCTATGTGTTGAGAGTATTGGAGATAACCAAGACCAGATGGTGCCCCATTCTAAAGTCAAACCAAGTAGAATGAGATTTCCAAAAGGAAAAAAAGAAGGGGAGTGGAGAGGGGAGGTGTGTTGGTTTGGGAGCAACCTAAAGGGTTGGAAGTATAATAAAAAGGGATGTCTCTGAGGGACCCCAGGCCCACATGCACTCTTCTAGAGGTGTGCTGTAGTTTCCTTAATTAACAACTTACGTCAAACAAATGGGAAGAAGAAATCAAAGGGCAGCTTGGCGTTGATGGTTGGCTGAGCTCTGAAGCCTGCCTCTGCAGGTGCAGACACATCCACAAAAGTAACCGCAGTGGAAATAAGAATCGTCCTTTCACTTCCTGAGTTGGTCTGGAATAGAGACACAGCCCACCACTGTATTCCCAGGACAACCAAGATGGGGACATCCTTCGTTCTCTGCCTCACCCCACCAGGTCAGGTCAGAATCTGACAGGTCTGAGGAGGGCTAAGGGACACAGTTTCTACTCAGGTTGTCCTAACTAACACATCAATGTCAACCACAATTCCATTTTCACAAGAATTTTAAAGATCAAATCTAAACAAGAATGCTAATGTGAATAAAACCATTGTCAGTGGAGTTTCTCTAAGTAAAAGATGGCTGCTAAATTGTTTTAAGAATCCAGGTTGATTAAATTTTAATCTTTTTCACAAAATAATAAATTTCACCTATCACACTTGAGTTTTGTCTGGACGTGTGTCTTAGCCTCTCCCTTTACAGTCAGGCCCACCTCAGGAAATGCAGATGGAATCAGATTTGCAGTCACGTTCACTATTTTAGCCTGCGGGTTCAGTAAGGAGCCGTATTTAGTCCACTTCACTTCTAGAAGCAAAGCCACTGGGAGCTGGCAAGAATCCTGCACAACAAAATGCCATTAATCAATTTGAATATTACACAACCTCAAGTCAAACTTAATCTGCAGTTCAGAGTTTTAATTATAAAATGTTTCACATATTACAAAATGTTCTGAACAGGAGAATGAATAGACTCTAGAAGTTCAGATAAAAACAGCTTAGAGAAAGCACATATTTTAAAGTACTCCATGCTCCAAAAATATTTTAACACCTAAAGCATAATTTTTCCATCCCCTCCTATTTCTAACGAGGACAGCGTTACCTGGGAACTGTGGTGATCCCAACACCCAGCTGTGGAACCTTGGGGCTTTGACTGCTCTAACTTCATCTACCTGTGTACATCTACCTCCAAGATGCTCCAGGAGAGACACTGGCATTGGGCGGGGACGGGGGAGAGAAGAGTGTTATTAGTAGAGACTAAACCTGATTGCATATCATGTTAAAATGCACTTAGAGGAGATTTAAGTGCTTTCTTTTCATTTATCTGACTTCATCAGTGGCAATTAAAATGTTACATTAGGGTATACAGGCAGAGTCTGGAAGTTGTGAAAGACAGTAACAACTCGCCATCTGAACCAAGAGCAATGGCGCCACAATGGAGCTGCCCGAGTTTAGGTTGGATGCTGTGGGAACCAAGTCGGAGGCCTCTGCCCCAGGACCTTTGTTTGGTCAACCCCAGGGAAACATGGGCAAGTGGGCCTTCCAGACCTCCTTCCTGCCTTTAAAGTCTCTTCGGCTGGCAAATGATAACTGTTGAAGCTGCATGATGAGTAGATGGAATTCCACTGTAGTGTTCTACTTTTGTGTATGACTGAAATTTTTCCACAATAAAAAGTTTTTAAAAATACATCTCTTCAGGGCATGGAAAGCGAGCAGGCCTGCTATACTCGGTACCTGCCAAAAAGGCACTGGTGGAATTCCTTGGCTCGGAACTGCCCTTTAAGAAATGTGCAGGCTGACAACTCCTTGGGAATATCCTGTTATTAGGAGCAGATGCCCCATGCAGCTGGTACGAATTGAGTTGAACAGACGCTCTCACGCCTGCTTCTACCTGGAAGGTTGGCATGAAACTCGCTCCAGGCCCTCTGAGCTCCCTGGACCAGCACAGACCCTGGCGATGCCCATGTCCACACTGCTGCCTCTCCTCCCAACCGATGTTTTCCCCCCTGAGGGGGAAGTAATAACTGGATGTCTTAACTCGTCTCCAAGAAGCCAGAAGCAATTTGTCTGGTTCAGAGGCAGCAGAGCTGAGCCAAGACTTAGCAGCTGAACATCAGGGGCTGAGTAATCACGGGTCTCTGCTGCGGACTCGGTGGGGAGGAGGGATCAGAGCTAGTGAGCCAGTCCTCACCCCCATTATCCCCATGCTATAAATATGATAAGCAGATAATGAGAGGCCTGAAGAAACTGTGACAAGAAAAAGCTGGGCAATTAAAGGATAGGATGGAGGGCACGCCTCCGGTGATGGGGACCGGCCCACACTCCGACGGCGGAGACAAAAGGAAAAGGTGGGCAGAAGAATCACATGTGATCAGGAACCTATTTGTAGGATGTCAACTTCCATTAAACTCTTTGGGGAACATTGGAATTGAAAGCTCTCACATGTGGGCTGCCTGTATAGACCTGGGAACAATGGATGGGACAGCTATGTGGATGGGAGGAAGTCTCAATCTTCTGAGACAGTCCTCACACTCATCTGTCGTATCACGATGCCTAGAGAAGGCCTCACGTAACACCAACAATGACAGCAGGAATAGGATGGTGATCAGTAGCGGTTCCAATTTATGGAGTGACCACTAGGTACCATGAATGTTACCCCACTTAACCTTATCAACAAATCCATGAGGTCGGTACTATGACTATCATTCCCATTTCACAGATGAGGAAACAGAGGCTCAAATCCACAAAACTGCTGGCCAAAGGCCAAAGTGCTAACCAGGAGCTGAATGAGTATTCAAGAGCCAGGCCCACCTGATAACAGAGCCCATGCTCCTACCCAGAGCCATCCACCTCCTCAGCAGGGAGCTCCCCAAGCTGCCTGTCCCCTCACAGTGGAGGAGGCGCAGGTGGAAGCAGGAGACACCACCAGCATGTGGCCTTCAACTCTCCCCCTTTACCTTGACGTGGGATGCCTGGGTGACAAAGTGGATGGGCACCCAGTCCAGCACATCCTGGGCCTGGGAATTTCCAAAAGGGGCCACATAATCTGGGAAGCCCTGGCCCTTCAGCAGACTCTTCACCTTCTGTACTACAAGCTGACACGTGAAAGCTCTCGTCAGTCTTTTGGGAAGGAAAAAAAGGTCAATCAGTTGAGGCTATTGTTTATAGCTGCTGTTCTTACAGACCCCAACAACACACATGCTCTCTCCAGTTTCTCTATTTTCTCACTCTCCAAAAGAGGGATTTGATAGAAGCCAAAGTGTCTCTAACTTTGGAAAACCTTGGTTGGCAAGAGATGAATCCAAAACAATGTTTCCCAAACTGTGTTCCATTGAGAGGTTCTGTACAAGAAGGGTTCCACGGCCAAAAGTTCGGGAAATATTGCATACCCACTTCCCTCCTGAAGCACATTGGCACATTAAAGGCTCTGAGAAGTCCTACAGTAAGGAATCATGTTTTTAACTTTAACTTGGTGTTCCCAAACATACTGGACCACAGACCTACCCTTCCTGATATCTTGTGGAAATGTATTCCATGGAACCCCTTTCCTTTGAGAAATACTGGTCTAAAGTGATCAGAACTAATAATGTAAATGGTGAGTACTGGTCTAACCAAAATAATGAAATAATTACCCTGGGAAGATGTAGGGATGGGAAGTGAGTGGTGGGGTAGGAGATGGAAGGTGAAAGAGCCAACTCTTCATCTTCCATAGTGGGAACTCAATAATTCATAAAACCAAAAAATCAAGAAGTAGCATTATATACAGGTTATTTAAAGATTTGGGGGTAAAATTCCAAAAAATCAGTTGCAAGAGTTGAAAGTGATTGCCTCTGAGGTGGGGGAAATGAGAGTAAGAACTGCTGTCTTTATAACAAGCCATGCAGAGCTTTTTGACATTTTACATTATATACATGTTTGATAATAAAAAGATAAAAACAGAGATCACATTCAGGCTTCTTCTCACTGGGTTTTTTTGTGCTGTGTATATTAAAATTCAGAAATATACGAAGGACTTTCAGGGAAAATATTTTTGCTGTGAACTCAAGGTGCTATGAAACCATAAAAACAAAACATACAAAGCCTTGAGATTTTCACTCTGCTATATATTTGTTTGTTTGTTTGTTTTTGGGAGGAAGACCAGCCCTGAGCTAACATCCGTCGCCAATCCTCCTCTTTTTGCTGACTGGCCCTTGGCTAACATCTGTGCCCATCTTTCTCTACTTTATATGGGACGCCGCCACAGCATGGCTGACAAGCAGTGCATTGGCGGGCACCTGGGATCCGAACCTGCAAATCCCGGGCTGCCAAGCGTGGACTAAACCGCTGCGCCACCGGGCGGCCCCTCACTCTGCTATATTTGATAAGAAAAATGATTATAATAGTTTTCTTTTGAATAATGATAAATGGTTTATGGTTATGAGAATTAAAATTAGAAAACAAAAAAACTAGGGGCCGGCCTGGTGGCATAGTGGTTAAGTTTGCACACTCCATTTTAGCGGCCTGGGTTCATGGGTTCGGATCCTGGGCATGGACTTACATCACTCATCAGCCATGCTGTGGTGGCGACCCACATATAAAATAGAGGAAGATGGACACAGATGTTAGCTCAGGGCTAATCTTCCTCAGCAAAAAAACCAAAAATAAAACCTACACCATTATAAAGTATTGTCACTGTTACTACTATCCATTAATAATGATAATAAACTACATTGTGATTTTCTGATGCAGAGGTTTGATTAAAATGGGGAAGGGTAGGAACACTTTGTTTTCTGATCAACACAAACAAGTTCAAATAGAAACAAGTTACTCTCTTACCTCAGTTTACAGCCAGACTGCACATTGTAACCAAATAATACTGGGGCCCGGATCCCCTCTATTGCTAAGCAGTCTTGCTGGGTTGTGCTACGAAGAATAGTAAGTTGTCCATATCTATTTGTGGTCTGAATAATCACAGATATTCACAGGAAGTTAAGGGACAATCACCCAATACTGAAGCAGTCTGAGTCTCAGGAGACAGTGTCACATGTGTGACAGGAGTGAGACCCAAATACCCCTTCTCTGGGCCTCTGGGGTTTTGACAATTATTTCCCAGGAGAGGGCAAAAAACAGTTATAACTATTTTCCTCGATTAGTAGATCCTCAGAAGAAAAAGCCTCAGAAACTGGCCCTTCAAAATTAATTCCAAATTTTCAAAATCACTAAATTTGTTTGAGTCTCTGATAAGTGTGAAATTAAATATATCTAAATGTCTGTCAACTTTTCCGTCTTAAGATTTTCATTATAAAACACTGCCATTTTCCTGGGCCATGCTGTTTCACCCCCAGCTGCCAGTCTCCACACAGCCCCAGTTGCTGAGCAGCCAGACCCACCCCCACGAGGCACCCAGAGGAAGCACTGGCCGAGACTGGTCTCTCCAGCCCATGGGACCCTCAGCAATCAAGAAAAGTGCGGCCCACGCACGTGGACAGGGAAATTAACCTTCCCTACAGAACCAAAAAGGATATCCCTTCTGGGGCCGAAATCCAGCAACTAATGGAAGTCCCACAACATAACCAGGGTTTCCACTGAGAGGAACTGGCTTTGTATTTTGCTGAAAGACAATACAGAAATGCTCCCAAATAATTCTCATTTTAATAAGGAAATGGCAGGGGAAAATGAAATGCCTTTCATAATAAAATCTGGGACTGCCAACCAATACAAGAATTTTTCCCCCTACTCAGAACTATAAATATATCTGCTGAGTGTGGGAGTGCCTCGTGCTGTAGAAGAACAACCGCACGTGGAAGAGAATCTTAGTCCCAAATGGAAAAAGGTACAAGGACTCTGCCGGATTTCTTTACAAACTCCATACGCTCTATGCAAGACCTTTGTTAGTACAAGGGGTTAGATGTGGTAACAGTTCTAAACTGAGACTTTTTTTTACTTTGAAGTTATGACTTCTTTTTACTTGGCAATTAAATACTTGTACAAAATTGATCAAACTTACCTGAATAAAACGAATTTCAAACTTTTGCTGGAATGGAACCACTGCACTGCTAATTGTCCCCAGGAGGAGAGAGAGATCAGCTTTTGTTATATCACCTGCATCTGTATATGTGAGGCTGTACTTCACCTAAAACCAGAAAGATGCTCCAAATTACCTGTTCCCGTTACACTCCTGTAGCTGTATTAATAACTCAAATAACCCATCCTTCCACTTGCCGAAGCTTCTCTTTCCTGTCTAATCTGATTACTGAGGTGTTATCTCGGCATCAACCCCCAGCTGACAGACAGGGTGATTTGAGCCTCTCTGTAACCAATCACCTAAGTTCCAAATCAGCTGGTCTAAGCAGAATGTAACCAGTCTATCTCTGCAGAGGAAACGTGTTAAAATAAAACAGCAGCAACAATAACAAATTCTGATGTATTCTTGTAAGTCATTAGGTTTGTGGAGAAAAACCACACATGATTATTTCAGAGACAAGTAAAGAAGCGTCCTCTGAGGAGACAGCATAAAGGCCAGGTCAAGAAAAGCAATACCACAGGATGGGCAGAGCCCCGGAGGGTGTCCAGTTACCCCTGGGGACCCCTGGCGTGAGTCGGCCAAACAGATCGAGCTTTCAGAGCCACATTGGGCACCTACCTCAAGAACAACATTAGAGCAGAGTCTCACATCCCCAGCCTCGAGAAGAGCCTGCTTCAACACGGCAGTGTTTTCTAGTCGGGTTAGCGTCTTATTTAGAGATTGAATGACTATGGACTGAACAGTGATGGGAACCTGCGAAGTACAGAAGTCCTGGATTACTAAGGACACACTACGACAGAGGTGACTGGGTTAAAATAATGAAAAACTTGGAACAAACCTCCACTGATATACTGCCAAGTAGGGAAAAGCATGCTACAGAACATGTATATACATGTATATACAGAATATGTATAATTCCATATTTGCAAAAATACGGATATTTATATGTAAATACATACATACGTTCACAGAAAATACTTGAGAAGGATATCACCAAAAGTGGTTACCTCTGAAAACATATGTTCACACAAAAACTTGTACACAAATATTCATAGCAGCATTCGTAGTAGCCAAAAACTAAAAACAACCTAAATGTCCATCAACTGATGAATGGGTAAATAAAATACAGTATATCCATACAAAAGATTATTATTCATCCATAAAAAGGAATAAAGTACTGATACATGCTACAACATAAATAAATCCTGAAAACATTATGCTAAGTGAAAGAAGCCAGACATAAAAGGCCACATATGATTCCATTTATAGGAAATGCCCAGAATAAGCAAATCCATCAAGACAGAAAATAAATTAGTGGTTGCCAGGGGCTGAGGGAAAGGGTTGGGGAAGAATGAAGAGTGACTGCTAATGAGCACGGGGTTTCTTTTTGGGGTGATGAAAATGTTCTGGAATTAGATAATGGTGATAATTGCACAACCTTGTGAATACACTAAAAACCACTGAATTGTACACTTTATAATGGTGAGTTTTATGGTATGTGACTTACATCTCAAACGTGCACACACATACACAAAACTCCATCACACCATCAAGCATATACTCTCACTTCTAAAGCACAGCAACACCAGCTCTGTACACACACGTGTGCATTCACACAGTCCCCGGGTACATCTCCCTAAACCCTCAAAACCTCCCTGAATATACACTTGACCCAATTTATACATAACTTCTACACACACACACACACACACACACACACACACACACACACAGTGGTTATCTATGGGTCTGAGTGGTGGGATAATGGGTATGAGAAAACAAGAGACAGACGAATCTTTTAAGCAGAATCAGGAAGCCCTGGTTAGCCCAATGCTATTAAAGGACATTTTTCATTATGGCCATTGCCAGCAGAGTGACAAAGCAGCAAGCAATTCTTTAAATGGCTTGAATCTCTAGATAGTTGGGCCTCTTCATACTGTGTGACAAATCTGACGTTTGCTCTGAATGTCAGCTCTTAGAAACCACTGTTTAGGAAGAAAACTAACTTGTATCCAGTTGTTTATATTGCTTGAACTTTGCCCTCAATCATGTACCACATTGTTTATAATTCAAAATTACTAAGAATTTAAGCTGTTAGTTTTTAGATAAATAAGTAGTCCTTATGTGTCTGCTCCCATGACCAAGACGACCTTCAACTGTCCTTATGAGTCAAACCTCTCGTGTAAGAACGTGACGTGGTTCACAAGCAAAGATGAGCCGTCATGTGAAAGAGTGGAGAAGGGCAAAACCAACCACCGCAATGCCCTCCGCATAACAAGCCGCACCCATGGGTTGAAGAGTTACACAGAGTCCCATGCTATGAGTTAATTAGCTCATGTTTAAGTACCAAAAGACAACCCTGGATTCCCTTATCTGAACAAACTGATCCCTGATTCAGCAATGACACTGGGTTCCAAGAACGTGCATGCCCTTCCATACCAGTCTCCGATGGAGCCACTCCCGTGGTGTGTGGGCGTGGTCAGCAGAAACCAGAGGGTCCAGCCTAAACAAGTACTGGAAAGATGGCTAGACGAGTGTAAATGGCAAGAGCTGCACTAATCTATCAACTGCCACTGGAACAGCCACAAGAATGAAAATAGCAGGGCTGTTCTCGTTTCCTGAATGGCCTATTCAATCATATCCCATCCCCAAATGCCCACTGACAAAGAACTAAAGCATACTTAACAAGGAACGACAGGGCCATCACAATCTTTCACTGATGGTTCAACAGATATTGACAATGATTCCAGGCAATCATAAGAGGCTTCACTTAATGAGGAGACTGGACACAATTTTTGTATTTCTAATCCCCTAACAGACCTTGGAAGTTGTTTTTAAAAATTTAAACAAATCTCTGATTAGTTAATATGCTTGCCCTTCAGATCGGTGTCACACGGATCTGAGCTTGAAGTCCCAGTCCGCCACTTCCTGACTGCGTGGCCACAGGATGCAGAGAGAATGTGTGTGAAGCTTGCATCTCTGGGCCTGGCACACAGTAGAGCTAGTCCAGTGCCATGGTTGAGAATAAGGTCTCTGGGGCCAGACAACCTGGATTCCTGTCCCAGCTCTGCCACTTCCCTGCTGTGTAGCGTTGGGCAAGCTAATTCATCTCTCTGTGACTCAGGCGCCAGAGAGTGACAATACCAGGACCTACCTCCCAGGATCACTGTGACGACTAAAGGACTTCAGACATGTACAGCACTTGCAACAATGCTTGGCACACAATACATGCCTTTTACTAACAGCCCATTATTTCTCATAACAGGTCTTCCCTACTGACTTGAACCGATCCCCTAGTCATTCATTCACTTAACACATAACCCACTGAGTGCCCAATACATATTAGGCACCGCCCCAGTACTGAGGATATATTGGGGACAGGGCCCCTGCCCCCCTCAGATGGCTCAAGCTTTAAATGGTAGAATCAAAGCATTTTCTATTGGTTAGAGGTATTTGAGAGCTAGTCTACTACATGACTTTCAAACTGGGTTCCCGGGAGCCACAGGGTTCCTCAGAGGAACCAAACAAAAGAGAGAGATGGGAAGGCCGGGCAGATGGAGGGCTTCTGGCCCCCACCCCTACTCCACCCAGGGGCTTTGGGTTCAATGCAGGTTACACGCTAGGGAGAGTTCTGCTTCACATTTCACTTGAAGAAGCTCTATAAAACAAGTTTGAAAACACTTTCACAGATGAGGAAACCCAGGCCCACACACAGCACTGTGAAGTCCAAAGTCACATGACTATTTCCTTTCAAATGTCACCTCAAACACATGTTTGTGTCCAGAGACTTAATGAAACTAATTACTGTAGGCATCGCTGTCCTGCATGCTTCCCATGCGCCAGACGCTGCACCAAGCTCCTCGTGTGCATTCTCCCACTGGAGTCTTACATCAAGCCTCTGGGCCCTCACCATCTGCTTGACCATGAGGGAGACTGAGGCATATGTTATACAAGAAAATAATGGCAAAGTTGAGTTTTGAGCCAAGGCACACCAATTCCACAGGCTTTGGGAGACTATGACAAGGCCATCGCCTTGGGCCTCTTTGGGGACTGTATTCACAGGCAGGCATAGGGTGCAGACCCAAGAATAAGGGGTAGATCCATGTTCCTTCTCTCTGACGTGTCCACAAAGAGACGTTGGCCTCCTGACCACAGCCTGACAGAGCCCCTCGGCTGGGGGCGATAAGGCTTTGAATAGAACCTACCTGCAACTCAACCCCTGAAGCGACCCTGCGAGTGCTCACCTCCTACACAGGGGTACATTCACGGGGCACAACGTCTATATCTTCTACACTGACAGCGTCCTGGGAGCTAGCCAGCTCTCCCGACAAGAGACCAAGAAGATATCAAGGGATGGCCTGAAAGCCCAGAAGCCAATCACACCCACTGTCAAGCAAGACAGCTATGACATTTAAACACTAAAAAGTATGGAACTAGGAAAACTGAGGAAATTTGAAAATCTGACCCTTTTGTGATTACAAAAGGGTCATCTATTAAGGAGTTTCCTCATTTCATTTCCGCTTGCTTGCTTTTCGGCAAATGTTTTTGTTATTGGCAGTAACGTACCTTCTAATCATAAATGTAGTCTTTTCAAAGGGCTCAGAAATAAGACAGTGTGTTATAAACTAACTTTCCATAAGACATACTCTTACCTTTGTTTTTGAATTAGGCACCTAGACAAAAAAAACAAAAACAAAAACAAATTTCGTTAACTACATCAAAAAAAAGCATTTTCATTGCTTTTTCAGACCATGACTCAAAGGGCATTCTCATCTACTTCATTAGTCACAGACTTCACAAAGAGGAAAAGAGAATATCCTTAATCAAGACTTGCCATCTACATATTTTTATATCTATATCATAATCAAAGAGGCAACTTTACATTTCTCTTCTATACTCATTTCCTTCAGATTGGAACCTTAATAGACCAGATCAACAGAGCTAGTCTCAGGAGGCCTCCACACTCAGTGTAGTTACTCAGTATTTTCGATATGGTCGCCAGCAACACAGCACTGTGGGGGAAGACATGGCTCCTATCCTCCAGGGCACTCTCACTGAGCCTGTCCTCACTAGAAGGACACCATCGTTTGCCCAGGCAATTTCCAAAGCTTCCTAACTGGTCTTCCCGACTCTAGCCCAAGCCGCCTTGATGCCAAGCTCCTGGCTCCCCAACACAGCCAGAGCTCTCTTTCTGAAGCTCCTCCCTTCATTTCCCGTCCCCATCTCCCTCAACCTCACTTCTCTAATCACAAGACACGCTATGAGGTCAGTGGGAGCTTTAGGGAAGGAGATAAGTAGACATGTTTTGGGGAGGCCTGTGCTGAAAGAGAACTGAACTTGCACGCCTGAGGGATGACTTCCAGGACAACTGTGAGAAGTCAAACTAACTGGAAGAATTCACAGGCCTCCATGGCTGATTTATGAGAAGAGAGGGAGAGGGAAAGGGAGGAGAAAGGAAAGGTTAAACTTGATTCTGAAAACTGCAGCTCAGATGAATACTGGTGCCAGAGACCACCCTGCTACCATACTCCCCCCTCCAAAAAAAGGAAATCAGGAGGGGGGCTTTCACAATAATATGGTTTTTAATCATTGAAAAATGTCTTTTCCCCTTGCAAGCCTGCATGTCATCCACCAAGTGAGCCAGTGGGCTCGCTCATTTATTCAGTTCAGGCTTCGGCCACTGCAACCAGAGAGAAGGGGGCCTCTTCACCACCATGACCTCATCTCCCTTCTCCCACAATCCGAGTTCCCGTCCTTTCTTGGGGGCCTATTTCATCTGCCAACCAGAGAGTGGATTTTCTATTCTCTTCTGGTCTGTTTCTCAGAGAGATATCTTTTTGGTACTAATATGATTATTTCTGTCACAGACATTAAGATGTTTTTATAATTTCTGAAGTTTTTGGTTATTAAATAAAGCGTTTTTCTTTTTTTCAGGAGACAGACATTACTGGTTACTGCGAAAATAAGTGAAAGCAAAAAGAGAAAGAAAAAATTAAAGCAAAATATGAGCTAACTACATAAAAATAAAAATTATTTTAAGTGATTATTTCAATATCTTTGGTATCAGTATACCAAAGAACTGGAGAATAAAAATTTAAACTTGCATGTCAATCACGTAATGAAATTATTCTATACTCGCCATATTTTAAAAGGTACAAAGAATAGAAAACAAACCTAACAAATCAGTTTCACTTCAAAATAATTCTTACCCTCAAAATTTTAGGGCTGCTGTAATAAGCCATGCTCAGGGCTTCAATTTCTTCACACTGTTCCAAATTTATCCTTCTGGTGCACTTAACAGCTTGGTTAACCAGAAATGCTGGAAATCATAACATTCCCAAGGAAAAAAAAACAATAACAAAGAGAAGACAATTTTCAACTGTCCAATGGTAACTAAAAAATTGTAATCTAAGTAAAACCGCAAAATAAATTATGACATGGATATACAACACACTTAAAATAGGGTTTAAAAAATTATTTTTCAAATAGGGTAATACATTCATCACACGGTTCAAAATTCAAAAGGCACAAAAAGATAACAAGAGAAGTGTCCCTCCCACTCCTTCCCCCAGCCCCCCAGCTACCACCAGTTCCCTTCCCCAGAGACAATTCTTGTGTATCTTTCTGGAACTATTCAATGCAAATAAAAGCGTGTGTATATATATTTTTAGTATTTCTTTCCCCTTTTGGAAACAAATGCATGATATATATTCCACTCTGGTTTTTTTCACTGAACAATATATCTTGGAGTTCAGTCTATTTCAGTACATGAAGAACTTCCTCCTCTTTTTTTTAAGGATAATTAGTATTCTATTAGATATGCTATAATTTATTCAACCAGTTCCCCATTAATGGACACTTAAGTTGTCTCTAGTTTTGCTATCACAAACAATGGTGCGATCTATTATTTTGCATGTGGGCCAGAGTTTCTGTAGGACCAACTCCTAGAAGTAGAACAGCTAGGTCAAAGGGCATTTTCATTATAATTTTGATACATATTGCTAAATTGCTCTTCACAGAGGTTGGACCAATTTACAGTCCCACCAACTATGTAGATTAGTGCATGCTTCTCCACAGCCTTAAATTTCTTAAACTTTGCCAATCCATTTGGTGGAAATGGTATCTCAGTTTGGTTTACATTTATACTGTTCCTACTGAGAGCAAAGTTAAGCATTTTCTCAACAGAACACATTTTCCTTCATGTAACAAATGATGCTTCATTAAGCCACACGCTCTCATCCACTACTTAGCTAGCTTCTTCATAGTGAAGCTGGTTAAAGGATTGGAGAGCCATGCCTGCTACCTTCTACTGCCAGGAGGGTTACTCCACGGTTCTATGATGCTCCTGAAAGGAGAAGCAGGACCCACAGGAGGCAGATGCATAGGTTGGATCCCTGCTCTATCATGCCTGAGTGAGCCTGAGCAAGAAACTAAACATTTCTGTTTCCATATCTAAAAAATGAAGATAACCCTACCACAGAGGATCGTCGTAAGAATCAAATGGAAAAACACATGCAAGCACTTAACACAACACCCAGCATATGGGTATAATAAACTTAATAAATGTTAGCTCTGGATAAACTTGAGCTCCCGTGCAGAAAGAATTTTCCACAACTGGAAGTGTTAAACAACTGAGTGGGCTCGTTTCAGGTAGTGAGTTCCCCATCACTACAAGTGCTCAAGCAGTGACTGCATGTAGTAGAAAAGATTCTGGCCCTGGGTGGGAAGCTGAACTACGTAACCTTTGAGGCCTCTCTCAACTCTAAGACTGTTTAGTTATGAAGCTGTTTAATGACTGTTTAATCATGACTACTACAAAGTTAAACTAAGAGCAAACTCTGTTTACAGAGAGAAAGAAAAACGCCCTCTCTTACCTGCAGGGTTATTATCGGTGCACAGAGATGACGTAAGGGGAGAAGGAAATCTCAAAAATGAATCTGAAGTCTGCAGGTGAACCCCATACTGCAAAGAGAACAACCAATAGCTGTTACGGTTTTATTAAGGCACTCACTCCACACTTCCTGGATGCCTACCGTGTGCCGGGCAGCATTGCAGGCATCGGGAACTCACTGTGTGCTGGGTATTGTGTTAAGGGCTGGCACGTGTTTTTCCATTTGATCCTTACAATGATCCTCTAAGGTAGGGTTATCTTCATTTTTTAGATGCGGATACTGACAACCAAAAAAGAGATGTGGTCCCTGCCTGCATGGAGTTTACATATAGCTGCCCCACACTTTTCTTTTAAGGATGTGTGTTTCTGTGTGTACATGTTACTGTATTTGTAGGCTTTTTTATTATACAATTCCTCTGGAAGGGTATATAAGAAGCTGACCCAAGTGTCTGCCTTTGCAGACAGGAACTGGGTGGCCAGGGACAAGGGTGAGAGAGGTAATTACTAGCAATTATTTAAATAACAGATAATAGTATACATTAAAATCATAACATTGATATGCCTTCCTTCCCAAAACCAAACCCCATGAAATTTTTCCCCAATATTCAAAATAAAATTTACAGCTATTGGGCATACAGCTAATTTTCTTGAATTTAAAAGTATCCAAATGCCTTGGTGCCAGCAAGGGTATGGGGAAACAAGCCTTCTTCACTGGAGCTGGGAGTGTAAACTCCTGCAATCTTTCTGGAGGACAATCTGGTAACAATACTTAAAATTTCCATTCATTTTGACCAAGTTAACCCATTTATAGGAATGTATCTTAAGGATTTAATCAGACAAGTTATGTGTATCTATAAGAATATTCACTGTGGATTATTTATAATAGCCCAAACTAGAAACTAATGTCTGTTAATAGCGGAATGGCTCAATAATAAATAACAACACATACCCAGAAGGAATATTTTGTTATCAGTAAAATGTAGCTCCAACACTAGCTCTAACAAGCTACTTTCCTACACCTGTTTTTCTTATCAGTTAAATGGGGACAATGATGAGTCTCTCACAGGGTCGTGTGAGGTAATGCCTGGAAAGCTTTGCATGGTGCCTGGCACACGGGAAATGCTTAAGAAATGGTAACTTTTATATTGATGTGGGAAGATGCATAAGATTTATCACTGAATAAAAAAGGAAGTTTATAGAACAATGTGGGTAACTGTAAATCCTGCTTCTGTACAAGAGTATATGTATGTTTTTATAGATGCATTTAAAAATCAGGAATACACGTCAATCTGTTAATAGTGGTTTAAAGTATGCATTTTAATGGAAACAGAGGGCCCTTCCATTTTTACTTATGTACCTCTATACTTTTAACTTTTAGAACAAGCACATGTTGCTTTTATACTTATCTTTTAAAAAGATGCTTCTGAAAAATTTGAAGTTTTTCAAAGTTAATGTATATCACACTTAAAGGTTTACTAATAAATAGATAATAAAATAGCATGCACCTTCCCAAAGTCTGTAGAACTAAATACAACTTTGAGAAGAAGACCAGACGTCCAATCAGTCTACTCTGTGTCCCCAGCAGCACACCTCAAGCACTCGCTACATCTTTTGAGGCTGAGAACAAAGAATTCTACAGGGACAGATGCAAGCTTACCGCAGAATAAACGTCCTTAAACCCTATGTTAGAATTCAACTACTCAATTTTAATTTTCTTGATCTTTGATTTATGGGCACAAACATTAAGTTTTTCCATCTATAATATGAATTCTATGTCTCGGGGAAGCCAGTTTTGCTGGGCACGTACTGAAAAATTACAAGGACAGGATATTTGCAACAGGATGAGTAGACTTAAGTTCTTGGCTCACCTCATATTTATCAGTATTCGGAGTGTCCAATTTGGTTGGGAAAGAAGTATCTGATTCTGCAGTCAATGAAAAACCATTAGATGTTTCCACCAATTTATCAAAATTGTTTTCATCAGGCACTTCTGGATTAATAAAGGATAATGCAGGTTTATCTGTTTTTAGAAAAAGTATTTAAATCAGTATAAAATATAATGTGTATATTACATATAACATATATAAAATTTTGGAAACAATTTTTAGCAGTATTAAGGCTGATGTGAAAAAAAGTGTCTTTCTATACTCACTTTCCCCACTTTTTAAAAGATAAGATTCACTTTCGAGAATCTTATTAAATAAACAGGATCCCCAGACTTGGCCTTTTTCTCTAACAGTGTGGAAGCAATGGTTTCTAAAGCCTATAGGTAAACAGCACAACAGAAGCCAATTATAATCAATCTCTTCCTCCAGCCTACGGACTGAGGAGTCTGCTGCATAAACCTCTCAGAGAAAGCTCTCTCCAGACTGGGAGGGGAATGAAAGATTCTGTTTCTATCCTCACACAGCCACCTCCAAAGCCCGGGAAAATAATGTGCTGAGTATGGAAGAGAGCGAAGAAGGGAACAGGCTGGGATGTTCACTGGGCTGGTGCTATGTCAGAGAACATGACCATGACTGACCACTCATTACTTTAGATTACAAATTGCAGAACATTCACCTAAGGTTTCAATTGCAAGGGAACAAAACCAAAATATAAAGACATTCTGAAAAGATGATGAAGTTTAATTGATAAAAACCATGAATATGTCTCTGGTCTTTGATATCTTGATATTTTCACATTACATGTACCTTGGATCTAGACACGTATTTGAACTAAATGCTCAGATAAAAATAAAGATCCTGTTTTCATGCAAATATTCTGAGCAAAAATAAAAGAGAAAAAAGGAAATTGAAACCAAAGCTGAACCTGATTATCAACCATTACACTAGGAGGAAATAAATTAAAAAAAAAATACATATACTTAAATAAATCTAGATTCCTATGCATGTCTACATATTATAAACACCTTTGAAATAAAGTACGGGATTTCAAAAGACAACCACACAATTACTTGTAAAGAAAACACGTGTGCCCACAGGCCTATAAAGTTACTTGCAGCAGCCCGTAAAGCGGCCTCAGAAGATACACCCTAGTCAAACCACAGAATGGCTGCTTTAGATCTAACCGAATGGGACATTTTTCCGTAAAAGAACTTTTAAAAGAAAAAATTTTCAGAGTTTCACAAAGTACATCACTATGAAATACTTACAGTTTGTGACATGAATGCAGAAAATAGATGGATTGATCTGGTCGACAAGTCTAAATACCCTTTGAGGTGGGTTTGCTGTAAAATTCAGTAAATAGATGGCTGCTTTTTGACTACAAAACTGCCTATCACCCCTGAAAATTAAAAAAATAATAAAAATTTTTAAGGCATATGCACACAATCTTAGCAAGATTATTTTAAAACTGTCAGACGCTTATATTGTACTATATTAACAACTACACAGAGGATATTTACAAAAGCGTGATGTTAGAATTGAATCCATTTTTATTTCGTTTATTCAGCGTTAAAATGTTTGGCATTTGAAATTTTTCCTCTACCAGGGCAAATATTAAGACAAGTAGAGTAACGTTTAAGGAAATCTTGTCAAGTATGGAATATAGATCAGGGTATAATTTTGATGTAAATGAACTCCGACAGAATCAAGTATATAAACTCTGACAGAATCAATTATACAAAATTTTGCAGAACTTCAGATTGTTTGTAAGTACCCAGAACAGATCCAAAATTCCTTGTTTTTAGAATAAAGCTGTCTTCAAAGGATTGTGAAAATGAGAAAATGTGAAGTCATCTGAAGTTCTGGGGCTTAGAAGTTAGGGTCCAGACAAGTCTTCAACCAAACTCAGACTGGACAAACCCTACTCAGTTTGATTCAGATACAGACACGGTATGGAGACAGAGATATAACAAAAATGGGAGATATAACAGAGATATATAACAGAGATATAACACTGCTTTAAGGCCTTTTCTCACTTAATCTATATTGCCCAATATTTCCCATATCATCAAGTGTTTGTGTAATATTATACTAAATGGCTTCATTGTACACCTACTTATTAAGATACCCCAATTTTTTTAACCAATCCTCTACCATTGGTTTGGGTTGTTTCTAATTTTCCCCGATTGCATGTAGTGCTGTAATAACATCCCTGTACATACATCTTTATCAGTGTCTCCAGTTACTTCCTTAGGCTCTGTCCCCTGAAGTGGAATTGCTGGGTCAAAAAGTAGGTACATCATTCAAGGCTTGGAGACATGTTGCCAGACTGCCGTCCAGAAAGGCAATCCTCACCCTCACCTGCTCTTGCCAGGACTGCCTGTTATCACTCAGTTTTCACCCTCTGCCAATTTCATGAGCAAAAATCTGTTATCTCGTTGTTTTAATTTGAATTTTCTCATTTACTAGTGAGGTTAAACATTTTTCCACATGGTTACTGCTCACTGGTATTTCTTCTTCAGTAACTTGTTTGCTCATATCTATTCACCATTTTTTATTAGAATGTTTGTCTTCTCATTGATTTGTAAGAAACTTTATTTTTAAGAATCTCCTTTGAGTGTCATGTGTTGTAAATATTTTTTCCCAGTTTGTTACCTTTCAATTTTATGGTGTTTTCTGTCATATAGAAGTTTTAATTTTTTAAATAATGAAATTAACAATCTTTTCCTTTATGGTTTGCCTGTGAGTTAATGCTTAAAAGACTTTCCCTAACCCAAGATTAACCAATCACCCATATTTTTCATTCTTTCATTAATTTTTTTTAACACTTCACTCTTCAGTCTATTGGCAATTTACTTTGGTATAATGCTATGAAGCAGAAATCTAATGTTTTTTGCTTTTCAGTAGTTAACCATCCTACGTCATTTACTGAATGATCCAACCTTTACTCCACGGATGTGAAATGTCATATTTACCATACATTAAATATATAAATAGAAAAATATACATAACATTTTTAATCAGCTGCATGTAAAATTAGTGCATGCAACTGATTTTTGGCCTTTTGATTCTCTTCCACCAATCTACCTATCTGTCTTGAATCAATACACATTATTTTCATTACTGTAGTGTTACAACATGTTTGAAACCCGGTAGCTTGTTCTTCTTATTCAATAACATCTTGGCTCTTCTCATCTGTTTATTCTTCCAGATGAATTTTAGAATCATTTTGACAGATTACCTCTCTCTCATCTGACTGGAATTACATTTATAAATTAAATGAAACGTTTACATAATGATTCTTCCCATCCCACTACATAAACTCTCTCTCCATTTATTCACATATTTTTTCTCTCTCACCATATTTTGAAGTTTTCTTCACATAAATACTGAATAATTAAGTTTATTTCTAATTTATGTTGTATTTCTATTGGTGTTATGAATAGAATCCATTTCCATTATATTTTTTGAACGGTTATTGCTGGGGTATAAGAAAGCTATTGATTTATTTTATAATTGGCACTTTTCCAAATGCTCTGTATAGTTCTAAAGGTGTGTTGGTTGTTATTGTGGGCAAAGAATATTTTTGAAAAACCATGAGTAGTATTTACAAGAAAAGATCTAACACTGAAAATTTACAAGTCCTACTGGGCTTTAAAGGATGAGTAGGAGTCAGACAAACAGAGAGGAAATAGGAAGCTAATCCAAGCGCAAAAACAGCATTGGCCAAGGATGGGTAATGTACTGATGGTGCTTGGAAAACTCTGAGTACCAAAGTTGGTCTGAATGGAGGATTCAAGATGGGGTTAGTAGGAAACAGGGTCTGAAAGAGGTTGGGGAACGGATCTGAATCCACCAGGCTAAGGAATCTGTAGGTAATGAGAGCTTCTGAAGGTTTTTTAGCAAGTGAGTGACAAGATAAGGTGTGAGCTTAAAAAGTGGAAGCAAATAGGAAGGGACAAACACAAGGGCTATCATGAAGGAAGACTCAGCAGAATGGGGCTTCTCACTCCTCCCTCCAGTCAGCTAGCTCTCTAATCTTGTGCAGTATATCAGTATCACTAACAGATCTGTATATTTCTGTCTAGTCCCACTGTCACGACCTTTGGGTTGAGAGGGAAGATACCTATTTATCTTCATCTGCAATAATTTGTTACTTGGTTCTCTGCCACCAGGTTTGGCCCCTGTGATCCCCTGTCCATGCTGCTACAGAATTTCATAAGATGGGAATCTGATCTCCTCACACCCCAATCTCCTGCAGAATTCAGGACAAAATCCAAAACGTTCAGCATACACACAAGTGCCCTCAGGATCTGACCCCTGCCACTTCTCCACACCCTTCTCTAGCCACACTGAATTACCTACAGTTAAGCCAACAAGCCATTCTCCTTCACCCCCAGGACTCTGCCATGTGGCTGCCTGGGCCTGGAATGCCCTTCCCCTGAGTCCATGCTGGCCAACTTCTACTCATCCTTCAGGACCCAGCTCGGCTCAGACCATCGTTTCCAGAAAGCCTTCCCCAGTCCAGCTGTCTGGGTTAGACGCCACTCCTCTGAGTTCTAGTGCCCGGGGCAGAAACTGCCCCTCACTCATCTGTCTCCCTACTCAACGAGCTCTTCGAAGGCACGAGTGTCTAACTCATCTTTGTACCCTGTGCTGGCACACGAGAGGTGCTCAAGAGAGGAATGCTAAGGTGCGAAAGATGATTCAGACGTGAGAGGGCAAGAAAGAGGTGGGCATCAGGGTAGCCTCCAGGTGTCTGGCCTGGGTGTCTGCCTGAAAGAACAACAGTAGAGAAAATCAAAAGGCAATGAGAGAGGGTCAGTCAGGGGTGGAGGGGAAAATTCATTCATCCATTCAACTCATTTTTAATGAGGGCCAACTATGTGGCAGGAGCTGTGCTATGCAAAGAGTGGTATACAAAGAGAGAATTCTTCTTACTCTTATGAGGCTTACATCTAACAGAGAAAACAGACATTAATCCAATAATCTTAATAAATTTACAATTTGTTAGATGATAGGATTAGTTGTTGACAGTTTAGCAAATGTAAATAAACCTTTTATGAATTGGAACCTACATAACAAGAACACTCAATTAACTAGGATTATTAGTTTTGATTTCATTATTTCTACACTTAATACTTAGGAGAAAGTCACAAGCAAAACTAACTCGAAAAACTCTGAGGTTCTTTCCTGAGGGCACTCTGGATTCAGCTCTAACTTCTAAACCAGGGGTCCGCAAACTGCACCTCATCTTGTAAATAAAGTTTTATTGAAACATAGTCATGCCCATTCATTTACATATTGTCTATGTCTGCTTTTGCTCAACAATGGTAGAGTTGAGAGGTTACAACAAAGACCATGTGGCCTGCGAAGCTTAAAATATTTGCTATGTGGCCCTTTATGGAAAAAGCTTGCTGACCCCCATTCTAAATGGTCTATATTTAGAATTACAGTATTGGCTGATAAAAAAAATGACATTCTAAATAATGATCTCAAATTGGAGCAGAACTCATGCTCAGGCTCCTGGTACTTACTCAGGAAGGAAAGCAGAACGATTTTCAACAAACACTGCACCACACTGTAGTCCAGGCAGCCAGAAAAATAATCTGACCACATCTCATTCTCCAAGCATTTTTACAATATTAGAAGTAGATTCAATTTCCCATTGTTAATAAAATAGTTTCTCATGGGAAAAACACACTGTACTTCCAAAAAGCATTCAACCTGTCAATTATCAACTGCTAAAACTTCCCAAGGCTAAACTTAAATTAGCTATCTCTGAATAATAAGTTGGGCCCATCCTGAATAAATTAACCTCTTCCAAGTGCTATTTTTTCAAAAAGCTTTGAAATCTGAATTACGAGAAACAGATCATTCAGAAGAGATTATTTCTTTGCCTTGTAATCCACCGGGAATGTCATTTTCCATTATTCTCCTATACAATGTGAACTGTGACAATTCCTGGTAGATTTACATAACAGAAAGGTATAAACAAAGCTTTCCTGACTATCTATTTAATTTTTTGTTACAAGTACTATGTTCACAACAAAAGCTGTAAAATTAAACTGCACTTTTCACCTTGGCTAAACATGAGACTAAGTCACTGATACAAAAATGTGACATTATCTGTTTACAAATCAAAGTGAAATGTAATTCAATCTCTGAACCCAGAGATTTCACTATACTCTCTTTAAAAAGTACACTCTCTCTTTTGCCTGCACTATCATCTGGCTGGATGCAAATAAGGGATAGATACTATTCTACATATTGTTTTGGACGCCATGGCTTCTGAGGCAAAATTCAGGAAATCAGGTTTGGGTTTTTCAGCCTGGGGGAATTTTCACTTTCTGTACCTAAATTTTATAATCTTGGTCCAATCTTATCCAAACTGCATGTATCACAAACTTACGTGACAAATGGAACTGAGCAGGCAGAAAAGACACTGAAATCCACGGAGCTGCAGTCAGGATCACAGCAGCAGTTGACGTCACAATGTGCTGGAGACAAGTCACAGACACACAGAGCAGCAACTACAGAAACAAGAAGTGAGAAGCAGAGCGTCACAATCAGCAGGTAATGACTGCCCCCTGCCACTGCAACCTACCAAAAATCCATTTCATACAAAAGGTCCACTTTACTTTTCCTATTGCACTTTGAGGGAAATTTGTGAAGTGGAAACTAGTCAGTTCGAGCACTCTTCAATCCCAGGTTTCCCCAAAGTGACTAATCATCTGACTCACTTGGAAAGTTCTGTTTGTTTGTGCTCCACCTACAAGGACTCTGATTTGGTAAGCTGACTATGAAACCCAGACATCTGTGCTTTTCAAAAACTTTCCAGGTGATGCTGATAATTAAGCTAGGTTTAAGAACCAGCATGCTAAATCACTTGCCTGACCACAAGAACCACCAATTTAATACTGCAGATTCCCAAGCTCCTCCTCCGGAGATTGATTCAGAGGAAGGGTCCACTTAAGACCACCAGGAATCAGCATTCTCTACCTTGTCCTTCTCCTCAGATGTCACCTGCTTTGAAGCTTTGAAGCTAAGCCCACATTCACAGGTTATTGGTCAAGAATCACACTGGCTCAGGTGCTTTGTACTTGGGGTCCTAGAAATATCTTTAGTAATTTAAAGCATGGAGAAGAGTAGGAATCTCCCTACTTAGCACTTTTAATTTTTAATAATGATGACTATCTGGATTTTTAATTCCCTATTTTATTCTGTCAAACAGGGGGAAAAAACCCTTTTAAAGAAATAGCAGAGCATGAGAATGATCAACACTGGATTCATGGTAGTAATTATTGCTGGGAGGGAAGGAATCAGATCAGTGCTCCAATGTAATTTTTTTCTTTTTTCAAAAAAGGATTTCAGGGGCCAGTCCTGCGGCCAAGTGGTTAAAGTTCCGTGTGCTCCACTTCAGCGGCCCAAGTTCGCAGGTTCAGACCTGCATCACTCACCAGCCATGCTGTGGCAGCGTCCCACATACAAAAAAATAGAGGAAGATTGGCAACAAATGTTAGCACAGGGTGAATCTTCCTCCACAAAAAAAAGGATTTCATGAAAAACAAAACAAAAAGGATCTCAAGCAAATGCTGGCAGAGAGACTATACAACATTCTTATTTGCATGTATGAATTATTTCACAATAAAAATAAGCTTTAGAAAAATGTAGCTCAAAAAAGGTACAATAACATACTCTGGAAAGAAGTGTATAAGGAGAAGGGTAAGGTTTTGTCAATAAATACACAATCCTTTCTTAGTCTGAGACAAAATTTTCCCCCTTTAGTTTACATGCTTCTCTCTAGCCAAGGACTCCTCTACGAGCTTAGTAAAATAACGCATGCTAACATAAAAAATAAAAAGAGTGTTCGGGCTCCCTGCCTTATGTGTTTAAAATTATAACCTTAATTTGTTTTCTAAAATTTAAAACCCTTGTAGGTAGCTATAACACTACTAAGGACAAAGCAATAGTATTTAATAACTCAGGAAAAAAAAGGTCTCTAAACAGGATACGAATGTACTTAATCAGCCAACAAGTATCTGTCGAGCACTTGCAGGGTCTAAGTAGCACTCAGCTGCTCTTCCACACCTCTTAACGTCTTCATGCCTGGCTCGTAGAGCAGGGTACTAATGAACAGAGCTGATTCAAGATGAAAGTTACCACTCTTCTCTTCCATCTGTAACCCATTCTGCAAATGGCTGCCAGTTCTCTACTCAGAGCCAGCCTCCTGCTCCAACACATACCAAGGGTGTGACCTAAAAAAGGCAGGTAATTCACCTCCCTGAAAAACGGGGTAACCCACATCATAGGGTTGTTACGAGGATTAAATGAGATATATTACAGACGAAATGCTTAGCACACTGCCTCCTACACAGTACGCAGTTAATAAATGCCAGCTGTCGTTTATCATCATTACTTTCACAGGTCTAAGGAGGGGTCCTTTAAAAAGATGAAGGTAAGTGAAAATTCATTCCCCCATACTGGAAAAAAAGCCCTGAACACATGCCCTAATAATGATGGTTCAAGAATAGCTTCATTCTGGGGAGAAGGTGGATTAATAGATGGAATACTTACATGGATAAAAGACAACCCAGTCCAAAAACCTTAGAGAATTTTGGGCCTTGACTACGCGGCTGTATTCTGTCCCAATTTATCACTGATTTAACTTCCCTACTAATTAATCAAATGAACAGTTTAAATATAAAAGAGTTTTGTTTATATGTATATTGAAAGAGCAAATTATATTTCTCTGTACTTTTTCTTACAGACTACTCCTAACTTATAAAGGAGGCCCTTTGGAGAAATAATGGTTCAGTAACTGAAGTCCTATAGTTCCGGATGTCAGCCAATGATGACTTTTCTATTTACTAATACTGAGCAGTACTCAATTTAAGAAAAGATCTTTTTCTCATAAGAAGGGATAAAAAATACTGCATACCTATTGAAGTTACAGTCAGTGGACTTAGAATTTTTAAGATCACAAACCCTTTTGAGAAACTGCTGACTGCCATGAACCCTCAAGCCAGAAAAATGCATATTCACAAAATTTTGCACTCAATCTCAGGGTCACAGACAGACATCTCCTTAAGTCATCAATGTCAAATCAGGCTATAAAATATTCACTTAATGTGTAACTCCAGGATTAGATCACTTTCCGAGAAATATATTATCCCTAAAGATGAATCCTAAGAAGTGGGCATAAGCCCTTACCCCATACCTTCTCACTTCTAACTCAACACGGGAGGAATCCTGAGTTTTCATAATTCAAGTCAACAGACAAGGACCTTGACCTACTCACATTTTGTAAGCTAGACTTCTGGCATCTCTGGTTTGTTTGGTAAGTGAAAAGTTCAATGCATCTTATGCATTTAATTTCCACAACTGTCTAGAAACTTTCGATTTAATTTTGTCTTCGGCCGCAAAGCTGCAAAGATTCATTCATTATTACCTTTAGCATTAACGTTGTCCAGGACCACGGCAAGTACTTTCAAAGATCTGATATCGTCCCACTTACACTCTCTGGGCCTCGGTTTTCTCATATATACGCCAGGGATAATATCTAACTCTCAGGGTTGTTGAGAGAATCTGTGCCGATGAAACACTTAGGAATGCCTGCACACAGTAAGTGTTCAATAAACGTTAACTATCACTATTATTACATCCTCACCCGGGATACCCCCTTCCAGTTTGGATTACGGTGGATCCCCAGGAGTCGGCACTTGGTACCCACCCTCCGTGACCGGGGTGGGCCTGGGGCCAGAGGACGGCCGAAGGGTCCTGGGGGTCTCCGGAGGCCTAGGCGACAAGGCGGGTCGGAGAGTCGTCGGGGCTGCCTCCGTAGAGTTGAGGTCCCCCGTCGTCACCGCGGAGGTGGCCGCAGCCTGGGCGCTCCCAGAGGCCCAGCAGTCCAGGAACACGAGCAGGAGCGGTGGGAGGCCCCGCGGCCCCATCACCTGGCCGAACCCCGCACGTCCAGCAGCAGGGGTACAGCGCGTTGCCAAGCAACCGCGGCCGCCGGGCGCGGGGCATTATGGGAAGGGTCCCTCTAGGCATCGCGAGACACCAGGGGCTGAGGGCGGGGCCTGGACGAAGCGGGCGAGGCGGGGACAGGGCCTTGGAGAGGCGGGCGGGGAGGGGGCGGGGCCTGAGAGAGGGGGGCCGGGGGCGGGGCCTGCGAGAGGCTGGTCACGAGGGGCCGAGACGAGGGTCGGGGATGAGGGATGAGACCCGGGGGTAGTGTGAGTCCAGTGGAGACCAGGGGCTTGTGAAATCCCCTTGTGCTTCCCACGGGGACTGCGGCGCTTGTTTAAAAAATGCGGATTTGCAGCTTACATCTCGGGAGATTCTGATTCAATAGGTCTACAGCGTGCTCCAGCAATCAATACTTTTAACAAATGTCCTGAAGCACTCGGGGGCGGGGGGGAACAGAAATTTGGGAACCGCTCTCCTAAATCTACTAAATAGGGTCTTTTGAAGGAGCACAGAGATCACATCACCATCCTTGAATTTTCTCTCTCCCAAACCCTGTCCGCGCTGGCTTTGCCTTTTTTGTTTTAGATGTATCGCAGGAGGTCGCCAAATAACTTCTGTTCACCGCGTTGTGATAAGGGGGACAAATGAACACAACTTTTTTACAGACAAAACCATTGACAAAAATTAAATAGAATGATTTATACATCTTAAAAGGAAAAAACAAAGCAAATCTACTGTAACTCTGCAAAATGACACGGAGACCGCAAGACTGAGGGAAGCACTTCCATTCCAAACTGGCTTATTTATACAGGTGCTCCAGCCCAGGGTTGTTGGCTATACCTCTGACAGTTAATCTCCTTACAACTCAGAAGTAGATGTTAAAATACTTAAACGTATCATGGTATTTATTCAAGAAACACATTTACACAATACAGAATAATGCCAAAACAGTATATGCACCTAATTTATTAAATTTATATAACAAAGCTAAATCATCAAAGTGACATCTTGAGCATCTTCCTGTGGCATTCAAGAGAAAGTGTACAAAAATATAATTGGATCACTCAAAAGTGTAATACAGATATTTCCAAATACTCTTTCTCCAAAGGATTGCTTTAGTGTCTGATTGAAATTTTGGACCTTTTAATAACTGACACAATGCTTCCCTTAAAATATATGTATTTTTTTCCAAACCTTCATCTCATAACTTTTAAACCCAGGGCTTATTGGTGGTGTTTTTTAAAACCTTCTCTTTACTTCCAGGCCTCTACTTTCTTTTGTATTCCTTACTATCTGGGAATCACTTTGTCCTGTTTTCTGTTTTGAAATTTTAGGCTGTTGGACTAAATCTTGATAAAGTGCCCTTCGGCTCTAACATTTTCATCTTTATGGTTTGGGAAATAATCTCACCACCCCTTTTTGTCCAATCTCAAACACTCGGTAGATGGCCCAAAAGTAATTTTATGACATCTTACAGAGTTGAAATGAGGGTTGCATCAACTCAGATCCATTTTGCAGTCCTTGGGAACACTGAAACTTTTCATTTCACAGATGACCCATTTCTGCCAGGCTTTCTTCATCTTTCAACCCAGGGGATTCTTTCTCTGTCTTCTCCCTTGGCCTTGGCAGTTTCCCTCATTAGGATGGAAGGACAAGAGGGGGGGCTGAGATCTATTTCCATATTTTGTCCAAAACCGCAGCATTTGGGTTGTGCGTAAATGTTTGTATTTAAAAATGTCCATCTGCTTCTCTCGGGTTATTGGCATTCTCAATTCCTTATAGTCTGTGCCAGCGTTGGGAGGAATCAAGACAATTCAGCTTTTTGGAATTCTGCACTTGGAAACTGCTGCATATGAGGAGCCTGAAAAACCAGACAGGAGTAGCTGGGTGGAAAACCAGCTAAGGCTGACTTCACAAGGCAGTATTAACCACTCTGTCTTAGTCTTTGGTATGGTTTGGGGTGAATTGGTTATTATTGTTATTATTATTGCTAAAGTTGTGGCTTCTAACCTGTCGAAAATTAGATATCCAATTTTTCCTGTGATTAAGTATATCTACCCATCTTTATTCATCTGAGCCAAATATCTTACAATAGGAGGCAGAATCATCAAGGTTTCTAAAGGAATTGCTTAGCGCTAGGGGAAGGTCAAGGCTGCCTGAGGACAAAAGATGGACTCTACCATTTTGACTGAAGTGAGCAGTCCAATAATTGATTTCTAAATCAACACCCAGAAGAAAATAATCCACAACTTCTCTCCTCCTCCCAGTTCCCACATGCCTGATCAACCTGCCATTCTTGGTCTTCAAATGTTTTCTGAAACATTATGGGGGCAGAAGGGCTATTTGAGCAGACTACACATTTTTGAACAGTCTCAAATTTACAAGTTTGACCTTTTCTGAAAATGAAGTAAGAAATACGGTCACAGACATACACTGACAGGAATGAAATGAGAATTCCTTGTTTACCAGACAACTTTAAACTTGCATCCTATTATTGGCTTTTTAAGAATCAGTTTTGTTTTTATTATTTTCAGATTGAAACATTTCACTCACAACGAAGGGTACAAAAAAGAACACCACTATACACTGCACCAAGATTATTCAGATGTTGACATTTTGCTGCATTTACCTCACATTTCTTTTTAGTCAGGTTTATTGATGGATAATTTATATACAGTTTAATTTTTGTGTGCAGTTTTCGATATACAGGTTTTTCCTTATGCATCAATGTACAGGTTTTTTTGGTGCACAATTTTATGAGTTTTAACAAACACATATAGTCAGGTAACCACAGCCACAATCAAGATATAGAACAATTTTACCACCCTCACAAGTTCCTTCATAGTGAACCCCTCCTACCACTCCAGACCCTCACGACACTGATCTGCTTTCTGTCTCTATAGTTCTCCTTTTTCCAGAATGTCACATCAATGGAATCACACAGTGTGCAGCCTTTTGAGCCTGGCTTCTTTCACTTAGCATAATGCCTTTGAGATTCATCCATGTTGCATGTATCAATAGTCCATTCCTTATTATTATTATTATTATTGTGGTAAAAAACACATAACATTAAACTTATCATCTTAATCATTTTTAACTACAGATCAGTGTATTAAATCTTTTCACATTATTGTGCAACAGATTTCTAAAACTTTTTCATCTTGCAACACTGGAACTCTATACCCACTAAACACTAATTCCCACGTTCCCTCCCCCCAGCCCTTGGTAACCACCTTTGTATTTTCTGTTTCTATGATTTTGACTATTTTAGATATTTCATATAAGTAGAATCATATAGTACTTGTCCTTTAATGACTGGCTTATTTCACTTAGCATAATTTCCTCAAGTTTCATCCATGTTGTAGCATGTGACAGTATTTCCTTTTTTAAGGCTGCATAATATTCCATTACATATATATCACATTTTCTTTTTCCATTCATCTGTCAGTGGACATTTGGGTGGCTTCCACCTCTTGACTATTGTGACTAATGCTGCTATGAACATAGATATGCAAATATCTCTTCAAGATCCTGCTTTGAATTCTTTTTGATATATTCCAGAAGTGGGATTGCTGGATCATATGTAATTCTATTTTAAATTTTTTTAGGAAGTCTATACCGTTTTCCATAGTGGCTGCACCCTTTAGATTCTCACCAACAGTGTAAGAGTTCCAAGTTATCCACATCCTCGCCAACACTTGTTAATTTCTGTTCTTTTGATAATGGCCGTCCTGATGGGTGTGAGGTAATATCTCGTGGTTTTGATTTGCATTTCCCTGATATTAGTGATGTTCAGCATCTTTTCCTGTGCTTACTGCACATTTGTATATCTTCTTTGGAGAAATGTCTATTCAAACCCTTTGCCCATTTTTTAATTTGGTTATTTGTTTTTTTGTTGTTGAGTTGTAGAAGTTCCTTATATAATCTGGACATTAACCTCTTATCAGATATATGATTTGCAATTATTTTCTCCCATTCAGTAGGTTGCCTTTGGACTCTGTTGATTGTTTCCTTTGACACACAGAAACTTTTAAGTTTGATGTAACCCCATTTGTCTATATTGTTGCCTGTGCTTTTGGTGTCATATCTAAGAAATCATAACCAAATCTAATGTCTGGAAGTTTTTCCCCTGTGCTTTCTTCTAGGGGTTTAATAGTTTTAGGTCTTACATTTAGGTCTTTAATCCATTTTGAGTTAATTTTTGTATATGATGTAAGGTAAAGGTCCAACTTCAATCTTTTGCATGTGGATATCCAGTTTTCCCAGCACCACTTCCTGAATAGATTGTCCTTTCCCTATTGTGTAGTCTTGTCACCCTTGTCAAAAATCATTTGTCCATATATGCAAGAGTTTATTTCAATCCATTCCTTTTTATTGCTGACAAGTATTCCACAATGGAGATACCACAATTTCTTCATCTGTTCACCAGTTGAAGTAATTTGGCTTTTTCCAGTTTGGGGCAATTACAAATAAAACCACTATAAACATTCACATACAGGCTTTCCGTGAACACACATTTTCATTTCTCTTGGGTACATACCTAGCAGTGAGATTTCTGGATTGTATGGTGGATGTATGCTTAATTTTATAAGAAACTGCCCAACTTTTTTCCAAAGTGACTGTACATTTTACATTCCCACCAACAGTGTGTGAGAATTCCAGTTGCTCCACGTGTTCATGAAAACTTGGTATGGTCAGTTTTGTTTTCATTTTCGTTTTTAACTATTCTAGTAAGTGGTGGTATCTCATTGTGGCTTTATCAGCTGGCTTTTAATAAATCCAATCACCTTGTAATGGCACATTTAAATTGCATTTTAATCTTGGGGTGCCAAAAGCATTTGTTAAATATTAAGTGAAGAAATGACTTCTTCATTTTTCTGTAGACAAAGAGCCTCAAAAAATGGAAGTGAACTGGCCTCTTGGTACCACACAGGGCACTGCTCTCTCCTCCCCCACTTCTATTTCTGTTTCTGTACTGTAAAAATATTTTCATCGTCATCCTCAGGACTTGCAGATACTTCTGCTTTCATTCCCCCCTTACTGGCAGCCTGTCAGGGAATTCTTTTGAGGTCTGAACCTGCTTCATTTTGCCCTGTCATGGGGTCAGGCATTTCTGCTACAGCTTGTTTCAAGGCATGTACCTTTTGTCAACCCAAATTTGTTAAAAGAATGTGGAGACCAAAGAAAAGCAAATACAAGACTGGGTAAGCTTTTGTCAAAAGCTTCAACCTCACATTGTTGAAGCATGTTTTTCACATCCCAAGTTAGGGCCCATGGTTTGACAGGTATGTGTATAATTGTGAAGACAAGGAAAAAATTGGAACGTCCTGGAAACTTCAGAATTATCACGGCCATAGTTACGAAAAATCTGGATGGAACCAACCCTAATTCCAAACTCCCAGATTCCCTATCTCTATATTATTGTCAATGTATTAGGCGGAAAAAAGATTGCCTGATGAGAAAAGGTCAAGTTGATCTAGGTTTGTTTGGACAAGACTCAAATTGTGCCTCTTTTTTATGGAGATCATTTGTTAATTCCTTAACACAAATAATGAAAGTCCTTCCGATCTGAATTCAGCCACAGGTTCTCCTTCAGATGGCAGCTGCTTACTATAGTTGGATAATAAAATATCAGTCATATTTTAACTTCTGTCCCCTCCCAAAGTGAATCGACCTAAAAGTTTCCTCTTAAAATATTCTCTGAAAGACATAAGAAGCTAGTAATTGCAACAGTTTCTAGGGAAAAGGAAGGAAGGAGAGTCACTCTTCAATCTATTGTGCATGTATTACTTTTCAATTAAAAGCTAATTATTTTTAAACTAAATAACCACAACCATAAAACAAATTTAAAAAACATTTGTTCCCTCACTTAATCATAGTATTCCTATGTTCCATTGGGGGAGCATTTGGAAAATAGGCAAAAATCCTTCCCTCCTTTCAGCCTTGGCCAAGGTCTGCTTAAACTAGACTTGAAAGCAAATTTAAAAACTTGAGAACATTTTTTAAGTTAAAAAAAATAGACTCAAACAAATACTGTAGTATTCTATGGTTGTACTATAAGAAGTGTTTACTTTGAGGAATTAGTGAAAATACATCTCACTGCTCTTAGAATTTTTTAAAGGGAAGGCACAGAGGGAGATCAATTCGCTTCCCAGGTAACTTCTATTGCTCATTGGTCACCATGATTTGGAGGCTGGCCTTCAGTTTTGACATTTCAGAAGCGAAGTCTTTCCAGATTAGCCCAGGATTACTGGATCATGGTAAACAGATCTTCCAGAGATCAAGAGAAGAGATGTCCATTTACTGCTCCTACTTATCCTTCAAATTTCACTTCCTCCAAGAGACCCTCCTACCCTGACCCATTAAGGAGGCAGACCCTCACAAATTTTGGAACAAGACGAGTCTGGGTTAATCCTGTTCCATCCCTTATTAGTTGGGTGACCTTGAGCAAGTTACTAAACCTCTCTGATAAAATCCATCATACTGATGTTTCCAATTAAAATCAAGACTAGAGGGGTTTTACTTAACCATATTGATCTTACATATGTATTTCTTTTCTTTCACATCATAAAGCTTGGTTCTCAACAATTCCAACATATTTTATATTTGCTTTATCTCAAAATACACACTTAGCATAGTAATAAGTCTCCGAATAACAATACCAATACTATCACCAAACGCGTGACTATTAAAAAACAGGTTAAGATTCTTTTTTTAGCAGCACACTTTCATTTAATCCTGTTTTTAGCACGATGCCTTGCCTCCACCCTTTTCTCTGACTGCTCTCTCTGAAGCTAGAACTACTCTGTTTCAAGTTCTCTAAAGAATAAACACCTAATCTTCTGCAGGGACTGGAGCAAGGAGTCACAGGCGGGGAATCTGGCATTACAGTTCCTAGTGTGTATGTACAATTAATTATCTGTTTTCAGTCCTTCCTCTCACCCCAGGTACCTGGGACCTTCAATTCCTGAGCCCTTCTGGGGTTCAGCCGCTCCGTCTTGCTTGCTCCTCATTGGCACCTCCTTCTGCAAGACCTAGAGTTTCTCCACTCGGCTAAATCATCCATCCTCTTTCTATTTTCCGAAAAGGATTTGACATCTCTCATGAGCAGTCATCTTACCTCTGATTCTCTGTGAGTTTATACCTTTCTGATTCCTTTTCTATCATTTTAGCAGTGTTTCAGGAGAGAGCCAAGATAACTGCGTGGGTTCCATCCACCATGTTTCTATATGTTTCATGTAAACATATTTCATATCAGGCGTAGAGAGTAGTATAGTGAAGTGATTGAAAGCACACATTCTGGAGCCATGGTGTTTGGGTTCAGATCCCTAGTAGTGCCACTTGCTAGCTGTGTAACCTCAGGCATGCTTTCTGGGTTCAGATTCCTCACATATAAAATGGGGGTAAGAGTGGTACCTATCGCAAAATAGTGTGGGTGGCATGGTGCTGGGCACTTGTGAAGCACTCCAAAAGCTTAAAAATGTTATTAAAGAAAGGACTCAGGATTCCTTAATTGGAAAGGACAAAATCATGTTGATTAATCCCACCTAAAGCTACAGGAGAAAAATGCTTCTCCAGTAATCTTGCCTTGAAGTTGGCTGTATTTTCCTCAGGGTTTAGCAGTTCTGAGTCTTGCAGTTTCACTTTCTCCCTGCAGGTGGCAGCCTTTGTCATCAGAACTTTTTACCTCAGACTGACCCTGAGGGGAAAACAATCTTTATTCTTTCATTGGTTCTATCATTCGCTCAACAAACATTGACTGAGCACCTACTATGTGCCAGGAACCAGGGGAACAGCCGTGGTCAAGCACACAGCGTTGTTGCCTTCTCAGAACTTACAGTTTGCAACAGCTGTAGAACTTAAAGAAGCAAAGAGGATCTCGCAAGAAAAGCTTTCATGTGATTATATGACAATGAAGCTCAAGTCCTAACTGGAGTCCTGACTCAGAGAGAGAATGCCCTCTTGAGTGAAAATGAGGCTGTAAAGGACATTACTTAACACCAATGATTTTTCAGGCCTACTTGCACTTCAAAGGGTTTTCATCAGCTCTACCCTCAGAGAAAAGGGTTGGGAGGCTAAAAAGCATTGAGATAATCACCAGTGCAGAAAGGGGGTGTTGGGGTGTTGGAGTAGGCGGACGGGAGGACTAGGAATTATAGGCCAGAGATAACAACTCCCAAAATGTCCCCAAATTTTTAAGCCAAATATCTCTTTTTAAAGAAAAATTATCCAAAATTTGGAAATAAGACCAAGAGAGGGCAACGTAGTTCTTTCCATGTAATTTAGGACATTGTTTAACACACCCACCCAAGGATTAATTCTCTAGCAGAGGTTGGCAAACTTTCTGTAAAGGTACAAGATCGTAGATATTTCAGGTTTTCAGGCTATGTGTTCTCTGTCAACTATTCAACCCTGTTGTCATGGTACTCTGCCATCGTAGAGCTAAAGTAGCCTTAGACAATATATAAACAAATGGGTGTGGCTGTGTTCCAATAAAACTTTATTACAAATGCAAGCAGCAGGGCCACATTTGGCCTACTGGCCATATATGTAGGCCAAGGAACGTACCTCTGTTCACCCAGCTATTTACTATTGATTAAAGGCTCAGCTTTTTGACCAGTAGAGTTTCAAATTATTTCTCTCCAGTACAAAAGACAACCCCAAAGCTTATAGTTTTTATTACCCTGTGCAGATTAACCAGTTTTGTATCTGTTTCCTACTTCCTGAAATATCTACTTCCTCAAAATGCTCTCTGAACCAGCTTCACCATCTTACTGTTTCCTCCTTAACAAGTTGAATAAATTTTTGACATGCGCTCATTCTTTATTTGAACGAGTCATGTTTTAACTTTTTGACATCGTTGTTTGTTATGTTTTTGTTGTTCCCTGGTAATTAGGAGTAAAACCCATTAACTGAGAGCCCTACGTCATGGTGGAGGGTAGCGAAGACAGAGGATCTGTATCGCATTCTGTTGTCAAACTCGGAGGAGAGAAACTCCCTGTGGTGGGGACAGGGTTTTGGTGCCTTTGGCAAGAAATAAAAAGAGAGGCCCATATAATTTCCCCCCCAATTCCCCTCCCCTTGGCCCAAATAAGGCATAATTCTTTAGATTTCCATTCTACTTTCTTCTCCATGAATTTGACTCCTCTAGCCAAGTCATATTAGCAGAATCATAAAGTATTTGTCTTCTTGTGTCCGGCTTATTTCACTTAGCATAATGTCCAAGTTGTAGCATGTGTCAGAATTCCTTCCTTTTTAAGGCTGAATAATATTCCATGATACGTATATGTCACATTTTGTTTATCAATTCATGCATCAGTGGACACTTGGGTTTCTTCCGCCTTTTGGCTATTGTGAATAATGGTGTTATGAACATGAGTGTACAAATATTTTTGTACAAAAGTTTGATTCCCAGCTTTCAATTCTTTTGGGTATATACTCAGAAGTGGATTATATAGTAAGTCTATGTTTCGTTTTCAAGGAACCAACATTCTTATTTCCACAATGTCTATATCATTTTACATTCCCACCAAGAGTGCACAAGAGCTCCAAATTTTCCACATCTTTGGTAACATTTATTACTTTCTATTTTTTTATATAATAACCACCTTAATGGGTGTGAGGTGGTATCTCTGTGATTTTGATTTGCATTTCCCTAATAATTAGTGATGTTGAGCATCTTTTCCTATGCTTATTGGCCATTTGTATATCTTGCTTGGAGAAATGTCTATTCAAGTCTTTTGTCCATTCTTTAATCTTTCTTTTTATTTTTTTGGCCATTGTTGAGTTGTACGAGTTCTTTATATATTCTCGACATAAACCCCATGTCAGATATATCATTTGCATATATTTTCCCCCATTCCGTGGGTTTCCTTTTTACTCTGTTGATAGTATTCTTTGATGAACAGAAGTTTTAAATTTTAATGTAGTCCAATTTATCTATTTTCTCTTTTGTTGCCTGTGCTTTTGGTGTCACATCCACGAAATCATTGCCAAATCCAATGAAACGAAGTTTTTCCCCTATGTTTTTTTCTGAGTTTTATAGTTTTAGCACTCATATATAGGTCTTTGATTCATTTTGAAGAACTTTTAACTTGTAATGTAGTCAAACTGAATAAAATTTTCCTTAATAGCTTGCACATTTTTATATATGATTGAAGCCATCATTTCTTATCCCAATATTCTATATCTTCTTCTGAAAGTTTTAAAGATTTGCCTTTAACCCTCAGAATGCACTCTTGTATAGGGTGTGATTTAGGGATCCAACTTAACTTTTTTTCCCAGAAGGATAACCAATGTCCTCACAGCAGTTTTAAAATAATTAATTTTTCCCACTAATCTGTAACATTACCTCAGCTTCCTCTCGAGTGTCCGTATAGGCATGAGTCTCTTCTCACTCATAATAATTGCCTAGCTGAGCCTTCAAAAATTGGTTTGAAGAACCTTCATGTCTGTCAGGTCTGTCTACTAAGATCACAGTTTTAGCTTTAAAAAAATCTCTGCCTTCGTCCAGTTTAGTCAGACCGTCTTCTTTTATTTGTCATTCACTCTTCCACTGGTTCTGTTCTGGTAGCATGACAGAAGCATTTTTTTTTAAATTGAGGTGTATATATATATATTTTGTGTATGTGTGTGTGTGAGGAAGACCAGCCCTGAGCTAACATCCGTTGCCAATCCTCCCCTTTTTGCTGAGGAAGACTGGCCCTGGGCTAACATCTGTGCCCATCTTCCTCTGCTTTATATGGGATGCCGCCACAGCGTGGCTGACGAGCAGTGCCTCAGTGCGTACCCGGGATTCGAACCTGCGAGCCCCAGGCTGCTGACACAGAGCGCATGAACTTAACCTCTAGGCCACTGGGCTGGCCCCTTAATTGAGGTAAATTTGACATATAACATTATATGAGTTTCAGATGTACAACAAAATGATTGGATATTTGTATACATTGTGAAATAATCACCACAATAAGTCTAGTTAACATCTGTCACCATACATAATTACAAAAAAAAAAAACCCTTTTTTCTTGGGCCCGACCCCATGGCCAAGTGGTTCAAGTTCCACGCGCTCTGCTTCAGTTACCTGGATTTGTGGGTTCGGATCCCAGGCGCAAACCTACTCCATTCACCAGCCACGCTGTGGTGCTGTCCCACATATAAAGTAGAGGAAGACTGGCAAAGACGTTAGCTCAAGGCTAATCTTCCTCAAGCAAAAAAAGAGGAAGATTGGCAATGGATGTTAGTGCAGGGCAATCTTCCTCAGCAAAAAAAAAAAAAAATCTTGTGATGAGGACTTTTAAGATCTACTCTCCTAACAACTTTCAAATATGCATGACAGAAACATATTTTTTAAAACAACCTAGTTCCTTCTTGATTTCCTGAGCAAACCTTTCCCAGAGACAAAGTCTTTTAGGCATAAGCTTCATTAACTGCCTTCCTAGCTTTTAGGTTTTCATCAGCTTTCTCTACCTCAACACACAAAGAAGCATATCTCTCATATAATAAAGACCCTCTTCTTTTCATTTGTCTTCATTAATAAATATACCCCCATTCTGCAGGTAAAGTCCAAGTCTGGGCTCCCCAAATCCGAAGCCATGACAGAGGCTTATGCAATTAACAAATCAGAGCCAAGCTGAGGCCCCAGTGCTGGGGTGAGCCTTACAAGCACATGACAAGCCAATTGGAGTCAAGAGATCAGCCCCGCCATGGGTCCTGCCCGTGACCACGAATGACGCTCAGAGCAACCTACAGAAGATTTGAGGCTGCCAACTTTGCGGCATCCACCTACACCCCGTGTTCATGCTGTAAAAAGGCTACAATCCCACAAATGAGAGCTCTGTCAACCCTGTAGACTAGCTGCCTTTGCTGTTTGAAATCCAGCCTAAAGCTTTGCTGAAAGACATGATACAAGAAGCAAAAACCTTCTACCCACCAGAGCCTAAACATTTGTAAGCTAAAGCTCTTCATCTTTAAGGTAAGCCTTCCCTGGGACAGAAAGGCTTTTTCACAGTAACCTAATCCCTGTCCCAGCCACCTGCCGAGGTCAAAGCCGTGCCCACGCGGGTGAGGTCAAGGTCTGCCCCAAGGTCCTTGTATTCAGGCCCCTGCCAGTTAAAATCTCGCTGAACAACTATAGCTGTCACAAACTGCCCAGGTCAAGAACCCACTTGACTCATAATTACTTTTAAGCCTAGAGCCCTGATTGCACTAGAAACTGGATCTCCAAGTGTTATTTTAGCCCCTAAATGTCAGTCCTTGTGCCTTTCTCTCAGTTTCTGAAGAGAAAATTAACAGGTTGGCGTTTACAAGGTGATAATTCACTACCCCCTCTCAGCCTTTCCAAATTCTAAACCCACGGAGAAGTAGATGTGTGAATCAGGCAGCTGGAGCTCAAAAGGATCAGTTTTATTGATAAGGCTGATTGGAGAACATAGCTTCGTTGTGCACGCAATCCCCTCTGGATTATGTTGATTTCCCTGGTCACAGGCAGGGTTACTGCAGGCCTCCTCCAGAGGGACAGGCTCCCCAGGGTGGAGGCGGAAACATGAGTGTCTAAAGGTCAGGCCACTGCAAGAAAGAAAAAAGAGAAGAGACTGGGCAACGTGCTCGGCACCTTCTCCTGAACCCACCAATCAGACCCACTCCTCCTCTCAGGGAGGTACAGGAGGAAGAGGTCAGAAGTTTCCTTCAGCACTTCATCTACTGATGGTGGCAGTTCTCTCTTCTGTATGTAAAGAAGTGGAGGATAAGTTCCCTTCTGACAGCTGCCTTTGGTTTGGGGACTTATTCTTGACTCAATAAATAATTGTAGTCATGGTACCTGGATCACATGATGTGTTTGTCAGGACTCACTGCTTTGCAAGCCAAACTCAAAGTGGCTTAAGCAAAATAGGGAATTAATATGAGTTCAGGGACTGATCTTCCTTCAGGCAAAGCTGGATTCAGGGGTTTGGCCGATGCGATGAGGCCTGTTTCTTACCATCTCTGGGCTCTGCTTCTCTCTGTCTTGCCTTCACTCTCAGGCTGCTCTTCCCAAGGAGTGGCAGAGATGGCCACCAGCAGTTCCAAGCTTGCATTCCACCAGCTTAGAAACTGTGGTGAGAACTTCTCCTTCTTAATACTTTCAGCAAAATCCCAGAATGAAGTTTCATTGGCCTAACTCGAGTCATGCACCTTCTCTCTGGACCAATCACTGTGACCAAGAGAATGCAATGCTCTGATTGGCCAGACCTGGGTCATGTGTCCACCTCAGAGCCAGTTCCACCCAAACTGCATGAACAAAGAGAGTGATGGACTATTCCTCCAAGGAAAATCAAAATACCACTCTCAGGGAGTGGGGGATGGATGCGAGGTGAGAAAACATGACCACCACACACAATGCAAAGCAAGATAAGTTCAATGGAAAGAGCAGCCTATGGCTAGTTCCTTCAAAAGGGCTTTCCAGGCAGGCACCAGAGTCTCCGGACACCTCCCAGTTCAGCCCAGTTCCACCCGTTAACTTCCTATGGGATGAACGTGTTCCTCACCCCCCTTTCCTCAGCTGTAATACAAGTTGCTTGTTTTATGTGATCTCTCAGTTTCTCTTAATCAACAGCATTCACTTATTAGGTATTTATTTAGCATCCATTATAGGCCAGTCACTATTCTGGACACTTGATATAAAGTAGTGAATAGAATACACAAAATCCCCTGCTCTTATGGAACTTACATTTTAGTCAGGGAGGAGATGAACAATAAATGAAATAAATAAGTCCTAGGTACTATCAAGAAAAATGCAGACGGGACTGTTGGGTGGTTGTGTGTTTAAATAGGTGGTCAGAGCAGATGGTGCAGGGAACGGACACGGTAAGTGCTCAGTCCGTGGTATCTATTGTTCTCACTCTTATTACTATCCTTATTACCACTATTATTATTATAATTGTAATATTATTTATTGTCTTCCCATTATTATTGGCATATTAAAAGCATTTGGTGAGTCCTTGGTGTCTCCAGCATTAAGGACCCTCAGTTTAACATATAAGGCCCTCTGTAGTAGGTTCTAAACTATTTTTTTAATTGAGATATAATTCATATATCATAACACACACCCTTTTAAAGTGTACAGTTCAATGTTTTTTAGTATATTTATAAGGTTGTGCAACTATCACCATTATCTAATTCCAGAACATTTTCATTACCCCCCAAAAAACCCCACACCCACACCCGTTAGCAGTCACTTCCCATTCCCCCTTCCCCCAGCCTCTGGCAACCACTAACCTGCTTTCTGTCTCTATGGGCTTGCCTATTCTGGACACTTCATATAAATAGCATCATACAATATGTGGTCTTTGAGACTTGTTTCTTTAATTTAGCATAATGTTTTCACAGTTCATCTATATTGAAGCATGTTATCAGTACTTCATTTCTTTTTTTTTAAATTGATGTTATAATAGTTTATAACACTGTGAAATTTTAGTTGTACATTATTGTTTGTTACTCACCATATAAATGTGTCCCTTCACCCCTTGTGCCCACCTCCCAACCCCCTTCCCCCTGGTAACCACCAAACTGTTCTCTCCATCCGTGTGTTAGTTTATATTCCACATATGAGTGAAATCACGCAGTGTTTGTCTTTCTCTGTCTGGCTTATTACGCTTAACATAATACCCTCCAGGTTCATCCATGTTGTTGCAAATGGGACAATTTTGTCTTTTTTATGGCTGAGTAGTATTCCATTGTGTATATATATATGGCTAAATAGTTCCTAAGCTATTTTCCTAGTCCCATTTCTATTATTGCTTATTCAAACCCTAAGGGGGAGCCACACTAGGCCACCTGCTCTCCAGTCACACTCTGCATTCATTGAGTTTCCATTTCTTCCTCTTGGAATGGCTATTTCCCCTCTTCAGACCTCTGTCTGTTCATTCAGGCCTCTTGCAAATGTCACCTCTTCATGAAGTGCCCTGAATGTTCTCCTCCCCACATTCTACTTTTATTTCAATTGATGGTATTTATTTTCTCCATATACTTACTTAATTTTAACCCTCCTACTACACTGTGACTGCCATGAAGGCACTAATGTCTTTTTATCCTTAGCCCAGAGCCTCGGACATAACAAGTGCTCACCAAATATTTGTTCACTTGCAAGGCATTGGTGTAACCCCGTGGTTCTAAACTGGGGGCAATTTTGCCCCCAGGGGACATTTGGCAATATCTGGAGACATTTTCAGTTGTCCCAACTAGGAAGTGAGGGGTGCTACTGGCATCCAGTGGGTAGAGGCCAGGATGCTGCTAAGGCCCCTCCAATGCACAGGACAGCCCCCCCAACAAAGAAGTATCTGGCTCAAAATGTTAATAGTGCCAAGGTTGAGAAACCTTGCCATAAACTAATTAGTGCTCCTTTGGAATAGGTTAGCAAATAGAAATGAAAAGAGACCAGTATACCAGTCCGACAGAAACTCTCACTAGGGAATTCAGGCCTTTTTTTTTTTTTTGGCTTTTTTAGGAGCTGGGGTGACTCCAGTGCAAAGCTCTTTCCTAACGCCATTGAGGTGCCTGGGAGCACAGATGGTATTTTCACCACTTGTTCGCCTCTGAGAGTGACAGCTGACCTCCCAGGAATCCTTGCAGTGCTAGGAATGTAACTCTGTTAAGGAAGAAAACTCTTAGGGCCTTTTAAGTGTAGCAAAATGTCAAAAGTGAATTGTGCTCCTGGGGGAGGGCAGGGGAAGGTGTTTTTTCAAAATACCCTCTCCCGGCTTCCCCACAGTGTTGAAACTTTTCAGAGCTGGCTCTGGAATAAATGATTCAAGGGAACCTGAGGCCTTGTCTCCTCTCCTTTCCAAAAAGTGCAAAGGAGCTTTGAGAAAGGATTCTGTTTGCATTGTGCTCCGGTGAGCAACTCATTTGCAGGAAACTCCAGGCACCTGTATCATTTAACGCTGGAAACAGCAGCCCCATCAGAGCAGAGGTTAACAGCTTCAGAGTCACATCTTATGTTCCTGCTCATCTCATCCAACTGGTTCTTGTGAGTGACACGGAAATTAGGTAATATAGGCCCTGAAAATGAAAGGTAGGAGCAGTCTGAAGGAGTTTGACAAGGCAAGGAATAGGGGTTGACATGCTATTTTAAAACGTTTGTCCTTGGGGTAGAATTACCTGACAGCCTGGCTGGGGTTTGGTAGTGGTGTGTGTGCTTGAAAGAACAACCTTCAGCACAGCTGGCGTAGACATAAATGCCAAGCAGAGGATCTTTGAGTCTCCACCCTCTCTTCTGGGTGCTCCCCAATTCTTGCGAGCCATAAAAAATAGCAAGGTGTGATTGCGTTCTTGGGATCACTATATCTTTTATCCAATAGATGAACTTTTTTTTGGTCTACATATTTGACCAAACGCCACTCACCACGTGAAGTGATTTATTCAGTCCAATTTTGATGAAAACCCTTAAGGAGAACATCATAACATACAGAGTGCTTGGCACACTGTGAACCACAGAAGTGTTTAATGATGACGGTAATTAGGATAACAATACTGTGCTTTGAGTGGATGGTTGACAGATGTATTAAGAAAGGTATAAAAAAGAATCATTTAAAGAATGAGATAAGAATCCCCAGAATAAGTACAGTTCTGTTAAAAGTTAACTGGAAAAAGACCAATGCTTCTGGGTGATATATATTTATGTTTCAATAAAACTAAAATTTATTCTAAATCAGATCATTTGCCTCAAATCTCAATTTTCTTTTATTTGTGAACCCCATTCATTCAATCACTCCTTTATTCAACAAAATTATTTTTTATGTTATTTATGGTACCTATTCAATTATTTCTTTTTTTAATTCAACAAACATTTACAAACTCCCCTACTGTGTGCCAGGCATTGCGTTAGATTCTAATAATACAATGCCAAGTGATCCTTGCCCTTGGGGAGCTTAGGATCTAGTAAAATATTCATTCTTTCTTTCATTCATTTACTAAAGTGTTTACTGTTTACCCGTATGTTTCGGGCATACAGCAACAAAGAGCACAGGACCCTCAGATAATGGAATTACATTCTGGTGGGTAGAAGGAAGAACAAAGAGCAAAGGCCTCGAGGCAGCTGTGAGCATGGCTAGAGCCCAGTTAGCGCAGGGGACACGGCATCAAATGGGCGGGAGAGGTTTGCAGAGGCTGGATTATGCACAGCTCCACCAAGCATGGTATGTAACTGAATGTACATTCATACACATATACAGATATATTACACACATTTATTTGGTGAGCTAATCTTCCCATTAGATTATGAACTCCCCATTAAATTTAGTTATTATTCAAACAATAATTTCAGAAGAAGGTGCTTATAATAGACAAAATCTGGAGAAGACTACTGATGTCTTTGTTAGGGGTGAACTGAGAGCTTAAAAAGAAAAGTAAGGGAGCTGCCTTTCTTGCCAAGGGCTGTCCTTTTGACAGGAAGAGGTGGCAGCTTAGGAAGGAGAGAGGAAGGGCCCTCCTCTTGGCAAGTCTTTAGCACTGCATGATCTCTTCCGCACCCAAACCAGAGGTCAGGAGACCTGCTTAGCCAGGTAGACCCTCAAGAAAATTAAGATTTGGGACAAAGAAATTTGGAGCCTGGATTTTTTTACTCCCAATTTGGCAGACCATCTGCAAAGTCTGAAACACTTCTTTATGACATGTCTGCAGTGGCCGTGCCTGTGTCTCCATCACCATCTCCTCCACTACCCACGCCCCGGCCCCCGCAGTCGAATAGGGACTTATAACATTTTCTTGAATGTTCCCAAATACTGTGCAAAATGGCTCTTCTTTCCAAACAGATTGCTGCCCCTAAATCCTTCCAGTGTATAAATTCTGGAGGCGTCACTAGATTTGTGTACTTCAGTTTCCTACTACGTATACTACAGAATAATATTATGTGACCCCGTTTCCTTCAGGTTTTTCTTTAAAGGGGTGGTGGCGTTATTTAAAACAATAGCCTTTAAAAGATACGACTAAAACAGGGGCGAAAACTCTCAAACAGCCCAGCCGAAATTCTCGATAACTTAATTTAGGTCCAGCGTCTGGGGAATCCTCCTAGGTCCTGATGTCAGGCAGTCGAGTAAAAAGCGACTACATCTCTCGACTGCAACTCCCAGGAGACATTGCGTTCACGCCCTCTGCGCACGCTCGACCTCGGTGATCGCTACGGCAGCGAGCCCGAGGGGGCGGGGCTTGGGCCAGAGCCGCGAATCGTGGGCGGGGCTAGAGGCGGGGCCGTGGAGGGGGCGGCGCTGCCGGCGCGGCCCGGAACACGCTAGTAGAGCGGAAGATGGCGGCGGCAGCGGCGGCTGCAGCCGAGACCCCAGTCGGGCTGAAGCGGAGGAGCCGCTGGCTCTGACCTCGCTCTGGCTCCGGTGCGCGCGGCGGAGCGTGTGCGAGGCCCCGCGCAGCGGGCAGGGGCGGCGGCGGCGACTGCGCGCCGCCCTGAGGAGCGCCCCGGCGGCGGCGCGGCGGCGGCGGAGGAGAGAGCCGGCTCCGGGCCTCTGCGTTCTCCTGCTCCCCGGGCCCCCCGCCTCCTCGGGGGGGCGGCGGCGGCGATGTTCTCGGTCCTCTCGTACGGGCGGCTGGTGGCCCGCGCCGTGCTCGGCGGCCTCTCGCAGACCGACCCCAGGGCCGGCGGCGGCGGCGGCGGCGGCGGCGACTACGGGCTGGTGACGGCCGGCTGCGGCTTCGGCAAGGACTTTCGTAAGGGCCTCCTCAAGAAGGGCGCGTGCTACGGGGACGACGCGTGCTTCGTGGCCCGGCACCGCTCGGCCGACGTGCTCGGTGAGTCCCCGGCCCGGGTCCCCCGCCCCAGCCCCGGGTCCGCCTCCTGGGGACTCCCCGCGCGGGGCTTCCCCGTGCCTGCGGGCGGGGAGGCGAGCCGAGAGCCAGTAGCGGCTCGCTCGTCGGGAGCGCTTACTCTGTGCCCGGCGCCGCGCCAAGCGCCCCGAGGGGCCTTTTCCGCTCGAACAACCCCCATTTGAGAGGTGAGGAAACTGAGGCGCAGAGCGGTCGAGCCACGTACTCAAGGTCACCCAGCCCGAGGATGTGACCGGTTTGTCCGAGTCCAGAACAGCACTGTTAGTCCCTTGGCCGTGGCAGCCCCGGATGACCCCGTCCCCTCCCCCAGCGACACCTGCAGGCTCCTAACCTCGCTCCGTTTCCTCCCCCCTCCTCCCTCTGCGCGCCCGGGGATCCCTGCTTCTTCGCAGGCTCTTGACGCCACAGCCCGACCCCGGGCTGCGGGATCCCGAGCGACTGTCGGACGCGAGCCCCAGACACCCAGGCGCATTCTTTCGCCGCCTCGAACGCGACCAGATTTTCATCCTTTTCGGAGTCCCGCGGCGGGGGCCGCTGGCCTGGTGAAAAAACACTCGCAGTGCATTCTCCCAAACCGATCTTGCCCACTTGAGGTCACTTGGGGTGGAGGAGAGTCTCTTTGACCCAAAATAGAATGGTCGAACACTCTTCTAGACTGCGGCCAAGGAAGCCTTGAGAATTGGTTAAAGCCGTTTCAGGCCACAGGTGCTTCGGAAGGCCTGTTCCAGTCAGGGGGTGGGAGACTGGGGTGAGAGCTTGCAGAAAGGGCTAAATGTAAGTCATAAGCAATCAGAAACTTTACTATAATGTATATCTTTGGAGACAATATATACGCCGTAGGATCGTATACCGTTAAATCCCCTTTAATAAATAAAGCACTTCCTTTGAAATTGAAGGACATGCTGTCATTGAACTCGGAGTCAAATATCACTTTGGTTTCACTTCTCAGGTGAGATTAAGTTTTTGGTTACTTTAAATTTCATATGCTGAGGCAAAGTTTGGCATTGGAACAATTGGTCCTGTAACTTTTTATGACTATAATTATTTTTTAATTTGATCTCAGAGTAACTGCCTATTATCTTTGCTTCTACTCCGTGTAGTGTTTGTGAACATGGAACTGGAAAGGTTCTTCTCAGTTTAACTTTAAATGACCCCATTACCTGGGTTGAAAAAATCATTTAGTGTTTAGGCAACACTCTTAATGTTAACTTGAAGAGAGAGAGACTCCTTCTAAGGTCGAGGAGCTTGCAGATTGAAATCCTACAAATCTGCTCTGAAGTCAGCTTGACCCTGACTCTGTATCTTTTTTAAAGGGCTATCAGTGGCTGTCTTTTCCCCTTACATTTAGAAGTGCTTCACTCAATGAGCTTGTGACCTGTGCTGCTTTTTCAAGCTGCAGTCATAGTGCCACAGGATAGGGGATAATGAGCCACTGAGGTTCCCCCTTATAAATCTGCTATGTGCTGGCTTTTGTGATTTGATTGATGATTTGGGGGATATTTTAATGTGTCAAATCCCTGTTCTGAAGCTTGATTTAAAATTTTTTGAAGGCTACCTTCCTCTTGGAGTGGGGTATTTATAAGGATAAGGGAAATTTTGGTCAAACCTATTCTGAAAAAAGTAGAAACATACCATCCTGGCAGGAACCTGGCCTAGTTTGGTGCTCAGCTTTGCCACCTACTAGCTCTATGATCTATAGTTTTAGGCAAGAGCCTCTCAGCACATTTTCCTCATCTAGGCTAGAGGATGAAGGGAGTGGACTACCTGACCCTCAAGGAGTTCTGACCATCAGATATTTTCTTTTTGTTTTGAAAAGACAGCGCTGTGTTGTTATTTTACACCTCAACTAACGGGCGTTACTTTCTATCTTGTTCACATGGGCACCTTCAGTAAATTTCTTCTGTTTTATACCTGGCACTAAACCGATGGTTCTTAACTTTCCTTGGTTCACAACCTCTGAGAATTTTTGACTGCCCGAGGACTCTCTCCCCCATAGACAAAATTTTGCATAGGTGTTCAGGGACCTCACTAACGCCATGAAGTCCATCCATGTAGCACCTAGAGGTCCATGTGTGGGTACCAGATTAAGTTCTGTACCCCTCCTGAAAGGAATGTCACCAGGCATAACCAGACAGATGGTTGCTTATGTGTCCAGGTGTGTGTGTGTGTTGTGCACAAATCAGGGGAGACAGGTTCTCTAGGACTATCTTGTTCTGGAAAAGCTCTTCGCGAAAGCCATCTTAACAACTTTCAGGAGCCACCTGAAACAACTTCTGAGTTGGCCTCATTTGATCTGTGGCTTCCACAGACCAGTCCATATGATGGTGACTTGTGTTTTATCACAAGTAGGTCTGATTATCTCTTGCTGTGAAAGACGTAATAAGTCTCAACGAGTCTTTCATACTACTTTTTACTCTGGATGTTGGAGTTGTAAACTGAATTGCATTAAAAGGCCAGGTTGAATAATGATGTTATGTTGAACTTCAGTGCTTTGAACCTTCTAGTTCTATAGATAATTCATTTTCTTTGGGTTGACACTGTTTATTGCTAAGTTTCTGTGCAACTCACTGTGCTCATCTAGGTCTCCTTGACTGTTTGGAATGAAAACTGTTTATTTCTTTTTGTGATAGAAAGAGAAAGCTGTTTTATTTCTTTAATTTAGAATTGACTGTCCTATTAGTCATGCAGTGACTAAAAGTACTTGGTGCTTTACAACATTTTTGTAGAGTCCCCAGTGGATTTCTTTTAGGAAAAACCAACTGTGGTGGGTGTGGTGAGACATAGGAACCACTCCTATCTCCTGGAAAATTGGCAAAGGTGCTTTCTCTTTATTGGGTCCAACAGGAGTAAACCAGTACCAGCAGGAACTGTGTGCACTTTTTCTTTGTGGCTAATCTTGAGTTCTATTATTACTCTATATGGCATGGATACCTAAGTACACAAAAATATGAGAGCTGCCTAGTGTGTAGTTGCTGGACCTCCTACAGCCCTAAGCTACTTAACAATAGAATCAAAGACTGTTGAGAGTTGTAAGACTTAGAAATCTTGGAGTCCAGTTCTTTCATTTTATTGATGAGAAAACAGAGGCTTACAGAGGGTCAAATGACTTTGCTAAGGTTGCTCTGCTAGTTAATGGCAGAACCAGGACTAGCACTAAGGCTCCCCAGTCCAGTCCTCTTTCCGTTACACCACTGGTTAAGTTTTCTTGACAAGATAGATGAATTCAAAACCAGTCTGTCTTCTGGTACTGTTTGTCTTTCTCATGCTTTTCCTGCTTAAGAGTGTGTGTGTTTACAACTTTATTCACTCTATGACTCATAATTAAAATGCAGCAAAACCTCTGCATACTAAACCACAGTTTACTGAAACCACTCCTTTAAAAAATGGCAGCATGGTCTATGCCATGTAAATTCTGACCTCTGAATATTGAGTTGTAAAGTAATTCTTATAAAACTGTGAGATGTTTATTTAAGCTTGATTTAACTTGAAACCTTAAAAAGAATGAGAACAATTTCATATTCTAGCCTTTGGATCTGATTTTGATTGTGGCCAGGATTTTGAAGTGTTTTTGTGAGTAATGCCAGTCTTAAATTAGTTGTCTTAAGGTGTAAGGATTACGTGAACAATAGAAAGATCTAAATTTTATTTAAAAAGTGAATAGATTGGGTATAATTTGATGTTTTCCAACAGTCATGATAATTTTAATATATTTGGTAAAATCTCTATATCTGAAAGTGAGTTATTTAAAGGACAAAGTAGTCACCTTGGGAGAGTCTGAATGTGTGCCAATTTCAGCCTTTCAAGAAGTCCTCGTTAGAATTTCCTCAGCAAGATTTCAAGCCGTGTCAAGAAACCAGTCTCATTATTATATAGTTGTAATTTTCTGAAAGTCAAAATTCAGCCTGATCTACCTGTTGACAGCAGACACAGCCCTGATTGAATTTCTAAAACTCGATATACATAATTCACCTGCCAAAGAGAACATATAATTCACTTTTAAAGTGAAAAATTAAGTGCCACTCAACACATTCACAGCGTTGTGCAATCATCACTCCTAACTAGTTCCAGAACGTATTCATCACCCCAAAAGAAACCCCCTACCTGTTAGCAGTCACTCCCCAGTCTCCCCTCCTTCAATGCCTGGCAACAGAAAGTAGATTGTGACTCTATAGATCTGCCTATTCTAGACATTTCATGTAAATGGAATCATACAATATGTGGTCTTTTGTGTCTGGCTTTTTTCACTTAGCGTTATATTTTCAAGGTTCACCCACATTGTAGTATGTATCTGTACTTTATTCCTTTTTATGGCTGAATAATACTCCATTGTATGGATGGAACATATTTTGTTTATCCGTTCATCTGTTAATGGACATTGGGTTGTTTCCACTTTTTGGCTGTTGTGAATACTGCTGTTGTGACACATTCATGCACAGACCTTTGTGTGAACATATATTTTCCATTCTCTTGGGTATATACCTAGGAATGGAATTGTAGAATCATATTATAACTCTGTAACTTTATGAGGAATATAGTTGTTTTTCGTGTACTTGTTTTTATATAGTTCTAATATAATTATTTTATAGAAGGGAAAGTGTGTTTTTTTGTTTTTTTTTTTTGTGAGGAAGACCAGCCTTGAGCTAACATCCGTTGCTAATCCTCCTCTTTTTGCTGAGGAAGACCGGCCCTGGGCTAACATCCGTGCCCATTTTCCTCTACTTTATATGGGACGCCGCCACAGCATGGTTGACAAGCGGTGCGTCGATGGCGCCGGGGATCCAAACCCGCGAACCCTGGGCTGGCAAAGCGCAAACTGAACTGGTGCGCCACCAGCCCGGCCCCAAGGGAAAGTGTTTTTAAATGGCAGCAATCAGATGTGTAAGTTCTAAGATCAATCAGTACTTTAAATATGCCTGATTTCATAATAATCTGTGTGCTTTCAAGAGAAATTTGTAGAATGTTAAAGAAGTGTGAATTGTGGGTTTAGTAAAAGAGCCTTCAAGGACTCAGAACAGCAGGATTTAAGAAGCCACTGACCAAAAAAAAAGAAAGAAGGCCACTGACTAGTTGCTGTCTGACTTTTCTGAGTGTTCCATGCAGTAAATAAGATTACAGGGTTGATGGATAGAGGCATTTTGCCGTTGTTTTTTAAACTCCTGCTCCCTGATATTTTTCTCATTTTGCTGTATAGATCTATTGTACTTCTCATAAGATTCTTATAAGGCACATTATTTTTAAAGTCATTTCCTCATTTGTTATGCTGTCAGAGCTACATTTCCTTTGTGCACAGCCTTTAATCTAGCGATTCTCTAGCGTAGTTTTAAATTTTCCTAACTTCCAGCTTCTCTCTCAATTTGTTAATAATCTCCTTAAAGGATTCTGGATAAATCTTTTTTTGTAGAGCAAGTGATTAGATTTTAAAAGCATGACTGTTTATACTTTTTAGAAAATACATTTTTGTAAAAAGCTTTTAAATTGTAGCAGAAGGTAGGATGCAGATTTCGCCTGGTTATGGTGGGATTTTTGGGGTGCGGGGGTGGGCGGAACCTGGGTGGGAGGAGGCTGCTCCTGAACTTTAGCATTGCTTTGTGAAACTGGGCAATACATAACCTGAGTGGTTGCAACAGTGTCCAAATGGAGTTTGTACTGTGTGTGACTCAAGAGGCACTACACCAGGTCAGAGGATTTAACCTACAACCATGTTCTTTGAATAAAGGCTTATGTCAAGTTCAACCTAAATGTCAAATTCACTTTATGTACATCCCTGTGCCTTTTAGAGAGGCCTTACCTGAGGCTTTAGGTGCAGAATTTTCAGGAAAATGCTTTGGAAAAGTAAGTAAATAGTATTATCTTTCTAAAGAAATTTGACTTTTCAAACCAGACATTCCAGTTAGTTGAAAATGGTGTGCCTTGTGAGTTTGTCTTTCAAAATTAGTGTTAACCTTTGGTCTCATTTTAAAGAAGTGGTGCCCTAGATCCTAATTTTTGTCATTAGTAATAAAATTAAGTGATCTATCCTGTTTGGGAGTTGTCAAATTTTTTTGTGTGTGTGAGGAAGACCAGCCCTGAACTAACATCTGTTGCTAATCCTCCTCTTTTTGCTGAGGAAGACTGGCCCTGGGCTAACATCCATGCCCATCTTCCTCTACTTTATATGGGACGCCGCCACAGCATGGCTGACAGGCAGTGTGTCAGCAGGTGCCCAGGATCCGAACCCGCGAACCCTGGGCTGCCAAGCGCGAACTAAACCGCTGCGCCACCGGGCCGGCCCTGGGAGTTGTCAAATATTTTTAATATCTGATAGTTTTCTATCTCCCTGAGATCTAAAGTCATTTGTTTCCTTTTATTAAACAATTCACAGGATTGCATCATAAATCAAGAGTTTTTTGCAAAAGCTGACCCACTGCAGAGGGCACTGGGCTGGTAACACACACTTATTCATTTAAACTTGAGTTGGCAAGTGGCACACCTCTTTCAGTTTAGTTTAAAATTTTAAAGAAAAGGTGCTAAATGCTTTTGAATAAGATCCCAAACAGAAATTTAAGTGGATTGGGGAGCAGGGCAGAAGCTTTTCTTTGAAGAGTAAAAGTATTGCATTCTGTTTCTCATAGCATTTATTCGATATCTGACACAAAATATGATTCATCTCACCAGTGCTTTATATAGTGCTTTAGATTTTACAATGCATTTTTATGTTATACCTTAATCTTTTAACTATGAAATAGCTGCTTTTACCTCCACTTAATCTGCATCTGTTTCCTTATCTGTAAAGTTGACTCATCAGTAAGGTCGGTACAGGTAGTATCATAGCTGGGACTTGAACCTAAGTTTCCTGCTTGCATGTCTAGTGCTTTTAAATAAATGGTGTTTTGTGCTTATAAAAGTAACATATATTTTAAAAAGCACAGCATAAAACACCTGTAACTCATAACTTGGCTCTAGTCAGTGTTGTTTCCTCCAGCCTTTGTGTATAACAATTGTATGCATGTACATTATTAAATAAGATTAGATTAATGTGTATTCTGCTCTGTCATGATATTTTTATGTAATGTAAATTGAGCGTATTTCCATACTGATAAGCACAACTGCATTGTATTTTACTCCATAACCATAATTTATTTAACCAGTCCTCTATTTTTAGTTATTTAGACTATTTCCAATTTTCTGTTACAAGTAACACTAGAGTGAATATCTCTGCATCTGAATATTTCCTTAAGATAAATTCCTTCAAGAAGAGCTCCTGAGTCAAAGGCTGTGAACCTTTGCAAGTACTCCGATATAAATATTAGCATACGTCCCTCCAGAGAGGTTATACTAATTTATACTTTTCCAGTTGCTTTGAAATCACTCATCACTAAGCTTATTGTTGATCTTGAGTCTGTCACATTTAACAGTTTATAAATTTACTAGGTTCTTAAACAGTTGTTTTTGAAGTGAGTGAGTTTGTAGCTGGTGGATAGTTCTAGAATGATTGAGTTGTTGGTATGAATCGCAAGGACTACAAAATGATTGCAAAACCTTTGCCAGAGACGACAAAAGTGACTTACTACAAAGACTGCTTTCTGTTGAGGGACCCAGGACTATTTTGACTCAGGCCAGTTTCAACACATTTTTGCACCGATTTTTCTTCCACTCATTAACAGATTATTTTGAAAAGAAAGGGAATTTATTATTTTTTTGTACTACTCTGACTGTACATTTTGATCTTTCAAGGATGCCATCATCCAGCAAGTTTTCTGACTTACCAGAATTAATCTGCACTGTCATTTATGGTAGATGCAAAAGGTTAGCTGTGCTGAATGAAGCAAATAAAAAAGTGCTTCTGTTTTCACATCAGTGTTTGGATAGCAGTTTTGGATAAAAAAATAGATTTGAGCTATTTGTATAAGAGCTGGAAAACTGTTCTTGGCCTCTAGGTTGACCACTAATTGGTAATAAGGTCATCAGTGTTCGATGAAATGAGAAAGTCTAAACAGGGGTGTCTTATGCATGCATTGTTTTTAAAAATCCACTTCTCTTGGTTCTTAAATGGCAACTTTGATGTTATTGTTTTTCTTGTTCATGTACGCTGAATTCACTGAACAATCAAGGGTCTTTAGATAACAAGGTTAGTGTGTTTTGTGAATACATTCCATACATGCATATTAATTTATTTTCAGATCATTTGAATTCAGTGAAGTCAGTTTATACTAATCTGTATCTATCTTTTATTCTTTTATCAGAATTTAAATTGAAAAATGGTTAGCTTGACTTTGTGTTAGTGGCTTAAAGGAGAAGAACTTTTCCACCATTTTAGTCAGGTGGTTAAAACTAAAGTAAAAGGACATGGGGCAGTGTTTTTACTCTCTGATTCGTTCTTGAAACATCTCTGAAAACATACATGTGGTGGTAATAAGGGGAAAGGATAAATTGGAAAGCCTGTAATGGAGCCTTTGCTTCAAAACTAGTTCATGCCGTAAATGTAATATTGAATATGAAAAATAGTCTAGCTGTATCTGTTAACCATTATTTTATAAAGAATTTCTAAGACAGGCTCCCTTTTCTTGCAGTGTGACTTAGAATCCCGGAATCTTAGATCTTAGAAAAAGGAACCCTTGAAAGAATTTGTCTTCCTGCCCCTTATTTCACAGATGAGAAAACTAAAGCTTAGAGAAGTGATCTGGCCAGTGCCCTACAGCCAGTTAGTGGCAGAGAAAGCTGGGAGTGGTGTCATCTCCAGACTCCTTTTCAAGGCTCTTTCCCTCAAGCCTTCTTCTAACCATCTGTGAGAGGAGCGTCTTGTAGCAGCTCTGACCCAGGGCACGACACCTTGTCCACTTCTAGGATGAGAGAATGGGTTCATTTTCGTTTTGGAGTTCTCGGATGAAAGTTTGTATACCAGGGTGTTGGTATTTTGACTTTTCAGTACAGTCAACTAAACTCATTGTTTACTGGTTGTCTCCTGTTAGTCCCAGACAGGTGCTGTGGAGAAGACCAAGAACAAAACAGACTTCAGCCCTGAAGTTTCATTCTGGTGGGGAAGGCACACAGATGCACAGGAACAGTATAAAAGAATACACACACATTAGGTGTTGTGGAAGCGTGCAGTCAGGCCTTGAGAGGTGGATTTTTCAGTAAATCGAGGCAAGTGAGGAGAAGAATGGTAAGCCTCTCCAGGTTGAGGGATCAGCAAAGGCACTGAAGAAGATTCCCCAAACTACAGCTGCTTTGTGGCTCGAGAGTAGTCTGGCCTGGCGGGTGGGGATGGGAGGGCAGTTGAGAATCTGCTGTTAGAAACAGATTGAGACCAAATTGTTGAAGGTCACAATTGCTATGGTAAGGAGTTGGGTGGTGGTGGTTTTGTTTTTTGCTTTTTGGTGGAAAGCTATAGACGATGCTTTTGCTTTTGTTGTTTTGGGTTTGGTTTGGTTGTTTTTGAAGAGGCAGCACATTCAGACGGTACAAAATTCAAAAGCGTGCACAAGTGAAAAGCCTCCCTCTCACCCTTGCCTCCCAGCTGCAGTTTCTCAAGAGGAAGCAAGGTTACCAGTTTCTTGTGTATCTTCTAGAGAATGTTTTTACATACACAAGTAAATAAGTGTATATATCTGAAAGGTACTTGACAAGAAGAGTAATACGGACATAGCAGTCTTGTAAAAAAAAAAATGATTCGGAGGTTGTAACGGGAGAACAAGAGGCAAAAGACCAGTTAGGAAGCTACTGAAATAGTCTGAGCTAGAAAGGACTTTAACTAGGGCGGTGGATAGTAGTTGGACTTCAGACACACTGCACACATAGAGTCAACAGGACTTAGTGATAATTGGACGAAGAGGGTGAAAGAGAAAGAGAAATTGAAGTTGATTTTGAGGTTTTTGCATCTGGAAACTTCCTTAAGGTTTCTAGCCTGACAGTGTGGGTGAGTTGGGCTGCCATTAATCAGGTTAGGAAATGCAAGAGGAAGATCAAGTGTAGGAACAGAAAACAGGATTGCTTGGTGCAGGAGTCATTTCAGAGGCAGAATCATCTGGCTGGTGGCATGCCTGCATCCGGCCGGCCTGTATTGATTCCTGAGTGCTCCAGCAGGGAGTCTCATTAGAATCGCCTGTGCAGTTTGGTGTTTCTACTTTGCTGGAAGGCCCAGGCCCACCCTGCGCCTACTGACTCGGGAGGTGTGGCTTGGATTCCACAGGTAATCTCTGTGTGCAGTAAGAATTGAGAATTGTTGTGCCAGGTGCCAGGCCAGCACCCGGGGATGAAAAGATGGTTAGCAGCGTGAAAGAGACTCAACCCTGAAGGGGGTCACGATATAAAGAGGGAGAAAGGAGACGGGAAAGTTGTGATAGAAGTCCTGCGATTATGACCTCAGGAAAGAGTTAGGCCCATTTATGTATTACTAGTTGTTATAGGATTTCCCATTTTAAATGAGAAGTTTTTGATGGACCCTGGCACATAGTCGGCAGCAGGCACTTAAGAAATATTTGTTAAATATGGTTCCTTCTGGGAAAAGAAAGCTTATTCATTTTCAAAGTGCAAGTGAATCTTTTTTTCCTTATTTTTTGGAGACAGATATATGTTTGTTCCTTAGTGTTTGAAAATGTTACCATTAAATGTTTAATGGGAGATTGAATGGTGGTGGATGTGTGGCCCAAAAAGCTGACCAGCCCACTCATCTTTTATACATTATCTGTGAGTGGAAATTGTCTCTTGGTTGTGACCACAGGCCAGAGTTTGTAGAGCTCTGTGGCCTACAGGCTAGCCTGGTCTAGATGCTGGTATCTGGCTTTTCTTAAGAGATGCATAACTCGCATTTATTGTACGTCGGCTGTGAGCTGAGCACTGTGGCGGGCACTCTTTAACACGTTATCCCTCTTCCTCACACCAGCCCTGTGATGTCCATGATATTATTCCCATCTATGAGTGAAGATACTGACGCTCAGAGAGTTGCCCAAGGACACCCTTAGTACACCTCTTCCTAGTCCTGGAGGTGGAATTTGAACCCAGATCTGACTCCAAAGTCTGTGCCCTTGCCCAGTGTGTATACACTGCCTTTCAAGTCACAAATGGTCATTTAAAACTTTGTTTGACTGAGGTGATCTTTGCTGAGTCTGAATCCCACTTAGTTACCAGCTATTCCTAGGCTAATAGTTGAGCAAATCCCCTCAATTAAAGCAAATAATGGCCTCAGTGAGCCTTGTTGGACTAGGCAGTGGTCTACAAGGACTTTGGTGGCCTCAGGCCAGCCCTTTCCCCCTGGGGACCTCCTGAATGCCTTGACTCCCAGGTGCATTGTGTGGGCTGATGGCTGGTGAGAGGTTGCTGGCAGAGGTGTAACAGGCAAAATTTACCTGGAGGTCAGGTTTCTCTCTTAGAGCTGTAACTTCACCTCTATTACTTGTACTTTATCCTAATTAGTCAAAATCATGTACTTTATCCTAATTAGTCAAAATCATAGGGAACTGCCCGAAATGCCCCTCTCCCCAACCTCCTCCCCCCCAACTCATGTTTTCAGCCTTCTCTCTTCAGACTCTTCTCTCCATGAATGCTTTTCTTGATTCCCTCAGCTAGATGTAATCTGATCTTCCTTGCTTTTGTTTTTATTGGTGCATATTTATTTTGTTTTATTATAGCCATTTATCTTAAACCTCTTTAAGCCCTTCTCCCCTACCAGTCACTACCACTTGATATTAATTTATTAAAAGATTTCTGTGAGCAGGAAATCTTTTATTATATGTAGATCCCTTTAGCTCCCTTTCGTCATAATGTCTTGCATATAGAAAATGCTCAGTAAAATGTGTTGAATAACTTCAATATTGAATGTAAGTGTAAAATGTCGTTCTAACTGGATTTATATAAATAGTTGTTGTGATCCCTCCCATAAAGGTAACATGTACTCATTACTGAAAAATGGGAAAGTGTGGAAAAGAAAAAGAAAAAATTGTCCTATTACTCAAAGATCATTACTTAATTGAATAATATGTAGAAAAAAATATAACCAGTGTTCAGAAATTAAGGGACAGTTCTCCACTTGGCAGGATTATTCACAGGAATTATGTTCTCCTTTAAAAAAAAAAAGGAGCATTTGTGCCAGGGCTACATGTGACTCTTAACCTCTCCCAGAGGTGGTATTTTAGTAGAGGCCAGCTCTTATTTTTATGGAGGAGTGAAGAAAGCAAAGGGTAAATAATATCCTCTTTGGGGTTAGGTCAAGGATATACGGTTTAATTGTCACAAATGTTAGGTTAACCTTTAAGAACAGAATTCTAGATCTAATCGTATAAAATTATAAACAGAAGGAAAGATTTTCTTTTAGCCTAAAGGGCCAGTACAAGTAGGCACACATCAGATAGTTGGACTTTAATTGCTGTTACCTTCTTATTTAAACATTAAATTATTAGATGTTCTACACATAACATTTCCTAATATCTAGAAATTAATAAAAGCCTCAGCTTTAATAGAAGCCCTTAATTCTGTAACACACTGTGGGCTCTGCCTCTACTATTCATAATTTACAATAAGTGTGACCCCTAGATGATTTGTCTGTTGCTTCCTCCTGTCTAGAAAGCATTGCTAACAGCATCTAGCCTTTGAGGAAGATACTGTTGCAGCTCAGAAGGGAGTGACGTGACCTTTTCTGTGACTTCACCTTCACCTCTGTGTGGCAGGAAGGCAATGATTCATTCCTATATAAGTCTGTAAGATAGCCATGATCGCCAAGCCACAGTTGAGCCAAAATGCATCATTCCACGTTAAGTATTTGGTATTTAAACAGAAGAGCTAAAGTTAGAGGAAGAACATTTTTATTTTAAAAAGGTTTACTTTGAGTTTCTTTGCCTTCACATTATTGTTTCCTAATCCTCTTTTTAGCATTTTTCACTGCTTTTTAAGACAAAGCAGCTGCTGGAAACTACCATCTCTAGTTAATGGAGTATTCTGGAAAATGGGTGTGCACGTGTGTATGTATGCATGTGCATTTTAATTTGATTAAATGATTTCATGTTTATTAAGCTAGAAGAGGAATAACTATTTTGTTTGGAATTCTAAAACATAAAATTGACCGTTTATTCCTGCTTTGAGTCCGTATTTGAGTTTTGTTAACTGTCTTGGACAGTTCCATTTCTTTAGCAGAATATGAGTTTTGCTTTTGGTTCCATTTTCACACATTTTATCACTGAGTTGAGTCTTTCTTCCTTTCCCTCCTTTCAACTGCATTGCCTCAGCTTTTGAGTTAGCTGTTCTACTTGGAGATCTTGAGTTCTTGACGTAGACTTGGTCTCCGGAGAATCAGAAGATGCGGGTTTCATTGTGATTAATGCAGAGCGGTTGCAAAGGGAATATATCACTTGCTTGTTAAAGCAGGAAGAACATCATAATCTATATAATTTCACCTCTAGAGAACTGAAAGGACTGTTTGTTAGTCAAAGCAAATTGTACTTTTCTGAATAACTCAACTGTTGAACATACGTTTTCAGTAATCCTGCTTTTTGTTCCCTTTGGGATAATTATTTGCAGATACAACATGTCACAGTCCTGAATCACAGGGGAGTGTTCTTATTGCCCAAATAGTTGAGGCTTCAGAAATGTTGATACAAATGTGATCTGTTCCATTTGATAGAAATTGAGTGTATACTTCGCTCTCATTTTTCTCTAGTTATAGTGCTTCACGTTGTGATGCTTCTAGAACACTAGATTATAGCATTTGAAGAAGAGCCTCAGCATCTGAAAAGAATCCAGCTGGAGCCTGCAACAAATACTGCCTAATCAGTTCCTCGCTAGATGGACACTTGCTGCGGAAAGTGTAAAACCAGATATCCTTGTCCCTCCTAGTACAGAGGGTCTCCTGCTCCTTCTATTATTCAACTCTTCTGATCCGGCCAGATTCTCACTCCGTTTCTTCTCTGGAGTTTCAATTCAGTGTCAAGTACCCACGCTAGTAGATAGGAGATGTGTTTCACTGATGGAAAAAAAATCCCAGTAGAACTGCCTTGCTTCATTAGAGTGTAAAGCTCGATGTACAATGCTTCAAGATCACCAAAGATGCAAGGAATGAAGCTGTTACCTTTGGGTACTACTTAATATTTGAAATTCTGCCAGAGCCTACTTTTGGATAGAATAAAATTGCCAAATTTTTCTTCACTGATACTTATATTAAAATAGAAATTCAGTGTTTATTCTTTAGGCATCCCTTTTTCCTGGAAAATGTTTGCTTTGTAACTAATTGCACGTCAGTCTGAAAATGGGGTTAGTAGGAAGGATTTAAGAAGAATGGCAACCTCCTGCTGATGGCCGATAATGGAGGACAGTGCTGGAGAGACAGGCTGATGTTGGCCTAGTTCAAAGTCTTTGTGAAGGTGAGCCTTTTGCAGCTCCACAGTTAGGTGGCTGTATGCTATTGGAAAGATAGGATTTTTAAGCTTCCACAATTTTAGCTTACCAAACCTTTTTGGTAAGGTTTCTAGTAAACTTTTGGGCTAGAACAAAGCTAGCTATTAAGTACAATTCTGAGTTTAATAAAAAGCTAAGTGATTTTTTAAAGTACAGGAAAATTTTGTTTTTATATGGTTATAACTAAGGCAAAGACAAAAACGTGTTAATTAGAAAAATGAAAATTGGCTATTACTTTAAGAATTTTCTTCTTATAAAAAGATACATTTAAATGATGGGAAGACACCAGAATTATTCTCCTTCTCTCTTAACCCTTCACTTTAGAAAAACAGTCTATGGAAAACTTAAAATATTATAGCAGACAAAAATTATATAACAAAATATTATGTAAAAATTATAAATATCGTAAATATTTTCTAGTTGATTATTTCCCACTTCATAAAACTGACATTTCCACATAAATGGTACAACTAAAGGAATTTTCCGTGCCCTATAGCCTCCTCTCAGCCTTTTGCTCAGCTATTTCAGATATGTAACCAACCATTATCTTAATCTAATAATGGTTTTAATTGGATTTTGGGTCAAAGGGAACATTTAAGCTAGACGTGTGCTGACAGAATGTTATTAATGGAGACATAAGATGATTACAGTGAATTAAAGGAAATAGCTTCTATATTCAGTGCAAACTCTTTATCTTGGCATTCAGAGCCTTTCCGGTTACTAATTGAGCCCACCTTTTCAGCTTCGCCTCTCTTCACCTCTAAAGAAATTGTGTCATTCTGACAAACTGGATTACTTGGCTATTCCTTAAACTTAATCAGTTATCATATCTGTGATTGTAATTTGATGCCTAGAGTAAGATCAATTCACAAATGACCTATTTGGCCTGGAATTCTCATTCCTAAGATAAGATTCCCCCCTTAACTCCTTGAACTTACTCCTCTCTATACTCTCCCTGAGCATCTCATCCACCCCTATGGTGTCAATTCTGGGTCTTGGTCAAAGATCTGTACCTGATTGCCTTCCCAGCTGCAGACTCATAGTTCCTGATTTCATACAGAACATTTCCACAAAAATGCCCTGCTGGTACCTGAAACTCAGCATACCCAAGACAGAATTCAATATCTTCTAGAGGCATTTCCACCCACTTCCCAACTGGGGAATCATCTAATCAATACTTATTCCTGAAATCCAGAAACCTATTGATATAAGATATATTGATAGAGACCCCAGGTGTCTTTGTATTCATTCCTTTGTATTTCTAGTGATTATCTATTCTACTTTTCTCATTACTTCTAACCTCAAATCTTGCAGCTGATGCCTGACCTCTGACCTCTCCCAACCCATTGTCCCCACTGCTATCAGGATTATTTTTCTAAAATACAGATGGGATTATATCACTTCTACCCAGAAACCTTGTTGACTTTTTATTTTCTATAGCAGTGCTGTTCAGTAGAAATATACTGTAAACTACATATGTAATCTTAAATTTTCTAGTAGCCACATTAAAAAAAGTAAAATGAAACAGTTGCAGTTAATTTCAATTAATATATTTAACCCAATATATCTAAAATATTTCAACATTTTCAGTATAAAACTGTTACTGAGGTATTTTACTTATTTTTTTTGGTACTACAGTTTTGGACTCCAGAGTGTATTTTACGTTTAACAGCACATCTCAATCCAAACTACCCACATTTCAAACTCAATAGCCACATGTGGCTAGTGGCTCCCATGTTGGACAGCGCAGGTCTGTGGCACAAAGCTTACAGGTTTTTGGACTACAATTCTGGGCCCTCCACAACTTCAGCTCCTGCCCTGCGTATTTCAACTTCTCTCCACTCATACAGCCCCAGCCATACCTAATTGTTTGCTGTTTTCCTTTGGTTACTCTTCCATGCCTGTGGGAATCTGACTTACCTTCCAGTGCCTAATTTGAATGCCACTTCCTGAGTGAAGGCTTGCTCCACTCTTACAGTGCCCCATATGCATTAACCACTTGCTCTTGAACCTTTTGTAGCAGCATTTATGGGAGCTGTTTGTCTAGTTCTGTGTGAGTGAGAGGTCTAGCTGCCCAGTAGAAGGTGAGTTTTTCAGAGGCAGGACGGGTCTCACTCAGCCCTCTATTTCCTAGCGTTCACTGTGGCCTCCATTTGCTCTTGGGGATATTCTTATCCTTTGCTATTTGATATCTTTGAGATCTTAAGCAATCTCTCCTTTAACAGTTGTTTTCTTTACCTCAGTGAAATTTCCCTTTATATCTGGATTAATTCCACTGCTTAAAAGGTGTTCTCTCTCTTTGTGGATTGAAACTTTGGCTTATGCTAGAGAGGAAATATTCATTTCCTTGTAGAAATTACTGCCTAATATGAATTAGACTATTTCAAATGTACATGTGATAGGTTATTCTGGTTTTATTCTGATTCTAATCCCAAATACGACTCTTCCTATTATATAACTTGTTCTTTGTAAGTAAATTATATATGTATACTAAGGCTTTTTCCCCACAGCTTTATTGAAAAGTTTATATGCTTTTTGAATCTCTTTTTCCCCTTAAGAGATTGGGCCAATGGAATTTTGTCTGCGTTCTTTTTCCCATATAAAAGCAAACAAGTGCCTTAAAGGTTGTGCTCTATTCTGGGAGAAATCTGATTAATGTTGAAGGGCTGTGTCAGGTCAGACTATAACCTGCTGACAGATTACTTAGTGAGTGCCAGGATCGACTCTCAAATTATCTGAGATTTTAATGGTTTTCTTGTGAAGGGCATTTGTAGATGAAACCAGTTTGTATTTAAAGTTAATTGTGGCTCTTAGGTCAGAGACTGGTTAAGAAGAAACTTTCCTCAAGCAGGCAGTAGTTTGAAAACAGAGTGATTCATCAGATAGAGTTGCAAGGAGTGTTAACTGCATTCTGTGTTTTAACACAAATTGTTGAATTTAAAATTGTGGTAAAATCTTACCCTTAGTGAAATAAGAATTCCTCAGAAAAAGTTCCTATTAAACTATCTTAAATTCTCTTAAGAATTTTCAGATATCCTCACAACTGCTTGAAAAACACAGAAAAAAGAGATTCTTCTCTTAGACCTCAGTTATCCTTGATGCTTCTCTTTCCTCCACCACCGCTGCCCCGCTATCCAGTCCACCTGTAAATCCTCATTTCACTGGATCCGTAATCCCTGCATTCTTTTTTGTGTGTGTGAGGAAGACCAGCCCTGAGCTAACATCCGTTGCCAATCCTCCCCTTTTTGCTGAGGAAGACTGGCCCTGGGCTAACATCCGTGCCCATCTTCCTCTACTTTATATGGGATGCCGCCACGGCATGGGTGACGAGCAGTGCATCAGTGGGCACCCGGGATCTGAACCTCCGAAACCTGGGCTGCCAAGCGCGAACTAAACCGCTGTGCCACTGGGCCGGCCCATCCCTGCACTCTTGACTGTGCTGCCACCATTTCACAGCTGAGCCACTGAGACAGACTCCTGACTCATCCCTTTTCTCCTCTCTTGCTCTCCACACAGCAGGCAGAGGGGTGTTTTTTCTTTTTTATTGTTATTCTAACTATTTAAACTTTGTATAATGGAAAATTTCAAATATATATCAAAGTAGAGAGATGAATGTACCTCTCATTCAACTTCAGTTATCCATTCATGGCCAATCTTGTTTCATCTACTCCTCCATCACTCCTGTGCCCTGTTATTTTGAAACATATCATCTAGATGATATCATATCATCTAGTCAACTAATTTGGAATTGCCTGGAAGTGAAATTTTGCTTACTGATTGATCACAAAAGGTGAGGAAAGTTGCTGCCCCAATAGTGGTAAGTTGTTACCCTCTTTACAGTCTTCCAATTCTATTGCTCTTATTTTTTCAGGATGTGTTCCATTTCTGTTTGATAAATGCCATCACCAGAAAAATAGAGTTTCATGCATCTATTTCACGTTAAGCCAGTTTTTCAAGGATGCATATATAAGCACTCTCCTACTTTTGTACCAAATATGTTCTTTATAAAGTGTGTTTGAAAGTTGAATGTACAAAAAATGTAAATGTGTATGTGGGGAGGATGTTTCATGCCCAGAAAGCCTTAAAAATTATAAAATCCCTAATTAATGTTTTTATTATAAAATTAATACATGCTCATTATAAAAATAAAGTTCAAATAATATAGACCAGTATGGAGTGTAAAAAGCTAAAATCTCCCATTTGTTCACGGATCACTTTTGGTCCCTTATTTCCAAAACAACTACTGTTAATATTTCTTATAGATCCTTCCAGAGAGGTTCATATACAGTCATTTAAAGCCTTAATAATATATATATGTGACATTTTAGTTCTCTATTTGTTTGAATTTAGTAGACAGAAATTGATTTTAATGTTGAACAACTAGCTTGGTGTTTTGCAGGGAGTTGAATAGGAGATGCTGTGCTGTTGACTTTGGTGCCTTACTGACTTTCTTGAACACCAGTTTCCTCTTGATAAAGGAGTCTTACGCAGACTGTGAACTCATCACAGCTCTGCGGACCTGTGACAGTCTCTGACCGGCGCTGTCCAATAGAGACAAAATGTGAGCCACACATGCCATTTTAAACTTCCTAATATTCACGTTAATTAAAAATAAAAAGAAACAGGTGAAATTAATTTCAATAGTGAATTCTCTTTAGCACATTATATCCAAAATATTATTTCAATGTGTAATCAATATAAAAATTAATGAGATAGTTTACCTTTTTCTCATACTAACTTTTCAAAATCCAATGTGTGTTTTACTTAGAGCACATCTCAGTTTGGATCAGCCCATTGCACGTGCTCAGCAGCCACGCGTGGTGGCTGTTGTACTGGGCAGCACAGCCCTGAACGGAGAGTGGTTGTCTCTGAGGGAGGAGGAACGGGAATGGGACGGATTCATAATTTTGTTCTCTACTTCAGTTACTGAACAATATTTCAAGTTAAAAGCTTGCTACTTTTGTTGTTCTTAATGATTGCCCGCTCTGGCTCAGCTGTATTATCACAAGTATCAGCACTTTTTAAAAAAATCCATTCTCATTCTTATAAAATACAACAAAGATTAATAACACAAATACGTGAGTACAAAGATGATAATTCTGCTGAAATTGAACTCCTGGCTGGTAGGCAATGCCACCCTGTGGTAGCTCACCTTTATTCATCAATATATGAAAGATCAGGTTCTGAGTAGAGAAGGTGGATTAGGAGTGTTAGTGTCAAATACATTAAACTTGAGCACTTTTCATTCTGAATTTCAAGGTAAATATATGTACTAGTTTGTAGTAAAATTAACTGTTAGGAGAGGCAGGGGTAAGTATTCCTGAGGAGTTGGTAAGAACATCCTTTAAATGTGATTTTTTTTTTTTTTCCATTTTAGGGGTTGCAGATGGCGTAGGAGGCTGGAGAGACTATGGAGTTGATCCGTCTCAGTTCTCAGGGACTTTAATGCGGACGTGTGAACGGTTAGTAAAAGAAGGACGGTTTGTCCCAAGTAATCCCATTGGAATCCTCACCACAAGCTACTGTGAGTTGCTGCAAAATAAAGTACCTTTGCTTGGTAAGTAGACATCCTATATGTTTTCCTCTCTAAAGCCCAGGAGATGGTTAACAAGAAAATCACTTACTGGCCCAGCTTTTTTTTTCTGAGGCTCTTCCTATTAAGCAGAATTTGATAGAGAAGCTGTGGGGTAACCAGGATACTTAGTACCGCTTGCAGAGAATGTAAATAGGTACAACCACTTTGGAAAACAATTTGAAATTACAATATAAAGTTAAAACATGAACAGACAGTATGTCCCATCAGTTCCACTTATAGGTCTATACCCTAGACTAAGGAAACTCGTGCACATCTTTGTATCAAGAGATAGATATAAGAATGTTCGTGGTAGCATTGTATATAATAGCAGAAAAGTGGGAGCAACCTATAAGTCCATTTCTCATAGAAAAACGCATTTTGAAAATAAATGACTGAAAGCTGCATGCAATGCCCAGGAACATGTTGTTGAGGGAAAAGAAGACACTGCATAATACCACCTAACAGTCTGATTTCATATATTTCAAGTTCAGAAACATAAAGTAAAACCAATTGTTTGGGAATTATAAAATAAATGATAAAAGAAGAAGGAAAAGCAAGTGGTTGTATAATTCAGGATAGTGGCTCTTTCTGAGGCCGGAAGAAAGGGAACAGGGTCAGGCATGTAAAATTCAGTTGATTACCTGTGGGGAGTTCAGGTTGCAGATAGGCACCCCAGACTGCTGGTGGTTACCTGATTAGTCCGGGACATAGCATGGCACAAAATAGATCCCTCTTAATCCTGTTTTTAGAAAACTTACAAATACCCAGTGTTGGTTTATCTGGTATGCTAATGGAGCATCTTTTGGCCAAGCTTCTACATTTGTTTGTTAAGTGGTTTCCTGGGATCTTACCCGACAGCTTACCCAGCCTTCTAAGCAGGCTTTCAGAAAGGGTGTTATTAAGTTTCTGCTAATTGCCAGCATCTTTCAGGTTACTAGAAGGCCTCCCTCCCAGTCATTATCCACATTGGAAATCAGCCTCTGTGTAATGTTAATGGAGATCTCCCGAGTTGTAGAATTTTGCCTTCAGTTTAAATCGTTTGTAAGAAGGGGTTCTTTTCATCACGCTGCCGGCTTCTCTCTTCTCTGTGCTGTGATTAATCATCTTGTTTTCCTTCTAACTGAAGAGAAAACTTGTCTTGAGGTTTCAGTATACCGCTTTGTCTTAATCCCCTATTTTGGACATGCAGTGGAGCTTGCCTGGCACAGTGAAACATCCTAGATTCTATTTCTAGCACCTGTCAATTTGCCATATGAGAAACCACTTAACCTCTGACCCCCTTGCTTCATATATTAAATGGAGAGATCTTTTTTGTGAAAAGGAACAACTTAAAGCTTCATGCGTTACTCAGAAACATGTTGTTGAAAAGAGGAAAAGTGGACATTGCAGAATACCATCTGATAGTCCGACATCTAACAGAGAGCCTATAGACGCGGATTCCAGGGCTTGACTCTTGCATGTGCCCATGAGTCTTCCACAGACAGTCCCCCATGCATTTACTGTGGCTTGGAATAACCAGTTACAAAACAACTATCCTGATTTTGCACTTTGAAAGCTTTATTTTCTGCTGTGTTTCTTCCTTATCCCTACGTCCCTTTCTGTTCACCCTCATGTAACTGAGAGATCTTAATAAAATAGATTTAAGGACATATTAGAGGTTTCTTACATTGAATATTATAATTACTTTTTTCTTCTAAAAGACACATTGAAATAATCCTGCCTTACCATGTTTGATACCTACACACTTCTGCCTCACCTAATCTACTTATCTCTAAGCTCTCTGTAACTAAGCTCAAGCATGTTTTGGCCAAGACAGGCTGCTGAGTTTCACTGAACCTCAGGTCTGATCGCAAATAATGACTTGACAAGATTAGGTAATCTTTTTTTTTTTAATCCAACAATTGCTAAAAAGCCTATCATGCAATTCTAATATAGTAAAGGGCAAGCTGATAACTGTAACCATTTATTTTTTGAGAATTTCTAGCTGCGTTTAGATCTGGGTTGGCATCACAGGCTAATTGTTGACATATATTTCCTCAGAAACCCTTAAGTGGATTTAGGTCTCATGGAGCCAACATATCTTAAGAATTTGAGGGGTCAATCCTAATAAGGTTATCCCTTTCTCTCTTTGCTACACAAAAGGCTTAGTAGTAGTTTACAAAATGAGGGGCAGGGTGATAAAAACATTTCCATTTTAGCGTGAGGGATTTGCTTGGGTGCCGTCTGGATTGGTCAGGCGTCTGACATCCAGCACTGTCATTCGCTGCGCTCTTTTCCTCTCCTTTGCCTGCCTGTTCCTCTCCAAACACGTAAGAATGATGAGCTCTTCTCCCAGTAGTAGGCTGTCAGGGCCTGCGCCACATGCACACATCGGTAATTGAAGAGGCGGAGGAGGAGTATACACACTCCAAGTCCGGATGATTTTGTAAGGCTAGGCTTGCCTTTGCTGGTGCTGCTTTGCATGTTAAAGCTGTCACTCTTGAGGACCATTTTGATTCTAACTCAGCGGGTTACTGCCACAAGGGTAGCAAAATGATAGCCTGGGTTTGTTGGTGAGTCATAATGAGTCAACAGGAGTCGTTCCTGCAGCAAGATTGTCAAGGCTGTGCTATTCATCTGTCATTTTTTCACTCTCAAATTAATTCCATCAGCTTTCAGAACGTCTTTTATGTGGTGATTCTATTCATGATAAATGATTGGAGTTTTGTCCACTGAGTTAGGAGGAGTGATTGGTGACCTTAGCTCTAATATAAGCTATGGAGTAGGTCATCTGACGGCATAGCCAGTTACCCATGTTTTTCTTCCTTTGACTTATAATGGGTAGGGACTAGATAGCTTAGCATTCTAATGCCAGGTTAGTACTCATGCATATACTGTAGATAACAAAGGAGCAGGATTTTGAACATTACAGTGATACAAATGCTTATATTTAAGTGTTTTCAAATTATTGTTATACATTTTCATTAAGGAAAAAATAGTAACAAAAGTTAAATTACCCATAATCCCACTAAGAAAATGTTTACTATTTTAGTGATTGTGCCCCCTGATTTTTTTCTGTGTATGTTTGTGCACAGAATAATGGTAACAGGAATTCAGTCTCCTGTGTGCTCACAACAGCCCCATGAGGTAGGTTTGTACGTATTTTTATTCCCCGTTTTGTTAGGAAGAAACTGAGGCCCAGAGAGAATAAGTGACTTGCCAGCAGTCACACAGCTAGAAAATGATGGAGCACTGCGATTTGACACAGCTGGTTCCACAGCCTGTTTATTTTGTTTCATATTGCTTTTTAACTGTCAACAGTTTAGTTTTTGCCTACTATTGCTTTTTTTTTGTATAGTAAATTTCACTCTTTTCGATGTACAGTTCTTTAAGTTTGATATCATTCTTTTTTTTTTTTTTTGGTGACGAAGACCAGCCCTGAGCTAACATCCGTTGCTAATCCTCCTCTTTTTGCTGAGGAAGACTGGCCCTGGGCTAACATCCGTGCCCATCTTCCTCCACTCTATATGGGACGCCGCCACGGCATGGCTGACAGGCAGCGCGTCGGCGGGCGCTCAGGATCCGAACTCGCGAACCCCGGGCTGCCAAGCGCGGACGAAACCGCCGCGCCACCGGGCCGGCCCCCATTCTTTTTTTTTTAAAGGAAATCAATGCTAGTTTGTAATCTGCTTGTTTCACTTCAGTGATAACTTAAGTGACCTTTCATTTTCAAATATATTTCTGTAACACAATTTTAGTGGCTATCAAATAGCTAACACTTAAGAGTTTCACATGATTTAACTAATTTTATCCTCCCAAACAACTCAGTGAAATAGTTACGGCTATCTCTATTTTTATAAATAAGGAAACTGAGGCACAGAGAGGTTAAGTAATTTGCCCAAGTTCACACAGCTAGTAAGTGGCAGAGCCAGCATTCAGACGCAGGCAGGCTGACTCCAGAGTCTATACTCCTAAGTATTATGTGATAGTGCATAGCCTTCCATTTTATGGATGTACTGTAATTTATTTAACCAATCCCTTAATTTCAGATGTTGAGGTTGTTTCCAGTTCTTTCTGATCTTAAACAATGTTTTTGTACTTAAGTCTTGTTTGCATCTCTCTTTTTTTAGAATACTCATAAGTGGAATTGCTAGATCAAAGGATATGCACATTTTTCAGGGCTGTATTGCCCGAAAGGTTGTTTAGTTTTACTCTCACCACCACGGAATGAGTGACCATGTTCCTACACTGTTGCCAATACCATGCATTATCTTCTTCTGACTCCTGTTAAACTAACAGGCAAAATGGTTACTAATGCGATGATCATTTTTTCATATATTTACAGACTATTTACATTTATTTCTTGGTGAACAGCTTATTTTTCTATCTTGCCATTTTTCTGTAGGTATAGGTTTAAATTTTAGTATTTGAAAGCAGTCTTACTAGTTGTACCCTCAACCTTTCAGTCTTGGGAAGGTCATGTGAGAAGCTTCTTGCTCTCTAGAGGCTTGGAATGTGGTCTGTTTCCTCTGAACATTAGTAGTCTCTGTAAAGTGAACAGGTCGATTTCACAAGCTACCTGGGAAAATAGGTCTTGTTACTTCATAGGGAGTCAGTCTCCAATAAAAGTTCTTTATGACCTCAACAGATGGAAATCTGGTTAAAAATTGTAGTTATGTGCCCTGTCTTAAATGCTAGTGAATTTCATGGAGAAGGCTTCCTGCCAATTACTAATGAGAAATATCAGGGAAACATAACATTCTTATTGTGGCATTTAAGTATTAAAACTGAATATCTCAACAACATGCTTTTGAGCTTTCGGCATAGATTATAGCACTATTGAAATGAAATCGTGTGGTTAAAGACCAGCCGTTTTGATTGTTTCTACATCTGTAAATGAAAGAATTCAGATCATTAGTGGCCCGCAAACTGTCAGGTTACTGTTGACCTTCCTTGGAGGCGTGGAGCATAGCTAAGGGACGTCCTCTTTAGGCAAAGGAGGCTCAAATTATGGCATGTTGTTCTTTGGGGTGATGTGATAAAAACGTATATGCAGAGTAGCCTAGGAAGAAAAAATAAATGGAGATTTCTGTTTCTAGGTAGCAGTACTGCCTGCATCGTGGTGCTGGACAGAACTAGCCACCGCTTACACACAGCGAACCTGGGCGATTCGGGCTTTCTGGTTGTCAGGGGTGGCGAAGTGGTGCACCGGTCGGACGAGCAGCAACACTACTTCAACACTCCATTCCAGCTCTCCATCGCACCCCCCGAAGCCGAGGGGGTCGTCCTGAGTGACAGGTAATCTCCCCTCGGCCATTAAGTTTGAGTGGGACGTGGCTCGCCCACAGGTTCCCTCCCGTTCCCCTTAGCCACAGTGGGTATAGGCGTTTTCCTTCTGTGTGAGAAGAGAAGGCACACTGAGAAAGCGCTCACCAGGAAGGCCTTTTGGTTTGACTTTGAAAGGTACTTTGCTTAAACTTGATATTGTAGCCAAGTTGAATTCTGATAAACAGCCAATAAGAGAAGACCGTGAAAACACTGTTTCAACCTTACAGAATATCAGTTTTTCACACCAAGACTGCGTGGTACATACAGTTGTATTTGTTAAATTGTGCTAGAGAAATGAGTCATTGTTCACGTATGCCGTTGCCTGTACAAGATTTTGCATACATTATTAGAGAAGAGCGTGAACAGACGTCTGCTTTATTTATCAGAGTAACTTCCTTATTCTGCGGGCCTCCTGTTAACGTGCAGCAGCTAGAACTTGCAGTCCATGTAAAACCTGTCAGGGCAAAGTTAACTTGTATGAAATGGAATAAAAAATGGTCTTGTATATGGTCTTTGGTGATGCCGTTGAGATGTTCTCTTTTTTTTCCTGACACCTTCACTCAGTTCACTTTTAAATTGTCAGGAACCTTCCAAGACAATCAGTACTTTTTGAATCAACTTTTACAGTTTATCTTTTCTAAGATCAGAGTACAGAGTAAGGCTAAGACAGTCTCAGATTTCACTGACTTTAACAACCTCACAGGACCTGGCACGAACACTGTTGGCAATTCATAAATGTTGTTAACTGGGTAATGAACCTTTTGTAAAAAGAGAAGCGTTCTAGCAAATGCCTGTTGTCTCTATCTAATAGGTCTTATTAAGCCGATCTTAAGTTCACACTAAGATGAAATGATTATTACTGCCATCTTTTAAACTGGAATGAGCATATAATATAATTAGGTATTCAGTATTGCCCATTTAAAGTCTATTGCCGACTCCTAGAGAGAGGGAAGCATTTTTTAGTTTCAGATTAAGGCAGATTACCATAATGGGAAGAATATTTGATTAGGCCCTTCCTTCTTCAGTTGTCTGTGATACACGTTAATATTAGCTGTATTGGAGTGGGAAGTACTCAGAACCCCAGGGCCTTGGTTGATAGCATGCTCAGCTAATGGTTTTTGGAGAACAGTATTTTAATTTTCCTTCATTTGATTCTTGCTGTTTTGGCTTCTGAGCGCTCGAGTAGCCCTGCCGTACCTCACGTGCTATCTCTGGGACAGTCTGGTTAGGGCAGCACTTGGCCTGGCCAGCCAGCGAGGTGGAGGTAGCTTCCCCTGGAGCCCAGAGACAGCTTACTAGCATGTGATTTCAGCTCATGTTTCAGTGCAGTCAAAAGTTTCCAGCAGCACAGTGTGTTCAATCAAAATGGGCAAAACTGCAGCTGGCGGAACACCAAGCGCAGGGCCGGGAGTGTTGGGAGAAGAGGACGAACTGTCCAATGGCAGCGAGGCTCTCACAGGCAGAGTAGCAAAGGACACTCCTGGGGAAAGAAAAACCTCAGCATAAAGTAGAGCGTGAGCGCCAACCTGGTCATTACTCTACATTTCGAGAGTCTGATTAGTTTCCAAAGACTGAGCAAATGTGAAGTGTCTGGTATCGTTTCTCTTTATTCCACAGAAGAAATCAACCTGGTTTCCACCAGTTTTATCGTCTTTTTTTTTCCCTGCTGCATGTTATCATCTCTTTAGTTATTAGTCCCTCTTATTTATAAAATATTATTTTAACCTTAACTTACGTGTTTTCCTTTAGTAGCTGTTTTTACAAAATATTTATTGTATAAATGTGTAAGTGAAAGTCAGTTTGTTCCTTGCCAAACACAAGATGCTCCTTCTTTCCGCAGTCAAGAGAAGGGGGACCAGACATTTTCTCAGCGCACTTGGTGTAAATCCCCAGCAGGCATGGCTGGATTGTTTGTTTTTATGTTTTCTCTCCACACATTTTACCAAATGTTGCTTACACAAGTTTTGGGGTTTCTCTGTCAGGCTTAGGGTGGTTTGGTTCTGGCTCCTCCCTTTGGGGTCAGTGTATGAACTTTTTCCCGGCTGCTGTTCCCCAATTACAGGCTAAGGCAGATGATCGGCTCTCTCACTTTTCCCTTCACTGGGAGGCCTGGAGCAGTGAAGCTGGCCTTCGGAGTGGCTGAGAACCAGCCTCTGAGGGGGCCGCTAACTCCTAGAATATGTGATCTTTCTCTTCTCCCCACCTTGAGTTTTTCCCCCATTCTTATGTCTGTTTTCATCAGGTGTCAGAGAAAAAAAAAATCTCCCATCTGTCTTTTTTAAAGTTTTGCACAAAAAGATGTAGTGAAAACTCTACCTCCTGTCCCTGCCCCCAGCCACACCTTCTCTCCTCAGAGGCAGCCACTGTTATCCGTTTCTTTGAATGCTTCCAAATTTATTCTTTGTGTCTAGAAGCACCTCTCTCTGTGGATCTTCCCCGCACACTGTCTGCACCTTGCTCTTTTCATTAACAATATGTTAAAGAGGTTTTTTTCCCCAATTAGGAGGGTCAATTACTTTGTTTCTTCATTCATTTAGTAATTCAACAGGTATTTCTTGAAGACCTACCGTGTGCCAGACACACTAATAAATAAATACCTATGCATAACGAGCACTTTGTAAGGCTGGGGGACGCACTGTCCTTACTCTGCCAGAGTATTACTTAGTAATACTAATATAGTATTACAAGTAATATACTAGCGATTACTAGTATTATAGTAAGAAATGCAACTGTAGGTATTTCACGTGGATTAATTTTTACAGGATTTGCATGCTCTCCCCTGTGGCGCTCAGTTACCCACTTGAACGCAGCCTCCTGAGAGCCAGGTTCAGGCCTGCGGGGAAGCTGATAAGTGGAAAATGACTAAGAGAGGATGGGATTTGGCTGTAAAGAATTAGGAAATAAAGACTCATTTCCAGTAGGATTTCAGAGGCACATTAGTATCTGACTCAGAAAAGAACCCACCCTCCTTCAAAGCACATGTGACTAATCATCAGACTCAGTTTTACTTGGTAGTTTCAGTTGAGCTTTGAAATATTTATATCAGAGTTTTCAATTAATTTTTTTCAAGGTTAGAAATTTCAGAATGACTACGTTTTTTTTATTGACTCTGTTACTACAAACTGGTTTTTCTTAAAGCCTCATTACGTTGTAACATAGTGCCTGTTGGAAACTTTGAACAGTATCTCTTACGGGCTCTCTTAACTTTGCCCCTGCCCTGTCCTTGTCACAGCCCAGATGCTGCTGATAGCACATCTTTTGATGTCCAGTTAGGAGACATTATCCTGACGGCGACAGATGGACTCTTTGACAACATGCCTGATTATATGATCCTTCAGGAGCTAAAAAAGTTAAAGGTAATTAACACAAAGGTTGGCCCTTGGAAACAGTGGCCCTTTCTGGGCAGCTAAGCTTTATTGATTCAATTGCATTATCTCTTTTTGTGGTTTTGGAAAGGACTGTTTTGTGAATTTAAGAAAATAATAATAGTTGTAATCTTTCAAGCAGTTGTCAATGGAAATATTCACAGTTGGAGAACTCAAGGGTAAAAGAGGCTTGTCACTCAAGCCTTTAGTAGGGTAGTAAAGGTAGGAGAAGTCCAGATGAGGAAATTTCTTGCTTGTATTTTTAATTGTATTTTAATGATGTTGGCTCCTGGCCGTCTTTTTCTCCCTTTATTCTCATAACAAACCCAGCAGGTATTGAGGCTGGGCAAGATAGGAAACCCTCATACCAGAGCCAGCCAAGGGCAGCAGGCTGCTAGGGGTCTTGACATGATCTGAGCTGTCACCAGTGACGAAGCAGTTCAGACTTGGCTCGTACAGAGAGTGGAAGGAAGGGAAAGCCAGTCTGCCCATATTCTCTAGGCTTTGTAAAAGTACTAACTCTGGGAAAAATTAGTCTTTTCTCATGTTTTTACCACTAACCAATATGACTTTGAGTAAGTTTCTAAACTTTTTAAGCAATATTTTCCTTACCTGTAAAATGCGGGGTACAAAGGGCCCTATTTTATAGGGTGGTTGGTGAGAATTAACTAAGACAATGCGTGCGCAATCCTGAGCGCCATGCCTCGTCTGTGGGGTTCACTAAACGTCAGGTGCTTACATGTGCTGGCACTGTGCGCGGTACAGTGACAGGCGATAAGCAGAAATGACACATCCCCTGCCCTTATGGAGCTTACATTCTAGTGGAGGAAGACAGATAATAAGGAGAAAGAAATATATAATGTTGGTGGTAAATAAGAAGAGAAATAAAGCAGGGTGAAGGAATAGAGAATAGAGAGGGCTGCTATTTTAGAAAGATTGGTCAGAGAAGGCCTCTTTAAGGAGGTGACATTGAAGCAGAGGCCTGTTATTGTTTATACTGAAACTATTCCGAATCTTAGAATGTTAGAGCTAAAATGGACCTTGGTTCCCATCCCTATTTTACAGATGAGGAAGTTGAAGCAGTAAGGATAAGGGTATGGCTCAAGAATACACATTTAGACAAGAATCTTTCATCGTGATAAAAAATTCTAAAGGTATTTTCAGTAGGGCAACTGGCAGCTCTTACTTGGAGAGCAAACTGTGGTTGGACACGGGTGCATTCCCAAGCAAGGAAACTTTTGTGGTCATCCCTAAAGTGCTATCAAAATCCACCTTTTCAGTCCCATCCTATTTTAGCAAGAATACCTTAAGAATTTCAAATGGGAAAAAAAGCAAAAATGAAAATCCAAACTTCAGGGCCCAAGGCCACCCTAGCAAAGGACTTTCTAATTGACATCTTGTGCAGACAGCACTGATGGTCTCGTTCATTTTAGTCAAAGTGTAATGTTTTAATGTCTTCTCTAACTGGAGTAAAACTTAAATGGTGGAAACTGTGGTTAGATAAATGTTACTGTCTTAAAAAGTGATACTTGCAAGTATACTTGCATGCAGAAATCATGTGAGGCATTACAGTAAAAATAACTCCCTCATCCTTTCATCTTAGAATTCAAATTATGAGAGCATACAACAGACAGCAAGAAGCATTGCTGAGCAAGCTCATGAGCTGGCCTATGACCCAAATTATATGTCACCTTTCGCACAGTTTGCATGTGACAATGGATTAAATGTGAGAGGTAAGCATTCTTTAGGAAGGTCATGGGGACTAATTGGGCACATAGTAGGATAGGAGCATTCTGGGCTGTGGGGTGAGGTGAACTAGAGCACTGGGTGAGACTGTTGAGGTGTCCTCTCCCATCTGTGAGCCCATGGCTTTGAGCTAGGTCAGCAGGCCTCAGCACTGGAGGACAAGAGCAAGTGCAGGTCATCATGTCTTCCCCACAGAGGATGACCTTCAGAACTAAACTTCATTGGCTGCAGAGGCAGGCAGAACCTGAACCCTTCATTGCCACCACTGCACTGCTTGGACCTGAGCCCAAAAGGCCTCCAAGGTCTGCCTGGAGGGCCTGGACATTCCTAACAGTTTAACATTCTGCCCTTCATGCGTCTGACATTTCACTTCTCCCTTCCTCTGGCTTTGTGGGACTTGTTGACAGTATTTGCCTGCCAGATTGCCTCAGCAGGTTTTGAAGAGGGAAGCAATGTTAAATTGTCCTTGCCTAAAGAGTCCTCCTATCTGCAGAACGATATGTAACTTTGGGAGCGGGCCAGCAGCTCAGTCTTAGAGCTGGGGTGACATGTTGGGGCTAGCATATGAGAACTAGTAGAGTTGGTCAGTTTCTTGCTGATATAATATTATGACATGTAAAGCATTTCTTAGCCCTCCAGGAAATATTAAAATAGAAAAAAGCACATGCCATAGCTGCTTGGCAGATTAGAATACAAGGCTATTCCTAGTTTCAAAACATTGGATATGTTTGTCCAAATTAGGATTATGGGTAGAAGCATGTAACTTTCTCATCAAGCAGAATTTACTGTAACCAGATTTTCTCTTTACTGTGATTGCTATGAACAGAGGATGTGGTGGCCATTTTAATGGAGCTCCTGTTGTAAAGGAGGAGGGAAGATTTTTTTTTTTTAAGCTTCAATTAAAATTACGTGTAACTTCTTGGTGTTTTTTAACTACTTCTCTTTATCAAATACATTTTTCTTTTTTCTACTAGAGTATACTGACAAACCACACCTGCCTGAATTGCAGGCATTTGTCTCCTAGTACTTAGTTAGGCTTATGTTTTTGACTGAGTTTTCCTTTTAAGATACATGAATACATTTTCATTTTCATTTTAGGTGGAAAGCCAGATGACATCACCGTCCTTCTTTCGATAGTGGCTGAGTATACAGACTGACTCGCCTAGGTGTCAACTCCTGCCTTTCCTTTCGTCACCCGAGATTCTCCCCTGCCGTGTGTGCTGATCCTGCTGGCAGGACCACGTTTCTTTGCCACTGATCTCAATGGCTGGTGACGTAAGCCTTCTGCCTGTCTTTTTGAGACCCCGTTGAGATCTATGTTGAGAACCACTACTATCATTCACTAGCTCATATCTGCCAGCAACATTTGAAGAGAATGAATATTTGAAGATTGGCCTTCACTTCTCATTGTCCTTTCCATGATGGATTGGAGGTTTTCAAAGCCAAAATGGCTATTACTTTTCAAAAATGGTGAAGTATTGAAAATGAGTAATGTTGGTAAAGTGAATTCAAAATCACAATGTGTAAAAGTGATTTTAAAAGTCTAACACAAATTGTATGTTATGGTACAACTACTAGAAACATACATTATTCATCAAAAGAATTGTTACACATGTACTATACAGTCTTTGTTATGATTGGGTGTAGCTTTATGTTTTCATTATAAACTCCTATTTTTCAGGGGCTTATAATTCTGCTCTAAAACATTGCTCTGGATTATGAAATCTTGATCCCAGGAGCTTTTTTGTTACAAATTGGAAGAAAAATTCAGTTTAGTTCTTTGGAGGCAAATGTTTCATGGTTTTTAAAAGATGCTTAATTGTGCTCCTGTGATGTGATTTCGACAGTTTATTGATTAGTCCATATCACAGGCTGGTGGCCTGATCTGCAGGAGGGGTGGGGGAGATTCCTTACCAAAATTTAACTGAAATATTACTCAAGGTTGTAAAACTCTTCAAAGCCTAGAAATTTAATGTTATGGCTGAAATTCCTCCCAGCTGTCTGATATGAAGCCCCTGCATGGGAGCACTAGACCCTCAGGCCTAAAATGGGTTGAAAATGGACAGCTGTAACTTTGAATTTTGTTGGCTTTTGACGGTCATGCTACTCCTAGCCTTACGGGCAGACCTTCTCTTAGTAGCCTTGCTTTCTTTAGAGCATGCACCAAATTCAGGGGGTCCACGTGGAAAGAGCACCGTGGGCAATGGCAGCAGCACAAGAGTCCACAAAGAAAACTCCTGGTGATGATCTGACATTTGCATTTGCCCTACACAGAAATTTAGGGGTTTCTGAATCAAGCTTAATGTTTACAGTTTGCAAATAGCCATCTTGCAGTGTATAGTTCCTTATAAAACTACCCCGCATTCAATTTTCCCATTATCTGCAAGCTCAAACTTATTTTTAAGGTTTGTGTACGTCGACTGCTGTAAAGATATATATTTTTGGGTCAGTTTTTTTCCTTCATTAACTTGTTGGTAGAGAAATATATATACTTAGAAATCTTTAAATTAAAGCCATGTTTTATATATAAGTCAGGTAACATTGGTGTATAGATGAGAATGCAATTAAACCTGATGAGAATCTACTTGAGGAGAATATAGAAAGTCCCTTTCTCTAAAGGAGATACTTACTCCCTGGTTTATTGCATTAAAACTTATGTTTGAGGTTACCTCAACTTGTTTTAAAAGATTTTGTTTTGTGAATTTGTACTGTATATTTGAGTAACTGTCAAGCTTTTGTTTTATTTAAAATTGTTTAACATGTACCATGTACATGTCATTACTATATTTCAATGCGTCATGCTTGTAACAGGCATTTCATTTATAATAAGAATGAGTTATTCATTTGTAAGCCGTTCAGTAATTTATCTACTATTCCTAAATTGGCATAATGTTAGATATCTATTTTAAATCACCTTTAATTACATGTCAGAATGCCTTAACTACCCTAACTTGACAAAATAGAATTCTTTGGTAGAGGAGATGGGGTGGGGCGGGGGGTAGAGGGAGACTCCATTTAAATAATGAGAACCCATTGTACTACGATAAAACACGGAAGCGTGAGTGGCAAGTGGCGGGGTATTTATTTTGCACAAACTGTTTGCAGTCTCTGTGTATTTAAAAAGTAAAGAAAGTTGCATCCAGAAGGGTTTTGTTGGAAGGAATACATTTATACTTGGGCTGACGACTTTAGTTCTTTTGTTTGGGTTTTTTGATTATTTCTGGTCAGAGGTATGTAGCCTTATGATCTGGATATATTTTGCATTAATTTTCCAATGCCTACATTTAATTTCTGGTAAGAGCAGTGCTGGTCAAGTCACTGGCTTTTCTCTGCTCTCATTTAACCCATCAAACACAATCTTTGTAAAGCTAGATCAGTGGTGGTTTACACAACTCATTTAATCAACTTAGTCTTTGAGAAATGATTGTTAGAAATCAGCAATGTGTTTGTTCCAGTGACATTGAAAATAGTGGGACAGGAATTGAGTTTCACAATGGAACTGACTTTGGACCTGGCCTGTAGATTAGTGACACAAAATATTTTCTCTATTTTCATTTTTCCCTGTCCTCTTTGTTTTATGCACTTAATTTTATGACCGCCGGGGGTCAGTTGGAGTGCTGCTTAACAAGTAACTCTCCTTCCACTCTCAGTGATCAGAGGCTGTGTCGGACCCATACTGGAATTTTCTAGATCACAGGACCCAAGTCTCTGTGGGTTGTGACTGAGATATACCACTTGGTGGGTCTGATTCTTAACTTGATGTGTGTGGTAATTGTATTTTAGATCAAGCAGTATAAAAACACACACATTTGCCTCATGTAGTGGACTTTTATAACAAAAGAGAATTTGGATTTCTAATTTACAAATGGCAAATTATTTATCCCTCTCTGGATGCACCAAAGACCAGTAAAGTTTATAGCTTTTCCATCTATATTTATAAAGCAATACTGTATTATAAAAATCAATATTTTTATCACATGCTTGAAATTTTTATTTTGTTCTGTTTTAAAATGTGCACTCTAAACATATCAGAACCTTATTTCTTCCTGTGAACTTAAGCTGCCTGCGCACAAAACAAATTTACCGAACAGATTTTCAGTAGAGGCCATAGGCTCTTAAAAACTGAAAGAAGAAATGAGGGGGGGAAACATGTTATTTGTCTTGAATTACTGTACTGGCTTGACATGGTTGATGGGTACTAAATCACAGAAGAATCCATTCCAGGTGTGCATGTCTGGGGGTTGGGCTGTGTCTAGATTAGAGACTAGATTTCAAGCTCTGCACGATGGGCGTGTCCTCTCGTCTCAGCTGCTTTTGTTCCGGGTAGAACAGTACCTTCAGTGCCACCAACCTACCGCAGCAAGTAACAAGGCAGGGATTGTGGGAATCGACTGAGTCAGTTTTGAGCGTTTTGGAGATTGTAAGCAGGATGGGCTAGAACTGTAAATGTTTGTACTTTTGAATAAGTTCATGGTTCCTTGTCACCTTATACCAGCTATCTTTGGTAGAAGCTACAGCATCCAATTTCCCTGGAAACTATCACGTTTTTGCATTTAAGAAATTTTACGATATTAAAAAACCAAAAATATGCTTAAAGCTGAAAATATGAAGCAGAAAACATTTGGATTCTGTTTGTAAAAAAAATTAAATTCATTGCAAAACTGAACTTCTCAACTAAAAATCGACAGTGTCCATGTCAAAATTTTAACTGTTAGCAGGTCGTTTGTGGCAAAGATGGCTAAATAATGAAGTAAATTTGAATTGTGTATACTAATGAGCTGCTTTTTTCTGTTGAGACTATCATTATTTGTCTTACCCAAGAGGCAATGACCTGAATTGGATGTCTGAAATATAACTTATGCAGGAATAGTTCTGTAAATACATTTAAATAAACTGTAAAGATATTTAATAAATATAGTATTTATACTAATCTGTGTACTCCTTTTACTTTGAATAGTAACTAAGACACCAGCCTTTGACACTGAGTTTCCTGGTCTCTATCAAGTCCTCATTTCTAAGCCTCTTAGTCAGTCTACCAGTGACTCCGCACTTTGTTGCTATCATTTTCTGTGTTTTACTAGTTTCTCCACTTTAGCTCTTTTTCACCAGCTGGTTTACTACATCAGTTTAGCTTCTTCAAAAATTCATCAGAATGGACTGATAATTGAATGTAAAATATATGTTTTCCCAGCTAAGAAGGCTTTTGCATCTTCCAAATGGTATGGAGTGAAGCCACAAAAAAATCTGGTGTCATTTAAACTTAGTATTCTGTATCCAAATTCTGAAATCCAAATTCTATACAATTTAACAGTGTAACTGTCTTACAGACCAGTGCTGCCTCCGGGCGGGCGATTACTGATGGTGCCTTCACAACCTAAGCCCCCTTGCCGATTTCAGTGAGTGAACCAGAAACTTCATCCTCAGCAAGGAGACCTACCATTACTCTTGTTCTCCGTGTAGTCATCTGCATTTATAAGGAAGATGTGAAATTCAGTGTTAATCATCAGTGTAAGCATAAGATACATAAATTTTTAGCCCATAGTGTGAAGGGACTTGAAATTATGTGGGCATTGCCAATTTCTACAAAAAGCTTGGTGAAAGCCCATTTTCATTCACTGAGGAACATTTTGGGATGAACTTGAGTTATTATTAGGTTATTGTGAGTAGCTCTGACTCATTACTAAGGTACAAGAGCCAGAGTCATTCTGGTTTTAGTTATAACTGTTCACAGTTTTGGTTTACTAATCCACTCAGCCACCTTTGTTTATGAATTCCTCACAAATCTAAAGTACAATTGCTTGCCAGTTAACATTTCCTTGTGATTTGATGGTTTCACAAAGACTTGAACAATGTTACAGAAGTCTAGTTTGTCTGGTTATAATTGACTGTAAACAGGTTTGGGGGAGGGAGAGGCATGCATCATAAGATATTACATAACAATGTTTTTGTGCCAGATTTTTTAGTCTGTGCAGGTAAGAAGCTAATTCTTAAAGGGGCAAAGAACAGAGACATTGATCTTCCACCTCATTCCACTCCAAACTCAGGCGCTCTTGGCAGTGGAGGTTGCTGCTTTATGTCAGATAATACAGAAATAAATTTTTGGCATCACCTCCATTAAATTCTTTTCTGAATCACACTGCAAAATTTAAAAGTCACATCTGAAAATTGGAACAATTTAAGACTAAAATTTTACAATATATAAAAAGATTCCAAAGTGAGGGGAGTAGCTATATATTTTTATTCTTGACCTTTTTTCCAGGGGTTATTTTACTTAAAATCTTAACAAAATATAAAGAGCAGTGTACAAAAAAAGTCATGGCATTACATGAGTAAAGATTGCATAACTTTTTACAGTGTCTGAAAGTAGGAGAATGAAACGTTTGTTATCAAATACAAAAGGTACCTGACTACTTGTCACAAAACTACAAGCCATTTTGATGCACTCCACATGGCTGCCGAAGAAAGTTTAAATACCTTTATAAAACTGGCAAAGAAAATGCTGAAAGTTCTAGTGTGAACGTGCATTGAATTGAAGAATTCTGATGAGCTTTTTCCCTGCACAGAAAATGCTTCTGCCTCCCAAGTAGCATAATGGATTTAAAGCAAATTACATACACTTGACAAGCAGCTATTTCTAGATATGGTTGTGCAAGATGATGTTCAGAAAAGCAGAAGCCTGTCCTCCATTTCAAGGAAGTCCAAGACAATCTCTTTATAGACTAAGTGTGAAAACATGTTTGAAATGCAAGTGAGCTAGTAAATGGCCTGGGGGCCAACTCAGTCAACATTAAGTGTTAGAATGTGGAAAAACTGCCATTATTCATGTCCTCTTCGCTGTCACTTGCTGTTGCCAGACTGTCGAAAGGGTGGTTGAAGTGTGGTTGGTCAGAAGAAACTGCTCCAAAGAACATGCAAGAAAACTGGAGGGGAAAAAGTAATTGCACTTTATTAAAGCAAAAGTTAGTGCTCATTAAATGCTCCATGACAGCCTCTTTTCAGAAACTTGGCCAATGTGGTCTCCCTAACTTTGATGGTGATGGTTCAGGGAACACCCAAAACTGGCCCAACACATCCTAAACCAAAACCCTTCCCTGCCTTCAGAGGCACACAGTCTGGGATCAGTGATCTGCTTCTGACTCCTTTGCCGAAGCCATTAAAACAGCAGGGCTGTGGGACCGCTCTGCAGGCAGCCCTGCTTGACTCTGATCCATCTTCTCCCCTTGCTCTCCTGCTGCGACAGAAGCTACCTGTCCTGGCTAGAGCCAATCCTTCCCTCCCTCTCTCTGCCTCACAGCCCTTCCCGTGCCTCTCCTCTACTGGATAGGAGTATCACTTTAAAATATGTAAGTAGCCTCATCCCATTCTTCCCTCCAACTATTGCCTTACCTCTGCTGTAGAGTTGTCTATACTTGCTGTCTCCATTTTCTCATTCTGTTCTTCAGTCCTGTCTAAAAAAGCTCCTGACCCCACCGCTTCATAGAAACTGTCATTATGGTCACCACAAATCACCACACCTTAAGCAAATGACCATTTTTGGTCCTCATCCCATTTGATAACTCTGACACTTTCTTCTCGTACCTTCCCTATGCCACACTCTCCTGGTTGCTTTTAGACTTTTTGGCTGGCTTACCTTCTACCCAGCCTTTGAATCAGGGTTTCTCAACCTCAGTATTACTGCCATTTGGGGCCTGATGGTTCTTGGTTGTGGGGCTGTCCTGTGCCTTGGAGGATACTGAGTAGCATCCCTGGCCTCTGCCCACTAGATGTCAGGACCCCTTCCTGAATTGTGGAATCTAAAAGTGTCTCCAGACATTGCCCAATGTCTCCTAGGGGGCATAGCCGCCCCTGGTTAAGAACCACTGCTTCAAGTAATGGCAGCCCTCTCCTCTGTACCCTCTCCCTGGGAGATTTCATTCACACCCCTGGCTGAAACTACCATCCATATGCCAGGCAGTCTCAAAGGAAGAATTTGAACTTCAATCCCTATATTCTACTACCTACTTGGCTTCTGCAACTTAACACATCCAAAATTGAATTCATGATCTTAGTGAGCATGGATCCTGTTTCTCCAAACCTGAGTCATCCTTGATACCTCCTTTTCCCTTAACCCCCATAACCAATCCGTCACCACGGCCTGCTACTTTTATCTCCTCAATTAGCTGTCTACTTTGGCCACTTCTCTCCATTTGTACTGTAAGGAATCACCATCTCTCACATGCTACAACTTCTCTTCCTGCCTCACTGTGCCCCATTCTGTACACAGTAGCTGCACCTAAAGTCATCTTTTAAAAATTCAACTCTTGTCACTCCTCCCTATTAAAACCCTTCAAATACTTTAAATGCTAAGGTACTTTATTTGGCTGTTTAAATGGCTTACGGGACTCTTCTGGCATGATTTGGCACTCACCAATTTCTCTAGCTTCACCCTGTGCCATTATTTCCCCCTGGCTATCTGCTCTCTAACCACATGGGCCAGCCTTCATTCAGTTCCTTAAAACCACCACACTCCCTGCATCACCGAGCCTTTGCACATGCCACACATCCACCCAACTCCCCACCTACTACCTTATCCTCTCCAGGTTAGCCCAAACACCAGTTTCAAAGAGAATACTTTCTGACCTCCTAGATTAGGTCAGTTCACAACTTAAATCCTCTCAAAGCACCCTGAACTTTTCCTTAATTGAACTTATCACAGTCTTTAAAAATTATCATATATTTAGTCATGTGACTGTTTAATGTCTATCTCCCCCCTAGTCAATAACCAAGTTTAGGAACTTGTTTATTTTGCTCACTATTGTATACCCTACATCTATGACATGTGGCCCTCAACAAATACTTGTGGAAGTCGCATGGTAGAGAGCATGAATGAATAAATTAATGATCCCTGTTCTTGGCTCATCCTATATCAGAAGGTGAAGATGCCCTCTGCACAGTGGCAGCTGTGACACCAGTTGTTGAACCCTCGCTCCAGATGGAACATCCCAAGTTAGCTGTGATATTGGCTGTGGTAGGCAGAATGATGCCCTCCCTCAAAGATGCACATGTCTTAATCCCAGGAACGTGTGAATATGTTATGTCACATGGCAAGGGGGAATTAAGGTAGCAGATGGAATTAAGGTTGCTAATCAGCTGACCTAGACTATCCAGGTGAGCCCAATGGAATCACAAGTGTGCTTAAATGTGGAAGAGGGAGGAGAATAGTCAGCGTCAGAATGAAGTGATGTGAAAATGACTTGATTGGCCATTGCTGATTTTGAAGATGGAAGGGGACCATGAACCAAAGAATGCAGGTGACCTCAAGAAGCTAGGAAAGGTAAGAAAACAGATTCTCCTCTAGAGTCTCCGGAAAGGAACACCGCCCTTCTGATAACTTGATTTTAGCCCAGGGAGACCCATTTTGGACTTCTGACCTCCAGAACTGTAAGATAATAAATTTGTGTTGTTTAGCCACTAAATTTGTGGTAATTTGTTATAGCAGCAATAGGAAACTAATACACTGCCTTTGATTGTAACTGGAGGCACAGTCTCAATTGCCTCTGAAGTCTAATCTTGACCAAGGTCAAGATCCTAAGGCTAGAAGTGACCTAAAGATAGTATCTGTGTCTGTTCAATGTATAATACTATGTGCAAACAGCTCTTCATAATGTTTATGGTGCAAATTATACTAGACTAGAAAGCTTAGGTTTACTTTGGTCTTTGAAAACTGCCCTAAATTTGCTATTGACTTAGGGTAAATGTTATTTGCTACTCTCTCTTGTCTCCACCCTTTAAATCTTGCATGGCTAGATGATCAAGCCTTTCCCTGGTGTCTAACAGTCTTCTAATGGAGAAGGTTTGTGAACAGCCATGCAACTGGGAATTAGCCTCAAGTCCAATACAATTGGGTAAGAAGATAAATTATTATAAAATCTTTAAAAAAAAAAAACATATTTTCCCCATTTTGGTGCCCCAGAGAGCTATGTATAACTTCTTGTTTAACTTATCTTATTGAAAATCCACAATGGAAAAAAACCACTGATCATTGTTTACAATATAGTAATACTTCTCTATCATAGTTTAATTTTGAAAATCCCCTTTCCCAAAGTAGTATACTATCATATATTTATTTTTTTAATAAGATGAATTAAAATTGATTTCATTTTGGAATTTTGTGATACTACTGGAGAGATTTTAACTTTCTTAGGCTATCCCAAACCAGGGTTGAAGGTTTGCCAACCACTGGCTATGCACTAGGAATACAGAGATGAGTAAGACTCAGGCCCACCCTTGATGAACTCACAATATACCTAGTGGGGTAACAAGCATATATATTAAATTATTATGTGACAGTTATAATGAATAGGATCAACAAATGTTTTGAGTAGAAATAAGAAGACTTCAAAAAAAGAAGTATCATTTGAACTGGGCCTTGAAGGGTGGATAGGAGTTTAAAAGGTGGAGAAGAAAGGAATACTATCACCCCAGGCTGTAGGAATACCACCACGAGGAAAAGTAGAACACAAAAGTATATGCCAGACCTTTCCACTAAGGGACTAAGCAAGGATGCCCACTCTCTTACTGCTATGTAACGCTGTACTAGAGGTCATGAACTGATGCAGCTGAGCAAAGGAGATCAATTGGAGGCATTAAAGAAGAAGTAAAACTCGGGGCCAGTCCGGTGGCGTAGCGGTTAAGTTCGTGCGCTCCGCTCCCGCGGCCTGGGGTTTCGCAGGTTTGGATCCTGAGTGCGGACAGATGCACCGCTTGTCAGCCATGCTGTGGCGGCGTCCCATATAAAGTAGAGGAAGATGGGCATGGATGTTAGCCCGGGGCCAGTCTTCCTCAGGGGAAGAAAAAAAGAGGATTGGCAATGGATGTTAGCTCAGAGCTAGTCTTCCTCACAAAAAATTAAAAAGTAAAACTATCTCTGTATAAAGATGATAGATAGTATGTCTGGGAAACCTGAGAGAATCAATGATATAACTAATGGAAACAATAAAATAATTCAGCAAGGTAGTAGGATATAAAATTAACATGCACAATAGCCTTCATATACACAAACAATAGGTAGTCAGAGAACATAATGGTAGATTTACAATAGTAACATAAAAGGTTAATTACTTAATAACAAATGTGTAAAACCTATATAAGAAAAATTTTAAACACTTCTGAAAGACACAAAAGTAGACCCGAACAAGTGGAAACACATTGCCTGTTTTTTGGACAGAATGACTCAACATCATAAAGATATCAGTTTTCCCCAAGTTAACAGAAATTTAAGGAAATCCCAATTTAAAAAATACCAAAAGACTTTTTTATGGAGCTAGATAAGTTGATATTAAAGTTCAAGTGAAAAATACACATTCAGGAATAGCCAGGAAAAAAAATGATAAAATCTACAAAAAGATACTAACTCTACCAGACATTAAAACATACGCTGAAGTCTCTATAATGAAAAATATGTACTGACACATGAAGAGACAAGCAGATCAGCAGAGTAGAAAAGAAAGTCTAGAAATAGACCCAAATTTAGTATTTGATAAAGGGAGCCCCTCACTAGGGCAAAGGTAGATCTTATAAGAAGTGGTTCTGGGATAGCTGGGTAGCAAAAAGATAAAATTAGATCCATACCTCACACCACACACAAGACAAGAAACTCCACGTGGTTCAGGATGTAACTATAAAAAGATGAAATCATACAGGTTCTAGAAGGAAACATGAGTGAATTCCTCTTTAACCTCCAAGTGGGGAAAGGCTTTGTAATTTATGACTCAAAATCCAGGAACAATTTTTTTTAAAGGTTGATAAATCTGACTACATAAAATGAAGATTTTTTTTTGCATGACAAAAAAATTTAAAAGACAATTGACAAACTGGGAGAAAATGTTTGCACCATATATGACAGATAAATAGCTAATATCCATATATGTTATATATAAAAACTATTAAAAATTGAAGGAAAAGGATAAAAAACCAATAGAAAAATATGAAGACATAATAAACAGTTCACAAAAATTATAAAATGGCCTTTAAACACATGAAAAGATGTTAACGTCATAATTAAAGAAATGCAAATCAAAACTACACTGAGATACCATTTCTCAACTCTCAGTTTGACAACACAAGCTGTTTGGCAGGCTGGGGGAAACAGGCCCTCTCCTCCATTGCAGGAGGGAATGCAAATTGCTACAACCCTTCTGGAGAAGAATCTGGCAGCACCTAACAAGACTACATATGCACATACCTTTTGAATGAGCAATCACACTTTCAGGAATTTGCCTTGAAGTTACACTTCTGACAATATGATAATATATGTGTAAAAGGTTATTAATTGCAGCTTTGTTTGTAACTGCAAAATACTAGGGGGTATATCTAAATGCCAGCTATAGGAGAGTGGTTGAATTAACTATGGTACTTTCACACATGGAATACTATACAGCTGTGGGGGGAAAAAGAGAGAAATTGATATGGAGTGATTTCCAGTATATACTATTAAATGCAAAGAGTAAAACAGCATTTATAGTATAAGAAAGAAGAAGAAATGAAATATATATGTATGCTGCTCATTTATGCACAAAGAAACACAGAAATGATAAATGAGAAACTAATGAGATTTAATCTCTATACGGGGCCACCGGCACTGGTGCAAAGGAGGGAGGGAGTGACGCTGTTCTGCATATACCTCCGTATAGTTCTGACTTTTAGTGCTGCAACGGCTCAGCACTCAAAGAAACAATCAAAATCAATAAGGATTTGAGGAGAACCAAAATGGAAGACAAGCAAACAAATACAGCTACCTGTATTACAGATGATTAACAACCATACTGAAATATCTCGAGAGGGAAGAACTAACCTAAGTAACTCTGAAAAGCAGTATTTTGAATATATACTTTACAACTAAAGATAAAATAATGTTGACAAATATTGTACACCTAGTTAGCAGATTTGTTTCTCGTGGGGTATGGTTATCAGTTCTGAAACTATGTGTTCCAGGATTGAACAATAAGTAAACATATTGTGGATAATAAGAGCCAAGTTTCTCACTGTCAGAAAAAGGAGTTATAAATAAAGAAAGGGGGGAGACCAGCATGAACCCAGTGCTGTTGAACTGGAATTGGAGGTATCGCTGTGAATTTATGGATTTTAATGTACATATGTATGTATACAAACAGATAGATATAAAAATTGATCAATATATGTGTATATGTCAATAAATGCATATACTTCCTAGCTCTGTCTGCTGAGAGGACCTAGAAGCAATGAAATCCCAGTACAAAAGGGCACATCTAGCACTCAGAACGTGGTTTCTATATACCATCTCCAATCAAAGGAGCCAGGGCTCTTGGGAGAAATGGCTGATTCTGGGGCTGGAGCAGGAGAAATACAAGTTAAGCTTAGGACACTTTAGGCACTCCAAAAAGTAAGGAAGTGCTCAAAAAATCTTGGAGACATGTCAAACCAACAGAGGCTCCCAGTGGCCAAATATGGAGCAATTTAAGCAACAAAATAAATAACGCTAGTAAGAGATTATAATCCATAGAATAAATTAATATCCAAGAGTATATCATGATAAATAATTGAATAAAAAATAAATGGGGAAGAAGGGAAAATTCTTAAAGTGAGGTTTCATCTAATAAAAAGAAAAATCACCATTTGGCAAACATCACGGTAATAACTATTTTAGACAAAAAAGCATCAATGAATGCTAAAATTAGTAGGCAAAAAGTAGGATGAGAAACAGGATATTTATCTCAAAGTAGCTCCCCACAGACACTTTCAATTACTAACAGAAAAACAGTAACTGTACCCTGGAGAGATCCAGCAGGTTGCACCTTAATCATATGATAGAAATAAACTCCATCGAGGAGACAAATCTCCATCGTGTGCCTCCAGATATGATGGACGAAAAGAACACATCACTCTGTTGTATTCTTACCCAAAATGCACAACTGAAATTTAATCATAAGAGGATTCAAATCTGAGGACATTCTACTAAAGTGTCAAGGTAAAGAAAGACAAAGCAAGACTTAGAAAATGTTCTAGACTAATGGAGACTCTACTAATCTATGATGTCACCATTTAGCGAATCTGGGTGAAGGTATATGGGAATTCTTTATACTATTTCTGCAAGTGAGTCTGAATTTATTTCAAAATTTTAAAAATTAAAAATTGATGTGCATGTGTGCAAGTGTGTGTATATATATGCAGAGAAAAAGTCTTAAAAGGTAGAGTAATAATAAAAGTATGTGTTGTGATTATCTCTGACTATCTCATTTATATTTTCTCATTTTTCTCCAATGAAATGACCTAGAGGGTATTATGTTAAGTGAAATAAGCCAGAGACAGAAGGACAGACACTGCATGAACTCACTCATATATGGAATATAAATGAACACACGGACAGAGAGAACTGATTGATGGTTACCAAGGGGAAGGGGGGTAGGGGGTGGGCACAAGGGGTGAAGGGTTACATCCACAAGGTGACGGACAAACAAAAATGTACAACTAAAACCCCACAGTGTTATAAACTAAGACATCAATAAAAAAAATGTTAACATTTGGAGAGTTTGGGAGAAGGGTATGTAGGAATTCTTTGTACTACTTCTGCAACTTTTTAAAAGTGAAATTATTTTAGAATGAAAAGCTAAAAACAAACAAGCAAACAAATAGGGTGGGCTGTATTATTATAAGAACATCACTAGCACCAAAATGGCTATAGCTTTAGTCTGGTTCACAGGTGATGGCCCTCCAGTGCGCACAGCAGATGCTGCTGATCAAGTAAAGATACAGCTTTATGTCACTCTCAGCATAGCTTGCCCAACCAAACGCTTGGTGCTGTTACTAGAGAGGAAACCTATCTGCCCTTCCCGGCACAAAGTGTGTTTTGTTTGGGGGCAAGAGGGAGGAAAGAAGGCAGCCTTGTGAAGATTAAATACCCTAGAGAAAGTCCCCGAATGCCATTCCAAGGAGTTTAGGTGTAATCCTATGGGAGAAGCAGCACGATCCAAGAGTTTTAAAAGCAGGAGATAGCTAATATTTAATGAGCACTGACCATGTGCCAGCTCCATGTATTAGCTCAATTAATTTTCACAACAATTCTATTTAATGGGTAGTATTATTATTATTTCGATTTTACTGATAAAAAAATCGAGGCAAAGATAAAAAATGTGTCAAGACAGGGATTTGAACCCAGGAACTCGAACTCCAGAGGCAGTGCTCTGCAGCTCTATTCCTCGTTGTAGATGTAAGGTTTGGACACATCTTCTAGTACACTGTGGAGGAGAACCACAGTGGAGGAGAAAGGAGGCACAGAGGCCAACTGGAAGGCTCACAGTAGTTCAGGTGGAAGATGATAAGGATTTAAATAATTTACCCATAATGTAATTTCAGTTTTGCAGGAGATTGACACATTAAGGCAAATAATTCCCTTTAAAAATAGAACTTTCATTTTAGAATTTAAGTGACATGATAGGAAATTTGAAGAAAAGAGTGCTGTAATGGTGCTCATGGAGCTTCCAATTCTAAAGTCACTTTCCCTAGTGAGGAAATGTGCAGTCTTGGTGGATTTCAGGGAGGTGAAGCAGCAGAAAAAGGTTTTCTGTTGTTGCCTGTGAAAAAGTAAGTAAGCACAATATATGCGACAGAAAAAACAGGAGAGGGAAAATGGTTTTGCATACTGAAAAGGCAGACCTCAGTTTTCATTTTATGGCCAAGCTACTAACAGAAGAGAAACCCGCCCTCAGTGCCAGGCGCGCCCTAGGTGTTCGGTCAACACTGACGGCGTCGACCTGAGCAAGTGGAGTCGACTGTCCAATCTGACCGTCTTGTATACACATTAGACAGGGGCTTTCAGAAGTGTTATTCCTCCTTTCAAATTTCTAATTCCAAGAAACTCATATTTCCAAACCAATAATAATGGCAACAGCAAAACAACCTTGAATAAAACACTAACATAAAGATGCAAAATTGGGATTATCATTATTTGAGATACCTCAGTTTCTAATAAATTATATATATCTTCAATTCAATAGATCTCATAAGGTTTAACACTAGAGCATTCTGTAAGCTTATCATCCTTCTAGTAAAATACAGGCTATACAACAATATGTTATTAACTGGGACTCCACTATGAAGGAATTTGTGATGTTTGTTGCGATGAAATTTACATTTGTACTACTATGAATAAAGGATTTCCCAACCAAATTTGAAAAATAAAATTAGAAGAAGGACACATTTTAAAAGACAAGTCATATGACTTTAGCATATTATTTATATTCAAAAGTAAGTATGCTATAAGCAATCAATTAATTCTTTAAAACAAGTGACCCAAATCTCTACTTGAATATACTTTGTTAGAAATTACTCACTGAGGAGTTTAACTATTTTGTATTGACATTCTGTAAATCAGTCTTTTCTCCATCTCAGACTGACTTCACCTCTCCCCTATCAAAAAGTAAGACAATTAATTTTAAAGATATCCGGGGTGGGCTGGGGCAAAGGGAGACAGAGGATGAGAATTCTTGACTGAGACCTGCTCATGTCTCAACATTTTTCCTTTACCTTCCTGAGGCACGGAGACCCTGGCACTTCCTCCGTGTCGCTGACGCTGCTTTCTGGTACTTCACTAATGTCTCTGCTCACTCTTTTCCTTATAGGGCTGCCGCAGTTTTCCAGCGCAGAGAGGTTAGTGTCAGTCTCATTAGGATAAAGCCTTTTGGGTGTTGCTTTTCTCCAGATAGGCTCTTGGGCCTTGCTGGTTACATTTTTACCAGCCTTTGAATTTGAACGTATCAGATCTGACCTAATAGGGATTAAATGAATGAACTGTTTACTTTGAAATATATATTTTTATATAACGAATGGAACAATATGGGATGACAATGATAACACTGGTTTAGGGAATATATTAAAATAACATGGAACTAATTGTTGAAATTTAAGATTTACGTTTACGACTATGTAGAAATTCTCTAGACAGATTTGAATTTTTCAGTAAAGCAACCCAGTGTGCATGAGATAACTTTGTGATATGGTAACAGGGCCAAGTTAGAAAAAAAGTCAAATAAATTACTATATATCTGTATGATAAAATTTTATACAGCCATAAAAATCATGTTTCTAAGTCACAAGCAGTCATATTGAAATATGTTCACAATATATTTTGTGAGGAAAAAACAGAATACAAAACTACATATACTACATGATCCCGGCCTTGTTAAAATACTAGTATACTGTACAATAAAAAGTCTGAAAGAAAATACAGTGAGCCAAACATTAACAGTGGCCATCTCTAGGTGGTGCAAGTGTGGGTGATTTTGGTTTTCTTCTTTGTACTTTTCTGCATTTTCCAAATTTCCCATAGTAACTTCCTTACTTTTACAGTGACACACCCCCCAGCAAAAAAAAAAAAAAAAGTTACTTAGAGACAAAAGAAAAAAATAGCTTGTCCCTATGTTTGAGAAGGAGAGTTCTAGGTAGTGAATACAGACTTCCCTGTGAACCTTCACACTGTATCACTCCTGAAAAACAACTACTAAAAACAGAAATAAGTTTTGGGTAATAACAAAGATAAATCAGAGAGTCCTCTTAATTCTGATCAGAAGAGAAAAAGCAAATATCTAGTGCAAGATTGGTGATATTTCTGTTACAGTTCGGTCTTACTATAGCTCTTCCTGATTCAGTGAAAATTTATCTTCTAATAGTTTTCTTCTCAATTGTTTTCTAAATGAATGCCACTGAATTATTTCAGAATAAGATTGCAATGGCTTTTTCCCAACGAATAAAGACATTAAAACATGGCCTTACCTTTTTTGTTTTTGTGACAGACACAGTGATTGTGGAGAAGATGCTCTACTCGGCTCATCAGCTAATGTAGCCAAAATAAAGTTAGCTTCCAACAACATATCATCAATACTTAAAGCCAGAGGTCTAAAGAAAGGCAAAGTCAGAGCAAACATCACACTCATTTTCTGATAGGTATTGGGAAAATATTAGAAAAAGACAATTAATTTGGGAGTAAAAAGAAACAGTAAAACTGGAAGTCCTTTTTGTCTTTTCACAAATTAAATGGTCTTAGGGTCTGAGAGGGCCCTTAGAAATCATCAGATCCAATTTCATAAAACACCTCTATCCTAACCCCATCTCATTTGAAATTTCAGTTCTAAAATATCATAAAAAGTATCATAGTTTCATAGAGATTTAACTTAAGTCATGTATAATTTTCTAATTAGGTAATTTATTTAGCACCATGTCAAATTTATAAATGTTTTCACTCTGCAGAAGAATATATCATTCTCCATCAAATCACCAATTAAAAAATGCTATGTTATGGCATCTTTCAAAATTTCAGTTTGATAAGTGTTGCTAGTAAAGTTAAGGAATTCCTGAGGTGTGAATTAATTTCAAAGTGATACAAAGAGTTTTATTATTCATATATAACAAAAGGAAAAAAAAACAAACTCAGAAAAGTTCTCAAGGACCTACTTCCCAGGAAAATCAAAATGAATGGATATAGGAGCATGTGTCGCTTCTGAAAATATCAGCATTCCCTGAGAGGAAAAGAAGAAAAAAAAATGTGAAATCTTTATTAAAAACTACCAGTGAAAATTTTAATTTGACATCAATTTTTGTTTACTTTCAATTCTTTGAAGCAAAATGTTATTTCAGTGTCAACTCCAATCTGAAAGAAGTCAAACTCATCTGGGCCAACAAACATCTCACTGTACACAGAACCAGTCGAATCTGTTCAATATGATAGGAAAATAAAGAATAATATTAGTTCCAGGGGTCTTTGTTAAATTTTAATATGAAAATATAACCTAAAGTGGGAGGTTAAAAATAGCCACAAATTCTTTAACATTCCTTCATTAAGAGATGGGGATCTATGTCTATGTCTCATCCCCTTGAATCTGAGTGGGTGGGCTCTCCGACTGCTCTGACCAACAGGATATGGTGAAGTGACCTGGTGCTGGTTTCTGGGCCCAGGCCTTAAGAGACTGGCAGCCTCCACTTTCTCTCTGTCTATCTACTTCCTCTGTCCTGCAACACTCACTCTTGGAACTCAGCCATCATGCTGAGTTCATGTTGTATGAAATCCAAATTAATGGAGAGGCCACATGTGTGCAGACACTCTGGTTAACAGCCCAGCATCAATTACCAGCCATATCAGTGCGCCATCTTGGATGTCTTCAGATGATTCCAGATACTGCCACTACCTAACTGCAACTGCATGAGAGACCCCAAGTGAGAACTGCCCAGCTGAGCCCCATTAACCCATAGAATCATGAGAGACAAGAATAAATTATTTTAGGCCACTCCAAAACATAGTGACTTTTTATAAGCAATCAAATAATCAGAATACCATAAAAACTAATTTATTCTAAAGGGAACTACTGTTTATCAATATAGTTTCCATATAATAACAAAGTTATTATATTTTATTCATTTAATTATATTCCATCTTGTTTCAGAAAGTATTAACACAAAAAAGACTAACAGATAATATAGATGGATGATACTAAATTATCAATATTATCTAATTTCAGAATATTCTGATCACCTCAGAAAGAAACCCCACACCCATTACCAATCATTCCCCATTCCCCCCTCCTCCGAGCCCCTGGACACCCTAATCTAGTTTCTGTCTCTGTGGATTTACCTATTCTGGATATTGCATATAAATGGAATCATACAATATGTAGCCTTTTGTGTCTGGCTTCTTAGTATAATGTTTTCAAGGCTCATCCATGTTGTGGCATCTATCAGTACTTCATTCCTTTTTATTGTTGAATAATATTCAATTGTACAGATCTACCACATTTTGTATATCGATTTACAAGTTGCTGGCTTTGGGGTGGTTTCCACTCTGACTATTATGAATAATGCTGCCACAATAAGACAACATCTCACACCCACTAGCATGGCTATAATCCAAAAGACAGACAATAACAGAGTATTGGTGAGGATGTGGAGAAATCAGAACCCTCAGACACTGCTGGTGGGAATGTAAAATGGTGCAGCCGCCTTGGAAAACAGTCTGGCATTTTTTCAAAATACTAAACATAGAGTTGTCGTGTGACTCAGCAATTCCACTCCTAGGTATATACCCAAGATGAATGAAAGCATATGTCCACACAAAAACTTGTACATGAATGTTCATAGCACCATTATTCATAAGAGCCAAAAAGTGAAACAACCAAAATGTCCATCAAATGATGACTAGATAAATAAAATGTGGCATATCCATACAATGGATTATTATTCAGCAGTAAAAAGAAATACAGTACTGATACATGCTACAACATGCAACAACCTTGAAAAGATTATGCTAAGTGAAAGAAGCCAGACACAAAAGGCTAAATGTTACATGATTCCATATATATGAAATGTCCCAGAACAGGCAATTCATAGAGACAGAAAGTAGATTAGTGGTTGCCTTGGGCTGGGTCGGGGGTTGGGAGGAAATGGGAAATGACTGCTAATGAGTATGATTAAATGTCTAAAATCAATTGTGATAATGATTGCACAACTATGAATATACTAAAAAAATCACTGAATTGCACACTTTAATCAACTATATGGTATGTGAGTTACATCTCAATAAAGCTGTTTTTAAAAAAGAATGATGAATTTGGAGAAAAAAGATATTGTTTTGTCCCCCAAACCCATCCAATTTACCCCTACCCCACCTGATCCCCCCACACAATATCTGTATACTATTTTCAAATACCTTTGTTCAAAAAATAAATTCAATGTGATATTATAATAAATTATACATTCCTCTTGAACTTCTCAACGATTAAGGACCTGCTACGAGTTCACTTCACATAAATCAAACTGTTTACGTTAAATACCAGAGTTCTTATTTAAATTGATCTAAGAAGAATAAAATTTCTAATGGGAATGATATAAAGATATAATTTTGACTCACATACCCTTTTTTTCTTTTTCATTCATATCTTTAATAACGTAAATATCATTCAGTGTCTTTAACAAAATCTTGCAACACAAGAATCTTGAATGATAATTATATCTATAGGTAGGGCCTATTGTGGAAATCAAACTTTATTTTCAAACTCTTCAGCTATGCAAATTTTTATTTTAAAACCCCCATTCTCATATCTGTATCTGTTAGCTCTAGCCATCAATGAGTCATCAATATTTCCTTATAGCTATGGATAGATTTACATTTAATTTGTTTATTCCTAGATATTTAATCTTTATTGCTATTGTAAATGGGTTTTTTTCCTTCCATTATGTTCTCTAACTGGATATTGTTTGTAAATATGAAAGCTATTGATTTTCCGCATCTTTTATATCCTGCTACCTTACCGAATTATCTTATTGTTTTAGTTTTATCATGATTCTCCAGGGTTTCCTGTTGTACTATCACGTCAGTTGCAAATAGAGATGGTTGTACTTTTTCCTTAGTGCCTCTAATTGACTTCTCTTATCTAATTGCATTGACAATGTTAAATAGTAGAAGAGAGAGTAGATATCCTTGCCTTGTTTCTGATCTTAGCGGAAATTAGTCTTTTCCTATTAAGTAAGATGCTGACTTTGGTATATGTAAAATATATATATTTTATCACATTAAGAAAGTGTCCATCAATTCCTATATTCTTCAGTGTTTTATATCAAGAAGGTTATACTTTTTCTAAGGCTTTTTCAGCATCTATGGAAATAATCATATAATTTTTTTCCTTAAGTCTATTAATATACTGTTTTATGTTATTGGATTTTCTAATATTGAATCAATCTTGTATTTCTGGAATAAATCGCACATGGTCATGGTGTATGATCTCCTTAATGAGGTGTTGAATTTTGTTTCCTAATATTTTATTCAACTTTTACTTGCATTTTTTAAAATGAAAATATGATCATACTGTGCAAACCATTTTATAATCTATTCAATAATATATCCTGACTATTTTTCCACATCAATAAGTACATTTTTCTAATTATTTGTGTGTTGGTGTTTTATGTTTTTCACTACAAAATTAGCTTCAATAAACATCATTGATATACACACTCAGGGAGAAAGGAATGTATATACACACACCTAACATTACTTTTAATAGCTTCATAGTATTTCATTACCTTCACTCAACCAATCTCCTGTTGTTAGATCTGAAGTATAGGAGATGTACCAAACTATTAAAAGTGTTTGTCTCTGGATAGTGGGATTTCAGGTGAATTTTTTTATTAGTGCTTTTTTTGTTTTTAATTTTCTTCAATGAACATGAATTATGTAAGTGTAAGAACAAAGGATAAATGGTATATATTTTTCAAAAGGACCAAACGATATCTTACATATATATTCATCTCAAACAAGAAGGCTCATGTCACCCTCAGTGGACTAGCATAGGGTAAGTTCAATAATAAAATTAAACCATTGGGTCCCCAGTCAACCATAACTATAACTACTCATTAGAAAACTGCCCACTGGGGACAGTGTCTCCTGGTTACTAAACGGCCATCTTTATTCAGGGATGGCATTATGGAATATGCTAAGCATATATTTTCCAGATCATGCACTCCTGAGTGCCAGAAAAGAATGCCAGATGAGACTTGAGAGAAGCAGTGGTAACGAGAAGCACAGTGGTAATGAGCCTGAGTCCTGCAGCCCGACTGTGTGTATTCAGATCATAATCCACCACTCACTAACTATCCACCAGGCACGTCACTTAGTTTCTCTTTGCTTCAATTTCTTCATATGGAAAATGGGAATAATAATAGTACCTACATCATAGAATTGTTACAAAGATCAAATGATTCCAGAAATGTAAACCATTTATAATAGAACCTGGCACAAACTAAACGCTACAAAAGTTGTCTGACCCAATTTAAGCCCTGGTTCTACTGGTTTTTCATTTTAAAATAATACAGTTCCTTCCTTTGTATTTTTTCTTTACTACTATCACCAAAAAAATTATCCAAAGTCAAAGAATCTCAAACAGCTTGTGCCAAAAAGACCCTAGTAAATTTTCTTGACACCAAAACTCCTGATTTAATCATGCCTTAGTTTCTCCATTCCATCTAGATAACTCTTGGAAGAGGTAACTTAAGAAGTATTCACAATTTCTGCCCTATGTATTTGCCATCTGGAATGTGTTACATTTCTAATTCAAAGTTACTTTTTCTTTTATGTGGTCAAAGATCATCTCAAGTGGATTGCTGGCCTCTTAATTCTGCTTTATGCTAAACACAAAGGATGATAAAGGATGAGAAATAGACCTTAAAATCTTAACTGAAAATATATTTTTCTCAGTAACCATTCTCCTAATTTAAAACAACCTGAATCTCAAAGCCAGTATTTTAATTACTGATTGTGTTAAACTTCCTGGATCTCTTAAAAATTTTAATGATCTTTCAACATCTACTGCTTTTTAGACAAGAATAAATATTATGCCACTAATATTTACTGTATAGTTAGTAATCAAGAAAGCCAGGAAGTAATATTCCGTCTAACCCCATGACGATATAATCCTTACCCATTGATTCCTCATTAGAACTCTTAATGCAAACATTCAGCGGAGTAACAGCAAGAGTAACTTCCTCGTGACTCGATGTAAAAAGAACAACTGCCTCAGCAAGCACTCTATAAATAATGAAAAAAAATTATATTATTTGAAAACAAACAGAATGAAATAATCTTATTAGTTGGGACTCAAATCTTTAATCTGGAAATAAATAGGTTAGTTGGACTGGACTTAGAAAAATTTACCCAAAAGACCTATCTTCTTTCTTCTATGTGAACTGTTATATTTTTAGTATATTTTAAAATCGTCACTTCATTTGAAGGCCAAGAGGATAATAAAATATATTTTTCATAAGATATGTGAAAGCTGCAGGATAAACCAAACACTAGAATAAAATGTCTTTAATTCTATATTTTACATATCCAATATATATTTTTTTAATGGCCTGGGATCATACTCCCACAGGAGACAGTAGAAAACGGAGCTATTCAAATAGAACCGGGGTGAAGTATGCTGGAGACCCAGGTGAGGGACATAATTACAGGCAGTCTGCTGCCTAAATTCTCTTTCCTTTTGTTATTTGTCCTAGATTATTACCTACTACTTTCAAGGTTGTCTTGACATCCTAAATGCCCTTTCATCCTGAGCTCCCTTGTTAGAAACAGCCTTATTGAGACATAATTCATATACTACACAATTCATAGAATTAAAGCTGTTTGATTTCTATCTCCCTAATGAGTAATGATGGTGAGCATCTTTTCACGTGCTTGTTGGCCATTCGTATATCTTCTTTGGAAAAATGTCTATTCAAATCCTTTGCCCATTTTTCAGTTAGGTTATTTATCTTTTTATTATTGCACTATAAGTTTTGGGCTACTTTTGAAATTGAGGTGTTGTTAGATAAAAATGAGATTCTTAGAATTTATGTGATGTTGGTGTTAACCTGATGCTAGACATTAGCTCAGCACTGTTTCTTGATGCCAAAATGTCAGGAACACCTACAAAATTCATCTGGGAACTTTTCCAGTGTGAAGGGGGAACTGTTATACAAGATACCAAATAACCTGATACAAAAAATGACAACATGAATGTGCAATTAAAAAGGAAGAAAATACAAATTGCTGATAAATATATGAAGAGATGCTCAAACTCTCTAGTACTAAAATAAACACAACAATAAAGAACATCTAATAATACAATTTTCTACCTATCAGACTGGCAAATTTTTTAAAGATTGATCATACACTTTACTTGGAAGGATTGTCCTATGCTTTTGGTGGGAATGTAAATTGGTACAAACTTTTCAGATAGCAATGTGGTAGCCAATATGTACGCAAATTTAAAATTTGTGTAAGCCTTTGACCTGGCAATTTCATTTGTAGGATTCGATCTGTGTTAGGCAGCCAGTAAGATGGCCTCCAATGATCCCTATCTCCTGGTATTCATGCCCTTATATAATCTCCTCCCCTCAAGTGTGGACTGGACTTATAGATTCACTCCTAACGAAGAGAAAATGGCAGACATGATGAAATGTCAATTCTGAGATTAGGTTATAAAAAGATTGTGGTTTCCATATTGGGAGTTCTCTCTCTTTCTCTCTCTGATTACAAGCTGCCAGGTTGTGAGGACAATCAGGCAGCCTACAGAGAGGCCGGCATGGTGAGGAACTGAGGCCTACCAGCAACCACATGAGTGAGCTTGGAAGTCCATCTTCTGAGGCTTCCTAACAGCCGCGTCAGGGAGCTTGGCAGTGAATCACAAGTCCAGCCTTCAGATGAGACTGCAGCCCTGGGTGACAGCTTGACTTCAACCTCATGAGAGACCTTGAGCCTGACACACCCAGCAAAGCTATATTTATTACTGTGAAGGAATAAATGTCTGGATTTTTAAAGCTCTAACTTTTGGGGAAATTTGCTCTACAGAAATAAATAACTAATACACCATCCTGTGTGCTATTAGCAGCATTGTTTGTGATAGCAAAAAGTTGGAAACGACCTACTTTTTCACTAATAGGGTAATGGTAAGTAAACTATGGTTCAGTTATACAATGAAAACTATGCAATCATTAAAAAGAATAAGATTGATTTAAGTGAACTGATATAGAAACTAAAAAAAGCAAGTTGCCAAACAATAAGAGTAGTAGGACATTTTCTTTGAATATACACCAAATTGTTAGTAGATGTTACCCCTGCCAAGTGGGATATAGGGGGCAGGTAGAAGAGAAAGACTTTTGTTTTTTATCTTTGTACTCTTCTGTAAATTTTAGATGTATTTCAAGGAGCGTGTATTACTTTTGTAATTTAAAAAACAATAAGGATAAAATATCTTTTGGCTCAGAATGTAATTAATTTTTAATGCTAAATCTTAACTGAAAAATTCAATGCACTTCACTGACAAATATACCTCACTCATTCTCTAGAGGAAAAAATGCAGACACTTAGGGATAAAATCAGTTCATGTCAAAAATGTTGAAATTTCCTCGTCCTGCGTGTTTTAAGACTCACACAGGAGGCACCATATAAATGCAGAGTATTATTAGAGAATATTTTTCTCTTGATATCACTTGATGTAGAAAGCCACTGATGGGATATTTTTAGAACTTTCTTGGCCACTAAATTATTATTGCCATCATTAGGCAGTTATTATCTACTATTATCTTTCTCAAGGTCTCCTCTTGATCCTGTAAGGTGATTTCTCCAAGTCCGGTGTTAGCTTTTTAAAAAAACGTAACTGACTTAAAAGCTCTAGGGCATTAATTCTTTACTTAGTGACCATACTATATTCAGAAAAAGGAAAATAAACAATAGGGACTCATTACCTTGGTTGAATCATTAGTGTATTAGAACACATACTCTTTTCAAAAATAACTTGCAAAGGCTGACTTTCTTGAAAACACACATTATGAGTCCTTTTAATACCTTAAAAAGAATAAAGCAAGCTGTTAAAAGTTTAAGTGCAATATTAACAAATTAGAAAGTCTGTAAGTTTCACAGCCAAATTAAAATAATAAAATTAAAGTAATATTTACTATCTGGCAGGTACACACAGCTTAAAGAAGCACTATTCCTTAATGAATGTGTTTATCGCTCCCTAGTGGACACCATGCAACATGTCATACCCTCTGACCAATCAGCCAGTAGAGTTCCCACATTCTTTTGAAATACAGGTAATTTCTTGAATTGTGGGTAAATAGTGATTATCCACAACAGATCATGTATCTGTGATTCTCTTTCAGTACTGGACATCTGGTCTGTGAATTCTTTTTCTCTGAGAGGAGGAGGAGAGGAGTGTGTAGCAATAATGGCTATGGCCCATGTGCCAGGAACTGCAGTGTGCATTCTACATACATTACCTCACAATATCCCTATGGGGTAGGTATTTAATCTCAGAAGAGGAAACTATAGCTCAGTGAGGCTAAATGACTTTCCAAATCTATGCTGTTTTAACAAGTATAGCTAGCATTTGAATCTAAGTTTGAATATAGAGCCCATGTAATAAAATCCAGGTGGGCTATGACTTTCTACAGTATAAAAATGTTGCAGTGGGAATCAAAAGGGCTCACTAGAAACAACATTTCTCAACTTAATTTTTTTTACTGAATTAATAACAACAGCAACATTTATTAATTTCATAAATACTTACTGAGCACCTACTACGTACAGGCTGTATCAGTTAGCTTTTCCTGGATAATAAACCACTCCACAATTTAGTGGCTCAAAATAACAAACATCTGTTATTTCTCATAATTCGCCTGAGTAATTCTTCTGGTTTAGACTGGCTTAGCTGTGGCTGGATCATCTTGGATGGCCCCACTTTCATGTCTGGGACAACTGGGATGGCAGGGATGGCTGAGACCTCTCAACACACGGTCTCTAATCTTCCAGGACTCTACACTGTGCTGCGCTTCTTCTCATGCTGATGGAAAGGTTCTTAGTTTAACAGTGGAAGCTGACAGGCCTCTTGAGGCCTAGGGCTTGGAACTCACACAATATCATTCCTGGTGCATTCTATTGATATCAAAGCAAGTCCAAGGCCAGCTGAGATTCAAAGTGGGGAAACAGACTCCAGCTTTTGAAGGGAGGGGCTGCAAATAATTTATGAGCACTTTTTTGTAATCTACCACACGGGGACTACTTTAGGAGCTGTGAACTAGCAAAGAACAAGTCAGACAAAAATCTCTATCCTCACAGAGCTAACCTTCTAGTGAGAGGAAACAGACACTAAGAAAATAAGTAAGTAAAACAATTGGTATGTCACATAATGATAAGTGCCACAGGAAAAAAGGAAAGCAGGAAGGGGGCTGGGGAGTGCCAGTGGTGGCGGGCAGCAATTTTAAACAGGAAGGTCAAGGAAGACCTCATGGAAAAGATGCCATTTGAGCAAAGCCCTGCAGGAGGTGAAAGAGTAAGCCGTGTGTTCTCTGGAGAAGCAGCCTGCTAGCAGAAGCAGCAGGGGCACAGGCCCTGAGGAGGAAGCATGCCGGGGCTTCTGAATCCTGGAGAACCTTACAGTCCACCTAAAATCTTTGGGTTTTACCCTGAGTAAAATGGAGAGCTTTTTGAGAGTTTTGAGCACTGGAATGACATAATCTGACCTATTTTAAAGGGATTACTGCGGCTGCTATTTTGGGAAGACGCAAAGCTCAAAAGTTGACATATTTTACCTATTTTAAAAAAGTATTTTCAAGTTACTTTTGGAGCGACACGTACTATATGCCCATGGTATAAAATTCAAAAGATACCAAGGAATAGACAGTGAAAAGTAAGTCACTCTCCACTCCTGACTCCTGCCACCCCAGAACCCTCCACAGAGGCAACTACTTTTACCAGTTTCTTAGGTATTCTTCAGAAAAAGCCCACACATATAAAAGCACAATCATACCTCTATAACAAATATTAGACTCAGGTGACTATTGGCATTGCTGAGGATGTCCAAGCTGAGAAATGTCTTATTTCTTTGTCATCTCTGATGTTCCTTTTCTTGCTACTTGCTTCCTTCCCCTTTTTCAACCTATACCTTTTTTTTCTTATTTTATTAAGGTCATAATAGTTTATAACATTGTGAAATGTCAGTTGTACGTTATCATGTACATGTACATTGTCAGTCACCATATATATGTGCCCCTTTACCCCTTATGCCCACCCCCAAACCCCTTCCCCTCTGGTAACCAGTAATCTTTTCTTTGTCCATGTGTTTGTTTATCTTCCACGTATGAATAAAATCATGCAGTGTTTGTCTTTCTCTGTCTGGCTTATTTCGCTTAACATAATACCCTCAAGGTCCATCCATGTTGTTGCAAATGGGACGGTTTTGTATTTTTTTTGAGGCTAAGTAGTATTCCATTGTGTATACACACACACACATACACATCTTCTTTATCCATTCATCAGTTGATGGACACTTGGGTTGCTTCCACATCTTGGCTATTGTAAATAATGCTGCCATAAACACAGGGATGCATAAGTCTCTTCAAATTGTTGATTTCAAGTTCTTTGGATAAATGCCCAGCCGTGGGATAGCTGGGTCATATGGCATTTCTATTTTTAATTTTTTGAGAAATCTCCATACTGTTTTGCATAGTGGCTGCACCAGTTTGCATTCCCACCAGTAGTGTATGAGGGTTCCCTTTTCTCCACATCCTCTCCAACATTTGTTATTTTTTATCTTGGTAATTACAGCCATTCTGACAGGTGAAAGGTGCTATCTCATTGTAGTTTTGATTTGCATTTCCCTAATAATTAGTGATGCCGAACATCTTTTCATGTGCCTGTTGGCCATCTGTATATCTTCTTTGGAAAAATGTCTGTTCATATCCTCTGCCCATTTTTTGATCGGGTTGTGTGTTTTTTTGTTGTTGAGCTATATGTGTTCTTTATATATTTCAAAGATTAACCCCTTGAAGGATATATGATTTGCAAATGTTTTCACAGGAAAAAGGAAAGCAGGAAGGAGGCTGGGGAGTGCCAGTGGTGGTGGGCAGCAATTTTAAACAGGAAGGTCAAGGAAGACCTCATGGAAAAGATGCCATTTGGGCAAAGCCCTGCAGGAGGTGAAACAGTAAGCCGTGTACTTTTCGTTTTGTTCCTGGTTTCCTTTGCTTGCAGAAGCTCTTTAGTCTGATGTAGTCCCACTTATTTTTTCTTTTGTTTCCCTTGCCTGAGTAGACATGGTATTCAAAAAGATGCTTCTAAGACCGATGTCAGAGTGTACTGCTATTATTTTCTTCTAGGAGCTTTATGGTTTCATGTTTTATCTTCAAGTCTTTAATCCATTTTGAGTTAATTTTTGTGTATGGCAAAAGATAATGGTCTACTTTTATTCTTTTGCATGTGGCTATCCAGTTTTCCCAACACCATTTATTGAAGAGACTTTCCTTTCTCCATTGTATGTTCTTGAAGCTCCTTTGTCAAAGATTAGCTGTCCATAGGTGTGTGGTTTTATTTCTGGGCTTTCAATTCTGTTTCATTGATCTGTGTGTCTGTTTTTGTACCAGTACCATGCTGTTTTGATTACTATAGCTTTGTAGTATATTTTGAAGTCAGGGATTGTGATGCCTCCAGCTTTGTTCTTTTTTCCCAGGACCACTTTAGCTATTCGGGGTCTTTTGTTGCCCCATATGAATTTTAGGATTCTTTGTTATATTTCCTTGAAGAACAACCTATGCCTTTGATCACACTGCACCCTCACTGTAGAATGCCTTCCCATTTCTGCCTACTGGACACTTCCCCAGATGTGATGCCACTCCCCAGAGAAAGCCTTTCCTCTTCACCTTTCTTTCCTTGGAATCTCTTGCCCAAACAACACCCATTGTTACCCCCCTTTTTTTTTTTTGGTGAGGAACACCAGCCCTGAGCTAACATCCGTTGCTAATCTTCCTCTTTTTGCTGAGGAAGACTGGCCCTGGGCTAACATTCGTGCCCATCTTCCTCTACTTTATATGGGACGCCGCCACAGCATGGCTGACAAGCAGTGCATCGGCCGGCTCCCAGGATCGAACCCGCCAGCCCCGGGCTGCCAAAGCGCGGACTAAACCGCTGCACCACCGGGCAGCCCCCATTGTTACCCTTTTTAAAGCAAATTGGGTTGGTGTATCTCTTCACTGTGGTTTCTCTAGTCTTCCTGTTTAATAAAAATTTTCCTTGATAGGATGCAAATGGGATAAAAATTTAGAAGTCCTATTTTCTCCCTGTGTCATTTATTAACTTTACCTAGTGCTGCACAAAGTACTGGACTGTAATGAGATAAAGAATTTTCACCAGAATTTACTTCTTTCATTGAGAAACTTTTACTATTAAAAAAAGAAAACAAAAACAAAACAGCTGAACTAAAGAGAACATTTAGTAATGTGGTTGACTTAAATTCTGGCATAAGCTCCTTATCTTCCCACAGACCAGTAACAAACAGTTTGGGGCAGAGCAGCCAGTCCATGGACCACTTTGAGTAGCAGTGCATTATACCACCTGCTCCTGGCCATAGGATACCTGATGCTATGATAGAATTCTGCTTGCCACTTCATAAGCTCAATTTGCAACCTCCCTCAGTGGGTGCAGAAAACTCTTTCAAATCCAAAAGCTACAGCTAAGGAATAACCACTATTTTGGAGATGTTACATTTGTGGAGTTTGGAATTTCAGAGGCTAATGATACTTCAAAAATCTTATGAGTTATTCACATGTTCCCCAGTCCCTTTAAGTTCACTGTTACGCAAGGGTAAAGCTGTTAGCACATCTGTAGAATGTCCTTTTACAAAAACAAAATCTTGAAGCAGGAATCCTGCCCTCTTGATGTCATTTCATTAAAATACGTGTAAGAATCAGAGTTTTATTTTCACTCAATAGCCCAGTGCACTCCTCTTATGGAAGCCCCCCTCTGTTGGAGACCTGTCTCCTTGAGCCAGGACAGAACTTATTAGCAGGTGGTTCGAATCAGAGTGTATTCTTCAGGGATAACTCACTGACTCATTTTTAGCAACTCTGGGGCCAGTGCAAAAAAGTATGGAGAATTGGTGGAATTATTAACAGGCAGATAAATATTTCAGATGAATCTTGATTCTTGATGATATAAATCATCCTTTTTTTTCTACTAGCAGATGCTAAATAATCTAAGAAATCACCATTCTGGAAACTGCTTATGGTTAGATTCAGAGAAGTTAGTCCTTTTTAGTAGCTCTTGTTTTTGCAATTGTTTCCTATCAATGAAGACAGCCAAATTTACTTCACTATCCTTAATTTCTTCCCAAATTCAAAATATGTATTTCTGGCAGCTTATTAGATATCTCTGCCCAGGTGATTTTTTTAACTAAATTTGAACAATGTTTCTCCACCAGATTATAAATGTAAAATTGCAAGCATAACTTGCTGAGTACATACAGTTTTGGAAAGTTTTGGAAAAAATTTCCCAATTACTACAGCAGCATTTATTCCCTACTTCTCCCTTCCTTCCTGAGCCATCCTTTCTCCACTGTGTAGCAGCCATGAGGTTTGGGTGGAACTGACTCCACTTTTAGCATCACTGGTGGGCCCTCATTGGTATAAACTAATTGACGCAATCTTATTCCCCTGCAGTTGAATTTGGTCCAGATATGGCAATAAGCCAAGACAGCAAATGGAATTCCCCTGGCCACCAGGATTAGTTTAGGTTGGTCCAATCAGAGCAAGGTCAAGCACTTTTGTTTAATGGATGTGGCCATTAAACTCCCCCTGGATGTGAAAGAGCAAGCAGCATGTAGCCCCAGCTGCTGCTGGAAGTCACCTTATTATTAAAAGTTTGTAAGAGAAGCTGGCCTTAGGATAAATCACATGGAGGAAAGCAGAGCTAAGAGAACTTTAAAAAGAAGGAAAAAAGGCAGCAGCTGTTGCAGACTTGATTGAACCATGCCTATGACTTAATTTTGAACTTTTTGTTTACATGAGTCAGTATACCTCCTTATTGTTTAAGTCAGTTTGCATTGGATTTTCTAGTTATTTTTTTTTTCTGTTACTTGCAACTTAAAGCATCTGAACTCATACAACTTCCCTACAAAAGCTATTAAAAATCAACCAATCACAAATATGTACTGGACATTAATCAAGCCACTTGAGAGATACTTAAGAAACTGAAAAGCTGGTTGTTCAAACTCTAGCTGGAAATAAGGGAGGAGGATAATTGTAATAATAGCAGTCACTGACTATTTAGTGCTCCCTCTGTGTCAGGCATCACGCTGTGTGGTTTACTTATGTGATCTCAATTCATCTTTACAATAACCCTGGAACATGAGGGTAGGTAAGATTATCCCTGTTTTACATAAAAGATAATGAAGGTTCAGAGAGCTGATGTACTGTCACAAAGCTAATAAGAAGTAAAGAAGAATCCACACCCAAATCTGTGTGATGTCAAGGCTTGCTGTGCTTTTAATCATGCTCTTTACATGATTCTGCTATTACATGAACGAAAATTCAAAGAAGGTAAAAAATAATGTTAAATTACTGCTTTTTGCAGGGAAAAAATTAAGGAATATAATATAAATATGAGCTGAAATAAAAATGTTAAGATAAATGTAAGACAAAATTAAGACCACTGACCACTTCCAGAAGACCATTCCACTACAAAAAAAGATTTAGGTCAATATCACAAGTACAAGATTTTTTAAAGTATACAATTCTACCTGCTAACTTTAAATAAAACAGCAGCGATCATAATAAATATAACCGGAGCTAACAGTTAGAGAATGTGCCAGACGTTCTTTTAAACACTTTAGAACTATAGCTTCCAATAACTCATTGAATCCTCACAAAAATCCTAGGAGTCTGATACCAACATTATCCCCATTTTACATATTGGGAAACTGAGCCACAGAGATGTAAAATAATTTGCCCAAAGTCTTAGTAGGGAAAGGGCAGAGCAGGATTCCACCCCCAGACCTTGTGGCCTCCAGAGTCCATGCTCTTAATCACCATGCTATACATATTTAAGCATGTAAAAGTCCTATGAGTACAACATTTGAATATCTACCATGCAAGGCTGGGAGACAGGAAATCTGTTTTATAGCTTGGTGTAGCAGAGAGAATGAAGGCAGGGTTTGGCTCCTACTATTGTGGGGCTGGATTCAAATTCAGGCTCTGCGATTTACTAGTTTTGTGACCTTGGGCCAGTTACCACACTTTTTTCAGCCCCAGATATAATACTATGCCTCCTAGAAGATTTTTAATACAGGTAGGCATTATTCTTTCCTGTTCTTACCAAGGAATGCTGCTACCAAGGCACTCTTACAGAAGATCATCAAGTAGCCAGTTAATTTTAGAACAGCCAATTGTTTGAATTCAAATGGACATTAAAAAAAATTGGTTTGTATGTAGGCAAAGTTTGTGCCACTGACAAGTCAAAAAAGGAAATAATTAATACCATTCATCTCACAATACTTCTACAGAGACTTTTCAAGTACTTATAACCACCCTACCACAAAACTACACAAATTCTAAGCAATAATGCAATGTAAAGTCTTGACATGCAGTTTGAATATTCTAAACATGAAAAATATTAGCAAAAAACACACAATACTTTAAACAAGTTTTAATTATACCTACCATGTCTGCAGAAGAATTGAATAACTACTTTGCACTTATCGGATCTGGTGAATATTTTGCAGTTCTCTACATTTCTTTCGAGAGAATTCAGACATTTAAAGATGGGCAGAATTGACTGTAACACAAACACATTATAGAACAGCACACACTTAATATGGTTGTTTGATTAGTTAAAAAAAAAACCAACAAAAGGAGAGTATGTATATTCATAAATGAATAGACTTGTCCTGCATGCCATTTAAACCAAGTATGGAATACAGAATAAATGTCATGTTCTATATAACAAATATTCCTACAATACAAGAGGAAACCAGGGCCACTTATATTTACCTTCATTCCCAATTTGCAATTTAAATTTGATATTATGTCATTATTATTCATTTTCACTGATGTTGACCATTGATAATGTTGAAAAAACACAGGAGAGAAGAGGACACATCCATATGCTGACCGACAAGAATTCACAGATCTTAAAGCAAGCTGGAAAAATAAAATAATCGCTGTTCAGGAAAAAAATCAACTTTCCTTAAATGATTAATTCAAAAAATTCTATTATGTTTAACATCGCAATTAAACGTGTTCAAATAAGACTACAGGATGTTAACTGCACTGTATGGACTACATTATACATATGAATTATATATATGACATGTTCTGCATTATACAGTGTGTTTGAATTTGCATATGTGTACACGTGTACATATCTATATGGAATACACACAGGTATTAAATCTAAAATCTTGCATGTTGAAATTGTAAAATTGTAAATGCCTACAGGGGCCTTAACTTTAATGCACAAAGTGGCAGACAGTAATGTAAAAAGATTGCAGCAAAATGGCAATCTCTTGCCTTATCTAAGCAGAGAAACTGTTAGTCAGCCTCAGCCAACTACTTCTACTTGGGAACGCAGGCCCAAAACTGTCAGATCTTCTGAGTTTTCAAGAGATTTCAGATTGTTATGTGGACTCTCCCAATTTTTAAGTGTTAGGAAATTATTTCAATTTTTTAAAAAATACAGTGCAGGCCCCACAAAACACTTCTGCAAGCCATAGCTAGCCTCTTGACCACCAATCTGTGACTTCTGGTTTAAATCAATTGTGTTTATCTGCATGATTTTTAAGTTTACTATGCTCTAAGTGTATTCAGATATGTAAAATAAGGATGAACAATGAAAGAGATAAGTACAATGTCTGAATTTTCTAGTTAACATTCACTCTGGACTGGGATCTTTAAACATCTTCTTTTGCCTTACCAGATGGTCTATTAGTTAGCTTTCTTACTTACACCTTTTTCAGACGGGTCTAGCCACAGCTCGTCACTAATTCGTGATAGAGCTTGGATTGCTTTCCCAAATACTATGGAGGAAAAGAAAGGTGCTGCTTACATTCTCTCTCAAACAATAAAAATAAATCATAGGACTACTTCAGCATTCACAGGACTCAAGATAAGTTCATAAAAAACAGTGTTTTATAGACTAATGCTACATTGCTTTAAGAAACACAATATAATGCCCTTGGCAAAATGCCAGACACATAGGAAGCACTCAATAAATTCAAAGAATGAATGTGTGAAGTGATAAAATGCAACACAATTCTTTTTTTCTGTATGTTTGCAGTGTTGCATGGAGCTACTATAGCAAGCCAATTTCCATACTAATGTATTTTTAAACTTGGTTTAAATAAATGTATTCTCTCCCCCACCCCCCAAAAAGTGTGAGAACAGCATGGAGAGGATGGTTTGCAGGGTTTTAATAACTTCACAGGTCGCAAAGTCAAAACAAGTCATGAGAGAGACTACAGAGACATTCAAGATGCATCTCTGATGTTTGAGGGCAGCATGGAAGATGCCAGATCTTCCCACCAAACACACTCAGATGCCCTGTCAGAAAGAGAGGTTAGGGCTGGATGAAATATTGGTCTGATCTGGTATGACACTGCTATTGTTCTTACGATTAAGTACAAAGTGTGGGAAACAGATATGGAATACTACACTGCAATAAAAATGGAAGGCCATATCAATCCAGTAGAAAGTAGAAAAAAGGAAAAATAATACCAGAACAAAAAATTAGACTATAATACTTGAGAATCAGAAGCGTGTGAGTTTCGGGTGTGGGCTTCAAATTGAGAAAGATAGGATGACCAGAAAAAAAAAGAGAGAGAGAGAGAGGCATTTGTCCCATTTTACCCCTTCACATTCACTGCTGTTTCCTGGAGCTGCTTAATGTACACCTTTCATTTCAGCCAATGAATATTTACTGAGCACCTACTTTGTTCCAAGTACAACCCAAGGCAATGAGGGTATAGCAATGAACAAGACAGGTGCCGTTCCTGCCCTACATAGTGCCCAGGAGGAAAAATGAAATTAAACAATCATACAAATAACTACTTATTAAGAACTGAGGTACACACTGCAAAAGAGAACTTCCTAGTACTCTGAGAATGCACAACAGGGGAGGACTTGTGCTTCCCTTTCCTGTTCATTAATACTGTTCCATAGATGTCCTCAACACAGGGCAAGCCAGCTACTACACAAGATGCCCTTCAATGATCATTTTCAGGTTACAATCTGTAGGAAACCATTGCTTTTCTAAACAGAGATTTTCTGGAGTAAATTACATGTTTAAAGTATCATTTATAATAAATAGTTCCTGTACATTTCCATTTATTATTGAGCTCTTTACACGCATTTCTATTTCATTCCTACAACAAACCCTATAACAAAGGGGTTATTATTATTCTCATTTTACAGATGAGGAAACTGAGCCTCAAAGTGATTCAGTGACTTGTCCCAGGTCATACATTAAAAAATAGAATCCAGAATAAAAATCAGGTTTATGCTTTCTCATGACGCTAAAATACTTTGTCCAAGCATTCTTTTTCTCCCAACTCCTCCCCACACAGTCCTTATCATCCCGAGTTTGACTCCCACACTCCCAGTCTCTGTCCCGATGGTACAACTTCAAAGCATGGACACTGGTGAACATAAATACTATACATAAATAAAAGCAGATGGCCCGGTGGCTAGTGGTTAGGTTCGCACGCTCTACTTTGGCAGCCGGTTCCCCGTTAGGATCCCAGGGGGCAGGCCTACACACCGCTGGTCAAGCCATGCTGTGGTGGCGTCCCACATACAAAAAAGAGGTAGACTGGCAACTGATGTTAGCTCAGGGCCAATATTCCTCACAAAAAAAAAAAAAAAAAAAAACAAAGCAGATGGGCCTTCATCCTCCCCTCAGAAGCTAACAGGACCCTGGGTGAAGGCGGGCTGTGGCCTGGTCTCGTGTCCTCAGCCCTTACGCATAAAGGCAAAGGGGAATCAATAAGACGGCGATGGAGACGGCCCCAAGAACCTTAGCTTTCCGTTGTCTACATAGACAGGCAAGAAAGGCCGCTCCACCTTTCACCTGACTGCCGCTCATTCCGCACTTCAGCATGGCCGCGACCCCTAACAAGCCGGGTCGCAAGGCGCGTCTCAGCTCGACGGCGCCCAGGTGCCCGGATGTTGCCCGCGCTTTTCGAAGCTTCGAGATTTCACCCCTCCCCTCCCCCTCCACTCTTGCCCAGAGACGTGTTTCGCTTTATGGCGGAAAAGGGCCTGAGCGGGCCTCCGTACGGCGGTCTCCTGTGGCCCTCGTTTTTCATTGGCTGCGAGCGAGGTGGGCGTCGCCGAGGAGCCTGAGGAAGAGGGCGGCGGCGGTTGTGGTGACTGAGCGGAGCCCACTGACAGGATGGTGAGGACGGCAGCTGCGGCGGCCGGGGCCCGGCTCTCGGCTGGGGGGCTGTCGTTGGGAGCCGCTGGGAGTCTCTGGGCGAGGGCGTGGGCGATCTCGGCGGCCTTGGCGGGCGCGGCCCGGGCCCGGGGAGGGCCGAGGGGGAGGGCAAGGGAGGGTCGGGAGCGGCCACCTCTGGGTGCGGCCGGCGCGGCCTCGCACCCCCGCCTCAGGGGCCAGAGGACGTCCGAGCGGGGAGAGGGCCCCTCCGCTGCTCGGCCGGTCACGAGACGCGCACGCCCGAGCCGGGAAAGGCCTTTGGGCCTCGAGCGTCCCCGAGAAAGGGGCACGGTTCCTCTCCGTTTCCAGACGTTTCCCTGCTCCTTTCCCGCAAAAAGCGCCTCCCGCTGGTTGGGGTGCACCGGTTAGCACCGCAGTGTGGTACAAGCTGGCTGCTCGGATGCAAAACGGGAAGCAGCGAGCACAACCTCCTACCCATTTCAGTTGGCCATCCAGGGAAGGGATGGCAGCTCCGCTTCGCCTCTGAGTTGACGTGCAGCTGCCACTGAAATGCGGTAGGGTGTCCTCGAGGACTGGGTTTGGCGCTTAGAATTGCTGGGACCCTTTAGAGTAGGATTCCTTCGTGGTTTATGAACTCCTTGAAATTGTCTGGAAAAACTTGTGAACGTGTACGTTTCTCTGGGTAAAAGGCCACTGTTGGTAAAGGCAGTGGGGAGCTTTTCCTCAGTCGTTGATCAGACTGCTCCAAGGCCGGCCCATCACACCCTCGCCCCCAGGAGGTTGCTACTCCTAAGACCTCCCTACATAAATACTCGAGAGCTGCTGCTGGAGAGGGCTCATGGCTGTAATCAGACGGTCAACGGTGCCCTTGACCCCCTAAAAAGTTAAGAACGGTTTCAAAAGGAGCTCTGATTCATCTTGGTATTTGTGTTGATGAGGTTAACTGTAAAAAGACCTCTCTCTGCTGGGCGTCCATTGCATTTTTAAGGTTATCGTGATTCTGTAACAAACATAGCCTTTGAGGTGGCTTATAGACGTGACATCCAAAGATTTATGGTATATGCTTCTTCAGCTTCTTTATATACGTAAAAGACTTTAATCCTAGTTTTGATTTTTGCTTCTAAACAGACTCCAGTTTAGAGTAATCCAGTTTACAGTAATTTTGAGACATTTATCTCTGGGAGAAGACAAAATTACCTGACATTCCATATTCATGTTTCTGAAGTTTTTTTTTTGAGAGGTGAACACTTTTAGAGTAGTTGTACTGGAACATCACTTTTCACGTGAAATAGGAAGAACTGGGCAAAATTTAGCATTAGCTGATTCTTTTATGATTAACAGCATTTTATTTGGCAAAGGAGACTAGACTAAAAATGTTCAACACTTAGTAGTATTCAGAGTCTATAGGCAGCAAATTCAAGTGTGGGGAAGGTCCAGTTTTAGCTGGAGAAATGTGTTTATCATGTATAGTTGGTAACTTCGTCACTTGATAATGGATTCATAGCATTGTGTTAGACCTTCTATACAAAATAATGACCTAGCTGAGCATAATTTTCCAACTACTAGAATTTTCAACATAAGAGAATTAAAAATCTGTATACTTGAGGAATAATTAGACTTTAAGAATCCAGAAAATGTTAGCTTTCCTTTAAGCTATTACTAGTGAATTTTCCAAATTGCCTTATAAAATTCTAAACAGAACAGGAAACAAAAGGGATGGGAGTGTGGAGAATAAGATTAGGAATAATAGAAAAAATTGACAAGGCAAAATTTTTAAGTGTGTGTGTTTAAGATGTTTAAAAATATAGCAAATGGTTCTTTTGTTATTGTTTTCAGCAAAGCTGATTTTTAACATTTTCTTTCATAACACTCAGAAATCATTAACAATTGTTTGCATATTCATTTTGTACAAATTTTTTGTTCTTTTTTTGGTTTGTTTCTTTTCGTTGCTTTCTTTTAACATTGGTCATATTTCACCCTTTTTTTTCATTCCCCTGTCTGCAATCAACTTCTTCATTCCACTAAGGCTGGGCACAGAGTAAGTTTCTTCTCTTAGCTCCTACTAACAATGGTGGTTGGGTGGCTGATTACTGGGATTTTTCACCCTTTTACAGTCTATCATATAGGAAATAAGCAAATTCCTATGCTTTGATTGGGTTGGTTCTTTATTTGAATTTAACAAGACTGCCATTTCCAGGATCTTTTGCTGGCTTAAAAGATTCTATAATCTATGTCTAACCTGAACTATCAAGTGTGGAATTTGGGCAAGGACAATCCTCAAAGTATGGCATTTGTTATGTGACACTGTTTTCCCTGTTCCTTTGTCACCTGCAGGAAACCAGAGTCCTAGTAAGGATCCTTATTAATTTGAAATAATTTGTGTAGTCATTCATACAGTTATATCCTTAGACGGCTGATAGTCTGGGTTCTCTTGGGCATAATCCAGAGTACATTTTAGAATAGGTCATCAATCATTATAAAGTATCATGTCCTAACTAGTGTTCTTTCTAGCACATTCAGGTGGGACAGCTCATTCATTATTAGTCCCAAACATTTTTAACCTGTTATAGACATATAGCCTTTCATGAGGTTGAGGTTCTTCTTTTTTTAATATAGAAATCTATTTTTTTACCTTTTTCTCAAATGCCAGCTTCCCACATTAACTATGTACTTCAATCCATATCTGAAGGAATCCCCCTTTAAAGATGAAGATTGTTCTATCTCCAGGTACTTTTGTATTGATTACCAATGAGGGTGGAAACTTCAAGGTGATTTTAGTTTTATAGATGTTTTGTCCACTAAGATCTGGGTTGAAACAATTAATATAAGTCATTTAGCAAATACCAGCAGAAACTACTCTTTTTAAAGAAGAAACTTATTTAATAATTTATTTTAAAGTGCGCTAACTTTGTAACCTTTTGTTACTTCAGTTACTCTATGTCCTGGTAGCGGTTCCTTTCCTTTGTAGTCATTTTGATATTTGTTACAAGATGAATCAAGCCTGTTTTAGTAATAATTTTAATTTCACACGTTTTGTTTTTGATTTATTTCAATTTACAAAGTCTGTGGTGGCAAAACTATTTTCTTATTTTAGATATGTAATGTTTTCTTTGATAATATTAAGGAATAGTCATGCCTTCTTTAAAAGCAGTTAAAGGGCATGTACATTTATTTATGGATGGGACGTCTGTGTGGGAAAACATCCTGTCATAGAATGAAGTTGCTGATTCTAATCAACATGAAGAAATTGATTCTCTTGTCCTTTGGAGGGCAGATATTATTTTTAGATGACCTTTTTGACAATATTCTGTTAAATGACTGAACTAATGTTTATATGTCAGCTCTTAAAGTCTTTGAATTAAAACTTTGCACGATTGGGGTTTTTTATTGTTTTATATTTAAGTGCAAAATTTATTTTTGTCATCTGAGAATATGTTGCAACTCTACCTCCTGCTAAATTCATGGCGTATTTAGCTTTTTTTTTTTTTAATCCTCTGATACACATGAAAGATTGTGAAAATATTATTTTTAAGTTTGGGAACTAAACTGGGGGTACAGAGGCAATTTAATCTAGATAATAATATGACAGTGAGGATTTCTAAGAATGAAGGAAAGAGAAGATAACAAAGATTATAATTCAGAAGCACGCATTTGCCCTATTGAAACTCTTTGAAACATAGGCTGTTTTTATTCCTCTGTAATGTATAGCTAATAGTTTTAAGTAGCAAATATTGTAAATTTTGGCTACTGTCCTCTAAATAGTTGTCAGTCTAGTAAACATAAATTATAGAATTAACTTTTTTCTCTATTATTACATTTTTAGTAATTCTCTTTATTAATGTTCCAGGAAGCAATATATGAGGTTTTACATGACAACTGTAGAAATATGAATTACTCTACCAGTCTTCAAAAATGCCAAATTCCATGGAGCCCAGTAGTATATTTTTCGTTTTACAATTTTTTTTTCAGTGTAATTATAGGTCTTTAGATGAATCACTTTAAAAAGCTTGATTTTATTCTTGGTAAATAGAATGATTACCTGTATTGTGTATGCACACCTGTTTATGACCAAAATAAAATAAGACTGATTTAGAACAAAGTATGTTAGCGTATGTGTGTTTAAGTGGTCATGATAGGAACTGTGTGAATAACTTCTGCTCTTTTGGGTTCTGGAATCTCTGATTAGTTTAATTTAAAAGGGGAGTTGTGGGAGAATTCTTGTTTTGACATCATGTTTAACAATACACCTTGTCTCACCTTGATACTTTAAAGTTGGTGTTGGTATTAGGAGACCTGCACATCCCACACCGGTGCAATAGTTTGCCAGCTAAATTCAAAAAACTGCTGGTGCCGGGAAAGATTCAGCACATTCTCTGCACTGGAAACCTTTGCACCAAAGAGAGTTATGACTATCTCAAGACTCTGGCCGGTGATGTTCATATTGTGAGAGGAGACTTCGACGAGGTGATGTATTTCCCTTTTCCTTCCCAAATATTTCCTTTTCTTGATGCTTACGTATCCCAAATTCAGAATTTTTCAACTAAGTTTTTTTTTTTTTTTTTAATTTTCCAAGTCTAAAATTACTACACATACCCGTCTTACTGTTTGAAAATCACTGATTTTAGATTACTCAATAAACGTATTAAGTATTTGTTCTAACTAAATTGATAGGGAGTAGAAGTCGTTTTGTCACTATTTTTTGTAGTACTAGCATTTAGTTTATAAAGTTTTTGTTATGAGCTTCTCACCACCACCACCTCTACTACCTTGTTCCAAGCCACCATATCCCTTTCCTGTGTTTCCCTTTCCTGATTCTACCCTTCCTCCTTCCATAATTTGTTCTCCAAGTAGCAACCAGAGTGATCCTTTGTAGGTGAAGTAGGATCACATCACTACTCTGCTGAAAACCCTGCCGTGGCTCCCAATCTCAAGGGTTAACTGTAAAGGGGCGTGAGGGAGTTCTGAGGAGGTGATTGAACTGTTCTATATCTTGATTGTGGCGGTACTTGAATGGATGTATGCATTTGTCACAATCTCTTGAATTGTACACTAAAAAGAATAGTTTCACTGCATGTAAATTATGCCTTAAGAAACATGACTTTAAAGAAAAAAAAAATAGGGGCCGCCCGGTGGCGCAGCGGTTTAGTCCGCGCTTGGCAGCCCGGGGTTCGCGGGTTCGGATCCCGGGCGCCAGCGGACGCACCGCTCGTCAGCCCTGCCGTGGCGGCGTCCCATATAAAGTGGAGGAAGATGGGCACGGATGTTAGCCCAGGGCCAGTCTTCCTCAGCAAAAAGGGGAGGATTGGCAACAGATGTTAGCTCAGGGCTGCTCTTCCCCACAAAAAAAAAAAAAAAAAAAGAAAAAAGAAAAAAATAAGTTAGGAATTCTGGAGTTCTAACTTTGCCCATTAGTTAATAATGAGATTTTAGGCAAATTACATCCTCTTTCTGGTCTTAATTTCCTCCTACATAAGTATGATTGGAATAGATGATTTTTAAGACTCCTGCCAGTGCTAACATTGTATGATTTAGCATGACAAATCTGATTCCTAGTATGAAAAATCTATTTTGTATTTCTAGAAATATAAACTTTTTCATTAATTATTTAACTTCATTGGTGCTTTTTAATGGGGTTCCTTTATACCAATCCAAATGAGCATAGTGTCTTTTTTTTTTTTAAGTGGATTTAAAAAAGAGTTTGGATATGGAATTATACAGTATGAAACTTTTTGGGATTGACTTTTTTTACTGAGCATAATTCTATGGAGATTCACCCAAGCTGTATCAATAGTTTGTTTCCTTTTATTGTTGAGTAGCATTCCAATAAACCTCTTAAAACACTGAAAAAAAAAAAAGAGTTTGGATAAAGTGGAGGTGGCATGGAGGTGAAAGGGGGATGAGAAGAGAAGGGGCAAACTTCTTGTCAATAATTAGAATATTGGTTTGTAAAAAACATATTAGGGGTTCTATTTGTGTTATGCTAAAGACAGTTTCAGTAGCAAGAATTAAAATTTTTTGCTTCTAATTTGCTAAATTCATAGACCCTGGAGCCATACTACCAGGGTTTGGATCTTGGCTCAAGCCCTTACTAACGTGACCTTGGGCAAGTTATTTTAACCTCGCTGTGCCTCAGTTTCCTCATCCATAAAATAGGGGTCATACTAGAACCTACCTCTTAGGATTGTTCATAAGTATTAAATAGGTTGATATTTATAAAGCCCTTAGAATAGTGCCTGGTTCATACTAAGTGCTATAAGCCATTTATATAACTATTAAAGCCTGGGATATTATTTCAACACACCCTAGCTTACAGGTTATATGCCTAGGATTCTTAGGTAGAGGAAAGTCACTAATTTGGGGCAATAATTGTTCTCTATGGCATGCCCAAAGGAACCCATATTCTATAAAAATAAACACAATAAAGGGATTGCATGATAAATTCCAGTTTACCTGGAGTAAGTTATGTTTTGAGCATTGTTGCAGCCTTAGAGACTGAGAAGAAATTAAATATCAGTATCTCTAAAATTTTTTCTTACGTCTGTTTCTTATTTTAGAATCTGAATTACCCAGAACAGAAAGTTGTGACTGTTGGGCAGTTCAAAATAGGTTTGATCCATGGACATCAAGTTATTCCATGGGGAGATATGGCCAGCTTAGCCCTGTTGCAGAGGCAGTTTGATGTGGACATTCTTATCTCGGGACATACACACAAATTTGAAGCATTTGAGCATGAAAATAAATTCTACATTAACCCAGGTTCTGCTACTGGAGCATATAATGCCTTGGAAACGTGAGTAGTATGCAATTTGGGAATTTCGGGGTTTTATAAAGTTAATAATTGCACGTGTGACATTTCATAAAACAGAAATGTGACATTTAAATAATTATAACCTTTTTGGCAATCATCTTTTGGTGATTATTCTTTTTAATGTGTAACAACCAGATTTCTCCTTGAATCCTGTTGTCATCTTAAATTGAATTTATAATGTTTATAATGCTGCTGCTTTTAGTACAAAACACTGACATTATTTATATTTTCTTCCAGAAACATTATTCCTTCATTTGTGTTGATGGATATCCAAGCTTCTACAGTTGTCACTTACGTGTATCAGCTAATTGGAGATGACGTGAAAGTAGAACGAATCGAATACAAAAAGTCTTAAAGCTAGGCCTGTCTTGATTTTTCTGTTGGGTTTTTTTTTTTTATTCTCCTGTTCAAATCAAGTAATTAAACATTTAAAAGCCACAAAACTGTATCACTTTTATAATATTTTGCGGTAAAATATAATATCGTCTTCTGTTAATACAATGTTCTAAGCTTCTTGTAAACTATAAGAATATATTTAGTTTAAGTATATGATTCCTGTGAACAAATGTCCACTACAGTCAACGGTCACGTGTTAGGGGAAGTTTGTCCTTGTAAATATCATCAAAGTTGATATTTGGAACTTTATTACAAACGTAGTGCATGAGGAGAAAGAATCTAAACTTTCTTGTATACATTTTTTTCTTCTCCAGTAATAAAGTTACCTTTCATTTATACTTTTTTTGATAAACTTGTGTTTTAATTTTTACAGATCATAAAAATATGAGATTGAAACTGTGGACAGATGTTAAAGGGATGAGGTAAATGAGATGACCTTTCAGAGCTCTCATTTCTTACAACGTTCTGGGTCCTAATGTTGGACTCAGATTTTATTTTTTAAATAATATACTATACTGACATATTAAATCAGCAGTGATTCTTCAATCTGTTGCTTTAAATTGCCCTATTCCTCTTTCCCAAATTTTAACAAAAATTTTTAAAAAAACACTTAGAAGGAAAGCACACTAGAGTGAATATATAATATAAAGAATTCCCTCATTAATACTACTCCTACCTTAATCTAGTTTGAGAGTCCAAGTGTTTGTGTGGCAATTTTCATAAAATAGGGCAAATTGATCTTTCCATTTTTACGTTGTATTCAAGCAGCAAATACTTATTAATTACCTTTGCAAACCAGGTGTTCTCTCCTTCAAATGCTATTCTGTATCAGAATATTTCAGAGTTTGCCTCAGCCCAATCAAGAAAAACTTGTCATACTGGGGCTGGCCTGGTGGCGTAGAGGTTAAGTTCGTGCGCTCCGCTTCGGGGTTCACAGGTTCGGATCCCGGGTGTGGACCTACACACACCACTTACCAAGTGATGCTCTGGCAGGCATCCCACATAAAATGGAGGAAGATGGTTGCAGACGTTAGCTCAGGGCTAATCTTCCTGAGCAAAAAGAGAAGGATTGGCAATGGATGTTAGTTCAGGGCTAATCTTCCTCACCAAAAAAAAGAAAGAAAGAAAAACTTGTATATTCTACTGTTGCTGTTTTAGGACTTACTGTAAACAGGGAAAGAATTATACAATGTATTTGTTAGATTTAAAGAAAAATAACTCAATTGTAAGTGACAAGAAAAATTTTAATTGTATCTAGCTAGAAATACAAGCATATATTACACAAATTTTATTACACAAATGTCATTGGTACATGGACCTACATCAAACCAATTATATTGTAAAAGTTTCTGAACAAACCAAAATTACTTAATGACTTAATGGTGAATAACAATACTATCCTACATGTAGAGAGAGGACACAATTCATAACTCCTTCCCCTACTTTTGGCACATCATCAACACACAGGACAAGATTGTCACATTAACATCAGATGTTCTCCCTGTTCTTCTATTGACATTGACTGCATACTCTTTAGTAAATCTTCTTCTTTTTTGTCTTCATTCAGGTATGGTTCAGAGTCATTTGTAGAAACTAAAGGAAAAAATAAGAATTTATAATGTCTGTTTTGGAAATAAGTTGTATTTCATCCTGAAAATTGAGATTTGTATACAAGAAGAACCTTCAAAATGACCTAGCTTGTTAATAAGCCTTTAGCAAAAACAAATTGCCTACAATTTTCAAAACTTAATCACCTCCCCACCTTCCCCCAAATCTCTTACTTTTTAAAATAAAATAAGATACCCAGTACTGTATGCTAGCCAAGTTATTGTACAGCAAATTCTCTGTTACTAAGTCCTGTTTTCCAGGCCGGCCAGGTGACGCAGCATTTTAGTTCATGCTTTGGCGGCCTGGGGTTGGCGGGTTCGGATCCCGGGCGCCCACTGACGGCACTCAGGCGCCACATAGAAAGTGGAGGAAGATGGACACGGATGTTAGCCCAGGGTCAGTCTCCTCAGCAAAAAGAGGAGGATTGGCAGTGGATGTTAGCTCAGGGCTGGTCTTCCTCACACACACACACACACAAAGTCCTGTTTTCCCTTTGCTTTTCAAAATCTTTTGTTTCAGCGGGAGTTTTAGCCTCAGCATTCCCCATTTTCCTTAAGTTCCTTCTCATCTCTCTTGGGGACCCCAGGGATTTCCCCCTATCTGGGGTTTCCTCCAGCTGTTCTTTTTGAAAACAGACTTACCTTCTCTCCTGCAATTCCCTTCATTTCTCAGATAGGCCTAGCGTGGTATTTACAGCAGAACTGAGTGGCACTGTCACCCAACAAGGGGATATGGTTTCAGAAGGCCTACCTTCCCTACTCACTGTGGTAGTAACTAGGAAATTATTTAACTTTCACTTAATCCTTTCCAGTTTATCAATTCTGAGGAATGCTTCTGAGCATTCAGTCTTGTCTCTTTTGTCTTTTTCATTTTGTGGTTTTCTGTACTTGTGGTAGAAGGATCCTTCATGCTGATCCTTCCCAAGTCTGGATTTGTCTGAGTTACTCCATAAAATTTTGATGATATCACCTGGTTGGCTTGCTTGTACTGGTTTGCTGAATATTAAACAAAACGGTATAGGTGATATAGCCCTTTGTAAACTGTTTGATGCTATACAAAATATGTTGTGCATGCAAAAATGGCACTATCTCATAAAAGAAGTGCTGTGGCTTGAAGAAGTCACGTTTGTGGCTCTGGGTTCTGACAAATTCATTCTCTGTTAAGTCTTTGATGTTGATATTACAAATATCTTTATTTAGAATTAGAAATACCTTGAACCTTGCTCCCCTGAGCAGTGTGTTCTTTTAAATGAAAGCAGAAACTATATTTCATGTTTAGTTTTATTTGGAGCAATAAAGCAAATCACATTCTAAATTTTTTAATGTCCTCTATAATAGAAATGAAACTTGGGTTTAATATTTATTAAGCATAAGATCTTTTAAAATGCATATTTTTTAAATTCCACATTTACCTGATTGCATCAACAGTCTGCCTGGTTTTCTAAAAATCTTCAGCGACTTACATCTTGTTTTAGGTACATATCCAGTTTTTAAACTATAAGAAAGAGAAGCATCTTTACTGAAACCAGCAAAGTGAACAGCTGCCTAATGCATGTGGAAGACCATACAAATTCTTTTTATTAAGCTGCCAGCATCACCAAGATCCTTTCAGCCCCTGAATTCTCCTGTGACTTATTAACCTTGAAATGCAAAGCTAACTATTATAGTGCAGGTTGGATAATCAGACTTAATCTCTTTTTTCCTCTTTTTGGTTTATGGTATTCCCCTGTGCAAAGCAACCATATGCTTCTCCTTTTGGAAGTGTTTGTATTATTTTCATTTTGAGTGGGAATCATTGGAAGGGGCAGTCTTCCATATCTCTAGCTGATCAAGAAATTTTTACAATTCCACAAAATATGTCCCCAAAGAAGTGGCATATCCCAGTCAGCTCAGTAAAGAGACTGTAAGATAGCTTCCTTTTGTGCTTTTTGTCCAACTATTCTGAATTTAGCAAAGTGAACGTATTAGGGAACACAAGGTTTAATATCATTTAGCTACCCTTCAAACAAAATTAGAGTACATTTTCCTCCTTGTAAACAATAAGAAACAGACCCTTCTTTGTTTCTCACTGGTCGCCAAAGGGAATGCTGTATGATCACTGCAGATGCTGCGATGTGAGAAGGCCCTGAGTCCTCTCTCTCCAGTTGGTGTCTCCATGTAGTGCAGGGGTAATGCTGCTTCTGTGCATAACGAGAACTGAGGCGGCTCCTGTGATGAGTGAGGACACCTGTCATACAAATCACCTCTGTTAGAAGACCTCATTTCTTGTGAGAACTAGCGAGAGACTAACTGGAGGTGCACCTGCCTGGCTTTTGTGAGCTGCACTGGATCACGTGCATGTACTGCCTCTTCATTAACATCCTCAGATAGTTTGCATTATAGATCTTAGCAATGCTGCACAGATAACGTTTCTGGCCTGTGGTGAGGTCTGGATGATAAAAGACAGAACAAGATTTATAGGCTGCATTGTAGAACAGAGGTTGGCAATATTCCTTATCTGAAAGGATGAATCTTCAGAACGATTGTACCATCTGTACATTTTACTTATGCAAATTCAACTGTGTTAATTTGGCCAAAAAGAGAAAGAAATGGCCATTTAAACAATACAAGTGACTCTGCTTGCCATTTCCACTCAAGTGATTCAGGTGCCCAATGAGGTTTGAGAACCACTGCCCTAGAAAATAGGAAAGTATGAATCTGCTCTTCTGTCAGTGAGTCTTAGTTACCATGTGCCTCTCAGTGGATATGGGCATCTTGCCCTCAGAATATGATTTCTGAGGTATAATATGATATCTAAAAGCAACCCAATTACTCTGCTTAGGTTGGTTGGTTGGTTTTGTGTTTTTTTTGCAGGGAAAGATTCACCCTGAGCTAACATCTGTTGCCAATCTTCCTCTTCTTTTTTTCCTCTCCCCAAAGCCCCAGTGCATGGTTGTATATTCTAGCTGTAAGTCCTTCTAGGTCTATGTGAGCCGCCGCCACAGCATGGCAACTGACAAGACAGGCAGTGTGGTTCCATGACCAGAAACCAAGCCAGGCCGCTGAAGCAGTGAGAGTGCCGAACCTTAACCATTAGGCCATCAGGGCTGGCTCTCCTCTACTTAGTTTTAACTAAAGAAACAGTCTTTCCTAACCCCAGAAGAATAACTGTCCGTGTTGGACAGACTGAGGGGTCTGTTGGTCTCTGGGATAAGTAATTTTGATAAAATTTTCACTGTGCTTGCTGATTTTAGAAGTTAACACTCACCTAAAATGCAAGACCCCACTATATATGCATATGTATATATGCACAGGATTTACTGAATAGGTAATAAATTCCGAGAAAATTCAAGATGTTGGTTAGAAAAATCTACCAGTTGGCATAAATCTTTAGTAACCGTGATTTGCACTGCTCTAGAGAGGATACTTCAGGCAACTATGATCTTTAATGGGGTAATACAGGTCAATAGTTATAAAATGCTTATTGCCATTTTCTTTACTTGCTTCTAATTTTGTAGTCTTTGAATGAAATCTTTATGAGATTGGGTTTCCATCTCTAGAATGGAACTTTCCTCAAGCATCTTTGTGCTTGGAACATTGAGCTTCCTGAGTAAAGGTACATTAGATCTGAAGTATCATAAAACCCTGAAAGACCTCTTATGACAGGGAATCTATAATGATAAAGTCCTTACACTCATGAGTTTACCAAGCAGCTATTTACAGACTCTTAGACAATATGCTGGGTGTACTTTGTCTTCTGCAGTGCCTTACCCTCTAAGTAGTTTATCTTCAATAAAAAGTTCAGTTCTGAATACAGAGTATTGGTATTTAAATAAAGTAGTGGTATTTAGTTAGCATACCTTTAGAAAGGACACATCTGTCATTGATTTAGGGATGTGAATTGTTTGAATTTGAGGCGTTTTCCATAACTCTTGCAGCTTGGCTATGTGTGAGTTCACTTTGTGTCCATCTTTGATTCTATCTGTAGGGCAAGGACATTATTATGTGAATTTCACAAGCAAAGATCAGTTCAACAAATTATTAAGATCTATGTATTTACATGTGTCAGTGATTATCCTGGAGTAGTAGTATGAGGCAGACTTAAATTTGAGGAGACTGTATGATAGGCCATTTGATTTTAGAGCACACAAAAAGCTAAGATATTTATAAATATTCACTATACATAAATCATTATATACGGACTACATTATTTTGAATTCAGCCTTGAGGCAAACTGTTGACAGTAACTTACTTTTGTAGTTTATTATATGTCAGACCATATTAAACAGGAATATACATGTAAGATGTGCACTTTAAAGATTTACAACTATATTTTATCATTCCTTTGACTTTAGTATATAGTTTTAAGACTCTATTCTGTATTAGACTCAAGAGGGAATAACACGAATTTTACCCCTTTAATGAAGCAGTGTTAAAATGAAGGGCTGTGCAGAAATTTATTAAAACTTATTTTTACATAATTTCAGTTACTTCATTGTTTTAAATACTGATGTGGGTAGATTAAAAGAATAGTCTTTTAATAAAAATAAAACTTGAGACATATTCCCAGAAGAACTGAAACTAGTTTTCAGTTTCAGTCATATTGAGACCAGTAAGTTAATTTAGGGTATAAAATTCACTAGTGGTTTGGGAAAAACAATATCTGGCAAATTTAATCAGGAAATAACTCTTCGTACACTCCCCTCCTCTCCACACACCCACTCTTTCAGGCAATTACTGACGTGCTTTCTATCACTATAGATTAGTTTGCATTTTCTTGAGTTTGATACAAAGGCAAACATACAGTATACTGTTTTTGTCTGTTTTTTCTTTCACTTATAATTATTTTGAAATCCATTCATGTGACATGTAACAATAGTTCATTCCTTTTTATTCTTGGGTTGTATTCCATTGCCTGTATGTATATACCATAATTTGATTATCCATTCACCTCTCGATGGACATTTGGATTGTTTCCAGTTTTAGGCTATTACAAATAAAGCTGGCAGAACAGATTTTAAGTTAAAAGTTTGTATGTAGTAAACTGAACTAAACAAGCACAGTTTTGTTTCAATATTATTGATAACAAAGGCCACTATAATTTTACATATTAAACTTTGAATTTAGTTATTTCTTCAAGATTTCAGCAAGTTGGATGGTTACTGCAGATAAGTAAGTTATATTTGCATACTGAAGGACTAACTAGTTTGCCAACAAATAGAAAAATCATCTGGAAATTATGTTATTATGATCCTTAAAACATAATTTGGAGGGGCTGCCCGGTGGCGCAGCGGTTTAGTCCGCGCTTGGCAGCCCGGGGTTCGCGAGTTCGGATCCCAGGCGCCCGCCGATGCACTGCCTGTCAGCCACGCTGTGGCGGCGTCCCATATAAAGTGGAGGAAGATGGGCATTGATGTTAGCTCAGGGCCCGTCTTCCTCAGCAAAAAGGGGAGGATTGGCGACGGATGTTAGCTCAGGGCTGGTCTTCCCCACAAAAAAAAAACAAAAAACAAAAAACATAATTTGGAATGTGTAATAATAAAATGAATACCATTTCAACATTTTAAAAGTTTATTTTTTAATCCTTTTTCAAGTCATAAATGTACATTAATTATCTAAGAATATAGCTTTTCTGTCCCTGCTAATCAGTATTTCTGAGATGTGTCTTATAGCCTAGATTAAAATTTAACTTCTGAAAAGCTTGATAGCATTTCTTTACAGAAAATGAAACATTTAAAAATAATAGTTAAACTCAACAGCAAACAACCCAATTGAAAAATGGGCAAAGAACTTGAATACAGTTGGGATGTCTCCAAAGAAGATATATAAAGGGCCAATGAGTGCATGAAAAGATGCTCATTATGGCTAATCATCAGGAAAATGCAAATCAAAATCACAGTGAGACACTACTTCATACCTATAAGAATGACTATGATCAAAAAAACAGAAAACAAGTGTTAGCCAGGATGTGGAGAAGTTGGAACCCTGTGCATTACTGATGGGAATGTAAAATGGTGCAGCTGCTGTGGAAACCGTATGGCAGTTCCTTGAAAAATTAAACAGAATTGCCATATGATCCAGCAATTCCATTTTAAAACGACCACATTATTTATTTACTTATATATGTATATGTATGTATTTTTATATATGTGTACATACACTCAGATATGTGTGTGTGTTTTTCCTAGGTAACTGTAAAGACTAAATTTTCCAAGGAAAAACAAAGTGAATCCAGGTTTATATATCATTGAATGGAAAATTGCTGTCCCTCCAAAAAATTAGCGAGAGGCCTTTGGAGACCTGTCTTAACTCCAGCAGCCCTATCCTTTATTTCAAGTGAGAGGAAAATAGCAGCACTGAGAAATATTTTATGTTCTTTGAAGTTGTTCAATTTAGATTTTTTTCCTTCAATCCTGCATATAAACCCCAGTCTGTGCTCTGTGCTTTTCAACCAACACCAGTTATAAACACAGCTCTTTTCAGATTCATTGCTATTTTGAAGTACAAAATGCTTGATGTGAGATATCTTAGCAGGAGAGAAAGAACCTGCTGGATTGTTCTTTGAAAACCTTAAAGACTAAGTTCGCCAAGGATGCTAATAAAGTCTATTTTTAAAACCCCATTGTGTGAGTAGTTATAGCAAAATTGCCTTCTCTGTACCATGTTATTTATAGATATTATCTACTTTATATGTTCTACTCACCAGTACCTTTGGAATTCTGGTAATAAGAATGTCCAGCTGATCTGTTAAAAAAGGGATTAAATAATATATAATAATTGACAGGTTTATAAGCAGTAAAGAAAGTATTTTAAATGAAAAAAGGCAGTATTTCATATGCTTTTTACTTTTCATGTTTCCATCAGACAGAATGTCTTGCAAATTTTCTCCTGTAATTCTGGTTGTATCCTAGTGGCACCAGGCTTTTTCAAAGTGAGTTAACAGATTTTTACCATACTGGAAAGGATTGACTTTAAGCCAGATTTGGTCTTACTTTTATAGCCTCTTAATTTAATTCCTGCATTAAGCTCAATAAAGTAGTTTGGGCTTCTGTGCTATCCATGATATTTTCTTGCTCTCTTTATTTTTAATAAAGTAATTTGGGTACAGAAAACACTATCTTTTCTTTATAGTATGTAATTAAGATGTACTGGAACTGTTAAGTTGGTCTGGAATGTTTCTAATTTTGTACAAGTTCTTTTATTCTTTTCTCAAATGAAGATAAACACTCTTCCATCCCTCTTCCTTCAATTTATTCAATGACCAAAGTTCATTGATCTCCCGACATATTAGGATCTAGCACTTCACCAAGCACTGTGATGAACAGAAAAGAAACACAAGACCCCATCCCATCTTTAAAAGTCTTCAATCCACCAGCTGTACATCAGCGAGAGCCATGACTGTGGGCTGAATTTAAAGAGGGAACACCCGGCAGCTCTAGATTTGAGGAATAACTGATGGAAGGGATGAGAAGGTACTGCCTCCAGCAGTGACTTCAGCGACTAATTGTCTTCAGCATCCAGGAAATAATAGTAAAAACCTGCTCAGAATGAAATAGATTTATGAAGGAAGGAATTTCTGTAGGAAGAAAATGTCAAGATCAAGGTGCTTCCAATATTCATAATCATTTGTCTCATTGGTGATTATGAATCCCCTTGACACAAAGGTGCCTAATGTCACGTAGAGGAAACTGATTGACTGACTTGGAAGCCCTCAGTTGAGCCGGAGGAATCTGTTTCCGTCGTCCCCCTACCCGCCTTTATGTGGAGAGTCTGTGGCCAGACGGCAATTTTCCAGTAGGTTTCACAGCGCCCCCTCGGGGCAGAAAGACGCACACAAGCGACTGTCGCAGTCACCGCATTTAGTCATTGCACCAAACCCTCCTAAGCTTCCCTCAGAAGCCCTTCCCCTAAACAGTGCGTCGGCTTCCATATTTCCCATCCCGGCCACCAAAAAGGTTCTCTCTTCCTCTCACTTCCGTGCACTGGGGAGCCAGCTCCCACCCCCTCCTCTCCAGGGGGATCTCGACCCTGGGCTGGTCGCCTTCCTCCCTAACCCCTCAGGGCCCCGCAGTCTCACCCGCCGCCGCCACCCAAGGTCCTGGCCACCGCGGGCGGCTCTGCGGAAGAGCTGCACTCCCTCCAGTCGGACACTGGACCCCGGCCGGGCATCTCCTCCCGGGTGCCAGGACCGCGAGCTGTGTGCGGGAGCAGCTTTCCCCCTTCCCCTCCCCCGTCAGCACGCGTGCGTCAGGCCGGGCGATATTGGGGGTGAAGAGGCGGATGCCGGATTCTAGCCCCCTCCGATGCGGTCCGGACACTGCCCGAATAGCTTCGGGAGAGCGGGGAGGGCAGATCCACGATCTTGGAGTTAAATTGGGGGAGGGGCGGGAGTTCTTTAGCTGATTGCGCGTTTGCACGTTTGCATCTTTTTGTGGAAGGGATGTGTCACGGGAAGGAAATATACGTGCCCTCTAAAACAAGAGGTGCCTTCCACCTCAGTATTCCAGACCCTCAGCAAATTTGCAAATCTAGAGTGTCACCATATAGGTCAAACGTCAGCACCCAAACCAATGTCCAAAGCACCCGGCGCAAGGATGCTAAGTATTATCGGTCATCCGTTATCACCAAGGCAACCAGGCTTCGCCTGTATCCCAACCACCGATTTCCATCAACTACTTGTGCCCACGCGCAAAAGCCCCTCCCTCCTCGGGGTTTCCGGAGGGCGCGTTTCACATGAAATTTGGCCTTCGGGACGTTCCGTAGTCAGAGGTGCGGCAGAACAGAAGCCGCAAACAGAATTTGGATTGCGATTGGTTCGCGCGTCGTGTTCCCGGAACTCCGTGGGCGTCGCGCGAAGGCTGGAGGGAGCGTGGTGGTCGGACTGTTGGTGCTGTGGGGCGGGCGGCGGCGGGAGCCCGGAAAGCCGGCATGCCTCGCTATGCGCAGCTGGTCATGGGTCCCGCAGGTAGCGGGAAGGTGAGGATTTGGTGGGAGAAGGAGAGGAAAGTCGGAGTTCGTGGGACGCGGGGAGGTTCGGGTCCTGAGGGAGGGACCGGCGGGTGTGTGTATTGGGGACCCTGAGGCCCTGGACAGCTCGCTGCTGCAGTCTGGGCTTCAGTGTCCTTGTTGTTTTGGAAGGAGAGTAATGTGAGTTACTGATAGTTACTTATGCCCCAGCTACTGCGCTACACGTCTCATTTATTTCCACAACAACTCTGTGAGATAAGTCCTATTTCTATCTTACAGATAAGGAAAATTTGACAAAGAAAAGTTAAGTTCTTTGTCCAAGATCACACAGCTAGTAAGTGGCGGCTGGAATTTGAATCTGGTTTTGTCTGCCTCCAGAATCTGGCCCTGTCTCGCTCCCAGGAGGTTAAAGTGGGTCTCGTTAATCTCTGTTTCTCAGAGCTTGAGACATGGACTTCTGGTATTTGAGGCGATTTTAGGAGGTACGTGGGCCTGACATTAATGAACATTTGAATCATATATTGAGAAAATTGCTCCCTTTTCAATTTTCTTTCAGTTTGCACTGACGTGAAATTGTCAGTTTGATGCTAATGTATCTTCGACACTTCTTTAATTCCTTAGGCTTTTCAGGGAGCAGATCTTAGAGCCTTTGACAGGCAATTATATTTAGCTAGAATGAAACGAGTTTTAAAGTTGTGTTTAATTTTATGGTTACCTTCATTGTTAATGATAAATATAACTGGCTTTCTGTTTACAATAGGGATACAACTTTTTCTTGTAGATAGACATTAAGGGAATATTATTAGGGGCATTCAAATATGGTAGAAATGGTGACAGTATTGGTCAAATAACAGGAGTGTGGGAAACACTCAAGTCTGTGGAGGTGTTGTGTGGCTTAAATCTTTAAATTAACACATTTTTCTGAGGGTTGCCCCATTTTGGGTGCAGGAGATATGCATGTGACTATGGTGTGGCCCTTGCCTACCCAGAGCCTATAGTCTGTTTGAAAATACAGATAAATCACTTGTCAAGTGAAATACAGTGTGATGCGTGGAGAGAGCCGCCTAGGCAGAGAAAACAGTATGTGTAAAGTCACTGAGGAGAAATCACGATAGAAGTTATTTATATATTCTAGACTGATTTTTGGCCTGATTGTGTTAGGTAAGTATCTTTCTATAAGTTTTTGATGCCTACAATCAGAAATATTCATTGAGCATGTTCTTTGTGCCAAGCATTGTTCTGGGCCCTTGGGGATTGTGTTTTTGACTAAAACACACACACGAGAAAATCTCTGCCCTTGTGGAGTTTGTATTCAAACATATTAAGTCAGTCAACTAGAAATCATTATAAAGCATTTATTATGTATCAGGTACTGTGCTAGTTAGTCCCTGGGCCTATAAAACTGCATAAGACACATTCCTGCCTTTAAGTAGAGGGTGGGAGAGACAGACAAGTAGCCTAGACATTTTTAACATAGTGTGGTAACAACTACATGAGGGATAAAGAATTCTGTAAACCAGAAGTTGCAAATTGATAGCCCACCTCCATGCTAGTTATTGACCTCAGTGTTCTCTTATCTTGGAATGCTCTTCCCTGGCTTGGCAAGCACATTCCCATCCCTCAGCTCAAATATCCCCTTCTCAGAGAAATCGTCTCTGACCACCCTGCCTCAAGTTTTGTTTGGACTGTTCAAGTCCTAGTGGAGACACTGTGTGTTAGTTGCTGCACAGTGTAACCAGAAATACTCCCTATAAATTCTGCTTGTTGCACGTTAGAGCAGTGAGGAGCCTTAGTGATCATGGAGGTCATCCTAGTTCAAGATGAGAAAATTGAGGGGCAGAGTGGAGAAGCTGTTCCCCCCAAATTACCCTTGAGTCCAAGCTAGGTCTGCAGCCCAGTTAGGTGTCCTGACTCCCAGCCCAGTGCCTTTTCCATTTTCAGTCAACTTCCTAGTCAATGAAGGCATAATTTTGGCTTTAGTAGACACTGCTCAGGGGTGTAGAGAGTCCTTCTGGGGTTGCAGGCGGTAGCAGTACACTGCCTGTTGCTCTGACCCCTCATGCCTTGTGACATTGCAGAGCACCTACTGTGCCACCATGGTCCAGCACTGTGAAGCCCTCAATCGGTCTGTCCAAGTTGTGAACCTAGATCCTGCAGCAGAACACTTCAACTACCCGGTGATGGCTGGTGAGTCCTGAGCAGAGCCTTCCTCCTCCTCCAGGAAAAATAAGGGGCTGGGAAGGCAGTGAGTGCTGGCTGCTCAACACAGAATCTGAAAATTTATTATTATGTCTGATCCTCTGGTTTCATGGTGAACAGCATGAAGCTGAATGTCATTTGGTGACATCCACTCGTGATGGTGTATGTGACAGCATCCTTTCTTGGTCTTTGATGTGAGAATTAAAAGTGAGTAGACTCCTCCCTCACCAGCCTTCCCTTCTGTCCCTTTCATGCTTAGTTCTATTGTGAATCTGGCATACTGCTGATCGTACTAGAAGTGAGCAGCCTAAGTGTTTCACTTTTTTAAGTTCTTTTGATGTATTCATTAACGTGTGTGTTGAACACTTACTTTATGCCAGACACGAGAGTTATAGCAGAGAACAAGACAGATACTATCCCTGCCTTTGTGGACCTTTTAGCAGGGGAGATAAGGAATAAGCAAAATGATAAAACTATTACAGGTTGGGATAAGGAATACAGATAGTCTGATGAGAAGGAATAACTGGGGAAGGTTGATTTAGGTAGGATAGTCAGGGATAATGTCTCTGAGGAGGGGATATTTGGGCTTAGACCTGAAGATGCTAATGTACTCAACCAAGCTGGGGAAAGACTTTCCAAGATAAGGGAACATTAAGGTCCATAAATAGCCTAGAGATGGGAAAGGGTTTGGTATGTTCCAGAAAAAGCAAAGATGTTGATGGGCTGGAGCATAATGAGTGAAGGAAGGAAGTGGGTAGGAGCTGGGAGGACATGAGAAGTTTGGATGTTTTTTTTTGGTGAGGAAGATTGTCCCTGAGCCAGCATCTGTGCCAATCTTACTCTACACGTGGGACGCCGCCACAGCATGGCTTAATGAGCGGTGTGTGGGTCCACACCCGGGATCCGAACCAGCGAACCCTGGGCCATGGAAGTGGAGCATGCGAACTTAACTACTATGCCACCAGACCGGCCCCAAAGTTTGGATTTTATCCTGTTTCTTAGTCTATTCTGGCTGCTTTAACAAAATGCCACAGCCTGGGTGGCTTATAAACAACAGAAATGTATTTCTCACAGTTCTGGAGCCTGGAGGTCTAAGATCAGGTGCCAGCGTGGTCGGGTTCTGATGAAGGTCCTCTTCCGGGTGGCAGACTTCCAGCTTCTTGCTGTGTCCTCACGTGATGGAAGGGAGTGTGGGATCTCTCTGGGGCCTCTTTTTTAAAAGCACAAATCCCCTTCATGAGGGCTCCTCTTCCCAAAGGCCCCCACCTAACATCATCACTGTGGGTATTAGGTTTTCAACATGTGAGGTTTTTTTTTTTTTTTTTTTTGTGGGGAAGACCAGCCCTGAGCTAACATCCGTCGCCAATCCTCCCCTTTTTGCTGAGGAAGACTGGCCCTGGGCTAACATCGTACCCATCTTCCTCCACTTTATATGGGACGCCGCCACAGCATGGCTGACAGGCAGTTCCTCAGCGGGCGCCCGGGATCTGAACCTGCGAACCCCGGGCTGCCAAGCGCGAACTAAACCGCTGCGCCACCGGGCGGCGCCCTCAACATGTGAGTTTTGAGGGGGGCACAAACATTCCATCTATAGCACCTGTCAGCAGTGGAATTAGAGGGTTTTAAGCTGGACAGAGGATTGACATTTATATTTTTAAAAATAACTGATTCTCAAATGAAAAATGGACTTTGAAGGGTCAAGAGTGGAAGCAAGGACCAGCAGTGTGGCTCTTGTGGTTGTCTAGATGGCTTGGACAAGGACGGTCACGGCGGAGATGTAAAGAAGCACACAGATTCGTTATATATCTTGCGAGTAGAATCAGCAGCATTTTGTGGGAGATTGAACCAGAAGGGAGTGGGAAAAGGAGGAATCAAAGGTGACTCTTAGGTTTCTGCCTTGAGCTGTTGAGTGCATGGCATCATTTACTGAAGACAAGTCAGTTTAGGTTTGGGGCAGTTCTCAAACCTACTCACTAAGTTTGAGGTGTCCAATAGATATCTAAGAGGTGGCATCAAGGAGGCAATTGGAGATAATAGTCTGGGATTCAGGGACGACGTCTGGCCTGGAGATATACATTTGAAGGTCAGCAGCATATGGATAAATGTAAAGCTACAGGACTGGATGAGATCATGTTGGAGGGAGTATGGTTAGAGAAGAGGACCCCAGACCAAGCCTTGAAGTCGTCTAGGCTTCAGAGATCTGGTGGAGGAGGTGGTGTCCGTAAGGTAGGAGAAAAGTCAGGAGAATGAATCGTCACAGAAGCCAGGAGGAGAGAATGTTTCAAGAAAGAGCTGGTGGTTGGTTATGTCAGATGCAACTGGGAAGTCGTGTAAGATGAGGACAGAGGAGTGGCTGTTAGATGTGGGGATGTGAAGATGTTGGCGACTCTGACTAGTGAGTTCAGTGGAGTGGTCGGGATGAAAGCAGGTTGGAGTGGTTTGAAGAGTGAACTGGAGGTGATGCAGTGTAGGCGCTGAGAGGAGACAACTTGCTGAAGAAGTTCTGCTGTGAAAGAGAGCAGAGAAACAGGTGATAACTGGAGGCGGGTGTGAGGGTCAAGGGAGGTTTGTTTTAAGATTAGAGATGGTACCTGGAACGGACTTGAGTGCTGAAGAGAAGGATCCAGTAGAAAGAGAAGCTGAAGGTGCCAGAGAGTGGGAGTAACTGCAGGAGTGACTGCAGGAATGAGAAAGGAGGGGGTCCCCAACATGGGGAGGGGTTTGTCTTTGCTAGGGGTGGGGTGCTTCTTCCATTGTAACCGGAGGGAAGACAGGGTGGGAGGCATCGTGTAATATTGGTGGTGGGAATGTGGGAAATTCTCTTTTGTTGGCTTCCGATTTCTGTTAGTGCCGTGTGTGGTCATCAGCTGAGAGTGGCCGGAAGTGGGGGGGACGGTGGGGGAGGCAGGTTGAAGAGAGAGGAGGAGGGATGACTTAGTCATCTTCCTTGAGGAAAAAGGCATTGCACTGCTGTGGGATCGTTAGGTTGCACCCAACAGAAAGCACTAAAGCTAGCTTACGTAAAAAGAGGATTTATTAGAAGGAATCAGGGGACCTGTTATAAAACCCAAGATCAAAGCTTTATGAGAGACTAGAACCCAAAACATGAAAAATAACAGGAATCGAGGCCAGCTTTCTGTCTGTCTCTGTCTTTTTCTCTCTCTTACAGACCACCTTTCTCAGCTTCAGGATGCTCGTGGCCCAACAGGGTCCCTCCAACCCCAGGTTCACATCGCTTTCTGGTCCGAGTGTCTTGCTGACAGACTAGTGTCCTTGAGTCATCCTTTTAGAAGACCAATTTTATTGTCCTGGCTTGGGTCAGGTGTTTATCCCTGGGGGAGTGCACAGGAAGATGTTATCCATATAAACGTGGCTACGAGTGAGACACAGTTCTCTGTGAATGGACATTGTGGGTTTGAGCACAAAAATAAACACCTATGGCGGAAAGTTATAAAGACTGATTTCCAAAAATTAATAATAGAGGAGAACCATACATATACCAGATGTTTTAAGCCCCTGGTATAGGTGATTTAGCTATGTTATCTCATACAGTCCTCACCCTTCTACCCCAGGATATATGGTTTGCCCCCCATCTTATAAATGAGGAAAGTGAGGCACAGGGAGGTTAAGTAGCTTCCCTGGGGTCGTGTTAAAGAAATGGTAATTGGTTTTCTTTTTTTTTTCCTCAGTAGCTCTTATTTATTTTTTTAAATTTATTTTTTATTACACTAACATTGGTTTATGACATTGTATAAATTTCAGGTGTACATCATTATACTTCTATTTCTGCATAGATAATATCATGTCCACCACCCAAATACTGATTACAATCCATCACCACACACGTGTGCCTAATCATCCCTTTTGCCCTCCTCCCTCCCCCCTTCCCCTCTGGTAACCACCAATCCAATCTCTGTCTCTGTGTGTCTGTTTGTTGTTATTTTTATCTTCTACTTATGAGCAACATCATACAGTTTTTGACCTTCTCCCTCTGACTTATTTCACTCAGCATAATACCCTTGATGTCCGTCCATGTTGTCACAAATGGCTGGATTTCGTCGTTTCTTATGGCTGAGTAGTATTCCATTGTGTATATATACCACATCTTCTTGATCCATTCGTCCCTTGATGGGCACTTAGGTTGCTTCCAAGTCTTGGCTATTGTGAACAATGCTGCAATGAACACACGGGTGCATGTATCTTTACGTATCGGTGTTTTCGTGTTCTTTGGATAAATACCCAGCAGTGGAATAGCTGGCTCATATGGGAGTTCTAGTCTTAAGTTTTTGAGGGATCTCCACACTGTTTTCCATAGTGGCTGCACCAGTTTGCACTCCCACCAGCAGTGTATGAGAGCTCTCTTCTCTCCACATCCTCTCCAATACTTGTTTCCTGTCTTGTTAATTATAGCCATTCTGACGGGCGTGAGGTCATATCTCATTGTAGTTGTAATTGGTTTTGTTGATTTGGTTTTGTTTTATGTATTTTAGAATAGGTAGTGTATATTCACATGGTTCAAAATGCACAATGTACAGATGAATAAGTACGCAGGAAAACACCTCCCTCCCAACTCCGTGTCCAGCTAATCGGCTCCCCTCCCTGGAGGCAGCCAGTGTTGCCATTTCTGGGGTGTCTTTCCACAGAAAGTCTATGCATATAAAATCAAATCTGTATATTATTATGTATATATAGTGAATCTTTGTCTCTCTCTCTTTTTTTTTTTTAACACAAATGATGGCATTCTTACACAGAGTCCTGTGCCTTGCACTTTTCACTTAACAGTATACCTGGGAGATTGTATCATACTCAGTGCTTAAAGAGCTTCTCCCTTTTTTGGCTTCATAGATTCCATTGTCTGTACAATAATTTGTTACTTAGTTCCAGTGGACACTGCTGCGGTGAATACCTATGTACAGAAATTTCCATACATGTGAGTTTTTATACAAGTGTTAATTATCACTAGTGAGGATAACAATTTTCGAATGATGATCTTATATTCTGGGCCCTGTCTATCCTTTTCAGACATCCGGGAACTTATCGAGGTGGATGATGTGATGGAGGATGACTCTCTGCGGTTCGGTCCCAATGGAGGATTGGTATTTTGCATGGAGTACTTTGCCAATAATTTTGACTGGCTAGAGAACTCTCTTGGCCATGTAGAGGATGATTACATCCTTTTTGACTGTCCAGGTAGGTCAGCAATTTGAATTGTCATTTTCTGTGAGGTCATGCTAGTTCTGTCCTCAGTGGGAGAAAGCGGAGTGAGCATTCATATCTCTAAACCATACTGCAGTAGGGTACAAAAGCTCTTATTCATGGCTCTAATTCATTTATTGAGTTTACCGGGTGTTTAACTTTGTACACTGGGAATACCATAGAGAACCAAGTAGCCGTGGTCTCTGCCCTTATGGAGTTCACAGTCAAGTGGGAGTGCTAGACAGTATAAACAAAAATCACCCGAGCCAGGGGGCTGCCTGGGGGCGCAGCGGTTAAGTTCGCACTTGGCATCCCGGGCGCCTGCCGACGCACTGCTTGTCAGCCATGCAGTGGCAGCGTCCCATATAAAGTAGAGGAAGATGGGCACGGATGTTAGCCCAGGGCCAGTCTTCCTCAGCAAAAAGAGGAGGATCGGCAGTGGATGTTAGCTCAGGGCTGGTCTTCCTTGCACAAAAAAAAAAAAAAATCACCCGAGCCAGCCCTGATGGCCTAGTGATTAAAGTTCTGTGCTCTCTGCTTCGGCAGCCCGCGTTCTTTTCCAGGTCTCAGAACCAGACCACCCGTCTGTCAGTTGCCATGCTGTGGGGGCAGCTAATGTAGAAGAACTAGAAGGACTTACAACTAGGATATACAACCATGCCCTGGGGCTTTAGGGAGAAGAAAAAAACAGAAAGAGAAAGATTGGCAACAGATGTTAGCTCAGGACAAATCTTTCCCTGAAAAAAAAAACAAAAACAAAACCCAAATGATTGTTTCATGTTCATTTGAGGCAGGTGCCCCACAGGAGTATCACAGACCCTCATCTAGCAGGGAGGTTAGGGGAGGCTTCTGATCCAGTGGCCTGTAAGCTGGGCCATAGGGTGAAGGTGAAGGAGACTGGTCCAGGCAGAGGGCACAGCATGCTATAGGCCTCGAGGCAGGAGGGAATGAGGTGGGTTTGAGGCACCAAAAAGGCTGATGTGGCTGGAGCACAGTAAACAAAGGGAAATGTCATGAGGTGAGGCTGGGGGACAGACACATGACTTCTTAAACCAAATTGTGAATTTTAGACTTGAGCCAACCTACCTTTGATCATTTGTAGCTGTCGCTTTTTTTCCCCTTGTTTTTAATTGAACATTTACATCACCCACAGAAAAGTGCAGACGTCCTAAGTGTACAGTTTGATGAATATTCCCAACTTGCATACACCTTTGTAGCACTTGCTTTTGATCAGGAAAAACCTCATTTTCTACATAAAACAGAACAGTTTCTTTGGGATTCCCCTGGTAGCAGTACCTTAGGTTTTATGATTGCTTCAAGACACTGTAAGATGCCTTAAAGATTGAATATATTACTACTTTTTTAACCATCTTGTGGGAAAAATTTTTTCCTGTAGTTTGATGATTTAACATATTTCCTGATTGTAATAGTCTTGTAATGTTCTTCCTGTAGGTCAGATTGAGTTGTACACCCACCTGCCCGTGATGAAGCAGCTGGTCCAGCAGCTGGAACAGTGGGAGTTCCGAGTCTGTGGAGTTTTTCTTGTTGATTCTCAGTTCATGGTGGAGTCATTCAAGGTTTGAGGATAAATCTCTTGTCGACTTTTCAGTCATGGGTACAAACAGATGACAGTCTCCTTTAAACGTTGTGTGATTCTGGACATTTCAGAAATTATACTCCAGAGTTATTTAGTATCCCTTATTATTAAATTATTTTTAACTCAAAAATGGTAAATTATGATATCCTGTAGATATGGGGGAACTATTGCCGAGAAAAATGAGGCAGATGCATATTTTATAAGTCTGTTTTTAATTTTCGGAGGACCTTTTGTCTAGTTTATGAACTATCAAAAACAAAGTTTATTTCTCATTAATAGCTCTTAGGTAATATTTGATGGGGAATGAGGTTAAAGATATTGTCTAAATTGAGATTTGTGACCACTGTAGATTAAATCTACCTATTCCCTCCTTATCCTCACCTTTGGAAACCAGGAGTCAACCATCTGATTAGTGGACTGTCTTTTCTTTAGGATTAGTAGGATTAGCATTTCTTTTACATCGGCCAGTTTTGTTCCAGTGAGGAGCAGAAGCCCCTCTTTTATGCAGGGACCAGAGAACTTTGTTGGCAACAGTTGATTCATCTTCTCTCTACTGTTTTCTCCTTCAGTTTATTTCTGGCATCTTGGCAGCCCTGAGTGCTATGATCTCTTTAGAAATTCCACAAGTTAACATCATGACGAAAATGGATCTGCTGAGTAAGAAAGCAAAAAAGGAAATTGAGAAGTGAGTTCGCTTCGTTTGTTATCATCAGATCTCAATTGCAGGGATGTGAGGTTCTGTCAGTCTGTAAACCTAGTTTCCTAATTTATTTTTCCTTCTGTTCATCTCACTTTTAAAGGTTTCTAGATCCAGATATGTATTCTTTACTAGATGATTCTACAAGTGACTTAAGAAGCAAAAAATTCAAAAAATTGACTAAAGCTATATGTGGACTGGTAAGCGTTTTAAGTTTTTCTTTTTTTAAATGACCTGGTCAGGTTGGAAAAGCACAGTCCAACCCTGTTTCCTTGCAAAGGGGAGGAGGGTGGTAGAAGGCTGTGGGCTGGCTGGTCAGTAGTTTAATTTAGAAGTAGTTATTGGCAGTAACTAATAAATTAACTGACATGTCTATTATTCCAAGCCATTTTGAGAATTCAGAACTATCTTGCCCCTTTTAAAGTTTCCAGTGGTTGTTGAATACCTAGAAATTATTTCATAGATATTATATATGTATATAGTATATTTTCATAGATAAATACTTATGAAACAGTGTCCAGTTAAGTAATAAGTTAACGAGTTTTCTAGTAGGTCAGAGGTCAGAAGAATCAATGATAAGGGGCCAGCCCGGTGGCATAGCAGTTAAGTTTGTGCACTCTGCTTCAGCAGCCCAGGATTTGCAGGTTTAGATCCTGGGCGTGGACTGATGCACTGCTTGTCAAGCCATGCTGTGGCAGCGTCCCATATAAAGTAGAGGAAGGTAGGCATGGATGTTAGCCCAGGGCCAATCTTCCTCAGCTAAAAAAAAAAAAAGGATTGGCAATGGACATTAGCTCAGGGCTGGTCTTCCTTACCAAAAAAAACCCCCAAAAAATCAGTGATGATTTGCTATTCTTCTGTCTCTGTCTATCCCTCCTTTCCTTTCCCTCCCTCCCACACAATGTTTTTAATCAGAAGTATAGGGCCAGCCCAATGGTGTAGTGGTTAACTTTGCATGATCCACTTCAGCAACCCGGGGTTCACAGGTTCGGATCCCAGGCGCAGACCTATGCACCACTCATCAAGCCATGCTGTGATGGTGTCCCATACACATAATGGAGGAAGATGGGCACAGATGTTAGTTCAGGGCCAGTCTTCCTCACACACACACACACACACACACACACAAAGTATAAATGGTTATAAACTCAACTGAAACTTAAGTATTTTGTACAACTTCAGAGTGACCCTTTCTGAACTCTCCAACTTGTAGATTGATGACTACAGCATGGTTCGATTTTTGCCTTACGATCAGTCAGATGAGGAAAGCATGAACATTGTATTACAGCATATTGATTTTGCCATTCAGTATGGAGAAGACTTAGAATTCAAAGAACCAAAGGTAATTTTTGATTATTGGCTTTCGGTAAAAATATTTGCCAGCGCTCACTGGCCTCCTGTGTAATCCCAGTAACTCCTTAAGTTAATTTTTGTCTTAGTGGCAGCAATAACCTGGGCTTTTCTGGGTGATCTCTGGAATTGACGCCCGTGGTCAACAAGCAGTGTCAGTTTTACTCTACCTGTTACTGAGGCAATATTATCGAGCTAAGTTCCTTTGTCCTCAGAGCTTGGGGATATGTGCAAAGAGGAGGTGAAATCCAATTGAACTTGGGCTGCCCTCACATATGTCAGTGGAAAAACCAGTGATGATTGTCAGTAGGGCACTGTCAGAGCAGATTAGCCGAGAATCGGTGTGAGTGTAAACTCAAGTAAGATATGCTTCTGCTGAGATATAGCACTTTAATTTACCACATATCTGGAAAAATTCTATTAGTCATGCCTTTTGTTAGTATAAATAACGCATGGAACTGCTCCTGGGCATTAGCTCCTTGTAGAGCATTACCTGGAAAATATGTAAGCACATTCTGGGTCTAACTGAGGGGAAAAGGATGTATTTTCTATTTTGTGTTTCCTTTGTGTCAGGAACATGAGGATGAGTCGTCTTCTATGTTTGATGAATATTTTCAAGAACACCAGAATGAATGAAGAGTTTATTAAAAAGGAACTAAATATATATGAAGAGCTTGTGGCTGAACCGGCAGAATATTCTTCTCTTCAGAGGATGCAGTACTAGAAAGCTGTGTATTTTAATGAAAAAAATAATACTTGGCTTTATATCAGCAGCATGCCTGAATCAAGTTCTGAGTTATTCCAAAACTGCCACTGTTTAATGGACTCTTTTATTATTATTTTAACAGCATCAATTTAGATTTTAAAAGTTGAAATTGAAATGAATGCACATAGATTTGTATATAATATAAATTAGCACCTGTGGTACAGTTTAAGACCAGTCTACCTTTATTTTTATCATTTGTTATTTTTGAAGGGTTTTTGGAGGGGCAGAAGTTATTGTAACAAATATATGAGTCCAGAGGAAAAAATGTGAAAGAATATAGATAAAATCATTGCTTAGCTGTATCTTCCAGTTTTCCTACACTGAAAATGTATTATTTGTATAATTAAAAAATGAAAAGTAACTATGTTTTAAGATATAAATGTATATAAATAAAAGAAATAGATGGCACTAGTTCTCATTACACTCTTCTTTTCCAGTCGGAATTTGAAATACACTGGCAGGGAAAATTTTTGAATGAGTAAATTTCCCCAAGTGTCAAAATGTAGGCAGTGATTTCTTTAAAAATGCAGTTTGTAGTCTCTGAGCGTTTAAAAATTTATACTTTCCTTAAATAATAACAGCTGCACACAAAAATGAAAAAGATGTAATTTTTTCTTTGTAACTTCTTGCCACATTGATTGAATTGTTTATTTTCAGTGTTTCTGAGTTCATTTGGGTTAGGTGGAAAGCACTGGGAATGGCTAGTCGATCAACAGATACTTCTCTAGCACCCACTATAGGCAAGACCCTGCTACAGCAAAGCAGAATCTGAGTTACTGAGTTCTGCCAGGCACTAAGAAGCATTTTACATAATCTTGTTCATTTAATCCTCATAGCAGGCCCAGGCTCCACTGGTCATTTGGTGCTGGATCTTCCAGCTGATGCAAATTAATCCCTTATAGAAAACCTGCAATTAGGGTTAAATTTTTAATCATTCTTGGGCCTAAAGAGCAGAAGTACACCTTCAGTGTCAACTTTGATCCATTTTAAAGGCAAAACTATGAGGAGCCATAGCTATAAGAGGTAACTTGTGCCTGGGAGCCCAGGCTAGGGGCGAGAGTCACATATTTGAACCACGGTCCCTTAATGTGAACTGTTCTCACAAGGGCAATCGGGAGAATGTGATGAGTGGGCAACATGGGGATGTGCTGCCCTGCTTGGGGACTTTTCCTGTATCTCTTAGCATATAGAAAGTGTGAAGACACGCTGAGCTCCCTGTGTTGCTAATTTTTAGAAGTTTTATTGTCACATGAGAGGGGAAGAAAGAAAAGGCAACTTTTCATTCACCCTCCTCATCGCTCCTTGAGCTTATACCTCCCTGGTTTAGCTTCTGGAGAGTCTGGTTTGTCCCTCTGCAAGAAGTGAAAGGCCAGATTCCATTTCCTTCTCCTCTGAACACTGGGGTTTCAGAATGAATATGACAGTTCCAGTCCTCAAGGATTTCCCTGTCTCGTAGGAGAACCTGATGTGGTTCTTGAGAAAAATTTACTGGTGGGGACCAGACACTGGGAATAAAATGCGAGCGCCCAAGGCAGAGGGGCCTCTCTCATGGAGCTGACACACTCACTGTTATGGGCACAGGAAATATAGCAGTGAACAAAACGGACAGAATCCCTTCTGTTTTGACGTTCACATGGATGGGGATACAGGGAGACATAACACCAAAAGTAAACTAAAGGGGCCGGCCTGGTGGCGTAGTGGTTAAGTTTGCGCGCTCCGCTTGGGCAGCCCGGGCTCCGCAGGTTTGGTTCCCGGGCGCGGATGGACACACCGTTCATCAAGCCATGCTGCAGCAGCATTCCACATACAAAATGGAGGAAGACGGCCGCTGATGTTAACTTGGAGCCAGTCTTCCTCAGCAAAAAAGAGGAAGATTGGCAACAGATGTTAGCTCAGGGCCAATCCTCCTCACCAAGAAAAACAAGTAAACTAAATAATGAATCATAAGAACTAAGGGAAAGAAGGGTGAGGCAAGGGGATGGAGTGGTGTTGAATTTAAAATAGTGTGACGCAAGGAATGCTTCACTGAACAGGTGATCTTTGAAGAAAAACAAAGGAGGTGATTGATCACTAGGCCTCTGTAACCCCTGAACCGTCTCCACGGCGCACACGTCTCAGGGGTGCGCGACACTCAACCCCGCGCCTAGGGCTCGGGCGCCCCCTGGCGCCCCTTCGGATCGGCGCAGCCGCGGCGGCCGGCGGCGCGACAGCAAGGCCGGAAGCGTCGCGCCCTTCTCTCGCCCGCCCCTTCCGGCTCACTTCCGCCTACCCCGCCCGGGCCGCCAGACCGGAAGCGCCGCGCTCTAACCCCGTCTTCCTCATCTGGGTTGATACCGGGCGCTGCCAAGATGCCGGTAAGGGGGCCGAGTCGGGGTGTGGGGAGCGGCCAGGAGCTGCGTGTGCTGGGGGAAGCGGGCCAAGGAGGGCAGAGAGGAAGCAGGGGGCTGAGGAGGGGAGAGCGACGGCAGGGGCCGGTCCCTGTGAGATTGGGGCGCCCGGGGGTGTCGGCCGCGGGGGCGGGGGGCGGCAGAGGGGGCCGGAGACCAGGGGCGTGCGGAGGAGGCTGCCCCGGCCCTTCCCATCCGCTTCTCCCTAGTCCCGACCCCTTCTTTCGCCCCTCCTGCACCCCCGACTCCGGCAGGGTCCCCAGAGCCTCACTAGAGCCGCGAAACCAAGGGCTGCGCGTTTTTTCATTTTTCAAGGCCAGGGTCCGGCTTCTCCCTTCTTCTTGCGGGCCCACTTCCTCCTCCGCCCAGGGGGCGGGTCCCTCCCGGTGCTTAGTTCAGTCAGACCCCGCTTCCCGGGCTCCTCCCCCGTCGCCCCGGCAGGGACGGCCACCCCTGAGCCGCTGGGTTTAGGGCCCCAGGGCAGGCTCAGGTCCGCGCCTGGTTTCCAGGTGTTTGTTTTCTTGTGCATCAGAATAGGAGCGAAATTGGTGGTGGTCTGGTTGCTCTTAATTTCTGACCAGCCAGCCTTTGGGGTAGACTTATTACCATCATGGTCTCCATCTTGCAGATTAGGAAAAAGGAACTTCAAAAACATGTGATTATTCATACAACAAACATTACTGAGCACCTGCTGCATGCCAAGCACTGTTGCAGCACAGAATAAGGCCAACAAATCCCTGCTCTTAAGGAGTTTACGTTTCTAATGGAGAGACAGACAGTAAATATGTAAATGTAAATAAAATAAGGGAGACGATTTCAGATAATGACAAATGGTATGAAGGAAATACTAGATGGATAACAAGACAGTAGCTGGTCAAGGGGAGAGTGGAGGCTGCTTTCGATGAAGCACACCTGTGATAAAAAGGAGCAAGCCATAGTTATATATCTCATGAATCCCATAGCTACCATTTGACTCCTGATGTGTGCCAGGCAGGCCCTGAGCTACACACTTTATATAAATTATCCCATTTAATCCTCACAGTGACCCTATGAAGTAGATATGTTGTTGTTTTCTCGTGGAAACTGAGGCTCAGAGAAATTAAGTAACTTGCCCAAGGTTGCACACAAACCGGGTTTGAAGCCAGGACTCTAAAGCCTGTGCTCTTTCCAGTTGCACATAGAGCACCCGGACTTCCCCTGTGATTGCTGATTTAATATTTGTCTTCTCCATGAGCCTGAAGGTTCTTCAAGGGTGGAAACCATCCTGGTCTTGCTCCTGTTATGTCACCGTGCCTTGTGCATAGAAGGTGCTTAGTAATGGTTGGGTGAATGAATAAATATATGAATGGGGCCCATGTTTTCTTACAAAAAGTCAGACATCTTGTAAAAAGCAGAAGTACGAATCAGCATACAAATTGCTCTCATTAATGTGATTTTTTTTCCTTCCTTTGACTCAACACCTACTCACTGAAGGCAGTACATAGCTCTTTGTTTTACAAATTTGGAAACTGGCCAAGAGAAGAAAAATGATGTCTTGGTCAAAGACCAAGCCAGGAGGTGGCATAGCTGAAAAGCCAGTGCTTGGATTCTGGCTTAACGACAGCTGGGGGGTGGGCACCCCTGATTAATATAGTGTTGGCCTATTTCTGTAGTGTAGATACTCCCACCAGTTACCGATGTGATGTCACTGAACATGGAACTGGAAGAGGTGCACAGGAGCACCCCATTGTATAGTCTTTCCACCATAAAGATACAAAGACATAAATAACCTAAAGATCATAGACAATAGTAAAACAACTTTTAAAAATAGGAAGTCGTGGGGGCCTGCCCAGTGGCGTCGTGGTTAAGTTTGCACGCTCCACTCGGCGGCCCAGGGTTCACAGGTTGGAATCCTAGGCGCAGACCCATGCACCGCTCTTCAAGCCATGCGGTGGCCGCATCCCGCCTACAAAAAATAGAGGAGGATGGGCATGAATGTTAGTTCAGGTCCAATCTTCCTCACCAAAAAAATAAAAATAGGAAGTAGTGAATTTTGCATGTTGATTATCTTTGTTTTTAAAACTATTCATTTAACTGCAAATTTATATAATTTAATTTTTAATAGGCTTTGTTCAACCAACTTGACTCAAAATTTAACAGTCAGTTTTCATGAACCAGTAAGAGCCAGCTCCAGCACATTGCTGCCGCCATCCTTCCTGCCCACTCCCTAGTTAATCTTGGGTGGATTGCTGTTTTTTTCCTGTGAGGAAATGTTCTTGTCTGCCCTGCTGACGCTGCTGTCTTTCTGCTTCTGTGTTCTTACCTGGCTTGCCACTACAGGCTTACCACTCTTCTCTCATGGACCCCGACACCAAACTCATTGGAAACATGGCCCTGTTGCCCATCAGAAGTCAGTTCAAAGGACCTGCCCCTAGAGAAAGTAAGTTGAAACCCCTTTACGTTATTTTCAGGTTTTGGTATGAAATATCTAGCAACCCTCTGACATTATCAAATTGGGGAAATTTTTAGCTCAGTTGTCTGCTTCAGATTGCTCTTGTATTTTCTATTTGCTTGGTGCATATTGCTTTCTAGACCTTTCAAGATCATGGGTATATGTTGCATCTAATAGGAAACTGTATTATTGCTGCTCATTTCTCCAGGATATTTTGTTGAGGGGAAACAAAAAATGTGCTTAATTCTTGACACTGTTCCTATTGTCACTATCAGTTCTTTCAAACTAATCTAATGGTGCTACTTCTATAAAATGCCATATCCCCATCCTTTCTCTGTCATCAAGATGGAAAAAACAAAACATATTTTAACCTCTTCTCTATCTAAATCTGCTTCCTTTATTCATTCTTCAGGATCTTCATTTTTAGCAATACCTCCATCTTAAATCTTAAGTGTCGTATCTAATATTTCTTGTTGCTTTTCAGAATTTTATATTTTTGCTTCTTTCTTGGCATTCACTTTCTTTTTTTCTTTGTAACCATTTTTTACTGTTCAGACAGCTCGATTCTTTTCAGACACTATCTGAGACTCTTCTGACACATTCTGACATGTTGTGCCGACAGTGTAATTTGTATTATATTAGACCTGGTTTCCCTGCACCCAAAAAGGGTCTGCACTGAGTTCCATTCATGGATTCCAAGACCATGGGTTTAATTACCAATTTTATACTGACCCCATCTCCATTCCTCTGCCAGACTATTTGACTTGACCTCTTTTTAATTTAATTTTGTTTTTAACGCCAGTTGAAAGCTCAGTAAACTTAATAAATTTGGTGAGTCACCACAGTCTTGACTTGATTCTGAGATGAAGAAAAAGGGACAGATGGAGAAAAAAAATGAACCAAAAAGAAGTAAAATAATGTAAAAGAATTACAGCAAAGAAAAAATAAGAATCAATGTTGGCCCAGATTCCTTAAGAAGAACCCTTGTTAGATCATTACGAAGTACTATACAGAATATCAGAAGATGCCATTGACTAAGGATAGAGTAAATCTAATTGCCGCCTTTGCAATTCTTGGGCCACTAAGGCAGAATGGGACCCCAAGAAACCAGATTTTCATGATTTCTATAGACAAGGAATGACCTGTTACTCTTCCCCAGGGGACTGGATTAGATCTGACTTGGAATTATGGAAGAGTATAAGCCTGTGCTGTGAGCTAAATAACTGTTAGCATTAGTCAAATTAATTTATTTACATCCAACAAATAATCTTTTGAACATCTTTTATGTGCCAAACACTCTTCTGAATCCTATAGCCTCCCCCCAACTCCCTACATCATTACATTTAGAAGAACTAGCAGGTTCTGTAAACACTTGAATTGTCTGAGAAAGTTTCCTTTTTGCAGATAAGAAAATAGATGACAAGAAAATAGAGTTAGAATTCTGTGGAAATTTTTTAGCAGAAGAATGAGCAGGGATAAAGACAGCTGAATTACAGAGTAATAAAACTTCAGGATTACTTCGCATTTCTGCTGTATGAGAGGGATAGCAGTCACGGACAAGAAATATAAATAACTGTCTCTGCATTGCTGAAACCAGCTGCCGGATATCAAGACCCTGGGATTTTGACCTTTTTAAAATAAAAAAAGGAAAACAAAAAATTGCCAAAGAAATTGTGTAATGAGATCTGTCTTTGTCACAACAGTATTTCTGGCTTTTCTCAGTCTCTAGCCATTTAGAACAGCTTGTATAAATATATTTTAAGTCATAGTCTTTATAAAAAGAAAGATAGAGGGGCTGGCCCAGTGACATAGCAGTTAAGTTCACATGCTCCACTTCAGCAGCCCAGGGTTTGCAGGTTCGGATCCCGGGCACAGCCAGATGCACTGCTTATCAAGCCATGCTGTGGTGGCGTCCCATATAAACTAGAGGAAGACAGGCATGGATGTTAGCTCAGAGCTAGTGTTCCTCACCAAAAAAAAAAAAAAAAAGGAAAGATGGATATGTGAACCCCAGTGTGTTCCTAAATGACAATTGAGAGTTTTTGCCCTGAAACTGTAGTATGTAAATTCAAATAAAATTATACTGAATAAGTTTTATTTTTAAAAAAGGGTTTTGTTCAAGTTAGTCTATCTATGATGTCTCAGTCTGATTTTATAAATGCATTGAGAGATGTCTGGAATGATGTTCACCAAATATTAATAGTAGTTATTTCTGGGTAGTGAGATCAGGGTGACAATTAAAATTTTTTTTCCTGTATTGATTATTTTTGTAATGAGCATGTATAATTTTTATGAAAACAATAAAGCCATAAGAATAAACCATGTGCTTAGTTTTCTAGAAATTGTTTCTAAAGATTTTATATTTCAGTAGCCTCATTTTATTTTATTCAACTCTAAAACCCTTGATTGTTGAGCTTGGATATTTTTTTTTGTAGCTTTATTAGGTGTTATGTTTTGCATTTGGCTCATGTTCTGTGCCTTCCTCCCCTTGTGTCCCGCTTAGCAAAAGATACAGATATTGTGGATGAAGCCATCTATTACTTCAAGGCCAATGTCTTCTTCAAAAACTATGAAATTAAGGTAAAGCAGAGGTTTTACTACTTAATTTAGTTTTCTGATAGGGATAATATCTACCTGGCAGTCTGGGTTTCTCTGAGGAGTAAATAAAATAAAATGAGATTGTGTGATTTTTAAAATCCAGAACAGTGCCTAATGTTAGACTCTGTCTCAATATTAATTTCTCATTTTTCCTCCAAAGTCTACACCAGGGGTTGGTAAACTACAGCTTGAGGGCCAAATCTGGCCTACCGCCTCTTTTTGTAAATAAAGTGTTAATTGGAACACAGCCACACGCATTTGTTTATATATTGTCTGCGGCTGGATTCATGCCACACAGCTGAGTTGCATAATTGTGATAAAGACTGTACAGCCTGCAAAGCCTAAAATATTTACTATCTGGTCCTTTACAGAGAAAGTTGCCAACTCATGGTCTAGACACTTCTTTCTTTATTCAACATGAAGTAAGCACCTACTATGTGCCAGTTCAAAACTAAAAATCCTATATGCTATGTTATTTTTTATATACTTGTGTCTTGGATCTGAGATGGAGAAATAAAGAAACTGCAGTGACCCTGACCCTTCCCTCAACCACCCTTCTTCTCTTCTGCTCTTACTTCTTGTGAGGAATGAGGTCAAGAGGACAGTAGAAGGAGGGTGGCAGGAAAGGAGAGGGGGAAATGGAAAAAAAAGTTTTCTGAGCTCCCGCTATGAGCAAGTTACAAGGAATGTCAACACATTTTCTTGATAATATTCAACAATTTGGAACTTTAACCTCTCCTTGCCAAACTTTGACCTTTTGGAATCAAACAGGGTGTGAAATCTTTATTTGTAGACTCTTGGTCTACAAATTGTTGTCTAAACATTCTGTGATATTAAAGGAGTGTTTTCTGTATCTAATGCATGGTCTAAGTGTTGTGTTTGTAATAGGTATAAATAAATATTATAATTCTGCCACATTTCCTTCTCTCAAATATCGTATGATCTTAAAAATAGGGAAATGTGTAAAATTTGACCTGAAGTACATGCCTCATTTGATCAACATCCATTTGTCTTCTGCGCATTTTCCTTTTGGTTAGGTCAAGAATTGGGCTTGTCGAGCTCTTCAAGAACAAGTCACATGTGAAATTATTGCTTCCTCCTTAGGAGTCATGAATGTTTCTGTTCTCAGCAGAGATCCTGAAGTGAAAGTGTTTTTAAAAATTAGCCAACCATATGGTACACCTCTGGTTTTCCAGGCAGCTTTGTTAACTCTCCTTCCTACACAGAGTGAAGGCCTGTTTGCACAGTTCCTCAGGAACCCAGAGGCTAGGGGAGCTGAGGCAAACAGGAGCAGCCACACAGCTCAGGATGGAAGCTGGTGGCTCCTTCCCCAGGAGCGGACAGAAAGGGGGCTTGAGAAGACTGCTTTTGGAGAATGGGAATTTTGATGCTATAGTAACTATACTTTCACAGTTTTCAGTTGATAATCAAAAGACAAAGATTGAATTCTTTTATTGCACATAATTGTTATGTTTTGATCAGCACTGTTTCTAAGTTTTGTTTTCTCCGCTGTAGAATGAAGCTGATAGAACCTTGATATATATAACTCTCTACATTTCTGAGTGTCTAAAGAAACTACAAAAGGTAATTAAACTTGGATGATCATCTATCAGGAACACTAATTATAATAGGTATTTGGACTTGTTGAGACTTTAAGGACAGGTAGCAAAGATCTCCTCTGACTTAGACCATGGACTTAACAGTGGAGTCGACAAGTCAGAAGATAAGGGTAGTGGTGGTTTAAGGCTTTGCATGTGTGTTACCCCAAGATGGAAATCTTGAAAGAAAACTCCTTTTAAACCCTTGGCTCAGGGGTTCTTAACCTGAGTTCCAAGGATGGAATTCAAGGGTCCATGAACTTGAATGGGACAGATTACATCTTTCTTTTCAGTAACCGCTAACTGAAATTTAGCATTTACTTCAGTTATTAATGTAGGCAATAACCACAGTAGTATTAGCAACACCTCGGACTTTTTCTCCACTAGAAATCACAGCATTTTTGTTTAGAGTTGAAGATATTTTGAAATATGTTTACACTTATTACTACTTCAAAATTTAGTTATTAGCCCCTTGCTGGATCTTGTTATTTCGTTCATGAATAAGGAAGCACATTTATGACTGTCATAAATTTGGGGGTGTTTTTTGGGGTGTTTTTTTGGTGATGGCTTGACAGGCGGTGCATCGGTCCACGCCCAGGATCTGAACCTGTGAACCCTGGGCCACCGAAGTGGAGCGCACAAACTTAACCGCTAAGCCACTGGGCCGGCCCCATAAATTTGGTTTTTTATTATTATAATTATTGTATTTCACTATAATTGGTTTCTTTTGTAATTCTATGTATTTTATCTTATTCATTTAAAACATTGTTCTGAGAAGGGGCCCACAGGCTTCACCAGATTGCAAAAGGGCACCAAAAACTTGAATAAACCAAGCCATAGCTACTTAGACTAAAAAACTGCAAAGTAGATATTAGTATTTTCCCTGTAAAATACTTGTGTCTATATCTATATCTATATCTATATATTTTTTTCCCAGTGCAATTCCAAAAGCCAAGGCGAGAAAGAAATGTATACACTGGGAATCACTAATTTTCCCATTCCTGGAGAGCCTGGTTTTCCACTTAACGCAATTTATGCCAAACCTGCAAACAAACAGGAAGATGGTAAGAACAGGGTCTCTACCTCTCTCTCTTTGGCACAAGATTTTCTCCATTTGACCTTTTACCCCCCTCCTTTTCTTGCCTTGATTGGTATACAGATTAAGAGTGGAATCATTAGCATGTACATTATTTTACTCGTCACTCTCAAAAAGGATTCTTGGCAACAAGTATAACATGTAGAAAATCTTTTAGACCAAAATGAATATAGTTATAAAACCGTTTGGACTGTCATTTCTACTACTTATCCTTTCTGAATGTATAGAAATGTATTGCCAAGGTCAGTATTCAGATCAGCAACCATTGTCACATACAGGTTTTTTCATTGTTCTTCCTACTCCTTATTTCAGAAGTGATGAGGGCCTACTTACAGCAGCTAAGGCAAGAGACTGGACTGAGACTGTGTGAGAAAGTTTTTGATCCTCAGAATGATAAACCCAGCAAGGTAAGACCCTCTTCTTTGCCTGTTTCAGTTGATAAATCACCCTTTATCCTATAGCCGCCATTAAACACACTAAAGTCTTCCATTGCAAGAATACTTTTAGTTTCTGCATTGCAGTGTTGAGCTTTTGAGTATGTGCTCTGTACGTAGTAAGAGTTCACTGAATCACACTGAATAATGAATTGCATATAATAAAAAATTTTGGTCTTATGTCCTTATGTCAGGGCTTTGTAAACCCATAGAACAGATTTTTTGCGTGAGACATCTTGAATTCATTACATCTGTTTTGTCATTGTACTTTTGAGTGACCTGTGAGTTACTCAGAAAAAAGAAAATTTTACATGTGCTTTCAAGGAGTTTATGATATAAGTGCTGCCAGACTTATATTAAATCTTAAATAAATTCATATTCTGACCTTACCTTGAACTTGCATTGTGATTTGACCGCCACTATTCATTCTGTTTTGTCCCCTCTTGTTAGTGGTGGACTTGCTTTGTGAAGAGACAGTTCATGAACAAGAGTCTTTCAGGACCTGGACAGTAAAGGGAGGCTGGGAAGACATTGTCCACAGCCGTGGGCAGCATTTTACAGCAAGATGTACACAGTTCTTTGCCTTTATTTCATCAAGAGAGAAGAGAGCATGTGTTTACTTGAAGAGCTCTTTATCACGACACCATGGGGCGGGGGGAGGAGAATGGGTTGTTGAAGGGTGATTTGAAATTTTCTGCAGTATTAAGTTGATGCTTAATAAGTAATAATAATAAATTTCTAACATGCCATGTCAGAAAATCTTTATTGCTTGTCTTTGACATTCACTTAAAATTTTTTATGAGATAATATTCACGCTTTTAAGTGTACAATTCAGTGGGTTTTAGTATATACAAAGTTTTGCAACCATCGCCACTAATTTCAGAAGAGTTTCACCACCCCAAAAAAGATCTTTAGCAGTCACTCCCCTCTTCTCTCCAACCTCCTCCTCCTAGTCCCTGGCAACCACTGATCTACTTTCTGTCTTTATGGATTTGCTTATTCTGGACATTTCACATAAATAGAATTATATTACGTGGCCTTTTGTGTCTAGTTTCTTTCACCTAGCATAGTTTTCAAGGTTCATCCATGTTATAACATGTATCAGTACTTGATTCCTTTTTTTCCTCATGGTAAATACAGTGTTTACCATTTTAACCTTTTTTTTGGTGAGGAAGATTAGCCCTGAGCTAACATCTATTGCCAATCCTCCTTCTTTTGCTGAAGAAGATTGGCCCTGGGCTAACATGCATGCCCATCTTCCTCTACTTTATATGTGGGATGCCTGCCACAGCATGGCTTGATAAGCAGTGCATACGTCCATGTCCAGGATCCAAATCTGTGAACCCCAGGCCGCTGAAGTGGAGCCCATGAACTCAACCACTATGCCACCGGGCCGGCCCCTTTAACCATTTTTAAGTGTATAATTCATTGGCATTAATCACATTCACAGTGTTGTGCAACCATCACCACTATTTCCAAAATTTTTCATTACCCCAAATGGAAACTCTAACCATTACACCCCTAGTAATTGTAACCCCCAACTCCTGGTAACTCTAATCTATTTTCAGTCTCTGAATTTGCTTATTCCTGGCACCTCATATAAATGGAATCAATATTTGTTCTTTTGTGTCTGGCTTCTTTTACTTAGCATCCATGTTGTAGCAGGTACCAGAACTTCATTCCTTTTTATGGCTAAATCATATTCCATGGTATGGATACTCCACATTTTGTTTATCCATTCATCAGTTTATGGACATCTGGCTTCACTTTTTGGCCATTATGAACAATGTTGCCAAGAACATTCGGTTACAAATTTGTGTGTGGACGTGTTTCCATTTCTCTTGGTTTTATACCTACAAGTGGAATTGCTGAGTCATATGGTAACTATGTGTAACTTTCTGGAGAGCTGCCAGACTTTTCCACAGTGGCTGTACTGTGTTACATTCCCACCGGCAACCTATGAGGGTTCTAATTTCTCCACATCCTCACCAACACTTGTTTGTTTATAGCCATCCTAGTGGGTGTGAAGCAGTATCTCATTGTAGTTTTTATTTGTTTCCCTAATGACTAATGATGTTGAGCATCTTTTCATGTGATATTGGCTGTATATCTTCTTTGGAGAAATGTTTATTCATATCCTTTGCCCATTTTTTACTTGAATTATTTGTCCTTTTGTTGTTGAGTTGTCGCAGTTCTTTATATATATTCTTGATACTAGACTCATCAGATACATGATTTGAAAAAATTTTCTCCCATCTGTTGGTTGTTTTTTCACTTTCTTCATTGTGTCCTTTGAAGTACAGAGGTTTTTAATTTTGGTAAAGTCCCATTTGTCTATTTTTGGTTACATGTGCTTTTGGTGTCATATGTAGAAAACCATTGCCTAATCCAACGTGTTGATTTACTCCTGTTTTCTAAGCGTTTTATGCTTTTAGCTGTTACATTTAGGTCTTTGATCCATTTTGGAGTTAATTTTTATATATGAAGTGAGGTAGGAATCCAGCTTTATTCTTTTGCATGTGGCTGTCCATTTATCGCAGTGCCATTTATTGAAAAGACTATTCTTGCACTTTTTTTTTTTTTTTTTTTTGGTCAGGAAGATTTCGCTCTGAGCTAACATCTGTGCTGCTCTTTCTCTATTTTGTACATGAGTTGCCGCCACGGCATGGCTTGATGAGTGGTGTAGGTCTGCACCCAGGATGTGAACCCATGAACCTGGGCTGCTGAAGCAGAGCTCACTGGACTTAACCACGACACCATGGGGCTGGCCCCCATATTCTTTCACTTTTATATTGTCTTGGCCCCCTTGTCAAAAATCAGTTGACTTGGGCCAGCCCAGTGGCAGAGTGGTTAAGTTCACACGCTCCACTTCAGGGGCCCAGGGTTTGCAGGTTTGAATCCTGGCATGGACCAATGCACTGCTCATCAAGCCATGCAGGCATCCCACATACAAAATAGAGGAAGATGGGCACAGGTGTTAGCTCAGGGCCAATCTTCCTCACCAAAAAAAAAAAAAAAAGTCAGTTGACCATAAATGTATGGGTTCATTTCTGGACTCTATATTGTCTATCCTTATGTGACATTCACTTTTTTATTTGGCCAGCTTTTAGCATTTAAGAAGTTTTCGTTATTTGGCTGACAGAAGTAGCTATTATGTGAGTTCTTCCAAAATCATGAGACCACACATTTCCTGGTGTGTTAAGGTTATAAATTAGATATTTCAGGAAGTGCCCCGAGTCCTTTGGACATAAAGTTATTGCACTGCCATCTCTGTTGCACCTTTATGTCTTTGGCTTTTAAGAGGCAGTTGTTTCAGTATCTATGTTGAGATTGTATTTGACCACAAGCACAGAAAAACAAATTTAGAGTGCCTTGGGGGTTTTGTTTTTCTTGGAATTTGGAAGTAGTCCCTGAATGGGGCAGCCATTTAAGGGTGTCACTGGGGACCCAGGCTCCCCCTATTTTCCTCCCGCACCCTCCTGTGCATGTGGCTCTCATCCCCACAGTCTCTAGATGCTTCTGCGTCCCTGGGCTTGGTAGGAAGAAAAGGGGAGAGCAAGAGGGCTGAAGGGGCATACCAACTGAGTACCACCTTAAATACCCTTCCCAGAAATCCTGCCAGAGACTTGCATTTGTGTCTTTTTGGCCTCTGGCTACAAGGGAGTATGGAAAGAGGAAATTTTTGACTGAGCATGTTGCTACCCTGATTATTTGTATTGTGCTACTAAGGACAAGGGGAAAGCTATATAGGAGCAGAACTTAGTTTAAAATTGTATTAAAACTGGAGCTTTATGGTGATACTTGATCAACTACAGTATTTCCATTTTGGTTTTATGGGTTAATATGTAATTTAAATTTATGAGTTAAATGCTCTTGAGCATCTGTTCACTGAAGGTCTGAATTATGGACTAAGTACCACATTCCACATACCCAAGAGTGTGGGTGTGTAAAGACATACTCCATAGATACATGAAAGGACAGTCTTAAAAGAGTGTCGTTGGGTTGTTTTTGTTTTGTAATTAAAATTCTTATCTAAAATCAGATTATGGGCGTTTGGGTTGAAACTTCTGTTACAGACTCAGAGACATGTCAGAAAGGAAGGAAGAAAGCCACAGTGATTCATATCTACATTAAAGGTTTCTCATCCGTTGTGACTAATGTCCCCCTCTGGTGTGGAATGTTGATAGCAGGAGAGGTTGTGGGTGTGCAGGGGGGCCCGGGGGTATATGGGAACTCTCTGTACTTCTGCGTAATTTTGCTGTGAACCTAAAACTGCTCTAAAATAAGGCCTATCAATTAATTAATATATATATACATAAAACATTAAAAAAGATTAAAGGTTTGTTTCTAACAAATGTATTTTTTTTTAATTGTGGAACCTTTGTGATAGAAACCTACTCACTATGGTGTCTGTCCCATTAGTGCCAGCAGGGGGAGCACAGACAATAAGCTGAAAACTGGGCTTCTAAATCCTTGCCTGTTGGTGCTGTATAACGGTAGATGTTTTGTTTTGTTTTTTAATGTACCTGAGAGAACAGTTTCCAAAGGATTTAGAATAAGTTATACAGGAAGTATAGCATAATGGATTTAAAAATACAACTTTAATCAAAATGTAATGACATTAAAAGAAGATTGTTACAAGGTAGACTTTTTAAGGAAGGCAATTTAGTAATAATTATCAGATTTTTTTAATGTCTTTTTTAAATTGTATCAGATTTTTAACTGTTCATTCTTTTTGATCCAGCAACTCAACTTCAAGCATTGTTGAATGCTGAAAACGCACATACACATACACACCTGGAAATAATTCAGTCATCTTTTAATAGAGAATTGGATAAATAAGTTATGGTACATCCATAAAATGAAACATGCAGCCATTAAAAATAATAAAGGGCTCTATCTGTTCTGTCATGGAAAGATGCCTTAGGATACATTGTTGGGTAAAAAAAATTGAGGACAGTATTATGGTATGATTCCATCCTTGTTTATTTAATTGCATGTACTCCAGAAGAAACTACGGGAGCACATACACCAGCTGTTAGCAGTGATTGTCTTCAGGCAGGAGCAATTGCAAAGACTTGTATGTTCTAAATCATACATAATTCAGTAAGATGTGTTACCTTTTTTTGTGTGTGGGGGGAAGACCAGCCCTGAGCTAACATCCGTTGCCAATCCTCCCCTTTTTGCTGAGGAAGACTGGCCCTGGGCTAACATCCGTGCTCATCTTCCTCTACTTTATATGGGACGCCGCCACGGCATGGCTGACAGGCGAACCCCGGGCTGCCAAGCGCGGACTAAACCGCTGCGCCACCGGGCGGCCCCAAGATGTGTTACCTTAATAACCGGGGGAAAAAACTACTTTTTAAAAAAGATAGATAGAAAATCAAATATTGGAAAAAATTACCTAAGTCAAAAACAGGCTGAGGACAGCAGTCACCTTGTTCTTTTTCTTAAGTATCCTGTTTAATTTACCATTTTAATAATGCCACTAATTGCTGTCATATGTGTAGGAAGAGTGCAGTACATGGAAATACTTGAACAAGATTTATGAGAGTTGTTTTATTCTGCATTTTCCTTTTCTCCAAAATTATTAGTACTGAAGACCTAAATAAAAAGTTTGGAGCTGTGTCCAGAAAGGGATGGAATACTGTTACACCAAAAGCCATTTGGTTTGTTTCCCCCTTCATTTTGTTTATAGAAGTTTGGAAGACCGTTCCATTAGGAGAGGGTAATTTTAGGGCCACATCTGTTCTGTGTTGATTTTGAGATAAATCATCAATCATGATTTTCCACTTTGCTTTAACACTGCAGCTCCAATTTACAGGTGACCTGGCAGTGTGCTAAACACTTTACATTTTTAAATCCTATTTAACCCTTGCGAGAACCTTTGTGGCAAACAAAAGTACTGTCCCCTTTTCCAGATGAAGAAGCTGAGGCCTACAGAAATTAAATAAATTGCCAAAACTCACACACCTGGAAGTCGACAGAAATGGCAATTAAACTTAAGTGTTTCTGAATCCAGGGCTAGCCCTCTCAGCCGTTATAAAATGGCCACTTTGCTACATTGTAATTTTCAGTAATGCATTAGGGCAACAAAATCAGGAGATTGCTATGTTCATTGTGCTATGCCAGCTACTCAAAGGACTTATAAGAAATGTAAACATGATCGCTGCTCTCCAGGACCTTAACCATCTGATGAGAAATGTGTACATCAAGATAGAAACCAACAAACACTGGAAGACTGACATGACTGCCCATTGCTGTAGAAGCCCAGAGAAAGGGCAGGCTGTTATTGGTGAGGTCGGTTGGAGAAGATTTAGTGAAGATGGCACTCAAACTAACTGAGCTGAGAACAAGTGAGCCAAATTGGGCAGCTTGATGAGAAAAGGGGATACTGGGCCAGCTACATGACATGATCCAGCCTGGCATGAAGGAAACCTTAGGGCAAAGAATATAATGGGGACAAAGCTGCCCTAGCAGGAGGTAATGCTCCACATTTTTGAGAGCCAGGATGGGGCTTAGAACTTTAAACTGTATTCTGTTAGCAGGACAAAGGACATGACAGATTCTCCACGCTAGAGCACCGGTCTGCTTTCACCCCCCACTGCGAGAACCATTTGCTCGAGCAACCGTCACTTTTCCTGCCCCTTTTTTCTTTCCAAGTCATTCCACAGTTTCTGTGCTTGACTCTCAAGCACTTTTTTAAACAGTTTTATTGAGATATAGTTCACCTATTTAAGTATACAATTAAATGGTTTTTATCATATTACATTATTAATTTTTATATATAACAAAATTTTCCATTTTAACCATTTTTAAGTGTACAATTCAGTGGCATTAATTACATTCATAATGTTGTGCAACCATCACTGTATTTCCAAAACCTTTTCATCACCCCAAATCGGTACAGAAACTCTGTACCTATTAAACAATAAGTCCCCATTCCCCTTCCCCCAGCCCCTGGTAACCTCTAATCTACTTTCTGTCTCTGGATTTGCCTATCCTAGATAACTCACATAAGGGGAATCATTAAATATTTGTCCTTTTGTGACCATCTCCTTTCATTTAGCATCATGTTTTTGGGGTTCATCCATGTTGTAGCATGTATCAGAGCTTCATTCCTTGTTATTGCTGAATAATATTCCACTGTATGGATATACCACATTTTGTTTATCCATCTGTCTGTTGATGGGTGTTTCTACCTTTTGGCCATTGCGAATATTGCTGTAATGAACATCAGAGTACCAGTACCTGTTTAGAGTTCTTGCTTCTCACAGTGCTTTAAAAAAATGCATTCATTTGCCATTTTATCATAAGTCTCCTGAAGACTTCTCCTGGAACCATTATATGGCCGTCTTATATAGCTATTTAAGTTTTTTTTACATGTTCATAGGCCATGCCTATCATCATTGAGCCCCAATGCCTGGGACGGTGAGGTGCATAGAGTAGGCACTCAAATCTATATTGAATGAATGAAGGTTTTTGAGGACCAAGACAGAGTGCTTCTCACATAGTAAATACCTAGTGAATGTTTGTTGAGTTAGTACATTTAAATTTTCAAGCAGAGGGGCAGGATAAAATCAGGATTTTTATAAGATTGAGTCAGTTACAGTGCACCAGATGGATGGGAGGGACAGAATACCAGAGAGGAAGAAGCTTGATTAGTGGTCCCGATGTAAAAGCTTAGTGGGTGACACTGGGAAGGTAAAAGTAAGGTGAGATTTGAGACATCCTAAAAGAAGATTTTACTGCATTAGATTTAGCTGCTGAAGATTAGGTTGAGGTTTTGAGTCTAGTTGACTCGGAAAACAGCAAAGCAGTGCCTTCGATGGAAATAGGTTTGGTGACCATATATTTGGCATCCAAACTCTTGAACATGAAAGAGCATGCTATGATTAATTCTTCTGGGACAGTAGGCATAAACTGGGATTGTCCCAAGCAAACTTCTAGAAATAGGTATTTGGGCTTGGAGTCCTTTGGAAGGGGAGTGGGAGATGAGTTTAATTCTGAGTACATTGAGTGTAAGGGGCAGCAGATGGCCTGGGTGATATCCTGGAGCAAATAGAAATACACATGAAAGATCAGGAATACAAATAAAGACCTGAGAGACGGGGAGGTTCTAGTGGAATTAAGTGATAGACTCTGATCCCTGAGACAAATCCATAGTTAGGAATCAGCAAAGAATCAGTCTAAGAGGTTAATCAGAGTAAGCAGTTGATATAATAAAGCATGGGAGTTACAGAGAGGAATTTCTTGGAAAGGGTTGTTAATAGTATTAAAATCTCCAGAAAACTTTATTTTATGGCAGTTGAACTCTGACTTGGCAAGCCCTCTTGGTTTTTGCATGTGTGTGTGAATGAGTTAACCGCTCTAGCCTTACTTGTCTGACCATCTCACAAACAATGCCAATCTGGACGTCTTAGAACCTTAGAATATATTACCTTGCCAGTCATTTTTACCGAAAAGAGGGAAAATCGTTTGGAAAGATGGCCATACATATTTATTCCCTCCAGTTGTCTAGGCAAATTCTTTGTCCTGAAGTTACTTTTCCATTGAGAGGAAGGCTTCACTGCCAGGAGACACTTAAGGGATGTTAAGTAATGTTTCCCTTAGAGCAATTTACAAGTGTTGTGTTTTTCCCGTTGTACAAAAGACAGATCTAAGAAAAAATGTCTAATGTAGCTGGGAAAGATTTTCATTCTTAGGAGACTGCTGGAGTTTAGAAATTAGCTTAAGTGGAGCAGAATATTTACATTTATAAATTGTTCCTCTAATGTATCCGATTCAACACTCCACAATATCCAGGTCATTCTGCGTTTATGGCTTACCTAAAGGTTCGCAGACAGCTGCGTGTCTGTTCATGTCAATTACCATCCCTAGGCCTCAGTTTCCTCACCCATACAATGACCAGCGAAAGTGAGGTAACCTCTAAAGTCCCCTCCACTTCCAAAATTTTCACTGAAGAAGATGATTTCATGAGAACGAGAAGTCCTCATCTTCTTGGATACATTTCTTGTGTGTCCCATGTTAGTTTAATGCTATACATGTCCTTTGAATAATATTAAAATCAGTATGATCTGACTTACATTAGGTTAATGGAACCTAACAGAGGAATTCATCCTACTTTGAGTTAATTGATTTTAAAGAGGATTGTAAAAAAATTTCCAGAGGAGGTGGATTCTTCTTTGCCTCTTAATTTTTTTCTCTATGAATATTTTGCTTCATACATTCTTTGTATGCATTTATCAACTCCACAGGTGTGTTTTAGCACTATTTTTTGATAGAAATTATAACTTTTCTCCTGCCTTGTAGCCAGTGATGTTCTCCTTCATTCCCATCAACATATAAACATGTTATTTCTCCCATCTTAAAAAAAATCCTCTCCTTATCTACTTCCCCCACCTGCTACCACCCATTTCCTCCTTCCCGTTACAACAGGACTTCTCAGTCTTGACACTTTAATGTTTTGGACTTGATATGTAATTTTATACATTTAAATTTCTGCTCCACCTTGTTGTGGGGGTCTGTCCTGTGCATTACAGGATGTTTAGCAGCATCTCTGGTTTCTACCCCTAGATGCCAGTAGCAACATCCCCCCCCCCCCCGCCCCAGTCTCCAGACATTGCCAAATGTCCCCTGGGGACAAAATCACCCCTAGTTCAGAGTCACTGCTTTGCAGCAAAACTCCTCAAAAGAATGATCTATCTGCACTGTCTCACATTTGTCTCCTCCCATCCTCTCTTGACCACCACCCCACTGAAAATACTCTTGTCCAGGTCACCAGTGACCTCCATGTTGTTAATCCGATGGCCATTTCTCCTCTTGACCTCTCACCAGCAATTTCTATATATGCAATTGATTACTCCCACTTTCTTGGAACCATGTACCTCATTTGGCTTTCAGAACACCACTCTGTCTTACTTTTCTTCCCACCTCGCTGGCTGTTCCTTCTCAGTCTCTTTTGGTTTCTCCTCTTCTCTCTGACCTCTTAATGGTGGGATGCTTTAGAGCTAAGGGTGTGCTGAAGCGGTCCACACCTTGAGGGTCAATTGATACTTTTAAGGAATTTTGCTAGTCAGTTGTTACACTGTTGGCAGCTTGCCATGGTAAAAGTATTTACACCATGGAAATTGGCAAATGCTACAAATCATGGCTTCCTCCTCCCCAGTTGTTAAACATTTATCTGTTTCAACTGCCCAGTCCTCAAAACTCTCTTCTAACTATCCTCACCCTTGTGGAAGTCTTACCCAGTCTCATGGTTTTAAATACCATCTCATTCTTGAAGAAATAAATTGCAAGAGAAAAAAAGAAAGAGAGAAAGAACCTATATATTTTAAAAGACATATCAACCAATTGTAAGAATGGACCTTTTTTGGATCTAGATTCAAACGAACCAACAGTAAAAAAAAAAAAATTATACATATGTGTATTTCATACATATATAAAATAATGTGAACAAAGACTAGATATGACTAGATGTTTGATGACATTAAGGAATTACTGCTGTTTTAGATGTGATCATGGTACTGTCATTTTGTTTAACTAGGAGTCTTTCTCTCAGAGAATACTGAAATATTCATGAATAAAATTATGTAATGTCTGGAATTTGCTTCAAAATAATTTGGAGGGTTGGGGGGAAGGTGATGGGAAGTCCAATGAAATAGGATTGGTCATGAGTAGATAATTGTTGAAGCTGAATGATGGGTTCATGGAGACTCAATATATCTCTTTTTTAATGTATTTAAAATTGTCCCTATAAAAAGTTTTTTTAACGCCATCTGAATGCTGAAAACTCCCAAATTCATGTCTTCTACTTAGACCTCTGCTCTGAATTCCAGATTCAAGTGTCCAACTAGCCTCCCCAGTATCTCCACTTGGATTCAGTCAGGCATCAAAAGCTTGGAGCATCACACTCCAAGATGCTTCTCCGCTAGTCTTCCCCATTTCATTTAACAGTAACTCCAGCCTTCTCATTGCTCTGGCCCAAAGCCTTGGAGTCATCCTTGAGTCTTCTCTTTCTCTCACCTCCCACTCCAATCCACCAGCAGCTCTTGTTGGCTCCACCTCCCAAATTTAGCTCGAATCCCATCACTTCTCTCCAGCTCCACTGCTCTCTCCAGGTCCAAGGCACCCCCATTCTTGCCTGGATTATTGCAATTTGTAACAGCCTTTTAACTGGTCTCTTTGCTTCTATTCTTGCCTCCTCCAAACTACTCAACATATCAGACAGAACAATCCTCTTAAAAAGTAAGTTAGGTCAAGTTACTTTTCTGCTCAAGACTCCCCATTGGCATCCATGAACTTGTTTCCTCACCTCTCCGCCCTCACTCTGTTCCAGCCCCACTGACCTCCTCACTCTTCCTCTAACATGCTAGGCCCACTCCTGCTTTAGGCCTCCAAGCTTGCTGTTTCCTTTGCTTGGGACTCTCTCCCTCTAGATTTCTACATGGCTCCCTTTTGCCCTCCTTCAGGTCTTTACTCATTTGTCACCTTTTCAGTGCAGCCTTCCTTGATCATGATTTAAAATGGCAGTCCCCACCCCAATACTCCCTCTCCATCTTCTTTACCTTTTAAACATTGGAAAAAAAAAACACGTATGGAAAATTTAATGCACAAAAGTTGAAAGGATAACATAATGAACTCCCAAGGACCTGCCAGTTTGCTTCAGTTGTCAACATTTTGCTAACTTTGTTTCAACTACTCCCACTTCCAGGAATATTTTAAAGTAAATCCTAGACATTGTTTCTTCCATAAATACTTCAGTGTGTTTTATCACCTTCTATACTATTTGTATTAGTTTTTTATTGTTCATCTCCCCTCTTGAGATGTCAGCTCTAAAAGAACATGGATTTTTGTTTGTTTTGTTTCCTGCTATATCCCCATGGTCTGGTACAATTTACGGCACACAGTAGGTGCATAATAAATATATGTTGAACGAATGTACAGTGGAGAAGGTGAAAGATGAGAAGAAACCAATTAACAATGAATGTCTCATAATAATGATTGATTATATTTGTATAGTGTTTCATGATTTATAAAGCATTTTTATACCATTAATATCAAATCTTTTCATTAAATGAGCTATATGATGAGGTCATTGACTCATGCTTCTTGTTCATCCATTATTGAATATTTATTGAACACCTACTATGTGCCAGGCACAAAACACAGAATGCTGAGCAAGACAGACACCTGTCTTGTTAGTTTCCAGTCATCCAGGTGGGTGTAGACCTGTCAGGAATGCGAAGAAGCATCCCACTCACTCTGCCCCCTCATCAGACAAGGTTTACAGAGAGAGAAAAGTTAATTAACAATCACAGATTTAAGTATGGAGAAGGCATACAAGGCAGTGAAGTCATTAGTTATCAAACGAATTGTCCAAACTATAATTCCCATTCAGAGAATCGAGGCATTAAAGGAGAGATGAATCACTTTTTAGGAGAAGGTATGGCAATTTCAGCTCAAAATGTTTCTTGAGTCTATGAATGTTAGTTTATTCCAGGATTGGTGGATATGTGACTTTACAGTAAGATGTCAATCCAGATATAAACCTCACTACATTTTGCATTTACAGTGTAGTGTAGAGAAGGTAAATTGGTGACTCAGAAGTCATGTGGCTTATAGATGTGTTTTTTTTTTTAATGGGTTTATTGAGGTATAACTTACATAAAATAAAATTCACCCTTTTTTTTTTTTTGGTGAGGAAGACCAGCCCTGAGCTAACATCCACACCCATCTTCCTCTACTTTATATGGGACGCCACCACATAATGGCTGACAAGCAGTGTGGCAGCAGGCGCCTGGGATCCGAATCCGCGAATCCCGGGCTGCCAAGCGCGAACTAAACCGCTGCGCCACCGGGCCAGCCCCAAAATTCACGCATTTTAAGTGTGCAACTCAATTTCTTAGTAAATTTACAGAGTTGTGCAGCAATTACCACAATCTAGTTTTAGAACATTTCCATCAACCCTAAAAAGATCCCTCTTGCTCATTTGCGGTCACTCCCCATTCCCACCTTCACCATCAAGCAGCCACTAATCTTTCTGTTGCTATCAGTTTGTCTTTCCTGAATATTTCATATAAATGGAGTCAGAGATTATGGGATTTTTTTTCTGTCTGGTTTTTTTTCACCTAGCATTATTTGTAGCATAATAATTTTGAAATTCACTCGTGTTGTCAACAGAAGTTTGTTCTTTTTTTAAATTTTTTGCTGAATAGGATTACACTGTATGGATATACCACATTTGGTTTATCTAGTCATCAGCTGGTGAATATTTGAATTGTTTTCATTTTTTGGCTATTATTAGATGTGGTTTTGATTATGAAATATTTCGAATGTAGAAAAAAGTATAATAGGAGCATTTATAGTGTTTAGTCTGTGTCAGCCACTTCCTAAGTGTGTTAGATTCAGCAGTGTATGCAGCATGTTTGACGCCCAGAGCAGGTCAATTTTTACAACCCCCCCCCCCACCTTTTCTTTCTTTCTTTTTTTTTTTTCTTTTAGTAAACTTTCTTTTTTAGAGCAGTTTTAGGTTCAGAGCAAAATTGAGTGGAAGATATAGAGACTTTCCAGAAAACCCCTGCCCCCACACAGGCACAGTCTCCCCCACTATCAACATCTCACACCAGTGTGGTACATTTGTGCAACTGATGAACCTACATTGACACATCATTATCACCCAAGTCCATAGTTTCTGTTAGGTTTCTCTCCATGTTCTACATTCTATGAGTTTTGACAAATGTATGACATGTATCCACCATTATAGTATCATATAGAATAGTTTCACTGCCCTAAAAATCCCCTGTGCTCTGTTACTCCTCCCTCCCCTCTACCTCCTGGGAACCGCTGACCTTTTTACTGTCTCCAGTTTCATCTTTTCCAGAATGTCAAATAGTTGGAATCATACAGTATGTAGCTTTTTCAGATTGGCTTCATTTCACTTAGTAATATGCTAACTTTCCTCCATGTCTTTTCGTGGCTGTGCTCCAACAATTGACAAATCTTTTATACTGCCTATTGAACATGAATATGCAAAGTGATCAGTTTTGACAGTCATTGACAAGTTTACAGAATTTAAGGATCAAAAACAGAAACTGTATATTATTCATTTCTTTGCTAATCCAATATGTAGAATAAAAGTTTAAGTACATAAGTGTAATTAAAAAGTATTAATCCATTATCTTTTTGTACTGTAATATTTTATTTTTCATTAAAATTTTTACTGTCATCATTATTTAGATGAACTTTAATAAAATAATATTTTATTTGTTTCTTTCCTGGCCATTATTATTATTAGTCATTTCATTTCAGGATTATTACTGTGTAGTTTTGTTGTAAAAGAGAGGGAGTGGTTAAGAGAATGAGAAAACAAGCCACACAGACTGGGAGAAAATATTTGTAAAATATGTATCCGATAAAGGACTGTTATCCAAAATATACAAAGAACACTTAAAACTCAACAGTAAGAACACGAAGAACCCGAATGAAAAATGGGCAAAGGATCTAAACAATACCTCACCCAAGAAGAGATACAAATGGCAAACAGGCGTATGAAATGTTTCACGTCCTATGTCATTAGCGAACTGCAAATTAAAACAACAATAAGATACCACTACACACATATTAGGATGGCTAAAACTCAACCTAGCCTTTATTCACTCTGAGCTAGTGAGTCATTTCACAGGGTAGAACTATGCCCTTTTTGCACCCCAGGCGTCCATCCAAAGGTGAAGCATGACTCCCACAGGTACACACGATACCTGAGAGGAGGGGGCGTGGCACCTTCTGCCGGGTGCGCGGAGCGACTGTGAAACCAGTTAGGGCTGCCCCCGGCGCCTGATTAAAATATTTAATTCCAGCCGCTGGGGATTCTGCCCCTTCCCGCACCCTACTATGCTTTTATTTATAATTGTCCTTACGGTTTTATTAATAGCTGAGAGACACAAATTCCACTCAGACTCATCTTATTTCAATTAAGCATATATTCATACTGAGGTGCTTTTGTCCCCAGCCTATTGTAAGCTCTTAATAAAGTTTACAACTTAGAGTGATGACGCATTTGCTAACAAAAACAAAACAAAAACGAAAACCCCCAAAACCAAATTATTCCACCTCATAGGGGGGTTGGGGGAAGAAACTGTTTTTGGTTTGTTTGTTCTTTTTTTTTTTACTCAGGCACTTCAGTAGTTGCCTGTTTTCCTGGGGGCGGCGCCGCCTGTGGACCCGATGGACCCCAGCGAGGCCGCCATTTTGGAGCCTTCCCTGAGGAGTTTCTACCGGCTTTTCGCGCCGCTGCCCGCGGCCTTGCCGGGCAGGATGAATGTAATAGACCATGTGCGAGATATGGCGGCCGCGGGGCTGCACTCCAACGTGCGGCTCCTCAGCAGCTTGTTACTTACCATGAGTAATAATAACCCGTGAGTGGAGGCGGGGAGCGGCCTGGGACTGAGGAGAAAGCGGCGGGCCGAGGGCGCCTGGGGAGGGGCGGGAAGGAGCGGCCGCGGGTCCCAGCTGGAGCTGCGGGGTCAGCCGGGCCTCGTCGGGCGGGGCTGAGTCAGGAAGGCAAATTGAGGCCGCTGGGTTCCCGCGTGGTGCCAGGGGGATGTGGCGAGCGGCAGCGGCTCTGAGGACCCTCGCGAGGGTTTCCCGAGGCCCCTGTCGCCGGGCTTGGCGACTGTCGCATCCCTTCTCGGCCCCTGGTTTTATACCTTCGCCCTCCACCTGAGATTGCTTTTCCCCTTGATTGTATCAGGAGGGTTCACTCTGTCGCCTCGGCAAGTGCCTCAAAGCGGGAGGCTCTCTTGGTGGGTGCAACTGGCGCCTGTCTAAAGACTCGCAGGGCCCCGTTCATGTTTTAGAGCTGCCGTCTGTTGAGTGTTATGACGGAGGAAGCACAGGGCTGTTTCCAGCCTTGAGTGTCTCGCTGCCCTGGCTCAATTTCTCCGTTGTGCTTAAAGTTCCTCCTACCCACGGCCTAGAGGCCAAACATTTTTCTCCCCGACTTCATCTTGTCTGCTCTGCTCGCTGTACTCCTGCCTCCCTGGGTCTTCTTTGTGTTACTGGAACACGCCAAGCTCGTTCTCAGCTCAGGGCTTTTGCATTTGCTGTTCTACTTGGAGTCCTCCCTTCCGAGCTGTCTCCTCGTTGAGGTTTCAGCTCAGATATCCCTCCTGGAACACTCCTCTCTATCAGAATTGTCCCTTCCCCTTACTATTCTGTTCCTTTGTCCTGTTTTATATTCTGCATCATTCTTTTTAAATTGAAATATAATCGACGTATAACGTTGTGTTAGTTTCAGGTGTGCAACATAATGATTGCATATTTGTATATATTGCAAAAGGGTTACCACAGTAAGCCTAGTTCACATCCATCATCACACATAGTTACAGTTTGGTTTTTTTTTTGGTGATGGGAACTTTTTTTTTTTTAAATGGGGGAGATTGGCCTCCAGCCAACATCTTTGTCCATTTTCCTCTATTTTTTTGTATGTGGGATGCCACCACAGGATGGCTTGTTGAGTGGTAGGTAGGTCTGCGCCCATGATCAGAACCCGCATACCCCGGGCTACCGAAGGAGAGCGCGGGAACTTAACCACTACACACCACCTGGCCGACCCTGTTATGGGAACTTTTAAGATATATATTCTACATGACTCTTTAACACCTGATGAAGTCAGCACGGTGCCTGTGTGCAGTAAGCATTCACACGTCTTTTGAGTGTGCTAAGGAAGTGCATACAACCTCAGGGAGGTGAAATACTGTGTCTCATTTCACATACATCTAGTAAGTGGAACAGCCACGATGTCTGGGTTTTGGTTCTTCTGTGAAGTCTCGGTTCTGACCCACCACAGTTTACTGCCTCTAGATGGCATTGTAATTGAATCTCCTACTCAGAGTGGACCCATTTGCATTTGGCCTGCTCTAGAAGCTGTCTAGGTTAGAAAGGAAAGGCCCCTTAAGTGCCTGCCATGCAGCCACTGCTCCCTCTTTCATTTCCATCACTGTGCTTTTGGACCTCACTACATGAGACCCGTCATTTTGCCACCTTTCACTTAGTGTTGACAGTGAGGAGCCCTGGTCTCTCAGCCTTCTGTGTTTATTCTGGAGTCTTTCACTTGGTTCTGAATGATTTGTCAAGGTACACAGTTTCCACCATTGGGAATTTATACACCAGTTAGTCATTACTCTTGGTCCCGGAAGATGTTATAGGATAGTTAGAAGCAGTTTGATCCTCTGACTAGACTTAGCCCATGCTGCTTCATATTAGGTTAAACTGGTAGTTTCTTAGCTTTAGGAGGCATTTAAATTCTGACCTTTATCATTAATATTTTAAATTTCTTATTGAGTTGGCAATATACATGGTAAAAAAATCCAAACAGTACAACAGGGGTATGCAGATAAGTGTCCCTGAGTTTTGAACCTCACCCCACCATTTCCCTTCTCCAGAGGCAACAACCATTACCATTAACAGTTTCTTCTGTATCATTCCAGAGATTACTTATGCATGCATAAGTAGGCATGTATGTTACAACATAAATATCTGAATGCTTTCTCTGAGTGTAGTAATATTTTCTGTCCAATCGTATTTCTTGCTAAATACATAGAATCTCAGAGTTGGAAGAGATCTTAACTATCTGGACTATACCTTTGTTCTTGACTTCCTTTTGTAACTTTATATCCAGTGTTTAGCCTACCTATCCTTTTTTTAAGATAAAATTCACATACTGTCGAATTCACCCTTTTAAAAAATACATTTGTATGATTTTAAGTATATTCACAGAGTTGTGCCACCATTACCACTGTCTATTTGAAAACATTTTTATTACCCCAAAAAGAAACCCTGTATCTGTTAGTAGTCACTCCGCATTCCCACTTTCCCCAGCCCCTGGGAATTATGATACTTATTCTTGAGTATCTTTCATTTTAAGCAGCTGTACCTTTTACCTGTCGAAAACATGTAAACTACTCAATTTGAGAAGGACTGGGGGAGGGGTGGGATCGGAGATTAAAAATGAATTTCCCATTAAGAATGGTGGCCAGCTTCTACGCAGTTATAACCTTGTGAGCAGTGAGCAGTATTCAAGGTTAAAGAAAAAGTTTTGAAATGTATTGGTTCCTTTACTCTATCATTATGTCCGTGAGACTCAAGGAGATGAAAATTGTTCTAGTGCAAATAAAGTTCACTTTTGTATATAAAATTAAAAAAAAAACTTTCATCAAATAGGGCTAATCCTCTTTCTTTGTATCCCACTCTATCCCATTGGCTTATCCTATTCTGTTCCCATACATCAGTATTTCAGTATTCCTGTTTTCTTCAGTATTTGAAGAATTTTCAGTTCCCTCCAAACCCTTTTTTGTTCAGCACTTTCCTAAAAATTTAGGATTCAAAGTGGTGAGGTTTCTCTTTTCTATATTCTTCAAACCTTCTTTGGTAATATTAAAGTCATTGTGATTGCTCTCCTTTGTCTATATTATCCTAAAAATTGATGTTAATATAAGAGTATGGATATATATCAAACAGTTAAATTAAGAGTGCTTGGGTTAAAGAAGGGGAGGAAAAGATGTATTAAGTTTCTCTTTGTATACGGTATTATTGAGTTTGATTTAGAGGCATCATTGCTTTTATAAGTAAGTAAAGGAAAAAAGCATATGAAAACAGAACAATTTAAGGCAATTTCTTAAATGTGTTGACCATATTAACATAGAATAAAACTCTCATGCCTCTCATTTTAGAGACTAGCCCTTAAGGTATGTTGACTTTTTTTGTAAACTGTCATTACACAAGGCTTTATGTTAGGCTTATGTGGACACTAAGGAGGATGTTCTTTGTAACATTTCAGAATAATCCATGTAGGGGGTATACTTTCTTTGTTTTCTAGTGAGTTATTCTCTCCATCTCAGAAGTACCAGCTTTTGGTGTATCATGCAGATTCTCTCTTTCATGATAAGGAATATCGGAATGCTGTGAGTAAGTATACCATGGCTTTACAGCAGAAGAAAGCCCTAAGTAAAACTTCAAAAGTGAGACCTTCAACTGGAAATTCTGCATCCACTCCACAAAGTCAGGTAATTGGAGATAGAAGTGTGAGAGAGACTGAAAGAAGTTATAAGACTGCTGATTATATGTAGAAGATGATAAAGTAAAAAGTAGTTTTAAAGGGGAGCTGATGGGAGAATTAAAGATGAAAAACCACTTAGATGCAAGAATGTATCCAACTAAACATTAAGGGCTAAAACTAAAATTCACTCTATGGATGAATCTGAAAATGGAATTAAACATGAATTGTCTGGGTGCTAACCAAGTCATACATTGTTCTTCCCTTTTATACAAACAAAATTCAAAATCTGAAGTGTTTTTGTAATTTTAATGAAAGTTTTTAAAATATAACTTAATTGTTGGGACTGTTAGTACTTGGGGAAATTTATAGGAAATATTCTAAGAATTCCTGCCAATTTTGGTTGCTTGATAATTAGTTAAATAAATGAAGGGAAAAAAAAGATAATTTCACCATTTGATGCAGTCGTCTCATTGCTAGAATTTAACCCTAATAGTAGACTCATAAGAGGTTTACAGGATATATAACTAAAGCTGCTTGTTGCAGCATTGTTTATAATAGTAAGAATCTAAAGCAAAAGTGTTTGTCAGTAGGGTCTAGTTAAATTATAATACAGCCATGAGATGGAATATGATGAAACTATTGAAGAAATGAAAAATGAGATATAGGTGTATGTGCTGATTTGGAAAGAACTGTATATATTAGTAAAGAAAATAAGGTTTGAAACAGTGTGTTTAATACTCTTTGTTTAAAGGGGATAGTTTATAGATATATAAATATATCCTGGTTTATGCCTAAAATATATATGGATAATATGCATGAAAGACTTTATGTGTGTGAAGAAAATAAATTTAATGGAAACCTTTAGGGAGAGGGGAACTTTTCAATTTGAACCTGTTTTTAAATTATACATACAACTTATATTTAAAAGAAATGTCAGTAGAATGAACTGGGAGTGAATTATAAGTCATGGTTTTTGCTTTTTTTAAAGCTTGTAGATCTTGTTTTATTTCTCTTTATGTAAAACTTTTGTTTTGTTATTGAAGAGCTGATTGCTAGGATTTTCTTTTCTTTTTTTTTTCCGGTGAGGAAGATTGGCCTTGAGCTAACATCTATTGCCAGTCTTCCTTTTTTTTGGGGGTTGGGGGGGTGAAGTGAGGAAGATTGGCCCTGAGCCAACATCCATGCCCATCTTTCTCTACTTTATGTGGGACGCCGCCACAGCATGGCTTGATAAGCAGTGCATGGGTCCATGCCTGGGATCCAAACCCGTGAGCCCCGGGCCGCTGAAGCGGAGCACACAACCTAACCACTATACTACGGGGCTGGCCCCGGGATCTTCTCTGGTTTTTTTTTTTTTTTTTTTTTGACACTGAAGGGAAGTCATGTATAGCATCCACATAGGATTATTCATAGGAGTAACTAACTTTTTTTGAGCATTCAGTATGCCAAGCACCATGCTAAACCTTTCATATGAATTAAATACATTTAATCTTTAAGGAATTTTTTAAAAATTGACATATAATTCATCATAAAATTCACAATTCAGTGGGTTTTAGTATATTCACACAATTATGCAACCATTACCACTATCTTGATTCCAGAACCTTTTCATCACCCTGGAAAAACCTGGTGCCCATTATCTCCCCAACCTCTGGGAATCACTAACTTTTGTCTGTATGGATGTACCTGTTCTGGACATTTCATATGAATGGAATCATACAATATGTGGCCTTTTGTGTCTGGCTTTTTTACTTAGCACAATATTTTCAACATTCATCCATGTTATAACATGAATCGGTTCGTCATTCCTTTTTATTGTTGAATAATATTCCATTGTGTGGCTGTTCCATATTTTATCTGTTCATTAGTTGATGAACATTTGAGTTTTTACTTTTTTGTCTATTATTAAAATAATACTTCTGTGAACATTTATGTGCAGGTTTTTGTGTGGACATGTGTTTTCAGTTCTCTTGGCTGTATATGTAGGAGCAGAATTGCTGGGTCATATGATAACTGTATGTTTAACATTTTGAAGAACCGCCATACTGTTGAAGTAATATTTTGAAGAGATGTTTTTATTACCTCTTAGTGTCTTCCATCTGAAATTGAAGTGAAATACAAAATGGCTGAATGTTATACAATGCTAAAACAAGATAAAGATGCCATTGCTATACTTGATGGGATCCCTTCAAGACAAAGAACTCCTAAAGTAAGTTGAATTAACACTTTGTTACATATTTTTCTCCTCTCCAGTTCCTCCAGCCCTCTTCCTCTGTGTTTTCTCTGCATTAAGGAGTCCCTCTGAACATTTTACTCTTGACTCTATTCTCACTTTATTCCCCTGTTAATGGAGTGAGGATTCAGAGAGACAGAAGAGTGACTTTCTTATGAGACCCCGAACGTTCAGCTGATGAAAATGGTAGCTGGAGAATACTACAAGTGCTTATTCATTGTATTTCTTACTGTAGGAAATACTGATTTGCAGTACATTTCTAGGTGGCAACAATACTTTTTTATTTTTTGGTGAGGAGGATTAGCCCTGAGCTAACATCCGTTGCTAATCCTCCTCTTTTTGATGAGGAGGATTGGCCCTGGGCTAACATCTGAGCCCATCTTCCTTTACTTTATATGTGGGATGCCTGCCACAGCATGGCTTGATGAGCAGTGCGTTTGTCCGCGCCTGGGACTCAAACCTGCCAACCCTGGGCCGCCAAAGTGGAGTGCACGCCGAAGCTGAGTGTGCAAACTTAACCACTATGCCACTGGGCCAGCCCCAACAATACTTTTTTAGGACCTCATTTTTTGCATTCTGTAGGTATACCCACTTGATAATGTGAATGGTTTTATTAATCTCTTTGTTTCCAAAATCAAGACTATAAGATCCTTTTGTACTTATTTGTGTGTGGGATGTCTTTCTGTTTGATTTGGCATATATCATAGTGAAGAGAAGACATTCAACTGAAATCAAAAGATCTGGTGTCTTGTCTGAGTTGAGGGTGTAAAAGGTGTGTGCAGTGTGAACTTGGGCAAGTTACCAATCTGAGCTTTAATTTTTTTTTCTTATTTATAAAATGAGGATAATAATACTTTCTCTGCTTACTTTTGGAAAAACTAAATAAGTTGAGGTATGTGAGAATACTTTAAAAAGTACTGTTCTGTGAGGAGTATTATATTGGCCATCTTTGATTACAGTGGTTTTTTTTGAAGTCCAGTGTAGAAGAGCAATGAGAATCCTTGTTCTTAGGATTGAATTCGCATCAGTGGTTAATATTCTAACACATAGTCTCATGTCACCTGCCTTCCTCACTTCACTGAAAAACTGTGCAACTTGTGCTTAACAATAAGGAGTTTTATATGTAAGATGTCTGTACATCCTCTTGTCCTTAAAAGAAAAGGACCGTAAGCAGTAGGGACCTGGTGTATTTAGTTACTGTTTTTTCACCCAAGTGTTGCTGAGCTTTAATAGTTATCAATCAAACTTGATGAGAATGTGTTTAAGCATTTCCTCATATTGAGGATTTGTTTACTATTTTTTGAGTTTTTAAAATTAAGCTATTTCCCCAGTATATTTTATGGTGGTGACTGCCATTAGAAACATTTGGAAGCATATTATAGACTAACCTGTCTCATAATAAGCTTGGATGCTATATACTAAGTTGTGTTTGGTATTCTATGAAAGTCTTACCCCAAGATCAATTTTTTTGCGTGTATGAAGAGTGTCTTCCTCATGGAAGATTTTTGGTTATAAACGTTGAATGATTCTTGTTCCTTATCTTATTGGAAATGTACTGTAATTTCCTCCTTAATGACTTGAAAGAGTTTGGAGACTTTTTTTTTTTTTTTTTTTGGTGAGCTAACATCTCACCAAAAGGATTGGCCCTGAGCTAACGTCTGTTGCCAATTGTCCTCTATTTGCTTGAGGAAGGTTGTCACTGAGCTAACATCTGTGCCAGTCTTCCTCTATTTTGTGTGTGGGATGCCGCCACAGCATGGTTTGATGAGCGGTGTATAGGTCCACACCCAGGATCCGAACCCTGGGCCACCAAGGTGGAGCGTGCGGGCTTAACCACTATGCTACTGGGGCTGGCCCCTGGAGACATTTTTTTGAAAATGTAATGGCAAAGAAGCTCAGCTTTGTGTTTTCCAACACTTTGGTGTTTACAGCCATCATTTTAAGAGGGACTAGAGGAGTCCATATTTGTTAGGAGTACATATCCTTCTTTTTGTATAGCTGTTGTATCCAGGAGCAAACAAAGATATGTGCCTCAAACATAAACCTATAATATTTACAGTTTTTCTTTCTTGTCCGTTAGGGAGTTAACTGGCTTCTCAGTCTGTGTAAAGGACAAGGAAGTGAGTCAAAATGCGTCTAAATGAACGTCTGTTAATGTATGGTAAACACCGCCACACATTCCTTCACATTTTAAAGGAAAATTCCAGTGTGAGATTATAATATCTTGGTAAATCTTCAACTTTTAAGAGTAAACATACCAGTGTACAATTTCTCGCTCAGTTTTTAGAAAATGATGACTGCTTGTGTTTATAACTGATGGATTGTGGCTTTATGATGTTCCCAAGTAAGAATCTGTTTTAAAAAGAATTGACTTTCCTACTCGGTAGTACTCAAAACTCATTCTTTCAAAGTGACAGATAGTTTAAAGGGAATTTTAATATTTGTGGAGGCAGATGGTTCAACAGTCATAGTTTGTTAATAACAAGCAGTCAAGAAAGGATCTTACGTTTAACCTTTTATTCTTTTCAAGTGTTGACAGCAATACTGGAGTTTTCCTTTAAGTACCTTCTGTTGCATTTTCAACATAGCCTAAAATGGAAAATCTGAGGCCAAATAAAAAATAGTTTGATTTGTAGTATTTCATTATTGCATTGTTTGAATCAGTATGGATTAATGCCATACTAGATTGTTTTATATACTGTAAGTCCATGATTGGAGCAGATAGTCTTCCTCTTCAGAGCCACTCTTCTGAGTAAATATCTGGCATATAAAGCTACAGATAATTGAAGAGATTGGGAATTGGCTTTTTTTCTTTTGTGTTCTCATGTTGACTGCTTCGTTAGGTTAATGATCTGGCAAACACTGTGTTGCATTTAAGATCTATTGATTTTAAATTGGAATATTGTGTTTTTCTCTTTGTAATATTAAGATCATTTATCCCTTCCCTGTAATTTCTACATTCTTTGGAACTTCAAGGTTTTCTCAACTTTTCCCTGTTGTGTTTTTAGGAAGAGTTATTTTAATAGAGCTTTATGAGTTACATATTTGAACTGTGCTAAAAATGCATTTATTGGATTTAAATAATGTAGCTAATCTCTGGATCATTGTTACCTCTAGAGGTCAGTTAGAATGTGATTTTGGTAGCATTACTTTGATGAATCAGACAGTACTGATGGTCAAAGCTTTGAGCATTAGAAAGGCTAGAGTGTAGCTGCTAGACTAATTGTCGCAGAGAAGCCAAGTATGTTACTTCTGTATTTGTCATTTCCTTTTTGGGGAAAATTCATCTCATCTTTCTTAACTAGCTATGTTAAGAATGCCTCACTTTCTTATGCCTTGATATTAATTGTGTTTAAAATATGTAAACTTTGAGCTCTTCTAGGATAATTTATCTTCTATCGTAAGATCAAGAAAGAATCAAGGTAGTTAGAATTTTGTAACATTTCTCCAATGAATGTTATTCCCACTTCCAGAGGCAGTATCTTTGGTCCAGATATTACTGGACCTTTTGGTTGGGTAAGTGAGAGGAATTTGACTTTCCTCTTAGAAATGGGAGGATATAGGAAAAGCGAAGGTAGTAATTTCCTCTTTGGTTTGAAGAATGGGGTTGGTCTTTATTTCCACAGAGCTGTGGGTAGACTTTTCAGTAAAAAGTAGAATAGTAGCTGGTAATAAAAATCAGGACTTACTGATGGTGAAATAGTTTCTTTGCAATGTATGCTTATCTTTCTGTCTTTTGTTTTTGTTTATTACAGATAAACATGATGCTGGCAAACCTGTACAAGAAGGCTGGTCAGGAGCGCCCTTCAGTCACCAGCTATAAGGAAGTGCTGAGGCAGTGCCCATTAGCCCTTGATGCCATTCTAGGTATAGATCATTCTCTACCTGGTTTCATGCACTGTTGCCTCTCTAAGATAGTAGTTCTTAATCTTGGCTGTACAGGAAAATAGCTTTATTTTTTAAAAGTTGCCCATGCCTCACCTCCAGAGAGTGATTCCATAGATTACTGTTGTCATGTATTCTTTCACTGATCAAGAAATATTAAATTGTGGTCGTTTTGTCAAGGGGAAAAGGTTGCCTTGTAGCCTAGGGAAAGGAGTAGGCTATTACTTCTTGCACTGTGGAAGAAGGGTGCTATGCCTCACCTTTTTTCTCCTGCTTTCTATTGGATTAGGTTTGCTCTCCCTTTCTGTAAAAGGTGCAGAGGTGGCATCGATGACAATGAATGTGATCCAGACCGTGCCTAACTTGGATTGGCTCTCTGTGTGGATCAAAGCATATGCTTTTGTGCACACTGGTGACAACTCGAGAGCAATCAATACCATCTGGTGAGAGCCACAGAGTTAATTCGGTGTTCTTGAGGCCCTTTTCTTGTACGGAGGTTTGATGTATCTAAATTAGCAAAACAGAAAAATGAGATGCTTATCTCTTGGTGTTGCAGCCAGTTGTCCCTGGGCTTCGTTAGTCTTTTAATGTACCGCGTGGTCCCAAATGTAATAAGCTCTGCTGAGGACCCTGTTAAATGTAAACTTGGACCAAGTTCAGCTCTGTACTTGCAAAAGTAGTAACCCTTGTAAAGCAGACTGCCTTAGTGTGTCATGCTTGAACTTGGAAGAACATCTTTTTGGATGCCCCAGAAGCATAGTTTATTGCAGCATCTGACCTGGGTTGCCTCCTTAGGACTGGATTTTCTTTCTAGTCAGGTAGAGTCCAAAGACAAGAGACTGGGGTTTGTCTTATGCAAAATCGTTTGGTTGAGTAATAAAAAGCTGTCACTTGTGAATGACCATATAGTCACTGTATTTAACACCATATAATGTATGTTGTCTTCTGAAAAATTGCAACCAGAAAGTTCTTTGTAGGTAGTGAGAGAGATTTCTGCTTTATTCTGTATATTTGCTATCCTATCTATATACCTTTTTTTAAAAATCATAAGCTCAGAATAAGAAAATCTAGTTAGTGCACACAGTTTGCTTTAAATGTTTTTTACTATGAAAAATTTCATACGTACACAAAAGAAAATAGTACCTATATGCCCATCACCCAGATTCAACAACTAAGGATTTGTAATAGATTCTAAGGTTTAATGTTTAATATCTTAAAGTTCACTAGAGAAGAAGTCTTTATTGCGAGATAACGTGGACCTGCTGGGAAGCTTAGCAGATCTGTACTTCAGAGCTGGAGACAATAAAAACTCCGTCCTCAAGTTTGAACAGGCACAGATGTTGGATCCCTATCTGATAAAAGGTAGGTAATTTGGGGGCAGGGTGGAAGTGGCTGTAAAGGGGCAGATCAGAGAAGACAGGGAGAAAATGTAGCATGATCTCCTGAAACCATTTTTCATAAAAATATTTTGTAAAATATATTACAGTAGCCTTTTACCTTTTTTAAGGTCCTGACATATGTCTCTAACACTTGGGTAATTCCATTTTAAGCTGTTGTTTTTGGTTGAATTCAAGTGTTGTCTTCCCACAGATCATTATTTGGCTTTCTTTCCTGTGGGAGGGATCATAACCCCTCCGTATGATTTATAAATTTATGATGTGCCTGACTAGAATTTGGATGGCATCCCCAGAACCATAATATCCTTTTAGGGAATTTAGCTTTACTGTGTCCTTAGTATAAAAGGGAGTAATTGAACAGATATTAAGAAAAGGATAGGATGATTAAAGGAAATAATTATGAGTGAACAACAAAAAAAATCATTGATCTGAAAGAAGATGTAATTGAAAGGGTAAGCTGCAGGGACTTCCAAAAGATAGCTGTTGAGTGACTGGCAGTGAGGGAAGGGTGCGTGCTTAGGAACAGTAGTGGGAAATAAGGTCAGATAGATATGCCAAAGTCTGCTTGTAAGGGTCCAGAAAAGGCCATCAGAAAAATATGGCCATGTGACAATAAGGTCTCCTTCCTGCCCAGTGCTTATTTCTCTTCTCCAAGCTGCCCAGGCCCACGATGAAAAGGGTATTTTAGAAATACTAGTCTGACAGTACTTGGCAGCTTGGAGTTGGGAGCTCAGACACGAGTCTGGGGCCAGCAGGGAATGTTGCAGTAATCTTGGCTTGAGAGGTATTTTCCTGGGAATCTGAAAGGACAGCAAGGATTGGAGGTAAGAGATGGGTGACAGCGAGCATGGAGCCCTTTTTATAGAACATGAATGAGAATAAATTGGAGAGGGCTGATCTTAAATGAACTAGACTCCAGAAGGAACTAGATGCTTTTTGTGGAATAGACTAACTTTTTCTGAGACTAACTGGCATATTAAGTGTCCTAACTGTGCCTAGACCTCTTGGAAGAGAGAACTTATTTGATGCCTTTTTTGGACTTTATCTGGTTATGAGTTAGGATAGCTGTATATTACGCCACAGGATGTAGGGACAAACAGTTCCTGAAAAGAACAGGCTTTCAAATTGTGAGGTAGGTCCTTTTACTCCTTTGCTTTTTAAAATTTTTGAATGTGGTTTATCGTTTAATAGTCATTTTGTTGGAAACTGGGCATGCTGGTAGGAGGAGCCCATGATGGTGGAAAGGGCTCACCCTACAGGAGCTGGGGCCTCAGTACAGGTTCTGATGATGGTGCTGCTTTGTTTAAAGAGCTTCTTCCTTTCTAGGAATGGATGTATATGGCTACCTCCTGGCACGAGAAGGGCGGCTGGAGGATGTGGAGAACCTCGGTTGTCGCCTTTTCAATATTTCTGATCAGCATGCAGAACCCTGGGTGGTCTCTGGGTATGTTTATGCATTCCCTTTTCTCCCTAGTTTTCGGTAGATGCTTTAGGAAATTGTGGTTCCTCCTGAATAGAATATAGGTGGAAGCACAGTTTGAAGAGAGAATCAGACTTGGATTTAAATCATGGTCTGTCTGTGACTTTGGATGCGTTATTTACCTCTCTGAGTCTGTTTTCTCACTTGGAAAATGAGGATAATACCCCTGCTTCACGGGGTAGGTATCAGCTGAGATAGTGAATGCATTATGCTCAGGACTAGACCTGCCCTGGGGCAGCTATCGGTGAACAGGCTAGGAGCTGCTGCTTTGTTACTGACCTGGCTTTACAAACTGAATGGCTCTCATCTGATCACGTATCCAGATGATCAAGTTCTTTTCATAATGTTGCCCTCCCAAATCAGGATTTCCCCCTTAAAAATAAATATTTAGTAGATTTTGTTCTGTTTTTTCACTAATATCTTAGGTTAAAGCTATAAATGTGGTTTATAATAAGGATCATGTGGAAGGCCTTCTTTTTGATTTTTGGATGAAGTTTCTTTATAGTCTTCTCTCAGTTAACTTGACTTTTTTTCTCCAGATGTCATAGCTTCTATAGCAAACGCTACTCCCGGGCCCTCTATTTAGGAGCCAAGGCCATTCAGCTGAACAGTAATAGTGTTCAAGCCTTGCTACTGAAAGGAGCAGCACTTAGAAACATGGGCCGAGTCCAAGAAGCAATAATCCACTTTCGAGAGGCTATACGACTTGCACCTTGTCGCTTGGATTGTTATGAAGGTAAGGTAAAAAATGTAGATGAAGTGTGAATCTGTAGGTGCGGTGGTAGCACTCAGGTGGAAGGTTTGTTAGACCAGCGGTTCCCTAAGTTTGTTGTACATTGGACTCCTCTGGGGGGAGGTCTTTAAAAAATCCTGATGCTAGGTCACTCCAATACCATTTAAATCAGAATATTTGGGATTGGGAGATAGGCATCAGTATTTTTTGAAGATCGCAGGTAATGTCAATGTGCAGACAAGTTTGGGAACCACTGCATTAGACATTTTAAATTCATTAAGGGCTTTTATAGGACTTTTCACTCTATACTTTCAGAATCCATTTTTCTCATTCTTTTTTTCTGTTTTTCAGTGAGGGAGTGGTTGGGATAGTTTATTTGTCCTTTTTTTTGTTTCTCAAATGTGGCCCACTCATTAATGTGAATCTCTCTGTGCTACCACTGCCAGATTGCTTGGTTATGTCTTTATTCTTTCTCAGTTGTCTTACTTTGGGTCAGAAATATCACAGAGTAACTTCATATCCATACGACAGTGTTGGTTGTGGGAACCAGTCAGTTCATTGTAACTTCCAGAGCGGGCCCAATCATGGTCAAACTTTGTTTTGTTATGTACTATTTAAAGTTCATGTGAACTGACCCTAGGAGTTCAAAGGAGCTGTGCCAGCTCCAACAACATTTGGTGACTCAGTCACAGACATTAAAATAGATCTTACGAGATGAGTTCCTCCAAAGCATATTTTTATAAGAAATTAAAAATAAGCCCAGGAGTTTAGGAGTGATTTGGTCTGAACAGGAAGATGAATTCAAATTTGAGAAAAAAAATTTGTAAGTTGGGGTAAAGAACAAATCTGTTTAGGCAGCCAGAGAGCTATGCCTGTTGTGGATTTGTTTTTAAAGAAACTCTGCCAAACCAAGCTTTTGGTTTCAGGTTAAATTCTTGATCCTGAAACTAGCTTCCCAAGCCTCCCAGCTGCTTTTATCACGCTAATTCCCTTCTGCTGCTTGCCTGTTTTACAAGAGCCCAGGAGTGCATTTGAATAAGAGTTGTTGGGGGCAGAAGATGACGTACCCCAGTTGGCCCGTGAGGCTTCACAGGCTGCCTTCACTCGGGCTACCATTTGGGGATTTGGACGGGGGTGACTATGGTTATGTTCTCGGGTGCTTCTTGCAACCTCTAGCTGAGCTTCATTTGCTGGTGGAGGCCCTGAATTAGTGAAATGCATTCTTTCTGTTCCTTTCTGAAGTTCCAGTGGGGCTTTAGCAGGAAAGTAAAACTACTCAATAAGTAGTTGCAAAAAACCATATTCTGAATCCAACATGTTGCCCTTAGGAGTTAGGTAATTTCTGGTTAAGTAACCATAGTGTGTGGTAGAATGTGCACAAATGTTATAAATGCTTAGGGTGGAGGAGTATGCAGAGAAAATCTGCCAGGGATTGTGTGGGTTTGGGGTTTAAGCTGTTTTTCTGTTTTGATGAGTGCTTTGTGCCAAAAAGTACTTCCTCTGTTCTCCTCGACTTCTTGGCATGAAGATTTGAGAATGGACTCTACTTGAAGTGTCCCCATAGGGCATCTTGCTGTGAGTGTGAAAAGAGGCAGGAGCTGCCAATCTTGGTAAATCCGGTCTGATTTAATGCTTTCCATCTAGTTTAGGGAAGCCCTCAGCAAATGCCTTTTGAGGTAACTTCAGTGTTTCAAATGAGAAAGCCTTCCTTTCTCCTCAGGTTGCTCCCTAGGTCTTTCAGTTTGTAGAACTGGGCATTCCCTTTGGACTGTAGGAGCTCTCCTGCTTAAACCTACGACTAAAGGTGACTGAACACAGCCAGAAATTAACAGCTTGTTAAGAGGCAGCGAAGCCTTGGGTTGTGTTGGAAACAGCACCTCACTACTTCAACTAATGATTAGTGTCCCGTTTGTTCCTCTAACAGTCAGCTGGGCTGCCTACATGCTTCAGTTTACTTATGCCTGTTGGTTTCCTTTGCTAAACTGAAGGTCCCTTTTCAGTGCAGGCTTTTTCCACATCAATCAAGTGCTCTGGGGAAGAGCAATTCTTGGTTATTCCATCAGTATACCCTCCAGTCTAATCTTCCCGTCAAAGTTTTCCCCTGGCCTGCCCTTTGTCTGAAGCTTTGAAGGTTTACAATTTGGAAGGTTGTCAGTGGAAGCATGGTTTGGAATGGTAATGTGGTTGAACTTTCTGTGTTTTATTCTTTCAGGTCTCATCGAATGTTACTTAGCCTCCAACAGTATTCGTGAAGCAATGGTTATGGCTAACAACGTTTACAAAACTCTAGGAGCAAATGCACAGACCCTTACCCTTTTAGCCACCGTTTGTCTTGAAGACCCAGTGACACAGGAGAAAGCCAAAACTTTATTAGATAAAGCCCTGACCCAAAGGCCAGATTATATTAAGGCTGTGGTGAAAAAAGCAGAACTACTTAGTAAGTGTATCTTACTTATTTCCCTGTTTGTTGTTAATTGTGTAAAACCTGATCTCAGTTGGATTCCCCAGTCCCAGCTGGTTACAGATGACCAGACAGGTGTGTGCCTTTTACAGGAGGTCTGAGCCCGTGTAAATTGGTTTGTATTTAGCACAACCAAATGTACTGGCTTAGACCTTCTCGGATTGGCAGTGACTGACTTTTGTGGAGTGGCTCAAACCAGCTTGATCTGGTTTTAGTTGTCCTGAACTAGTTTGGGCCTAATATAATCAGTTTTAGCCAGTTTGAACTGTTGTGACCCATCTGGATTCTCTTATGACTTCCTTTTAACCTTGGTTCTTTTAGTCTTGATGTGTGGTGAACTACTGGGTTTGGGCTAATTGGGCAAATAAAATGCATCTTGGTTTTTATTTGAACTTAGGTTAAGAGTACATTTAAAAAAATCAGAACTCAGGCTGCAGGCATCCTAATGGAATAAGAATTCAGATTTGCTTGTTCTCACTTCCTGCCACACCACTGTTCTCTTGAGGACATCTACAAATAGATTGTCAGATTGTGACCATTGTTGTGGTTTTGTGTATATGACTTGAGATGGGAATATATCTTCAAAATGTTGCATGAGTAGGAAAATGAGGATCTTTTTCTTTTCAGGCAGAGAACAGAAATATGAAGATGGAATTGCTTTGCTAAGGAATGCACTAGCTAATCAGAGTGACTGTGTCCTGCATCGGATCCTAGGAGATTTCCTTGTAGCTGTCAATGAGTATCAGGAAGCAATGGACCAGTATAGTATAGCACTAAGGTAGGCACTTAGCCTCCCATGGGGGGAAGGTCAATGAGGGGTAGAGGAGGCAGGGAACTGTGTAACAGGAATTCTGGAAACACACATACTTTGTGCCCACAGTTGAAAACAGTAATAATAGTAATGGTAGAAGTGTTATTTGTAAATTCATGATGTCTAAAAATCTTAAACGTATATTAACAACATTAAAGAACTGTTTGACTCATCACCAGCCCACACCACTATAACATCTGTTTTCATTTGTGTAGATCATCTTCCTGGCCTTGCCCACACATACACATATTTTTATAGGGTTATACGTAGTATATATTTTATATTCTTTTTCAAATCAAAGTATTGTAAGTACTTTCCCATGTTTCTACTTACTGTAGTAGTTAACTTAAGCTCTGAAGTTTGAATACTACCTTCACCATATGTTATCTTGGGCGAGTTACTAACAGATTTCCTTGTCTATATTTACCTTATTAGGTATTAAATAATTAAATGAGGACTAAATGATTATTCCATGTAAAGCTCTTAGCCCTGTGCCTGGTACATAGTAAATACTAAATAAATAGTGGTATTCTTACTGCTTAATACAGAAGTGATTTCTTTGAGGGTTGTCTCTGTGTCTGTAAGGTTATGGTGAAGGCCTATTTTTAATCGAGTCTGGTCACATCCATTTACTTGTTCAGCAGTTGAGCACCACTCGTATGCTCGGCATCTCAGTAACCACTGGGGATGCTGTGATTCCGGGAGCTCTCAGTCTGAGACGTGCAGACTGATACCACGTGCTAAGTGCTGTCATAGCAGTCTCTAGAAGGCAAGATGGGAGTCCAGCGGGTGGGGAGCCCTGCATGTGGGTGAGAGCTGAACGGAAGGTTTCAGAGAAGAGGCGATGTTACACATCAGTCTACAGTTACATAAGTAGGAACAGGATTCCAACATGGGTTTTATCTGCTTTTTGCAAGCCCAGAAACAAGTGAGGAAATGATACCAGACTTACATTAGAGGTGGGATTTGCTGGAGATTGGACACCTGCTGGCCTAGGTGATGGTCACCAAAGGCATGAGGAAAGATGGCTTAGGAGCCAAGAAAATAAATATTCTGGAGCCTCTGAACTTTGAGGGTTTTGGCACGTGTCATGACTCTTAGCTGCTACAGTCGGATTTCCGAGTAAGGATAGCTTTGGGCCCTGAGGTCTAACCTAGGATTGACAAATCTGTTCCGTGGTAAGCATGATGATTTTTATTGACTACTGAAATCGTGATATGTTTAATTATAAGAACCTGGAACAGTTTTACTCACAGAAAAATAACTACTTTTTGTAACCCTATAGCTTGAAAATCCAATACTGTTAAGAAATTTGAATTTTTCTGTTAATGGTTGTTTGCTGCTTTTTCATTTATGTTATCTAGTATCTTCCTCTAGCAGATTGCTGGAGGTAATAAGTGTGAAAAGGTTTAAGAAATACATGGAGAAAAACTCAAATCGAGAATTCTAAAAATTAGGACAAGACGCCTTTTTTCACTTCTAGTGGTGGACTCCCTCGATCTCACCTATGGAACCGGAGTTGTTTGGAGAGGCCAGGCGTTAGCAGTGTCTCTGTGACTGGGTGGTCATTTCACTTCCGCGCCAGGGAGATGACGCATCAGCCAGCAAGAAGCAAGGCAGAGATTCAGGCCTCTCCTTTGTTTTGTTGTCCCCTAGTTTGGACCCCAATGACCAGAAGTCTCTAGAGGGGATGCAGAAGATGGAGAAGGAGGAGAGTCCCACGGATGCCACTCAGGAGGAGGATGTGGACGACATGGAAGGGAGTGGGGAAGAAGGGGACCTGGAGGGCAGCGACAGTGAGGCGGCCCAGTGGGCTGACCAGGAGCAGTGGTTCGGCATGCAGTGAGGCAGGCGGCAGCTCCGTGGCCACACTGGCCCGCCCTGCTCTGAGCACTTCCGTGGACTGAAGGAACCCGGAGGAGCCTGCTCTCTGGGAGGACGATGATACAGCCTGTGATTGCAGCAGGGGTCTCTGCCCCCTTGCTCCATATTTCTAGTAGTGACTTCGTTTTTAAAAACTGAGCCTGACCAACCTTCCATTTATCTCCATCCTCCCTGATCCAGCCAGGGAGGACTGAGTGAGCACTCTGGGAGGCCCACAGATGTGGTGGGGCTTCTGGGACAGAGTGCTTTTTATATAACTAATTTCTAAATTTGAAAACTCGAATAGACAGTGTTTTGTCTGTGATGTTATGGATGGGTTTAAAGGAGTGACCTGTCACCCAGAGCGAGAGTGACATCTCCCAAGTCAGACAGCAGCACGGGCTGGCCCTTTCAGAGAGGGTTTCCTGTCCCAGAAATCATCATCCTGGGCTGTCCAAACTTCCCTAGTAACCTTGCTTCCTTCTGCAATGTTAGTAATGCCTTAAGCTGACAGTTGCTATTTTGCAGAACAATTTTCCTACTTGCTAATCTGGTAACTTGTCTGTGAGCCTGGGTTGGGTCTGAGAAACAGGTATGACTTAGAGCATGAACAGAGGTGCACTTGGGGTGATTAACGAATAAAACTGTTTTTTGTACAGTAATGGTGTTGGGTTGATCAGAATGGAAACCCTTTGTAGATTTTTACTTTTTTTGGTCTCTTATTCACAATTCATTGATTCAGCCCTAGAGTTATGTGCCATAAATAAACCCCCCTTCTTCCCAGAGTATTGGGAGCCAGGAGGATTGGGAACCTCAGGGAACACTGAGCTGGTTCATGCATTTGCGTTTTGGTCGGTAAATTCCCCTGGGCGGGAGTCTTGGGCAAGATTGTGGATTGACCGCCCAGCTCTGTCAGGGGTGAGGTCTTGTTTCAGCATTCTGTTGTTGGGCCAGCAGGGGCTCATTGCCTGGGCTCAGATGCTGGCAGGCTTCACCCACCCTCCCCTGGTTTCTTAAGATGCAGTGCCTTTGAGTGTATAGTTAACCTGGAGGTGAAGGTGGGGGGCGACGGCACGGGTAACCCCAATTCTCATTAAAATAAAATTGGTCAAAGGTGATGCAAAGTGCGATTTTGATGTAAGTGGAAGGTTTTATCCTAAAGTGTTAAAACAGCGGAAGTGTACAGTAGCGCAGGAGCTCAGAACTTCTGATAACTGCCGTTTAGAACGGGCAGAAAGTTACCGCGAGTGTCTCAGTGTGAGGACCAAAGCCTGAGCAGCATCATTTGAGCATTTTCTGAGGAGCCCAGCAGGCAGTTGGGCCATGCCAGTGAACGTGTGGCCCAGAGAAGGCACTGCCTATTGACCTTGGTCCTCGCTCCGGGATGCAGTCTCATGTCCTCCCTTAGCTCGCCTCTCAGCGGCCTCTACCAGTCAGTGCGTTGGGAGAAAAGATGAAACCTCTTTACCATTTTCTTGACTCAGAGAGGAAGCCCAGCCCCACCCTCCTGGTCTTGTTTCTGCGTGTCAGGCTCGTCACTGTGACCCCCGAGGTTCTGGTGGGGTGAGGATGTGCCTTGGAGCCCGGTCCCTGTGCATCGCCTTCCGTCAGATGTTCATGTTCCTCCCCTTTCCTGGGCTGGTTCTCAGCTCTGCTGGGAGCCCCGAGATTGTCGGGCCTGTCCATCCTACGCCCCTCCATCCCGATAACACCCGGGCTGGATCCCTCAGGCCCTTCCCACCTTCGCCTCCAGCATTTCCACCCTGACAGGCCCAAGGTGACAACCAGATCAGAAGAGGCAACTGAAGCTACCTTTTTAGAGCACCTGGTGGACACGCTAGGTCCACATCAAAGAATGGGAGGAGTTTGACTTGGAGGGTGCCGAAGATCTCGCCTGATACCACCACTGTCACTTGCTCTCACAAAAAATGTCCCAGGCAGCAGGGACCGAATCAGGCTGCCCAGCTCTGGCTGTCACACTCAGCCATCTGCCAGGAGACCAAGCAACCTGACAAGTGTCGGCCTCCCAGGTGCCCAGTCACCACAGGTACTTTCTGGTGTTGGGATTTTCACACAGCCATTATAGGAATGTTTTAGCTGATTTCTATCATTTCCCCTGGCTTCGAGATTGTCTGTAGCACAGGTTGGAATCAGAGACCAGGCTGAGTTCTAAAAGTCCCAGCTTACCCGCTGTCAGAGCTGCAGGTCATTGGCCGGGTAGTTGGCCTTCATGACCTGAGCTCCCACATCTGCCTTTGCGCTGAGGACTGAATAAGCCTGTAGGAGTTAAGCATGGTGTCCGTTGTGAATGTCATTGCCGTCACCAGGGTAAATGCCAGACTCCCAGTCTTTCCCTGGGGAATTAAAGACTGGTAACATCACTCTGAAGCCTTCTTGCCTTTTCCTCCCAGAGGTCCCTCAGCGGAGCAGGAAGGCAGGGTCCTTCTGGTGTGGCCTTCCCACTCTGAACCCCTGCTCTGTGCCAGGGACCTGGCAGATGTGGCCCCTACAGGGCTGATGGCCGCAGCTCTCCTTGTCAGCCTTAGTTTGGGAGCCACACTCCTGTCTCTGAATTCTCCCTCAGAGAATGAGGCCAGCTTTCCCCAAAATATAATTCTCAAAGTTGAGTGTGCTTTTCAGTGATGCAGATTCCCAGGCCCAGCGCCATACTTTAGTCCAGGCCCCAGGCCCCAGGCATCTGTATCTTCAATCACTCCCACCCCGACTTTCTATTCTAATGCAGGTATTCCCTGGTACAAATATTGAAAAATGGGAGAGGAGGTTTGGGGGGCCTGGAAGCTGAGGCCTGACCTCAGAGGGACCCTGGGGCCCCACTCTGCAGCTGTCTGGGTGGGAGCAACTCCCGTGACCAAGTCTCTGGAGCCCATGCCCAGGCCTGCTCGGCCAACCATGAGGCTACAGGCACCGCCTGCTACACAGTGACCCCGTTCTCTCTGCTGATGACAGGCAGTGAGCCTGACTGGACAAGCCCCTCACCGTGGCCTCAGGGGAGAGAGGCCACAGCCAGGCCCGCCAGGAATCCCTGGCACTGGGAGGGCCTCTTGAGGTAAGTGCCTTACTAAGGTTTTCCACTTCCCTCAGGAGCCTCCCTGGCCTGGGGCAGTGGGAGGGTGCGCCAGCCGCTGCCTCCCCATCTTGGGGCACCAAGGGCGGGCGCCTATCTAGATGCTTCCAACCTGCCCCAGCTGCACCTGGGCTGCCACCAGTCAGGGCCAGGGTTTGTGGGGTTTGCCCAGATTGCTGTGGAAGATGTCAATTTTGGATAGCCCAGAACATGTCACTTATTTCACAAATGCCGCAGTACCAGCAACACTAGGAATAAGCCGGAAGCCCACAAGTTGGTCTCCTTAGCAGCCATTAAAAGAAAACAGTTTAAAAATAACAGAGTACCCTTGTGCATTGCTGGTGGGAATGTAAAATGATAGAGCTGCTGTGGAAAACAGTCTGGTAGTTCTTCAGAAATTTAAATAATTACCATATGATCTAGCAATTCCACTTCTGAGTGTATACCCAAAAGAATTGAAGCAGGGTCTTGAAGAGATATTTGCACATCCATATTCATAGCAACATTATTCACGATAGCCAAAAGGTGGAAACAACTCTACGGTGTCCATCCTTGGATGAGTGGATGCGCAAAACGTGTATACACACAATGGAATATTCAGCCTTAAAAAGGAAGAAAATCCTGTCACGTGCTACAACATGGATGACCCTTGAGGAGAGTATGCAAAGTGAAATAAGCCAGTCACAAAAGGACAAATAGGGTATGAATCCACTCAAATAAGGTACCTAGAGTAGTCAATTCATAGAGACAAAGTAGAATGGTGGTACCAGGGGCTAGAGGGAGGGGGTTGGGGAATTAGTGTTTAATAGGCAGAAGTTTCCTTTTGGAAGGTTGAAAAAGTTCTGGAGATGAATGGTGGTGATGGTTGCACAACAATGTGAATGTACTTAAAGCCACTGAACTGTACACTTAAAAGTGGTTGAGATGGTAAATTTGTTATATAAACCTAAGAAAAACCCCAGTACAGAGGTGGCCTGTAATCCTGACATCCACTTAACCCCGTTAACACATGTATTTGTAATATATATGTGTAATATAAATGTACATGGTTTAAAAAATTCAAAGAAAGGTATAAAATTAAAAATACATATACTTCCCAATCTCTACTGAATGCCAGTGTTTCTCTGCAAAATAAATTGTTTCTGGTACTACCTTTAAAAAAATAGTTTTGAGCTTTTACCTAATGGTACAGATATGTAAGTTACGCCGAGGCAGTCATGCTGTACACACTTAGAGTCCTGTCAGCGGTGTCAGTGTGCTCCTCCTCATTTGTTTTGACAGTTCCACAGAATCCCATTCTATGGATGGAACAGTTTCTGTAACCCTTCTGCTGTTGGTGGACACTTGTTCCTGTGGTGTGTATAATTACACAGTCTGCACTGTCATGAACGTATTTTGGCATAATATTCCAAAGACACGCAGAGGTCAAGTTACTGGTAGTGAAACTTCTGGGTCTCAGACTATGTGCATTTCAGGCTTTGATGGATGCCGTGAGATTGCTCTCCAGCAGTAGGTGGGAGTGCTTGTTTCCTGCACCCTCGCCAACGCTGGTGTCATCAGCGTTCTTGGTTTTTACCAGCCTTAAATGTGATAAACACGCCATCGTTCTGAGTTGCTTGAGCAGCTATTTCTTGAGCATTCATGTGGGCTGGGTCACAAGGCAAGCCCCATGCCTATCTTACCACATCTTAGCCTCACGCCCCTGAAACGGGTGGAATTAGCCCCGTTTCACAGACGGACAAACTGAGCCAGATGGACATACTGGCTGTTTTCATCTGTCCAGGGTTTCTGGCCCTGGAGCTTTAGTATGTTTTTAACCACGATGTCTACACAATTTTATAGTCTGTCACAGAGAAAGCAGGCCTCCCTGAGCGCACCCCGCCGTCTGTCTGTGATCCCCAGCCTTGCTGGATTTAAAGGCTGCCAGACCTTCTGGCAAAGGCAGCACTTGTCACGACGTAGCTCTCGCTGGCAACTTAAATCTTCCAGTGTCTGTCTCTTTATAAACAACCCTCTGGTGACCTTTTTTGTGCTCACAGCTTTTTCCATCTTTGGGTAAATTCCCAGGAGGGGAATTTCAGAGCAAAAGGGTATAATGCTCTTTTTTGGAACTTTCAAGGGGGCTGTCTGTCTGTGAATCTGTACAGTGAATCTGTAAGCCCAGGCCAGCCCTGTGGCCTCCCCCCTCCAGTCGGTGTGGCCTCCGCCAGTTGCCCCCAGTCTACCCAGGGAGTCCATCCATTGGCTTCAGGTTAGGGATGAACCAGGAGCTCCTCAGTCTCTGAAACTCCCATCTCACTTCCCATTGCTGGAGTTGGGAGCTTGTGGTGGACTCTGGTGAGGTCTGCGGAGGCCCCTGCTTTTGCTCTCTCAGACCTTTGGGGTTTGGGACCCCTTCCCCCATAGGATAGCCCTTGGGGGCCCTGGGTTGGGGAGTGTTTCCTGGGCTGAGGGAGACTGTGCTTGACAAGGTTGGTTGTGTTTGGGGGGTGGTTGCTGGCTACTTGTGTCCTCTCCGAGTTCCCATCCTTCCTTCAGTGCCCCCTTGGAGGAATCCCACTCTCCTCACTAGGAGGGCTGAGTCCCTGGGAGGGAAGGACTTTCTCCACCACTAGGTGGAAGCCTCAGGTCAGTGGCCTGTCACTGGCTGTGTGGCCGTGGGCAGCTCCCTTAGCCTCTCTGTGCTTCTGTGTTCCTTTGGAAGAGAGCTCAGAGAGTTGGGTCTCCTCTCTCTGTTGTCAGATGTGGGAGGCTTTGTGGCAGGGATGTCAGGACTCAAGCCCTGGGGTGGAGTTTGTAGGAGGGGATTGGCCTCCCAGGGCTAAACCTTGATCCTTTCGGGGTCAGTGTCCCTGTGGACATTAGCCTTGCCCTCTGGCCCTCAGGTTGGGCCTCCTCTGGTGCTGGATCAACAGATTTGCCCTGAGCCCCGCTCAGTGCCAAGTCTAGTCCTGCATGGGTCTGTGGCTCGGGGAAATTATTTTTTAATTTTTGGATCATCTTTCACCCATGACCTCAGTCTACTTGGCCCATCAACCCATCTCCCTTGTCAGTCCCCTGGAGCAGGGGGAATTTTGCCCAGGAATTGAGTGGGAATGGCAGCAAGCAGGGATCTGTTCTGGGAGAGACCTCTGCCCTCCAGCCTGGATGGTGCCCAGACTGAAGCTCCATCCTTGACAGGGTGAAACAAGCTGACCTCAACCCCTGCAGGCCCAGGCTGCTGCTCACTTCCATGCTGCTGCTTTGCTGAGCCTGACAGTGTGTGACGTGAAGGGACGGAGATGACCCCTGTGGAATGGTGGGTGTGTGCTCAAGCCATCTTTTGACTAAGAAAGCAGCTTGCATCAGCCTAAGGGAGGCCAGGGGGAGCCACCTCAGAGGTCAAGGCCATGTGGAGACCCCTGCGGAGATCCAGGATAGCGGCCTCCTGAGCGGAATAATTCTGCCAGTGCACCAGGGCCTGGAGACGGCCCAAAGGCCAGACAAGGACTTCTTTTATTGTTTAATAAAAATTTAAAATTTGTGAAATATAGCATACATATAGAAGTATATGAAAACATACATAGTATTTAAAGAACCACAGATAAAACACACATGTGCACTCCACCCAGGACAAGAAATAGAATGTTTCCACAATCCCAGAAGCCCGCTGTGTGCTCAAACCTGATCACATCCCATTCCCTCCCTCCTCCCACCCTCTGTCCCCCACCCCTGAATTTTGTTTTTATACTTCCTTTACTTTCTGACCTTGGAAGTTCTGTGAACTGTGGGCAAATAGTGAGCTCATTTTTCTCACCTGTAAAATTTTTTTTTTTTTTTTTTTTTGTGGGGAAGACCAGCCCTGAGCTAACACCTGTTGCCAATCCTCCCCTTTTTGCTGAGGAAGTCTGGCCCTGGGCTAACATCCGTGCCCATCTTCCTCCGCTTTATATGGGACGCCACCACGGCATGGCTGACAGGCAGTGCATCGGCGGGCGCCCGGGATCCGAACTCGCGAACCCCGGGCTGCCAAGCGCGAACTAAACCGCTGCACCACCGGGCACCCCTCACCTGTAAAATAATACTATTATTCCCTTATTTTTAGTTTTACCATGTTTTTATCCTAAACAACACATTTATTTGCTTGTTCTTGAACTTAATGTAAATGGAGTCGTGTTGTCTGTGTTTCTTCATGATATCTTTTGCTTAACATTATTTTAAAAGTTGATCCAGGGGCCAGCCAGCCCGGTGGCGTAGCAATTAAGTTCGTGCACTGTGTTTCAGCAGCCTGGGGTTCGTAGGTTCGGATCCTGGGCACAGACCAATGCACCACTTGTAAAGCTATGCTGTGCCGGCGTCCCATACAAAGTAGAGGAGGATGAGCATAGATGTTACCCCAGGGCCAGTCTTCCTCAGAAAAAGAGCAGGATTGGCAACAGACGGATGGTAGCTCAGGGCTAATCTTCTTCACACACACGCAAAAATTTTTTAAAAGCTGATCCATATTAAGGCTGTTAAAAGTCTTTCATTTTTTATATTTTATTTTTATTTATTTTTCCTGGGGAAGATTTGCCCTGAGCTGTCTGTGCCTGTTGTCCTCTATTTTGTATGTGGGTCACCGCCACAGCATGGCTGACGAGTGGTGTAGGTCCATGCCCGGGAGCTGAACCCAGGCCACTGAAGCAGAGTGCACTGGACTTAACTACTATGCCACTGGGCCAGCCCTCGTTTTTTATTAGTAGACATTATTTTTAGAATAGTTTTAAATTTACAGAAAAATAGAGTAGATAGTATAGAGAGTTACAATATACCCTGCACACAGTTCCCCTATTATTAACATCTTGCATTAGTATGGTACATTTATTACAATTAATGAACGAATATTGATACATGATTATTAGCAAAAGTCCATAGTTTATTCACATTTCCTTAGTTTCTACCTAATGTCCTTTTTCTGTTCTAGGATCCCATCCAGGGTAGCACATTACATTTAGTTGTCCTGTCTCCTTAGGCTCCTCTTGGCCATGAAACTTTCTCAGACTTTCCTTGTTTTTGATCACCTTGACAATTTTGAGGAGGACTGGTCAGTTATTTTGTAGGATACCTCATTCATTTTCCATTGCTGTGTAGTATTCAACTGCATGGGTGTAACACTCCTATTTTATTAATTCTGCCATTGATGGACATTTCAGTTTTCAGTTTTTTGTCTCAAACAGTGCTGCTATACAAATTTTTGTTTGTGTCCTGTGGTGTGCATAAGCACACATTTCTGTAGGGTTATACGAGAGCATCAGCATTTGATATTATCAAACCTTAATTTTCTCCAACACAGTGGGTATGAGATGACCTAGTGGTTTTAATGTATGGTTTTCTATTTGATAAGATTGAACATCATTTCATGTTTAGTAACTATTTGTGCTTCCTCTTCTGTGAAATTCCTCTCTTTGCCCATTTTCTATTGAGTTATCTTTTTTCTTATTGATTCACAGAAGTTCTTTATATATTTTAGATACAATTCAGAATATCAGTTGCAAACATCTTATTACAGTTTGTGGCTTGCCTTTTCATTCTCTTTTGAATAACAGATCTGTTAATCTTTTGATTAGCAGATTTTAATGTAGTTGAATTTATCAATCTTTTTCTTTATGGTTGTATTTTCTGATTCTTAAGAAATCCTTCCCTATCTCAAGGTCAAAAATATATTCTCCTATATTGTGTGACATGAGGTAGGGATCCAATTTTATTGATTTTTAAATTTATGTTTAAACGTACTAAACCACCAGTTATTGAAAAATGACTTGCTTTTCCCACTGATTTATAATGCTATCCGGGTCAAAAATCAGGTGTTTGTAGATGAGCACCTCTGTTTCTGAGCTCTGTCTTCCATACCATTGTCAGTTTTTCTATTCCAGCACCCATACTGTACTTTTAATTACTATAGCTTTATAAAAGTTACTGGTTTTTGGAAGAGCAAGACCTCTTAACCTTATTCTTTCTTAGCAGTGTTTTGGTTATTCTTAGATCTTTGTACTTCCATAGAATTGTTAGTATTAGATGGTCTGATATATTTTTTAAGTTAAAGTCACAATTTTCAAAAGGGCATATGGTGAAATTTCCCCATCCTGCCTTTCTTCTTCTGTTTCCTCCCCAGAAGCAAACATAATTACTAGTTTCTTGTGTATTTTTCCAGAAATAATTTGAAATTGCATAAGTTTATGTGTCTATATCACCCCCCTTTTTGTAGTTGCATAGTTCATCAGCAGAGTTTATTTAAAAAGTAAACTCTCAGTTTTCATTGAAATCTGTTTCTTTTTTTAAAAAATTTTATTGATGTCTTAATAGTTTATATCATTGTGGGGTTTTAGTTGTATATTATCATTTGTCCGTCATCATATGAATGCATCCCTTCACCCCTTGTGCCCACCCCAACCCCTCTTCCCGCTCTGGTAACCACCAACCAGTTCTCTCTGTCCGAGTGTTAGTTTATATTACACATATGAGTGAAATCATGTAGTGTTTGTCCTTCTCTCTCTGTCTTATTTCACTTAACATAATACCCTCTAGGTCCATGCATGTTGTTGCAAATGGGACAATTCTCTCTGTTTTTATGGCTGAGTAGCAGTCCATTGTATACATATACACCACATCTTCTTTAACCAATCATCAGTCGGGACACTTGGGTTGCTTCCACTTCTTGGCTATAGTGAATAATGCTGCAATGAACATAGGGGTGCATAAGCCTCTTGTGATGATTGATTTCATGTCCGTTGGGTAGATGCCCAAGAGTGGGATTGCTGGATCATAAGGTATTTCTATGTTTAATTTTTTGGGGAATCTCCATCCTGCTTTCCATAGAGGCTGCACCAGTTTGCATTCCCACCAGCAGTGAATTAGGGTTCCCGTTTCTCCACAACCTCTCCACCATTTGTTGTTTTTTGTCTTGGTGATTATAGCCATTCTAATGGGTGTAAGGTGATATCTTAGTGTAGTTTTGATTTGCATTTCCCTGATGATTAGTGATGTTGAACATGTTTTCATGTGTCTGTTGGCCATCTGTGTCTCTTCCTTGGAAGAATGTCTGTTCATATCCTCTGCCATTTTTTGATCAGGTTGTTTGTTTTTTTGTTGTTCAGTTGTGTGAGTTCTTTATATATTATGGAGATTAATCTCTTGTTGGATATATGATTTGCGAATATTTTCTCCCATCTGGTGGGTTGTCTGTTCATTTTGATCCTGGTTTCATTTGCCTTGTAGAAGCTCTGTAGTCTGATGAAGTCCCACTTGTTTATTTTTTCTTTTGTTTCCCTTGTCTGAGTCGACATGGAATCCGAAAGGATCCCTTGATGACTGATGTCAAATAGTGTACTGCCTATATTTTCTTCCAGGAGTTTTATAGTTTCAGGTCTCACTTTCAGGTCCTTAATCCATTTTGAGTTGATTTTTGTGTATGGCAATAGAAGATGGTCTACTTGAAATCTGTTTCTTAACAGATCATGATTTATAAATATCAGAGATAGATATAAATATTAAACTGTGCATTTTCAGTCCTGCATCAAGGCATTTTGAGTAGTTTCCAAACTTACAAAATACGTTTTCTAATGTCCACTAATTCTGATGGAAAAGCAGCCAATGTCAACTTCCCAACACTTCTAGCTGACTGCTAGATGTGTCTGTCTCTTCCTGCTGCAGGAATCACGTTAGAGCACAGATTGCTTTTCAAAACAGGAACATCTGGGTCATGCTGAAGTCACTGTCTCAGGAATAGAGCAACAGGAATAACATATTTAGTATATTCTTATAATGTTATTATTGGTTATATTTAGGGTTGATTCGGTTTTCTTCTATTATCCTTTCTATTTGTTCTTTTTAGGTTTCTTTCATTTTTTTCCTTCTGTTGATTTGTTAGTCTTGCCTTTGTTTCTGTCTTTTCTGGTTACCCTAGGAATAGTAACATACTTACCAGTGTATTTACATCTGAAGCCAGCCAGTGTGTTGACAGTGCTCCTGGATGACAGGCCCTCAGATCACTTAGACTGTTTACCCCTCTCCCATCTAGAAGTTCCCTCAGCGTGAGTCTGTGGTGAAGAACTCTGTTTTTGTTTGTCTGAAAATATCTTTATTTGACCTTGATTCTTTAAATACTGTATATTTTCTCCAGGTTTCCAGTAATTTCTTTCAGCACATGAAGCTGTCATTCCACTGTTTTCTGGCCTCCACTGCCTATTGTGAAGTCAGCAGTGGTCTGTCACTTCTTTAAAGGTAATGGCTCTTTTTTTCCACTGCTGCTTTTAAGATTTTGTCTTTGCTTTTCTGCAGCTCACTATACTAGGTCTAGGGCTGGATTTCTTTTTATTTATCCTGTTTGGGATTTGTTGGGATTCATGCATCTGTGCATTGCTGTCTTTTATCAGTTCTAGAAAATTCTTGGCCATTATCTCTTCAAATAAAACCCTTCTCATGCTCTCATCTTCTGAAACTATGATAAAGTGTATGTTTGACTTTGTCACCTTTCTCAGTTTACCTTCCATGTATTTTAACCTTTCTTCCATATTTTCCAGCTTTTTTTTTTTCTTTCTCCACTGCATTCTGGATAATTTCTTCTCATCTATCTTCCACTTCATTATTTTGCTGTGTCCACTCTGATGCTACATCCATTCATCCAAGTTTTTAATTTTGATGATTGTACTTTTCATTTCTAGGATTCCATTTAATTTTTATATCTGCTGTGTTCACTTTTTATAATTTTCTGTCTCCTGCAGATTTTCAAGTATGTCTATTTTTCTTTAAATAAAGTAAGCATGGATGTTTTATGATCTATATCTTACACAGTCATGCACTGTGTGGTGACATTTCGGTCAATGACAGACTGCATATACGACGGTGGTCCCATAAGATTAGCACCATGTAGCCTAGGTGTGCAGTAGACTCCACCACCTAGGTGTGTGTAAGCACACTCTATGATGTTCGCACGACGACGAAATCACCTCACGACGTATTTCTCAGAACATAACACCTGTCATTAAGTGACGCATGTGGAGACTCTACATTACGTGACTCTACTTCCAACATGTTAAGTCTGGATGGATTTGTAATGTTTAATTGTGCTGGCTCTCACTCATGGTTCCCTGTTTTCTTGTGTACCTGGTTTGAAAAATAATTGTGTGAATCTCCCAAGACATGAAATGAAAGTGCCTTCCTCTAGAAAGGATTTACATTTATTTCTGCCTGGTGCTTAGGGGTACTTCCAGTGACTTCAAATTCATGCCTTGAGGTTTCATAGGCCACCCCTAGGATGTAGTTTGGGCTGCAGATCCTCAAGAGCTGGTGTTTACACGCTCTTTAGGGTGGACATGTTTTTCTAGGTCTGCTCAGCACCGAGGCAATGCTTGCCTACAGTCCTTTGAGTTTGGGGGAAGGGCAGGTTTACTTCCGGTTCGCCCTTACCCTGAGCTGTTAGCCCTTTGGGGTCACAGCCTTGTCCTCTGAGGCTTCCCGCTTTGGCTGGGCCCTGGGTTTTGACTGTGCCTTTTTCACACTGTGAGCCCTCAAAACCCTGCTCATTTTCACAGCTTCGTTTATTTGGATAGGTAGATGCCCCTGGGGGGAAAGGGACCTTCGATGTTCTGCTTCTCTCTTGCTTTTAGGATTTTGGCCTGGAAATTCTGTACTCTCTTGTAGTTCTTTGATGCTTCTATGGGGACTTAAAAAAAAATTTATCCCAGCACTTTAAAATAAAGTTTTTATTTTAGAATATCTTTAGAATTCTGGAAAAACTGAGCAGATAGTACAGAGGGTTCCCATATACCCCAGACCCAGTTTCCCCTATTATTAATATTTTACAACAATATGGTACATTTGTCACGATACACATTGTGATGAACCAAGATTTACACATTATTATTAACTAACGTCCATAATGTATTCGGATTTCCTTAGTTTTTGCCTCTTTCTCTTCCAGGATCCTATCCAGGATAACATTACCCTTACTCATTGTGTGTCCTTAGGCTCCTCTTGGCTGTGACAGTTTCTCAGACTTTCCTTGTTTTAGATGACCTTAACAGTTAAGACTACTAGTCAGGTATTTTGCAGAATCTGTTAAGACTTGTCAGATGTTTTCCCTTTGGTTAGACTGAGGTTACGTGCTTTTGGGAGGAAGACCACAGGTAAAGTGCCATTCTCATCGCTTCGTGTCAGGGGCGCATGATCTCAAGATGACGTCACTTGGCTGAGGTAGTGTCTTGTCAGCTTCTCCACTGGTGGGTTTTTTTGCCCTGTCCACGCTGGATGTGCTCTTTGGAAGGAAGTCACTGTGTGCTGCTTACACCTAAGGAACGAGGAATTATGCTTCACCTCCTTGAGGGCAGAATATCTACAGAAATTACTTGGAATTCTACATGGGAAATTTCTAGTCCCTCCTATTTATTTGTATCAATATGGACTCATTAATATTTATACTTGGGATAATGGTCCAATACTACTTTATTCTGTTGGTCAGATTGTTCCAGCTTTGGCCATTCAGGGCTTCTTCAGTTGGCTCCTGTGTCCCTTTGACGTAGCCCTATCTTTTAACATTGTTGTTCTTGAGCACTTCTTTACTTTCCGGCACTAGTGTTCTCCAGGCACGTGTTGTCCATCTCCTGCCCCAGCCCTAGAATCAACCATTTTTCCAAGAAGACTTGATTCCTTTGATTGGAGATGGCATTAGAAACCTAAAACTGGGAGCTAAGTGTGCTCATTGCTACTGGAGTGTTCCTGCTCTTCAGCCCTCCCGGTGCAAGGACATACATGTGTACACACGTGTAACTAGAAATATTTCTATACGGAATCATCTGTATCGATATTAAGCTAAATATGAGTTGATCCTAGTGTCTACAACTATAGTTCATTATCACATGGATCATTCTAGCCTTCTCCCCTTGCTTTTTGGTAACCTCTCACTCCAGTAGCAAGAAAACTGGCTCCCACCATCTACCATCTATATCACAGCATCTTCAGCAACTATCATTACTGGAACGTTACAAAGAACAAACTTCCTTCTGTTTTTTAAAACGAATTGTAGATTATACAAACTGCACTTGAATATTTCACAGGGCAGACAACATATATTGGACACCATTCCTTGCTAGTTTACACAGATCTACTTTGTGTTTTTTGAAGGCTGCATAATATTCCACAATATGCATGTTCTTAGTTTATTCAGCATCTTACCTATTGATGGGCATCCAGGTTATTTCCAATCTTTTGCTACAACAGTGCAGCAGGATTGTTTGTTTTTGTGAACATGTGGGAGGATTTCACCAAAGTGAAGGGCTTATCTAAGGGTATGGATGTTAACAAATCTCATAGATAGTGTCAAATTACCTTCCAAAGATTGGGCCAATTTATATTCTTACCTGATATCAGCGTGAGTACCTGTTTCCTAATGCCAGCTGCAAAGGAGAGATCAATATCAAAGTTTGGTCTTTGCCAATTACATGTGAAGGGAAGTCACTCTGTCACGTGCATAGCAAATTATTTTCCTAACTCAGGTGTATTCTATTCTGAAATTTTTACATTTTTATGTAGTCAATTATTCACTCTTCTTCCAGGATTTTGTATCATGCTTAGAAAGGCTTTCATCTCCCATATTTTCTCCTTGCACTTTTATTTTTATGGTTTACTTAAAAAAAAAATCTCAGACATGCAAACATGCATAATGAACACTTACATACAGAGCACCCAAGCATTACTGAGAGGCAAAGCCCTGCCTGACCTTCCTCCTCTCACCCCACCACCTCCCTCCTGAAACTAATCAGTATCCAACTCGCCATTTCCCATCGCTGTGGCTGGTCTCTGTGAACTCGTTACTGATCCGTTTGCTACTACCCCAAACAGAGGTCAGGAGCTTGCAGCTAAACGTAAATTCACCTCCTGTTTAACTGACTTTTTTTTGTTGTGGCGAGACTTTCTCATAAAGGAAGCTGTGCGTTAAGGCTCTGGTGCACATGGCACAGACCGGCACTGGCCCATGGGCCACATTAGAGGCTATTACATAGTATTGCTTTGCATATTTTAAACCTGATATACACTGCACTTGGTTTCACTGTGCAGGGAGATTTCTCCCTCGATACCTGCAGTTCTAGTTTATTAATTTTCCTTGCGTTGAGCGTGATTTTAATATGCCTCAAATGTACTTACCATTTTCCTGCTGCTGTTGGTCACTGAGGTTGTTTCCAGTACTTTTCTCTTATAAACATCCTGGTATAGCTCTCCCAGCAGGTGAGGGATTCTCGCAGGTAAATCCAGGCGTGGACCTGCTGGGTTGTATGTTCAGAGCATCTGCAAGTTTACTAGCTGATACCCAGTTGTTCTGCAATGTAAGGAGGCCCCTTCTCCACACCCCTGGTATTAGAAGACCCATTTTTGGGTCAGTTGATGGGCACGAAATGGTATCTCATTATGATTTTAATTTGCCAGTGGGTTTGAACATCTTTTCATATTTATAAGCCATTCAAGTTTTGTTTATATCATTTAGCCATTTTTCTTTTGGGGGTATAGTTTAATTTTTTAAATCTTTTGATCCATTTGCAAATGATTGGGTGTAAGAGATACAACCAGATTTTTTCCAAGATGACCACTGACAGAATGAATAACCCAACTTTTACCTACTAAGCCAAAATGCCACCTTTCTCAAATAATGCATTTAATGACTATAGCTTTGTGTTTGAAAGGTTTGGTACACTTCCTTGCTACTCTTGCCTTTTCTTCCTTTGTCAGAACCAGTCTGTTCGATTAAAATGCCTGTTGGATTTTCATGTATCATTAATATATGAATTATATATCATTTGCATTAAGATATCAGTTCCCCTGAATTACCTCTCCTAAGAACAAGATGTTCCCAGACTCCAGCGTCACCCTTGCTGCTTTTTGTTCACTCCTAGGCACTCTCCCTTCTCTTACCTGATGGCAGCGACTCTCCAGGACAGTGCTAGGTAGTGGGCAGTAGTGGATGGTGAGTGTAATTCTGGTGTTTCCATACGTCTAGCTTATTTTTCATTACGTTATAGTATCCATAATTCCCATTTTATAAGTTTTTCCCTTTAAATCAAGAATGGATGTTGAATTTTATCAAATATTTTCCCCGTATCTACAGAGTCGATAAGGACTTGTATTTGTTTATTAGGTTTACATAATCAACTTACAGAATCATCCAACTATCACTACATCCGATTCTTTTTCTAAGTGATTTAAGAACCATCTTCGGGAATTCGGAAAATAGAGAAAACCCCACCCCAAACCCATCCCTCTCAGATAAGCACTAAATATTCATCAAATGAATGAATTCCAGTACCTGTTTCAGTTCTATTTCCTATATCTATTAACAAAAGGAATGTAGAATTTTACATTTTGCATCTGAACAGTATTATAAGCATCTCTCCATTGCTATAGTCTCCAAGCTGCTGACAACTTTTTAATCATGTTAATTATCTCTGAAAATCCCACTGATGACAGCTTTCCCCACACTTGAGGGGAGACAGTGGAGCCAGGGCAGGAAGCTCTTACAGATCTTGGGTCACACGAACAGACCTTCTACCACTCTGCTCTCCTACCCAGGAAATCAAGTCCAAGAACTTCCCGTTTTTTTAATCCACAGGAGGGCAAAACTGCTCAGGGTGCAGGCCTGGAGGCCCTCAGTGTACGTCACCCACCCCTCCCGCAGAACAGTCACCACCACCACACTGAACTTATTGTAGAATAGATTTATTTACCTGAAACCATGTCTGTGCAAACGCTTGTTACCAGCACAGAAATAAACAACTGATGTCTATTTACAGTCTAAAGTCAAACATGCGCTGTGATAAATTGATGTTTAGCATTTTATTAAGATAAATGCATCACAATATTTGTATTGCACCAACATCTGTCTACTGCTTCTGATTCATTAAATAAGTTACATTTAATACAGTGCAAAATAGCTGTTTGCACACTCAAAAAATAACTGAAGTTATGAACTGAAAGCCTACATTTTAACCTTTCAACACCTGTAGTGTTTTCAATAAATTTATAAATAAGCAAACTGTACAGGGCCAATTAAAAAGTAGCACATTTCAAAGACACCATAGCGAAATCTGGCTACTTACAACTGAAGGCATGCATTACAATTGAATATTGAATATTGTACATTTATATAAACTATGACATTTTTGCACAGAGAAATATGGAGACTTGGCTGATGGCTTCTAAGTTCTTGGATAAGGTTTCAAAACCTCATTCTTCTTGCAGCAAAGAAACCAAAATTCTCTGGAGAGGCTTTCTGATTCATTAAGCTAAATTATACATTTATAATTATTATTTTGATTTAAAAGCTAAAAACCCCATTGGTAATACATGTTTCCTCCACATAACACACAATGAGTTGGGGACTTTTTTCTACTTTTCTTTTCCCCCCAACATCAATCATGCAGAGGGCTGGTAGATGTGTTGCTAAAAACGCACATGCACGCAACCGAACACCCTTATATTTCTGCAAAATGGTTTAGGAAGCGGTTACTCCAGTATTGCTGAAAAGGAAAGAGAGAGGAAATCAGCTTTATGAAATATGGGGAAGAAATGTTAGAATAACTATTTAAGACTAAGATTAGTAGTGACAGATGAAAAGGAATATTCAGTTTGATCTTTTAAGATCTCAAGACCAGCATTTCTGATTAACTGTCCCTGAGGGGCTACCCACACAGGGTAGCATCTAGATGCACTGGCTCAGCAACACAGACCTTCATGTTGTCTGGCTACAGAGCAAAGGCCAACCCTGGCTCACAGAAGCATCCCACCAGGCAGACACTGAACTGCTTCAGGTATAACAGAAGTGAGAGGGGCAAGAGAAGAGCAAGTTCTCAGTTAGCAGTGCAGAAGGTAAGGAAGAAGCAGCAGAAGTGAGCAGTGTAGCAATCAGTGCCAAGCCTCTAGCTCCCTCCCCTTCCTTCGCTGGGGACCAGCCTCTGGGCTGCAGGCCCAACCCTGCCCAGTCCTAGAAGGGGAAGTGCTGTACCTCAGCTGCTTATCACCATTCCCTTTCAATAAAGAAGGCTGGAGATTACCCTCACTGTTAACTGCAGGGTGGTGGTTTTGACAGAATTGGATGGTTAATTAAAAAGGCATCAGATGCTGACTTAGCTCCTGGATACTGCAGACACAGCAGGCTCTGACTCCGGGCAGTGGGTAGGTGCTTGGCAGACATTGAGCTAACGCCTGTGGTTGCAGATATTCCTGAGGTCCGCCCACCACACGGACATTCAGGGGGCTGAGGCCCCAGTTTGAGGGTGATGTGGTAGCAGCTGCTTGTGAGGGAGAGGCTGGCAGTTGCCCTGTGAGCTCACGTAGCTCACCCTACAGAACACACCACCGCACTGTGCAGGGGCAGGGTGAGCTGCTGGGGTAGTTACCAGTTAGGGGATATGTGAAACGGCCATATTCCAGGCCAAGCTCTATCAGAGAGGCTGGGCGAGGCCTGAGGGATGGCAAAAGCAGAATGTTGACAGGATGGGCCTTTGGCCCACCTGCCCATCGGCAAAGAACTTGGAGCGAGTTTCAGGTAAGAAATGCCTGACAGCACATGCACGGTGGGTCTGAGGACGACACTGCCCCATTCTGTTACTGATGGCGGTAAAAGCAGAGTCCAACAGGGCCTTCCTGCAGGTGCTGGGCCCCTGCCGCTCACTGCAGGATGAGGCCTGAGGCCGGGCATGTTCCCACAGCAGCATGACTGCTGAGGAGGTGCCAATGCGGACATGTTTTCCAGTGGCAGGACCTGAAGCAGAGCGGACAAAGGGACTCTGATCGAGGCAGTGGGTCTTCCCCACTTCCAGCTGTCTGGGCTGAGGGAAGTGGGTGCCCCTGAAGCTGAGAAACCACAGGGCAAGAGTGGGCCCGGAGCCATCCGGGGCTGTGCATGTCTACTATAGCAGGCCACACCATTCAGCTTACTTTGTACAGGCCACTAAATCAAGGAACTGAGTCAGGAAAAGTTGACGATTTGGTTAGTTTGGTTTCCATTGAATAGCACACCACCTAACAAGCTTAGACATTCTGTTTTGGTGTGCAGCCAAGATGCACTCCTTGCATTTGATCCACTCAACCCATTTCTTTTTATGCCTCACGATACTAAAAACCAGCAAAACCTACCCCCCACACTGTCAAGCAAACTAACCTCCCTTCCTCTTAGAGAGGCCTCAGTGAGCCAGGCCAGGACCCTGCATTTACAGGCAGTCTCCATGTTCCACTTCCATCCCCTTACACTCAAAACCTCTGAACTTGGCAGCACCTTGTCCTGCTTGATACCCATTAACTTTCCCCCCAATTCTAAGCATTTATATCACATCTTCTGGCTGGCCCAGTAACCAGGGCTCAAATGCCTTCATGAGAACACTCAGCCTCACAGGGAGGGAGCTGCCAGCCCACTGAACACAAGGGAGGAGGCCGCCTCCACCCTGGTTAACGACTAGGCTGGTTGTTTGAGCCATGCCCTAATAACTGTGCTTTAATGTACCCTGGAGAGAGAAGACAAGTCTCAGCTGCAAAGGATGTGACCCAGAAGGTGAAAAAAGGTGGCCTATTTAAGACGAACCTATGGGTGCATGAGTTCACTGGCTTAGTTACTTGCTTTCACTAGCGTTTTAATGAACCAGGTAGCAAGGTTCTGGGAAGAGTTCTTGCAGCTAACAGATCAAAAGAACCACAAGAAGTTTTTGTGAATCCTTATCTCGGCACTAGCACAGGCGCAGTCCCTCAGCCTGTCAGTGTGACCAAAACGGAATGAGTTTCTCTCCTCCCACGCCCTCCCCGACGTCTGGTTGTGCCACTGTTCTAGGCGGTGTGTGGAGTCTACGGGCATCACACCTGGGGTCAGCTAACCCGACCCATGTGTGCACAGGTACCACACATTGTATGCCTGTTGCTCTCAGGGACAGTCATAGAACACTGCAGTTCATGACACAAGGAGCTTATTTGTTAGTGTCATACAGCTAACTCACTTGGCGGCAGTCACCTTCAGGCTAAAGCATCCAAGTTCCAGGGAATACTCACGTTAGTTGATGAATGTTGGAAGGCATTGGAGGAAAACACCACAGTTAGGACTGTTAATGACTTGTACACCGTTGGTAAGACTGATCTCGAACATGCGCAAACATTCATCATAGTGACGATGGTGGTGGTTAGTGCCACATTCAAATAAAAATAGTTCTATACAATATGTTCATCTGGTCATGTGCTATTTACAGATTTTACAAAACACATACACGCACATACACACACACACTTGCCCTTTATGTTCTCTACACCAGGCTAAAACAGGCCAGCAGAAACTTGCGTAAATGTATCACAGATGACAATTACTGCCTATACATTAAAAAAATCAAATTCCTACAACTACCTATGCAGCAGAACAGGATCCTTCTTCCCCTCAAGCAAAGTAAAACTAAAGTTCTGAGCTAACAAGTTAAGAGAAAGTTGGACACATCTATTAGATAGTTCAAGCTAAGCCAGTTAAGAGTTAAAAACAAGACAGTTATTTTTCTGTCCATTTAAAATGTTTTATTTTTCTTTTCCAACTAGATTGTGAAGTGCCACTGAAATAGGCGATGTTGGCAAAACAATGTCTGTTACAATAAAATACATTAGACATTTAAATAAATAACCTTAAAAACTATGTGAGGGGACACGAGCCCAGTCGATTGAATCTGGAACAATGTTTTCTGCACAAGCGAGAACAGGCATACCTCTTGTTAAGACTGATGTAAACAGAACCATCGAAACCCTACAGGAGAAAGCAGCCGAGCGGGGCTTGGAGTAGGGAATGGGGGTGGAGGTGAAAGAGGGCTGAGAGGGGTGAGGGGAGTGGCAAACCAAAAAATACTGACTGAGGTAGCAGTACTCTGCTCAGTGCAGAAAAATTGGCTTATGAATAAAAATTAGACTGTGATCTCAGATTAAATCCAGATGATCATGCAAAAGACACAATACATGCTGTTTAGTTTTAGAAAAAAACCACACACATTCATTTCCTAAAATCTGCTGCCAATTAATTTGCTGACAATGTCTGCTGGCTCAACTATTTTTTTTTATACAAGGATGAGTATTAAACAGAACACTGTACATGCTTTTTCATCTACAAAAAAATATTTGCATAAAATAGTGTTAGTTCTCTGTACATGTCAATGGACACTTTAATTATGTGTATAAAAAAGGAAAATCTTGCCCCACTGGAGTCAGAAAAAGCGAAACAAAATCTAGAGTATGAAACCTTCACCAGCCAATATGTTCATGTGAAAATTCAGCAGAAGTAGACAGTTGCTTTAAACAATAAAAAATTAATTGATTAAGTTAAACATCTTCGTTATGTAAGACTGCCAGTCAAGACCAAAACATATCACTAAAGTTAGTGTCTGTGCTATAGACCCAGACCACCAGGGGCACTGCGAGCAGCACAAACGGCCAGGAAATCCCATCGGTGCATGCCGACAACGGGCAGGATTTGGTGGCAGGCTGCACACACTCTTTACCAGGTTCCAGGTAGTTGCGGGCCACAAACTTGAGCGTCTCATCCATTAGAATCACAGGCAAGGAGATTTTCAGCACCATCAGCCACTGGGTCAAATTCAGCGGTGTGATCTGGAAGATAAGCTGAAACACAAAGAAGCCTCATCAGGCTTCCAGACTTGCTGGAGAGGCAGCCAGGCCCCAGCCCGATCCCACCACCACTTACAGGCAAAGGCTCCACATAGAGGATTAAGAAGTGGAGTGACATGGACAGGCAGATGGAGCCCACAAGCCAGATATTCTCCCAGGGGGGCATCCTCAGCAGGGACTGGTTTTCAGACAAGCTGCAAAACAAGGAGAGGTACATGAAATATGCCTGCAAAAAAGGCAAAGGCATATGTCACAAGTGATAAGACTGTTCAGAACTACGCTTCAATAAGGCAGCAGCTAACCTGGCATTGCCGACTGACCTAATTCTACTCATGTTTCTCCTGGGGCAAAGTTAAGGAAGAATGTTCAGATGTAGGACAAACTTCCAATTTTAAATCTAGGCTTCGGCACAGCAGATTCCATTTCACTGGCCTCTAAGCTGCTCTCAATTGCCTTTGACACTTAGACTATTACGAATTTTCCATTTTTGTCACTGGCTCAATTGGGTGATACCATGTGTCTCAATGCTAAAGGGCAAGAGTTCCTTCCCTGTGGGCACTGGCACACAGAGGTACTGAAATCCCTATTTTTGGCCTCTACTGTCTCTTAAGGAACATGTGGCTAAGCACTCCCCCTACTTCCTGGAGGTGATGACGACTTAAGCTTTTAAAACTGGTGCTGCTTGTTCTCCTTTGTTTTGGGGAGGGAAGAGCTTTCCTGTGATCTTCAATCAACCATGATACACACACACAATCTCCCAGTGCCCTCGTTGTCAGAGCTCTTGCCCTAGCTTGCCAAGAAGACTCACTGACCTGTTGAGGGCGTTACACATCTCTATGGTTACTAGAACAGAGAGTGCCATTGTCATTGGGTACGGGGATTCAAAGACTGCACAATCCACTCCTTCAAAGTCTGGGTTGTCTTCTTTACACTGTAGGAAATGACTCTGCAATAAAAGCCCAATTAAGTTCCTGATCAGCCAAGTACATTTCCAAGTCCACACACCAATTCCACACTAAGCCCAGAACACACGAGATCTCACCCCATTTCCGAGAGAAGCCCTGGTCCTTCAGAATAAGCTTAAATGCAACTGCTTATTGTTGGAACCTTAAGATTATTTGACAAACACCCAAACCACAGAAAGCTCAAGGACAACCTTGTTTGTGAGGGCTTACAATGCTTTGCATCTAAGGTACAGAAAGAAAGGTGACTACACACCAGCTGGTAGAAGGACACTCTTGGACCACCGTCAGCAGCAATGAACCACCATGCAGCAGCACCCACGGTAGCAGCGCCGACGTAACCTGGGAACAAACAAACATCATGACGCTGACACACACGGGGTTTGCAGCCTGCAGCTTCCACCGCAGGTGTTGCCTTGTGGGCCAATCCCCAGGACAGAGATGAAAGACATGGTGTGTCGGTGATATAACTGAAGCCTGTGCTGCCACTAGCAACTGCTCACTCACATCAGCCAAAGGAGCTAGATGGAGGGTTTCTGCAAGGGAAAGGGGTGTCTGTGGTACAGAAGAACCAAGCAACTTTTCCTCCAGAATTTGTGATAAAAAATACCTGTTGGAATTGGTAGGACCTTTACACTAGCCACGCCCTTCTCTAATCAGCAGCCAATATGTTAAGGCTGCAGGGATGTGTCTTCCACAGAAAGCCATGCCGTGTTGGAGGACCAGATCACACCATCCATGATTTTTAGGCAAACTGATGCTACCAGTTGTACACTAATTTATTTGCTCCATCAAAGTCCTGGCAGAATGTCTATATGAAAACACTGTTAGAGCAGTTCATGCAGAACACTGAGCAACACGGCAATGCCCGAAGCTGAGTCTGGGACCACCCCCCTCAACCAATTACCTTTGAATTCATCAAGTTTATAACAAGGAAGCAACAAGGGTTAGTGAAGAACAAGAGAATGTCCCAGTGTGGAAGCCTCCACCAAAAGACACAAGCGCACACACCCTTTCACCCAGCAATGACAATGGAGCAGCGGGCAGCTGGTGCACAGGGAGGAGGCGGCAGCTGTACATGTGCTAACATGGAATTACCCAACAAATAGGGAGAAATACAAAGACAGGGTCCGGCATGCAGGTGTGTAGAGCATGCCATTGCTTATGAAAATACATACATAAACTGTATCTATTTGCTAGAGTATCTCTGCAAACGCTTATGAGAAACTGTTAACGTTGGAGGGGAGCTGACTGGCTGAGAGCCTTCCCACCTTATGCCATGGTGTGCTTTTTGAATCTGAAGTCATGTGAATGTATTAAAACCTTTCTATGGGACCCTAGCAAGGTCATTTAACCTCTCTGGGCCTCATTTTCCTAACCTGTGATAACGGAGAAGCGGCACCCGGGTTAGGAAGATGAGGTCTACACAGATGACATATGGAGAAGAACCTGACCCGTGCCCAGGGCCCTGTGCATTTATCAAACATCGCTGATAAACACAGAAAATCCCTTCTCTCGCTTAGGGAAAGGGGGCCTCAGTTTCATATTTTGATGATGATGTATCACCTGAGTTGTCTCTGTATCCCTGTGCCCACAGGTTAAATCTGAAAACCTCCTTCACAAAGGCTCAAGGACAAGGACTAGCTTCACTGTAAATTGGATATACAGTTCATGACACTGCAAGAAGGCAGCCTCCATTTTTTGCTACCCTAATATGGGAATAGAAGAAGAATGTGTTTTTAAGGGGTGAATTTACAAAATTTTGACTCACATTTTGTTGAAAAATCAACAATATAAAAAACTGTACTCACAGCCAATAGCCAGGTAACGGAAAAAGAGCCATCCACTAATCAGTGGTTCCTTTGGGTTCCGAGGTGGCTTGTTCATGATGTCCAGATCAGGAGGGTTGAACCCCAGTGCGGTGGCAGGCAGGCCATCTGTCACGAGATTGACCCAGAGCAGCTGGACAGGAATTAAAGCCTCAGGAAATCCAAGGGCCGCTGTCAGGAAAATACTGTTTCCACCCAAGGAAAGAGGAGAAAGACCCCAAATTATTTTTGGTCACTATTTAAATAGCATCACCACCTCCTCCTCCTCCATAAAAATCAATGGACAGTGACAATGATTGCTTGAAATAACTTTTTTTGGCAATCATAAAACATTTATTATATCCAATTTCAAATTAAAGTTAACTTTTAGAAGGCCAAGAATTTTGTTACTTTATGTAGTTAAACTCATCTTATGTTCAAGGGCATCCTTTGCACACTGGGGCAGCTGCAGACAGTCCTTCCGAGAGCTGGAAGTACCTCTGTCCACTCAAGGGCTTTTCGTCTCGCCCAGCCCTCCCTCCCAACTCGCAAAGACCAAAGCTGCTGCCATATGAAGAGCAAATCCGGAAAAGCGGTCATCACAAGCCCTGATTTTAGATAAAGGAATACAAGTTATCTGTCAGAGGGACCCACCAGACAACCTCCCCCACATTCGATGAGATGAGGTAGCGGATGAACTGCTTCATGTTGTTGTATATTGCCCGCCCCTCCTCAACGGCAGCCACGATAGTGGAGAAGTTGTCATCAGCCAGGACCATCTCAGAGGCGGTTTTAGCCACTGCGGTGCCAGAGCCCATGGCAATGCCAATCTCGGATTTCTTCAGAGCAGGAGCATCATTCACACCATCCCCAGTCTGAAAGGGAACCCGAAGATTGGTTTACACACACCTGACGCCTCACACACACATCCCGGACAAAGGCTCAGCCATCCTGAAGCAAGGGAAATGAATGGAGCTGGAAACAAATGGGCCTCTGGGCAGAAGAGTTAGAAGAGAATTTTTGTTTTTATAAGTTGGTGTCACAAAACACATTTTACCTGGGAAATGTAAAACTGCCAAATAAGCTTACCAAAGAGACTTCAGAGGGAAGTGGAATCAAGGGGATTTTAAATTTGTATTATTCTTTTTAAATCTGTATTATTCTTCTGTTTTTTTTTGGTGAGGAAGATTGGCTCTGAGCTAATATCCATACCCATCCTCCTCTATTTTGTATGTGGGACGCTGCCACAGCATGGCTTGACGAGCAATACATAGATCTGCGCCCAGGATCTGAACCTGCGAACCCCGGGCCGCTGATGCAGAGCACACAAACTTAACCACTACACCACTGGACCGGCGTGTGTTATTTTTTTTACAAAACAAAAAAACCTACATGGCAGTCAAGATGAAGTACTTGTGTCCACATGGATAACCTTCAAGTAGAATAGGTACAGACTGCAAAAATATGTAAACTATGCCATTTATAAATGTCAAAAATACTAAATATTGTCTACAGATAGAAAACTATCATTCCCACATACGTTTCTTATACTTTTACTAAACACCCAATCTCAAATTCAGAAAGGTGGTTCCTTCTGGGAAGAGAAGGGAAGGGAGAGGAAGGAGGGAGGAGTATACCTGTAATATTTGGTTTCAAACAACGAAACTAAAATTTTTTTTAAGTAAAGTTTTATAGACAAGCAAGAGAAAGCAAATATAATACACTGTTAACATGTCTGGGTGAAAAATCAAGTGAGGGGAAGAATACGAAAAATGCTCCATCAACAGGCAGCTCTCACAGAATCCTTTACCAGTACATATGATTTCAGGTAGGGTTATCCAAAGTGGGGGTGATAACACAGATTAGTTATATCCTGAATCAGTCTTTAGAAAACCTGAGGTACAAACACGCATACTTTAACCAAGACAAAGACTAGATACCACCACATATTTCCCCTGTAACTGATTCGGAAGGCACTTCTAGGTCTTAAACTACTCTAGAATCTTCCCTGCATGCAACATACAGCATGCTAGCTACTGGTCAACAGAATCCTAGAGAAACAGCCCAGATCATAACAAAAATCTAGAAATTCCAATCCTGGGAGCTATTCCTAAAAATTTAACAGTCAAATTTAGAATCTGTTGTGTTTGTGTAGTATGAGTCACCTGTACATGTCCAAAGACACTCACCATAGCTGTAATCTCATCAAAAGACTGAAGAAATTCTACAATTTTAGACTTGTGGGAAGGTTCAACTCGAGCAAAACAGCGGGCATTCAAGCAGGCATCTCTCTGGGCTGAAGGATTGAGCTCGTCAAACTCCCGACCTGTAAAAGCCTTTGACGTCACATCCTCGTCCTGCCTGAAGATGCCAATGCGGCGACAGATGGCCACAGCAGTGCCCTTGTTGTCCCCTGTGATCATGATGACCCGGATGCCTGCTTGCCGGCAGAGCTTCACAGAAGAGGCCACTTCAATTCTTGGAGGGTCCAGCATGCCCACGCAGCCAACGAAAGTCAGATTGGTCTACAGCAAAAGAATCACTTTATGTTTAAACAGGAAATTCTGGTTTTTCCCCTGGTGTGGACTAAGGACCAGTTATACATTGAGAAGAAAGGTTTCTGTGTTTTCTCATGATAAATTCTCTAACTTTGACTCTTACCTAAGATTAACATTCACACTACTGATATAAATCCAATTAAAAATAGTATTAATTCTAATTAATCGGAAATGACTAAAAATATCACTACCTTCTTGTTACCCAATCATTCTTTCACTTTCATAATGATGATATTCTGAAATGAGGAAAAAAACACAGTGAGGAATAAGAGCACTTTGATATTGGGCACTTTAGTGGCCCATTGTACCAAAGCTTGTTCCTTTCATTCAGCACTTCAGGAAGTTACATACCTGATAAGAAAGAATTCTATGAACAGAAAAGTAGAAAGAATCTCTCAACTTGGATATTTTGACCTTCAATAACTAATGAATGTTTTAGAAATGTTCCCAATTTTTAAAATATCTTAGTTTACCAAAGAGTTGCAAATAGGTTTTACAATTTAGCTCGTCTTGATGATTCTACTTTGAAAGTAACAGATTTGTATTAAATTGCTAATGATATATGTTTGAAGCAGCAACCTAAATTATAATGGTAATGCATTTGGCCTGCAGAAAAACAAATAACCACACCTCTTTCTTGGCAGAAGCAAGACTCATCTGACCTTTTACTGAAGGAGTGCTGTTTAAACACAATGAATGTGCAGGATGTGGGTGAATAAACTTTTCATTAGCTAACCTCATATTTAATAAAGTTGGCAGAGTCCTCAAGGTTCATTTCTTCTCTTCTCAGCGGGTTGTCATGAGTGGCCAGAGCCAGGCACCGTAGTGTATCGCTGCCACTGCCCCATTCCCGAATGACAGACATGATCTTCTGTTTGACTCCAGGGATCATAGGGACTTTAGTACTTCCAACTCGAATGTGGGTGCACCTGTCAATGACACCTTCAGGAGCACCCTGAAAATGTTACACATTTAGATCAACAATTTTATTTATTGGTTCACCCAGGATCCTAATCCTGGTAAGAACATCTCAATCACAATCTGCCATACTCACCTTCACAAACATTTTACTCATCGATGTCCGGCTGGGTTTGTTTGGTGTACAATAAACTGACATTGATTTTCTATCACGTGAAAACTCGAGAGTAAATTCTTTTTTCATCAACTGTTTAATGACCTATAAAGAGAACATACATGGAATACTATTAGATAATTTCTGTAAATTTTTCACTTGTTCAACAAATATTCACTAAGCACCTGTTAAGTAACGAGCACTGGGGATATAGCAACGGGCAATGAACAAACAAACAAGTTCTCACCCTCATGAAACTTGCTCTCTAGTTTGGAAAAGAGACTAGAATCTAGATTACAGTAACTGCTATGGAGAAAAAACATTTTTAAGGCAGGGAAGGGGGACAGAAAAATCATGTATTTACAGATTGCAATTTTACATAAAGTGGTCAGAAGAAGGGAACATTTGAGTGAAAACATGAAGAATGTGGGAGTATGAGCAGAGAGAAGTGCAGGCTGGTGTGACCTGGCATGTTTCAAGGAGCCTCCAGGACAATGTGGCTGGAACAAAGTTTGCAAGAGAGAAAGAGGTGCGAGGTACAAGGGCAGGGGGTGGCAGAGGCAGGTTGTAGGATCTTGAAAGTCACTGTAAGGCAACTCGCTTTTGTAACAAGTGAAAACAGGGAGACAGTGGAGAGTTTCAAGCTCTTGGCAGTTGTGTTAAGAATTAGCTGAAAGGGGGCAAGGAACACCACTTAATACAAATAATCCAAGAGATGATGGTGACCTGGACCAGGGCAATAGCCCTGGAGGTGAACAGAAGTGGTCCAGAGCACTGCTGCCCCCAAGAAGTTTCTACAGTGATGGAAATCAGTTCTATCAGTGCCGTTCATGTAGTTGTCACATGGCTACTAAGCACTTGAAGTGGGGCTAGTACACTTGAGGAACTATTATTTTAAGTAAATAGCTTTAGGTAGCTAATAGATACTACAATAAACCAGCACATTGACAGTATTTAAAATCACGAGACCAGAAGAGATCATGGGAGTAACTGCAGACAGAAAAGGTCAAGGACTGGGCCCTGGGGAGGAGGTGGGGAGGGGAAGGACAGGGAGAGAGAACCAGTGAAGGATTATTTCAAGGAGGCAGAGACTGACAGGATCAAGTAACAGCTCAGGTAAAACAAGGACTGAGAATTAACCTTTAGATTTAGATTCTGTTGGATTGTCTATGTACACAATCATATTATCTACAAAATATACTTTATCCTTTACAATTTTTATCTTCGATTTCTTTCTCTTGCCTTATTGCATGGACTAGGACTGCCAGTACAACACTGAATAGAAATGGTGCGAGTGGAAACTCTTGTGCTGCTATAAGCATGATGTTAACAGAGGCTTTGTGTCAATACGCCATTAGCTTTAAAACAAGTTTGCTGAGCTTTTTTCATGAAGAGAAATAAAATTTTATCAGATGCCTTTTCTGCATATTATGGCTTTCCACCTTTATTCAATTATGTGGTGAATTACACTGATTCCCCTGCCATTCAGACACATATCTAATGATAACTGTAGACATCCCAAAGAACCCCAGCATCCAATGTAGGCAGTTACGAGTGGACTAAAGTCTGTGGGCTGGCTCAGCCAGGCTGGGTATACTGTAGCTGTCCTCTCAGCTAGAGCTGCCTCCAGCAGCAAAAGGACAATCACCATGAATTGTGCATTATGTGACTCATATGCTTTTCTCATGTGTTTAGTTTCCATTAAGCATTTGTACCAATAACTCTAGGAAGATTGAAGGAATGTGTAGTGATTCTGAGTAAGGTGTGGACCCAGGCACCAGATATATCCTGGGGGGAGAAAAGAACAAAGCTGTGTATTTCATTATCAGGACAGTCAAGAGTGGAGGTCCTGTCTAAACAGGCTACAAGGCCTTAAAAAGCTGGGTCCTGCCCTCTGTCTCTGAACTGCGAAAGCTTCTTGCTTTCTAGGGGGTGGGTAGCATGAGCCCGTATCTGGGAATTTTCAGTGAGTGAGCATCATGAGTCGCTTCTGATCCTTTCGCTCAGCTGTTGTGGCAAAGAAGTGAGGCAGAGGCGGCCAGGCAACAAGAAAATGCTTAGTCTGCAGACAAGAGAAGGAACAGTCTGCCCTTATCTGTGGTCATCATTACAGTTAATGCACCGCTTCTAAACTCCAGTGGTACCTGTCTCCCTTTACTGAGTAGTTACAGGTGTAGAATCAAACAATTCTACATCTCAGCCTCTGTGAAGCTGAGTCTTCAGCTTGCCTCTGAGGGAGTTAGTCAGACAATGTAGCTTTGCAAGGATCGGCCTCCTACTTACTAACAGTGCTCTATAACGGAGACAAGGGGCTTTGACTTCTTGTTTTATGGAAGCCGCACAGGTTGGGACAGAAGGTCATAGGAACTGCCCAAGACCCTCGTGGCCATAACACTGCTAGTTCTGAAGCATGAATCAGTCTACTATGAGAAAGTCTATACTTCAGCTGAGACATCCTCCATCCTGGTGTGCATTTTATTTTCTCAGGACAATATAAAGGCAAAATGATGCAAAGGAAAAAAAGGGTGCTGGAGCGGGTGTCCAGTTTTGCCCCGCACCGTGAGACTGTACACAAGTCATAGAAGGCCTCAATTTCCCTGTGTCCGACTGAAATCCCTTTCACAGCCTGAGATTTGGTGTGGTCACTAAAATGCTTAAATAGCTGAGGTCCTTAAGAAAATAGATGCACTCTTTCTCCCCCACCTTAGGGCGGATGTGACAAGTGTGGTACTACCATATCCTCCCCAATAGCACACTGCCTCCTGATCTGCCCTGGCTTCCCAAGGAAGGATGAAAGAAAGGGTTTGTAACATATAAAGCATAAATGTAGTGACAGTTCACCATTTAGTAGATATGAGCCTTGCTTTTGCATAACAACTAGAAAAGGCTATATTTTTACCTCCCACTTCTTATTCCACCAGGGAACCCTAGCTAAGAACAAAGAAGTACTACAAAGAGTTGCCTCAAGTACCCATTGGCAGCCATTTGGTGATGACAGGTACGTCTGACACTATAAGAGACGTGCAGCAGAACTTAATTCTGTAGGAATCCAAGCTCCAAGGCTGGTAGGCAGCAGGTTCTGGGAATTGCTCTGGGGGACCCACTGTAAGATCTTGTAACTGTGTAGACCCTGGACTGCATAAAGATGGTGTTGACCCTGGTGCAGAGGGGCTGGTGTGTTCCCAGGATGGTGGCTTATCAGTGGGTGGGACCAGACAGAGACTTTGGGGCCTGACTTGTCTCCTTCTGATGTCTCTTCTGCTTGGCTGCTGTGAGGACAATCATAGTCTCTTCTCAATGAACCTTCTCTGGCTTCAGTCGTTCCCATTCCCAAGTTTCCTTAGCTTGCTTCTTGGCCTCATGTTTCTTCTTTACCTCTTGTTCTACTTCCACCTGCTGCTGCCTGTCACTCCTGATCTTCATGTATTGTAACTCTTGTTTGCACTCTCCTTCTCATCCAAGCTCTCACTCACCACTCTGGCCAGGACAAAGGAGGTTATCACTGAGGTCCATTCAGCCAGCATCACTGTGACCAGAAACAAGCAGCTGGTCAGCAGTAAGCTGCTGAGGTTCACCTCAGCAACCTGAAAGAGGTCCCTGTCAAGGAGTTGCCCTCCCAGAGGCCACCATGATGGATCTGTCCTGCAATAAAATGCCACTGGATTCTGTGGCCTCACATGCTTGGGGAAGCTAGACCTGAGTAAGACAATCTGTAACAGCTGCTGGGAGATATTGACCATCTGGTCAGCCTTCAGCACCTGGATCTTCTCAACAGACTGGTCAATCCTATCCTGCCTGCCACTTTGCTCAGCCCAGCAATCCTGGCTCAAAGGCTCTGACAGGCAGGAGGAAAGGGACTGAGGGGCTACACATTTGTCCAGTGTTCTTACAGCTAACAGACATACCTGCACCCTCCACCACAACACTGACTGATGTTTGTTAAGCTGCCCTGGTAGTCATGGCAGTTCTGCTTGGAAATAACACGTTATAGTTTTAATACATTACTAGACTTGATTTGCTAATGTGTTGAGAATCTTGACATCTGTATTATGAAGGGTATCAGTTTGTAACTTCATTTTCTTGTCACATCCACGTCAGGTTTTGGTATCAGAGTTTTGCTGGCCTCATCAAATGAGTTGAGAAAGGTTTCATTTTACTCTTTCTCGTAGTCTAGGTAAAATGGGTATTTATTTCTTAACTGTTTGTAGTCTGTGTAAAACTGGCATTTCTTTCTTAAGTGTTTGGCAGAATTAGGCCTGGTGACTTTTTCTGGGGGTAGATTTTTAATTACAGATTCAATTAATTTAACAGATAAGGATTATTCCATTTTTCTTGTGTCAGTTTAGGAAGTTGTGTTACTGAAGGGATTTGTCAATTTCTTCTATACTGTCCAATTTATTGGTATTGAATTGTTCATAATAGGTTTCTGATCTTGTCTATTATTTCCCTTCTACTTGTATTTAATTTGCTGCTTTTCTCTTTTCTTCAGATGGAAGCTTTTATCATTGGTTTTTAACCTTCTTTTCTAATATGTGCACTTAAAGCTATATATTTCCCTTGAAATGATGCTTTAGCCACATCCTCTAATTTTCATATGGTATGTTTTCAATATTGTTTAGTTCAAACTATTTTCTAATTTTCCACTATGGTATCTTCTTTCACCCATGGATTAAAGAGTGTTTAGCTTCAAAACATTTGGAGAATTCGCTAGTTATCTTTTTGTTATTGATTTTTAGTTTAATTCTATTGTGATGGTTATACAGAAACTGTCTATGATTTCAATCCTTTGCACTTCTGTTGAGTCTTGCTTCATGGACCAACAATACAGTCTATTTTGGCAAACATTCCTGATGCATTTGAAAAGCATATTAGAAGTAGCATAATAGAAATAAGGATTAGGTTGAGTATATTTACAGTGTCGTTCAAATCTTCCATATCCTTACCGAGTTTTTTCTAATCAGAACTGCTTGTTCTATCAATCAAGATAGATATGTTAAAATCTCTGACTCTAACTGTAGATTTATCTATTTTGCCTTTTATTTCTGTCAATTTTTGCTTCATGTATTTTAAATGTACTATTAGGTATATACACATAAATGATTTGACCATTTTTATTTAGCACAAGGTCATGGGCAACTTTGACAAGAGGTTCTGATAGACTGGACGAGGCAAAAGCTTGACTGGAGTGAGTTCAAGAAAATGGGAGGTGTGAAACAAGATAATACATAAAAAACAGCTTTTGAGAAGTTTTACTGCAAAAGAAAAGAAGTAGGGGGCTGAAGTGGGCAGTAAAGTCAAAAGAAAGTTTTAAGATAAACATACTGTTATTTCTTCTATGCCTATGAAGAAGATCCAGTAGAGACAGAATATCGATAATGCAGGAGAGAGATGTTAGGACTTAACTGCACAAGGAGCAGCTGGTTTTTGCTAGGAGCAAGGACAGTCCATTCACAGCACCAAGGGAGAAGTCAGACCTTATGGACACAAATGGTTTCTTGTGGAAATTACCTATTGATTACTTTTATTTCCTTGGTCAAATAGATAGCCGGATCATTTTACTTGAGAATGACTATGGGGAGGAGATATTACAAGTCTGAGGAGATAAGGTAATATACTTAGTTGTCTAAGATAGTAGGAGAGTGAATGGATTAAGGATATATGGTTTGAGTGATGGGCAGCGTGAACAATACACAAAGCTCGATACTGACCGAGTTGCAGGCATTTGCTCTTTCTATTTTAGAAAGACCCTTCAATTCAGTATCAAATACGTTCATCTTCTCTACCAGGCAAGTGAGAGCTGTCTCTGTGGCTTCGCCAACTTTTTCATACACACCCTTCGCCTGTATTGGTCAAAGGCACAGAAAATGCAAAAAGGGAAAAGTAGTAAACAAGTAAATTTCTTCTCAATAAGACTTTTTTCTATAGGAGGACAACCTGTTTCCCACTGCATCATTATTCTATGGGCCATTTTTATCCTATTCTGGAGCACATGGTCCAGATAATTAAAAATATACTCAAAGCACAGGCATGCATTTTATCTTATTCTAATAATTAGATTTTTCATTTCCCTTAACTATATAAGAAGCCACTAATCACCATATTAATTCAAATAGAGCTTTCAAATAGTATTTGTAATTCCATGTCATTACTTATCATTATACAGAGTTTACATTGTTTCTGATGGGGACTGACTTGCCTTTTAGATAGAAACCAAAGGATTTGTCTCCCTTTTTATAATTAAAAAGGGAGTAAAAAAGGTTTTCTATTGGTTAAATTCTATATCATTATTTTACCATCACCATCATCAAAACAACCATCTAAGCCTCAGTCTGTCCTCAAGGATATCTTAAAAAGCAAGATTGATACCCTGGACTTTCAGGAAAACATTTTCTTTCCTGAGTTTTATTTATTTATAGTAACCAAACTATAAACAGCCGAGAACATGATGTATACTACAACTCTTAGTTAAGTAACCGCAATGCTCAGTCAGAGGATGTATGAAAGGCTCTCAGCTTTCTTTGGCTAGGTCATGCTGACTCTGATGGAGATAGGCTCTTGAATGGAAAGGGGAAATAAAATCAGGAACCCTTACTCTCAAAAGGGAGGAAGGAAGGCTGGATTTTCATTCCACCCTCCCCACCCTTGAACTAGGAACAGCCAGGTCTGGTTTCTCATTTATGGAGTCTTACCTCATTGTAATCCAAAGCAGAGTCATTACAAAGAGCACAAATTGTTGCCAATTCTACAAGACCATCATATTGATGACATTTCACTGGTTTATCATCTTTATGCCTATCAAAAGAAAAAAAACTCAGAGCACAGTGTGGTCATCTCTACTATTTTTATTTAATTATTTAATAATATAAATAGAATTTGTGGACAACAGACTGGCATGTATTCAAAAGAATTGAGTGATAGCTCTTAGAAATCTGATGCTGGAGACAATAAGAGAATGTGCCTCTGATATCAGGAATCAATGGGTAAAGATCATAAATTTCTCCACCACTGGTATCAAAAAAGAACAAACAGAAATCGCACCTGAAAATTTAGGCTTCATATGAGAGCTAAATAAAGATGAATAAGGTCACTGGCTTATGACCTGTTTTTTCTCTTGAAGTGTGCATTTTATATATACATATATATATATTTTTTTTAATTTACTACCTCAGTAACTAACGACATGAGCCACATTCAGAAAACTGTCTCAACTTTTTAGATACACTGCAAATCTAATCAAGTACCAAACTGCCACAACGGATCTTTTAAATGATAAAGGAGGGTTTACTCACACTTCTCCAATAGGTGCATATGTTGATCCAGTTATGGTAAACTCATTTAGGGAACAAGTATCACCTTCAACTTTGTCCAGAATGAACATCTATAGAAAAAAAAAAAAGCTTAAGCATTTATAAGGTATAATAAATATGCTAGAACAAATAATCTTCGCTAAGACAAAAAAGCTTTTCTCATTTAAGAAAACAATTTTAATGAAACTTATTAACTGAAGCTCAGCACCAGAAGTATTATCCCTTATTCCGACTTGACACTACTTAATATTGCCTCCCCCATCCATCTAACAGTCTGAGAAACAGCATCACTAACGTGCTGAATAAATAATAAGCAGCAGTGGCACCAACGACACAGAAGACAACCCACATGAAACCTGACTTACGAGGACTCTGGGCCAGTCAATTCCAAAGACTCAGCAGTACTCTTTAGAATGCTCAGAATTCCAAATTGCAAATGGCTGGCTGAGAAAATGATATTAGGGAGTCCTGCCTTAGAGCTAAGAGTATAAGCCTGGGAAGAATAAACTCACATTTCAGAGTTGCATAAACAGTCTCTGAGTAAAATAACACAAACTGCTTCTCTGCTCCTTCCCACTTATTTTTATTGTGGCAATAGCTCATTTTCTATGAAGCCACATAACTACATGTATACATTAAGGAGCCCGCAGAGCTGAATGACCTGATGTTACCAAGACAATACAGACAGCATGCTTAGGAAAGAATTCTAAATTTTATAGAATAATAAAGTGACACAAGTTAGGTTTCTTAAAGATGAGGTTTTTTTTTCTTGGTTTGCTTTCCAATTATAATTCAGAAGCCCAGTTTTGAAGATTTAGATTTGTGTTTTCATTGCAAATTGAAACTAAAACCTTCTCTTAAAACAAAAGATACAAAAACACAGAGTGATACTTCAATTATACTTTATCATGCCAAGATCTCTCTGAAATAAGAGCAATTATGAATATGATCAAACCGTTCTACAATAAGGAATTTTAAAAATGTTAAACTCAAGTTAAAAAGAGCCATGTAATGCTTTAAAAACATTTTTTCAGAGCACTGCAACTCATATAAGAAAATCAGGTCTTTATTTTAAAATAACTTCTTTCGCCTCACAAGATTTATGTGTTATACCGCACATACTTTTTAAATTCCAAAAGCTTCATTTTAAAAGTATAGTCAGAACTAAATCAACCTTGGAACTGAAGCTATGAGGAAGACGTACAAAACTGTAAAAAAATAAAAATATATAATGGGATTTAAAACTGTAATGACTCCTGATAAAAGACTCTAATTGAAACACATACAACCACTGCATCAAATGAGGAAAAGATTCATGTCCAAGGCCACATGCCACAAGATCACTGTCTCCTGCAACTTTTTTTCTAACAGATACAACACCTAAAAACCTGAAGGTTGTCAAAAGGCTCTTTCTAAAGATGTTTGACATTTTACAGAAGAGAAAATAAAGGACCAGAGAGGTTAAAAGATGTGCTCAAGGTTACACAACAATTAAGTGGAAGAGAGCACCGGGTTTAACTACCAATCTTTCCTATAAGAAAACTGAACTTCACCCTTCTATTAAAAGTTGTGTGACCCTCAGACATGTCACTTAACTTCTCAGAGCCTTAGTTTTCTAACCTCTTGAGCAGCATTACCATGTGATTCAGATATAGTCACATGTGAAAAACAAATTAACTGTACTAAGCATATCAAAGCAAGTTGGCATTATTACTACACATCATGCCATTTCTTTAATGATACTGTTTATAAAAAGTGAAACTCTTTAGGTCTATACCAGAGTCCAAAATATCCTAAGACATTCAGAATTCTAATCCACATTAACTAAATCTGAATGTACTTGGGCATTTTAGATTTCAAGCAAGTAAACCATTTAGGAACTGCATGATGAAAGTATCCTTAAGTGAAGGGCAGTTATGCAATCCTCTGCAAGAAACCTCCGGTAGAATACTGATTAGCATCAGCTTTCTGTCACCGAGGCAGATCAGAACAAAGAGCCAGGCTCTTTCTTTAATAGAAGAAACCATTTTAAATCAAACCATTAAGAGAAAACATAAGAACAAAAAAAATTTTTTATTATGGACTCTGTTTTATTCTTAGTTTGAAACCTGATTTGCTGCCACAACTTTGGAATTAAAAAAATTTTTAAAGATTACAATTTCACACACTGCTTACTTTCACGGATATAAGGACTATTCTGAGGAATTAAAGCTTTCAGGCTAAGTTTAAACAATTTTGGGGGGGTGCGGGGAGGCTAAACAGGAACATGAAATTCCTTTCTTCTCCCCAAAACAATCAGCTTTTAGCTGATTCATCCAACCTATTCTGGTGCCAAGGAATGAGAACTTGGTAGCTCAGTCAAACCCTGTACCTACTGGAGAAACCCAAGATAAACTAGAAGCTTACCCACTGGAGAGACAGAACACCCCAATCTGTTTTAAACATCTATCCATTCATTCTAAATCCGGGTTTGGACTACACAAAGAGTTGAGGGTGTGTATATCTAAAAAATCATCACGGATTTAAATTTGGCAAGATAAAGATTCAGAAGGTTTAACTGTATTAAAACAAAAACAATTTCCACTGCTAAAAGAACGTTATCCAAAACCTGGAGATAAGGCCAAGGGGATGACTGCACGTCCTTTCAACGTCATTCAGAACCATTACTTAACAGGCCCCCTCAAAGATTTAGTACTCTAGAAAAATGTAACATTGTTTCACTGTGCTATTTATTATTAATTAAGGGCTCATGTTATGCGAAGTTGTGGATTTGTGTCCTGTAGAAAAGACAACCTGTAGTTTTACTGCCCTAAAGGATATTAACCAGTTTTTGTCATCTAACTAGATACAGCAATTCTATTCCAAGATTGAGTACTTCCTCAAATGCTCTTGTAATCAGTTTTACCATCTTACTTATTCCCTCATTAATTAATGAACCAAACGGAATCTTTGACATGTGTCCACTCAATAGATGTACAAGTTGCATACCTTTCGGAAAATTATACTTTGACCTGTACAAAGTTGTTTAAATAAAACCTAGAGAAATTGAATTATATGAAAGAACTTAATCCAGCTGTGTATCATTATTATTTCTTTAGTTCTTATTTTTCTAAGGGCAGGTTTAAACAGTTTCTTATTTTACCCCCAAGTGATGGTCAAAACAACTTAAGAAAGGAAGGATGAACACAGAATGAAATTAAAGGGAATTATTTATTTTTCAAGAAGAAAGCATGTCTCATTCAATGTGTCATGGAAATACCAATTAGAATTTCAGGTAGGTAGGTAGGTAACTAGTTGCTTTATAGAATTCTCTTCTTTTGAAGCCTATCTGTTAACAAACATACACATAGAGACAGAGAAACAGGGAAATAAAGGGAGCACAGTCACCTAACACAGTTACAGACTGCCCCAATACAAGTACAGTTATACATCGCTCAATGACAGGGATACACTCTGAGAAATATGGTGTTAGGTGATTTCGTCATTGTGCGAACATCATAGAGTATACTTACACAAATCTAGATGGTGTAGCCTACACACACCTAGGCTATGTGGTACTGATCTTATGGGACCACTGTTGTATATGCGGTCTGTCATTGACTAAAATGTCATTATGCAGCCCACGACTTCATGCAGACATCCTTTATTTCATGAAACAGGTTTAGGAATTAAACGATTAATTCCTCTGAAGAAATACAAATTACTTTGGGCTTAGGCTACATATACGAACTAATTTGTCTAAAGCACATAAAAAGAGATCAAATTATAAATCAAAGGTTTTGACGGCACATTCTTAGGATGAATAAATAACAACCACCAGGAAAGATTCTTAAATTACTGCCACTTACCCTGCAGACTGACATCTGGTTCGTTGTAAGTGTACCAGTCTTGTCTGAGCAGATAACAGAAGTACAACCAAGGGTTTCCACGGAAGGGAGGCTTCGAACAATGGCATTTTTCTTTGCCATTCTGCGAGTTCCAAGAGCCAGGCAGGTGGTGATGACAGCAGGGAGACCTTCAGGAATGGCTGCTACAGCCAGGGCCACTGCAATTTTAAAGTAGTAAATAGCACCTCTGATCCAGGAGCCTCCGTGAACTGGGTCGTTGAAGTGCCCAATGTTTATGATCCAGACTGCAATGCAAATAAGGGAGATGACTTTGGAAAGCTGTTCCCCAAACTCATCTAGTTTCTGCTGGAGAGGTGTTCTCTCTTGTTCCGTTGCCACCATTTCATCCCGGATCTTGCCAATTTCAGTGTTAACTCCAGTTGCCACCACCACTCCCATGGCTTTGCCAGCAGCAATGTTTGTACCCTAGGACAGAAGTAGAGGAGAACTGGTTATAAGATTAACACCACACCAAACTTAAATACTGACTAGTAAACTCAGACTTGTGTGGCTTTTGACTAGAGCACCCAGATTCTCTCACCACATTATACTGTGCCTTCCAGAGGCTATTATTCAGAGAACCAGCCATCCAACTTTGATAAAGAGCAATACCTGATGCAGGCAGTGTGGTACATCTCTCCCTGTGGCATATCTCATTTCATGTGGTACCTACTTGCCCCAGAGCAGCTCTACACTGACCCACCTGGAATCTCCATTCACAACACTGAGCCTACCTTGCAGACTAGCTTTGGGCTGGAGCAGTGTTCTAACCCCTCTGAGTTCCCAATTTTTCAAACTCCAAACAGCTCTCAATCCTAAGCATTCTCCACCTCTGGCTCCAACAGCTCAACCTCCCCTACTTTTATCACCTATAATAAGAAGGGCAACCAGTACCACAGGCTACCTTGAGGACCGCCACTCACGTACTGGCATTCAAAAATCAATGAAATCAAGTATGAGAGTTCTCTCCCTGCCCTACTTTAATTCCTAGTGTTGGAATGATACTGCTTCATTACTTTCATTGTAACTCTATAGTACTTTGGGTGGTTAGGCTCTCATACTAACCCACAAAAGCCTACCACTTGGAATAACATTTTAACTTCCGAACAAGCAAAATCCATAAATTTCCAAAATTTTTATTTCAAAAAAATTTAACAGAAAAATTGAGATAGTATAATGAACATCCATTTTACTTTTCACTCAGACTCACCAATTATTAATCATTTGCCACATTTGCTTTCTCTCTAAACACATACCTTTTTATTGTGAACTACATACAGGTATCATCCACATCATTTTGAAAACATCCTTTATATATAGGCTAAGCCTTTTCCAAACAAATCTAGTTTTCTACTAGGTTTACAGAGAAAGAGTTTAAAAATGTTCGGCCTGATTTTTTATTTTAATTCTCAAAAACTTGTCAATTAAAACAAAAGACATCTAGGTCACACATTTGACCATTATATGTTACTGATGTTTTCTGACAGCTGAGACTGACCACGAAGAGTGTCATTATTCTTTAGAATAATAGCCAACACTTTCTAAAGTCTGACCACTGAAGGTAGGCAGTGGAAAAAAAAAAAAAACACCTGCAGACTTAAAACTCTGAGAATGTCTCTAAATAAAAACACATTTGATAAAGTACTTACAGAAAAGAGCATGTTCTTCTTATCTTGGTTGACAGCCCGTGGGTCAGGGACGGGGTCAGTGTGCTTGATGACAGAGACAGATTCACCTAAGCAGGTGGTAAGACGGAAGAGATGGTTAGATCTGTGCAGTCAACACCTAGAACCTGGGAACCCTCATCCACTTATGCCACTACCACTCTCAGGAAAAGGAATAAAAGGCCCAATTTATTCAAAGGAGGTAAACTAGTAAAATTTAGTAATAGAAACTAATTTCAGAGCAAGGAATGTCAGGATTAAAATCAATACAATTTCAAAATAAAGGAACTTCATTTTGAAGTAAAATTCCAGTCAATTACCTTTATTTTCTGGAGTAACTATTCAAATTTAGTTTATTTTCAGGTATCATTTTATACTCTAATACTGTGAATCTATATTTATATATATTTGTTGAATACTTATATATACATACACTCTAATACTTAAAAAAGTGAAAAGTATATTTACTTTTAATGGGCTGAAGGGACTATAGATACAGTATATGAATAATGAGGATCATCCACTGGGAAGTCTGTTTTTGTTCAATAACGCCAAAGATGAAAAATAAAAACACTGTTTTAGAAATATTTGCATGCACTAATCAGACCATTCTATTTCAATAAAAAACCAGAAAACAGCAATCAGCAGTTGCACTGAGAAGATCACACGGTATAAAGGACTACTACTTAGAACTTTTAAAATGTCTTGTTGAATTTGGTTTCAAGTTTACTTAACATCACTTATGAAATATATAATTGGGGTCAGTCTGAGTGATGTGAAATATGGCTCCACTTGTTAATTTAAATTTCAGGTAGCAAACTTCACTCTCAATATTTAACAAAAGAATCTGGTTCTTCAAACTAGCCTAAAACTATTATTATGATTATTTAACAAAAAAATGACATTCAAGAAACTCGATGAAGTTTTAAAATGGTAATTATTTGTGCAAACTATGAGAATTTCATATGTACAACCCGACCAATTCCCCAACATTTTATGGCTTAATCAACTTCCAGTTTGTTGCTACTAATGGGAGTTTTAATAGATAAGCTATTCATAAAGAAACAATAAGAAATATGGAGCCCAGGTTACTCCCATTACTACCTCCATGATATTAGTTGCTTTCCAAAACTGATAATCAGATAAATCTTGACAATCTTCGGATTTTATATTTACTCTCTGTTTAATTCAGGTTAGTACTGTGTTTAAGTTAATCTTTTGAACGCCTTTCTTCCAGTTACTATGAACTCTCCACCCTAGACTGTGCCTTTATCACATAAAAATGGGAAAATATTCCAAACAATCCCAAATCTGCAGACTTAAAACTCTGAGAATGTCTACCTAAAGTGTGCAAACTTTAGGTAGTAAAACATTCACCATTTTTGGGGGTGCTAACTTTTGTTAACTGCACATTTGATAATTGCAAAGTATGTTAGATATGAGATTAACATTCCTCCAGTGAAAAAAATTACAGCTCTTGAGCCGTTTTTTCCTGCCTGGAAAAGGAATACTAAATAATTAATTCCCTTTCCACAAAACAGAGAGATAATACTTTGACCTAAAGATCATTACCTCTGCTAATGAAGGAATTTGTAACCTTTTTTTTTTTTGTGAGGAAGACCAGCCCTGAGCTAACATCTGTTGCTAATCCTCCTCTTTTTGCTGAGGAAGACTGGCCCTGGGCTAACATCTGTGCCTATCTTCCTCTACTTTATATAGGATACCGCCACAGCATGGCTGACAAGCAGTGCGCAGGTGCCCTGGATCCAAACCCGTGAACCCTGGGCTGCCAAGCACGAACTAAACCGCTGCGCCCCTGGGCCAGCCCCTCGTAACCTTGTTTAAAAAGTAAAAACATAACAGTGATTTTTGGTGAAAATTAATTTTTGATAAAATTAAAAGATAGAGGGCTATGAGATGAAAGTCCAATTTGTTTTGTTTTTAAATCATGCCTTTAAACACCATATACTGGCAAAAAGCCTAACTGATAAAGCACTAAGAAAGAAATATCTTGAAGAGGATTAAGATGGGATACCATAAAGGGACAGTGGGGCAAGAGTCGACTCTATTAGCATGGGATCTGAGAGAGGTTTCAGAAATTCAATGACCTTCCAATACATAATATTTACCTGTGAGAATCGACTGGTCAACTCTTAGAGTAGTAGATTTGATGGAAGTTAATCTTATATCAGCAGGAACTTTGTCACCAACTAATTGGGGAGAAAAAAAGCAGCTAAAATAAGAACTTCTACAATCATGTTATATAGACATGACTTTGTCTCCAAATAAAAGACAATTTTTAAAGAAAATAGCCTGTATACACAGCACAAATATATAAAAAATCTGTTAAAATAAGCAAGATAATCAATTTACCCTCAGGGTCATAAAAACTCTTTTGCTGGATAGATACAAGATTTGAATTACCTAAGAAAGAAGAGAATGATGCTTGGGGAAACTTCTTAAGTATACATTATTTACACATGCACACAGGGAATAGTGAGCGGGATTGAGATATATATGCCATGGTTTATTCCAACAGAAAAGCTCAAGTATCAAGAATAGGAAATAAATGGTTCTTTAAAAAGATGTTCAATTAATTTCACTCATAAGAAGAATGCAAAATAAACTACATGAAGACACCCCTTTCAAACTATCAAACTGACAAACAATGAGAGTTGAGAAAATGCACCAAGTTTGCAAGGATGTACAGAAACAGGAATTCTTATACACAGGGTGACTATAAGATCTGGAAATTTTAGTTTCAATAAGAAAAAAACCAAAAAAACCAGAAGCACAAATCACTTACAGGCAAGTACCTGAGCAGATAATGAAAATTCTGTGTTAGTGCACTGCTAACAAGGACAACTGAATGTGTATAATGTCACTAAACATATCATGTAATATTAATAGTCCATTTAGTATTTATAATTCAACTATGCTTCCAGACTTTGTGACCACCCTGTATATGCTGCTAAGAAGAAAAAACTGTTAGAAAAATCTCTGGAGGGCAATTTGGCAATATATATATCAAAACTGCAAAGCATAATCTTTTTACTCCACAAATTCCACTACAAGGAATTTATTTTACAGATATGCACACAGAGTATGTGTTTAGTCACAGCATAGTTTTTTTATTAACAGGAGAAAGATGAAACAACTCTTCATACTAAAGTGAAAATTTCCCCTAAGATATACTGTATATTAAGTGAAGAAAACCCAAGCGTGAAGCATCACGCATATGGAGCTACCAGTGATGAGGAAACACCTCTGGGGAGGTGTAACAAACTGGTAACACTAGGTAGCTGGGCATGGGTGGAGGGAGACTTTCAACCTGGTACCCTTTGGTACCTTTTGAAATTTGAGTTATCAAATAAATCTCTTGCACAAACTCTGTAAGATATTTAAGTCAATTGAGTCTTCTTTCTGGGCCGAAGAGTTCCCTGAGTAGCTCTTAAAGGCCCATGTCATGGCCCCTTTCCTTGATGTGTATAAAGTAAATGCCACAACACAGACCCAACAGATAAACTCAATGTTTTACATGCACCTTGAGAGCAGTGCCCAGCACACTGTAGGTGTTCAAATATTGTTGCAACACCAAAGCAACTAGACATTAAAAATAAGTGTACAACAGCTTTCCTTGACTTTCTGAAAAGTAACTAAGGTAGTTTTGGAAGTCTTATGCAAGGACAGCTAAAAATTAGAATAAGTACAGTGTCCCCTAGAATTACATATGGTATTTTTAAGTCAAATCTTCATTTTCCATACTTACCCTATATACTAAATTCTAACTCTGTCACTGGTTATATATAAACTGGTAAAATAGCCAACCTGTCCAAGAAGATTTATTTCACTTATTAAACCTTTAACTGAGTTCCGATTTTTCTGCAGTTCAGAGCTTTTCAATTCAAGGAGAGTACGGTTTGCTTTTTGAACTCTAGTTCATGAAATAGCCCTATAGTCTTAAGTAGGAAGTGTGGTCACAAGGCAGCACAGAAAGAGACCGTCAATATATAATCTCTAGAGGCAAAGATCATCTCTGCATTTGACTGTAGGGACACATTAAGTTAAGATGAAACTCCTGCTGGAAATGCTTATGCAACAAACAGCAATGTTCAAACTGAATAAACTAGAATCTTTCATTCTAATACAGTTCTGCTCATACTACAATAAAGTAACCATATCCTAAACTTTAGTGACCTTCAACAGCTAAAATGCCCCATCAAGATGAAAATTTAAAACCAACTTAAAATTTTTTTTACTGTATTATATTTCTGGTTGTCATAATTGATTCTATAGGACCCTGAACATGAAAAGAATACAAGTTCAATGATGAGCATATGACCTTAAATGGAAAATTTATTTGAAAAATGTTCTTTGATGTCTGAGGCAACTTATGTCACGATCTTTCAGGAGCAGAAGACGTCTGTCTAACATGGCATAGAGATCCCCACAATCTATAAAGCACTGTCACACCTCTGCACTGTAATAGCTAGCTGAACATATACCAACAATCTGAAAGAACATTTTATACTGAAAGTTGAATCCCTTTTTTCTATTTAAACAATTTCATATATAAGCCCTAGCTCATACTCTCATATACCTGCCATATTTAAGGCCAGCAAATCTAATATTCAAATTGAGGATAAACTACAAGAGGACCCAAAAGTAGTATCCTGGCATTTATTTTGCTGTGTTTCAGGGAAAGCTCAGAGAATGTGAAATAGATGGACAATGCGTTTTTGAGGCAATAAATGCCAGTTAAATTTCTTTCCTGGGTAATAAAGTCAACATATTAGCTATTAGTTAAGGTGGGATCAATACTATATATATACAACAGCATTAAAAATTCTATTTTATACTGCCACTATAAAGAAACCAGCTACTTTTCCCCTAAAGGTCTATTTTAAAAATATGAAGGCTGTCTCTTCGCTGTACAGAAATTATATCGATATACATTTAATTGTTGGCCAAATATTCAAGAATAACTCCAATGTCAGATGCTAGTGGAACAAATGACCTGGGGAGCCCTTAAAAATGGACCTCAAGTTCTCCCCAACTTTTCTTTCATCCTACAACAGCCATTCTAATTGGGAGGCAATTAAATATTTAGGAATTAAAAGAAAAGATGATCTAGGGCCCTTTGAGTACAGAATCTCAGGACATGCTCTTCAAGAGTCTGGTTCAATGCATTTGGGGTAGGGGTCCATATTTTAAAAAGTTCTCCAAACACACTAAAAAATTAATACAAGAAAAAAACCCAAGCATAATAACTAGAGTCATAGATCCTGTGAAGGGCTTGTTTACAACAGCCTTTACTATGTGCTGTTTCTCGTGTGCCAAGTATGCCAACTCTAGGCCAAGATGACCCTAAGGCCAAACGACCCCCAACACTTGGGAAATGTACTACCTTGAAGTTTTACATTTAATTTGCTTCCATCAGAAACTGATCTCTTTGTGGAAAGGTACTAAAAAAGCCTAAATCCAAACTGGTCTTAAAAACCTCCCATATTCTAGAATTCTCTTAGCTAGAAAGACTCACATTATCTTGACCAACCCAGGTCCTCATTTTAGACAGGAAACTAAAGCTCCGAAGTAAAGAGAGTCTTGCCTGAGGAACCTCAATTAACGAACGATTTCCTTTAACTTGCTGTGTGACTCTGCTTTGTGCTTTTTGTTAGAGTCAATTTAGGATTGAACCTATTAGGAAGCAGGTTCTTGAAGTAAAAGATGCATGAAAGTAAAGATTAAATGAATACTTTTCAACCTAAAACATAATTTTCCTTTGTCTGCAGGCTTCTGTGAATTTCAGACACCGTTTTGTGCCTGAGGACTAGGCAGTACTCTTCCGATGATCACATCCAGTAATATTTCCCTGACGGGGCATGTCAATGCCCTCAGGGCAAGTGGTAGTGGAAAATTCTTATTCTTGCCAAGGGTATGTTCTGCAATTTTTTCCTTTGAAATTTTTTTTTTCTCTGTCTCTTGGGTTCAGGTGGTGTGATAAAAAAAATAAACTCTGTTAAAAACTACCTTCCATTTGTATAACATCTGACACTTTTCAAATTCACCTCTTGGCTCCTTAAGTCTGTAGCTCTTTAACCTGATATCACAATAGAGATTTCCACTCTGAGCAAAATCCACAATGTATACTTTATGCTAAGTTACCAAAAATGCAAGTAAAAGTCAGTTAAAGGAAATTATTACTTTGCCACACTTTAGAACTAAACACAAGCTTTCTTTACTTTAAAATCTAGAAGTTTTTATAAAATCATGATACTTAAACACTGTTTACATCATTTGTCAAAAATAAATAGTGATGGTTAAAATCAGCATTACTCAGAAAAAGCCTTATTATGAATTGGTTATATGTAAGGGGAAAAAACCCTAATTTATTGTGGCAAATTCCATCAGTTATTCAAATCTTTTCTAAGAGAAAACTATATATAAGATCAAACATTACCTCTTAAATACCACCATTGTTTTGGAATTTAAATGGCTCCTAGGAAAAGCAAGCCATAATAGAATTAATTAACCTAAATTACTTAAACATTTAACCAGGACTCCAACATTTTCACTATGTTTCCAATTTGAGTCATAAATTTTGTAGTTAGGCAGAGTGAATGCAATTCTTCACTTGAGAAGCCCTACTTGCCTACATGAAATTATTTCCAGGCCTCAGGGTGAGCAGGGAAGGAACATTACAAATAGTATACTATGTTTGCTCCCAATCTGTTTTTTGGGGAGTATTACCTATGATGAAACCCACCTGTTAAATATGCAAATACAATGGAAACTAGACTTTGGGTGGTGAACACGATGTAATGTATATAGAAGTGGAGACATAATGATATATACACCCCAAATTTATATGTTATAAACCAATGTTACCTCAATTAAAAATGCAAATGTGATATTCTCTTGTTTAAAATCTTTCAATAGCTTCTTCCTACTAGACTTTTGAGATAAAGTTTAGTATCTTAACCATGGTTTGTAACACCCTCCATAACCCAACTGCTTATTTCTTACCACTCTCTTCTCCCTCTAAGTTTCAAACACAATGGTCTTCAGTTCCTCAAAATTCTTTGAGTCTTTACATACCCTGTTCTCTCCTCCCCTCTACCCCCCCAAATAGCAAGATTTTCCATGAACTCTCAGATTAGGGTGGTATCCCTTACGATGTGTCCACAGAGCTGCCTTTCCTTTCCTAATACTTATCGCTACGTGTTTGACATGTCTTCCCCACTAGACCAAAAGCTCCACAAAGGCAGAGAGTCAGTCACCACTGATTCCCTAGTACCTATGTGCTGGCACATAGTCGGTGTGAAATAAAATATCTGTCAATAAATGAAGTACTTGCACACATTATTCCTTTAATCAACAATCATCAGAGACTTACAACAATTATCAAGTTGAAGAATGTCACAAAACTAGAAGCAATGAAAAAAACCAGGATCCAAAGAGATCTCAGACTTGGTTGAGCTGTATGTGGTTTAATAGTAATCGGTGCTTAAATACTACATTTAGACGAAAAACAAAAAACATGTATGCTAGTAGAGGATTAGAGATGTAGGGGGGAAAAGGGCATGTGTGACAAAGACTCAAAAGTTTTAGCTGGTAGAGCAATTAAGATTGCCAAAGAAGTGTTCTCAGGCTGTAAGAGCAGAAGTGTCTAGAATATCAACTAGACTCTACTTACATAACTGCATTCAAGTCTGGGCACCAAAGAAAGCCATCAAGATGGTAAAGGATTTGAAAATAATCACATACACAACTGAAAGAGTTAAGACTAACTTGGAAATTAAAATTTTAGGATACATCACACTGTTAACACTCAAGCCTCCCATTTCTATCACAAACTGCCACATGCTCTTGCATAAGTTGCAAACTCTGAATTTTAGTTAAGCTCCCCTCCAGTTCTAAAAGGGTGATGAATTTACCTTCAACTACTTAACAGGCCATCAAAGGAAGAAAAACCAGACTTCTATGTGGCTCCAAAGCAAAAAACGAACATACAGAACAGGTAAGTATATCCTAGCTCCTTATACAGAATATTTTATAATAAAACTGACTAAAAATGGCATAGCTCGTCCTAAGCAGGCAAGTTTCCAGTTACTAGAGGTGGAAGATAACCTCTCATTAGATGCTGCAGAGGCAGCACATCACAAGGCAAGGTTAAAGTATACGCTATCTGGTAAACCTACCAATATAGTTTTCTCTCTATTACAAAAGTAAAGCATGCTTTTAAAAGGTGACAACTCACACCTCACGCCCCTCACCCAACAAATATACATCAAGCTGTTAAAGAGTATTTATCTTCTAGACCTTTCTCTATGGATAACACTTACTAAAACTTCACTAAAATAAAAATCACAAACATTCTTTTACATTAGTATATACTTATTTTAATGGCTACCTAGTAATAATGCCTGCTTAAATTTGGAGAATGCTTATTCTATATCAAGCACTGCTGTAGGGACTTTATGGGTTACTGTTTAAAAAAATTTTTTTTATTGATGTCTTAATAGTTTATAACATTGTGGGATTTTAATTGTACATTATTATTTGTCCGTCACCATGTGTATGTATCCCTTCACCCCTTGTGCCCACCCCCCACCCCCCTTCCCCTTGGTAACCACCAACCAGTTCTCTCTGTCCGTGTGTTCATTTATATTCCACATATGAGTGACATCATGCAGTGTCTGTCCTTCTCTCTCTGGCTTATTTCACTTAACATAATACTCTCTGGGTCCATCCATGTTGTTGCAAATGGGACAATTCTGTCTTTTCTTATGGCTGAGTAGTATTCCATTGTATGTATATACCACATCTTCTTTAAATGGGTTACTAACTCTTAATTCTTCACAGTTCTCAGGAAGGTGTTATTATCGTCATTCCCAGTTTACAGATGAGGCAAATGAGGCACAGAAAGCTAACCTGCTCAAGGTCACAGTGTTCCACAGCCATACTAGGGACTAAATCAGTCACCAGTTTCACGGCCATCTAGATGTTTCCAATTTTTTCCTATTACAACGTTATATGGTGATCATTCTTGTGCACTTAGATTACTTCTGGAGGATAGATTCAGAGAAGCAGAATTTCCCTACAAATGTATACCGCCACCAAATTTATATTCCTGTCATTTTCCCATACTTCCTCAATCTTATATTTTTCTGAGCACCAGTAACACTTAGCACTTTTTCAAAATTCTTTTATTATCTTCAAAATAAAGGTTGTTTTACATTTTTACATAGTCAAATCTGGTGATCTTGGTTGTTTTGTGTCATACTTAGGAAACGTGTTCCCTATACCACATAGCTGCTTCTAATTTTTCCAAAATCTTAATCACAGTGGCAAGGATGGAAAGGTTGGACATTTACTGGTACTGTGACTACCACTGAGTCATGGGGAGTGGGGAGGAGGTGATTACAGGAAATTAGGAAATGCCAGCCCCATGAAATTCAGGTCAGGCTTCAGGATCAACTGGTCCATCATGGGGAGACCTTCCTGAGTCCCTCATTTCTCATGGTTCTTAATGTCTTAGCTACCCTGACAGTGCTAAATGAGGAGCCTTAGGTCTCAAAACTTTGAATTCCCACACTGATTTCTGTTTCAGGTTATTTGTTCTTCCTCTTATATACAAGTTCTAAAGATTAAGAACTTACATCTCTGTAAAACAGATATAACTTACAGGAACTAAAATAATGATTTCTACTGTTACCTCGACACAGATGGGCTCAGATTTACATTTCTAACTAGCCCTGTTCTATCATCCTTCTCCTTGTGAAACAACTCCATAGGGAGGAAAAGGCAAAGGAGAACAAACCTGCTCACCACCTTAGTCATACATCTTTGCTTCTACTTCTTTGATCCATGTTTATCATTTTAGGAACAGGTGAAAACTGTTTACAATATTCCAGCAACACTACATAAATTGCTTAACCAGACAGTATTTTACTTAATTACACTTTGTTAACTATAGTCATCATCCTGTATATTACATCCACAGAACATATTTGTCTTATAACTGGAATTCTGTACCTTCTGACCACCTTCACTGAATTCCCCCAAGCCCCGCCCCTGGCAACCACCAATCTGATCTCTGGTTCTATGGAGTTTGATTTTTTTTAAAGATTCTACATATAAGTGAGATCATACAGTATTTGTCTTTCTCTGTCTAACTGATTTCACTCAGCATAATTACCCTCAAGGTCCATCCATGTTGTCACAAATGGCAGGATTTCCTTTTTTTTTTCATGGCTGAATAATATTCTGTGACATATATATACCACATTTTCTTTATCCATTCATCCATCGATGGACACTTAAGTTGTTACTATGTCTCGCCTATTGTAAATAATGCTGCAATGAACATGGATGTGTAGATATCTCTTTGGGATTGTGATTTTGTTTCCTTCAGATATATATCCAGAAGTGGAATTTCTGGATCATATGGTGTACTTCATTTTTTTAAACCAAATAGCCCGACTCCTGAGGTGGATTTCTGGGGAAAAGGGCAAATAAACCCCCTGAGACTGCACAGAAGATTTTAATGTGTGTCTCTGGGGAGAGAGTCCATAGATTTCATTAATTCTCAAAGGGACTGTGATCTAGAAATGATTAAGATCTACTGCTCTAGAGTTTTGCTTCTCAAAGTGTGGTCCACTTGGGAGCTTGGTAGAAATGCAGAATAATCAGGCCCCACTCCAGACCTACAGAATCAAAATCTGCACTTTAACAAAATCCCCATGCACATGAAGTTAGAGAAACGTTGCTCTGAGTAACTGGCCAAATCTGAAGGCTTGCTTTTGTTTGTTTTCAAAACACCCCTTGAGCCAAGAATGAGTTTAACATTTTTAAAGGCTTGTTTAAAAAAAAAAAGAAGATTTTTCTACAGAGACTGGGGACCACAAAGCCCAAACCATTTACTAGGTGGCCCTGTACAAAAAAATGTTTGCCAACCCCTCTGCTCTATAGCACAGAACTGACTTCTCTGATATTTATGTTAAGGAGCTCAGCAGGTATGGATTAAGTGTTTGCTGACTGTTCAGTTAGGCTGTTCCAATTTTTCTTCTAGAAGCAAAAGAAGTCCACCCAGACTCATGGCCCAGGTAAACAAATGATATGCCCATGTTATCTAATCAGACATCTTTTAGAGCCAGAAAGCTCTTTAAAAGAGTCTACTCCAATTACCCAATTCTATAGAGGCTAATTTACTTTGTCCAGTGTCATGCAGAATTAGGATAATAATCCAAGTTCTTACATGAATCAGTGATCTATTTACAACTTTGTCCTTCTTTTTCCTCAACTGCTTGGAAATGCCACTTTATACATGTTATTAAACTTTATTACTGCAAGTTGACTATCAAAAGTGAAACTTTTCTTCCCTGAGTTACCAAGTTTAAGCATCAGTATTTTTATTGACTAAATCTTGAAATTACTGACACTATTGCTGAACATTTACTCTTCATTTTAGGAAATATAAAATCAGTTTCTTTAGAAGCTAAAAGCAAATGCAATTATTTTATGTTAAGATTGTGTCACTTCTATCACTTACATAATCTTAAAATATGATTTACTCCAGAGTATACTATAAGACAGAAGTCATCTGAGGTTATTTATGTCCTTGTGCTATTCATCAACTCCGGGTTACCAGGTTACATGAAGTTTGTTTTAAACAATCCTGAAAACAGTGGTCTTGAGCAGTCAATAAATAACACTCCCCGGGCATATACTGAAACCCCCAAAATTCTAAAGACTCTCATGACTATCATAGCTTGATTCACTTTGATAATATTAGCAGATAATACAGAAAGCTTAAAAACACTGATGTTCATTCCTCGCAAAATTATATGTGATTTTACTGCTTTTGGTTTCCATCCATCCAAATATTTTCCTGGCATTAAGATAATACAAAATCACTGTGGCTTCAGAAGGTGAACACGTGGATAACTATCTCATTTTTACTCGCCAAATCAATTTTATCTGGTTCCTGTATTCTAGATACTTCTAAGGTTTACGTTAAGTATTTGCTATGCATGCTTACACGTATCTCCTTGGAAAGGTTATTACCTGCTATAGCAACATCTAAAACTTAATTTCCTTAACTCCCTACATCTCCCCCTCAAAAAAACACCCAGTTCAGTCTAGCCTTCAGAAAAGTTCAGCAGAATCATCCTATCAGATATCTTCCAAAAGCTAGCAAAAAGAACTTTATCACTTGAAGTTAGCAGATGATTGTTACTTCCAAACAATGACTCAAAAAGGTCTCTTCCTTTCTGTAAGTATCAAAATGCTTTCATCCTCAAAATGGTTCATAATATTCTCCACTGTTTCAATTCATCAGGAAGAACCCCTCACACTCAATTTTATAATTTAAATATAAGTATAAAAGTTACTGTGCCTACAACCACAATTCATGCCATTTATCCCTTCAGGATATGTGGAGAGTGAGATTTTTGGGGTGTGGGGGGGTAAGATCGGCCCTGTGCTAACATCTGTTGCCAATCTTCCTCTTTTTCTTTTTTCTCCCCAAAGCCCCAGTAGGTAGTTGTATATCATAGTTGTAGAGTCGTAACTCTTCTATATGGGACACTGCCTCAGCATGGCTTGATGAATGGTGAATAGGTCTGCGCCCAGGATCCGAACGGGTGAGCCCCGGGCTGCTGAGGCAGAATGCATGAACTTAACCTCTATGCCACCAGGCCGGCCCCAAAAGTAAGATTTTGACTGACAAGAAATAATGAAGATCTACATTTAGAATTGAAGTTCATTTCTACAGTTTCACAGAACTGAATTACTAGGCTAAGTGGCAAATTGTAGGGTCAATCAAATTACTAATCCTAATAAAAGTTGAATTTGAAAAGCCTCAACATGTATAGTCTTAAAAGTCTTAATAAGATAAACACCTATTTATCAGGCCCAGATTAAGCAGTCACAATGTTTTTCCAAAATGTTCCATATAATTCACTGTAAAAAGTGCCTTAGGATTACATCTTACCCAATTCAATGATCCCATTGGTCCTAGTAATCCAGCAAAACTATCACTTCTAATTTGGATATAAATATACAACCACCATGAAAAGTCACCAAAATAGACCAAACAAGAGTATATCGACAACCTCAAAATTAAAATTGTGACCAGGCTTCCTCAACACAATAAAGCGCACCTATGAAACCCATGGCTAACATCATTCTTTGTGGTAAAAGACTAGATGCTTTTCCTCTATGATAAGGAACAAGACAAGGATGCCTGCTCTTGCTATTTCTACTCAACAGTCTAGTGGAGATTCTAGCCAAGGCAGTTAGACAAGAAAAAGAAAAGGCACCCAGATTGGAAAGATATAAAAATATTTGCTTGCAGATGACATGATCTTATATATAGAAAACCTCAAGAAACCCTTGCACAACTATTAGAATTAATAAGAGTCTGGCAAGATTGCAAGGTACAAGGCCAACACACAAAAAAATCAATTGTATTTCGATACACTACCAAAGACCAATGTGAAAATGAAATTAAGAAAACAATTCCAATTACAAATAGCTTCCCTGCAAAACAAACAAACAATACTCAGAATAAACTTAAAAAGTACTACAAGATTTATACACTGAAAACAAGAGTGTTAAAAGAAATGAAAGACCTAAATAAATGGAAAGACACCCCATGGTCATGGATCAGAAGATTTAATTATTGTTATGATGGCTATATCCCCCAAATTGATCTATAGAATCAACATAATTCTTATCAAAATCCCAGCAAGCTTTTTTGTAGAAATTAACAAGCTCATCTTAAAATTTATATAAAAATGCAAAGGACCCAGAATATCCAAAATAATCTAGAAAAACAACAAAGCTGGAGGCCTCAAACTTAATGATTTCAATACTTACTAGAAAGCTACAGTAATCAAGACAGTGTGGTTCTGGCATAAGGATGGATATATAGATCAGTGGAATAATAGTCAATTTGTAGTAGAAAAGGTAGTCAACTGATTTTTGACAAAGGTGCCAGGTCAACTCAATGAAGGAGTCTTTTCAACAAATGGTACTGAGACAATTGGACATCCAAATGCAAAAGAATGAAGCTGGACCCCCAACTCACACCACATACAATATCTTTGTGACCTCAGATATGACACCAAAAGCACAAGCAACAAAAAAGAAAAACAATAGACAAATGGGACTTTATCAAAATTAAAAACTTTTATGCCACAAAGGACACCATCAAGAAAGTAAAAGAAAACCTATAGAATGGGAAAAAATTTTTGCAAACCATATCTGATTAAGCCAGGATACATCAAGAACTCTTGCACCTCAACATTAAAAAGACAAATAACCCAATTAAAATAGGCAAAGAATTTGAAAAGACATTTCTCCAAACACGACACACTAATAGAAAATAAGCACATGAAAATATGCTCAACATCATTAAGAAATTAGAGAAGTGCAAACCAAAATCACAATGAAATACTACTTCATGGCTAAAATAAAAAAGACATTAACAAGTGTTGATGTGGATGTGAAGAAACTGGAACCTGTATCCGTTGCTGGTGGGAACATAAAATGATGCAATCACTTTGGAAAATAGTTTGGAAGTTCCTCAAAATGTTAAACACAGTCACCACATGTCCCAGCAATTCCCCACCTAAGTATATACCTAAGAGAGGGAAAGCATATATTCACACAAAAACTTCTACACCAACGTTCATAGTAGCATTATTTATAATAGCCAAAAAAGGGGAAATGACCTAAATCTTCATGAACTGATGAAAGGATAAACAAAATGTGGTATATCCAAACAACGAAATATTATTCAGTCATAAAAAGAAATGAAATACACTATATATGAATGAAATATGATACATGCTACAACATGGATGAATCCTGAAAACAGTATGCTAAGTGAAAGAAGACAGTCTCAAAAGGCCATATAGTGTATGATTCCATTTATATGCAATGTCCAGAGTCGGCAAATCCATAAAAACAAAGTAAATTGTGGTTGCCAGGGACCGGGGCAAGGGGTAAGAGAAAGTGACTGCTAATGAGTATGGGGTTTCTTTTTTTAGAGGATGAAAATGTTCTGAAATTAGATAGTGATGATGACTGAACAACTGAATATACTAAAAACTACTTAATTATATACTTCAAGAGTGAATGTTATGGCATGTGAATTATATCTCAATAAAACTGTTTAAAAAAAAGTTGTGACCTGGGCCTCCAACAAGTTGAAATGACTGATACACATGCTATCTATACTTTACTAGGTATACTGTAATCTCTAGCAAACTACCTACAGTTGAAGGCAGAAGCAATAAATCACAAAGATTCAGTTTCCTCAGATGTAAAATGTGAATAACAGTACACATTCTATAGAGAGGTTGATGGTTAAAAACCAAGCACTTCCAAGTTTATCACAGTATCTGGCACACACTCGAAGTTGAACTAATATTGAACACATGCATATAGACTTCAAATTATCTGTTTTGCAGAGAAGTAGCATAATAACCATGTTTACATTAGCTGAACCTAACCCCATACTTCTGATTTCCAGTTCCATTTATTATTCACTGAGAGCTTGTTACGTGCTCAGCAAGATGTCATGCTCAGCATGACACAGTTCTGCTCTTAAGGTTCTGCTCACTGCCTAGTGGTATGACAATAGTGTTTAATAAAATGTTCCTATCTATCTAAAACTAGTTATCACCTGTTCTGCATCCCTCGGAATGGTCAAAATTCAAGAAGAAATAGTATACACGAGCCCAACGTCCAAGCAGTGCACATGCTTTTAGCAATTCGTATACAGTGGGGGAAGAGTTGGAGGAAAAATGTGTTAACTATCAGGCCTGTTAGCACTCCTCACAAAGGATTCGGAAATAGGTGAAAGCAGAACAAGTTTAAATGTGTGTACTGCTTAGAATAGTTACTATTGATAGTAAGTACATTTACCTAAGATGAGGGATTTAAACTCATCTTTTAATATTAAAGTCACAGTTTTTTGAATATTACAAGAAAGGGATTGGTTGCCAGGAACTGGAGGAAGGGGGTAAAGGAAGTTACTGCTTAAGGGGGATAGAGTTTCAGTGTGGGAAGATGAAAAAGTCCAGAGATGGATGGTGATGACAGTTGCACAACAATGACAATGTACTTAGTGCCATGGAACTGTATACTTAAAAATGGTTAAAATGGTAAACTTTATATTATGTGTACTTTACAATATAAACAAATAAAATAAGAAAAGGATACTCCAAAAGAGCGGCAATCTTAGGTCACACGCACTATGGATCAGTCATTATTTGCCCTTCCTAAATTATCAAATGCAATGTACAAAACACTACATATAGGAAATGGAATTTCACAGTGGGCAAGAAAAATCAAGTAGATGAGGATTATAACCAAAGCTCTGCCACTGTGAGACCTATGCACTGGGCAAATTAATAAATTATATAAAATTTGCCTAATCTCCTAAAAAACGGCAGGAAAGTTTGGCAGTATTGAAAACTGAAAAAAAGAGGCCTGTATGGCTAGAGCACAGGGAGTGGCATATGATGAAATCACAGAAGCAAGCAGGAGCTACACAACTCAAGGTCTTTTAGGTCAAAGAAAGAATTTTATATTTCAGGTGCAATAGGGAAGCCACTGTAGGGTTTTAGCAAGTGACTAAAACAACATGACCTTTAGGAAACCACTCTAGCTGCTGTGCGGAGAACAGACTGGAAGACGACGACAAACGAAGCCAGAGCCTAGTTAGGAAACAATGATGTGCCAGTGTGAGATGATGGTGGAACTGGTGTGGGGCCTGAGGAAACAGAAGTTCACAAGTTTGGGTATGTTTTGGAGACAGAATCAACTGGTCTTAGAGACAGAGAATAAGAGAGGGAAGAATCAAGATGACTCCCAAGTTTCTCTCAGTTACCTAGCTGATTAGAATGACTGAGGAAAAGTTCTCCCCAGGAAAGACCGGGGAGAACTAGGATTCAGAGGAAAAGAGAAATCAAAACTACTACCATTGAGGAGAAGCTGGCCTTAGTTTATTTCTTCCAAAAGGAAGATGCCTTGAGGATCAAGGTTACAGTTTCCTCTGACACTGTTTTCCACTGCCATCTACTGATGCAAACTAAGGATAAACTTTGGGGGTAATCTCTCTTAAGTTTTCAAACAGACTCAATACATTGAAATAGCCTAACTAGCATAAAAATTCTTAATTTGAGAGGCCAAAAGTATATTGTATAATATACAAAATACAATATACAAAAGTATATTGTATAAGTATAATATAAAATTATATTACCAGATTAAGCTAGAGAAATAGAAAACATACAAAGTCAAACAGAATCTCGTACACATTATTTAGGCCATGTTATCTGCAACCGCACCTACCACATAATGTATTTGTGGAAAGAACCTATCTTTTTGCAACGTTTTCTTCCTCAGTTACTAACACCACCACCACCCAGTCACCTAAACTTGAAATCCCACCATTATCTTTGATTCTACATCCTACCCCCAGTCATTCCCACATCCATTCAGTCATCAAACCTGTTGCTTTGCATTTAAATGAGGCTCACTTTTCAAAGTATACATGACCATAATTTCATGCCCAACAGAGATTCAGAGTTAACATTTTGGGTTGAGACCTGGTAAAAACTTTTAATGAGTGCCCCCAGATAATTCTGATATGCACCCCTGCTTAAGAACCATTATTTATAAACTCAAAATCTTTCTCTCATTATCCTTGTTTTCTTTTTGGTGAGGAAGATTGGCCCCAAGCTAATGGTGTTGTTGCCAATCCTCCTCTTTTTGCTTGAGGAAGATTGTCGCTGAGCTAACCATCCGTGCCAATCCTCCTCTACTTTATGGGATGCCACCGCAGCACGGCCCAATGAGAGGTGCATAGGTCTGCGCCTGGGATCCAAAATCCCGAACCCAGGGCCGCCGAAGTGGAGTGTGCGAACTTAACCACGACGCCACCAGGCTGGCCCCTCTCATTATTCTTAATGCTATTGCCCTCATTATCTCTTGCCCAGACTATCAAAATAGCCTATCTCCAGCCTTCTCTATTCTGACCTATTTTCTAGATCACTGCCAGAAGTGCCTTTCTAACTCACATTTTTGCTATAAAACCCATTGTGCCAAATAGTGAAATCTGAATAAGGTCTGTAGATTAGATTGATTTTGATAATTATACTGGAGTTATATTAAGAGAATGCCCTTGATTTTATAAATTAAACACTGAAGTATTTAGGAGTAAAGGGGCGCTATGCCTGCAACTTAATCTCAAATAGTTCAGAAAAAAATGTGAATGTATATAGACTGAAGGAGGATAATACACGTGATAAAATGTTAACATTTGGAGAATCTGGGTAAAGGCTATATGAGAACTCTTACAATTCTTGCAACTTTTAAGTCTGAAATTATGTCAAAATAAGTTAAAAAAATCCAATGGCCAAAATAACTTCCTTCTGAGTTGTACTTTTGTTAACACTATTAAGTAAGCTGTTAGGTCATTTACACACACTTGGTAGTCCTAAGTCATCAATGTGTGGGTATGCAGGCAACAATACTCTTTTCCTGGAAGAATAACAAAAATTATGGATGAGAGAATACCTGTGACAAGGCAATTTTCTATTGGAAGCCAAAACTGTAGAGCACAGGCCAAGAGGTGCAGCTATCTGAATTCTCTTCATTAAAATGAGTAAGACAATAAAGAAAAAAACATACTTTCCCCACAAGTCAGTGTAAAAGCATTACTATAAGACAATTCACAAAAAGAAAACAAGTAAAAAGTATTCGGAGTTTAGGAGGGTGTGAAAAACCATGATTTGAATAATCTAATGTAATGACTCTCCAGCAAAAAGACTAGACTTCTCTGATTGGTTGCAGGGACGTTTTGGGCTGCCTGAAACATGACATTGATCTAGAGCAATGAAGATTTGGACCCCTTTGAGATGTGTGGAGAGCTCTGGCCTTGCAGTGGATTTACAAACTCTTTGAAGCCTACCCATAAAGCCCAGGCTAAGACCCCTGGCTCAGTGTTATGTAAAAGTATTTTTAAGCAGATTTAGTGTCATGAAATTACCCTTAAAACATGAACTTTGTTTGATAGTTACAAGTATGACAACATTTGTGCCACGAACCAAAACAGGAAAAACTATGTAGCCATTAACTAGTATTCTAACAAATTGCTTACTACAACTAATTGTGAAATCAAGATTAAGTTCACTGTTTCACTAGCACTAGTGTTTTACAAAGTACCAAAAGTAATAAGCACAAGGACTCAAAACTTGTTTTAAAAAAAAAAACCTTAACAGCATGAAGGGAGGCGCCAAAACACTGAAATAATTTTACAGAAAACCTGATTTGTTTGGATGGCACGAAAATCGGTTAATATAATTGATACATATGAGCATAATTTTTAAAACATTTATTTATGAGCCTTGAGAGAAGGACTGTATTCAGATATACAATCTAGAATAAAACAAAATGGGAAACTCAACTCACCAGCAATTTCTACTATATCACCAGGAACTATGTCTTTAGCTTTAATCCGCTGTACACTCTTTCTGTCCTGTCGATATACCTTGCCCATTTCAGGCTCATACTCCTTAAGGGCTTCAATTGCATTTTCAGCATTTCTTTCCTGTAAGAAAGAAAACAGAAGATAAAAGTAGTAAACACATGCCTGCCACTGAAAAGTATTTCTAGCCCAAGGAATCAAATTGTAGAGTTCTAATCTAAACTCAAAAAAAAGAGAAGCACATCAATGACATTTGTAGTAAACAACTCACATCTTAAGGTGATAAAACACTAAGCCCTCATGATTTTGTATTAAAGATGAAAAAATAAGCACCCTAAGAAGGCTAAGGGGATAAAATTGTAATGGGGAAAAGCAGTTATACAATCTGCTGTCCTTAAGCACATTGTGAAACATGGCCACCACCTCCAGCCACACACTCCCACATCATTTAAATCGATCCTATCTCACATGAAAGGTGATGGTCTGGGGCTGACTGCCTAGGTTCAATTCAGGCTTTTCCACTTATCAGCTATGTGATTATGGATAAATTACTGCCTACAAAACCAGGGCACTAATAGTACTTACCTCAAGGGTTGTGAAGATTTACAAGCTATATGTAAAACGCTTAGACTGTTTTGGCACACAGTAAATGCCAGAATGAGCGATGAATTAATAAAATCAGTTACATTTCACAAATTCTAAGAAATCTCTCTCCAGTGGTAAAGACCAATAAATAGCTGGAATATCATCACAGCACTGCTAGTCACATACCATATTTACCGTAATATTATACACAAACATATCAAGACTTAGTCACACACAGCTGTCCTTTCCTAATTTCAAGATGAAAGATGCAGAACCATAAGTCACGTTGGGAAAAAAAAGCTACAGCAAAGTTCTTTTAAGGAAAAAAAAAGAAAGAAAAGCTTATATGACAAGTTTGTCTTCTCTCCTTTTAGAGAATAAGCAATTAGAAGTCAAGGAATGAATCTACAAAGTACACGCCCAAGAGAGGTTACTCAATGGACAAAGGGAAGGATTCTTCTATTTCTCTCACATTTTTGCCCTCTAATCTAAAGCTCTTCAATTTAACCTTTACTTGAATAGAATTTATGCTCAATACCATGAGATCTCATTTTCACCTTGCTGTAAGAATTATGGTCTGTTATGAAAAGTCTCTAAACCTGCTTAAAGAGAATTTAGATGACACAAAACCGAACACTAATGGCATGTGTCTCACTTTTTATGTACGCATCCCTGAAAGAGTCTACGAATCCTTAAATTTGGGAAATTCATAATAATAATTTCAATCCCCTATCACATCTGCTGAAAGAATGACTATATCTGCATCACTTTATAATTAACAGAAATACTAGATTATTTAACCCTAATTAATGTTACTGCTAAAAGGTCCTTCAGATTAAGTTCAAATGTTACTGATATTGAAGAAAATAAATTCTGAGCATTGCGGCTATTCAATTAATCAAATTTGAAACTACTTTTTGCGCAGGACCTCCCTCCCCCACCAAATTTATGAATTATGGCAGTTTTACTTCCTTTTCTCCTTCTTTAAGTCATATCAGATAGAATTTATAACTGGATGCTCAAAGTTAAGAAGACGTCCCAGGAGCAGTGTTTTGCCCCTACTAAAAATTAACAAAGGTACATTTAAATTAGAAGCATAAACTTAAAAGATAAATTATCTCAGACACTGAGGACAAAGATGCCAATTAAAATCACTTAAAAGCCTTCCCCCCAACTCAAACTACCAAAATGAACATTCAGAGTGTATGGGGTGGGAAAGGAAGTGAATGATCATAGATTCAAATAGGTTACATCAAAAACAGGTCAACTCGTTCCCATTTGCAACAACATGGAAGGACCTAGAGGGTATTATGTTAAGTGAAATAAGCCAGAGAGAGAAGGACAGACACTGCATGAACTCACTCATATATGGAATATAAGTGATCACACGGACAGAGAGAACTGATTGGTGGTTACCAAGGGGAAGGGGGGTGGGGGGGGCACAAGGGGTGAAGGGTTACATCCACAAGGTGACGGACAAAAATGTACAACTAAAACCCCACAGTGTTATAAACTAAGACATCAATAAAAAAAAAAAAAAGAAAAACTGAGAAAAAAAAAAAAAAAACAGGTCAACTCGGAAATACAAATATGCCTAACTTACTGTAAGCAAAAGGATAACTTAGAGGACCTTCTAAGGTTTCCTTTGCTCTAAAAGTTTACAACTTCCACCTCCTCTACTCAAACCAAAATTGCTCTAAATGTCACTCCTCAAACACGGATTTGTACCTTTCTGCTCATGCCACTCCCTCTCTGGAATATTCTCCCCAGCCTCCACCCACAAAAGTCTGTTTCTCTATAGTTCCCAATTGCTTGTCACCTCCATTAAAAAGCTTTCCTTGATGACACTGATCAGAAATATGTGCCCCCTCATATTACCTTCCACAATAATTATAATTTCTCTTACTTCCAGAAGGCAAGAACCTTCCAGTATTGTTCATACCATTCTCTATACCATGTACATAGGATTAAAACCTAAGAATGTTATTATTTTTTTTAAATTAAGACATTATAAAAGTCCCGTGAAAACTCTGTAAAATCTTATTTTGGAATTTAGATCAGCCCGGGCCTGGATTCAAATCTGATACTCTATGTACTACCTGTATGGCCTTTGATAAGTCAATCACCCTGAACCTCAATGTCACATCTGTCAAATAGGGAATATTACCTGCCTTACAAGATCTCTGTGAGGGTGAATAGGAATGTACATGAAGTATCTACCACGTAACTAGAATAAATTATTTAATAAAAATACATATTACTAGTTTGAAAAGAACAATCTAATGCTGTGAATTGTTTCTTCTGCCTAAATTATTCACAAGAGGATCATTTTTAATACAAGCAAATTTCTCAGAAAAAAATCAAAATAAGAAGAATATAGCACAATTAAAATCTTCTTCAAAGGAGGCCATCTTTCCATACAAGCCCACCACAAAGATCTTCAGGTTCATTAATAAGATCAGAAGCTTACAATTTCAACAGGATTAAGTACGTTTATAAGATGTTTCCACTTTAAGAATGATACACTCAATTTTAGTCTTCAAAGGGGTGACTATATCCATTAAAAACCTAGAAGATCAATACTTAAAATGAATTTGAAGTATCAGTCTTAGAGTCTGTTAAATTAAAAAAAAAAATCAAATAGATCAACAGCCCTAGAAAGTTCTGGATATCTACAGAAGACCAATTATGTGAATGGGGAGTGAGAGGGAGGAATCCCATTATGTTTCTATAGTACATTAGCTTCCATTCTGTGAATAAGAAAGGCCTAGATAATTGAGGGAAAACAGCCAGGAATATGTCTGAAGAGAAAACAATTTAGGATTTAAACAATTTCTATAGCTAAACCCACATTAAAAAAAAAAAAAGTCCAAAGAGAATAAAAATGACACTGAGTTTATGAAGTTTTTCACAGGAAGCAGCTAGGAAACATTAAGACAGATACGGGCTCTCAAATACTCTGGTATTCCTTAAGTAGCTTCTTTCATCCATTGTTCTTAACTCCATGCTACCATGAAGGATGAGCAATTTTAACAGCAAAGTATATATGCATGAAAGGTCTAAAATTTTGCCATTAAATAAATCAACGAATAAAAGAAAAAACATATGTAGACACTCCAGAGCTATTTTCAGTCAGTACATCAGGAAAAACAAATAACAAAAAGATTAACTCAGTTTAAATCACTTATATAAATTAAAATTTAGCACTGCAGGAATTTTTGCTTACCTGCCATACACCCACAATTGCATTGGCTACTAATATAAGTAAAATTACAAAGGGTTCTACAAAGGCTGTAATTGTTTCTTCACCTTCTTCAAACCAAGCCAAAACCTAAAAGAGAAATGGCATGTGTTAGAATTGTAATGTGCTGTTAGGCTTAGTGTCACCACAACAGAAGTGGCTGGCACTAAAGGAATTATGATATACAAAATCTCTTTTCTCACTATCCCTAGAAATAAATGGTAGCAAAACGTAATGACATAAACAACCAACTTATGTCTTGTTCATAATAATTCTTGAGAATCAAAACTATAACTTGTTAACAATACCCTTAAGAGCTAATTTATTTTCTCATGTAATAATTCTGGGTTTTTTTGGTGAGGAAGATAGGCCCTGAGCTAACATCTGTGCCCATCTTCTCCACTTTGTATATGGGACGCCAACACAGCATGGCTTGATGAGCAGTGCTAGGTCTGCGCCCGAGACTCGAACCTGCGAACCCCAGGGCCACCGAACCAGAGCATGTGAACTTAACCACTGAGCCACTGGGCGGGCCCCAATAATTCTGTTTTAAAATTCAAATAAAATACTTATAGGGAAATAAATTCCATTCATTTTATATGTATATAGTCAGAAGAAAGCAAACAAATTCTTGATTTTGTTAGAGGCAATCATCAACAACTTTGTTGATTTGGTTAATATTCATTTCAAATAATATCCACGTGGCATAAATTCATAGTAAAAATAATGATCACTAACTCAAAATTTTAGAGTATATAAACTAACGCCCCACTTATTTTCAGTGGTATTACTGAAGGTCATCTCAAAATTACTGCAAGGTTGTTCCACAATCAGGAATATATTTTAAAGGATTTCCTCCATATGACATCTAGTATAGCCACACAGCACTTCAGAGATGACGTAAGTCCAAAAATGTTATAACTGGATACAGAACACTGCCCCAAGAAAAATGAGCAGAGAGCTAACTTCTAGCTCGCACAACCATAACTTTGTTAAAGATTTAAAAGCTACAAGAGAGCCACGCTGTACTTCATAATTGAGCAACCCTAAGGTGGTAAGAGAGAATCCAACACAATGAATCTCAAAATAATAATAAAGAGCATGGTACAAGAGCCATCTAAATGGTTAAAAATGTAACAATCAATTTTTGTGCAACACTGCCAATCCAGAAAAGATGTTCAACATATATAATGAGTCAATCTGGGAGGTAAGATTTGCCTTTGTTTTTTTACATTGCCTAAAATGTTTGCGTATTTCACAATAAAATCTTTTCTTTAAAAGATCTATTTAGTAAAGAATGAAAGCACTGTTTTTGATACTTTTTAATATTGTCAGATATGATTTATGGCAATAATGAAATCATACAACTACATTTGTACTTGGTGGAATACGATAAAGTGAGCTTCCAGACAAATAGCAAATAACCAGAAAGATGCTTAAGGCAAAGCCCAACATGAATTTTGCAAGTAAAAGAGGCTACTGATGAATTAACAAGAAATATCAATTTGAGCAGGAAAAGAAACAGGAGACACCAGGACCAGGTCCTGATAGGTGCCAATCAGCACTGACAGCTAATAAACCAGGGCAGGCAGAAAACCAGAATGAATATAAATGTTGCTGCAAGCTTTCAACAGGGCATTCTTGGTGTTAAGGTCAGGCCTAATGCCAGAATAAAAACTTCCCTAGGAACTTATAAATTTTGATAGATGCAAGATCACAGCTGCTTTGATACTAGCCTTTCAAACATTTGCCAAAGAGAGCATATCAGAAATAAGAAACTTAATTAGCTCTTGGGGGAAAAAAATTGCTCAACCTGAAGAGGAACTAGGACCTTTCCAAAAGGTCAGTGAGGCATTAGCAACTGTAAGATAAGCTTCACACCTTGTTAAAGCGGGTATGAATTTCCCTCTTGGCAGCTAGGCCTGAGGAACAAACTTAAAATGATATCCCATAACAGCTGGAGCAAAGGAAAAGACTAAGGCAAGCAGTGACAGGATTAGCAGAGCAAACTTCTACTTTTCAAGAAATGTGTGGTCCCTGTGCACAAGCGGTATTCATCAATAATGTAATAATCCTAATCTGTACAATGCAGTAGCCTTCCACTACATGACTTTAAATGTTTATGTGTAAGAAACAGGCATTCATAGTTATCTGAAAGTTCTACAGACATACTAATTACTGCTTGATGAGAAACCAGTGGGCAAATCTCTTAGCGTGGAAGGAAGATGTTGAACCTGTTTAAAACTGACAACCAACAATTTCCTGAATTTTGAAACCAGAAATAACCCAAAGAATTAAATGCTACAGCCCAAAACAAAGATAAACCACATTTCATTAACTGGTAAGAACCAATCCAGCCAATCATGTTCAAATCACATTGTGCAGTCCTTCATGGTTTTGTTCTATTGACAAGAAAACCTTTCCTGTGTAAGTGGGAAGATGATGTTGACAAATCAATGACATGGGGAAAGGGGTAGAGAAAAGAAGAGGGAACTCAGACGAGTGACACATTATTACCGAAATGCAAGATGCGTTATTGGCATTACAGTACAGTCAGTTCATAATTATGGTTTACCAGAAATTATACAAAATATATTTATACAGGAGAAGGGGGAATGTTTCTAAAAATACTGACAATAGGTTGAATATAAAGGATTATCTGTTTGGATTGCCTTTTGTTCACTGTTGTATCCTCAGGGGCCTAGAAGAGTCTCTGGTTCACAGTTGATGCTCACTATGTATTTATTAAATAGATGCAGGAATGAATGAAACAAAATCTCATACAAGGTACAAGACCCTAATTGGCAGTATATGGACTTAAACATTAAGACACCAAAAAGGTAACCAACTTCATCAACATCAAAGGAAAGTGGAAGAAAAGGCTACAGCAGTATAATTTGGGTCATAAATAGTGTTTCTTCTTCCCATTGTTTTGCACTATTAATATATTAACATTACTTGTCTTCTGGGGCTTACATTATCCAGCAAGTTCTAAGTTTCAAACTTGCCAATCCTATTCAAAGTAATCACTTGCTAATGAACCCTAAACTACAATTTAAACTGCTTAAATAGGGTAGGATAGTTTATCCTCTAATTGTTATCTGTAAGACTGATCTCTGTATAGCACGGTAACTTCTGACAGGACAGCCAAAAGATGCTGGAGAGCAGAGTTTAATGAATAAAATAAATTTTAATCCAAGGTAGAAAAGTATGTTCCGGTATAAACTGGGAGACAATCATGGTACTGTGATTCAGTTACCTTATCTACATGTTGGGATAACATGCTGAGCTCGAAGACAATAAAAAGAAAATAAGAGCAATCATAAGCACATTTTTAAGACATAGAGGACCGGTCTGCATTCCTCCTTGTATCCTTAGAAACTTGCAATGCCTTTGGGCACTCAGACACTTGTTCGATGAATGAAGAAATTAACATCAAAAAAATTTCTTAAAGAGGAAATGAAAATTAAACACTTCATAAGAATGAAAAAAGTATCAACTGTTATCGCAATTTTCTGGGATGGGAAACAAAAATTCTTTCAGCCATTAAAAACATTTTTATGAATTAGACTACATTTTCTTCTGATTCAGACACAAAGCTTAAGTGAAAACACTTTTCAATGTTTTCAGATTTGAGAATACAATCTTCTTTAAAACAATAAAACCCACACACATCATCATCTTTCAAACCATTATTTTAAAGAAAGACTCTAAATAAATTAGTTAAACCAATCAGTAAACTGCCCATTTTATCCCTTTTTTAAAATAAGAAATTAAAAGAACAGAAGAATTTTAAATCACTACACAATGCAATATCAAATACTTCTTGAATATACCATTCTGAGAAAACCAAAGAAAATGGATCTCCTATTTCGAAAAAGCTACCAACACAAACTCACCCTAATTATCCATTATATCAAAAGCAATAACCTAGGTTCTAAAAGGAATCAAGAATCCCTTTAAAAGGTCCAATAAGGAGAAAAGACAAATTATTCGAATGGAAGTGAACAGTTGAGAAGTGCCTTGGTCTAAGAAAGTTTTATTAGCATTTTACAGTCAATCTAAGTAGCTGGGGTGGTGAAAAGGGGGTGGAGGGTAGAGAAACTTATGCAAATTGTGATACCACAGAGGACTTTATGATTCAGACAAATGAGACAAATATGGCCCTTATGCTCACCTCCTCCAGGTCTTTTCTCAACCGTCACCTTCTTAGAGGCCTTTCTGACTATCCTCTGAAAATTGTACTCCCCTCCCCATACTCCCTTATCCTACCACCAACCACCACTCTCCTTCTCCACTTTATTTTTCTCCACAGCATATCACTGTCCAACAGGTTATTATATATTTTACTTGTTTATTATCTGTCTCCACTACAATGTTGGCTCCAGGTAAGAGACTTCATCTGTTTTGCTCAATGCAGTATCCCCAGTGTCTGTGCCATGTACCAAGTGCTCAATAAATACCTAACAAAGCAGTGAAAGAGAAGAAAGGACAAGCATTCCAGTTATGTGACGATATGATGTATTATATGTGACCAAGAAGGATGGAAAGACAAAGTGAAAGGAAAGAAGGTCCTGAATGTCAAATTAAGGAATTTCTAATGTTACTTCACATGCGATGGGAGATATATACCTTTATATATCACTTCTTCCAAACCAGGTGACCTTAAAAAAAATATTTTAATAAATGGGCAGAGGATCTGAACAGACATTTTTCCAAAGAAGATATACAGATGGCCAACAGGTACATGAAAAGATATTCAACATCACTCACTAATCATTAGCGAAATGCAAATCAAAACCACCGTGAAATATCACCTTACACCCTTCGGAATGGCTATTATTAAAAAGACAAGAAATAAATGTTGGACAGGATATGGAGAAAACGGAACCCTCATACACTGCTGGTGGGAATGTAAACTGGTGCAGCCACTATGGAAAAAGAGTATGGAGGTTCCTCAAAAAATTAAGAATACAACTACCATATGATCAAGCCATTCCACTTCTGGGTATTTATCCAAAGAATATGAGAACACTATTTCAAAAAAGTATATGCACCACTATGTTCACTGCAACATTCTTCACAATAGCCAAGATGTGAAAACAACGTAGTGCCCACTGATGGATGAATGGATAAAGATGGGGTTTGTATATATGTGTACACACACACACACACACACACACACACACACACACACACACACAGAGGAATACTACTCAGCCATAAAAAAGATGAAATCTTGCCACTTCCAACAACATGGATGGACCTTGAATATATTATGCCAAGTGAAATAAGCTGGACGGAGAAAGACAAATACCTTATTTCATTCATTCATATGTGGAAGACTAAAAAAACCCAACAAACAAACACAAACACAGATACAGAGAACAGATTTGTGGTTACCACAGGGGAAGGAGGGGAGGGTGAAAGAGGTAAAGGGGGATATTTGTACAGTGACAGACAGAAACTATACTTTTGGTGGTGAACACGATGTAGTGTATACAGAAGTTGAATTATAATGATGTATACCTGAAATCTATATAATATTATAAACCAATGTTACCTCAATTAGAAAAAACTATTTTGGTGAATATTACAAGTTAATTAAATTTTATCCCTACAAGTCACAAGTGTAAAACATTAATGCAGTTTCCTACTTTCTACCACAGCAAAATATTAACTATGGTTAACAGTTTACTACTTAGTTTGACATTTGAAATAAATCACTAAAGCTTAATATTTCTTTTTAACTTGAGAACTTGACGTATCATGTATAAAAGAACTGCCTATTCACTTCTCCAAAAGAACATGAATATTCTACCATGTTTTTCCTGTTAAACTAACAGAAATAAACTGACTACACAAAGAGTCAGCGCTCTTTTAAAAGATAAAGAAATGAGGAATGAAACGGTCAAGTACAATGTAGCAGTAGTATCAACCCCATTGAAGAAAATCAACAGGTTTTATATCCACAATTTCTTGATCAAACAAATCAAATTAAATAACAGTATTTCCTAAACACCTATTATTTTTCTGTTTAGCAACCCACAGAATAAAAATGTAACAGTTCATTTCCTGAGTAGTAAGTCCAAGTAGTTACACCAAAAAGGTATCTTAAATTTCAACTCCAAGATATGGCCCTATAAAGCTATAAAAAACCAACATCCTACCTTACAAAAAACTAAAGCATTTATTTTAAAATCCATTTGAAAATGCCTAGAAACTGTAACTCCTTACTTCAAAGTAAAAATCACACACATCATTAATCCAAAATCTTAATATAAAGTCAAACTGGCCACTCAAGAGATCCTATACAACCCAGTCAATAGCTTGTTTACTGGAAATAATGCCACTGATGTTACAACACTGCCTTAAGTTACACACACAGAATAACTCAAAAATTTATTTTATCTCTGGCTTGTATACACCGGCTGATTAACTTCTAAGAGGTCCCTGATGACCTTATTGAACCTCAGTATTTTAACGACCAAAGCTGAGACTATTTCAGAATTATGCAGCCAGCTTAAATATAAATATACTAGCCCAAATATATCTGTTTTGCCCCACGACAGTGCATTGAAACTGGTTAATCAAATAGCTCTACTCTTATCTTAATTGGTAAAGCAGCAGCCATTTGCCCGGGGGGGGGGGGGGGGGGTGGGGGGTGGGGTAAGTTAAGACAGGCTGTCAAGAAAAGACAGACACATAAGAGGTATGGAGTCATTAATTCAGGATGCTGAATGGTTGGCTATGACACTCTCTTAATTTTATTGGATGAAAACTAGACAAAAGATTTGTGAGGACTGAATTATTAATGGTACACATCATTTGGCTAACATGGCATGATATATTAAAGTCTCATGCATAATTTGTGTACAGAATTACTCCAAAAAAAGTTCACCTCTTGTCAATTTTTTTCCCCTTACCTAAAGAAATGCCCACTGCTTCATTTATTTAGTTCTCAAAGGAGCCCTCTATGGTTGTCATGAAGACTGAGGCAAGCCCTGGGGCTTGCATACGTACAAACATACAAAAATGAAACCTTGAAGCTGTGTCAATTTTGCCAAGCCTGAAAAAAGTACTGCACTGGGTGAATTTCACTTCCCATCATGGTTTTTATAAGAATAAAATACTGTAACTGAAGAACAAAAGGCATCTCATGCTGTTAGGATTAGGAACATCTGTGTCCTATTCATGATCATTTTCAGGAAAACTACCAAGAAGTCCACTGCCCAACATAAAACACAACAAAAAACTTAATATTGAACGGAAAAAAATTGTTAATAACCTAGAAATATCCTTGCCAGCTCGTATCACCTTTCTTCTGTAGTTCTTTGCATTTTACCAGTTTCTTAGCAACCATATAGGACTCAAGCGGGTAAGCACGTACAGAACAACAACAAAAAAACCCGCTATGTTTTTTTTTTTTCTTTTAAGATCTAGAACCAATTGTACCAAACCTTATTCTCTCAACTTAGGAATCACTCAAGACAGGGGTCTAATTTAGGTAAATATACCACCCTAAAGGTCAGTGACCAAATTTGGTCAACAGTGGTGCCATCACTGCTGTCATCATTCTTGTCACTGTCAGAAACAACTGTCACCTTGCCATTACCAGGAAGGCAGAGCAACTGGAATACTCCTTTTGTAAGTTCTATTTACAGACTACAAAGAGCCCAACAACATGTTAGTATGATCTTACACAACGGAAGAACCCAAAACAGAAAAGGCCTTCCAATAAAGAACTTTTTGATATTAAAAGCTGATAAACCACAAGAATTTATAAGACCCTGTCGCATTCAGGAACAATTTCTAACTGCACTGTAAATGTCAGGCATCCATTTATTTTCTGTACACGAATGGCTTCAAGTGTTTTGCTTATAATTGAAAAATACCTAGGTTTAAAAAGAAAAAAAGCATGGAGACACAGCTTGAATCTGCATATATAATGTTCTCATCCAATAGACATGCTTAGTTTCCTGGCTTTTCATCTATGGAATAGTCTCAACTTTTTGGAGAGAAAATAAATTTCTTATACTTACGAAAGATATACAAGCTGCCAGCAATAAAATTCTAACTAGTAAATCTTCAAACTGCTCAATCACAAGTTCCAGCAAGGTTTTTCCTGTTAGAAACAAACATTTGTTGTAAATGTCACCTTAACATCAGCACAAAGGGGGAAAAAAAAGAACATGTTAAGATTACTTACCTTCTTCAGCCGGTAACTCTGCAGAATGTAGAAATTCGCCAGGCAACGTGTCAAGAGGAGGAAAAAAAAAATTTTTAGCACTCTGTCTTTCTAAAAAAAATTACTAAAATGATCGCTGTCTTTGAAAGACGTACCTAAATATATGAACATTCAACCATTTTTAATGGAAACCATACTGAAATGGTACCCCAAGAAAACATGCAATACTTGTAACCAATGATCTCAGGTCTCCCTAAACCGGGGCTCCTGAAACAAGGAGTCATTACAGCTATGTCATCACTTCTGCCAGTGTAACTTAGGGTCGTAGAAGAACGGTCAGAGGCGTTCTCAACTACAACGACGCCTCATAAACCGGCTGGGGACGAGAAAATGTCTCGCAGGGCTCAACTCAGCTGCGGGAGACTCGTCTCTCCCTCCACCGGGGCCGGCTGCTGCTGGTGAGAAGCCGTCGAGCCGGATGCGTGCGGGGAAGGTCCGCCGCGAGGAGGTCGAGAGAAGGCGCGGCCCCGGCCCCGGCGCCCCCCGCCTGCAGACCCTCTCCCGCGGGGCCGGCACGCGGGCTCAACCCGCCGCCTGCAGCCCTCGGCGGGCGCGGAGCTGAGACCCACGAGGTGGAGCCCGGTCAGCCATCTTCCCTGGCTCGCGGGCCCGCGCCGGGCCGCGCGGGGCCCCTGCAGCCCCGGCGCCGGGCACCTACCGTTGGAGCCCCATCTCTCCTTGAGCTTCTTGACCTGCTCCAGGCTCAGCCCGGTGCTCTCGTTGACGCCGAAGTGGCCCAGCACCTCCTCCACCGTCTTTGTGTGAGCGTTCTCCATGGCTGCGGGGGCCCGGCCGGCCTCGCCTCCCGTCCCCGCGGCCTCCTCGCCTCCGCCTCGCACTCGGGCCGCGGGCTCGTGCCACCCCGGGCGTCCAGGTGCCGACTGGCCTCTCCCCCGCCTCCTCCGGCCGCTTCCGCCTCGCCGGGCGCTGAATCACCCCGCGCCCCCTCCCCCAGACAACCGCCCCTCCAGCCGCCGGCCCCCGCTGGCGCCCGCCCCGGGCTCAGATGGGCGGTGGGGGGCTACCAACCCTCCCTCCCCTCGGCAGAAGGGAGGACCTCCTTCGCCCGCAACCGCCCGCCGGGAGCGCAGGCCGCGGACCCCGAGCCCCCTCCCCGCTCTCCTGAGGTGATTCGCGGCCCCACCCGGGCCGGAGGAGGGGGCTCCCGGCCGACCCCTGAGGGCGGAACGGAGCGAGGGAGGCGAGGCGGCTAAGCGGCGCGTGGCGCGCTCGCCCTGTTCCCTCAGCTCCGCACCCCCGACAGCGGCGGAGGAAACTGCGGCGGAGGAGGAGGTGGCGTCGGGGACGGCTCCGCGGCGGCTGCTCTAATAGCATTTATCGGCCGCTGCCTCCCCTCTCGCCGCCGCCGCGGCATGTGGACACCGCTCATTGGCCGAGAGGGCCCAGCGCGGCGCGGGCGGCGCGGCCCCGCCCCCTCCCCCGCTCCCTCCCTCCGTGCCACTCGCGCCCTCGCTGCCGCGCAGGCTCCGCCCCCGCCCGCGCACCGCCTCCAGGAACCCGGATCGAGGCCGGCGCGCGCCACGCCGTGCCCGCGTAGTGCGCGCTGCGGCCGGCGAGCCGGCGGAGGTCGAGCCCTGGATCCTTTCTAAGCCCGAGCGATTCTCGATCTCCAGCCACCCGAAGACGTAAACCCCAGTGGGTCGAGAGCTCACGCTGGGCTCACTGCACTCGCTATCCCTAGAGGACCGCCGGCCCTTCGGAGTCGGCCTCGGGCCGGGGTGGGTGGCTGAGAAGGCGAGGCGGAGGAACCTGGGTGCTCGATCCGCGCAGGGCTATTCGAAGCGCGCCCGAGTTGTGTCCTTGGCTCGCCCCCTCGCCCTCCGCCTCCAGCTGCACTCTGAATCCTAATCTGTCTCCCTCAGAGCTCCCCTCGGGAACCAAGAGGAGGAATTCCGCAGTTCACTTCCCACACGGCCAAAATCTCTCATCTGTTGCCTCGAGAACACCGCATCCCACACCCCCAGCCGAGCGCTCCACCGCATGCAAATATCAGCCCTTCCCCAGCGGGTTCTACGCCCTGACTGAGGAAATCCCACTGGGGGGAGGGGGGAGGAGCTTTTATTTTATTTTATTTATTTTTAATAGTCCACACAGCCTTTAATACATGTCTGCATAGAAGTCACAGGTTATGCTACTGTAACTGCTAGGTAGCAGCGAGAATTGTGCTAAAAGGTGCTTCGCTTGGGCATTAAGATCGAGGCTGTTTTCTAGACTCCACTTTCCCCAATAGGAGAAAAAGGGTCTTTAATCAAAAACCTATTCCTAAGCCACAGATGATTTGCTCATGAGGTCTGTACAAAACCTAGGTAACAACAAGATAAAGGGAATTTTGCCAATATAAAGAAGTTAGACTACTTAATGGGGGAAGGGACCTTTGCACTGAATTCACGAACAAAAGGTGAACATATTCGCATCATAAAGAGCAGCATTCTTAAGGGAGTATGTCGCAGAATGAACCATTTAGTCTACTTTTGTGTTTGGCAATAGTGTACCATCCACATGAGCCAAAACAGCAAAAATCACCTCAGTTGTCCCAGATGGCTCAGCCTCAGGACTTGAGATAAATTTTTTCAACAGATGCAAATCACAGTGTATTATCCAGCTGAAAAAATCAGGCACGTCATTTCATTTAATTATTTCCAAGGAGTGGAGGCCGGCTTGCAGGTTTGATTGATACTTGGAAAAGGACCAACAAAACCCCAGACGAAACAAACAAACGAAATTCTAGTGTATGGCAATGCACTAAGAGAAACAAGGTGGAAACTGGTTAGGTCACAGGATTGGAGCCGCTTCCAGGAGGGACACGTGACTGCATGGTGGGGGTGTGGTAATGGAGGGCTGGTGGTTCCTTTCCCTGTGAAACCAGGTCTGCACCATTTCATACCAATTCTTCCGCCTCACCTCATCTCTTTCAGCAATGATGGAAGCACTACAGGCAGGAGGATTGCTCTCTTTCTCAGCATGGAAATTATCTTCGGCATTTGACTTTGCGTCTCTGTTCCATGGCTGGTCTCTGCTGGGGGTTTAAGCACTTCTGATGTGATTATGAGCTTCCTGAGGACTTCCCAACTTCAGCTTTTGTACTGACTGCCCTTCCCCACATCTTCCAGTGCCTAATTCCATCTTATCATTCAGATCTCAGCTTACATGTCACCTCCTCAGAGATGTCTTGATTGACTACTTAAAGTGGCTACCCTCCGAAGTCACCCTCGCTCTCACATTATTGTTTTATTTTCTTCACAGCACTTCTCTCTGATATTGTATTTTTGTTTAGCTCCTTACTCCTTGTCTCTTGCTACTAGGATATAAGCCCCATGAGAACAGGGGCTTGTCTAGCTTGTCCATCCTCAGGACACAATATATACTGGTATATACTCATCAATTATTGAATGCCTACTGTTTGAGTGAATGAAAGAGGCCCACCATCCCTGATCTCTCAGTGACTTGCAAAGGGCCTCACCATGGGAGAGTCTCAGCAAATTTTGCTGAACTCAAGTTCATTGATTTCCAGTTTGTGAAATAAACAAGAGGGCCTCTGAACTCTTGCCTCATGGGAATGGCTGTGAAGGTTAGTCAGATTTAACACAAACAAACAAACAAACAAAAACAAAGCTAGGCAACATTATAGATTTCTCAGAGATGAGTAATGTGTAAGTTTATTGGTACTGTTACCGCAGTGTCATCACTCTCCTAGACTGTTCTTTGCAAGTCTTCTATCTATTGGAGGTTGGAATACTCCCTTAAACTGAGACAGTGTGATTTTTAGCCTGGGGTTGGCCCCTTCTACATCACATACCAGTTATGCTCTTGGTTCCTCAATTGGTTGGTGTCTCTGAAAACTGTTGTTTATAGGTTGCCAAAATTTAGCATAAACCCAGCCTCCCAAAGGCAGAAAGATCTAGTTACTCTTATGTAAAAATAAACTTATGCTCAATTTATTTTATGAACTACACATGCTTCTTATTAACCAAGATAAACAAAGTAAGAATGGGTTTTAGAAATAGTCTATTTTTTACCAAGGATTTCAGCTTCATTCAATCAATTGAGGACAGGGAGAGAAAAAAGAAGAGAAACTGTGATTCGGAAAGGTGGATGATTTGATCAAAGAACCTCAAAGGAATTAATAAAGGAGGACATTAGCTGGTAATAAGCAGGCTAGTTTAAGAAGCTAGGCAGACAGAAAAATCCCAGTAGAAAAGAGTGACTTGTGAAAGAGGCCCCAGCCAACTTTCCAACCCTCTACAGCTCTCCTGTAAAGCCATGGAGATTGCAAAAGGCAGTCCGTTCCATATTTGGACAGCTCTAATCATTAAAGCAGCCTCATTCTGGGCTGAATCCACCTCCCACTTTCTCCTATACATTGGTTCTTGTTTTGCCTTCTGGAACAACTCTGAATGTTTAATCCCTCCTCTGTGTGAGATCCCTTTGAGTATTTCAAGATATCTTGTAAAAGTCTCTTCTCAGCTAAAAAGGACACTTCAGTCCCTGAGTGTTCCTCCTATAGCAGGAGTCTGCAACCCCTTAGCATCCTCTTTGTCCAGTCCTGGAGACACTCAATACTGAAAACAAAAGTCTGGGCTCCATCTCACAGTGGAGTTATCACTGTCCACCTTTGTTCTGGATTCTTTCGCCTGTATGTGGTTGATTTGTGTTAAAAATTAACTCAAATCTGAGTCCTGTATATATAAACTGCAGTCATGTTAAATCTTCCCATCGTGTACTTGTACCGTTGATTCTTTTTAACCCAGTCACTGAACTCTGACTATAATGGAATGTTCTCATGTTCATTTTGGCCCATCTTTGCAGTCTGTTGTGGTCTTTTGGAGTCTTCAGCTTTAAGTGGTGTTTTAGCTATATGTCTCAGCCTGGGTTACACACAAATTTGAGAAGCATAACTTATGACTTCTATGTCTTTATCCAATAGAACTTCTAGACATTCGTTCCAGAGTAGAAAATAACCAATCAACTGCATTTAGTTGTTCAACTGCTATAAGTCAACTCGACTACAGGTTCCAAAGTCAGGAAAGTGAAAATCTTATAATGCACTCTCCTGCCTCCTTATCTCCCGTAATACTTTATTATACAGCATTAGAACAGATCATTCTTTTGGTTGAGCACTTGATGTAGTCAGCTTGACTTAAGGATCATGTTACATGAAAAATACATATTTACACACTAGACTCAGAAGTAGCACAGTAAGCCGTTTACACTGAGAGGCGGGTGGGCACTAAGTCCATCCAACTTAGTCACATCTGCCATCTCTTACTGACTCCGGAACACATGTTTGTTGAGTAACATGATGGGCAGAACTGCCTGCACTCTTTAAATTCTTTGTATATAAATTAAAATCATTTAAGGTGATTATGGGATGTCAGTCCACCACACTATTGTCTAGCCCACATTTTTCTACTTGTCCATAAGAACTTAACGAGAAGACTGTTGAACATGTTGCTAAGATCTAGGTACAGTGTCTACAACAATCTGCAAGTCCACATTCTAGTGACCTTTCCATGGAAATGTGTCCAGTTTGGCATGGCTTGTGTTACCAAACATACGCCAGTGCTGAGTGACTGCCACTTTTTCTATAAGTCCACAAACTACAGTAGTCCCCCTTAGCTGTGGGGAATATGTTCCAAGACTCCCAGTAGATGCCTGAAACTGCAGATAGTACCAAACCCTATATATACTGTGTTTTTTCCTACACATACATACATACCTATGGTAAAGTTTAATTTATAAATTAGGCACAGTAAGAGATTAATAATAACTAATAATAAAATAGAAAAATTATAATAATATACTGTAATAAAAGTTATGGGAATGTGGTCTCTCTCTCAAAATATCTTATACTGTACTCACCCTTCTTCTTGTGATGATGTCAGATGATTCAATGCCTAGATGATGAAATGAAATGAGGTGGATGTCCTCGGCATTGTGACGTGGCATTAGGCTACCACTGACCTTCTGATGATATGTCCCAGGCCAGAAAGAGTGGGTCAGCAGAGATCTCATCACACTACTAATTGTGAACAGTGCACAGTGCACAATTTAAAACTTATGAATTGTTTACTTATGGAATTTTTCCATTTAATATTTTTGGACAATGGTTGACCATGGGTAACTGAAACTGTGAATAAGGGGGGACTACTACATAACTTTAACATCTGAGAATTAACCAAACTTAAAATGTCTTTTCCAGAATTTGCCTCCCTGCCTCCACTAATAGGCACTCTTTTGATGGCTCAATGTCAAAAAGCCAATTGACTACCTTCTGCTTATAAAAAAAGGGACTTATTAGGAGTAGACTCCAAATTCAGAACCACTTAATCCAGGTGCTCAAATAAAGACACTGAGAATCTCTCTCCATTTCTTGGCTCCGCTGCTTTACTTTTTACTCTCATGCGGGCTCTCTCCAGGTGGGAGCTGACATGGCTCCAGCATCTCCAGTTTACAGTCCACCAAGTTTAACAATTTCAATGGAGGGAAAGGCCTAATATTTTCTCTGGGTCATGTGCCCACCCTGGAAGCGAGGGCTGTGGTCAGCCCCACCTGAATTACATGGACTGAGAGTGGGGAAGAAGTGGTTCCCTAAAGCAGTGGTTTGCAAACTTTGGCATGCATCATCACCACCTGGAGGGCTTGTGAAAATACACATTGCTGGCCCTACCTCCAGAATTCTCATTCAGTAGGTCTGGGATGGAGCCTAAGAATTTGCATTTCTAACGAGTCCCCAAGTAATGTTGATGCTGCTATTTCAGGATCCACACCCTGGAAAAAATTGCTCCAAAAAAAGAGAGTGGTGTCGTTACCAGAAGGAGGGGAACGAATGTTGGGTTGACAAAGCAAAAGGTGTCCACTTCACTGAGGAAAGTCAAAGATCCAACTGGTGGAAGGAAGCAGAAGTAACTAGCACAGGACACTGGAAACCTTGTTCGGAGAGGCCCTGGATTGTTCCACAGTTTTCAGTTTCATCTGCCATATATCCACCACATCCTCCCCTCCAATTCTAAGCTCCTGCCACAATAAACCATTATCCGTCCCGCCGTCCCTTTGCTCAGGCTGTTCCTGCTGCTTGAATCTGCTTGGTGAACCCCTAATCATCCTTCAAGATGAAGGCTCAAATCCCACCCTTGAAAGTCTCCCCTGATAATGGCACTTTCCATTCCTTCCATCCTCACCACCCAGAAATTAGTTGCTATGTCTTCTGTGTCACACACAGCACTTTGTATATCATTCAACTATAGAATAGTAACTCAGGTCTGCTTCCATTTCAGCTGATCCTTTTCAGACTTTTTTTCATGTGTTTCCCCCTCTTCTACTCAACTTGAACTGTGGAGTGTCCCAGGACTTAGGCCTTGACATTCTTCCTATCTGCAATCTTTCCTTAGGCCCATTGCTTTAAGCCTCACCTAAATAGTGATGACATACACACTTATACGTCCAGACTCCTATACCCAGCTGTCCACCTGGCCTCGCCACATGGACTCACACGTGAGAGTGACAGGTGCAGGGCGGTAGGATAGACACCTTCCTCTGAGAAGCGAGCCATGAATAACATACACCATTTGTATATTCAGACCCGAGAAGAACAGCATTTGGGGCAGGACAAGCAAACAGGCAAACACACATATGGAGAGTATTCTTTCTTTCATAGTGCCCATCACCTAAGTCACTTGTCTAATGTTCGTCTTCTTCCACCATATTATAAATTCCAGGAGAACAGGGATCACGTGCACTCAGAAGGCGCACAGTAATGAACCAATGCATGATAATTATTTGCTTTGAGGACTCTGAGTGTTCCCTTATTTATTTTGTGTCCCCAGTGCCTAGCACAGTGTGGGGCACGTAGCGGGTACTCAGTACAAATCTACTAAATTAATTAATGAAGTCCTTTGCTTCCTTTGCAATTACTGCTCTGGGAAAAAAAAGTTGCATTAAAAAAAAAATTAAAGCAACCCATAGAGCAGTGCCAAACAAAGTACTGTGGAATGGTTTTCAAAACCATAGCTCCCTGATGGGATAATGTAGTTTAAATATAGCAGCTATTTTTCCCTCCAGTCGGTTTGTTCTTTGATTTTTGTGGAAAGATTTCAAAAGTTCTCCTCCACTGCCCTCCTTCCTCACCCTCAAGGTGCTCAGACCCTAGACAGCAAAATGCTTAAAATGCAGAGATGACACGGCCTCCTGAGCCTGCAGAAAAATGAACAGTGATTAAATGCGGTTTTAATTTTAAATGATGAGTTACTCAGATTCTCCCCTCCCCGCCGGGTGCCAGGGTATTGCTCTAGCAGTAGCGATAGCACAGTGAGCAGGTAGAGTTTCCGTCAGGCAGAAATCCAAGGACTGTGAATGCAGTGGATAGGGTTGCAGTGGACAAATTCCTAGAATAGGATCTTTGTTCCCAAGCTGACCAGCTCGCTCCCTTGATGTTCCACAATAGAAAAAAAAAAAGGGGGGTGCTTGTGGGGGGGGCATGTTTAGGTCTCCTATTGTGATCCTGCTGTAGTTACCTGATAGTTCGCAAGAGATCCCTGGAGGTTGGCTGCCCTCCCAAGTCACCTTGTGATTCTCTTCTGATTTTGGAGGGGAGGGTGGGGGACACTGTGTATCCTGAGGGAAGCATGTCTGACAAGCCTGATCCATTCCATCTGAGAGGATGCATCATGAGCCCCATCTGGCTCCAGCAGTCCGCCGACGCTGAGGCAATGGTCCTCCCAAGACACCCCCGTCTGCTCCTGTCCCTCTCCAGCCCGCTCAGCCTTCATCTTCCCCTGAAAGCAGCAGCTCTGGCTTCTCTCAGTTGCAAGATTTCCCCTCTCTTCCCAGCCCCTGTCTTCTTTTATGCAATCTCTTTTGCTCCTTTCTCTCACCCAGGGCTCCTCTCCATCTCCCACCCCTCCGCAGATGTGGGCTTGACTGGAAGTGCTGTCACGCAGGCCCCTTGGGACAGCCCTGTTCATTCCCTCAGTCCTCCTGCACCACCCAGATCGTGTCCTGATTTGGAAACAGATACACCCATTGTAAGGTCCCGTCCTGTGTCTCATACGCTGGAGTCCAGAGGTACAAGACAACTGCCTCCCCTTCTCTTAGCTGCTTTCCATCTCACAATGGTGGTTGAACCCATGGCCTCTGCTTTAGCCTTCAAGCTTAACATTAGGATCTTCTCAGGTGGGTCCAATCTGCATGGATGGGGGATGGGCAGAGTTCAAGAAAGCAGAAGCTTGACTGGAGATGTTTGCAAACATTAGACGTTTCTCTTCCATGACTCATCGGAGGAGAGCTGAGTCCTCCCTCTTCCTGGAATGCAGCAAACCAATGGCCAACTCCTACCCCCACCCCACCCCCAAAATAAAACACACACAGAGAGCTTTGTCCTTAAAAATCAGATTTCCCCCAAATATCTGACATGACAACTTGGGGAGGTGAGCATTTTGAGTCCTCAGAAGAACAGCCTCCAAGGGGATTCTCTGACCTGGGGGGAGAGAGGACTGCAGAAACAGCAAGGTCATTCGCAAGCAAAGAAAGTGCGTGTGTTGTTAGGATGGGTCTTTTCAAGAAAAGTGCCTTCACCTCTGCTCCCTTCCCCCAACCTTCCTACTTAGTAGCTTCCTCATGTAAAACCTGGGACAGACAACCTTTGTATCATTCCAGCTAGGCTTCATTTCAGTGGTACATAAAAGGGTTCTAGAAAAAAAAATAGGCTGATGCAGATAAAAAGGAAGGAAAACAGACAAAAAAGAAGACATCATTTATTAAATACGTATTTGCCATGCCTGCGATATGCTAGGAACTTTTCCCGGGTTGTCTCACTCCATCCTTAGGACAAGCCTGTCTGGTAGGTATCATTATCACTCCTATTTTTCCAGATACTGAAAGCTGATTCTCAGAGATGTTAAGTCATTTGCTGAAGTCATACAATTAAAAATCACTATTCAATAAACAGTGTTGGGAATAGAAGATTATTTGTACGGGGAAGAATTAGTTGGATTCATTCTTCACACCAAGAAATGCAACCAATTTCATATGGGAAAGACAGTTAAATATTAGGGGAAAAAATCTGTAAAACAATTAAAAGAAGCAACAAAAGCATAAGTGTGTGGAAGGGAGATAAATTTCTAAGTACTTCAGGTAAAGAAATATTTTAAATTTGCATAACAAAATGTTACAAAACAAATGGAGGAAATATATGCATAGAGTTTTGGAAAGAAACTAGATGATTCCTGAAAAATCTTTTAATGCAAGGATCTGTGATTGCTTGACTGTGTAAAAGCACTGAGAGAGACACGTGCACAGTCCTCGACTGTAGCAAGTATCGCTGTGGCTGGCCCTTGGACCAGGTTAATCTCCTGGCCCCAGATTGGTTCCTACCCCACTGTGGTAAGGGAGGGAATCATCCTGAGTCCCGCAGAACTGTAGTCTCCCCAGGGTGGGGAAGGGACAGCTGCTTAATTCACTGCACAGGGAGCTGAGAAAGAGGCAAAGCAGAAAGTTACATCCCCTGAAAATGCACGAGGAGGCTTCTGCCAGCAGAATGCAGTGACCTGAACTGGAATTCTGCCAGGACAGTGGGATTAACTTCCCAAGCGCTGGCCAAAATGGGCCCCGGCATTTTTATTTTTATTCGTTTTCCATTACAACTGCACAGCAACGCAAACAAGCCCCAAAACAATATGAGCTACCGAGAGTCATTTTCCCTTGCGGGGTGTCATCTCAACACCAAACATCTTGCTGACTTTATCTTACTGAAGTTTAAAATCAAGAGTTTGATTACTCACTTTCCCACCAACGATAATGGGAGAAAGGCAATATGATTGCCCAGTTGAAGCAGTATGCACACAGAAAAGGGAAACAAAGCAAGATGTGTACGTGATGCCCATTGTTACCAGGAATAATAACTTGAGAAGTCAATGGAAATCTAAGAAAAGACAGGTCCAGCTCTTCCACTCCCCCAACATCAGAGACCATAGGGACTGGGATAGAAAGAGATCTAACCACAGGCATAAGTGTCAATTAAAAAGATCGTGGGGTGGGGCGAGAAGGGAAAGGGCTTAGTGCATTAGATCCAGGCTTCAGGCCAATGATACTCTCAGAGGGTACGTTCTACATGTCAGACATTAGTTATGTTTTAACTTGTGATTTGCTCTGTTCTTCTAGCTACATGATTTGATGTTATCACAGGTCTTCAAAGTATCACCTTTCAGAAATTGTAGGGAAACAAATTCAGAGAATTGCAGCCACCTGCACATATGATCTTAGGCAAACTACTTAACCTGTGTCCCTAGCGCCTCATCGCTCCAATGTAGATAACAGAATCTACCTTATGTAGCTTTTGTGAAGGTGAAATGAGAGAAGGCATGTGAAGTGCATAGCGCAGTGCCTGGTAGAGCTGATAGAGAGACACACCTTTACCTGAGGCTCATCTTAAGATCCAGTTCTCTTAAAACAAACCATTCGGTTCAATCTCATAACAACAAACACATTCATTAACATTATTGAGGATATAGAGGCTTCATATTTTTTCTTTTTTAGTAAGAAACATGCCAGACATATAAAAAAGTACAATAATAAACACTCATATACCCACCATCCAGTTTAAGAAATACAGGATTGGTACAATGGGAGTTCCTTGTGTGCTCCTTGAACTGATTCTCCTCCTTGCTTTCCCAGTGGTAACCTCAATCCTGAACTTGGAGTTTGTTATTCTCATGCATATTTTTATATTTTTACTATAGATATATAGATCCATAAACAGTTTTGCAAACTGTACTGTTTAGCATTTTTCAAACTGTACATAAACCTCACCAATTCTGTGCATATCTTGCATTTTTTACTCACCATTATGTTTTTTTGTTGTTTATCCACATAGATATATATAGCTCTATTACTTCATTTTTGTTGCTACATGGTTACATATATTTTTTAAATAAACAAATAAAACAACATAGAAAAAGCTGAAATCCTCATTGTTCCCTTTCCTTGTAGTCCATATTATAAGTAGTTTACAATGTTAGGTTTCCCAGATAAAATTAAAGATGAGGATTTCGTTTTCTCTCTCTTCCCTAAAACACTTAGCTCTGTTTTTCCCCTGCTTCCAGAGTTGATGAGACTTCACATAAAGTTGCCAAATTTTACACTGCAGGTGCCTGTGAATAGGCTAGTTTGCACTGTAGAGAATTCCTCTTCATGCGACAGTCAGGTCCCACCCCTCTCAGAGTGTAAAGGCTGCGCCTACCTTCAAGAAAGCTGAAGCCAGCATTGCCATGGGGTCTGGCACTGTGGGGGTACTGGCTGATGACAATTTCTCAATTGTCAGATGGTTGATAGAGCCTTAGTATTAAAAGAGAATTGAGTAAAACCTGCAGGTCAGCGTGAATTTTTCACTCAAAGCCCCCCACCCCATTCCCCATTAGGAATATTTCACAGTAATCTTAAGGAAGAATGATGCGAAAGCCCAGACATCTGCATGTAAACTTTCCTTTTGGTCCTTCCTCTGAGCTACCTCAATAATTCAAACACTTTAGTTTGCCTGATAATTACTGTATGGGAGGGTTGTTTACACAAAATCATATATATTGTACTTCGTTGGCAATTTAATGAACTTTCAGGGGTTGTTTTGACTATAGTTAATTTTCACCTTACTCATCATATACAGTGTCATTCCTTTGTTGTAAGTTTTTAATAAATGCTAGTTATTACTATTGTTATTATTGGAGAAGCGAAGTATATATAACTGATTTGCAAAAATATTGGAAGAACGAAATCAGTTTGGGGTATCATGGAAAACGGTCTTGGGTCTTCCAGATAATGTGTTCTGGGGTGGACCAGATGGGCTGGTGAGGTTTGGCAGGGGAGCCTGCTATGCCTGCAGGTGGGGTACACCCACACAGCAGACAGGCTTCCACCCCAAGATTCGTTACTGAACTAACCTTTGGCACATGCATAATTGGATTTTATAGTGCCCCACCTCCTTTTTTTATTGTGGTCAAAAACGCATAAAATTTACCATCTTAACCATTTTTAAATGTATAGTAGTATTACCTATATGCACATTGTTATGCAACAGATCTCTAGAACTTTTTCATCTTGCAAAATTGAAACTCTACACCCATTCAACAACAACACTCGTTTCCCCTCTCCCTCCAGCCCCTGACAACTACCATTCTACTTTCTGTTTCTAAGGGTTTGACTACTTTAAATACCTCATATAAGTGAAATCATGCCTTTTTATGATTGGCTTATTTCTCATAGCATAATGTTCTCAAGGTTCATCCATAACATTGTAGCATAACAGGATTTCCTTTTTTTTTGGTTAGGAAGATTGGCCCTTAGCTAACACCTGTTGCCTATGTTCCTCTTTTAGCTTGAGGAAGAGTGGCCCTGAGCTAACATCTGTGCCCATCTTTCTCTCTTTTGTATATGGATTGCTGCCACTGCATAGCTTGATGAGTGGTGTGGGTCCACCCCTGGGATCTGAACTCTTGAACCTGGGCTGCTGAAGCAGAGTGCGCTGAACTTAACCACTGTTCCACCAGGCCGGCCCCGAGGATTTCCTTATTTTTTAAGGCTGAATAATATTCCAATGTATGTACATACCACATTTTCTTTATCCATTCACCTGTTGATGGACATTTAGGTTGCTTCCACCTCTTGGCTATTGTGAATAATGCTGCGATGAACATGGGTGTGCAAATCTCTCTTCGAGATTCTGTTTTCAATTCTTTTGGGTATACACCCGGAAATGGGATTGCTGGATCATATGGTAATTCTATGTTTAATTTTTTGAGGAACCGCCATACTTTTCCCTGTAGGCTGCTCCATTTTATATTCCCACCAACTGCAGTGCCCCACCTCCTTTTGATCCTTGCTACATTGTCCTGCTTTGCCCCCAAGTTCTGCCCCACCAGTTTGGTTAGTCCACCTTTCACCTGTGCTCTCTATCCTGCTAACTCAACTCTGGCTATGCTAGGTGCTCAGGGCAGCGCAGCTCCACTCTGTTCAGCTCCCTTGGTTAGGCCTCCGAGATTGCTTCCAGATGGAGCAGGGCTCAGGCACAGGACCTGAGGTCCCATTGACCAAACCATCTCAGATTCCATATCGGCTATTTTTTACTTTCTAAATCTGGGAAGCTTTGCCATTTGTTCCTTATTTTCCTCCTCTTTCTTCTAGGAAGGGAGATGTAACTGTCAGAAAGAGTTTGTCGGCCTGATTCTGTCGTTTTTCTGCTCTTGAGGCCACCGAAGTGGATGAAACTCTCAGAAGCCCAGGTGTACAGAATCTAAACCTTAAGTAGAACCTTCCTCCCATTTCTCTTGCTCCTCAGGGTCACCTGTGGCTCTAAGGTTTTTTTTTTTTTAAATTTTTACTTTACTTATTTATTTATTTATTTTTGTGAGGAAGACCAGCCCTGAGCTAACATCTGTTGCCAATCCTCCTCTTTTTGCTGAGGAAGACTGGCCCTGGGCTAACATCCGTGCCCATCTTCCTCTACTTTATATGGGATGCCGCCATGGCGTGGCCGACAAGCAGTGCGTCGCCGGGCGCCCAGGATCCGAACCTGCGAACCCCACGCTGCCAAGCGCAGACTAAACCGCTGCGCCACCAGGCCAGCTCCCAGTGGCTCTAAGGGTTTGATAGCACTGAGCTCTTAAAGGGAAAGGCCTAGAGTCATGCATGATTCCATTCCCAAGTCAGAGAAGGATGGAGTCCTTGCCCAGATCTTCCCTTTAAGCCCCATATCAGACCAGAAAATTACAGGCTACTTCTTTTGCTGTAAAACCACCCCACCAATGGGCAGGCTGGCTCAATGCTAGTCCTGAGCTGGTGAATCCTGAATCATCTAACCAGGGTCAGTCTAGCACTAACAGCTTCCCACCTGTGCCTGATTCATTCGGCTGTAGAGTTGACCTGTTAATGTTCAGAGGTCCACCTTAGACTTGTGGGAAGGGTGGCAAGTATGGAAGGAGACATAAAAACCTTCAAACATTATTCTTGCCCTTGGAACCTTACCTTCTAGTTTCAGCAATGGATAGAGTTGGAGAGAGAGGAGAGACAAAAGGTTCAAAACGGTCATCCTCCTCAGTTCATGAATTCTTGGCCCGAATACTTATTGATGCTATGTCTGCTGGAAACATGGGTAGGCTGCAACCTGTTCCAATTAACTGACCTATTTGATTTAGCCCTGGAAAATGAGGTTTCATCTCTAAAAGGGGGTTCACGATGAACCTAATTTCCCTCTCAGGATCCTAACGTTCCACTAAAGAGACATCCTGTTAGAGAATTTGGGAATAGGGAAAAATAATGGGAATCTGACTCCATGAGGAGGTAATAATAAATTTACTCACATATGTGAGTCTCATGCTTTGAAAAACCATGTTGACCCCATTCTCTCTTTCCATTCTCATTTCTGATTGGTATCTGTGATGGTCAGTTTTAAGTGTCAACTTGGCTAGACTACAGTCCCCAGTTATTCAATCAAACACTAATCTAGTTGTTGCTGTGAAGGTATTTTGCAGATGTGATTTACATTCATAATCAATTGACTTTACTGGAGGGATCACACTTCCTGATTTCAAACTATATTACAAAACTATAGTAACCAAAACAGTATGGTATTGACATAAAAACAAACACATAGATCAATGAAATATAATAGAGAGCCCAGAAATAGACCTATGCATATATGCTCAATTAATTTATGACAAAAGAGCTAAGAATATACAATGGGGAAAGGACAGTCTCTTCAATAAATAGTGTTGGGAAAACTGAACAGCCACATGCAAAAGAATGAAACTAGACCTGTATCTTACAGCATACACAAATGTCAACTCAAAATGGATTAAACAGTGAACTTTATGACCTGAAACTGTAAAACTCCTAGAAGAAAACATGGGGGGTATGCCCCTTGACATTGGTCTTGGCAATGATTTTTTGGATTTGACACCAAAAGAAAAGACAACAAAAGCAAAGTAAGTGGGACTGTATCAAACTAAAAAGCTTCTGCACAGCAAAGGAAATTATCAACAAAATGAAAAGGCAACCTAGGGAATGGGAGAAAATATTTGCAAATCATATATCTGATAAGGGGTTAATATCCAAAATATGTAAAGAACTCACACAACTCAAGAGCAAAAAAAAAAAATCTGATCAAAAAATGGGCAGAGGAACTGAAGAAACATTTTTCTAAACAAGACATACAAATGGCCAACAGGTACATGAAAAGGTGCTCAAAATCATTAATCATAGGGGAAATGCAAACCAAAACCACAATGAGATATCACCTCACACCATTAGAATGGCTGTCATAAAAAAGACAAGAGATAACAAGTGTTGGTAAGGGTGTGGAGAAAGGGGACCCCTTATGCACTGTTGGTGGGAATGTCAATTGGTGCAGCCACTATGGAAAGCAGTATGGACATTGCTCAAAAAGTTAAAAATAGAACTACCATATGATCCAGCAATCCCACTTTTGGGTATACATCCAAAGGAAATGAAAACAGGATATCGAAGAGATGTCTGCACTCCCATGTTCACTGCAGCATTATTTATAATCGCCAAGATATGGAAACAACCTAACTGTCTGTCAATGGATGAATGTGGTATATACATACTAGGGAATATTATTCAGCTATGAGAAAGAAGGAAATCCTGCTGTTTCCAACAACATGGACGGATCTTGAGGATACTATGCTAAGTGAAATAAGCCAAATAGAGAAAGACAAATACTGCATAGTATCACTTATATGTGGAATCTAAAAAAAAAAGTTAAAATCATAGAAACAGAGAGTAGAAAACTGGTTGCCAGAAGCTGGGGGTGGGAGAGAGAGGGAGAGGTTGGTAAAAGGGCATAAACTTTCAGCTATAAGATGAATAAGGTCTGAGGATCTAATGTAAAACATGGTGACTACAGTTGGTGACACTGTATTGTTTAAGTAAAATTTGCTGAGAGAGTAGAACTTTAATGTTCATATAGATATAGACATGTGAGGTGACGGATGTGTTAATTAACTCGATGGGAGGAATCCTTTCACAATGTACACATAAATCAAATCATCATGACGTACACTTTAAATATCTTACAATTTTGTCAATTACATCTCAATAAAGCTGAAAAAAAATCAGTTGACTTTAAGTAGATGAATTTATTCTGGATAATCTGATCCAATCAGTTGAAGGACCTTAAGAGCAGAGCTGAGGCATCCTTGAAGAAAAAGAAATTCTGCCTGTGGACAGCAGCTTCAGTTCCTGCTGAAGAGTTTCCTTCCAATCTGCCTTCCTGAAGTCCCGCCCTATGGATTTCAGATTTTCCTGGCCAGCCGCCAGAATCACATAAGCCAATTCCTTGCAATAAATCTCTTACTATATATCTCCTACTGGTTCTGTTTCTCTAGTAGAACCCTGGGTGACACAAAACCCTGCACGTGTGTTCTGGGCAGCTAGAAAGATCTCACAATCCCCAAATGTGCCAACGGCATTTCCACCTCTGTGTTTCAGCTTGTTCCGTACCCCTGCTGGAACGTCCTGTCCCACAAGGCCACTTTTCAAGTCTCACATCTTGCCTTCATGGTCGTTGGAAGAGCTGCTCTGTGAAGCCTTCCTGGCTGCCTTGGGTCTGTCAGTGCTCCCCCTTCTGAATTCATACAACATTGTGGGTGACCACCCATTTGGCCGGCAGACCAACTTTATCTTGTTCTGACCCCATAAGGGTCAGAACCATGACTTCTGCATCTTTTCCCCTAATCCTAACTGCTGCTCCACCCAAAGAATATACTCAGACATTTGTTGACGATGTTACTGAAGCTCTACCAGCATAAGCAGAATGCCATCTTTAGCTTTCTGATGTGTTTCATAATTCCTGCCCCTTCACAAGTGCCAACATTTTCATGGTGTGGAGCATCACCACCCATCTTCTGGGGCTCAGATATGCTAGAATAACAGAAGGGGGCCTTTTGAAACATGACTCAAAATAGGGAATAGAGCCAAAGACATGATTCTGATGTAAAAACACATAAGAGTTATGTCAAGAGGCTGAGGAAAGGTCTTCTTGTTCAGTCTTCAGGCCAGATTTTCACTTTTTCCACTTCCTCTGCTGCAGGGATTTGAAGTCCCCTCTGGCTCCATGCAGGGAAAAGCTGGCAGAACTGAATGTCCAACAACCTGAGCCAAAGATCCTGAGTGGAGGTGAGGAGGGAGGAAATAGGGGCTAAAAATTGGAGGTTGGCAGAGGAGAGTCCACAGAAGGGAGATTCCCAAGTTCTCCAGCACAGTGAAGAACAACTCAGTGTGAAGCCTGCCAGGAAGCATCAGGGGTCCTGAAGCAGCAGGCAGGACAGGGTGACTGCACTGCAGGAGCCCCACCCAACGTGAACACGCTGGAGCCTGAAGTGAGGAACTCTTGTGCAAATTCCTTCTGGACGCTGAGTGTGCACGTGACTTACCAGCTAGTACCTGCCTCTCCTCAGTGCTAGGCTACACCTTCTGTCCTCCTGATGCTCCAGGCAGAAGGGGATTACACAACCTATCGGAGATGACGGTGCATTCCTCTCTAGCTCAAAGGATTGCAGGGGCTCTTCAAAGACCGGGGTCCCTCTCAGAAAGCTTGGTAGGGGGTACCGAGCAGCAGTTAGGATTAGGGAAGCAAAGATGTAGAAATCGTGGTTCTGACCCTTATGGGGTCAGAACAAGGTAAATTCGACCTCACTAGTATTCAAGGAAATGTAAATCAAATTAAAGAGATACAATTTCCACTTACCAAACTGAACTGTTTTAATAGGGGCCTTAGGCAGCCTTAGCCATGGGGCTCATTGCGAAAGCAAGTTTCTTCTTCTGGCCCCCATCCTTTTCTCACCTCCCCTGAGAACAAAAGGAATTGAAGTTTCTTAGGAAGAGAAAGCAGAGTGTATGAGCCTAGCTCATGTTACATCTGGAATAAAACTATAAGGATGTCTCCAGAATGGTCTGAGATTGCAGACTGAACTTCAGTTCGTCTGAAGGGAAATCCTAAACTCTGACCTTTTCTCTGAGGTGCGGCAATTCTGAGGGAGCTACACAGTGGCTGGAGGTGAGGGGAGGGAGAGAGGGGGCAAAATGGGGACACAAGTCCTCATTAAGACCAAAGTTCTATTGGATATGTTGGATATGAAATAAATTTTCTTCACTGATGCATCCCTAAATTATCTGGGTTCAGACTGAAACTCAAATTCAACAGTGAGTGAGAGCAAGAGAGAAGTGCCAGCAGGAATGACGAGTTGCCTCTGTGACGATTACTCACGGATCTACAACTGACTAATAAATACACGGAAGAAAAGTTCAGTCTCACTAGTAATCAAGGAAATGTAAATCAAATTAAAGAGATACAATTTCCATCCACCAAACTGAATTGTATTTAAAAGAGCCTTCTCTTACACATGCTGGTGAGAGTGCATACTGGCTTTCTGAAAAGTCACATGGTAATAAGTAACAAGACGTGAAAAACGATGACTCAGTAATTTCATTTCTAAGAAATGATTCTAAAGAAATAAAAGAGATGTGAACAAGGACGATTTTATGCAGAGATGATCACTTCTTCATTGTAATAGCAAAAAAAAAAAAAAAGGAAACAATTTAAACGTCCAACAAAAGAGGATGGTTAATCACGATAAACCCATATTGCAGAATATTATGTAGTCATAAAAAATAGTAGTCAATTAAAAAAAGTCATACCAGTTATGTGGTCATTGGTATAATCAATTTGATCCAACAATGTGTGTGAAATCCTGTGGGCATTTTAAGTCTTTGCTGGCTGGGCTAAGTTCCTACACCTCTCTGAGGCCTCACTCTCCTTGTCTGTAAAATGAGTTTATCAGTATCTACTGGGAGAGCTGCTGTGAGAATTAAATATGATAATGTATGGAAAGCGCTTAGCAGGGTTCCTGGCTTATTATAAGACTCAATCAATATGAGCAAGGATTATTTCATGATGGACATGAATAATTTTTTAATAAGGGAAAAAAATCCTAATTCATGCTATTTTGAAAAAATATTTCAGAATAATTTTTGATAAAAATGGAACACAAAAATATTAAATATAAAAGTAGAATACAAACAATGCATGTGCATATAATCCAATCCCACTTTTGCAAATGCACACACATGTACACAAATATATGCATGCATTTCAAAAACACTTAAAGGCGCCACCTCAAAATATTACCAGTAGTTAAGTTGAGGATTATGGAGTGATTTCTGTTTTCTCCTTTATACAAGGTGTTTTTTCAAAAGTCTCCACAATAAGCACTTTACAGTTTTTAACAAGTAAAAATTTTCAAAAGATTCCAAATCTGGTGTGGGGAGAATACAGAAGGGAAAACTGTGACCTCCAGCTGTGAGTGGCCCCTCCATTGGTGTCATGCTCCACAGAAAGCCGAGTCACCCCTGTGGGGCCAGGGTGTCCTGTGAAATATATAGACCAGGGTCAGACCAGCTCGTGAGGCACGATGGCCTCAGCAGACCTTTCCGGGGAGCGGGCACTCTGCCACCCGGGCCTCTATCATAATGAGATAATGTTTGTGAAAGCACTTTGCCAAAGAGAAAACTCTATCCAGATAGGTGATTCTGGGGCTTATTCTAGAGAAAGGAGGCTCTCAGAGCACATTCCATTAAGGAATTTCACACTCTGCCTCCTCCTCCAAGCTCTTCTCTTTTTCTCCCTCCCCTGAACAGAAATATATTTAGTACCCCTATCTAAATCCTCTTCTTTCCCTTAATTTGATTAAGGAGGTAGGGGAACAAGGGATGAAGTGGGGGGTGAGGAGAGAGGGAGGTTGAGTTGGGGGGAAAGATTAGAGGAGCTGAATGGATATCTCAGGCCGAGTGATGCCTGAGTGTGGACAGGACAAGGGCCTCCAGGTACTTAGTACAGAAGCACAGAGGACAGAGGGAGGGAACACAGTTGATCACGGAGCATGCCTCTCTGGGAGAATGAGAATCAAATCAGGGAGGGTCAAACTTTAAGGATTAACCAGGAGAATGGGGGACATTTCCTAAAGGAGGCACTGGCATCTTCCCGAGTCTCTTCTGGCTTCCTGGAGCTTTAGGGTCTTCAGATCCTTAATAAATTCCAAGAGGCCAACAGGTTGAACTTCTGCTATATGTTAGGTACTTTCACATTTATCAACTAATTTACTCTAATTAAGTAAGTTATTACCACCCATGAAGCTGATGCTCTGAGAGAACAGTGATTTTGCCCGTCAGCACACAGTTGTCAGTGGGTGGGGAAACTGGGGTTCAAATCCGGCCCTGCCTGCTCGTACCACTCTCCCTGGCCAACATTATTCTCAGGAGGAAGATAATAACAGCCAGCATTTACTCAGTCCTATGTGGCTTACAAATAAATGGTTTTATTTAATTCTCACAATGTCTCTACGAGGTAGATACTATTAATTACCCCATTTTACAGATGAGCAACCTGAGGCTTAGAGTAAGCAATTAAGCTAAAGTTACAGAGCTGGTAAATGGTGAGAGAGTAGGGCCTTGCAGGGCCTGGGAAAGTAAAGGAACGTTGGGTATGAGGCATTCCGAACGAGAGGAGCCCCTGTTTTATGTGCGGCTCTTCTGACAGTCTGGTTGCTCCTCAAGGACAGGGATCTTACCTTGTTTATCCTGTATTCCCAGCCCCGAACACAATGCCTGGAACAAAGGGAACGTTTGTTGCAAGAACTAGTGGTACTTGATAAGTTTGGCCAAGCGAGAGTCTCTGCTGGGGGCCAGCTTGGTGAGGATTAAGTGAGACATATTTGTCTAGGGATTTCCAAGTCTAAAATGTCATGGTGCTGTGCTTCAGAAAAGGCTCTGCTGGCAATGGGGATCCCTGCAGGAGGCTTTAAAGGTGACAAGGACCTTGACAATGGGCAGGCCCAGGGAGAGGGCTCCAGCTCCCCTTATGGGGTTGGATTCAGACCAAAGTGACAATGAGGGGCGTCTGGCACACACTCCCCACTGGTTCCTTCCACAGAGACATCTCAAGGACATCTCCAAACCCTGGGGGACAAAACATAGTATAGGAGATGGGGGCGCTGGCAGGAAGAGTGCCATCTGGGCAGCTCAGAAAGACAGGAGAGAGAAGGAAGTGGGGAGATTAGTGCTTTAATTAACAGGGGCCTACGACTCTTCTAGAAATAGGTTTGAAAGAATAAAGGACAGAAAAAGAGTCTCTCATTGATTAGCAAATACCTCATTGCCTTACGGTCCACTACAGCTTTAGGTGAAGGATTCATGCTTCTCTTCCTTCTATAACCCCCAAGGAAGGCTACCAAAGGGCAGAGAACAGAAACAGCTACCAAGTTCCTGGGCCAAGTCCAGGGCTTGCTGGCCTATATTCAGAGAGCCTCAGCCTTTCTCCCTGTCTTGCAACACTTCTTGGTGTCTTTATGTGAGCTGCTTATTAACAAGAGGATATCAGGACACTGGGAGGGTAGAGGTGGTACCAGTTGCCAGTGAGTGTAATTCAGAAACACAGAGTGAAGCAAAGTTGATGCATGCAGTCTACGTGACAGAGGTAGCCTGGCAGGATGGAACCAGACTCTGGTCACCATGCTGGAGCATCAGATTGGAGGGTCCTGTGACCTGTGGGGGTGGCCAGAGAGCCAGGGGTTCGCTACCAACATTGCCTGTCCATAGTAGAGTTCCCTCAGCCAGGACAAAGGATAATGAATGGCTCTGAAGGCAGCTGGAGGAATCCTAGCTGGAGTGGGACAAGGCATTGGATGACCCTCCACTCTCAGAGCAACAAATGGAGAAAGCTCTTTCAGTGCTGGAGGAACTCTTCTATTATCCACCCTTTCCAAAGTCACTACTTTTCAAGAAGAGGCCCTAAATTAAATACGCAAATCCTGGGCATCCTCTTCCCTCTCTTCCAGTAAGCTGCTGCTGACAGTCCCAGTCTACAGAATTACTATTGATGGGCTTCATCAGCCAGCTGACCCTTTAGGGTCAAACCAAGGAAGCAGAGATGGTTCTTTAGGCCTCAGATGGTTCTTGATACTAGCGCACGGAATGGCTTCCTGCTGTGTCTAAAGAAAAACGGCTCAGCCAGGCTTCAGTTGGGCTGCACTGTTATATGTCTTAGGTTTCAAGTTGGTACCAGCTGCACTGAGGGGAAATGGTTGGGAGAAGCCATTTGGCTTCTCTCCACATGGAGGATGGCTAAAGGAAGAGAGAGCTTAGAGCTGCTATGCTAGTGCTGGTGCCTTAAAAATAATGATATAAACATAGCCACAGAAGTCAGCCTGTGGAGTCCCTGATGGGGACCAGAGAAATGTTGTCCTGACTTACCCTTCAACCCACGCTCTGCAAACAGAAGTGACCCAGCCCTCATCTATCACCTCAGAAGCTAAACAACTTCCTCAGATGGCCCCATGGAATATAAATCAAGAAAGCCTTAGCTTCTAAGAAACCTGTATACAACTGCAGCCCTCAGATATACTTGTCCTCATCTTCTTTCCTCCTCTATGTTCAGAATAGGGTGCTAGCAAGTCATAAGTGCAGATGAACACAGCACATCACCTTAAGTATGTTACTCAGCTTCTCTGAGCCTTGGTCCTCACCTATAAATGGGGATCATGTCGTGTCCACTTACTGGGTTTGAGGTGGAGATTAAACGAGATAATTCAAGTACAGTGCTTAATCCTGTACCTGGATGACTGTTAGCTACTATATCATCATTTCATTGGCTGAAGGCCATTCCCAGGTACAAAGGAGGAAAACAAACAAACAAACAACATCACTTCTAATTCTAATCCCAAACAAGAAGGGCTGTGGGCCAGAGCCTCAATGATTTCATAACTCACAAAGCTTCTTTCTCCTGCTCGCTCTCACACCAAATCTGTGCCAGACCTGGTTACACTTGGCAACCTCAGTGGCCTCCAACTTGTTTATTCTCACAGAGAATCCCGACAGATAGACCTGCTGGAGTAGAGACAAATTCAAACATGCTGGGGTGGCAGTGAAATGTAGTATAAGAAATCATCGCAAAGAAAGTTTGCTCAAATTCTAAGAGTGCCTGAAGAGCTGTGGTTTATACGGACAGCCCCGTTTTTCAGACAGGCAGGAGAGCTAGCTTACAAATTCTTTCCTTTCAAACATACTTCCACGATAGCGTCACGACATGCGTAACAAACATGTTTGGCTCCCAACCGAATAGGTAAAGACAGGATAGCATTTCTGTTTTAAAGCTATTGAATGCCAAAGCCTTTGCTTCTGCTCAGGTGTCCTAACCTTCCCTGCCCGGGAATTGGATCTGGGGTAATGGGTGACCCAGCAGGCACAGAGATGACAGATTCCTGCATCATGTAGCAACGCTGGGACAACCTGGGGCATCTGGCCTGGCAGGCAGGCAGGCAGGCTGGGAGAGGCAGCTGTAAGTACACTGACCTTTGTCCCTGTTTGCTCTTGGGGAGGGCCTTGCCAATGCTGCTCTCCTCCCTTGGTGTCTGCCTGGGACTCCTGGCTAATCAAAATGTTCTCAGGGACCAGAGAAGGCCTGACCCTGGTGGGTGGCAAGCAGAGGCCTCTTCAGGCAGTCAAAGGGCGCTCTGAACCTCCTTCATGACACGGCAGGGGTGGGGCTCATAGGTGTGTGTGCCCTCCTGCCCCCAAAAGAAATCTCTTCCCTTCTGGCTTTTTCCCCAGCTAGAAGGCTTATCATTAACTAGCTATCTGCTCCTCTAGAAAATTCTTTATCTCCTTTGGGGCACTCCTTCATTCAAACCACTAAGGGATCCAAGGGATCATATTAAAGGACAGTACCCCCAATCCGAGCTCAGCAGGGCTGCTTTCCTCTTTGCGTGGCTTGTCCTCTGGTTGCCAATTAAGTGGTCGTCCTGAGGAACCTGTGTGTTCTTTCTTCTAGGAAGGTTCTTCAGTGCTCTGGTTCCCCAGGCTGAACACAAGGAGGGTGATGGACACACACGTCTGCTGAGGAGGTGGGGGCACTCTCTGGCTCTTTCATGGTAAATCCTCCTGCTTTTTTTCCCTCTTCCTTCCTTTCTTAATTTCCCTGAATGATGCCGCTGGGGCTTGAGGAAAATTGAGCCAGAAAAGCAACTTTTCTTGAGAAAAGTATGAGGGTTTTCTCTTTTAAGTAGGAAGTTAGGCCCTGCTTCTCTGTCCCCTTAACCTTATGGAGGGCACTATGCCTGCCAGTTCCCTTCCAGCTGGCAGGGGAGCCCATGGTCGGAGAGAAGCATCCTTCTCTTTCACAAATAAACAAATCCAATCCATGTGCTAGAGGACTTAGGGTATATTAATAGCCAGATATTTTGTTTTCCTATTCTGGTGCTTATCCCCTTCCACTAGTATGAAAGATAAGAGAACACAAAATGTTCTCCACCAGCCACCCTTTTCCCCTCCCCCAGGGAGAGGCAAGCCAGGGGGCGTGAGCTATTCTGTTTAAAGCTATCGCCGATGTACAAACCCTGAGAAAATAGACTTAAAAGTTTATATTCAGTCTCTCTTGGCTACTGTTGCTGCTCAGCAAAGAAACTCTATATTGTTTAAACCCTCCAGGCAAATGGGTTGCAAGGCAACCTTCAAACAATAGAAAATACCCCAAACTAAAAATAAAGGTATTAAAGGATGGAAAACGTGGTGGTGCTTTGGTGAGTAATTCCAAAATCGGGGCTAAGGAGAATGTTATCAACTAGGCTGCTCTTATGTCGCATCAGCCCATTTGACTGATTTCACCCTTATTAATCAAGTTTCTAATAATCCAGACATATTGGGTCCCTCTTCTTTTTCTTCCTAGACTCTTAAGTTCTTTCCATAGTCATCAACACCTTTATGGAGGGAGGGGGCTCAAAAGGCCTGTGATGTCGGGCTGCCTCCTGTCCTAAGGAGAGTTCCAGACTCTAATCAATGTACTTCCCCACTGGCTCCCAGTCCTAACAATGACTGGAACTCCTATTCCTGAGAAGTCCTTAGAAACTCAAGAAAAAAGAGAGCTAGGGCCCAACTTAATCACAAGGGTCCTTGTACCAGGAAGGCAGGAGGCTCAGAGTTAGAGAGGAATCTGACAACAGAAACGGAGGTTGGAGTGATGCACTTGGAAGACAGATGAAGCAACCACAAGCCAAGGAATGAAGGCAGCTCAGGAAGATGGAAAAGGCAAGCAGTCAGATTCTCCCCTAGAGCCTCCAAAAGGAACGCAGCCTTGCTGACCTCTTGATTTTAGCCTCATAAGACTGCTGACCTCCAGAAATGTAAGAAAATACACTTGTGCTGTTTTAAGTTTGTGGTAATTTGTTACAGCAAAAATAGGAGACTGATACAGCAACTGAGAACCCAAGGATCTTTTATAAGGACAAGAAACCTATGGTTAGCTCTTGGGCACTCTGTACTCTAGTACTGCAGGCAGATGACAGGGAAACCAAGGTGTTTCCTTCCTGATGCACTTGACCACGGACAACCAGACCATCAGGGGGCACTGAATCAGCTGGGCTGATTCGCTCTTGTATAGCATAGCTTCCTTTAAACAAACAAATCAAATAAACACAAAACAATAAAAAGGCTGCTCTTTTTTTTTTTTTACATACTGACAGAGCAGGCTGAACAATTATTATCCAGTAGGCAGACTTGACAGTTGGACATTGTTTTCTCCCATAACCTGTGACCCCCCACCCCCAACCACTGTCACTCAAAGAGAGATCTGACCAGGAGGGAAACTGAAAGAAAGAAAAATAAATCACCTCTGTCCCCCTACTCCAGGTTGCTGGCCAGAAACTACCGAAGAATCTCTTGGACTTCTGTCTGCAAGGAAACTTAAGAGACTCAAGGCTCTTTTCTTTTGTGAGCAGGTTTGCTTTTTTCAGACTATTCTCTGATTAAATGTCTTCTAAGCCTTTCATAAGACAGCCTAGGAAACCCTATCTCACCAAAAAAAGAGAACGACACAGGATTTCCCTCGTTCCTTGCCTCCTAGAAGCATAAGTACTTGAAGACCATAATTTACTCTGTCTCATATTTCTGGGAGATAAGAACCATCAGGCCCATTTTATAATTTGGGACCCTGAATTACAGAGAGGGCAAGCAGTATGGATGCAGTCACACAGCAAGTCACAGCAATTTGCCCAAACCAGAACACAGCTCTCCTGACTCCTAGAATGGCAATGCCCTTGTGTTCTTATGCTTAGTCTCTGGCCCTGGCTAACCAGGTCAGTAGGGTGCAGCCTCTGGGTAGGTGGTCTCAGTGGAATGCAGAGATATAAAACCACTAAACCTGTCATCACAAGGCAAGCTACTGACGCCCCAGTGGAAAGATTTTCCAGACCAGAGCTTTGAATTGCTCTGTGTGTCCGGGGTGTGTGTGTGTGTGTGTGTGTGTGTGTGTGTGTGTGTGTGAATTTGGAAGTAGTCAGGGGTGTGAAACAACTGCCAGGTCAAGATATTTGCACTCTACCTTGCATAAGTAAATCCATGAAGAGCTTTCATTTTTTTCTTGCATCCATACAAATCTTTTTTCTAGCTTGTCTCTCATTGATCCTTCCTCCTCTCCTTCCCTCTACGATTCTTCTCAGAGAGATTGGAATCTAACCTTAGGAGCAAAGCTGATAGATTCCCCAAACTCACTGCAAGGGCACTAGGTTGCCTTATACTGAATAGCTGCTGAGGCTTCAGGGCCAGAACTACCAACGCCCATAGCTCTGCACGAATGCCGAAAAGCTCTGCACGTTGTCTGCCATTTCTACTGCCCTTTCACACACGGAGCATTCTGCAGAATCACCCTCATTTCTTGCCACCTACATTCTGTGACTCTCAAAGACTATGAAAGGAGTCTCCTTTCTTTTTTTCAAGGTATAAAGAAAGGAGAATGGAGTGATTTGGTTTAAGTATTTAAAAAGTGTAACAGACTCCTCAACAGGCTCTCATGTAAAAGTTGATGTAGAAATTAAGCTGATATTGCCAGGTGCCTTTCCTAAGGGCCCAGAGTGGGCAGAGCCACAAAGTGGACCCTGTGTCATGTCAGGTACAGGGCAGAAAATGTCACTGACAAAGGCAAAGTCAATGACCTTCAAAATATGAATGCAGGAGGTGATAAAACAACACCAAGGGGGTCCAAAGATGTCAAGACAAGAAAGAAGGAAGGAAGGACTGGTGGGACATAGCACTTGGAAAGACTGGTTAGTGCTTTCTAAAATCTGAGCTATCAGTGGACTCATGCTTGGATTTGGTTGATTATTCCTCAACCTTATACTACCCCTAAACTAAATATAACCAATGCCCCCAAATCCCCTTCCCTTATGCTAGATATATGCACATGATAGGATAGAGAAATGGGTTTTATTGGTGAGAAGTCAGAAAGGAAGACTGGGACCCAGAGCAAAGGATCAGATGGAAGAGAGCCCCCAGAACCTCTTTATAAGGTTAACTTCTGAGGAAAACTACTAAGAATCCAAAAATAATAATCTCTGCCACTTAAAGGCAGACACATCATAAAAGATGTGTAGCTGAGGTGACTGTGAACTTCCAGTTACTAGGCTGACTTCTACCCATCCTTTAGGTCTTTTTATAAACGACAGCTGGGGCCTCCCCACCATGGATAACGCAAGGAAACTGCACCTTACTCAATTATCCTCTAATTAGACTCAAGGATGTGTACCAACAAATGGAGGGATGGCCTGCAGGATATTGACAAAAGGAGACCTCCCTCCACTACAAAAATTTAACAGTATTTATATAGCATTATGCAGGTGAGGACAGAGACAGTCTCCTGGTCAGTTTTCTAGCCATTGCAGAACTATACTCACATTCTCAGAAGTAAAAATACCTTAGTAGTCTGCAGCTACTTTCTAGGATCCCTATAAGAGCTTCTGATTACCAACTGGGTAACTTAGATCCCTTGATAATAGGAAAAGATGAGCTGGGGGGCTAGATAGAAACATTGCAAGCACTGGGATCCGGTTTCTAGATCTGCAAAACCTTTAAATTGTGGTAAAATATGCATAACAAAATTTACCATTTTAACCATTTTTAAGCGTAAGTTCAGTGGCATTGAGTGCATTCCCACTGTTGTGCAACCATCACCACTGTCCTAGATCTGCAAAACTTTCAATCAGACTCTGTAAAGTGATGATCACAGCAAGGTATTGATTTCCCTGGGAGATCTTTTTCTCTCTTAAATTATAAAAGCCTCCCAAAAGGTAACAGAAGTCCTTTTGAGCTGGAAGAGCCGGAAATACCAAGGTGGAGAGTAGTAATGCCATACTGACTCCTCATTCCACTTTCGTTTCAGGCTCCACCATCCCTACGACCCAGCAGTGATTTCTGGGCCAATCCAAACCTGAATCAGCTTCATAAACACCTCTGTTTCCAAAGTTCCCCTCCCCCAAACCTACTCATTCCTTTTGGTTTCCCTAGGTAATTGCATATTTTAATATCTAAAAGAAAAGGAACAACTGAAAGGTTGAGGGGTAAAGGTTTCCAACCTTGGTGTAGGTGGTGCCATAATAGAAAGGTTTCCAGAGAATGACAACATGGGTAAAAACTCTGTGGTCTGGAGTACCTACGAAGCTGTAAGGAAATAACTTGAAAAAGACTGTTGCGGGGAACCCAAAAGAGCGTAAAGGGATGGAAGAATGCATGGGAAGGGGTGATGAGACCTACATGTTTATGATTCTCAAGTCTTTATTTACCGTTATCTCCAGCCCTGACCTCTCCTTGGAATACCAGACTCCTAAATATAGCTCCTATCTGACACTTCCTCTTGTATGTCCAATAGGCACCTCAAACTTAACACAGACAGAGTAGAACTCTTCATTTGACTCACCTTTCCTCAAGCTGCTTCTCTCTTAATCTTTCCTAATTTAGTACATGACAAAAATCTGAAAGCCATCTTTGATACCCCTTTTCCCTCATCCCCTACCTGCAGAAAATCTTATTGACTCCACCTCCACAACACATCCCAAATCTGTCTACTTTTCTCCATGTGCACTGCCACTGTTCTAGTCTAAGCCATCATCATCTCTCATCTGGGCTACTACAATGGCCTCCTCAACTGACCTCCCTACTTCTATTCCACAACCCCTTTAATCCACTTTCTAGCCAGTAGTTAGTGATCTTTTAAAATTCAAATCTGACCACTTTCTTCCTTGCTTAATACCTTCCAAGGTCTTCTCAGTACTTAAAGAATAAGATACAATCTCCTTACCCTAGCTTCAAAGCACTTCATAATCTGGACTCTGTACATTTCTCCCATCTTATCTCGTATCCTTCTTCCCCAACTCTGTCCTAGCCACACTGACCGTCTTGTTGGTCCTCAAACACACAGAGCTTCTTCCTACCTTGTAGCCTCTGCACTAGTAGTATACTCTGTCTGGAATGCTCATTCCATATATTCGTCTATGGCTGGCTCCTTCTTATTTATATCTCGGCTTAAATGACACATCTTCAGAGAAACTTTGTCTGCACATCTCATCTAAAGTGGATATGAGGTAATTTATTACTATGTGATTTTTTTTTTGGTTATTTAATATTTAAGGTCTTATCCCACTAGAGTATAAGCTCCATAAGAGCAGGGGACTTTGTCTTTTCTATAAGGGATCCCCTGTTCCTAAAATAGTGTCTGGCCCAGAACAGGTATTCAAATAAAAATAACTGAATGAATGAGTCAAAAATATGATCATCCCATGTAACAAATGTTTAAAAGGAACAGCAAGGATTAAAAGATAGAAAACCAGACAAAGACATCACAAGAAAAGAAAACTATAGACCAATATCTCTCATGAATATTGAAGCAAAAAATCCTCAACAAAATACTAGCAAACTGAATCTATCAAGATACAAAAATGATTATATACCATAACCAAGTAGAATTTATCCCAGGAATGAAAGGCTGATTTAACATCTGAAAATTAATTAATATATACATCATAAGAGAATTAAAAACAAAACCTGCATGCTCTTCTCAACAGATGCAGAAAAAGCATTGGACAAAATCCAACCCATTTTTATGATAAAAGGAATAAAAGGGAACTTCCTTAATCTGATAAAGGGCATCTACTAAAAACTCACAACTTAGATCATACCAAATGGTGAAAGACTGAATGCTTTCTCCCTAAGATCAAGAACAAGACAAGGGGCAGGCCCAGCGGCGTAGTGGTTAAGTTTGCATGCTCTGCTTCAGCGGCCTGGAGTTTGCAGGTTCGGATCCCAGGCGCAGACTTATGCACTACTTATGAAGCCATGCTGTGGCGGCATCCCACATGAAAAATAGAGGAAAATGGGCACAGATGTTAGTTCAGGGTTAATCTTCCTCAGCAAAAAGAGGAGGATTGGCAATGGATGTTAGCTCAGGGCTGGTCTTCCTCACACATACACACACACCAAGAACAAGACAAGGATGTTCACCCTTGTCACTTCTATTTAACATTGTTCTGGAAGTTCTAGCCAGGGCAATTAGGCAAGAAAAAGAAATAAAAGGCATACAGATTGGAAAGGAAGATGTAAAATTATTTGTATTGGCAGATGACATGGTCTTGTAGATGGAAAATCCTAAGGAATCCATTTAAAAACTATTAGAACTAATAAATGAATTCAGCAAGGTTTCAGGGTACAAGATCAATATACAAAAACCATTTTTTTTTGTTCATTAGCAATGAACAATCTGAAAATGAAATTAAGAAAACAATTCTATTTATAATAACATCTAAAAGAATAAAATTCTTAGAAATAAATTTAATAAAAGAAGTGCAAGACTTGAACATTGAAAACTACAAAAATTGTTGAAAGCATTGAAAGAAGATCTAAATAAACAGAAAGAAATCCCATATTAATGGATTGGAAGACTTAACATTGTTAAGATGGCAATACTACCCAAACTGATCTACAGATTCAATACAATCCCTATCATTTTGTAGAAATTGACAAGCTGATCTTAAAATTCGTATGGAAATGAATGGGACTCAGAATGGCTGAAACAATCTTGAAAAGGAAGAGCAAAGTTAGAAGACTCAAAGTACTTGATTTCAAAACTTACTCCAAAGCCATAGTATCAAGACTGTGTGGTACTGACAGAAGGATATATACAGACAGATAGATCAATGGAATAGAATTGAAAGTCCAGAAATAAACTCACAATTAAGGTCAACTTATTTTCAACAAGGGTGCTAAGACAATTCAACGAGGAAAGAATAGTCTCTCAACAAATGATGCTGGGACAAATGGACATCCACATACAAAATAACGAAGTTGGATCTTTTCCTTACATTATACACAAAAATTAGCTAAAAATGGATCATAGACCTAATTATAAGAGCTAAAACTACTAAAAACTCTTAGAAGAAAACAGGAGTAAATCTTTATGCCCTTTGGTTAGGCAAAGCCTTCTTAGATACAACACCAAAATACAAGTGTCAAAAAAACAGATAAATTGGACTTCATTGAAATTAAAAACCTTCGTGCTTCAAAGGATACCATCAAGAAAGTGTCAAGGCAACCCACAGAATAGAATATATTTGTAAATCACATGTCTGATAAGGGACTTGTATTCAGAATATATAAAGAATTCTCACAACTCAACAAAAAGACAAATAACTCAATTAAAAAATGGACAAAGGATCTGAATAGACATTTCTCCAAAGAAGATATGCAAATAGCCAATAAATACATGAAAATTAGCCATCAGGGAAATGCACACAAAACCACAATGAGATACTACTTCACACTCACTATGCTGGCTATAATAAGAAAGATGGACAGTAACAACATCCTTTTCTCCAACATCCTTGGTGAGGATGTGGAGAAACTGGAAACTTCATACTTTGCTGGTGGGAATGTAAAATGGTGCAGTTGCTTTGAAAAGTTTTGCAGTTCCACAAAAAGTTAAACACAGAGTTGCTATAGGACTCAGCAATTCTACTCCAAGGTATATGCCCAAGTGAGCTGAAAATATGTCTACACAAAAACTTGAATATAAATGTTTATAGTAGCATTATTCATAATAACAAAAAAGTGGAAATAACCCAAATGTCATCAGCTGATGAATGGATAAACAAAATGTGGTATATCCATACAATGGAATATTATTCAGTCATAATAAAGAATGAAATAGGAAGGAAATTCTGGCACATGCTACAACACGAATGACAAGATTCTTGAGGATATTATGCTAAGTGAAACAAACCAATCACAAAAGGACAAATACTGTATGATTCCACTTATATGAAGAACATAGAATAGTCAAATTCATAGAGACAAAGTAGAATGGTGGTTGCCAGAGACAGGGAGAAGGAGAGAATGGGGAATTATTGTTTAAGGGGCATAGAGTTTAGTTTTAGAAGATGAAGTTCTGGAGATTGGTTGCATAACAATATGAATGTACTTAAAATATTGAAGTGTACACTTAAAAATGGTTAAGATGGTAAATTTTATATTTTATGTATTTTTCCACAATTAAAAAAAAGGAATGAAGTAATGATAGATACTATAACATGGATAATACTGAAAACATTTTGCTAAGGGAAAGAAGCCAGACACAAAAGATCACATATTGTATGGTTCCATTTAGATGAAATTTCAGAATAGGCAAATCTATAGAGATAGAAAGTAGGTTAGGGGTTGCCTAAGGCTGGGGAATCTGGGGGAAATGGGGAGTGACTACTAATGGGTACAGGGTTTCTTTGGGGGTGATGAAATGTTCTCTAAGTGAATGTAGTTATGGTTGCACAACTCTGGGAATATACTAAAAACCATTGAATTTTTAAATGGGTGAATTGTATGGTATGTGAATTATATCTCAATAAAGCTGTTAAAAAATTAATGTAGGAAGACTGAAAATGAATGAACTCTGCTTCTTTTTAAAAATTGCTATTGTTAGGTTCTGTGACTTAACAATATCTACAGTTGATGACTGCATTCTCTTAATGAACTGTGGAACATGTTGCTACGACAGAATAGGGGAGGAGTGTTATCCACAAACAGGAATACAGCTATCTCAATCTGAAGAAGTTAGAAAGAATGCCTGCAGGCTTGAAGGAAAAAAAATAACATAGCAGCAGAGATATATTAGAAGGTACTTCAAAAAAAGTTGTAATAGGTCAAAAACATTTCTAGAAAAACAACTAAAAACCTTCAATACAAGGGGCTTACAAAAGGTCTTTAAAGCCTGATTGCTAATTTAGCATCAAATAGTTTTTCTCACACCGAGGAAGTCCTACGTTGTTTAATTACCTTATAACTTCTTTCAATTTCTTGACGAGAGAATTTGGAAGGTCAAATGTGCATTTCAACTTGCTTCTCCTCATTCTGCATTTGATCATGCTCTGGGACATTAAAATAGACAATACCTGCAAAGATGTTTAAGAGTAGAATAGACTGTACCATAAAAATGATATTAAAAAGGATAATGTTTAGTCTTAAAAAGGAAGGAAATCCTGTCACATGCTACAGCGTGGATGAACCTTAAGGACATTATGTTAAGTGAAATAAGCTAGTCACAAAAGATAAATACTGTATGATTCCACTTATATGAGGAACCTAGAGGAGTCAAATTCATAGAGACAGAAAGTTGAACGGTGGTTGCCAGGGGCTGGGGGAAGGGGAATGGGGAGTTGTTTAATCGGTGCAGAGTTTCAGTTTTGCAAGATGAAAACGTTCTGGAGATCTATTGCACAACAATGTGAATATACTTAACACTACTGAACTATACACTTAAGACTGTTAAGATGGTAAATTTTAGGTTGCGTGTTTTTCACAATTAAAAAGAATTTTTGTAAAAGACAGTGTTGAGTTAAAAGCCTTAATATGAATTTCTTTTTTATTCTGCCATCAAGGTATAACTGACATGGAAAGAATTTTCCAATTTGATAAAGAAACTTGCTGGCTGTGTTTATCTTTACTTTTTATTCCTGGTGGAGTAATGAAAACAGATCACTTGGTTTAATTTTGTGATTATTTTTACTTCCTGGTTCCTGCCTGATTATGCAATGCTTTTGGTTACAAATAGAAAAAAAGAAAGTTTATGTGCTAGTCTATTATTTTTATGGTGTTAACATTAGAAAAAACCAGACTCAGAAATATTTCTACTTGTATCAAGTTTTTATAAAAACCTATTTCTAAATAAATTGGAATTTTGGGTGCTGGGGCGCTCTAGGAAAAGTATCTTCCCTAAGATCTACAAGCTGATGCTATTTTGTGTTTCCAAGTGTATTCTTATTTTAACTGATTTTACAATACACTAGCTTCCTCTTTCAAAAAACTTAAAAGGTCACAGAATCTATCTTGAGTAATATACAAAATCTTTCATAAATTTTTTTGATTTCATCACATTAACTCCAAAATGTGACCATTGCTTGGAACTGTCTCTGAAAATTTGATACAAGATAAGCCAAAAGGGACAGATGTTCATTACAATCATATGCAATAGGTCAACTCTGAGAATAGCTACTAACTATTCCATACATAAACGATGTGCTATCCTGAGTTATCATCTCTGCTTTTAAACAATAATCATACAGATGCATTTCTAAGTGTGTTAATGGCATGACAACATCTATTTTCTATAAACTTTATCCTAAGCTTGATGGGCATTCTAGTATTAGATTTATATAAGACACCCTTGAATACTGAGAATGAGGCAGTGTTTAAGATGTCAAAGTCTCCAGGACATATTGCTGATTATTTCTAACTATAAAGCTGCGTTATACTTTATTCTCTATCTGGCTAACCAAGATGATACTTGGACATTACTACAGTAGGGCCTCCTTTACCAGGGCCTGACTGGCAACTGTATATAGTTCTGTAAAAATAATGAGGAGACAATCAGCTTGGAGTGGCCTCCCAGTCTCACCCACCACCTTCCTACATTACCTTATTTGATCCTTTCAATACTTCTTTGAAGTCGTTAGAGAAAGAAACTGAGGCCCAAAGCAATTCAGTGATTTACTCAAGTTCACATTCTTTCACTCTCATTCATTCATTCTTCATTTAACCAGTATTTATTGATCAAAGTTGCCTATGTGCCTAAGTAGGCACAGGAAATACAACTGTGAACAGAAACCAATCCTCCATTCCATGTTCTTACAGTCCAAAAGGAGAATTACATAAGGAAACATGATTATCATACAGCACTTGTGCTTTTTTTGTGTGTGTGAGGAAGGCCAGCCATGAGCTAACGTCCGTCGCCAATCCTCCTCTTTTTGCTGAGGAAGACTGGCCCTGGGCTAACATCCGTGCCCATCTTCCTCCGCTTTATATGGGACGCCGCCACAGCACGGCTGACAAGCAGTGCGTCAGGTGGGCGCCCGGGATCCGAACCCATGAACCCCGGGCTGCCACAGCGCGAACTAAACCGCTGCGCCACCGGGCCAGCCCTGAGCACTTGTGTCTTTGAATGGCTGACCCTATATGCTAACCATTTTACTGTTCCCCAGGTGTCCACCACGCTTTCTGCATGTTCCTATCCTGGCTCACTAATCTCATCTCCTGTTTTATGTGTGTGTGTATGAGAATAATGATTATATATATATACACATATTCATACATTTATATATTTATTTAAAGGAAATGTGTGTGTTCGTTTTTTAAGGTACAGGATTCCTCTATCATCCATGCCATTAAGGGATCACAGAGCTCCATCTCCTCCACTAAGAGACCTATTGGCTCCTAGGAAATCTCATCCAGTTTGAGCCTTGGTAGTGACAGGACAGTGTCAAGGAAAGAATGCTAATGATTTTTCCACTAGCTGATCCCAAAAGCTTGGCAGAAGGGAGCTCGTCCACTGAATATTTATATAGCACCTCGATTAAAAGAGCTCAAAGCAATATTCTAACTGGATGAATTATAACTTCGTTTTGTAAATGGAGTATTTTAAATATAAAAATAAGCTCCCTTACCAACCCTCATTATTTGTTAAAAATAATCACAAGATAAATTTCATAGAAGACTAGAAGTAAAATTGTAAACAGCGATAATCTCTGAGTGGGATTATAGGTGATTTTAATTATCTTATTATTCAAAATTTCTATAATTAACATTATGGACTTTTCAGTTAGAAAAAATATTACATAAGAAATTTAAAAATAGGCCATAAAAAACTCAACCTCACTCATAATTTTTAAAATACAAATTAAAATAATTCTTTAAGCCTATTATATTTACAAATGCTATAAAGTTAATACACCTAGTATAGGCAAGGGGAGAGCAGACTAGGCACCGTCATACACGACTGTTGGGATTACAGATTGTCATCAGCTTTTTGCAGGGCAATATCTATCAAATTTTGAATGCACATACTTCTGAATCCAACAATTCTACTTCTAAGATTTTTTTGGTATAAATATACTTGCATAAGGGTGCAAAGATATATGTAGAAGGATGTTCAATAAGGAACTTAATTAAATTGTACTATATCCATACAGTGGAATACTCTGCAACTGTTAAGAATAAGGTAACTCTATATGTACATATGATTATAATTTACTATTTAGTGCAAAAAGTTGCAGAACACTGAATATAACTCCTTTTGTATAAAATTTTAAAAGGCTATAAATACATATATGTGCTCGTGTATACAATTAAACTGTCCAGAAGAATATTCTAAAACCTAACTGTGGAAATACCTCTGAGAAGTGAGAAGATTGAGGTAGGTGAGGGCTTTTTATTTTTTTAAATTAATGTTCTTTGATATTCTTTGAATTTTGTTACATTGAGCATGTATTTTTATTTTTAACAGCTTTATTGGTACATAATTCGCATAACGTACAATTCATCAATTTAAAGTGGTTTTTAGTGTATTCACACTTTCAATGTTTTTTAGTATATTCACAGAGTTGTACAATCATCACCACAGCACGCATTTTTTTAAATGAAAAATATTTTTGAAAGATGCTCCAAAAGTGAATTTACTAGTTGCAAGAGAATGTGTGTTTGAGATACAATCAGAAAAAGTTTCAATAGTAATACACATAAACAGGAAGAAAAAAATATGAGAACAAGAAAAGACAGAGAGGGTCAGAGACAGAAAAAAAGGAAGACGTTAAAATGAGTTTTAACTAGAAACATATTAGAGCTGCCTTTGTTAAATAAACACATCTGGATTTTGTAACAAAAAGATCAAGGTAAGCTATTTGGGCATGATAAGAAAAAGAAAAGAAAATAAAGAAACCCTTGATTTGATGGTACTGCAAATATTTGGATAAACCAGATTCTATATACATCTACAGACAGCTGGATATGAATTCCATCTACGGAAGAGACAGATAAAAAGAGTTTAGAGAAATATATTTCCTTTGAGTTGCTAGAAATCTCTCCTGTCTTAGGAAGGTTGACAGAGAGATACTAATCCTCAAGCAATGAACACTTATTAACATCAATAATGCTCTGATTTGGTTAAGAGTATCTGAGAATATAAGGAGAGCTGGATAGACAGAAAAGCGCTCCTGAAACATACAAACTTAATAAGCACAAACTATGCAGGAATAGTCTGACTCCTTGGCTCAAAGTTTTGTATATGTTTTTAGAAGGATGAGAAAACATACATTTGAAAGAGAATGTTTTATGGAAACATTCAGCAAAACTCACATTTAATCTCTGTATTACTTAAAATAAAATTACCTTTTCACTGAGAGTTTTCCCTCATCAAAATCTTCCATGAGCACTACAGAGCTTAAGAACATTTTGCAGAATATCACCTTATTTCCCCTTTTCATATCTTTAAAAAACACAGTTCAAAAGTTGTGCAGTTGAAGGAGTCTCTGGCACCAGGAAAAGCAAACTTTACTGCTTATGCTGTAAAATCAATTAGCTTGGTTACTACAAGCTCTTATTTACTTAATCAGGGCAGTGTGGTGACTGAAGCAATTGCTTTAGTTCAACATCAATAAAATAATAGAAATGTACACGGTATAGCCACACCCATGCAAAACCTGTTTTTATAGAGGAGTAAATGTCAGATTAAAAACAAAAGTCATCGGTTTTTAAATGAGGAAAGTGCAAAGTAACGCTAGTGCAATAATTGATAACAATTAAGATTTAACATCAGTCTGTTATCTGATGGGACAGATCATCTTTAAAAGTATCTTAAGTGGTAATAGCTTTAAAATCTGTTGACTATCTGTTCAAAATCACTCACCTTGTGGTTAACAGTTGACATAATACTTGATACCAAATCAAACAACAAGGAATCCTCGAGAACAAGCTAGCCTTGGAAGTATTATAATACAGTGTGTTTTTCTATTGCTACATGTGGATGTATGTGTGCACACGTGTGTAACACCACATTTTACTGGGAATTAATGTATTGTGCATACTGGAGACTGTTGCCAACAACATAGTCATCTCTATAAATGCTCTGAATGACTATAGCATCTTAGGAAATCATGAAAATAGAAAATGTTATTGTCCCTGGTAATGTGCCATGCAGGACAATGATTGGACTATAATTCTTGTTTATTTGCTTAAAAGTAAAATTGCTTTATCAAAAGTCCTGTCCTGTGACTGTGACAACAAATTAAAAATGGTGCTTAAACCTCCAAAATATGCAAAATGGTAACTGAAAGAATGTCACTTTAATGACAGTTAAAACCATCCATCTCCATGGGCTAAATGTAGACACAAGTGAAAGCTAACCTTGGCTTTCAGGCTTGAGGTTAGAGTAGTAGGACTTCTATTGTCATCTGGACAGGTGGCAATAACCTTAGACGGGGATGTCAGAGCCTCCAAAGTCTTCTTTTAGATCTTACATCAAGCTACAATGAACCCTGGTTTAGAAACAAATTTTGAATGCCAGAAAGCAAAGGTGAAGGGTTAACTGCTCGTTATTTTTTATTTCTTAGATGCTAAAATATTTTCAAAGGCAAGGACAGCTCAATTTAGATTACAAAAAGGCATTCTGATGAAAAGCAAATGTGTTCCTAAATATATTTTGAAGTAGATGGTTAGAAAGCTAATATAGAGTTTGTGGTCTAAATTTATCATTCTTTGAGAGGCAGAACATATTGCTAGGGGGAAAAATCCTCTATCATAGGACTTATAGCATATAGTAACTAAAATGTTTTTCCATTCGTTGAATTTTCAATGTTGGGGAATATTATTCAGTAGACCCAGAGAGAAGTCCTAAATTGGAAAAGCAGCTGAGTCCAAGGTCATCTCTCTTGTTTCCAAATATATCTTGAAACAAATGCAAGAAGGGCACTTTGCTGAGTGTTATCTGGACATATATAGTTTCAATCAAATTCTTCAAGAAGTGTCAGAATAAAAGTTGAACATTTGTTTGACACTGCCAAGTCACTAGCAAGTGGGTCTCTGCAATGGCTGAGGCTCTCCTTGGCAACTTGGCAATTATTACAACAAAAAGGAGTTCTTTTTCCTATGCTCAAGAAAAAGAAATTAAGCACAGTTAAAATACCAGCTCTGAATTTTTTCTCACATTTTTTGATATATAGGAAATAATATAAACTGATAAAAATGTCTCCCAACAAAAATATAACTTTTAAATATTCTGTTTCTTAGCTAAATTCCTTGGAATTATCAAATCTTTTTCACATATCTGAAGATGTTACATGTAACAAAAAAGTGATGGTATAGATGATATAGAGTTGTAAACTGATTCAAAGAATAAAATGCTGAATCTCTGAGTTAGTGTAAAAAATATCTCCCAAAATACTATGGAACTGGCTTATTGCCTTATTGCTCTCCTTTGTCATAAAAACAAACCAAACTTAGTCCATGATAGCAATCTCCCATGGAGATGATCATTTGTCATTCTTTACAATGTAGTGAATCTCTCATTCCATCAAGGGTCCAAAAGGAAGCAGGGATATGAAAAACAACTCCGACTATTACATACCAAATAGACAATGATTTGCAATTGCATCAACTCAAAACCTTCAGCAATTTGGTTTCCAACTCCTTTTCCAGCTTCAACTCCCTTATTCCCTCCAGCCTTGTCTGGCTTGTTCCTTAGGGCATTCCCTTCTTGGGGCTTCCTCTTCCCCATGGAGCTCTTGCTTTCTCCCTGAGCCAAATTCTACCCATGCTTCCAGAAGGGTTTTAACTTTGTATCATCTCCTTCATCCTGCCCAGATTGCTCCAGCTCAAAGTGGTTTTTTTCCTTTGAATTCCCTTAGGACTATTAACTCTTGATCCCATTCCAAAAAGCTGAATTGAAAGTTTTAGAGACCCTAAATCCTAAAAAGAGTGTAAAGAAGTCTCACAGAGTCCTGATTTTTCTAATGAAAACTTCTTTGATTTCTGAAGTATCAAATACTTTCAGAAAATCCAGGATGCATCTGTTTGCCTACTGGATAATCCAGTGCTATAAACTGCTTCAACTGTTGGTTACATTTCTCATTTTGGTAACTAGACTTAAGTTCCCTGAAAGGAGGAGCCATGCGTTTTCCTGCTTGATATGCCCAATACAGAGCTGGACGCAGGAGAGGGTCAACGAATACTTGCTGGTTTCATTCCTGCTGTCCTCTCACGCTCTCCAGTTCATCTATCCAAACCTCACTCATCTTTCCAGGCCCTCTTCGACGAAGCCTCCTGGGCTCTCCTTTAACTCTTTGGTCTTCCCCAGGTCTCCGTTTTGATTGAACTTAGATAGCAGCACAAAACTTAGCACTTGGTAATTAGGTTTTGATATGGTTGCTGTTGTTTAATGTATTGTTAGCCCTGTTAATGACAGGAGCCATGTCTTATACTTTTACTGTCCCTTTTCATAGAGTCTAGCTGAGTGCCCAGCACACTAAATTACAGAGCACAAGAGCTTGGCACATACTAGGAACTCCTTCCCCTCCCCCATGCACCTGGGTAACTTACTGCGCCATACTAGACTTCTTGTCATTTCCTGAACATGCCATGTCCTTCAATGCCTTTATGTCTTCCACTTTTCCTATGCCTATCAAAATCTTAACTTATAAATCCAGTTTAAGTCCTACCTCTTCCATTAATCTTTCCTCAATCCCCCATGTTAGAATTAATTGCTTCTTCCTCTGAGCCCCTTCTTCTTTTTATACATAGCACTTTTTTATTTTTGTTACAGAATATGAGAGTCTTCTAGACTATCAGCTCTTTGAAAGCAAAAACCCAGGTCATGTTCATTTTATATTTTTGCACTTAGCACAGTGTCAGGCATACAGAAGAGGCTCAATAAATATCCACATATAAGTAAATGAATGAACTTACAATTTCATTCTCCAATTAATCAAGTAATATCTTGCTCATTCCTTTGGTTTAGCCTTGGCATTTTCTTAGTGGGAGGCAAGAAATATCTATAAAACTACTCAGTGGATTCTGGAATTGACCAAATTAAATAAATTTTGTGGGTTTGCTTACTATTTTATTGTATTTCAGTCTTTACTTAAGTTTCATTGCAGCTTTGTTCGTAAAGTAAAAAAATTGGAATCGATTTAAATGTCCAGCAATAGGAGACATATGATTTTAATACTTTCACAGAGAAAGATTTGATTATAACCTATAAAGCTTCCATTTGCTCTGTATCTAAAACTACTACTCATTTCTTTTATGCATTTACTTGACATTCATTTTTAGTATAATTCCTTCATCTGGTTGGTAAAGTTTATTTTTAATCATTTAGTAAAGTTTGTTCTTCAGGTACGGTAAGCAAATACATTAAAAAAAAGAATCACAAGAAGCATTAAAAATAATTTCATACTTATTATAGTTCATAAATGGACATTAATCTGTCTGCATATATACAACCAGTATATACATGGGTCACACTGCAGTACAGTGCAGTAGTTAAGAGCACAGGTCTTGGACTCTGGCTCTACCACAGTTATTAACTGTGGCAGCCTCTCTGTGCCTCAGTTTCCTCATCTATAAAACGGGGATAATAGTACCTACCTCATACGGTTATTGTGAGAGTTGCATTAGTTCCTACACATAAGCACTTAGGACAGTGTCTGGTTCATACTAAGTACTCAATGGGTTAGCTGCTAGCATCATCATCATTATGATTATGATTATTATGATTACAGAGAGTAAAATTTGTTCAATCTTGCTTTGCCTAACTGCTGTTTTAAAAAAATTTCCTTCCTCTGTAAATCTGCTTCGCTTTTAGAACCAAGAAACTAATTAGGCTGCGCTCTTTGACAGTGGAACAGGCTCCCTCGTGAGGAGTGAGCTGCACTGCGGTTACTCTACCGAAGCAATGTGCTACAAGCAAGTTCCGATTTCTGCACTGTAGAGAGGCTGGAAGAGATCCCTCAAAGGTCCTAATCTAATAAATGATTATGTGAATCATTCTGAGGTTCCTTTCAAACTCCAAAATTCTACAACTATTTACCAGGTTATCACGTGCGGTGCTCAGCAGCAGCCTTGCCAAGAATCTGCTGTTACACTCTGAACTGAGGTAGAAACTAACACTTTCATTGAAAAACAGGAATCTTTAATTTCCTCCTGTATTCTGAATAGTGACTTTCCATAGCAGTAAACCAAGTTTGGTGACTCAATTCTCTCAGCAATTCTAGAAAGGAAACTGAAATTATCAATGTTTGCCGAGAAAGTACTTCCAGTTTGCCAAAAGAGGGAGCATGGGATCAGAAAGCATATGTTTGTCCAAGTCTTTAAGAAATACTTGTTTGGATTCTATGTTTTAGTTTTTAATTTCTTTTGCAAGGTTGGATGGGACTAAACGACTACACACCAACTTTCTCCTTTTTTAAGATTGTCTTAAGACAGGAGGGTCAAAGGTTGAAAATATACAGATCACTTGGAATGCTCCCTCTCTATCCTCCCCAGATAAACCGCTCACCTCTTGCCTGGCTGCCACACACCAAACAGCTCTAATTAAACTGCTCTCATTAAAAGGAAAGGAAGGAGGAGCTAAGCCAGTAGCTCCTCCTGAGTAGAGAAACAATTACATATTTAATGAAAGTATAACTTTATTTCTCTCCTGCCTGCCATGGATTGTTTAAAAAAGAAGGATTCATTGTATATAGAATCTAGATCTTACTGTGTGACAACAATGGAGAAGTTATTGATATAACCAAGTTTAATGAAAGTTAATCATCAGGGTGCTAACTTACTCACTCCCTAGGGCTAAACACTCCTTCAGGCCAAGCAAGAGGAATGACGTAAGTGCCTAGAACCTTTGTAGAAACAAGTCTCTGATTCACACTCATTAGTCACTAACAGTAGGTGAATGCCTGTGTAAGACAAGAAGGTTTCTGTAAGACACGCACGTTCATACGAAGTCATTTTTCAATACAAACCTTGATTTTGTCTTTGTAAAGGCAGCTTTGGCAAGTTATCCATTTGTGCATATTTTCAAACTCAATTCAGAAGAAATCTTCAAATTTATGTGTTTTCAGTTTGAACAACATATTCAGTCTCTCATTTTACTCAAATTACCAAAAAGTGCTCTGTATCATGTTAGCCTAAAACCTTAAGAAACAAATATACATGAAAAATGCACAGAGCTTAACATTTTCCAAAAAATGTATACGTTATATAAACTAATTAGGCAGAATAATACATTTGGATTTATTTGATAGTTTAATGTAATGGCTTCTTTTATTATTGCTGCCCGCTGAATTAAAGCAAAATGATAAAGTATTAATTTAAAGAAGAAAGTTAAGTGTTGTGCAAATTCCTGAGATCTGGTTTGATTTCCATATGACTTTGAACGATGTCCTAATACCCTTCTGGTACACTCTCCGAACCTAGAAAATACATGATCTCGGATTCAGTTGTTAATAGATTTAAAACAGAAAAGACATTATCCTATTATAAAATTCTTCTTAAAGGACAACCTTTAAAGTTGGATTATTTCCTAACTAATACAGAAAGCAAGATAAGCAGTGGCCTTTTGAAATTTACAGTTCATACAGTCAGTCCCATGCAACAGTTGGCAACACCGAGTCCTAGGAGGAGGAAATCCGTGAAGGCAGAAGCAGATTTCACAGGCTACATTTTTCTCCTTTATTTGGGCCACATGGAAGACAGATTATTTTCCAAAATGATTAAGTACTCTCATCAATTAGCCAGCTAGAATATCAGTCCTGAAGGAAAAATGCAATAAGCTCTTCTTCTGTAAGTGCCAGCTGTCAAAAACTGTCAGTCAAAGCTGTTTAATGTTCCAATCAAATCACGAAATGAGTGGAAACTCACTGCACAAAACCCATTAAGCTGTATTACTAAATGTCCGATGTTACATAAAAACTATAAATAACTTTGTACTTTTAGGGTTTTTTTTTCAATTTGCCTTTCTCAAAGTAATGATGATGTTCTGCTTTAGTTAATAAAGTCATTTTGGAGCTGCCTTAGTGTTTAATCCACATACTCTTCCTATGTGGAATAAAGATGGCAAGCAAAAATCAAATCAGTATTATAAGTATTCCTTGGAGTATCTGTCATTAAAATTTTTAAAAATTGAGAGAACAGCACCAAAGATAGCGAGGGCTAAAAAAAATTAACCACTAGGCTTAATAATCTTGCAAGTTGACTTCCCTTTGGGAATAAAATGCTATTTCTCTGAAGGGCATCTAGTCTTTTTCAAATATTTGCAAAGGAATTAATACTCTGGTTAAAGGAACATCATTTACTATTGGCTTAAAAATAACAAGCCAGTAGCCAACACTGAACAAATACATCTACCTCAATGTTCAAAAATGGATTATTGAATTACGAAGGGTTTGTTTCCACACTGAAACACAGCCTTTCCTCTTTTAATATATGGTTGATCTAAAGGCACAAATGAGAAGGCTGGTAGCTGATACTTCCTCAAATAAGAGGCTAAAGTAAGTTAAGGACCAGATTCAAACCAACTGAATAACACTGAAATACTTCTTTTTTTCTTAACATTTGTTAAAAGAAATTTCTACACTTTCCTAGTAAGTCTAGTCCTTCCTTGCTCTGATTGATCCCATCTCTTCTTCCGATACAACTCCTAGAATTACCAATAATCTCAATGCTGGTAAGGTTCTCTGATTACCAAGAACGAAGCTTTTAAACAAAAATTAAGAGTAGGAAACACTTAGAAACAAAGAGGCAATCAAGTTTGCATATTTTACACAGAGTAGAAACAATGTTCCTCAATAATTTTTTTTTTCCAGGAAAGCTAAAAAGAACTAACCCAAGATGGACATGTTAACAATGTGAAATGTGAGTTTTCAAATCTAAAGGAAAGACATTTTGAAAAGTATACTGAAACTGAAATGAAGTAAAGGGTGGCATATGAATTTAATTTCTTTCTTTAAGGAAAAATTCAAAGAAATCTTCAAGTACCTTGTCCAAATGAAGCAGAGATTGGAAGCACTTTGAACTCTTTCAAATTTCACTTGGAATCTTGTGCTTGACTTTTCAACACTTGAGAACATCTATACTCCACAACAATTTTTTTATATTTAAAATAACAGTCCCCAAGACCTAAATGCTGTATGAGACTTTTGGTGAAAATAAGTAATAATTCTTAAATTTAATATAATACTATACATGAATACTTACTTTAAAAAGAAAAAATTTTGACACACTACATAATTTTTAAATAGCCATAATATGTGCACCAAGTTTTATTTGCCTTTAAATAATACAAATAGAACAAATATGTTATTCAAAATATTAATTTTTAATTTTACAGAAGAAAAAGAAACTGAAGTGAAACTGTAGGAATTGCTGAACTTCAGATAAATGTTTCTTCAAAACAAGAGATACTAGTTCCTAAAAGATTCCTCTAAAGTTAAAAAAAGATTAAGGAAAACATTAAGCCATTGGGTTATTATAATTTTAAAAAACTACGCTTCTTAATGGACATATGTTTACATTTACAGATAGTAAACTTAGCCTCTTCTCTCATAAAAGTCAGAAGACACCAATGATGTTTAAACTAAGCAAAACCATAAAAGTCTCTTTTTCATCTTAAAAAACTTTAACACCTAAATCCACCTTAATATTATTTTCCAAGAAAACTTAACAGGGAATGACTAATCTGAAATCAAAATGTTGTACAAATCACTTTCAAGAAAAGAAATATATCATGGGATTATGCTTATAGCTAGTAGTATCAACTGAAGCCCCAAACGATGGCACATGAATTCAGAGGATCAGCCGGTCCTCTCCTCCCTCCTGAATTACCTGACCAATGGAAGCTTGGCTTTGTTGTTTCAGAAAGCACTGTTTCTTACATTCCATCAATTGTTCAAAATCACGCCACATTTTTGCTTGTTTCATATTTGGACCATGACTTTCTCGTACAGCTTTTTGTTTTTCCCGGAGTTTCTATCATAAAAAAAATCAAGGATAATTAAATCTCAGTTACAGGGATTTACTCCTATTGCTATAAGCAGAAGAATATGGTATGCTTTGTACACTTGATGAGTAATTGTTAACTAAACCAGGTTCTCCTATGATGTATGAAAACTAAGATTATAAAAGTTAATTAAATTTATGATAGACAGAACAACCTAAAGTTAAAAAGAACAGAAAAAATATAAAAGAGAAGGAGGGGAAAAAATAAAGGGAATTAGGAAAGTGGAACAGCATCGTGGCGCAGAAAAAAGAACGCAGATTTTAGAAGTCAGAAGACTGGAGTTTCAACCTTGGCTTTGTCAGTGGCTATAAGTAAGACACTTTATTTCTCTGGACCTCAGTTTTCTCAATTGTCAATTAAGGCTAATAATAGGGGATAATTATAAATGTATCTGCCTTACAAGATTATTTTTTCACATGACATAATAGATATGGAAATAGTTGATAAACTATCCTGTGTTATATATGTTATTATTAAATATTGTATTCTTTCCTGAATCAGTGTATGCTCTATGTATGCCCTGCATATATTCCTCAGGGAGAAGGTCTGGTGATTTTTTAAAAAGGACACTATTAAATAGGCCCAAATCCTTATCAAGAACTGTTTTTGTTACTAATAGCCTATATGATCCCACCTGTCAAAACTGTTCTACTCATTGACTCTAAAATTATACACAAGAATAAGAAAAATTTTCAATAAATTGAAAAATATACTTTGGTTCTATATTATGGCAAATTGAAGAAGGGTGACTGAATGCAGGGGTAGCACAAAGTTAGAGACAATGAGAGGAAAGAAAGGAGGGAAGCAAGCAAAGAAGAGAGAAACAGAGAAGATGATAGTGCCCACATAAGGAAACAGTGTGAGAGAAATACATACACTGACACTGAGTGTGAGAAATTACCAAGAAGGCCAGAAAAACAAGCAAAGACACAGAAACGGATTACACAGGAACATCCTCATCTTTTCCTCTTTTAGTATATGGCTGATCTAATAGTTGATCTAAGGACACAAATGAGAAGGCTGGTCGTTGGTACTTGCCCAAATAAGAGGCTAAACTGAGCTGAGGACCGGATTCAAACCACTTACTAAAGACTGCCCTCCCCAGCTATGGCTAATGAAGCCAAGTTAACAGGAAACAGCAATAGGAAACAAAACAGCATTAAGAAAATATAATTTAAATATAACCAGCAAATTTTTAACACAATACCTGGCATGTAAATACATCTATTTAAGTCTATGTTACAAATAAAATATCTTACAACAAATATTTTTATCCTCATAAACTAAAACAAAAGTAGTAACTCAGATCAAGAATTTTAAGAGTTCTGAGCATGATTTTAAGATTAAGGTACTACTTAAACTGTAACTTTTCTTATATTATTGGAATAATTTCCTTGTCAAAATCCTAACAACCTATAAGAGTTATTTAAAGAATCAAATACAGAATGTAGGCACTGTCTGTGTCAGAAATATTAAATTTAATTTGCTTCATAACCAAGTGTTTTTGAAACCTTTATCTTTATGAATACAACTGACTTGAGTATATAATTTATTTTTAATGTTACTGTCATTTAAACAGATTTATTTTGTTGATAGTTTCAAGGTACAAAAAATACTCGTCACAGATTTCATTGTTCTTTAAATGGGGAAAGGGTAGGGGTGAAGGTTGCAACTTTCAGTACAATATTCCATAGTACTTGGTAAGGCAAATTCTAGTAGATGGTAGTGTGAATTGTAGCCTTATAGGTTGATCTAATTTCAGAAACTCAGTTGGTGTGAGGAGATCTGTGGATGTCCAGTCTATGTTGGTTGGAAGGCTTAGGCTATCATTACTTTGAAAGGCTAGGTTTGTTCTGCATTTACCTTGAAAATTTAGATCTACTCCAGAAGTGAGAAAATCGAGGAGCTTTGTATCTTAAAATGATACTGCCTGATAATTGGGGAATAAGCCAGTCAATGGCTCATTTTTCTGAAATATACTTGATGTCAGGTTGCTGCTACCGCTTTTTCCAAACTCTGCAGTAAAATGCTACACTGGAAGGGGAAAGAATAATCTTTAACTAGATTTAGCAATTAAGTTTGGGTCTTTGAAAGGATTCAAGGTTATAAATACAGTCAACCCTCAGTATCCACGAGGGATTGGTTCCAGGACCCCCTGCAGATACCAAAATCAGAGGATTCAACCAACCACAGATTGTAAGCATAGTACACAATCCGTGTTGGTTGAATCTGTGGACACGGAACCCACAAATACAGATGGACATACAGCATCCATCTAGATACTTTTCAAAACAAAAGAAATAGAGGAATGGTGAAAAAGTACATTACTTAACACAGGAAATGTCTGGATGAAAGCCAATTATTGATAATCATACTAAATCCTAAAAACCCCAAAATCTCCAGTTAAAATACTGTACAAATGAACGTTTACAACTTGATTCAAATACATGCTTTCAGACATAAAAATTATTTTTTTCCTTTTTGAATATGGCATGTCATCTCATAAATGGAATAATGTGCATAGAACTCACAATTTCTCTGATAAAATGGAGGAATTAGCTTTAAGAAGGTTTCCTTTTATTTTTCACTTGCATTAATATTATGGACATTTATTCACAAATCATACAGAAAGAACAGATGAACACTTTTTAGAGAAATGGCTGATGCTAGGTTTGGGACAGGAAATGTGTAGGATGAGCCTGGAACATTCTGTCATACTGGAAAATAAAGAAGCCATCAAAGTCTAGCAGAATTGTTTCAAAAGGATTCAGAAGCTGACTTCAAGGTTTCCATTGGCCAAACATGGGGCAATTTGAGCACTGCTACATATAATAATTGCAATAGATCAAAACATAACCAACATTTTAAATCTGGGAGGCATAAAAGACACTTTTGAAGGATGATAAAAAACGAACTCATCATACTGAAAACAAGTAAATAAGCAAATCAAGAAGTTATTCTGCCTTTCTTATATAAACTGTACCTTAGGGTGACTAAAAAGTTGACAAGAAGTTGCTCTTTACAGAATTATTCCAGCCAAATGAAGAAGGAAAAACATAATTAGAATGTCACCATTTTTCAACCTCTAATGAATTAATGTACCTAGAAAGTGATTATCAATGGCTTCCTACATTACAAAAAAACCTTTCTGATAAAAGTACATACTACCACCTAGGGAGTGTGCTTCCCAAATATCGAATCATATTTAATCAAGCCTCTAGATCTAACTATCAATTCACAGAACATATTGGGGACAGAAGAACATGGTAACTGACACCACAGGGGTGCCATAGGCAAAGTTCAGGATTTTAGAAACCCAACAGGACAAATATTGGGGGTTTTTTTCTTCCAACAAATAAATTGTAAAGAAAAAAGATGGAAGGGTAACCTAGAGAAAAACAGACTTAAGATATATATCAACTAATAGCAATGTATGGACTCATTAGAATCCTAATTCAAATAAACCATTAAGAAATTATGAGACAGGAGTGACGTCAGCATCATGGCGGAGTGAGATTCCCTCTTCGAATCTCTGCCCCCTAAGACACAACGAAAACATCATTCTCATTCCAACAGAGCTCAATCAAACACTACAAAGGACTTCTAAGAAACCCCTGCTGCCATTCATCAGACGGTGGAGGCACGGGAAGCCCAAAAGGACGCGAGGAGAGGTAAGAAGTTGTACTCCCCCTCCCCAATCGATCGGCAAAGACAGCGAGGCTCGCAGACAGAGGGGGGAGGGGCGGCCCACAGCGGGGAAAAGGAAAACTATCGCCATCGGGGTGCTCTCACAGACTGTCGAGCGATCCCCACTGGGAAGCGACGACGGACTGTTTAGGGGGTGTAGCAAAGACCCTAAGAGAGCCCGAAAGGAAACCCCTGGGTCGAGCAGGAGAAAGAGAGGACCCCTCCTCCCACACACCCCCCATTTCAGCATAATCCCTCTGGGGTCTGCAACTGGCTCAGAGCATACCGCTCGCGATCTCCATCCAGTGGCAGCAGGGGGAAACTGCAGGACCAACCTTATCATGAGGGGAAAAAAATAAAGCCGCCCCCGTCGGATCCTTGCAACAATTTGTTATGGCTACAGACCAAAAGGAAAATGACAAACACCCAGAAACCAACCCTGAAGGCACAGAATTTGATAACCTGAATGACAGAGAATTCAAAATAGCTATCATAAACAAACTCAACAAAATACAAGAGAACACACAGAAACAAATCAACGAATTCAGGGATTTCGTCACAAAAGAGATTGAAACCATAAATAAAAACCAATCAGAATTATTGGAGATGAAAAACAAAATCAACGAGATAGTGGAAAAAATGGAGTCTTTAAAGAGCAGAACTGACAATATGGAGGAACGAATTAGCACTATTGAGGATAGCCATGCAGAAATGCTCCAGATAGAGGAGGAGAGAGAGCTAAGACTAAAAAGAAATGAAGAAATTCTTCGAGAAATATCAGACTCAATGAGGAAAAGCAACATAAGGATAATAGGTATTCCAGAAGGAGAAGAAAGAGAAAAAGGAGCAGAGAGTTTGTTCAAAGAAATAATAGCTGAGAACTTCCCCAACCTAGGGAACAAGAGGGAAATAACAGTGAATGAAATCAATAGATCACCTAAATATATAAACAGGAATAAAAAATCATCTCGCCACATAGTAGCAAACTTGAAAAATACCCGTGACAAGGAAATAATATTAAGGGCAGCTAAACAAAAAGACAAAATAACATACAAAGGAAACCCCATCAGGCTCTCAGCTGATTTCTCGACAGAAACTCTACAGGCTAGGAGAGACTGGAATGATATATTCAAAATCATGAAAGACAAAAACCTTCAGCTGAGAATACTTTATCCAGCAAAAATATCCTTCAAATACGATGGAGAAATAATAACTCTCCCTGATAAACAAAAGCTAAGAGAGTTCATCACCACAAGACCCCCACAACAAGAAATGCTCAAGAAGGCCCTTAGGCCTGAAAAAAAACAAATGAGAAAGGGGATACAAAGATTTCAGCAAGGAGAAAAGCAAGGAGACTAAACCAGAACAAACTACAGTTGGATAACATCAAAAATTAATTCAAGCTCATCACTGGAAACACACATTCATGACACAAGATGGAATAAAGAGATAACAAATAAGGAGGGGAAGAGGTAAGGGATTGAATCGACCCAGCCTCCGGAAAAAGGAGGCATCTGAAAATGTACTTTCTCATCCAGGAGATCGCTTATATAAACCTCACGGTAACCACTAAACAAATAATCAGAAGAGAACCACACATGACAAATAAAGAGAAAACCAAGAGAATGAGCATGCAGAAATATGAAATTGAATTTGCAGTCCGAAACACAAGGGACAAGAAACGAAGGAAATGCAAAAGAACCAGAAGATGAACAATAAAATAGCAACATTAAACCCTCATATATCAATAATTACTCTAAATGTGAATGGATTGAATTCTCCAGTCATGTGAATGGATTGAATTCTCCAGTCAAAAGACACAGAGTGGCAGGATGGATTAAAAACCAAGATCCAACAATCTGCTGCCTCCAGGAAACACATCTCAGCTCTAAAGACAAACACAAACTCAAAGTAAAAGGATGGAAGAGAATACTCCAAGCTAATGGCAAACAAAAGAAAGCAGGAGTAGCCATACTTATATCAGACAAAGTAGACTTCAAGATAAAAAAGGTAATGAGAGACAAAGAAGGGCAATATATAATGATAAAAGGGACACTTCACCAAGAAGACATAACACTTATAAATATCTATGCACCCAACACAGGAGCACCAAAATACATAAAACTGCTAAAAAACCTTAAAGGAGATATTAACAATAACACAATAATAGTAGGGGATCTTAACACCCCCCTTACATCAATGGATAGATCATCCAGACAAAAAGTCAATAAGGAAATAATGGACTTAAATGAAAAACTAGATGCAATGGACTTAATAGATATATACAGAGCACTCCACCCAAAAAAAGCAGAGTACACATTCTTCTCAAGTGCACATGGAACATTCTCAAGGATAGACCAGATATTAGGAAACAAGGCAAACCTCTATAAATTTAAGAAGATTGAAATCATTACAAGCATCTTTTCTGATCATAATGCTGTGAAACTAGAAATCAACTGCAAGGAAAAAACTAGGAAAGGGACAAAGATGTGGAGACTAAACAACATGCTACTGAACAACCAATGGGTCATTGATGAAATTAAAGGAAATCAAAAGCTATCTGGAGACAAATGAAAAGGAAAATACACCATACCAACTCATACGGGATGCAGCAAAAGCAGTCCTGAGAGGGAAATTCATAGCAATACAAGCTCATCTTAACAAACAAGAAAAATCCCAAATCAATAAGCTTAAATTGCACCTAACAGAATTAGAAAAAGAAGAACAGACAAAGTCCCGAATCAGCAGAAGGAGGGAAATAATAAAAATCAGAGCAGAAATAAATGAAATTGAAACCAAAAAAACAGTAGAAAGGATCAATGAAACAAAGAGCTGGTTCTTTGAGAAGATAAATAAAATTGACAAACCCTTAGCCAGACTCACTAAGAAAAAAAGGGAGAAGACTCAAATAAATAAAATTAGAAATGAAAGAGGAGAAATTACAACAGACACCACAGAAATACAAGGGATTATTAGGGAATACTATGAAAAACTTTACGCCAACAAATTGGACAACCTAAAGGAAATGGACAAATTCTTGGAAGCGTACAACCTCCCCAAACTGAATCAAGAAGAAATAGAGAATCTGAAAAGACCAATCACAAGTAAAGAGATTGAAACAGTAATCAAAAACCTCCCAAAAAATAAAAGCCCAGGACCAGATGGCTTCCCTGGAGATTTTTATCAAACGTTCAAAGAAGATTTAGCACCTATCCTTCTCAAACTAGTCCAAAAAATAGAGGAAGATGGAATACTTCCCAACACATTATATGAAGCCGACATCATCCTGATACCAAAGCCAGACAAGGACAATACAAAGAAGGAAAACTACAGGCCAATATCACTGATGAACATAGACGCAAAAATCCTCAACAAAATATTGGCAAACCAAATACAGCAATACATCAAAAAGATCATACACCACAATCAAGTGGGATTTATACCAGGGACACAGGGATGGTTCAACATCCGCAAATCAATCAACATGATACACCACATTAACAAAATGAAGAATAAAAATCACATGATCATCTCAATCGATGCAGAGAAGGCATTCGACAAGATCCAGCATCCATTTATGATAAAAGCTCTCAACAAAATGGGTATAGAAGGAAAGTACCTCAACATAATAAAGGCCATATATGACAAACCAACAGCAAACATCCTACTCAACGGGGAAAAACTGAAAGCCATTCCTTTGAGGACAGGAACAAGACAAGGGTGCCCACTCTCGCCGCTCTTATTCAACATACTACTGGAAGTTCTGGCCAGAGCAATTAGGCAAGAAAAAGGAATAAAAGGACTCCAAATAGGCAATGAAGAAGTGAAACTCTCACTATTTGCAGACGACATGATCTTATACACAGAAAACCCAAAAAATTCCATCGGAAAACTACTAGAAATAATCAACAACTACAGTACAGTGGCAGGGTATAAAATCAACTTACAAAAATCAATTGCATTTCTTTACACTAATGATGAAACAACAGAAAGAGAACTCAAAAAGACAATCCCATTTACAATTGCAACAAAAAGAATAACATATCTGGGAATAAATTTAACCAAGGAGGTAAAAGACCTATACAATGAAAACTATAAGACACTACTGAAAGAAATCGAGGAGGACATAAAGAAATGGAAAAATATTCCATGCACATGGATTGGAAGAATAAATATAGTTAAAATGTCCATTCTACCTAAAGCAATCTACAGATTCAATGCAATCCCAATCAGAATCCCAATGTCATTCTTCATGGTAATAGAACAAAAACTACTGAAATTTGTGTGGGGCAACAAAAGACCACGAATAGCTAAAGCAATTCTGAAAAAAAAAGAACAAAGCTGGAGGCATCACAATCCCTGATTTCAAAATATACTATAAAGCTATAGTAATCAAAACAGCATGGTACTGGTACAAGAATAGACACACAGATCAATGGAACAGAATTGAAAGCCCAGAAATAAAACCACACACCTATGGACAGCTAATCTTCGACAAAGGAGCAAAGAACATACAATGGAGAGAGGGAAGTCTCTTCAATAAATGGTGCTGGGAAAATTGGACAGCAACATGCAAACGAATGAAAGTAGACCATCTCCTATCGCCAGATACAAAAATCAATTCAAAATGGATCAAAGACCTGAAAGTGAGACCTGAAACTATAAAACTCCTGGAAGAAAATATAGGCAGTACACTAATTGAGATTGGACATAAAGGGATCCTTTCAGATTCCATGTCTACTCGGACAAGGGAAACAAAAGAAAAAATAAACAAGTGGGACCTCATCAGACTAAAGAGCTTCTACAAGGCAAATGAAACCAGGATCAAAATGAATAAACAACCCACCAGCTGGGAGAAAATATTTGCAAATCGTTTGTCCGACAAGGGATTAATCTCAGTAATATATAAAGATCTCATACAGCTGAGCAACAAAAAAACAAACAACCCGATCAAAAAATGGGCAGAGGATATGAACAGACATTTTTCCAAGGAAGAGATACAGATGGCCAATAGACACATGAAAAGATGTTCAACATCACTAATCATCAGGGAAATGCAAATCAAAACTACACTAAGATATCACTTTACACCCGTTAGAATGGCTATAATCACAAAGACAAATAACAACAAATGCTGGAGAGGTTGTGGAGAAACGGGGACCCTCATTCACTGCTGGTGGGAATGCAAACTGGTGCAGCCTCTATGGAAAACAGTATGGAGAGTCCTCAAAAAATTAAAAATAGAAATACCGTATGATCCAGCAATCCCACTCTTGGGCATCTACCCAATGGACATGAAATCAACCATCACAAGAGGCATATGCACCCCTATGTTCATTGCAGCATTATTCACTATAGCCAAGAAGTGGAAGCAACCCAAGAGTCCCTCAACTGATGATTGGTTAAAGAAGATGTGGTATATACATACAATGGAATACTACTCAGCCATAAGAAAAGACACAATTGTCCCATTTGCAACAACATGGATGGACCTAGAGGGTATTATGTTAAGTGAAATAAGCCAGAGAGAGGACAATCACTGCATGAACTCACTCATATATGGAATATAAGTGAACACACGGACAGAGAGAACTGATTGGTGGTTACCAAGGGGAAGATATGACCAAAGATTTGCCTAAATATGATTTGGGGTGAGAAATGGGTGGGACTATAGATAAAACAAGACTGGTCATGCGTTTAATTATTGAAGTTGGGTGATAGTTACATGTGAGGTCATTCCATTATTTTCTCTACTTTTTATACAGGCTTGAAATTTTCCATAATAAAAAGCTTTGTTTTGTTTTTTTTAAGTAGGGAACATATCTACTCTATTTAGCAACTATTCCATTGTTTTCTACACCATTTGTTTTTCTGAAGTTCACTTTTAGAATATTATTACTTACGTTTATGGGAGCTAATTCAACTTGTATGTAAAAGCATAGATACATGTATGTTTTTAATAATGATTAAAACCAGAAAAGGTACATAAGGTTGAATAATTTTGCCATCATCAATTTATTTCGTCAGACTAATAGCTAAATTGTACAATGCATTAGACTGAAACAAAGCCATAGTTCTCATTTGTACTCTTAGAATGGGCAAGCTTTAATACAGTATGCATATAATCATTTCCAGGTTGCAGACTCAAGAATATGTGAACAGTGAAATTAGGCACCTATATATAGTCAATATTTTAAAAGAAAAATTGCAACTTAACAATCCCAAACTATGATGCCACAAACTTGACACTCTTATTAGAAAAAGTAATAAGAAACCTCAATTTTCAAAGGTAAAACTAAATAAAAAACAGATAAAAAGATGTATAGGGAAGCATGGTTAGCCCTCACCATGCAACATGGACTTAAAAATCACTGAAGATGATCTTAGAACTCATTTAGGCAATTTAATTTTTAAATTTCTAATCTACCTATCTCAGTTTAAATATGAAGAAATAAACTCCACAGTGGTAAGGGGTTTGTCCGGAACCACAAACTTAGGACTGAAACCAGTCTACTTGATGACTGGTCCTGAGTTGTTGATAAATACAGGTCTTTTCAAAAAAAAAGAATGACAGAGCTGGTGTCTTTAAAATGACTGTCAAAATGTGTTGCTTTATGAAATCAATTAGAATAATTAATTAGTTGGTCATTAGTTGGGCCTGATGGTCAAGCCCCTTACCGTTTACTACCTCTTCTACTAGGAGTGGCTCAGAGAACTGAGATAACAAGAGTCAATCACACACTCCTATTTTCAGTAGCCCTCATATAAGACTGGCAGGGAGGGAGTTGAATATCTCAAGTAAGGGTTTTCGATTATTTGTATTAAATGAATCAATGTTTGTAAAGGGCTTAGACCAGTGCCTGCCCAGTAAGAGCTTTGTGTTTATTAAATAAAATAAATGAATAAATTTATGCATATCTCATAAACAGAGATACCTGAGAATAATCTGAAAACTCATAGTGCATTACATAGTAGTATTTTCGTTTGCTATGCAGAACCTTCTCATGAGCTCCTTGTTATTTAAACTAGATTTTTTTTTTCAAAAATCCATTTGCCTTCACTTTTATAAAACTAAATTCCTAAGGAAGAGTTTTCATCTTTAAAAGGGATTAAGAAGGATCCAATTTCCCCTTGAAAACTATACTATAACATTTGAAAAAGAATGACAATGTCATAACCACATACTGAAAGCCTGAATTAGACAAATTTTAAAAAATAAATAATACATTCTTACCTTTCCGAGGTTTTCCTGTTCAGCAATATTTTTGGTATACTGTTCCCTAGGGAGTCAACATAATGACTTAGTTTCAATTTACTTCAATTGATTTGATCATACAACTAAATTATAAATTAACATAGCTATCTAAAGATATTAGACAATATAGTTTAGAGTACTGGAGTCAGAATGAAACCCATTATCAAATACTCTCTTTCCCCATCTTTAGTCAGCTGTTCTAGTAAATAGCAATTTAAGGGGGAAAAAAAGGGCAAAAGATCGCATAAGAAATTAAAAGAATTATGGGGCCGCCCGGTGGCGCAGCGGTTTAGTCCGCACTTGGCAGCCCGGGGTTCGCGAGTTCGGATCCCGGGCGCCTGCCGACGCACTGCCTGTCAGCCACGTTGTGGCGGCATCCCATATAAAGTAGAGGAAGATGGGCACGATGTTAGCCCAGGGCCAGTCTTCCTCAGCAAAAAGGGGAGGAGTGGCAACAGATGTTAGCTCAGGGCTGGTCTTCCCCACAAAAAAAAAAAAAAAAAAAGAAAGAAATTAAAAGAATTAAAATGTTAAGTATCACTTCTGGTTAATCTACCCTTAAAACAATGGCAACCCATTTGGTTAAGTTACACTTTGTTTTCGAAGAGGTTTTCAGAAAGGAGAAAGGATACACATTTAAAATAAACATTAAATAGCATTTAACCCTGCAATTCCACTTCTAGGAAGTCATCCTACAGAAAAACTCTCATAACTTAATAAAGATAAAAGCAAAGACTATTTACTTCACCATTGCTTTTAATAGTGAAAATTCACAAACAAACTAAACGTTGATAGATGGGGAAATGGTTAAATAAATTACGGTACATCCATTCAAAGGAATAATATAGAATAGTAAAACAGAATGAGGTAGATCTATAAATACTGAAGTGGAAAGAATTCTAGATAAATTATTAAGAGAAAAACTGTATATGTAGTTTAATCTTATTTCTGTATATACACACATAAAATTTTCCCATGCATTTGCTAACACACACACGCACACACACACACACACACACACACAGACATATTAGCAAATGCATGGGAAAAGAATATGGAATAATGTACATCAAAATATTAACAGCAGACATTTCTGAGGCATGGCAATGTGGACAACATTCAATTTTCATATACTATACTTAATAATGGTTACTTTTTGTTTTTATAAGTATTTCTTTTGTAGGCTGAAAAAACCTAAAAATTTTTTATGTAAAAATAAAAAACACAGATAACACTGTACTGTATTTTTAAACAAAAGTATAATTATATTTTAATACTATATAAGACAAAAAGTGACATTTAAAGTGTTAAGGACAAAGATGGGGACAAAGGAACAAATGACAAGATACGAGAGAATTCAGATCTCAAATTTGGATGGAAATAGACTGTTTCTATGTAATGCCAAACTGTATTTAAGGAGAAATTAAACACAAAATTGGGGTTCTAAGAAGTCATAAACCACAAAGAGAAACTCTAGCAGTCTAAGTGAAGGAAGATTCACATTCATGCAAAAAGGGAGGTAAAAGTGATTAGAATAGAGAGAATGGCAATCAAAAGTACCCAAAGTCCTTGCAGAGCTGAAGTGAAGGCAGGACTTGTGCACAGGAATAGGATGGAAGGGAACAAACACAATCTTGATGAACTTTCATTTTGCCCTTAAAATTTATGACACTGAGTCAAACTGTTTGTCTTTCCAGCTCTCTAATGAAAAACAGCTAAGACGATGTAAATGACATATTGCTCAAGAAGAATGCATTATAGTTCAGATAGCTTTAAATAATTCATTTATTACCCTAGGCCTGAGAAATGTCCAAATTGTTTTAGAATTTAATTTATATTTTCTCAAGAAATCAACAGGCGCATGCTCTTTTTCCATATAACACTAATACGTAATTTTAATTTATTTGATGAGTTTATTCAAGAAATAATTACAGACCACTTTATGTACCAAGCATGCCCTGAGGTTTCAAGAAAACAGGACAGGGTCCTTGCCCTCCAGGAACTCATGCTATATAATTTCCAAAGCACTGTTGCATACATTATATTTAACTTCATCTTCTCTGGTATATATTATTCTCCTTATTTTGTAGATGAGGAAGTGATTTGCCCAAGGTCACAAAAATAGGAATTGGGAAAACCAAGTTAGAAACAAAATTTTATGATTCCTTCTCTAGTAGTTTGAAATAAAACATGATACCTTTCAAATAAAATTAAAATTTTCAGACAACTTTTCAAAACTAAGCTAATTTCTTAGACCTCTGGCCTTACCAGAAAGTATTATAAAAGTAGAAAATGGAATAACAATATTATGTCTCTAATAATAATATTTGAAACATATTATCAGTGAGTTCAGAGTATAATTAACTCCATTTTATTCAAAATATTCTTATCATACACTACTCTAGTCAGGGCACAATATTTTTCTATAGGAAAACTAAGGAATGGTAAAGGTTTATAATGACTTTTAAAATGATGAAGAAGAATATCTGGCTAGAAAAATGATCAGAAAACCAATAATTTAGGAGCAATATTCCCTTCTTTACTATTTATATTGATAACTTTGGAAGAAATGGAACTTAATTTCTAAAACTTCTTATTTTTCAAGAAGAAAATTAACTTCTCACATTTGTGAAATAGTAGCATTGACCATAGAGATTTATTTGTGCAAAGTTTACATTCAATGAAAGAATCTGAATGAATACGTTTAATGTTAGAATATGAGAAAAAACACCGCTCCATTTATAGGATATTTTCAGTCTGGCTTGCATTCCAGCGCATTATATATAAAAAAATTTAGACTCTGCAAGACATTGTATTTCTTAGATTCCTTTTTGTAACATTAATGTATATGATACTAAAAATCTCAACTGCAATCTAGAATAAATGTGAATTCTACACTTTGAGTTCTTACTGTATGGTAAAAGCAAAACATCTGAATCATCATAAGGGGCAAAGAAAACTTTCTTGTTCAATTATGGCATTTTATCACAGCTAGCAATTCAACTATAAATGTAGTTTTTGAGGCAGCATATGATTTATTACAGAATGCTGCAAGCTAGGATACAAAAAAATTCACCATATAAGGACTAGTGGTATTTACACACCCTTCCTCGTTTTGAAGGCTGGCACACTGCAATCAGTTTCTAGCTGAAATGCAGTCACTCACACTGCACAATAAGCAGGCAGGTGATTAGAGTCCAGACCATGTGGGACTTTAAAAATAGACCAACCTCAGTGCTTATACAAAAGCAACTAGGAAATTATATGTATTCCTGGGGAGGGGGGATAGAGAGTTATTGCTTAATGATTACAGGAGTTTCTGTTTGAGATGATGAAAAGTTTTGGTCATGTATATAGGTGAGGGTTGCACAACATTGTGAATGTAATCAATGCAAGTGAACTACACACTTAAAAATGGTTAAAACGGCAAATTTTATGTTATGTATATATCTTTTGCCACAATAAAAAAATTAAAGTGAGGCCGGCCCGGTGGCGCAGCGGTTTAGTCCGTGCTTGGCAGCCCGGGGTTCCCGGGTTCAGATCCCGGGTGCCCGCCGATGCACTGCTTGTCAGCCATGCTGAGGCAGCGTCCCATATAAAGTAGAGGAAGATGGGCACGGATGTTAGCCCAGGGCCAGTCTTCCTCAGCAAAAAAGAGGAGGATTGGCAACGGATGTTAGCTCAGGGCTGGTCTTCCTCGCAAAAAAAAAAAAAAAAAAAAATTAAAGCAAGAAAAAAAATTATATGTATTCCTACTTAGTTGGCAGGGCTGGACTATCCAGATGATGCTTAACAAGATTTAATCCTAAATAATATCTTAGTGTCTACTTATTTAAGTACTTCAAATTTTACAATTCCATCTTATTTATAAAACTTCTATAGCGGAAAACATTAAGTAACTCAATATAAAAACAACAAAATTACTTGCCTAATTGCCTTTCTTTTTTCTTGTTGATCAGAAGAGACATATGCCTTCATCTCATCAGTAGCACGACGAAGCTGTACTTCTAGGTTCTAAAAAGACTAAGTTTTAGGTTAAGTCCTTAATACAGAAGAATCTCAGAAAAGTTTTTGATCCATTTTCTTTGTCTTACCTTAATCATACAATTTGTATAATGGTATCTACTTTCTTCTTGAAGACATTCTTCACGGAGTCCTCTGACTTCCTACAAGATATAATTTTAAATGGGCAATATTATTGAAAGAATAATCAGATGCAGAGAGGATGACTTTAAATGCACAACAAAAGAAATACCATCAGAGTCATTTCCTCTTCTGCAACTGTAACTTTGTTTACTATAATAGACTAGGTTGCAATCTTTTCTAGAGATTACTCATATCACTCTAAAACCTACAGGTTCAGTTTTTCATTTACTAAGTACCCAACTGTGTGCCTAGCTCTGTGCTAGGTGCTGGGGACACAGCAGTGAACAAGACAGGTCCCTGCTTTCATTCAAGTAGAGGAAACAGACATAAACAAGGAAACACATAATGAAGGTAGTTTCAGATGGAGACAAGGACTATGAAGAAAATTTAGCAGTAGAATGTGATGGGGTGACTGAGTGGACAACATCAGATAGGTGATCAGAGAAGACCTCTAGGAAGAGGTGACATCTAGGTTGAGACGTGAAAGATGAAAAGGAGAGATCAAGGCAAAGAGACGGGGGCAGAGTGTCCCAGAGAGAGCAGAGCACTATACGAAAGCCCTGAGGTGAAAACAAGCTTGGCCTGTTTGAAGCATAAGAAGGAGGCCAGTATGGCTGGAGCCCCATGGATGAAGAGTAGAGCACATGGATGCAAAGTTCATGAGGCAGGTGGGGCCTTGTAGACCAGTTTGGAAGTTAGATTTTAAGTGTAATGGAAAGCCAACGGAAGGTGGCCTAAATTTTATACAGGTTTCTTTGTCTGCTCTATGAACAAAAAAACCTTAAGAAGGCAAAAGAGGAGGTGGGGAGCATGTGGTGGGTAACTGTGGGAGTCTAGGAAAGACGTGACGGAGGCCTGGACTTTGGCGGTAGTGATACAAATGGAGAATTCAGTGTACACATTAAGTCTGAAGAAATAAAGATCTCTGGAGCTTAGGAGATGGACGTAGAGGATAAGGGTAAAGATTTGGGAATCTTTTGACATTGGTGTAGCGAAAATATGCACACAGGCAGTTTCTGCTAAATTATTAAAATAAAAACTTCTTACCTGTTCTAATTTGGACCGATTGCTTTCAAGGCCTGCTGCACAGCTATCATACTGGGATTTCTTTTCATCACACTCCTGGGTTAGTTCCTAATATGAAAAGGGTAGATGATTGAATAAGTGAAAAATGAAGGCCTAAAATGTGGCTCTGAAACAATGCATGCCCTTGTCAGTCTTGTAATTTAACTCTAAGCTTCTTGGCATACTTAAGAGTTATTTATACAACAATCAGACATTTGAGAATTATGACAGATGAAGGTGCTGATAAAAATAATAGCTACCATGTAACGAGCTGTGTGCCAGGCTCTTTATTAGGAGCTGGGGATACAATAGTGAACAAAACAGCCAAACACCCTTCTCTTCAAGTAATGTTCAGACAAGTAAACAGGCTGTTGAGTGCTATCATGGGAAAATACAAGTGTTATGGGAGCACATGGGACTCTCGCCGAACCTAACACAGGCTTGGGGATCAGCAGGGACAACTTCCTGGAGAAATTGATATCTAAGTTGAGGTATGAGGATTAGTAAGAATAGTTAGGGGGAAGGTGGACAGGGGAGGAGAATGTTCAGAAGAAAGGAACACTATGTATAAAGACTTGGAAGCTAGAGAGAAGAAGAACAATTATAGGACATACAAGTAGTTTATTATGCTGGAGTGTGTCTGGGAAGTGTGAGAAGAGGCTAAAGACTTTGGCAGGGGCCTGATCAGAACTTTGTAAACAATGTTAGGGTATTAGAGCTTCACACTTGACAATAACTAAATCTCACAACCCGTGAGGTAGGTATTAATATCCCCATATCATGCTTGGAGAAAGTTCAGGGAGGCCCCCCAAGTACCTTGCCAAAGATATACTGCTGGAAAGGGGTGTCAGAATTTTAATTCAGGCTGTTTGAGTAGTTTCAAACTTTCTTCTTCTTCTTTTTTTTTTTTTTTTGGAGAGGAAGATTGGCCCTGAGCTAACATCTGTGCCAATCTTCCTCTATTTTGTATGTGGGATGCTGCCACAGCATGGCTTATGTAGGTCCATGCCCAGGATCTGAACCCATGAACCCCGGGCTGCTGAAGAGGAGTGCGTGAACTAAACCACTATGCCACTGGGCCAGCCCCTCAAACTTTCTTCTTATGTAATATTTTGAATTAGGTAATCTGAAAATATTCAGCTACAAATAACTAGAAATGCTACAAGTATTTACAAATGCTTGACAGGGTGGAGCAAATATCCTTTCCAATCCAGAGCTGAAATGAATTCTAAAGGAAGTAAGAGGAATTACCAGGGTCAGAAACAAAGGATGACCCCCTGTGGCTACCCTTGGTGAAGGGAGTTGGGAACAGCCAATCTCAGTAAGAGAGTGATTATAATGTCCAAGGCACGGCAGAAGACAGAGTGGTAAGTTAGAACTGAGAACCCCATAGAATCCAGCTGTTTTTCAACTTGGGAACCGGTAAGTAATGGGTTAACACCAGGCCTGGACTGATGCTGGCCAGCCTCAGAATGACCTTGGTTTCACATAGCACAGTTTCCTTGGGAACGGGAGAGTTAACATAAATGGGTAATGTTGTGTGTGCTTCCTTTGTTGTGTGGGACTGCATCTTGTTTGGGGTGAGGAGCACAGTATAAAAGATTGGTGGGGAAAAGGAGCTGTAACTTTTAAGTATCAAAATGACCTACAGACACCTAAGGCTCTCATGGGTGACAGTCACACACTCCCTAAGTGGGAGAAGCGGCAACAGAGGCTGTGTACTTAGGTAGGGGCTGGGTCTCTCAATGAGATGAAGACACTACAGTAGATGAAAGCTTCTTTTTTGGTCCGTGAGTCTGATGGCCAAACTGATTAGTAAATTCAGCTGTGGGGTTGCAGAAGCAGACAGAAAAAAAGAGCCTGTCTCCAGGCAGGTTTGGGTTTGAAATTACCCTACCTACATGGTCTAAGAACTCCCAAGCTGAGACATTAATTCAAAATTAGCTCCAAGCTTGTGATATTCCTAAAACACCTGGCAGAACAACTGCAAAACCACTCTGGAGGGACACACCTTCCATCCTAGTTACCAGGCGGAAGAAACAATACCCTACTAAAGACCAGGTCACAATCCAAAAGTATAAACAGATAAGGAAACGATAGATCCATTATGAATGAGAATCAGAAGACATAAAAAACAGTAGGACTGTACCTCTAAGAACTTCAGATACTAGAAATAAGCCTATTAAATAAGTATACTTAAAATAATTTAAGTTATAAAGGAGGAACTGAAAACAAAAGATTAGAAAAAGGTGCAGTGAGTAAAAATAGACAAATAGTCACTGAAATTAAAAAATCAGTAGAGAGCATAAACATAAAAGGTTAGACACAGCTCAGGAGATAAAAGAATGAACTAGAAAATAGAGCTGAAGAAATTATTTAAAATTCACCACAGACAAAAAGATGAAAACATGAAAGTGAGGTGATGCAATAGGAAACAGAATAAATATGTCCAACATACATCTAATAGGAGTTGCTGGAGAACAGACTAGAAAAAACAGGGAAGAGAATATTTGAAGATATTATGTGGAATTTTTCCAGAATTAATGGAAGACAAAAAGCACAAATTCCAGCAGAGCAAATAAAACTAAATCTATACTTAGATCATGGTAGTGAAACTAGATAACACCAAAGACAAAGATAAAAATATTAAAACCAATTACAGTCATGTGTCACTTAACAAAGGGATACGTTCTGAGAAATGTGTTGTTAGGCAAGTTTGTCATTGTGCGAACACCATAGAGTGTACTTACAGAGACCTAGATGGTACAGCCTACTATACACCTAGGCTGTATGGTACTAATCTTATGGGACCACCATTGTGTATGTGGTCCGTCATTGACCAAAACATCGTTATGTGTTTCATGACTGTCTATGGAAGACATTACCTAAAAAGAAATGACAATTAAACTGATAGCAGACCCTTCAACAAAAGAGAAACCAGAAAGCAATGAAAATAATTTTTTTTCTGACCAAGCCTTTACTCAAGAAGAAAAGAAAAGATGGTTTACTTATAGTAATCATTTTTTACTGAGAGAACTACTAAAAGAAAACAAAACAAGGAAATTTAATTTCAGGAAGAAGGAAACAATCTAGAAAGAAGCATTAAAATACAAGAAGCAATGGTGAGAATTACTAAACATGTGGGTAAATCTAAACAGGAAATGACTGTATGAAGTTCTATTAATAACAGTAAAGACCACCATGACAACCACTTTTAGAGATAAAGAAATAAAGTGTAAATAAAATACCAGAGCAAAACAGCACATATGTAAGGCAGGAGGCGATGTTAAGATATTTTAAGGTCCCTGTATTGTTCGGGAGATGTTGACTAACTTTAGACTTTGTTAAGTAAGGAAAATATATGTTAAAAATTTAAGAGTAAACAGTATCAGAATAGAAAAAGATAGAAAAGGAAATAAAGGGAAAAAAGAAGATAAAAGAAAACAGGATTGGTGTAATGGAGAATAGAAAAGAAGAAAAGCAGCAAAGAAAAAACACAGTAAATAGGATGTACAAAATAGACATAAATCCCAGTGTATCAATAATAAGAGTAAATGTAAATGGGACTAATTTCACCAATTAAAAGACAAAACTCAAACTAGGTGTAAAAAACTATAATCACACAAAATCCAGCTATATGCTATTTATGAGACGTATACAGGACAAAAATAAGGATATAGAAAGCTGAAAGTAAATAGAAATAAAAAGATATACCAAGCAATACCAATCACAAGAAAACTGGTATACTTACATTAATAGCAGACAGAATAAGACCCCTAGACAAAAACATTACTAGGAATAAAAAGAGTCAAAAAATAATGATAAGACAAATAATTTACCAGGAAGTTGTGTTTTGTTTTTTTAAACCAGGAATCTTTTCAAAATTGTGGTAAAGTACACATAACATAAAATTTACCATCTTAACCTTTTTTAAGTGTACACTTCAGTAGTGTTAAGTACATTCACATTGTTGTACAACCAATCTCCAGGACCCTTTTCATCTAACAAAACGGAAACTCTGTACCCATCAAACAATAACTCCTCCATTCACCAGGAAGTTTTGAACAACACATTTAAGAAGCTTGATTTCATGAACACGTGGAGAACCCAGTACTCAACAACTGGAAAACACACATTCTCTTCGAGAGCAAGTCACTAAAAAAATTAGGTTGGCCTCAGATCTCTCCACGACCACACTTAACCCTAAAAGACTGTAGAGCTATACTTTAAAAATCCTCAAGGAAAGAAAGCGTTGATGTAAGAATTTTCTGCTCAGTTAAGCTGTTGTTGAAATATTTAAGGCAACAAACTCTAGAACATGCAAGAACTCAAGGAATATTGTTCTTAGCCTTTTTTGAGAACTCAGAGGACAAATCACAGACAGTAAAAAAGTAGGAAAAAGGAGAGTGAAAAGATTGGCAATGAGCATTGAATCTAATAATTACAGGTCTAACACTAAAAACAAAAATGGGAACTAAGGCAACAAAACAGAATGCAAATGTTACGTGCCCTCACCATGTAGAAATGATACAATAAAACCTGCAGGGAGGGGAAGGGGAAAAGAAGGTGGAAGGTAGAATAAGTAAGCAGGTTTCTTCGATTTTTAATTGCTAGGAATGGGTGCGGGAATGTCAAAGGATATAATTTAAAGCTGATGAATCAAGTCACAGTATAAGTATATTCAGAGTATAAAGGCAAGCAGTAAGAAAGACAATACAATTGATTAAAATCAGGTGCTAAAGGAGAGGGAGGGGAGAGAGAAGAGGAAATATGCTAATTTCATCACTGCTCACAGTGGGGATTAATAGATACTATCTACAGAAATGGATGATTAATGGTGGAGTTACAAACATAACCACTAGAGCAAAACTACAAGCCTGAAAACACACACACACAGAAAGAGAGAGAGAGAACAGAGGATTTTTTTTACTGGCTTTAAAATCGAAAGCAAAATATAAAATGCACTAAGACCAAATATGTCTACATATCAATAAATATAAATGGGCTAAACTTATCTATTGAAAGAAACCTTTCAGATTGTATCACGTAACGAAATCCAATCCAAGATCTATTCAGAGACACACCTAAAACAATGTAACTTTTAAAAAGTTGAAAGCAAAAGATGGGCAAAAGTATAGCAGGCAAATGCAAACAAAAGGAAGCATTCTGATCCTAGTCTCAGAGTTGAATTCTGGCCAAAAAAAAAGCTTTTATTTTTTAAAGAGTAGAACAAAGGTGTTGTGGAGAACAAACTTTAGGTAGACAATAAATAATTATCCATTTATTAATTCTCAGAAAATTTCTAGAAAATACATAAGGACTGTTAACAGTTATTACTTCTGGGGAGTGTGCTGGATGCAGAGAGAGAAATAACTTCTATTCTTTCCCTTAAACAATTCTTTACAGTTCGAATTCTTGCCAGGAAAATGATTTTACTTATATAAGAAAAAGTAATGAATAAGAAATATTTCAGTGAAATCAATAATTATCAGATTATATACTCTAAAATGAGTATTTTAGCTTTTCCCCAGATATTAGCAATTATATGCATTATGCCATTTAATTACATATAATTTATGGAATTGCTTCTAAGACAACAAACATGAAACTTTTCAAGATGCTATTCTAATTCTAGATAATTATAAAAGGTTTAGATAAAGATAAGTTATATATCTCAAGTTGTGACCCTTTAATTTTCGAATAGTTGTTAATACTCAAATTTAGAACAACATGCCAATACAATAGAAAGGAAATGTACTAGCACTTCACTATAAAATTTCCTGAATATTTGAGAGTTGCTCATTAAAGCAAGAAATATAAAGTATTTTTAAGTACTGTTGCACTTTAACAATATGATAATACATCTATGTAGTTCTGAATGTTAAATATACTTAAGTCAAAAATAAATAACATTTAAAGTAGAGAACAACAGGGGCCGCCCGGTGGCGCAGCGGTTTAGTTCGCGCTTGGCAGCCCAGGGTTCGCAGGTTCGGATCCCAGGCGCCCGCCAACGCACTGCTTGTCAGCCACGCCGTGGCGGCGTCCCATATAAAGTAGAGGAAGATGGGCACAGATGTTAGCCCAGGGCCAGTCTTCCTTAGCAAAAAGGGGAGGATTGGCAACAGATGTTAGCTCAGGGCTGGTCTTCCCCACAAAAAAAAAAAATAAAGTAGAGAACAATTAAGAATTTCAGTTAATATTTGGAAACAGCTTAAAGTCAATGAAGTGGCTTTTTTTTCCCCAGTATATTTTTTATTACAAAAGGTTTCTGGGTAAAAATAAAACTATACAGGGATGTAGGAGATTGGCAAATAGGAGATTGTATGGAAGATTGTATGGAAATAAGCAAAACAAGTATCAGGCACTCACCAACTGAACTGAACTCAAACATTAAAAAAAAAAAAAACCGTTAATGCAAATGTAGGCAAGCCCTGAACTTTTTTTTCAGATTTTTTTTATTATGATAAAATATACATAAAAATTACCACTGAAACCATTTTAAGTGTACAGTTCAGTGGCATTAAGTACATTCACTCTGTTGTGCAACCATCACCACCATCCATCTCCAGAACTCTTCATCTTCCAAAATGGAAACTCAGTACCCATTAAACACTAACCCCCCATTTCCTCCTCTCCTTTCCCCCAGCAACCACCATTCTACTTTCTGTCTCTATGAATCTGACTACTCTAGGTATCTCATATATGTGGAAACATACAGTATTTGTATGTTGACTTTTCAACATGGCAGAAGACAGAGATGAAAACACTTAGACGGCTTAGGCACCCCTTTGGATGAATATGGAAAGAACTAGAGAGTTGTATTATTTAGGAAAGGTGGTGAGATAGTTACATTTCTTTGTAATGGAAGAGGTAAGCAATGCTTCACATACAGAGAAATCCAGTTAAATCCTATGAAAATAAATTTCAGGTTTTGGCTACATTATTATAATAAATGACTATAGAATTTAAGATCTGGTATATGATTTTACTTAGAAAACAAGTTGGTTGAAAAGCAATAATATTCCTTTTTTTTTTTGTGAGGAAGATTAGCCCTGAGCTAACATCCATTGCCAATCCTCCTCTTTTTGCTAAGGAAGATTGGCCCTGGGCTAACATCCCTGCCCATCTTCCTCTACTTTATATGGGATGCTGCCACAGCATGGCTGACAAGCAGTGCATTGGTCCACGCCCGGGATCCGAACCTGTGAACCCTGGGCCGCCAGAAGTGGAGCACGCAAACTTAACTGCTACGCCCCCAGGCCGGCCCCTAGATTTGACTTTTAAAATACTTTTATAAATGTTCTGTTAATTAATTCAACAAATATTTATTGAGCACCTACACTGTTCTAAATTTGGTTCTATAAACCAGACCCTTACAACTCTGGTAGAAATTATGGTAAAGATCTTAAAAGGGACATAGCAATTTTTTTTTAATTCCAGAAAGAAACTCTAATTAAGTACATAAAATAATTTCATTTGCATTATATAGTTTTAAACCAAAACTCAACAAGGTCTTTCCTGAAGTCTTCTCCTCAGACTTCATGTAGTCTCACTCCACGCTCTTTTTGGTGGCTGCATCTTCTCCCAGGCTGTGATCAAACATCATATCTAGGCAGATGACACACTTCATCTTGAGCCCTGATATCTTCTCCTGAAATCTTGCTGGATATTAACCTCAATGTGTCTATAATGAATTAATCATTTCCCCTCTTCTTTGCCCACTCCTACCAATGAAACTAGCTCTTCCTTATCTTAACCTACGCTGTTAGTGGCTTCAAACCTCAAAATTATTTTTGCTATCTTTTGTTCCCTTGTCCACAATTAGTGTTCTTCCATATATCATTCAGATCCATTTCTTCTCGTCCATTTTTTCCACCAATAGTTTAGTTCAGGCCCTCATTTTCTCTAACTTAGACTTCAAAAGGCACTTGATGCTACTTTTATTTATTAAAAAGTATAAAGACTATGGCAAACAATGGAAATATGATATAGTAACTGAATAGAAACTTAAAGTAACTACAGTCATGCACTGCATAATGACATTTTGGTCAACAATGGATCGCACATATGACAGTAGTCCCATAAGATTAGTACTACATAGCCTAGGTGTGTAGTAGGCTATGTCATCTAGGTTTGTGTATGCACACTCTATGATGCTCACACAACAACAAAATAGCCTAACGACATATTTCTCAGAACATATCCTGGTCATTAACCAATGTGTGACTATAAATGCAATGGATACTACAATTCCAACCACGTAAAAAAGTATAAATGAAAGGACAGAATAAAATGCAAAGATGAACACTATTCAGCTGTTAGTAATAGGATAATGGGTGGTGTACTAAAAATGTCAATTAAAGTACCTGACATACCCATAGCCTCTCCAGAGGGAAATTCTCTGGGCAGCCATACTTGGTACCATATCACCCTCATTTCTTCCCACCCTTACTTACAAGCATAGCTGGTCAAACTAAGGATGGACCCCTGACCTGATCTGATAATAGCCAATAGTCTTTGAGGTAGCCTGGCATGAAAAACTGCCCAAAAAAGGGAGGAGCTGCACCAGGAATTTGAATTAGAAAATGCAGAGAAAATAGTGCAGTTAGTAGTGAAAACTTCAACACAAAATATGTAGAGAGAAAGACCATAGTGTGACACATGAACAATGAGGACCCATAAGCAAGCCGAGGTTATAAGAATGCCAATCCAAAGAGTAGGGAGAAACTTTAAGATAGAGAAAAGAAACAGAAGTGAAAACCTGGCTGGCGGCAGGAAGAGAGTGAGAAGTCAATAAAAGGGATTCACTGAGTCATGTTATTGTATAAAGAACTTGGCTCTGCCATTTACCAACTGTGTAACATTGGTCAAGTCCCTTAGCTCTCCGTGCCTTTACTTGCTCATTTGTGTAAAGGGGAGTCTCTATCTTACCGAGTGGTTGTGAGGCCTTAAATGAGTAATGTAATAGTGCATGGTACATAGAAAGCATTTAATAAATGTTGTCACTAACACGTTCATCATCATCATCCATAAGCTCCTGATGCTAAGGCTCCTAAAGCTTCCCCAAACCAAAATGCTCTCTGGTGACAGTACCTCTACCTGTTCCAGATAGACTATGCTTCTGATCTTGGATTTCCATGACAGAACATTTCCTTTATTGTCTTTAATATTCTTTCAATAAAACTCCTCATTTAAAATGTAAATGAGTTTAATAAAAGATCTATTTACAAGTAGATTTATTAGCTTACTATTAGGGAGAAATTTTTCATCACTAGATATAACCAGTCCCTTTTGTCTGAAAGTTGCTTATTCAAGAAAAGCATTAAGAATATCAATGAATTAGAAAGTATTCATGAAAACAATTCTTGATGTCCTCAATCTGAAAACTTTGCTCAGAAATCTCCTTTCTGAAACCTTTCCTTCCTAACAATCATTTCATTTGCTTCCTCTTTTCTTATCAGTTAAGTATATGATTCTGATTACATTTTTTTCTATGTTGCTCTTAAGTTGGGTTATCTTTGTTTTTCTTGAATTTCTTCATGTGCTTCTCCCATCTCATCTATTAGAGTATGAACTCCAGAGAACAAGGACTTGTGTCTTCCATTTCTTTGTGATTGCAGTGGTGTAATGGAACAAGCAGGATAAGATGATATAGATGCTAGAGTCAAGTTCCAACTCTCTGATTTCCTACTTGTCTTTTTGGATAAGTCATTAAACCCCTGTCTCAGACTCCATGGCATTTTCTATGAAAAGGAAATGATATCTATCTGATTTCAAAGTCCATGTGATTTTTCACTCTGCTTCTCTGACTCTGATGGATGGCATTCATGAAGAATTTTGTAGTTCCCTCCTCAGGCACATGCAGTACAGCTCACATTCAAACCTAAAATTACTACATGGAGAGTGATAAAATAACAAATGCTAATGTCAAATGGTGGAGGCCATCTGACCTGGATTTGTGGAGGGCATTTACCTTCTAACAGTTTATCTTTAAAGCAGTGGTTAGAATTAGATCCCAAGTAATAGTATTTCATCACTTATCATAAGCTATCATAGTTTGTCCCCTACCCTGCTCCCCAGCAAAGTAAATTCATTAATCTAAAGTTAACTTGTCACCACTCGTTGGCAGACTCTGAGCTTTTACCTGGCCACCGAAGAATGTGACTTCATATTTATAGCTCTGACATGCATATGATTTAAAGCAAAAAAATCTCATCTGGCTACACTTGTGATTTTAGCTTAAACTCCTTCTTCTCCTTCTCTCCTCTTCACAATAATTTATGACAAAACAAATAGCATAAATTAAACAAAAACCTTTGTAGGTCACATTATTACTGTCTTTTCCAGAATCATATCAATTTAGTCGTAATCATAATCATAACAATTGTTTTAAATTACCCAAGTAAAATATTCAGGATTCTAACTAGTACATACGAACAAGATAGAATACCAGAAGTATCACAAAATCAAATTCACTTACTTGACATTTCTGACGCAATTGTCGTAGTTCTTTTATAACTGGGGCTAGAGCTGACTTCTTTTCAGATACCAGTGAATTCAGTTTTTTTACCTATCATTTAAACAAAATACATGACATTTAAAAAAAGAATTCAAAAGAACAAAAGTACTACATGCATAAAGATGTTTACTGAAAGATATTTATATAAGAGTAAAAAACTATAAATTACTTCAAAGCCAAACAGTGAGGAAGTGATTTAGTAAATCTTGATTCCTCAGTAAGATGGAATGCCATTTAACTATTTAAAATGCCAATTATTAAGACTGTAAGCCATTATGGGAAAATATTCATAATCTAACACTAAATGACTAAAACAAATTACAAAGTTGCCTGTATACAACTACAATCATGTATTATGTAAAAAATTATGTAGGTTATATAAAATATATACAAACATGGATGAAATGATATTCAAAATACTTAATAATCTGAATGGCATAAGTAATGACCAATCAGAATGGACACCAGCCACAGAGATGAACAGGGTCTTGGAGGCCTTTGCTGTGCTAAATGTTAATCTTTTTAGGAATTAGACTGTGGTGAGATCCAGAGGGTTCTGGGCCAGTGTGGACAAGGCAGGCCAGAGATGAGTACTCTGAGAATTTGGGACAGCAACTATTGACCAATAAGTAAGGAAAGATTTCAACATTTTAATGCCTGATGAAGCTGTATCAGTGCATTCTGGCTGAATAGCAGCCCTGAATATGGTAAGATACTAAGGATGTACACAAAAATGAGACAATTTTATTAGTTAGAGTGGTATGATTTGGGAAAACCTACTTTTTATCTTAAATATTTCTTTAATTTCATATAACTTTTACACACTTCAAAACCCACAAAATGCATAAACTATTACAAGTTGAACAGTCTTACTAACTGGAAAAATTCAAAAGATATTGATAAAGATAGATGAAAGAATATAAAGTGAACAATTTGCAGAAATGAAAATTTGAATGTCTCACTGAAAACAGAACAAACACAAAAGCATTTTCCTTCTAGCTACACAATAAAAAAAAATTTTTTTTAAATGTGTAATCACCATTTCAGACATGTCATCCAGTGTTTGTCCTTTCATTTCATCAATTTCACTCTTCAATGCAGATACTCTTTCTAGTTCTTCCTGGGTGTAACTATATCCAGATATACCCTTTTTCTCCTCAATAGTTTGCTAAAAGTAAAGATAAAAATAGGTGTAAAAAATGGGGTCCACAAAATGGGTGTCAAAACCACGATGATTCCATAAGAATTATACAGATTTAATACATAACAATAAAGTTGTAAATAAAATAAATTAGTTTAAAATCCTAAAGGACAATCTTTACTGACTTAATTACAGACCTTTATAGATTATAAACTTACACTAAATTTTACTATGGTATCTTCAGGTACATATCTAATCTTAGACTTTAATGCCGTGTACTTAGCACAGAATCTAAAACATAGGATGCACTCAATAAATGTTTAGTAAATGAATAAATTCTCACATGATCAATTGATCACCACTCATCTAAAATTTATTCATTCACTCACTCATCTAAAATTTATTATATACGCAAATGTGCCAAGCATAGTTCTAGGCACATAATACATAGCAGTGAGCAAAACAGGGAAAAAAAAGTCCCCTTCCTCAAAGAGCTTACTTCTAGTGAGAGTAAATAAGCAATATGTAAACAAAGTAAAATATGTATAGTATGAGGTGAGAGTGGGGCTGGAATCTTAAATAACAGGGTGGTTAAAAAAGATCTTCTTGAGAAGATGACATCTAAGCAAAGCCCTGAAGGAAGTGAGGGAGCAAGCAATACAGATATCCAGGGGATCAGCAAGTGCAAAAGATGTAAGGTAAGAGCATACCTGGCCTTTTCAAGAAACAGCTAGGAAACTGGTAGAGCTCAAAATGGAGTAAGAATGAGGTAGGAGTGGGGTAGGAATCATATAGAATTCAGCTGGTTTGCTGGGACAATCATAGTTTATGTCTACTGTCCTTTGCATTTTCAAAAGTTTCCTAGTTTAGATGATAAATTACATATAAATTATATTGTTACCTTATTTTTAGGCCAATGAAAGAGCTTGGACTTATTTTAAATGAGATGGGAGGCTTGTTGGAAGGTTTAGAGTAAAGGAATTTTTAAATGATCACTTTAACATCTGTGCTGAGATCAAACTATAGAGGGGAAAGGGTGGGGGCAGGGAAGTCAGTAGAAGACTATTCCAATAATTCAAGTTAGAGATGATAGTGTGAATCAGGTGGTGGTGGTAGAGATAATGAGAAGTAGTTCTGTATACATTTTGAAGATAGATCCAACGAGACATCATGACAGATTAGATGTAGGATGTGAGGGAAGGTGAGGGCTAAAGAATGACTCCAAGGTTTCTGGCCTGAAGAACTGAGAGGATGGAGTTACTATTTGTTGAGATGGGGAAGACTTGAGAAGAGCAGATTTGAGGCAGTAGTGCAGATCAGAAGTTTAGTTTTGGACATGTTAAAAATCTAAAATGTCTAGTAGATATCAAATAGAGAGGTCAAGATGTTATATGTACAAGATTGGAATTTGAGAATAAATCTAGGCTGGAGATACAAATTTGTGAGTTGTTTGCATATAGAAGGCCTTTAAAGCCATGAGACAGGATAAGATCACCAAAAGAATGAGGATAGAGAAGAGATCCAAAGACTAAGCCTGGGAAACTCCAATATTTAGATCTTGGAGAAATGAGAAGAAATCAGCTATGGAGTAGGAACAGGAGTGTTAATAAGGAAAAAAAACCCCAGGAGAGTGTAGAGTACGAGAAGACAAGTAAAGGAAAATTTTACAGGAAGGGGGAGTGATCAACTATCAAATACTGCTAATAGGTCAAGTAGGAAAAGGACTAAGAATTGGCTTTAGCAACGTGAAGGTATTGGTGACCTTGACAAGAGAAATTTCAGTGGACTGTAGGTGTGAAAACTTGATTGGAGAGGGTTCAAAAGAGGATGGAAGAACCAAAAGGAAATAAAAACAAGGAGAGAGGGAATGGAAGTAGAGTTGGAATTTGGGGCTGTCAATAAGATTGGGACTCCTAAGAAAGGAGTAGAGGGAACTACAGGGTATTAGACCAAAATTCTGTATGTAATTTCCTCTTTAGGTATACCAAATCCTAAGCTGTGCACAAGCAGGGTAAGACTCCCAGAAGACAAGTGGAAATCAGCAATGGGTTGCTAAAGAGCTGAGCAAAGATTTCAGCTGTCTCATAGTGCTAGGGAGATAGAGGTAGGAATTCAAACTTGTCAAAGTGTAGGGGCCTTGGTAAATGCCCCAGACTATCAGCTAAAACCCCAGAAGGACTACTCCTTAGAAATAAGGGCAATATCCTAGGAGGAAGAGCTAGGCCCTAGGAATAAGGACTACTTTCTAGGAGTAAAACCTCTGTCACAGGAATAAGGACTGCATTTTAGGAGTAAAAGAAAACTGGAAAAATACCAGCTCTCACAAAACTGGATCAAGGTAATCTACAAGAAAAAAAAAAATCAAATGCTCCTTCAAGGAAGACAAATACATCCAGAGCTTGACTTTCAATAAAAAATTACTAGGTAAGCAAAGTAGCAGGAACAAATGTCTGAAAATCAAGAGGAAAAAATACAGACAACAGAAACAGACACTCAGATGAATTTATCTGACAGGACATTTAAAATAGCTGTGATTAATATATTCAAGAAAATAAATGAAAAGTTGGAGAATGTTACAAATAACTGAAATCTATAAAATAGAATCAAATGGAAATTCTGGAACTAAGAAACATAATAACTGACATTAAGAATTCAATACACAGATTACATAGCAGACTAGACACAACGTAAAAGGAAGATTACCGAACTGGAAGATAGCACAGAAGAAAAAAATGCATATTAAATCACAGTGAGAAAGAAAAAAAGGAAAATACAAAAAATAAAAATAAAAAAAGCAAAACACAAAACCCATAAGAAACACGGTAAATGGTGAAAAAGTCTAACATACATTAACTGTAACTGTAGTTCAAGTAAGGGAGGAGAGAATGAGATGGTAATAATATTCAAAGAAACACTGGCTGAGAACTTTCCAAAAGCTGACAAAAGACATTAAGCCATAGACTTAAGAAACTTTACAGACCCAAGCCAGATAAATAAAAAATAAAATCACACTTAGGAAAATCATAGTAAAGTTGCTGAAAAGGGAGAGACAGAAAGAGAATCTTAAAAGCAATCAGAGAATAGTACACTACCTTAGAAAACAACATGACTTACAACAGAAATAATGGAAGCCAGAAGACAATGGAACTAAATCTTTGAAGTGCTGAAAGAAAACAGCCGCCAACCAAGACTTTTATATTCAGTGAAACTGTGCTTCAAAATGAAGACGGAGTAAAGATGTTTCAAGAAAAACAAAAACTGATAAGGATTTATCACCAGTAGACCTACACTAAATGAAATACTGAAAATGAGCTCATCAGACAGAAGGAAAATGATCCCAACAGAATAATGATAAAGCAGGAAGGAAAGAAGAAGCATGTAAAGAGTAAAGATGTAGATAAATCTAGAATAATATTGAATATAATATTATGTGGGATTTAAGTTATATATGGAATTAAAGACTATATATCCACAATAGCACAAAATATGAAAAGGAGGTAAGTGGAGCTAGTGTTGTAAGGTTCTTGCATTGCCCAGGATATAGTAAAATAAAAAATTTAGGTAAGACTGTAATCAGTCACAGGTAGCATGTTGTAATCTCTGGTATAAGCACTGAAAAAATAATAGGGATAACAAAAAAAAGCTATAACCAGTAAGCTAAAAGAGGAGACAGGGAAGATAAAAATACCTGACTAATACAAGAGAAGGGAAGAAAGGAGAAAAAAGGAATGAAGAACAAATGGGACAAATAGAAAACTTTGAAAAATCAGTAATATATTAAATATAAAGGGATTAAATACTTCAATTAAAAGACAAAGACTGCCACACTGTATAAAAATATAGAGCCTAACTATGTTTCCTACAAGACATACACAATAAATATAAGGATGGAGAAAGGTTGAAATGATGCAAAAGATATATGTCATTTAAACTAACTAAAAGAAAATCTGTGTGGTTGTATTAATAACAGATAAGTATATTTTGAGGCAAGAGCTATTACTAGAGATAAAAAAGAGACATTTCATAATTATCAAAGGGCCAATTTAACAGGAAGATAATGATACTAAATTTGCATGGACGAATAACATAATCTCAGGATATCTGCAGTGGATATTGTGGGTGCTCTGCCCTGATCTGCTTACTGGGCCAGTGTAGCCATCCCCCCAGCTGTTGTGAGAACAGGCTATTAATGGCTTACAGTTGCCCGTTCTTCAAAGTGTGCCCTTGGCTGAACAGGAACTGTATCACACCACCTCCTGGGTGGTAGTGAGAGCATCCATAGCAAATGACTGACTGACATATGAATTACAAAAGGGTAGCCCTCTTGTCTAAAGATGAGGCCAACTTGCTGATGCAATTTGTGCTCCAGAGCTCCTTATGGGATCAGACTGAAACTGGACTCCAGCTGAATCCACAATTCCCCCCTGCTTTATCTGCTTCCTTCACTTCCTTTCTCCTAAGAGCACTGTCTGAATTAATCATGTGAGGAGGAATAAGAATTCTTGTTTCAGGTTCTGCTTCTGGAGAAGCTGACCAAACTACAAGGATGGGCTTCTAGAGTGGGATTACTCACTGGCTGACTGGAATGGGCTTCATCACTGGTGCCAGGTAGAGCATTGGTAGTTCCAGGCATGTTGTAGCAGAGGAATCGCTAAGATTTGTGGTGAACTGGGGCAGAATATAAGTGGAAAGGGATTGTGGTGCCCATGAGAATGGACTGTTCGGATCTCCTTCAAGAAAGCCTGCTAAGAGGAACAGAACTGACTGACAGCCATAACTGCTGCCCCTCTGGATCCATCATGTTTGCACCAAGGCCATGTTTCCCCTGGGCTGTTCCCAGCTAATGAGTGAGCACGGCAGTAGTACTAGTGCTGGCTCATTCCTGCCTGAAAGGGGACTCCTCTAATTGGTGACTGTGTCAGGAACTTCCCATCATCCTGACCAAAATGTTTTTAAAACTGTGCCGTAGTCTGAGGCTCTTCCTATCCAATCCTCCTTCCTTCTTCCTCCCCAATCCTCCTTCCTTCTTCCTTTCCCTTTACAGATGTCAGACTTGCATTAGAGCCTAAAGGCTTTTCCTGACTCTTCCTGCTCTCTTCCCTTTATCTTTCACAAGTGTTTCCTCCAATAATTCTCTTGTACATCTAATCCTATCTTGATGTCTGCTTCTTGGGGAACCCGAACTGTCACTAAGTGGTGCGATGCTGCCGGCATTTGAGAAGTATAGAGAAAGAGTAACTATAGGGACTATGGAATTGAGGTGGCTGTTGCTAAGCTCCACTGATAGCTGAAGAGATAAAATGACAGGCTCAAATCCATCAATCAGTAATTTAAAGCAAAGTGATAAGGTCAGAGAACCTCTTTAGGAGCTTTAAAGAAACCCTCATTTCCTATGGCTGAAGGGCAGAGGGAGCTGAAAACCAGGCACAGAACTTAAATGTAAGACTGGCAAAACTTCAGAGAAGGCTAAATATATTTTATGTCAAAGTCAGAGCTCTGATAGGGAAGAGAACGGGTGCTGAGCCTGGGATGGGGATATCTAGATAGATTCACTTGAGAACCTTGAACCCCCCAGATTATCCCGTATTCTCTGGGCAGTGGCAAGTGGCTTAGTTTGCTGGTCAGGGGTCTGGAAGAAGCAAGATAGCAAGATTGGAAGATTGGGCATAAGGAGGTCTGGGGAAGAGGTATGTGAATAGACCTATGCGAGTAGGCACTAAGTATGAAGATCTTTTCATCACATGTTAATGGCCACCAGAGAATGTCGCAGCAGAAGAGGCACTAAATAACCAAGTGGAAAGGATGATCTGGCCAGTAGATGTCAGCCAGCCTCTGTCACTGGCTACTCAGTGCTTGGACAATGGGCCCATGAACAGAATGGCTATGTTGGCAGAGATGGAGGCTAAGAATGGGCCAGATAGCAAGGGCTCTCTCTCACTAATGTGCATCTAGCTACTGCCACCACCAAATGTCTGACTTGGCAGCAACAGAGACAAATCTTGAGCGCCGGGTGTGCAATCATCCCTTGAGGAAACCAACATCTACTTAGTGGCAATTTGATAATACCAGATCCTTTCCACCCTGAAAAGGGCAACATTTCATCCTGACTGAGACTGACTCATATTCTGACGCATTTTCTTGCCCACAGTGCTTCAGCCAGTATCACTACCCAAGGGCTCAGAGTGTCTGGTCAACTGATGTGGGATTCCACAGCATATCACCTCAGCCCAAGAGACCTACTTTATGGCAAAGGAGGTGTGGTCGTGGGCACATGACCATGGGATTCAGTCACTGTACCCATTCATACCATCCAAAAAGCTAATGGCCTGATAGAATAGTGGAAGAGCCTCGTGAAGGTACAGCTAACGTGCCAGCTTGGAACTGATGGCCTGTGAGAATGGGTTATATTCTTCAGGGCGGAGTGTACATCTTAAACCAATGCCCACTATATGGTGCCGTGTTCCAAACAGACAGAACACACAGGTTTTGGAACCATGAGATAAAAGTACAAATCTTACCCACACCATAATTCCCACTTATCCATTTAGGGAATTATGCTTCCTTTCTAGACAACTTTATGCTCTGTAGGTATAGATGTTCTGGCTTCCAGACTGGGCAAGCTTACACCAGAAAATACATTAAGAGGTCCTCTAAACTTAAGCTCTGGCTACCATCTTGTCACTTGGGCTCCTCATGCCCATAGACCAGCAAGCAAAGAGAAGAGTAATTACACTTTTAGGACATCATAAGGCTATACAGATGCTGCTATATAATGGGAGCAGATAAGAATATGTTTGGCACTCAGGTGACCCATTAGGGCATATCTTGGTATTCCCATGCCCAGTTTTAACAGTAAATGGGTAAGTATAGCAACCACAGCCTAATAAGGGCATGGTTACTAGAATCTCAGACCTCTTAAAGATGAGGGACTGGGTCATCCCACCAAGTAAGTCATCTAGACCAGTGAAGGGGCTAGCCAAAGGTGAGGGAAATCTAGAATGGATAGTAGAAGAAGGGAATGTTGAGTATCAATTATATCTTTGGGACCACATGTAGCAATGAGAGTTTTAATTTGTCCCACTAGCCCTCCTCCTGTAAGTTTTCCTAGAAATTGTGACCAACCAGAAACCTATAGAAGCTATATTTGGATGGAGTGAATTTAACATGAGAAACAAGTAGTTGTTTGGTGCCCCACTCAGACCTCATCAGCAAGCTGCTATGAGTGTTGACTGCTAATGGCTCACAGTTACCCCCTCTTCAGAGAATGCCCTCAGCCCAGTGGGAGCTGCCAATGACTGACTAATATGGGAGTATAAAATGTTAGCCCTTTTGCCTCAAGATGGAATCAACTCCATGGTGCAATTTGTGCTCCAAAGTTCCTCACGGGATCACAATGAAGCTGTCTCCAGTCAGGACTATGTTCTTGTTTATTTTTTTTCTGCTGCCCCATCTGCTTCCCTCACTCTGCTTCTTCTTAAGGCACTCTCTCTCAACAAATCACTTGTGCAAAGTACTCCCTTCTCAGGCTCTGCTTCTAGGGAACCAGCTTAAGAAAAATATAAAGCAAAAACTGATAGAACTAAAAGGAGAAACAGACAAAGCAATAATCAGAGATTTTAACACATTTCTCTCAATAACTGATAGAACAAGCAGACAAAAATATCAATAGGAATATGGAAGATTTGAATGTCATGGTTAACACACTTGACGGAATTGACACATATAGAATCGCATCCCCAACAACTGCAGAATATACGTTCTTCTCAACTATGCATGGAGCAATTACCAAAATAGACCATATGCTGGGCCACAATGCAACACTCAACAAATCTCAAAGGACTGAAATCAATCTCTTGTCAGAGTGAAAATGAATAGAAATCAATAACAGAAAGGTAACTAGAAAATCCCCAAATGCTTGGTTTTAAGCACTAACTCATAGGTCAAAGAAATCACAATGGAAATTAGAAAATATTTTGAAGTGAACAATAATGCAGGTAACAACATATCAATTTCAAAAGCACCATTAGAAACTATGATGCACAGTGAATTTTCAGTCTTAAATTCCCTAGAAGAAAACAGTATTCAACAGCACGAAACAGAAAAGTTCATACTGCCAGCTAACCACAACCGGTTGAAACTTCGTTTACCTCTACCAGATTATTACTAGCTGGGAAACCAACATCCTGATGAAATAATTTCCCCAGGGTGAAAGAAAAAACAAAACACTAAACCAAGAAAACTCAGAGGAACTGGCATCCACAGTGAGAACAGCTTTGCTGTTAGAGGGACTACCCTGGGTCTAACTCTTTTCTGACAACCAAGGCACAAATATATAAGGAACAAGCCTGCAGGCAAGCTTCCATGTAGTACCTTCCCTGGATATTTTTTTCCAAAGCTCCATGGAAGTGGCTGCTTAGAAATTTCTGCCCAGCAGGCCATGATAAATAAATATTTTACAGTCATTCTCTTGGTATGATAATTTTGCTCATATTAATAGCTAACCAAAAGAAAAACCTACTTGGAATTCAACTTCTATTAATTAAGCCAAAGTCAGCACACATACAAAAGTTAGTGCTTACTGCTACATTAAAAATAAATGAATCAGCTTATATGACACCTCTGTAATTAATCAGAGAAAACTAATAATTTTATGGTTTTTCCAGTAAAAATAATGACCTCAGTATAAAGCTATAGCCCATAAACCTGGCATTTGTATTTCTAGCACTCCAAGATAACATTGTATTACCAGTTGATGTTGAACATTTTCATGACGTTGCTTAAGAAGTTCTTCTGTCCTCTGCAAAAGACCGAACTCAGCTTTAAACTCAGCTATTATCTGATGCTTCTTTTTGAAAACTGTACTCTTGCTTCGAAGTTTACTGACATATCGTTTGAACTGTAAAAGAACACAATACGTAATCTAATGAGTAGAAAAGTAGCTGCTAAAAATCATATATAACTTCAACGTATTAGAAAAAATTTTCTTTTCTACTGTCCAACATGTGTCACAAGTATATAATAACTTAATTTTATTAGAAAACTTGAAAAGACTAACTGCTCAATTAAAATACTTTGTGTATGTTTTTATTTTTTGGATCCGTCTAAATATTGTAAATCCTCATGTAAAAGCTATTCATTTTGGGCTTTACAAATAAGGATTAGGAAAACAGAAACTCAACCCTGTAAAATAAAAAAGTTAAAAAAAAAGAAGAAAAGGTAGGAGACCAATTTGGCTGTGGTATTATATTTCTTACGTACCGTACTATTTTGGCAGCTCTGGATCTACTGGGATTAATATAGCTAATCAGAAGAGTCAACAATTGGAGCTACTATTTATCATTTAAGAAACGTACTGTGACCATGTACTCTAAGAAGCATGGGAGACATTGGGATGAAACTCACCCCATGTTAAAAAGCTAAGAATATTCCAAGTTAGTGGGAACTCATAGTCGCTTAATTCAGCTATTTACTTACTAATGATATTAAAGTTATAACTACTCTACTCTAATGGAAAGATTCCATTATTAAGTAATACCAACGAGAGTTTAGAAAAGCAAATGAAATGAATATTTAAAGGAATTCATTTGATAAGTACTATTTATTAACTATTATATACTAGGGGCTGTGCCAGACACTGAAAATACAACTTTAAACAAGATATGCACAGGTCCTGCCCTCATCAAGCTTAAGCAATAGTGAGGAAAATAAACAAACGGAACTGATGTTTACAACCATGGTGAACACTGTGAAAAAGTGAAGGGGCCCTAAAAATAAATAATAGTTTAACCTGGGTTGGGATGAAGTAGGAAAGGTGGGATTGGGATTTAGGGGAGGTGGGTTATGGGAAGCTTCTCAAAATAATTATACTTAAGCAAAGACTGAAGAAGTAGGAGTGTGTTAGAGGAAGGAGGAAGAAGCAAGGAAGAATATTTCAGGTAGAGGAAACAGCAGGTGTAAAGGTCCTGAGGCATTGGCTCATTAAAAGTATCGCTCAATATGAGAAGCAAATGTGAGAAATTTCTGGTATTTCTGAAACAAATAATACCTTTTAAAAAGTCACTTCCTCTTATGTACCATTAGTACTAATAATTCCCAGTACCAATAACACACACAAAATAATTCCTACACAAAACAATTTTTTTCTCTAACTATCCTATTAACTACATTATAAAGAAAATTTCCATAGTAAGAATCTGGCCTATTATATTTAAACACATCACTTCAAAGCAAAAGTAAACTTCCATATTATATGAGACAATTCTTTGAAAATCTTAGCCTTTTTAATGTCCCGTCCTTTTTAAGGTTAATTTTGGGAGGAGAGGGTTATAAATAACTTTATAAATAATAAAAGTAGTGGACATATTACTGAAATTTTGGAAAACAGAAAAAAGGAGAAATTCACTCAAAGCTACTGTCCCAATGCAAGTTCTATTACTGTGTTGCTATTTTTTCTTCTAACTTTCAAGTCTAAGGTCAGCAATTGTAAATTGTAAGGTAGTAAATTAGGAAGTACAATATTTCGAAAATTTAGGTGTTTTTTCCCTTAAAGACTTGATTGATTCCTGAGTATACAAAAAAGTCCTTAAAAATAGTAAGATTAAAAATTCTTCACATAAAAATAACCTTCTAATTCCTAGTTTAGACATCTTTTTGAACTTGACTTAAACTGTGAAAGAAATGAACACACTGTATTTTAGAGGAAGGAAGTTCAAAATATTTTTCTATCCATGATTAAGACAGTTTTAATATTAAGGAATCCAGCCCCCACACAGCAAATTATCAATGGCTAGATTACAGAAAAGGTTTTAAAATTTTAAGTCATACCAATGGATCTAGAAGTCACATAAGGTGCAATTTTTCTGTTTAAAGAATAAATATGTAAGCCTGACATAACCACAGACTCAGAATCCCTAGAGTAACTATATGTTCTATTAAAAGTGTCCTGGGCAAAGTGCCCAAAATGAAATCAACCCTGTTCATCTGCTATCCTCTGTACTATCCAGGCCAATTTTCCCCTTCTCTATCTTGCTATGCTCCAGAACTATTTTTAAAAGCTAAAAGCTATAAATGTTTTTGGTGAAAGAACAAACCCACCAATTACTCAATGTGCTCTATGCTGATTGGTTATTATTTGACATTCACTGGTCAAACTACCAAAGGGAATGGTAGTCAGAGTCAGATTAAACATGGTTCCACACAATTAAGCAGCAGGTGACCACTGAAGCACTCTAGGGGCTCTACTACCTGGAAAGAATTAGAGGAAAGAAAACTCATTATCAATGTTTTCTTCCATTGGAGGTTTCTTCTATCACACTTGGATTTTAGGTTATTTCTGAATTTTCAAATTGAAAAAAAAAAAAACCATGATGAACACATTGAAGCTAAATCTTCAGACACATTCTTAATAATTTCCATAGGACATATTTCCAGAAATAGTCAGAAGGAAATAGAGTTTTGATACATTCTGCCAAACTGCCTTTCAAAGGCTATTTATAGTACTTTTTATAATTGTCAATTTGATAAGTAAAATAGCATCTTACTCTTTTTTTTTGGTGAGGAAGATTAGCCCTGAGCTAACATCCATTGCCAATCCTCCTCTTTTTGCTGAGGAAGACTGGCCCTGGGCTAACATCCGTGCCGGTCTTCCTCTACTTTATATGTGGGCCGCCTGCCACAGCATGGCTTGGTAAGTGAAGCATAGGTCTGCACCCATGATCTGAACCTGTGAACCACAGGCTGCTGAAGCAGAGCACTCAAACTTAACCACTATGCCACCAGGCTGGCCTCAGCCTCTTATTTTTTATTTGCATTTCTTTATGAGGGAACCTCACTTTTTCGACATGTTCAATGTGCATCTGTGAGGACTTTTTTTTTTAATGATTTGCCTGTTTTTGGCCCACTTCTATTGGAGCCTTTGACTTTTTCCTGTGGATCTGTGACAGTGATTCTCAAACTTTCTGGTCTCAGGAAACCTTTATATACTTTTAAAGTCACTGAAGATCTCAATGGGGTTTTGTTTATGTAGATTGCTGGCATGGTAAATTTGAGAGAAAAGAATAGAATTTTCAATTATGGATCCCTGACTTCATAACAATAAAAAAAATCAATTCTAACTGGATTATAGACTTAAAAGTAGAAGACAAAACTAAAAATCTTTTAGAATACAGGAAAATATCACTATGATTTTGAGATAGGAAATGATTTCTTAAGACAAAAAAAGCACAAACTGAAAATAGATGACTGATAAATTTGCTAAAATTAAGAACTTTCATTCATCAAAATATATATTAAGAGATTAAGAATATAAATCATGAATTGGGAGAACATATTTGAAGTACATTAAACCAATAAAGGATTTGTATCCAAAATACATAAATTAACCCTACAAATCAATGAGAGAAAGGCAAATAATACAACAGAAAAATGGATAAAATACTTGAATAGGCACTTCATAGAAGAGAAAACCCCAAATGACCAATAAACATATAAAAGATGCTCAAACTAATTAGTAATCAAATTAGTAATATAAATTAAAACCACAATAAGATACCATTTTAATACCCACCCAATTAGCAAAATTAAAAAGTCCTTCAATACTAAGTGTTGGTGAAGATGTGGAGGAAGTGGAACAACTATACATCACTAGAAGTGAGGGATATGTAATTTAGAACAATGGTCTGAAAAACAACTTAGCATATCTATTAAAGTTGACATTGTGCTTACTCTATGCCCCACCAACTCCACTTCGACGAATAGCAGGGCTTCTCAAACTTATCTATGGTGATAGGGCAGTTTTTAAAAATTTCTAATCGTTGTGGACTGGATACTTTTATAAAATAATAAAAATGTTTAAGCAAATTCTTATAAATGTTTCTAAATGCTTCCATTCAACTTACATGGTCATGAATTTGTAACTAACAGTTTATGGACCAGAACTTGTCTTCAGACCACACTTTGAGTAGCAGTGCTCCAGAGCAGAGCTCCCTAAATGGGATATGCTCCAGTACACTCATGTGGCACAAATATTACAGGTGTGCCAAGATATTAATCCATTCAGACTTTGCAGCAGCTGGGCAAGATATTATAAAGAACTCCCAAGCCAGTCACCCTCAGCTATAAGCAGCCTTGCCCTTTTACCTCATATGCCTAACAATGATCATTTTATTTAAGTGTCATACTGTGAAAAAAGTTAGGAAACACTGCCCTGGAAAAATTCTTGTTCACGGTCACTGGGAGACATACATAAGAATGTTGATAGAAATACTGTAATAGCAAAAATTGGAAAACAAGCCGCAACAAACTATTGTATATTCATACAATATATATACAGTGAAAATAAACAATTATGGGTTCAAGAAATAATGTAGAGCAAAGTAAGTTACAGAAGACAAAGAGTATGCTCCCATTAGTATTGCTTAGGAAAACTAAGTAATATATTTTTAGGGATACAAATGTGTGGTCAAACAGTAAACAAAAGTCAGAGAATGATAAATACCTAACTCAAGATGGTAGCTACATCTGAGAGGGGTGGAAATTGGATGGGATAGCGGAGAGGCACACAGGGAACATCAAAGATTCTTTTTTTAAGCTGAGTGCTAAGTATACATATATTCATGATCTCACTATTCTTTACTCCTCACACATCTCACACACACACACATACACACATATAAAAACTCTTTTCCACCTACTCTCACTTAACACAATTTTTAAAAATTAAACATTTTGAAAAGTAAATAAACACTAAATAATCAATCTAGAAAGTCCCAAATCTAACCAGTGAGTTCCAAGAGAAGAGAACAGGGGGAAAAAAAAGGGTGAAATAATACAAGAAAATTTCCCAGAACTAAAGGACCTAAGATTCTAAATTAAAAGGCTAATGGAATGCCCAGCTCAATGAATAAAAAAAAAAAGAGTTATATTTAAGCCCATAATCTTCACAGTTTAGAAAGTCAAAAGTAAAGAGAGGATCCCAAAAGTTTCGAGAAGAGGTAAAATAACAACAATAATAACAATAAAAGGTCACATCAAAGCACTGGGAATCAGAACAAGCTCAGATAGCAACAATGAATACTAGAAAACAACAAAACGATGCCTTCAAAATTCTCAGGGTAAAGATTTTCAACCAGAATTCATTATCCAGTCAAACTACCAATCATGTATGAGAATGGACTAAAAACAGTCTCAAACAAGCAAGATTCTCAAAAATTTACCTTCCAAGTCACCCTGTTCAGGAATATTCTCTATTACATGAAGGAAATAAACCAAGAAAGAGAAGACTTGGGATGCAGGAAATAGGGGATCTAAAATAAGAGAATGGTAAGAGAAATTCCCAGGATGATGATTGCGAAGCCCCAGATTACAGTTGTACAGCAAGCCTAGAAATTAGTCTTCCCAGACTGGAAGAGAAGAATGAGAAGGGCTCCAGAAAGAATGAATCTAAGGTTTAAAAAATGTAATTAATAGATTACTGTGTATGACCATATGCCATATTAAGAGAAATTGTGCAGTTCTATTAGAAGGTCTGAAGCTGAGTGAGTGAAAGGTACATAAAAAACTAACCAAACGGGCCGGCCCAGTGGCGTAGTGGTTAAGTTCACGCTTCGCTTCAGCGGCCGGGGGTTCACAGGTTCGGATCCCGGGCACAGACAGATGCACCGCTTGTCAAGCCATGCTGTGGCGGCGTCCCATATAAGGTAGAGGAAGATGGGCATGGATGTTAGCCCAGGGCCAGTCTTCCTCAGCAAAAAAGAGGAGGATTGGCAACGCATGTTAGCTCAGGGCTAGTCTTTCTCACAAAAAACAAAACAAAAAACTAACCAAACAAAAATGAAAAAAATGAGGTCAGTATTAATTTAAGAAAAAAAGTATACAAGGAAGGATATGTAATCATAGTATACTATGTGGCTCAGCTGCAAACAATATGTTTATACAGTCATCATAATGAATATACTAAATAATGATTTAACCAAAAATTATAATTATATTAGGAGGCTATAAAGAATGGAATGATGGGTATGGGAGGGTAGACAGGGAATGGGGAGTGTAGAGCTAGGGTAGAATGGGGAGTGTAGAGCTAATTCCTCACATCCTATGGTAGTATGTCCAAAATTGAAAAAAAAAAAAATCAAGAAATTTCAGCATAGTATGGGGCAACAAAAGAGCCCGAATAGCTAAAGCAATTCTGAAAAAAAAAGAACAAAGCTGGAGGCATCACAATCCCTGATTTCAAAATATACTATAAAGCTATAGTAATCAAAACAGCATGGTACTGGTACAAAAATAGACACACAGATCAATGGAACAGAATTGAAAGCCCAGAAATAAAACCACACACCTATGGACAGCTAATCTTTGACAAAGGAGCGAAGAACATACGATGGAGAGAGGGAAGTCTCTTCAATAAATGGTGCTGGGAAAATTGGACAGCAACATGCAAAAGAATGAAAGTAGACCATCTCCTATCGCCATATACAAAAATCAATTCAAAATGGATTAAGGACCTGAAAGTGAGACCTGAAACTATAAAACTCCTGGAAGAAAATATAGGCAGTACACTAATTGAGATTGGACATAAAGGGATCCTTTCAGATTCCATGTCTACTCGGACAAGGGAAACAAAAGAAAAAATAAACAAGTGGGACCTCATCAGACTAAAGAGCTTCTACAAGGCAAATGAAACCAGGATCAAAATGAATAAACAACCCACCAGCTGGGAGAAAATATTTGCAAATCGTTTGTCCGACAAGGGATTAATCTCAGTAATATATAAAGATCTCATACAGCTGAGCAACAAAAAAACAAACAACCCGATCAAAAAATGGGCAGAGGATATGAACAGACATTTTTCCAAGGAAGAGATACAGATGGCCAATAGACACATGAAAAGATGTTCAACATCACTAATCATCAGGGAAATGCAAATCAAAACTACACTAAGATATCACCTTACACCCGTTAGAATGGCTATAATCACAAAGACAAATAACAACAAATGCTGGAGAGGTTGTGGAGAAACGGGGACCCTCATTCACTGCTGGTGGGAATGCAAACTGGTGCAGCCTCTATGGAAAACAGTATGGAGAGTCCTCAAAAAATTAAAAATAGAAATACCGTATGATCCAGCAATCCCACTCTTGGGCATCTACCCAATGGACATGAAATCAACCATCACAAGAGGCATATGCACCCCTATGTTCATTGCAGCATTATTCACTATAGCCAAGAAGTGGAAGCAACCCAAGTGTCCCTCAACTGATGATTGGTTAAAGAAGATGTGGTATATACATACAATAGGATACTACTCAGCCATAAGAAAAGACACAATTATCCCATTTGCAACAACATGGATGGACCTAGAGGGTATTATGTTAAGTGAAATAAGCCAGAGAGAGAAGGACAGACACTGCATGAACTCACCCATATATAGAATATAAGTGAACACACGGACAGAGAGAACTGATTGGTGGTTACCAAGGGGAAGGGGGGTGGGGGGTGGGCACAAGGGGTGAAGGGTTACATCCACAAGGTGACGGACAAACAAAAATGTACAACTAAAACCCCAGTGTTATAAACTATTAAGACATCAATTAAAAAAATGGTAAAAAAATAAAAAATATGAAATAGTAAAAAAAAAAGAAATTTCAGCATAAACACCTTATTTAGAGATACAGAAGTAAACACTAGAAGAAACAAGTAAAAGCATTAAGAGTGGTTGCCTCAAGGAAGCATGACTTGAGAGTGTAGAAGAGGATCATTATTTTCATTATGAGCTTTGTAGTACTGTTTTACTTTTTAAACTACATTATTTGTATTAATCTAAAAAAATTATAATTAAACTAAAAGAACCCACCCAAAAAAAGCCCATCACCAACAAAAACCTAATAGCTGACTTTGAGTCAGCTTTATTTTGAATAGACTTTGAGTATTAAAAAGTAAATTTACTCATAATTCTGTGTTGTAATAACTTATATGAGCAAAAATTCAAATAATTTCATTTAGAACTTAATCATTAATGATCCAAGGAGCAGTACAAGAGAAGCAGTTCAGAGAATTAAGATCATGGGCTCTGGAGTCAAAGAAATAAAATTTCAAATCCTGGCTCCACCACTTAAAGTGAACTTAGGCAAGTTACTTTTGTCTTTATATATCAATTTCTTCAACAACAACAATAAAAAGGAGCTAACAATACTTATTTCAGAGTGATATGAAAATGTATGTAAGGCAATTAACACAATGCCTAGTGTAGCATACAATAAATAGGAGCTGTCATTGTGATAATTAATTATGCTATAATGATTTAATAAAATAAATTCTTGACTTAAATGTCTGCAATTATTAACAATCATAATTGCCACTGTTTAGTAGCCAATTCTTCAATATACTTTATTACTGTATAAAGGGTTTTTTATAACCTTTGAGGATCAAAACATACAACGTTAAACATTATAAAATGAATGATTGTCTAAAATAAAACTAGGTAGTTTTAAAATAAGATCTATAAAATGTACTAAAATTCTATAAAAATTGAATAATGGATAATGATTAATAATGTCTGTCATTATGTTTGAACACAGTTAAAGAGTACCTAGAAAATAAGAGATAATTACTTTTCCTTCTAAATACTAAAGAAATAATTGTCAAGTAATTAGAATGAACAGAAAAGTAAAGGTGTGATGGATGCTCTTTAGAACTAAAATAGAAAAATTACCACTGCAAGCAACTGCAAATCTACATACTCTGAGTACAACTATGTAAAAATTTTGTGTATAGGTCTATAAGCCAAGATTGGGAGAGAATTAAGAAATAAAAATAGCTGTTGTGTTGGGCAGGTAGGTTTATGAGTGAATTCTTTGAGATTTATTTCTTAAATATTAAAAAAAATTTTTAATATTTTTAAAGGAACTCTAGCATAGGAGATAACAAATCCTTGGAACATTAAGGAAAATGCTTTCTATAGTGCACTATAGCAGGTCAATCAAGCAAACTTGTCATTAAACTAAACTATAAAGCCTGCCACTGTGGAGGAAGGCCCATTATAGCAGCTATTACTAATCATTTGGACCAATTACATTTGTAATCTAAATTTGTCATCTATGAAAGAGCAGCCATCATTTTACATGCTGAGATCTTAATGCTTTATAGTGCTAGCTTCTGGTTTAGGGACCAATTTTACAGACTCAGCTCAGTTGTGATCAAAATAGAATTTGACAGATGTTCTTTCTCCTTTTACCCATTTAGTATGTTTTAGAACCTTTAATAGTAATGATCAAAATCTAGGCCAGCTTTTTAAATGGACAAGGCAGCTTATTTCCCTAAGTATATAACCATTTACAAATGCTTTTCAAGCTTCTCTGGAACTCAAAAGTATTACTGGATTCCAGACATCATCCTGGACATTTACGTGGAAACAAGAATCTCTGCTCCTGCTGTAAATTTTCCACCTCAATATCTGGCATGAAAACTATGTCCACAGTAATTAGTTGTGAGGACTTTACGAGACAACCATATAATCAGTACTTCATATTGTCAAGAACCACAAAGAGCTACTTTTTTTAAAAAGCACTATTCCCTTTTTACAGAGAAGGAAACCTACAAAGAAATTAATACAACTCACCAAAGTTCAGCAAGTTAGAAAAACTGGATTAGACTGAGTACTTTTGTCCTCAGATCCTGTTAGTCCAATATCCATGCTATTTTCCACTTCTTAATTAAATCACATGTTTGTCAGGTATTTCATCAAATGATTTTTAAACATAGAAAACTACAGAAATAGGCCCAAGAGAGTTAGGTGTGAGATGAGATAACACCAACCATTCAAGAAGAGCCAAAATTTTTTTGCCCATTTGTCAGTGTCTTGTATTCTGTCTGAATTCAGACTTGCAGAAAACCTGAAAAGGCCATCCTTTTATGTCACGCTTCATGACATAAATCATTCCACCTCTCTGAAGTCTGGTCTCAGAGTTGCTATTTGTTTTAAAGCAAGAAAAAATGTTTCAAAGCAACCTTTCTTTTCTGCTAAAATGACAGTCTTTTCAAATCGCCCATCATAACTAGTGCCATTTATATAAACACACACATACAAATCCTATTCTAACCTTTTCCAACCTGTTAGTATTACATTTTTAACTCTAAATTAGAAAACTTCAACAAGTCAAGCATAAACAATGTAATTACCTACATATGGTAGTGGATAGTTAACTGCTAATTCTTTTGAGAGAGTCTATAATAAGCAATATGATATATGCTGGTAGAAATCTGTCTTAATAGAAACTTGTGGCACAAGAACATCCATCTGTGAAACACAGTTAATCATACCATCCAAGGTCTCTGTGCTTCTGTTATAAATCAAATCACCACCACACAGCTGTTACTATATCCCTAATGGGTTTTTCAACCACTGTCCAAGCAGTTACCTCTCAAAAAAAAAAAAAAGTCTATGAAAAATTTTCAAATTTTGGGTTAAAATTGTGGCATTACCTAGATTGCATACATAATACACTACTTCTATTACAGTAAGTAGAATTTGAGCCAAATTTATTTGATTCTATTTTGTTCCATCTCTTGGGAAATGTTAGGGGCCTCAGGTCCTGCTATGAACTCTGAAGAGTGTAATGTGATTTGAAAGGTTCTAAAAATATCACAGGTTTGCCTGGGCTCACTTAGAAGGGTGGATGATTTAATTACAAGTGTCAAAATTTGATTCCTAATTTTTCAGGATCTGACAGCTGCAGCAAATCTTGCCAGGACTCCCTTATCTTCATTGTGCTTCTCTTTGAAGTATTTAAGGAAGATTTCACAATCTTTGCAATTTAGCTCTAGGATTTCTGTCAGTAGCTGTAGAATGAATTGGTTGGCCCTTTCTAAAGCTGATTATAAATATTATTTGACCCAGCACATTTTTAAAGTAGCCAGTAACTGCAAAACAGCTGAGCTTCTTGTAATGGTTAGGGGAGAAAACACAATGGACTCGATACTCATACACCATAACCCTGGAGTGACCTTTCAATGCATGAAGTGTCAATGGAACCTTAACCAGGGGTTCATTTGTTGCTATAAAAAAGTTCAGACCCAAAAGGCATGCATTCATTTGAATGACAGCTCTGGGAAAGGTACTAGCACTGCATCATTAGGGCTGATTTTTTTGTTTCCTTTTCAAATTATTAAAGCAGAGATTCAGAGATAACAAGGTGACTAAGATGGTAAAAATCAGTAGCTATGTGGTACTGCTATAAGAAGCACAGGCTCTATTCTTTGCTCTTCCATTAAGTGAGACAGTCATCAAGCTCAGATTGCTGCCTATGAAAGGGCAAAAATCATACTAGAAGAATTGACTGGAGGCTACCATATTAAATGGCAAATTCAGGTTTGTGGTTGCTGCTTAAAAATAACTTTATCTATATAATAAAATAAACTATGGTTAGGATGAAGAGTTACATACAAATAATTTTTCTTATTAACTGAAGTGCCAAGAAATTTTTAATGTTATCATTTTTCTAATGAAAAAAACATCTAGATTAGATTATACACCTTCATTCAGGTTTTCTACACATTTACCAAGGGCCTATTACATGCCAGTTTTTAAGTAAATGGTGGTGAACAAGAGATACGCCCCTACCATCATGGAACTTACTGGTTTCTTAGGGGAGGCAGAAATTGAGTAAGTGATCTTAAGTGTGCTGTATGTTACAACACACGTGAACAGAGCGCTACAGGAATACATTTCAAGGCTGTGGGTGTGAGCTAGCAAAATAGCAGGGTATGCTTCCTGGAAGAGATGCTACTTAAGCTCTTTCTGTTATCTTAAAAAACTCAAGGGATCACAGCAACCTTTCACTGACAACTCAGAGTCATAATTATGACCATTAACTATTATACCATGCTATAATACTCTGTTTTTCTATCTCCTCTCACACTGAATCCTGCATAATTTGGAGTGTTATGGAACTCCAAATTATGGAAAACTAAGGTAACTTAACTTCAAATATTGGGACAGGATTTTAATACTATCATAACTTGAAATAATAGCAACAATTTACATTTTAAATAAATGCAGTTCATTATATGTTAATTATATCTCAATAAAGCTGTTTGGAAAAAGTGAAGAAAATCCTCTGTGTGACAAAAGACACCATATGCAAAGTTAAGAGACAAATGACAGACTAGAAGAATACAATTACCCAGATTAACATCCAGAATATATGTAAAAGTATGATAAATAGATAAGAAAAAACATTCAATCCATTAGAAAAAAATGGAGAAGGAAAATAAACAAGCAAATGACAAAAGAAATATAAATGACCAAATATATATGTGGACAGATGCTCAATCTCACTCCTAATCGAGAAAAATGAAAATAAAAACAAAATACTGTCAGAATGGCAAAAAATTAAAAGATTGAGGATCAAGTGCTGATGAAGAGTTTCAGTAACAGAGGAAACAGATGCTCTTGTACACTCAGAATAAATTTGGTACATCCATTCCATGGAACACAATGTAGCAGTTAAATGAAAAGAAGTACATGACAATAACTATTATTATAACTACGGGTAATATTTATTAAGTGTTTCCTATAAGCCAGGCACTGTTGAATATTGCTTACTTGTATTAACTCATTTAGCCCTCACAACTACCATACGAGATGAGTACTGTTATTATCCCCACTTTACACACAAGGACACTGAGGCACAAAGGACTTAGGTAACATGTTAAGGTTTAACAGCTAATAGGTGGCAAAGAGATCTGCACACAGGTGTTTTGACTCCAGGCTGACTCTCTTAACCTCTACAGAACAGCCTCTTCAGTTATTGACATGGAAAAATCTCTCAAGACACGTTATTAAAAGCAAATTGCACAATACACATTGTATAATACCATTCATTTTTTTTTTCGGTGAGGAAGATTGGCCCTGAGCTAACATCTGTGCCCATCTTCCTCAGTTTTGTATGTGGGACGCTGCCACAGCATGGCTTGATGAGCAGTGCATAGGTCCAGGTCTAGGATCCGAATCAGCGAACCCTGGGCTGCCAAGGCGGAGTGCGTAAACTTAACCACGACACCACCAGGCTGGCCCCTACCATTCGTATTTTTAAAAACCCCAAAACAATATTATCTATATCTGTATTTATCTCCAGAGAATGACTGAAAGGATATACAAAACTGGTAGCAGTGGTTTCTCTTTGGAAAAGGGACTGAGGGACTGGGATTAGGGGTAGGAGGTAATCAAGGGGGATTTTTGTTTTACATGTATTGTTTGATTTTCATACCATGAGAATGTATTCAGGTATTCCTTGTATAATCAGATTTTTTAAGATTAAAAAACCCAAAACACTGATCCAGTACAATCTTTTTTCTACTCAATGCACACATTACTTCTAAAATTTCCCTCATACAGCTTCTGTTAGAATTTTCTTTCTTTTTTTTTTTTGGTGAGAGAGATTAGCCCTGAGCTAACATCTGCTGCCAATCCTCCTCTTTTTGCTGAGGAGAATTGGCCCTGGGCTAACATCCACGCCCATCTTCCTCTACTTTATATGGGACGCCGTCATAGCATGGGCATGGCTTGACAAGCGGTGTGTTGGTTTGCACCTGGAGTCCGAACCTGGGAACCCTGGACCACCAGAAGCAAAGCGCACGAACTTAACTGCTATGCCACCGGGCCGGCCACTGTTAGAATATATATATATATTTTTTGTGAGGAAGACCAGCCCTGAGCTAACATCCATCCAATCCTCCTCTTTTTGCTGAGGAAGACTGGCCCTGGGCTAACATCGTGCCCATCTTCCTCTACTTTATATGGGATGCCACCACGGCGTGGCTGACAGGCAGTGCATTGGCGGGCGCCTGGGATCCGAACCTGCGAACCCCGGGCTGCCAAGCGCGGACTAAACCGCTGCGCCACCGGGCGGCCCCTCTGTTAGAATATTTTAAATAGTGGAGCACTCTATTTCACCAAAGCACCCTGCTTCATTACTGAAAAAAGCTTAAGTGATGGAAATTTTTCCATATAGTCAATCAATGTTTCTTTTTAACTACCACCCATTGGTCCTGATTCTGCCTTCTGTCAAGCAAACAAGAACAATACTAATCCATCTGTATCGGGGCTCCCCAAGACCACCTTCAGGTTCAATGATTTCCTAGGAGGACTAACAGGATTCAGTATACAGTCATACTCTTGGCTATGCTTTATTACAGTGAAAAGATACCAAGCAAAACCAGCAAGGGAAAAGGCACATGGGGTGAAGTCCGGAGGAAACAAGGGGCAAGCTTCCAAGAATCTTCTCCCTTAATTCCTCCAGCAATGAGTTCTAATAATACTTGTGAAATGCTGCCAACCAGGGAAGCTCATTAGAGACTCAGCGCCCAGGGTTTTTATCGGGGGCTGGTCATGTAGGCATACTCTGCCTAGCCCATACCAAAATTCCAGACTCCTGGAAGGAAAGCAGGTGTTCAACATAAACCACACTTTTTGTACATACAGGTTAGGCACAGTGAGCCATTCTTATCAGGGAATGGCGGGAATCCTAAAATCCAAGTCCCCAGATGCCAGCCCAGGGCCAACCTTGCAAGCAAGTTTTTCTAAGAATAGCAGTTTCAGGCCTGCTATGTTAATTCTTCTCTGCACAGCATTCTTTCCATAATCCTTTTGCTATTTAAATGCAATTCTGTCTTTCTTTAGTTTTTTTTGTTCTCAGTCAATACATAATCAATTCTTTCTATGAAAGTTTCCAGACTTTTCATCCGTTTTGGTCACCCTCATCTGGACTCTGGCTTGACTACGTCCCTCTTAAAACATGAAGCCAAAAATGTAAAATAATATTCCAGGCATGATTTCACCATAAATAGGATACTACATTTTTACTAATGGAGTTTAATATTTTGTTTTTTAAAGCTGCATTACTAATGGGTGATGTGTTGAGCTGGCAGACAAAACTCGAATTCTATGACATTATATTCATAATCCCAATAACGGCATTTTGTAGGTTTAAACACAATGTTCCTACCTACCAAGATCATTTTGAATCATAATTCTATCATCTGTCTCAGGTTGATTACTGCTTCTAGCTTCCTGTCATATGAAAATTATTAAGGGTTCTGGAGCCAGACTACCTCAATTCAAATCACAGTACTACTAGTTACTAGCAATGTGATCTTGGGTAAGTTAGCATAAATCCTCCCTGTGCCTCGGTTCCTTTATCTATAAAAACTAAGAATAATAATCATATCTATCTCAAAGAGTTATTCAATGAAATAAACGAGATAATGTATATATAAAGCCTAGTATGGTACCTAGCACATTGTAATTGCATAATAAACATTTATTATTATTATTTATCTAAATCATTGATAATAATAATAAACAGGTCAGGATCAAGGGCATAGCTTTATGGCATTTTTTTGGGTGACTTCTCAAAGATGACAGCAACCAAAATTCTTTGAGAATATCAATTCAACCAGATTTATACTTTATTATATACTTAAATCCAATATAAAAAACTTCAAGATATAAAAATAGATATTAATTATAATCAATTTTTAATTATGTTAAGAGACTGTAGCCTCTAAACTTAAGCTTTTTATCACTTACCAAATACTGGTGTGAAGAGAAAGAAATAAAGATAGCTTGGAATGGCAAGAAAATCTCTGTCACTGAGAAGATAATTTCAACTGTTCAAGAAATCCCTACTTATGTCAGAAGTCTGGCAGAATAAGAGATAAACACATTCCTGTGTTTATCCCTGTGTATTGCCTTAAACAAGGCAACACAATGAAAATAAAATGTTAAAATGATAACCAAAGTATAATAAAAAAAAAGCATTTTTAGACATTTTAACTTTTATTGATAAGAAAAATCAAGGGAATACTAATGAAAAAGTCTAGTGAAGAACAAATGCCTCTAGCACTTGTCACCTGCAATCAAAAGAGCTAAAATTCTTAGACAAAAATGTAACATCTGGAATATTAACTTTAATGGCAGTAGGAAGCATCAAAAAGCATACTTCAATACTGAACTTTAAAAACTGCTAACTGACCTCTAAAAAGAAAATGACAAAGGAATATAAATTACTATATGTACGGTATTTTTTACATTTATCCTTATTAACTCAGTTATGTTCCTAAATTTTTCCAAGAAGAGATTAATCAAACAACTACATATGGATAATCAAGGAAATAAGGTTTACATCCAAATAAATGAGTGTCACACAGTTTCTAGCAAGCTAACATTTCCAGGTAATGACTGTCCACAATGTAGTCCTGTTTAGAGTTAAATACGAATCTTAAAAGTAACTCATTCCATCCACTCTCACTGCTCTTATTCAACATAGTACTGGAGGTTTTGGCCAGAGCAATTAGGCAAGAAAAAGGAATAACAGGACTCCAAATAGGCAAAGAAGAAGTGAAATTCTCACTATTTGCAGACGACATGATCTTATACATAGAAAACCCCAAAAAATCCATTGGAAAACTACTAGAAATAATCAACAACTACAGCAAAGTGGCAGGGTATAAAATCAACTTACAAAAATCAGTTGCATTTCTATACGCTAATGATGAACTAATGGAAAGAGAACTCAAAAAGACAATCCCATTTACAATTGCAACAAAAAGAATAAAATATCTGGGAATAAATTTAACCAAGGAGGTGAAAGACCTATACAATGAAAACTATAAGACACTAGTGAAAGAAATCGACGAAGACATAAAGCAATGGAAAAATATTCTACGCACATGGATTGGAAGAATAAACATAGTTAAAATGTCCATGCTACCTAAAGCAATCTACAGATTCAATGCAATCCCAATCAGAATCCCAATGTCATTCTTCATGAAAATAGAACAAAAAACACTGAAATTTGTGTGGGGCAACAAAAGACTCCGAATAGCTAAAGCAATCCTGAAAAAAAAGAACAAAGCTGGAGGCATCACAATCCCTGATTTCAAAATATATTATAGAGCTATAGTAATCAAAACAGCATGGTACTGGTACAAAAATAGACACACAGATCAATGGAACAGAATTGAAAGCCCAGAAATAAACCCACACACCTATGGATAGCTAATCTTTCTTTGACAAAGGAGCGAAGAACATACGATGGAGAAAGGGAAGTCTCTTCAATAAATGGTGCCGGGAAAATTGGACAGACACATGCAAAAGAATGAAAGTAGACCATCTTCTATCTACATACACAAAAATCAACTCAAAATGGATTAAGGACCTGAAAGTGAGACCTGAAACTATAAAACTCCTGGAAGAACATATAGGCAGTACACTAATTGACATCAGTCATAAACGGATCCTTTCAGATTCCATGTCTACTCGGACAAGGGAAACAAAAGAAAAAATAAACAAATGGAACTTCATCAGACTACAGAGCTTCTATAAGGCAAATGAAACCAGGATCAAAACGAATAGACAACCCACCAGCTGGGAGAAAATATTTGCAAATCGTACATCCGACAAGGGATTAATCTCCATAATATATAAAGAACTCACACAACAGAGCAACAAAAAAACAAACAACTCAATAAAAAATAGGCAGAGGATATGAACAGACATTTTTCCAAGGAAGATATACAGATGGCAAACAGACACATGAAAAGATGTTCAACATCACTAATCATCAGGGAAATGCAAATCAAAACTATGCTAAGATATCACCTTACACCCATTAGAATGGCTATAATCACCAAGACAAAAAACAACAAATGTTGGAGAGGTTGTGGAGAAATAGGAACCCTAATTCACTGCTGGTGCGAATGCAAACTGGTGCAGCCTCTATGGAAAACAGTATGGAGATTCCTCAAAAAATTAAAAATAGAAATACCTTATGATCCAGCAATCCCACTCTTGGGCATCTACCCAACAGAGATGAAATCAACCATCACAAGAGGCTTATGCACCCCTGTGTTCATTGCAGCATTATTCACTATAGCCAAGAAGTGGAAGCAACCCAAGTGTCCCTCAACTGATGATTTGATAAAGAAGACGTGGCATATATATATACAATGGAATACTACTCGGCCATAAAAAAAAGACAGAATTGTCCCATTTGCAACAACATGGATGGACCTAGAGGGTATTATGTTAAGTGAAATTAGCCGGAGAGAGAAGGACAAACACTGCATGAATTCACTCATATGTGGAATATAAATGAACACAAGGACAGAAAGAACTGGTTGCTGGTTACCAGGGGAAGGGGGGTGGGGGTGGGGCACAAGGGGTAAAGGGATGCACCCATATAGTGATGGACAAATAATAATGTACAACTAAAACCCCACAATGTTATAAACTATTAAGACATCAATAAAAAATATATAAATAAATAAATTTAAAAATGCATTAAAAAATAAAAAGTAACTCATTCCAGTAGTGCCTTGGAGAATAGCTACAGTATTCACTTAGGAGCACAGCTTCAGAGGCTTTCAGAGCTGCGTTCAAATCCCTGCTCTGCAATTCACTCACTGTGTAACTTCAGGCAAGTTACTTAAATTTCTCTAAGCTTGTTTCCTCAACTATAAAATGGAGATAATATTTACCTCATAGGCTTTTTGAGAGGATGAATTAGGATATATTCTAAAATATATATGTATGTGTGTGTATATATATGTATATGTATGTATATATATATGTATGTGCATATATATAATAATAATTCTAGGAGGTATATACTAGTAACAGTCACATTTTACAGCTGCGTACAAAGAGGTGAGGAACTTTCCCAAGGTTACCCAGCTGGTAAGCTGACAAAGCCAGGATTTGCACTTAAACAACCAAGTTCTAGAACACGTGCTCTTAACCATTCCACTATATTGCCTCTTACACATGTAGTAACAAGTAGTCCACAGGAATAATTACTTTCGGATGCCAGATGTTATATGTTGACTGAGTCTGGGAGTTTCTCAGAAGCTTTGACATCCATTATTTCATGTGTTCTTCCTAATGACAATGAAGAGCATTTACTCCCATTTTACTCAAGACCAAGAGGAACACGTGAGAGAGACCTCGATCCCATCTTGGCCACTTCTTAGCTGTGTGAATCTATAAGCGCCCTGAGCTTCACTCAACTGTAAAATGTAAATAACAATAACATCTCTTTCAAGAGGTAAAGAAGTATGTTCGCAAAGCATCTAGCACAGAGCCTTGTATAAAAAGTGCTCAATAAATGGTCAGCCCCCACCTTCCTCATTCTCCTATTTGTGACTCCTGGCACAGTATTCTTTCCAAACACTATACTACTACTTCTTGATACCCTCTCACCAACTATGTTAACAGATGGGTAGCAGAGATCATTATTTTTTGGTGATTATCATGTGATACCGAATGAAACCTCAGTGAAGTCCAGCTATATTATACAGTTTCAAGTATAATAAACTTCCTCCCTTTGTCCATATGGTCTATCACTTTATCAAAGTAGAAAATAAATTAGTCTACCAAGATCTGTTCTTTATAAAATTATGCTTAATGTTCCCCAATACCTTCTGTTCTTTTAGGTAACTGCCAAATGATTTACTTGATTTGTTCTAGTTTCTGATCAGACATTGTTTAAAAATTAAGTTGATCTTATCATTTCCAAAGTTATCTTTTACCACTTAAAAAAAAGTATGCCTTTTTCTGTCATCAGATATTTCTCCTATTTATCATAATTTATCAAAAATAAAAGCTAATAGGTTGGCACTAGGTTCTTTTCCCTCACATTTGCATAGAGGAAATATCTAATACTGAATTATAAGCACTATTCATGCTAAATGTCGCCATAGCAATTAGTATTTCTTGTCAATTGGGCAGCATTTTCTTAAGAAAAGATAAAATGCTAGGAGGTAGCATGATTGCTTATAAATCAAAATTGCTGCATAACTGATCTTTTTTTTTTTCCTGGATAGCAAGGATGTCACGAAGCACACGCTATTGGCTTCCAAGTATCATTTAAAAATATTGCCATGTCTTAAAGCAATCTGGAAGCAGATGTTAAAAGCCAAAGGAATTTTTCAATAAAGTGTTGACTTCTGAAATCTACCTCCTCAATAAGCTAAAAGGTGTGTTGGGAGGCTACAGTCAGAAGCACCACAGAGAAAAGTGGTACCGTGGGAACAACTCATTTGTGTTTGGCACAGTGAAAGTTCACTACCAATTTGTAACAGTATGAATTCGAGAACTTTTCAAAGCCAAAAATGAGGTTTAGACATGAGCAATTTTCAAAGTAGCTTTTGCTGAGGCCTAGTAGCTAATATAAAATAAAAAAGCCATTAAGGGGCCGCCTGGTGGCGCAGCGGTTTAGTCCGCGCTTGGCAGCCCAGGGTTCGCGAGTTCGGATCCCGGGCGCCCGCCGACGCACTGCCTGTCAGCCATGCCGTGGCGGCGTCCCATATAAAGTGGAGGAAGATGGGCAGGATGTTAGCCCAGGGCCAGTCTTCCTCAGCAAAAAGGGGAGGATTAGCAATGGATGTTAGCTCAGGGCTGGTCTTCCCCACAAAAAAAAAAAAAAAAAGCCATTAAGAGGTGGTAAAGTACAGGCAATGTTTAGGAATTAAAATACGACCTACACTTGATATGCTAAAAAAAGTACTGAGCTGAAGACAAGATATTTTGCTTCATTCATTCACTCTTTCCTGAGCTAACTTTATGAAAAGGAGATGGGGAATTATATTTTTGGTGCTTAAATTTAGCTATCTATAAATGACAATATTACTTGTCCCACTAATCTCATGAGTCTGACAAGAGGCTAAATGAAATAACAGCTGTTAAAGCACTGTTCAAAATTTAAAGTATATAGTAATGCAAGATATAATTGTATTTTTATAATTTGTAAGCATCTACAATGAAGTCATTTTGATGGTACCCATGCCACTGGCCAAATACACATTATTGACAAAGTAACTTAGTGATGATATTTTCTCAGCCCTTTATGGAATTACATTTATCAACAAATAAAAATTTTGTCTTATCTGTTAGTTCCTACTAATTTTGTTTCACTTTTATAACTTAATACTTATATAAATCCACTTAATTAAAAAGTGAAAATTTGGACATTATCTCATAAAATCACTAAGATCTCTGTTATTATACATCAAGAATATCTCAATAGTATTGCAAAGAGTTTTCAGTTTTAAATAAATAGGTTGTATAAAATAAGAACTTCCCACTATTGATATTGAAACTAAAAAAGTCAAAAACACTAACGGTTTCAAACAAAAACCATATTCATATCTGTATCCCATTAGATACCTCAACTTACCTCGTCTCCCTTCAAAACTTCAGTGCCATCAAATTCACGGGTCTGATTTGTCTTCACTGACACCTCTCTCTCTAAGCTGGCTAACTTCTCCTTTGCTTCCTGAAGTTCCTCAGCTTTGGCTTCTTTTTTACGAGAAATGATGGATGCCTAATTGAGCATTAAATATGAATGTCAAATAAGACATATAATTAACTTTCTATTATCTTGTGAAATTATCTATTTTTTAGATTTTACTGAGCTAAATTTTTAATATCAGGTTGGCTTTTCCTGATCAATACCTCTTGCCCTACTATCTATCATCACCAGTTATATTTTTAGGACGAGTATGCAATGTATATTAAATATTAACCTAAAAACATTTTGGAAGACAAAAGTCCTGATATTATAGGACATATCAGCAGAGAATCAAAAATGCAAGAGTAATAAAAGTATTAAGATCTTGCCAAGTAACACTCAAATGCTAATGAAAATACATTCTAGGTAAGTAAATAGAAGCTATCACTAAGTTGTTTCTCTGTGTGGTAGGTTTCTTTTTATTGGAAGAAAACAAGAATGCTTTATTTTCAAAACTACAACACACGTCATCTTATCTAAATTAAATATCCATACCTTTAAAATGAAGTGTTAAAAGATCGATTACATTTGGGGCATTCTAATACACAAAATGCAGGTTTAAAACCAAACATCTGACTCACCAGAATTATGCAAATGTTTATACAATCCAAATGGCTCCTCTTAGCCAGGAATGCAGCATTTTACATTAGTTAGCAAGTCTTGGGGGAGTTCCTTAAACGAACCATGGCTACACTAGTTTAAGAAAAACATTAGTCAAACTGTCTTCTTAAGTGAAATAGTACAAATATTTTCCTCAAACACATCTGACAACAGGGAAACTCTCTAGTACAAACCCTCTAAAAAATTCTATTGTCCTTCCTGTTTAAAAAATGAGAAGACAGGAGATGAAGGAATGTTTCTCTCTATAAAATTATTCCAGCCAAAAAAAAGGAGACAGGGAATGATAAGAGTACCAGAATTGTATAGGAATTGATGGTATATTTCCTTAACATGATAAAATAAATAAATATGAACCCCAGCCCAAACCAGGATCTTCCTTAATAGAGAAACATGAGGGTATCTCCCACTAAAGTCTGCAGCAAGATAACAATGCCCACCATCTCCACTACAATTTAATATCGTGTTGAACGTATTTGCTCATACCATTAGACAAGAGAAAGCAATTAGAAGCATAAGAATTTGAAAAGAACAATTGGAATTTTCATAGTATATGACTATGTGCCTAAAAACCCAAATGAATCTATGGAAAAAATACAGAAAAAAAATCAATAGCTTTCATAGACAAACAAATCAGTCAGAAGACATAGGGAAAGAAAAGCCCTTTATTTATAAAAGCAAAAGGTAAAATAAAATATGTAACCATAAACTGAACAAGAGAAGTTCTAAAACCTTATGAGAAAAACGATTAAACACTCCTGAAAAGCACAAAAATGAATTGGAACAAATGGAGAGACATAGCATGTTCTTACATAGAAGACTCAGTATCATAAAGATGTAAGTCCTGAGGTAATTAATAAATATAAAGCAACCCCAATAAATAAAAAATTATGTTTTTTCCTAGAGCTAGACAAGTTGATACTAAAGCTTATTTGGAAAAACATACAAACAAGAATTGTAAGAAAAACTCTGAAAAAGGAAAGCAGTTGGGGTGAAGATAGCTACTTATTAGATATTAGAACTTGATTACAAGGCTTCTTTAAATAAAACAGTTAATATAGGTAGATAAACAGGCCAGTGGAACAACAGAAAATCTAGAAATACATCCAATAGCATTTTTACATTAAAAATAAAACAAAAGTAGAATCTCAATCCATAGGGGAAAAATGTACTTTTTACTAACAGGACAACTGGATAATTGGATAGCCATATACAACGAATACCATACATCAGAATAAATTCTAAACAGATTAGAGATTTAAATATAAAAAATTAAATCATAGAAGCCCGAAAAGAAAACTTGAGTAAGTTTTTCTATAACTTGCAGAGGAAAAAATGTTCCTAAATATGACTCAAAATCTGAAGTAATAAGAGAAAGAATTGACAAATTTGATTCCATAAAAATGAAGAACTTTCCCTTGGCAAAATAACACCATAAGCGAAGTAAAAAGGCAAATACTAAACTGGGGAAAAATGTTACACTTATTAGCTAGACAAAGAGTAAATATTCCTAATATATAAAGAGTTTCTAAAACTAGAAAAAAAGGCCATGAACCCTATAGAAAAATGGGTATAGATATGAAGGAACAATTCACAGAAAAAGAAGTTAAACTGACTGTCACTCATGTGAAAAGATGCTCAACCTTGTTTATAGTAAGATAAATGAAAATTAAAACTATCGTTAAGATACGATTTCTCAAGAGGAAGACGGGCACGGATGTTAGCCCAGGGCCAGTCTTCCTCAGCAAAAAAGAAGAGGATTGGCGACGGATGTTAGCTCAGGGCTGGTCTTCCTCACAAAAAAAAAAAAAAAAAAAGATACGATTTCTCATTACAAAAATTCAACAACATACTCTCTTGGCAAGGCTGTGAAGAAACAGGCACTCTCATACATTGCAGGTGGGAATGTAAAATGCTATAAACCTCATGGAGAGGAATTTGGCAATATCTAGCAAACTTACATATACATTTACCCTTTGATGTAGCAACCTCACTTCTGGTACTATATCTCACAGATACACTAGCAAAAAATATGCAAAGACATAAACAAAAAGCTACTCATTGAAGCATGATTTGTAATAGCAAAAGAATGGCAACAACCCAAATGTCTACCAACTGGGGACAGGTTGAATAAATCGTGGAAAACCCACTCAGTGGAGTACTATGTGACTGTGAACAGGAATAAGCATACTCACTAGTTTGGCTATAATAAAAAAGACAGATAACAACAAGTGCTGGCAAGAATGCGGAGAAATCAAAACCTTCATACACTGTTGGTGGGAATGTAAAATGGTACAGCCACTTTGGAAAGCAGTCACACATTTCCTCAAAATTTTAAACACAGAATTATCATATGAACCAGCAATTCCACTCCTGGGAATATACTCAAGAGAAATGAAAACATATTTCCACACAAAACTTGTACAAGAATGTTCACGGCCTCATTACTCATGATAGCCAAAAAGTAGAAACCACCCAAATGCCCACCAACTGATGAAAGGATAAACAAAATGTAATGTACCCCTTCAATGAAGTATGATTCAGTAATAAAAAAAGAATGAAGTACTGATACATGCTACAAAATGGATGAACTTTAAAAACAGTATGCTAAGTGAAAGCAGTCAGTCACAAAGGACCACATATTGTATGATTCCATTTATATGAAATGTCCATGATAGGCAAATCTATTGAGACAGTTTGGTCTCTGGTAGTTGTCTAGGGCTGGAGGTTTGGGGCGAAATGGCAAGTGACCGCTATTGGGTTTAGAGTTTCTTTCTGGGGTGATAAAAATGTCCTAAAATCGATTGTAGTGATGGTTGCATAACTCTGTGAATATACTAAAAACCATTGAATTGTACTCTTTAATGGGTGAATTGTATGGTATGTGAATTGTATCTCAATAGTTATAAAAAAAGGAATAAAGATTATCCTACTATTCACCAGCACATATTGTTAAGAATAAAAAAAGCATGGAGAATAAAGTGTGTGTAATATGCTCTTCTTTCTCTAAGGGAGATATATGAATATATAATATTATTTTTTAATGGAATAATAAACTATAAAATTTAAAAAATAATTACCTATAGGGGAAGGAAAGAATAGGGTGGATAGAACAGGGGTAGATGATAGAAATTTCTCTGAATATTTCTTGCTTTGTAGATTTAACTTACAATCATGTAAATATTTTAAATAATTATAAAACAAATTAAACCCTAAAAAGTAATGCCTAAAAATCTCAATTAACGTATATATGTATCCAGTTTAATTTAATAATGTATGTATCCATAACCATACAGAAGAACTATTCTAAGTGACTTTAAAACAGTAATTTGAGGGGCCAGCCCGGTGGCATAGTGGTTAAGTTCGCATGCTCCGCTTAAGCGGCCTGGGGTTTGCAGGTTCAGATCCTGGGCATGGATCTACTCACTGCTCATCAGGCCATGCTGAGGAGGCATCCCACATAGAGCAACTAGAAGGACGCACAACTATGACATGCAACTATCTACTGGAGCAAGGAGGAAGATTGGCAACAGATGTTAGCTCAGGGCCAATCTTCCTAAACAAAAAAAACAGTAATTTGACTGTATATACCTAGTGGAATATACCCTAAAGACAAAACAAACTGAAAAACAATTTTCAGCAGTAATCACATTTTTGGTAGTAGTATTGGTATTTTTATTTTGAAACTGTGTTATATGTAAAGTATGGATTAAGGCAAATGATGAATTATGATGGTGCCAATGGACTAAAGCAAATAACGAATTCAATTATGTTGTTGTTACTGAGAACCAGAATTCTCAATGTGGGATAAGGAGAAAGATGTGAGATTGATGAGGTTAAGTAAAAACCCAGTAGTCTTGAATCTGAACGGGAAGGATTAGTATGATGTACTTTAGTACATGTGTACTTCAGTACATTCTGAGGTACATGGTGTTCGTTAGAAGAGGAAAACTACTTCCTAGCTCTGTCCACTGAAAAGACCTAAAAACAACTGGCCACCCCAGTAGCAATGAGAAATCCTAATACTACCCAGATTGGATTAACAGACATTTGGTCCACGTCAAAAGGTCCTTAACATTTGGTCCTGTCCAAAATGTCCATGAGCATATTTGGTCCATGCCAAATGGTTTTGGACAAGACCAAATATCAAGGACCTTTTGGTGTAGACCCAATACCTCCATGGATGTTTTGGACAGGACCAAATATGACCAAATACCAAGGACCTTTTGGCGTGGAGCAAATATTTTATGGACCAAATGTCTATGGACATTTTAGACAGGACCAAATGTCCTGCAAGGCCCAGATTGTGGTCTCTAAATATCATTTCCTACTAAAACAAATCAGGCTCATAGAAGAAAGTCTAATTCCAGGACTAGGGTAGGAAATGTAAAAAATGAGCTTAAAAATATTTTAATCATATCAGAAAGCAAGGACATTATCAAAGACAAATAGAATCTTAAAAGGACTCAGAAGTTAACTTGAAAAGCCTCCTACTAGCTACAAACGGGATAATTTAAGCATCATTAAAGAAAATGTCTGAAACTTATCAAATACAATTACATCTATGATTCATAATGACATTAAATAAACATGCAACCAAAAAAATAACAAACTAACCCTTATTGATCACTGTTACTCTTGGAGGATGAAAATGAGTTGGAGGAAACCAAATTATTTTGAAAATTGATAAAAATAAAAATCAAGCATGTACCCTGCCTTTCCTATATGAACTATAGTGCAGGATAACCAAATAGTTGATGAGAGGAGGTTTCTCTTTATAGAAGTAGTCCAGCTAATAAATGAAGAAGGAATCATCAACATTTTGTAATCCCTAATAAAATTAATGGATAGGCAATGATAATCAATGGCTGCTAACATCACAAAGAGACAACCAGACATTATTACCTCCAAATGAAAGTACATAATTCCACCTAGAAAATATTCTTGCCAAAAAGAAAATCAAACCAGAACTTGTTCAAGCTTCTTCTTCTAATATATAAGAAATATAGGAAACAGAGGAACATGCTAAAAGGACACCATAGGGTCGCAATCAGTAAACTACAAACTATAGGAAATGCTTTAGGATAAATAAGCAAGTTTCTTCAATAAATAAATTGCAAGAAATTATTAAATAAATTATAAATAAGTGGGAAAGAGAACCTATAGATTAAAAGAGACTCGAACATATCAACCAATGCAGTGTATGAATCCTCTATGAATCCTAATTAAAACAAAGTAACTAAAAAAAAAAAAAAAGACAGACAATGCAGGAAATCTGAACACTGACTAGATATTTGCCAATATTAAGGAATTATTAAATTTTTCAGATGTGGTATGTTGTTCAATTTTTTAAAAGCCTTTTTTTTTTTAGAAATACATTCTGCAATATTTACAGATGAAATGATATGAAGTCTAAGATTTGCTTCAAAATATTTCAGTTGGGGGTTGGGCTATAGATGAAATAAGAATGGCCATGATTGCTATAGCTGAGGGACACATGAGAGTTTATTGAACTATTTTCTCTACCTTGTATATGGTTGAAATTTTCCATTATTAAAAGGTTTTTTAAAAATTCTAGTATCCTTGAATAATGCTTTGTTATGTAGCTCAGTATTTTCTGAGATCATAGAACGCTCTTCATACTAAACTCTTCCTGCTTGGGTTCTTTTCAGATAATCCATGGCTTTCATTTGAATCTTTCTGTCTAGAAATACATAATAACATATATACTCTCATAATCTAACAGTTGTGAATAAAATGATAAATGCCTTAGCACTAAAATTTAATTTATTCTATACTTGCACACTAAAAACTAAACTTGAAACCTGAAAAAGTTATATTGCCTTAATTCATTAAAGATTATTAAAATATTTTGATTTATATCACTTAAGGTAAGCTTTCATTTAAAAAAATCAAATACCACACTCAGATATAAACACAAATAACTCTGTCACCACAGCTGGCAGACACTAAGGAAACTAAGCATTATCAGGTATATTACATTTCAAACTTAAACATGCATCTTTTGTGACTTTTCCACAAATTCTGTTATAATCTGGAGATTAGCAATGACAGAAGAACATTTATTCTTTACTTTCTTCTCGCTTTAAGACTATTGATAATACAGCACATGGGGTTTTTTTTAATTGTTCTATAACTTAAAAAAAATTTTTTTTATTGATGTCTTAATAGTTCATAATATTGTGGGGTTTTAGCTGTACATTATTATTTGTCCATCACCATATGGATGCATCCCTTCACCCCACGTGCCCACCCCTCATCCCGCTTTCCCCTGATAACCACCAACCAGTTCTCTCTGTCCATGTGTTAGTTTATATTCCGCATATGAGTGAAATCATGCAGTGTTTGTCCTTCTCTCTCTGGCTTATTTCACTTAACATAATATCCTCTAGGTCCATCCATGTTGTCGCAAATGGGACAATTCTGCCATTTTTTTTATGGCTGAGCAGTATTCCATTGTATATACAGCACGTGGTGTTTATAAAGATGTTCACCAATAAGATTACAGATGTAAATATGTGGGCCAAAAGAGTGGTCTTACCTGTTGCCTATACAGCAATAGTTTGCCTTCAATTGGCTCATTTCTCATCATTTTCTTTTCAATCAGCTGATTGATCTGTGTGTTCCTTTCATTTATCTAAAACAGTATGAAAGTAAAAAAGGTTAAAACTCTCCCCATGATTATACAAACTAAGGGACATCTGGCCAAACTAAACTTTGAATTTACAGTTCGTATCAGTGATTTAATGGGAGGAACAGTTCCATTAATGTTAGGAGTGGGTTGTTATGATTACTTTTATAAACAATTTACATTTCACAGCTCATGACATATATTCACACAATTTGATTACTTATATGGATTTAACCATCAATGTCTAAATTATCCTAAAATATTCTACATGAAATATTTAGCAAAAAGATGATTTCTAAAAATCTGAAGTTATCTCCTCATCTAGGTTGTGATTTTCAAGTCACTGCAAGTGATAAAGCAAATCCGGACTAACATTCCCCAGGGATTTGTACAAGGAATTCACGAACTCAGCTGGAGGTGACATGGATGACATCTAAAAACCCTTTCTGTTCTAACGATCTGTGATTCTACAACAGCTGTCATTTATCCTACTCATTAATCTAAATCTTTCCCAAATGTAATAAAATAAAACTGAATAAAGCCAACAGAAGCACATAGTCCCTCCATAAAAAAAAAAAATTACATGGCTTTCAGTATAGCTCTCCTTTGAAAAGACTGGAGTTCTCCTGTTAATTCTATGACATCAAATTTGAGCCAAATATGACTTAGACATCTAATTTCTATAAGTAAATTAAAAGAACAAAATGGTCAGAATTATGTATTTAATTGCAGTGACTATTAAGCACATAGTAAGCACATTAAAGGATAAGCAAGTCAAAACCTTTCAATCGATGTTCATGATATTTAATTATTTTTAAAAAATATACATCTGATTAGCATTTTATTTCTAGGGAACAAAAATGTTATAATGTCAGGTTTCAATGAGCATTACAATAAAGTTTAGTAATTCCAAAGCAGGTATAAAAGGCTAATAAAAAATATTGTCTTTAAATATAAAATTGCTATAATATTATTCTTAGAAATAAAAATTAATGATATTTAAAATATTTTAAAATTTGCCTTCTAAATGATTAAATTATAAATACATAAACCTATGAGTCCAATCATATGCATTAATTTATATATCTAAGTTACTTAGTTACCTAATCAGTTGACTAGGTTTTTATAACATCATGTGGATTAAGTAACGACATTACATGCTATAATTTTTCATAAAGACAACTCCTTATAAGAGCTGTCAACTCTTAGCACAGGTTAACTTAAGAGTCAAGAGTAGAACACTATAGAAAGCAGTTTACATAATTTTCACAGGACTGGGGAAGAGATAAAATTGTGATCTATAAAAAGAAGATGATTGTCACTTACTTTAGATTCAAGTTCAAGAAGATCAGAATGGCCCATAGCAGGCTCTGAAACCACTTTTTGTAAAAAATGCAATTCTTTTTTCTTGTTTTCTAATTCTTTAGGAAATTTTTCAGTTACCATATATGAATTAAACTTTATCTCCTCCTCTAGTCTCTTCATTAAACCTTTAAAAATAAAATAAACATATATTCAGCTCAAGAGAGTAGGTATAATGATACTTTGTACACTTGAAAATATAAGACCTGGATAGTAGGGCATATCTGTCGAAAGCATTCTGTATAATATCTAGTATAGTACAATAAAAGATTGGCCATTGAAATCTTTTGATGTTAATTAGAATGACAATGAAGGACAATTTACAAAGAATATTTAAATAATTATAGAAAAAGTAATATTTTGATCTTTCCAAATTACTACCCAATTCTATGTGTGTGTGTGAGGAAGATTAGCCCTGAGCTAACACCCGTTGCCAATCCTCCTCTTTTTGCTGAGGAAGAGTGGCCCTGGGCTAACATCCATGCCCATCTTCCTCTACTTTATATGGGACCCCGCCACAGCATGGCTTGACAAGCAGTGTGTCAGCCTGCGCCTGTGATCTGAACCTGCGAACCCCAGGCTGCCAGAAGTGGAGCGTGCGAACCCAACCACTATACCACCGGCCAGCCCCCAGCTAACTCTTTTATTCTCCACAATATGCAAAAATAACATTTGCAGAGCCAGGCATATTGTCAGGTCATATTTTGCTTTGTAAATATTTAAGAAATCCACAAACCAAATGATAACACAAGTGAAATCTAATCCAGGTTCTTTCTTCTATAAGCTGTCACTTATTCTTTTTCTTTTGCAATACTTCTGAAGCAATTTATATTTCTATTTTAATACTTCATAAATGGTAACACATTATAATTTGTCAGCTTCAAACCAATGAAGACATTATTAAAAGCACAAGTTAAAAATAAAAAAAAAAAGAGAAACTGTCTCCATCTATAAATGTTTTCAGTTTTCCATGTTTGGTAGTTTTGATTTTATAAAGTATTAGTTTAAAGTTAAGTGGCAACTTAAACTATATTTTTAAGATTTAATAGTTTTCTTATTTTGGCAGAGTGCACAACTATACACACACACAGATTTTCAGTGAATAATGGTTTTGTTATAAATTCCCAGCCTAGAGAGCTTTAAAAAGTTTATTTCTGATCTTTCCATTACACATTTACAAATTCTGGCTTGACTTTTTAAAACACTGGATTTCCGGTTTAAGTAATCTGCGTGCGTAGATTGCATAATAAATCTGGCCCAAAGCCTTAAAATTATTTTTAGTTCTGTTGTGCTAGCCATATATTAACATGCAAAAATTTATTAATGGCAAATTCACAAGTTTTCCATTCATCCCTATAATTTTCCCCCCTTTTCAGGGACTGGTGAAAGGGAGGGAAGAGAAAATGTTTAATGAATCACACTATAACTAGGCAGTCATTCCTATGTGGTTTCCGATTAAATCTACATCCTGGCTTCTTTGGCTATTAGATGACTAGTTTTTCCATCTTCAAGTTCTTAAACATACCGCATGTAATCAGAGATATGAGGAACCAAAGTCTAAAATGTTTTTAAAGATTTAAAATTCTTAAATATTATTTTCCTTATTTTAAAAAAGTTGCTAATTCTAGAAAATACCAACTAGTCTATAGTGACAGAAAGCAGATCAATGGTTGCCTGGGGATGGGTAGAATGGCAGAGAAGGGCAGAGAGGGGCAGAAGTGAGACATTACAAAGGGGCACAAGGAAATGTCTGAGGGTGATGGATATATTTATTATCTTGATTAAGACTGACTGCTTCACCAGTGTATACATATGTCAAAATTTATCAAGTGTATACTTTAAATATGTGCAGTTTGTTTTATGTCCATTTTACCTCAATAAAGCTGTTAAAAAACATAAAAACAGAGTTTCATCACATTTTAAATTCTTCTCTTAAAAATTTTAACTTAGACCTTGAAAAGTAGTCATACATTTCTATGAAGTTTAAAAAAAAAATCTTTCAAAATCCTGGTGAAATTAAATTTAAGGCCACTAAGATCTCAGCAAACCTTTTGATCAAAAGTCCTCTGAAAACATCTCACTGATCCTCCTATAATGGAATGAATAGCTTCTTTTATGTAATAAATCTCTTGAATGTGTAGAATATAAAGATGACATTAACTTCAATGAATGCTTTATAATATGGCTATTGCTCTGAAAAAATACAAATTACATAAACTAAAAACACTTTTTGTTATTTAAGTAAATAGAAACTTTTTGTAAGCCATTTTTTGTTACTAAAAAATTTAGATAGACTTTATTAAATACCTGGATCAATTAAACATCTGTTTAATCTATTCTTTTCCTAGGCTGCTAAATACAACCCTTAAAGACTCTGTTTCCCAGAAAGATGTCAACAAAGTGAGAACTCCTTAACTTCCTGCTCCCCACTTCCTGTCCACCCAGAAAAAACACATATTGCATACATCATATCTTATTTTTATATTTCCAGCCATTTTTTTCTCACTTGATTCCCCTCCTACATGTGAAAAAGATAATTTTCTTCCTATCCAGGGTTAAGGTCTCTACTCCCACCTCCCAACTATTTAGAATATTTACTGAATGCCTGCTATGTGTAATCTAGTGTGCTAGGGCCTGGAAATAGACCAATTATGACTTGGTGACTAGCCTGGAATTTAGTGGAGTCAGAGTCAGATACGCTAACAATTAACATATTGTGGTAATTGCTGTAGAACATTCAGTGCAACACATGGAGTACAATGGAAGCACACAGGAAAGGCTGTTATCAGTTCTCACCTTTTCCTCCTGAATCTTCAATCTACATTTGTCTAATTCTTTCCTCCAGCATATAAACACCCCTACACTACCACCCTCTCTCAATCTAGGCACAGTACTGTCTTTCTCATTCATCTGCATACTCCCTCTCTTGCCTTCTTTTAAAAAATAAGCAGTCAGAAGAAGCCCACCCTATTATCTCCACTTCTTCATCTATCATTTGCTCAACCCAGTATACCGTACTTACGTTCTTTCAGGTCACCATGCCTAGGCATGAAATGTCTTCCGCTCCTTCACCTTTCCAATTTCGACTTAGCTCAGTTGCCACCATGTCCAGGAAGCCATTATTAGGATTTGGTGCTTTGCCTCTTTGTTCTCATAGAACCCTATGCTGAGCTCCATCAGCATATTCATCACGCTGCATTACAACTGTCTGCTGCTCATCATTCCTCCATTAGACTGTGAGCACTTTAACAGAAATATCTTTCTTTCTAATCCTAGAACTTAGCATAGTACCTGATATGTAGAAGATGTTCAATAAATATTGAGTTAATGGACCACTGGTTTTGAGCCAATTATTTCCATTACTACTTAACAATATAACTGATTTTATTGTTTTGCAGCATCTACTAACATATTACTTATATTAACATTTTAAACCAACATCCCAAGAAATGCCCCAAACAGAACTTTTTGTCCATTTTATTACTAAATAATTATATATTTCCTGGCCCAAACAATTTCTATTTAGACTAGAAAGTCAAAGCAAAATAAAGACTATCAACTCAAATAAAAAATGAAATATTACTAATGCTGGAAATATCTTTGGACATTCTGTTTAGTTGCCAGAACTCAAACATAATAGCAAGAAATATTAACCTAATAAAATTGAGGATGACAGATATTGCAGAAACACATGTTCAAGCTAACACTTTAAATTGTATTAAACTGTACTGATCAATCAATTATTTTTCTGCATACCAAATCTCTCAATTCTTATATTCATTACCTTCATTCCAAAAATTCACTATTAATAGTAAGTTCTAATAATTTCTTAGCAAGAGTAGGCCTACAAAAATTGCTTATTGATGTTAATTTTTAAATGGCTATAATTTAATAGATTTCTTTTGAAGACATTTTAATTTTTTATAATAAAGATGTGAAGGAATCTACAACAAATCCAAAGAACATACACTAAAAAGACATATATTATACTAAGGGGAAAAATCATAAAAAATTATTTTCTTTTGTCCTGAAAATTAACATTCTCCTAAAAAGTGAAAACTTAGTGAATAAAGAATCGAATGACACCAACAAATAAATGCCTAGCAACTTCCAGGTATTGCTTGACTCTGAATTTATAATGACTGAGAGGAGTGAGAGATTCTATGGAAAGCTACTAGTTAACATGTATTAACCATACATCTTGTAGGGAATACTGTGCTGGTTTCTTAAGTATTAATTAAATATACCATATTTCCTTGATCTTTAGATGCCATCGATTATAAGACACCATCAACTAAATTACAAATACCATGTTAAATGAACATATAAAATGTAAGATATATCCTGATTACAAAAACAATAAAAATGGGAAAGAATATGTGTCTAGAATTAAGGAAATACTGTATTATCTCTTTTTTTTTTTTGAGGAAGATTGGCCCTGCGCTAATATCTGTTGCCAATCTTCCTCTTTTTCTTTTTTCTCCCCAAAACCCCAGGACATAGCTGTATATCGTAGTTGTAGAGTTGTAGCTGTTCTATGTGGGAAGCCACCTCAGCATGGCTTGATGAGCAGTGAGCAGGTCCACGCCCAGGATCCAAACCGTGAACCCTGGGCTCCCGAGGCGGAGCGTGTGAACCCAACCGCTCTGCCACAGGGCCGGCCCCTATATTATCTCTTTTAACAGCTTTACTGAGATATAATTTATATGCCATATAATTCATCTGTTTAAAGTATACAATTCAATGGATTTTAGTCACAGAGTTATGTGACTATCATCACAATCAATTTTAGAACATTTTTATCAGCTCCAAAAGAAGCCTTTATATCCATTAGTAGTTACTTCCTCCCCACCCTGCCACTACATAGCTGTCCTCCCCTACAACCCCTCAACCCTAGGCAATCACTAGTTTGATTTCTATCGCTAGGGATTTGCTTTTTCTGGACATTTCATACAAATGGGATCATATAATATGTGGCCTTTTGTGACTAGTTTCTTTCACTTAACATGTTTTTGAGGTTCTTACATGTTGTAGCGTGCATTAATACTTCATTCCTTTTATTGTTGAACAATAGTTCATTGTATGGATATACCACATTTTGTTTATTCATTCATCAGTTTAGGGACTTTTGGGTTGCTTCTAATTTTTGGCTACTATGAATAATGCTGCTATGAATATTTATGTACAAGTTTTCGTGTGGACATATGTCTTCAATTCTCTTGGATAGATACTTAGAAATGACATGCTGGGTCATATGGTAACTCTATGTTTAACATTTGAGGCCAAACTGTTTTCCAAAGGAGTTGCACCATTTTACATTCCCACCAGCAACATATGAGAGTTCCAATTTCTCCATATTCTCCTCAACACTTGTTATTGTCTGTCTTTTTTATTAGTCATTCTATATAGTGTATCTTAGAGTAGATTTCATACAATACTACAGAAAGATGAATTAACCCTCTAACAGCTGGATATTTACATTGGAATATTTCTCCAGTACCAATGAAAGCTTTGCACTGTTCTTCCATTTTACATGGTCTCCCTTCTGATGAGCAAAAATACTTTAAAAACGCCAAGGATGGGTGTGGTGGTGTAATCTGGAATATTAGAACAATTTATCCTCTATGTAAAGCTAATGGGATAACAAAGTCAGGGATATCTATGTCATTAGCACAACCCAAAATACAAAAAAAAATTCAGTTTTAAGGGTCCAGCATTTTATTCTTTTTCTTTATAGTTCTGGCTCTAAAACAATGATTCATATTTTTCCCATCCACCTTTTTCATAACATCCACCTTAAGTACTTTATATACTCATACACCAGAGAGCCTCCCTCCATGGTGATTTTCATTACCTTCACCATCTGACAAAACACTGAAGGGGAATTTTAAACCCCAGATGAAAACTTGAGGATGTCTTCATCAGGACTCTCACTCCCTAGCTAGGAAATGAGGTTCCAAAATGCTGAGACATCACTTGATGATAATTAATTCCCATTAGTCGATTACTTTAAGGAGGACTACTGAGTTAAACTAATATTCTCTGGTCACCTATATGCTATAATAATTTCCACTTACTTTCAGGCTTTGCATCTGCCGCTGCATGGCGCATACTTTTCAGCTGGTTTTGTACTCTTTGTAGTCTCTGCACTGCATGAAATAGCTTTAAAATACAATTAGATCCATTACTTGCTTAGTCTATTGAAACTTACCACTCACACAGACAAGCAATGAAAAATACAAGTTCCACATAATTGTTGTGATATAAAAGGAACAAATAATAAAAATTAAGAAAATTACTGTTAAACCCAAAATGTAACTGATTCTCTCAATACCTTCTCATGTAAAACTTACAAAAAAAAGCTTTCAGAAATTATTTTAGTTATTTGTTGAATTTGGTGATCAAGGAAAAATATTGGTTAAAAAAATATATATAGGGGCTGGCCCGGTGGCATAGTGGTTAAGTTTGCGTGCTCCACTTCGGCAGCGGCCCAGGGTTCACAGGTTCGGATCCTGGGCACAGACCTATACAATTCACTCCATTTTGTATCTGGGACACTGGCACAGCATGGCTTGATGGCTTGACCATCAAATAGAGGAAGATTGGCATACATGTTAGCTCAGGGACAATCTTCCTCAAGCAAAAAGAGGAGGATTGGGGGGGCGGCCCAGTGGCACAGCAGTTTAGTTCGCGCTTTGGCAGCCTGGGGTTCACGAGTTTGGATCCTGGGCACTGGCCGATGCACTGCTTGTCAGCCATGCTGTGGCGGCATCCCATATAAAAGTAGAGGAAGATGGGCACGGATGTTAGCCCAGGGCCAGTCTTCCTCAGCAAAAAGAGGAGGATTGGCAACAGATGTTAGCTCAGGGCTGGTCTTCCTCACAAAAACAAGACAAGAAAAAAAAAAAAAAGAGGAGGATTGGCAGCAGATGTTAGCTCAGGGCCAATCTTCCTCACCAAAAAAACCCCATATATATATACATATGTACCAGGCTTTTCTTGTTATAACATGGTTTTCTTAATTCTAAGGAATGCAAGCATTCTCACAAATGATGTCTCAGAACCAGAAACTGATGCTAAGTAACCACTCGGGCCCAGGCAATGCAGCTTACTGGGGCAGTGAAACTACTGTGACACCAACTCAAGTTGCAAAAGAGCCAAACATCTAAACTGCCCATTTAGTAGAAAATGGAGCTGACTGGAACTATATTTTTAATGTATTAAGTCTACTCAGTTTTAAGATAGACTTTTAACAAAATAAAAGTAATACTTTCTGGCCAAATTATTTTTTCTTTAAGGCACAGTGTAAAAATCTGGAGTGTGGGTGATTTTGAGCGTTTTCATGATTTGCTTGTTTGCCACTGGAATGAAGTGCAGAGGATACTGTGATCAGTGGAATAGAAAGAAAGGAGATTCTCACAGAATCTCACAGAATCTCAGGACACCCTTGAGAGATTCTAGAAGTTTTATCAGCAGTTAACCTTACTGCTTAGCATTACAATGAATGTTCTGTAATGTTGGTACAACATGAGTTAAACATAGGCCAAAAATTATTGTATAGATATATACAGAGTACAGAACCGAAAGGTGGTATTGTTGTAGCTGTTGGCATCACAAAATACTCTTAAAAGAGTATTCCATCATGTTAACAAAGGGAAATACGAACTTCTACAATTCTAAAATTCTTCTTTCTTTACATTTGTTATCAGAAGGAACTATTTCCTTCACCATGAGAATATAAGTTTTTATGTGGATACCTGATTCTTTTGTTCCTGTTTCTGCTGTGCAAGAAATTCTTCTCTCTCTTTTTCTACTCGAAGTTGCCTTGCTATTTTAAGCATTCGTTGATGATTCTGAACTGTCTCCACCTACAGTAAGGGAATAAGTAGTACATGTTACTGTCAGGTTTAAGAAAGAAATTAGCAAGTCATGTGACTCAGATATCTACTCATCATTTCTTTTTGGTAAACAGTACTCCCTAGAGATGACAGTAAAGCTCTAGACTCCAGGCCCTTAAAGGTTTTGGGCTACTGCCTAGGGAGATTCCCTTTCCATCAATGTTACTTGAGTCCATCCTCAGATGTACATCCATGTCTTGCTTAATCTTCGTTCGCATTCCTAAATCTTTCCAAGTCCTTGGGACTTAGGGCCAAAGTCTTACAGTGCTAATTCTTGCCTTACCCTTTTCTTCAGACGTTCAACTCTCTTAATGAGCTGATCTTTTTCTTCCTCCATTGCACCGATATCCTAAAAAGTAGTCAAGAAGTCATTATAAGAAAAAGTTTTCTTTGTCTGTACACTTCAGATAAGGTTTTTATATGATTATGCATCTACCATTTTCACCACTTATAACCAGAGCATTAAGGAACAAAGATCCTTTTTTAGATGAAAGGCATTTCTATTTCCCCCCAGGGTTCTTTATCCAGGGTAATTTGTTTGACAGCTTGGTATTCATCTAGAAAAGCAACTAAAACAGGTTATAATGTAGAAAGGTACAGCTGCCAAGCCACACATTTGTGTTCTGATTCCAAATATGGGCACATGATTTTTCAAAAATCTTCTATAATGGCAAGTATGCAGGTCTAAAAACATGAACAACAGCTGCTGACATCCCATCTGGTCTGTTAAATACCAAACTATATATTCTGCCAATTTTCCATCAAAATTATTTTTAAGGCTATGGTGTTTTCAAGACATAAATTTGCGTCTGGTTTTGTCAATTAACCAATTCCCTTTCTGAAAATAAAGACTTCAGAAACAAGCCACCTTCCTTTTAACCAACTCTGTAATATTTTCTAATGAAAACAAACAAATAAAAAAATCCTTCCTAAACCTAAAAAACTAATAGCCTAACTATCACAGTAATACTAAAGGGAAAAATATATATAGTAGTCAGTATTGATAGGATTTGAGGAAACAGGCACTCTTACTCATTGCTGGTGGCATTGTATTGAAGAACAATATCAAAAGTCTTAAAATAAATGTGTATACCTTCTAGCCCAGTAATTCCACCGCTGGGAATGTGTCCTAATAAAATACTCATGAAAGGTCACAGATTTCTCTATAAGGATTCTCATAAATGCTAATTATATCTAAAATTTGGAAATGACCCAAATGTCGGAGGATTATTAAATAAATTATGGCACACTACAATGAAAGTCATTAAAAATTATGCAGAAGAATGCTTAATAACATGAGAAAAAGTCATGATATGACATTACTTGAAAGAAGCAGATTATAACATTTATTTACGGTACAATATCAAGAAAAAGATTTAAATATGTTCACTAAAATGTCAATAGTAATTATGTCTAGAGAATGGGATTATGAGTGAATTATTTTCTACATTTGCTTAATCACATTTTCTACAAAGAATATGCTCAAAAATACTTTGGTAATAATTAATTAAATTAAAATTATAGACTCTAGGGGCTGGCCTGGTGGCATAGTAGTTGAGTTCGTGTGTGCCGCTTCGGCGGCCCAGGGTTTGCCAGTTCAGATCCTGGGCGTGGACCTACTCACTGCTCATCAAGCCATCCTGAGGCGGCGTCCCATATAGAAGAGCTACAACTCTACAACTATGATACACAACTATGTACTGGGGCTTTGGGGAAAAAAAAGAAAAAAAGAGGAAGATTGGCAACAGATGTTAGCGCAGGACCAATGTTCCTCAAAAAAAAAAAAGTAAAGAAAAAATTATAGACTGTAGGTTATTTTATCTTTTGGTTTATGCACATCACATAATGGAGGAACAGCAGATGGCCATCTATCACTCTTATTCCACACTATGTTCTAGGTATCTACTTATGGGTCTTTCTCCCCCTAGATGTGAGTTCCTCTTTCACTTCTAATACATTCAACAAACTCTTATTGAGAACCTACTACACAGTGGGGATACAGTGGTGAACAAGATATATAGACATGGTCCTTGCCCTCATAGGACTTAAAGATAGTTGGGAAGGCAGACATTAAAGTAATTACAAGTATAATGAGTGTTATAAAACAAAAAGAATTGGGGGAACTAATCTATCTAGGGAATTAGGGAAGGCCTCCCTGAGGAAGCAACTTCCAATGTTTCCTGACTGAATAAGATACAGATGGTGCTGATAACTCAGGACTTCTAAAAATACAAAATCCATGAAAGTGAAAAGTAGCAAGTGTTTAGGGAAAGAACTTATATGCCTGGCGAGAATGTGAAATTATTTTTTGGAGAACATTAAGTAACATGCATCAAAGGTCCTAAAAATTTCAGGGGCTGGCCCCATGGCCTAGTGGTTAAGTTCAACATGCTCCGCTTCAGTGGCCTGCATTCAGTTCCAGGCACGGACCTACACCACTTGTTCAGGGCCATGCTGTGGCAGCAACCCACGTACAAACTAGAGGAACACTGGCACAGATGTTAGCTCAGAGAGAATCTTCCTCAGCAACAACAAAAACAACAAAGTCCTAAAAATTTCCATATGCTTTAATAAGCAATTGCATTTCTAGAAATTTATTCTAAGGAAACAATCACAGATACACAAAAATAAATTTATGTAGAAGATAATCACAGCATTATCTATAATAGCAAAAAATGAAAACAAAAAGCCAAAAATGACTCAACTATCCATACTATGGAATATTATTTAGTCATTAAAAATCATATTGTAGAAAGATAACAATGGGAATATATTCACAACGTAATGATTAAAAAAGCAAGATACAGAGGCTGGCCCAGTGGCAGAGTGGTTCATTTTGTGTGCTCTGCTTCAGCGGCCTGGGGTTCGCAGGTTTGGATCCCAGGTATGGACCTATGCACTGCTCATCAAGCCATGCTGTGGTGGTATCCCATATACAAAATGGAGGAAGATGGGTGCAGATGTTAGCTCAGGGCTAATCTTCCTCAGCAAAAAAGAGAAATATTGGCAAGGGATGTCAGTTCAGGGCTGATCTTCCTCACCAAAAAGAAAAAAAAAGCAAGATACAAATAATTATGTATGGCATGAGCCCAAATCCAAACATACACATGAAAAAAAGCCTAAAAGGATATATAAAAAAATGTTGACAATTGGATGACTTTTTCTTTTTTGTTCTTTTTTCTATTTTGTATAATCACATCTGATATATACATATTAGATAAAGGCCTAGAATGTAATCTTTTTAATCTATGGTAGTGGTCTATAAGAACTCATTATGAATTTACCCTGGCTTCGCTAATTTCTTCAGTAAAGAAATAGCAAAGGTCCTTCCAAGAGAAAATCTGCCATTTGCTATCACTAGTTTCCATATAGACTCATACTCAATTAACTAACAAAAATGCTAATCTAACATTATTCAAAAGAATATTATTATGTTTTCTTTTATTTACCCTTCTTATTTCTGCTGTAGAAAATCCAGATGTCTTGAGCTGATCACATTCTTTATGCAAAGTTTTAAAGGCTTCCATCAACTCTTCATACTAAAAGAACAAATTAAAAAATTATAAACTAATGACTAGGTCTAGTAGGTTTTTCTTAATCAGGTTATCAATTAACATACAGTGATTACTTAAATCATTATAGAACAGCATTAAAAATACATACTTAAACATTTATATGGGACACAAAAAAGTAAGTGTGTATAATCTAGTCACTAAATACTTCTCGAGCTTCTGCCCTGGCTACTTCCTACCTCACACTCTATACTCCAGCTATGTTGATCTTCTTTCAGTTCCCGGAACATTCCATACTCTCACCTCCAGTTTACACACCCTATTCCCTCTGAGAATACTCTATGACCCCTCACCTCTAACCTGGATAGCTCCTGTTCATCCTTCATGTCTCAGTATAGATACCACTATCCTCAGAGAAGGCTTCTCTAGCCCTGTACCTATGCTATATCAGAGTAGATATCATGTAAATTATAATTGCCTAGTTACTTGTCTGTCTCCCTCCACTAGACAGTGAGAGCCAAGAGGACAAAAATCATATTGATCGTGTACACTTTTGTATCCCTGGGGCCTAGCAAGTGCATAACCCATATAGGAGTTCAATAAAAACTAGTTGAATGAATGAAAAACATCACAACTTTACCCCAAACTTTTAAAACATAGTATTTTTTGTGAGTAATGACAGGAAATTAAGAGTATTTTTCCTGACTGATTATATCCTATAAATCTGTAGATCATTCATTCTAAAACTCTTCACTCAGAAAGACAATGTGAATTTTTTATTAGGGTCTCTGCTAAATGACTGATGAATTGTGTTAAGTCATTTTATATATACACCTCAAATATACTTCAAGAACAAACATGTTTTTATTATCATTAATTTTTCCATTAGTTAACTGGGCATATTTAGTAAAAACTACTAATAAACTTCCTCCAGAAGAATTAGTATTTATCAATTTATTGATGGGAGAGGGTAGGGAAGAGAAAATATTTCACATTTACACTTCCCTATTTCCTCCATTATGTAAAGCCTTTAAAGATAGGGGCTCGTGTGGTCTCATTCTGCTGTACTTCCCCCATGGATCTACTATAACGTCTGGCATCATTATTTGCATAAAACTTTCAACCCCAGAAATGTTGTAAGAGATCAATATTGACTCTATTTTGAGTATCTGCCATGGCTACCCAAAATAACAAAACCTTATGAAAAAACATTTAGTTGATTGTTTTGCTTCAATCCAAATTTTGAGCACATACCATATAGTAGCAATTCCATAAAGCCCTAGAGGAAAATAAAGATGGATAAGACATGATACCTATCTTCAACAGACTTCATAGTCTAATGGGAGAGACAGATTGACAAACCATTCACAACAAACCGGCACGAATCAGTCTATGTATATACTATGGGATGAAAGCATAAAGTGCTAAACAGAGGCACTTTTTTTGTTGTTTTTTTAATCAAAGTCCTTTGAAATTTTAAGCCTGAATCCTCTCTTTCCACAGTCTTTGATCAGCAATGTGCTTTGAAATCCCAAGACCAGGAACCAGACCATCCAGAATTCTCAGGAGCTAAGAGCTTTAAGGCCTTAAGGCCAGAACCCAATATCACCCCAGAATTCTGGTGAGGAAAGCGTACTGAAATTTCAAACTCCTGGCTCTTTCTCTATCTTCTACCTGACTGGGAAGTCCTTTGAGATCGAAAGCCAAGCTTCTTTGCCTAGACACAACCCTCACAGGGGCTCACATGTTCCGATTTGCCTGGGATAGTGTCAATTTACACCTTTCGTCCTAATGTAATTATAATGACAGTTCCTTTCTCTCTGATTTGGATGACAAATTGTATAGACCTAACTGATCAGCAAAGTTCTCTGCAGTCCCAAGCCCAGGATCCTTTCTATCCACAATTCTTAAGTAATAAATTATTCTAGGGGCTGGGCCAGTGGCGTAGTGGTTAAGTTCACGTGCTCCGCTTTGGCAACCCAGGGTTTGTGGGTTCCCATCCCCAGCGCGGACCTACACGCTGCTCATTAAGCCAAGCTGTGGCGGCGTCCCACATATAAAAATAGAGGATGATTAGCTCAGGGACAATCTTCCTCACACACACACACACACACAAAAATAATAATTCTAAAATCCTAATTTCAGAGATTTTTTTTCTATCCACATACCCCTATCACTGAAATGGTATTTGTGTGCAAAAGTCAATATTTTCATACGTGATTACAGTTGAACATTAGCTGATAACTGTTTTACCTTTCGGTGTCCCCTGGAAATACAGAGATAGCAAATAAACTAAAGAGAGATTAACAAGAGTTTAAAAATATCATTTATGTATTGTATACCTGTTTATTGGTATCAGCAACAGTTTCATCCTGAAGAAACTCACTTGGTACCTCAAGTTTTATTAAGAAACGAGCTAAATACGCTCTTTTTTTCAGTTCATTAGTCCTCTGAAGAAGCCAGTGGAGCACTGGGTAAATTACAGGTTTACTTCCAATCACCAGACCCTGACGAAAGGCACTCCTATGAAAAGAACACACACACACACACACACACACACACACACACAAACAGGCTTATTAGTATACCTTGTAACATTTGCTCAAAATCCTACTTACAATTTCACAATTGCTTTCCATGACTATTTAAAAAAGACAAAACCAAGACTATTCTAAAGTAAGTCTGTACATCAACAAGAAACATAAAATTAGGCCCTCAATATATCAGTGGAATATATGGGGAGGTTGTGTTGGAACCATTATCTAGGATGACAGATAAATGATAAAATGGAATAGTGGATTTATCTGACTTTTTTGATTCGGAGAAAGAACCAACTCACTTAAGACTTCTGCACGACAAAATAACATTAAAAGTTCAAGATTATTTTGAAATTTAGTGATATTCTGAGGCCACTGGCTTAGGGAGACTAGGTATTGCCTAAAAAAATTGACCATAGTCTATGAAGGCTTGGATATTAAAGCATAGTTTTAATAAAGCAACACATTATTAGATTCTTACATGTCTGTGGCATTTCCTGGAGGTTTGTATTTAAGAATACCAAGAAGGCTCAACATCCGTTTGGCTGTCTGCTCTGGCATCTCCTCTCTGATATCAACAACTTGCTAACAAATAAAGAAATTGAAAAAATATGTTATTGTTGTATATCTAACAAAGACAATATTTAAACTCACTGACAAAATTGTTCTGCTAGAGCATAAAAGGCACAATGATCTCTTCATAAAATAGATTAAGTACAGAGGCTCCCAGATTCCAAGTGAGGGTACATACAAGTCAGATCAGGATTCACATTAAGAATGTCAAACTTAAAAAAGTCTTCAGTGAAAAAGACCAGTGTATGAGAGATATGAGGTAACTTGCAATACAATAAAACTTTTTGTAAAAGCATTTTCATTCCAGGACCAAATCTATTTATGTTTGGGAGTAGAGAAATAATTTCTAAATAAGGTACAAGTAGATAATTTAATTTTTGAGCTAGTAGAGAAATCTTAGAGATCATTTATGGTTACTTTTCAGCCATGGAAAATAAGGCCCAGAGAGGTTAAATAATTTGCCCAAGACTCACAGATATTTAGAGGCAGAAACTGGCTTTCCTGCCACCCTTATCATCACAGAGAAAGAGAAAACTCTTACCTTTGGGTCAATCTCAGCCAGAACATCATTGAGAACCTGTAATAGCTGCATTGGCTCCAGGGAATCAAATGTGATTAAATTATAGTTCTTCCTAAAAGGCTCCTTATTGAGACTGTCCACAATGAATTTGATTTGATCACTCATAATTAGGTCTTACAAAGTAAACTAAAGAGTAAAAAATAGAGAAAAAATCCTCAATATTGGTAACAAAAGTTCCAGAAAAAAATCAGTATTAAGTTGATAGGAAGCAGGCATGAAAGTATAATTCTACATGGCATACAAAATGCTGTGAGAAGGGTTATTTTGTTGAAAGAAATCAGAGTATGAAGACTTTATTATGAATGTTACAGGATATACTGTTAATATTTAATGCCAAATGTTTTTGTATATGCATCTGGTGTGATAGCAATTATCTGAATTAACATGAATAAATAATAAACAAATCCCACCTACATTAACATCTCTCCCATTCATCTCCACAACTTCTACCCAGGGGTAAAAACCTGTTAACCTGCAGACGTGCTTCTAATTTTTTTTATTAGCAGCCCACGTTAATCTAGATTTCCAATTTCTCTTGAAAATCAGATCTCGCAACCCTGGGCACACTTGGTGCATGGCCACACCCAACTGAGGCTGCGCAAAGGCTGCAAGCTTTGCCTGGGTTTGTGCTCTTCGGTTTTGTTGTGGTTTCCTCCACCAAGCACTCTTCACCCATCTGTGTTATCAGCTTGGCCCTGTAGGTATCGACTCCGCCACCCTTGAGTAATTCAGGCCTCTGTTTCCTTTCCCTTCACTAAGGAAACAGTCTCATGTTTTCCAGTCTCTGACTCTCCCATTCCAAATCATTTGTAGGCTTCCCATTGCCCACAAAATAAAGTGAAAACTTCTTGGATTTTGAGATTCTTTAAGATCTAGCTCAATTTAGCCTTTCCCAACTTTATTTCCAAATTGTTACCTTTCACCCTTTCAAACTTCAGCCAACTGAAAGTCACTGCTCCTTAAATAGTTTTTTCCACCTTTGCCTTCAGTTAATGCTGTTTTCTCCACCTAGAAGGACTGTTCTCCCTTTCCCCATCACCAGAGGTGTAAATCCTAACTGTCCTTCGAGCCCTGCCCTCCACATCCAAGTTCCTCCAGGAAATCTTTCTCACCCTATCCCCCATGTTCTGCATCAGAATAACAGCGCCTGCCTTCCAAGCTGACCACACTTTATCTGCACTGCTCTCCTAGTTACTTTTCTATTTTTGTACTGGTTACTTACATACATTTTCTCTTCTCTACTAAACTGTAAATTCCATGAGGACATACCTGTGCCTAATTCCATCTTTGAATACCCACTGCATCAAAAAAGTGACTTCTTCCACTTGACTGAATGAATTTCTTCACAGGCCCAAGGCCAGAAAAAATGTAAGCCTAAGTAGGCTGGAGGTGAAAAAGATCATAACTTTTAAAAAAATTGAACGTGTGATTATTTAATTGCTGAAACAGCTTTACCAATATTCTTAGTGTTTCTTGCATGCAGATATTATTCATTTAACATGGGAAGAAGTGGTATAAATTTTGCTGGCAGTTTTAAACTAGCAATTTAAAAAAATGCTAGGGCCGGCCCACTACGGAGCAGTTACATTGGCGCGCTCCACTGTGGCGGCCCGGGGTTCGCAGGTTTGGATCCCAGGCGCAGAGCCACGCACAGCTTGTCAAGCCATGCTGTGGCGCTGTCCCATATAAAGTAGAGGAAGATGGGCACGGATGTTAGCCCAGGGCTAATCTTCCTCACACACACACAAAAAGAAATACTAAAAAAAAAAAAAAAAACAAAGAAAAAATTACTTCAATGCTCCCTAACACTTTTTAACCTGAAATGGACAAATGCTATTTTACCTAAGATATTAGTTGGGGCTGCATGCATCTTGTTCTGTAATAGGTTTTTTAAATTGGGTGGGTGGAGCTGGATATTTAGAAAACATCAAAATGGAAAGATATTATTTCTCCATAATTATAAAATTATGAGTAAATGATTTATTATTGTTAAAAAATGTCAAAAGACAGTAAAAAGGATAACCAATGTGGTTTTAAAATTTGAGGTTGCCTTTAAACTGTTAAAGGGAAAACCTTTACATAGATTAACTAAAAATTCACATTGGAGATGCAAATTCTCCACTGTTAAAAGTATTTTAAGTAAAAGTCCACGTCATAACCTTCACCACATATCTATTTTTCAATGATTTAAAATTTTAATATATACAATATATAACATGTATACACACACACATATATTCTTTTCTTTTTCAAACAAAACACTTAGATAAACGAGTAATACGTTGCCAGGAGAGGAAAAGAAACTAGTTGACTTTCCCCCATCGTTGCCCACCAGCTTTCAGATGGGTGGTCACCCGCTAAGAACAAAGATGTACTCAACAGGTAGGCTGTCTATGCCCCGTGGGCTCTGCGCTCTAAAATTAGCAAAAGCAATTACTCTTCCTCTTCCAGCGGAAAGTAGCCACACTAATTCCCAAGCACTTACCCACATAAGAACCGAGGGGGTGGGGGAGAATTAAAACCAGGACGTGCGTTTATCTGGCACAACTCGGGACAGAAATGACGCTGCCCTGGTCCCAGGCTGGCACGAGCGCTGGACCAGCAGCCCCCTGAGAGTCCCCAAAATAGTGTCCCCCCGTCCCCCGGGCTCGGGAGACGGACAGGGGACCCTACATCCGACCCAGACACCTAGCGGGGGCTGCTCTGGGCTCCCCGCCAGTTCATCCCGCGCGGGAGCGGCCTGGATCACCGCGCGGCCCCACAGGGGCCGACCCCCGATTTGGGGGCTTCACGGCTGCGACCCCTTCACTTGCGAGGTGCTACCCTGGGAAGCGGAGGGGGCGGGAGTTCTCCTCTATTTCGGGGCTCGGGGGAGTTTCCGACCGCAGGTTGGCGAGGTTACCTCAAATTCTCCTCGCGAAACCACTTCCCCCCCAAAGAGGCATCCGGGCTCCAGCGGGCTCCTAGAGACGAGCTCCTTGGCAACGGTTGCTAGGCCGTGGCGTTACGTCACTTCCGGCGGGGAGGGCGGGCGCGTTTCCGCGGGGCCCCGGGGCGCGCGCGCTTGGGGCCGAGGCCCCGGAGAGCAGAGGGTTGAGAGCGTACGGGGCCCTGATGCAAAGTGTGTTCACGGGTTCTGAGCCACTGCGGACAGCCTAGAGAATTTGGGGATGTTACCGGGGCAATCAAGTTTCTCGAACGTCCTGCAGTTTGCAGTTTACAAAATGCTCTCTTCATTATTAACGCATTTAAATGTGTGCCCTTCCATTCATTCATTCATTTATTCGTTCACCAAACCTCGGTGATGACTTCTGTTTGAGGTAGGGCCAATGGGATTTGGGTTGAGGAAGCATTTGGCCTGAGCTTCAAATTTAGATTTTTGACGTATCTCCAAATTAGGTTATAGGTAGGGACAATTGGAGAGTCTGGCAGGATTAAAAGAAGACACATTCATCATAGAGATTTCGGTTTCTTTGTCACATTACTGGGCCACATAGCCTGTACTGGGAATTAAATTCTTTTTAATCCAGTGATTTTTTTAATATGCCGAGACCCTGAAAAAAAAAAGTAAATGGCCTAAGGCTCTTTTAAGAGTCTCTTTTTGAGCGCTGGCAGAAATGAATGAAGTCCTCCTTGTGGTCTTCATGGAGTTCACATCTTATGAGGCAGCAGGAAGATTTTCGTGCCCAGATCACGGAAGAGGATCGGAAGTCTACGGGTCTAGAGACCTCAGGATTGCTCTAGCTGGCTTGAGGGAGACCTAGGTTGGTGAATGGTATTTTGAACGCACCCTCATTAGACTGGAGCTCAATGTACAACGTGATGTCAGCTGGCAATGAAAAAATGAGAAAAAAAAAATGAAATCCCTCACACGTTGAAAACTAAGTTGCCTGCTCAAACATCTTGGAAGAAGCCAACTACAGATTTAGCATCAGGTTTACAAAAAAAATAATGATAATAAATTCCATAGTAGGCATCTCCTATATGCTCTGCACCGTGCTGGCTGCTGGGAATGCAGTGCAGGGCAGGAATTACCTGGCCCCTGTCCTCATGGAGCTGACAGTCTAGTGCAGGAAGAGACAATTGAACCGGCAACACCAACACAACTATGATAAATGCTATCATTAAAGGACCCAATGATGGGGGAGCCGAGATGAAGGATCCCAAGTTTGTTTGTGGCTGAAGGGACCATACTATCAGGAGAGGTTCCACTGAACACAGTGATATTTATGGATCAGTAAAAATTAGCCAAACAGGAAAGGGGAGAGTTTTTCGGGCAGAGGGAACAGAACATTCCAAGACAAGCCCACTGCTGGCTGCATTCTGACTGTTGAACTATCAAGCGAAGGCACCCTGTGGGACGCTTGGTGAAATATGAAGACTGGTCCCAGCTCACAGATGCTCACGACCAGTTGGAGGAGGAAACACTTAAAACCTTGAAAAATTAAATAACTCTGGGAGAAACAATCAAAGATTCATATAATGGATTACATAATCAATTGATCCTATTGAGTGTGTTAGGAGATTCTCCTGGCTGCCCAGATTTGAATCCTGGGTCTGCCATTGTGTGGCCTCACCTCTCTGAGCTTTTGTGTCCTTGCCTGTAAAATGTGGCTATAATAATACCTTCCTCCAAAGGGTTGATGTGAGGACTGAGTTGATACAGATCAAATGATTAGAACAGTGTCTGACACTGGAAGAGCTAAGAACATTTTACCATTTTTTCTTCTTTTTTAAAAAATGAGATGATTAGATTTGCTCCTTCTATAGAGTCTACAGATATAGGCTACAGAAAGAGAAGAGTGGCTTTTATCTAGTTTTTAGTTCCTCTTCTGCCCGTTGCAGCTATTATAGAAATGCTATATTTTTCCATAATGAGAATGCAACCCTGTGTAAATTCAAGTCAGCAATGGAATCCACTCTTTGCACTCAAACTTGAATGGACTTTATGCTAAAAGTGGTTGCTCTGAAACACAGGGAAGAATTTGAAGCCAGTCAGCATGCTTCCTGGGATCCGTGTACTGAGAAGCTTATGTTGCAACTTGAAGCAAAAAAGAGAGACATAGAGTGGCCGGCACATATTAGATCCCTGCCTATCTATAGGGCCCAGATACAGGCCAAAGGAAGATTTGCTGTCACTCCCTGATTCATTTGTGATGAAACCTTGGGTGGATTCATTGAGGGATCCAAGAGAAATTTCTCAGCACAATTTCACAACAGTGAAGGTATTGCTGACTACATCCCAAGTCAAACCACCCACGTGAAGACTTTTTTTCCTTAGATTTTATGTTGAGTCTTCCTTGCAAACCGCCAAAGATGCCTCCTTGGCTGGACTATTTTTGACATTTTTACTGGGTGAAGGGAAGTCCCAGTCATGAAACAGCCTCTCTGAAATATTCCCACTCTTACCCTGACTCTTTCTTTAAAAAAAAATAAAAAGCTTTATTAATATATAAATCACATACATACAATTCACCCATTTAAAATGTACAATTCAATTGCTCTTAGAATATTCACAAAGTTATGCAACCATCACCACCATCTAATCCCAGGACATTTTCATTACCCCAAAAAGAAACCCTATTCCCTTTAGCCATCATCTCTCAGTTTGCAATAAAAAAAAAAAAACCCACCACTTCCCAGCTCTTGTCAACCACTAATCTGCTTTCCTTCTCTATGGATTTGCCTTTATAGACATTTCATATATGTAAATGGAATCATAAAATACGTGGCTCTTTGCGTTTGGCTTCTTTAACTTGGTATAAGTTCATCCATGTTGTGGCATATATCAGTACCGAATTCCACTTTATGGCAGAATAATATTCCATTGTATGGATTTTTGTTCACCCATTTGTCTGTTGATGGACATTTGGATTGTTTCCACTTTGGGGCTATAATGAACAACACTGCCATGAACATTTGTGTACATTCCTCCACTCTTATGGATAAAGCACTTCCATTGGCTAAGTCAGGTGAACAGGGGATGTACATCAGGGACATGGGTAAGTGGGGGAAGGGTGGCCATTCATTCCTGGGTTTGTCTTTTCCTTTCAATTCTTGTTAAGTTTGGCCTCTTGGGTGCCCATGGTGTAGACTACAGGACCCAAGATGTGGATTCCTTAGCAGTTTTTGGTTGTAACAACAGCTGTTGAAACCTGCTTGTCGCTTGCTACCAAAGCACTAAAATTCCGCTTCTCTGATAAGAGGATGCTGTTATGTGGAAGTGTCCTTCCGATGTTCACCAGCCTCTGGGAAGAGAGGATGGACAGAGGTGTGGAGAAGGTGAGAGAGAAACTGGAACCTTCTCCCTTATTTAACCTTGTAGATACTGCAAGGACCACCCACAGTTGTAAACCTCTACTCTGGTTATTCAGAGGGAAAAATCACTCCTGGTCAAGTGTATTTTTCAAGACTCAGTTTAGTACAAGATAAACAATAAGGAGAAGGGTAATTACTTCATGCAATTGTGAAGTACAAGGATATTGCTACCTCCAGGTATAGCTTGATCTAAAAGCTCAATGATGTCACCTTGACATTCTTTCTCCTTTCGCCTCTCTGTCTCTCATCCCTACTCTCCCCAGAATGAGCTGCTAGTAGCAACAGGCTTACATTCTGCCAGTCTAGCAACCTTAGTAAAAGCAAAATCTTTTCTCCAATAGTTCCAGCAAATTCCCAGAGCTGACTCCCATTGGTCTGAAGTGTGTCAGACCATTCTTGAATCAATTGCTATCACTCTGATGGACATAGTAATAGACGGGGTGAGGGTGGCTCCCCAAAAGGAAGGGCTGCATTCTGTTACCAGGGGTAAAGATGCAATACAGACAAGAACAAAAGATGTCCTGTACAGGTGGTCAGGGAAGGTGGTTAAATCTCGAAAGCTGGGTAAGCAAAACCAGAAGAGGAAGAAATGAGCCTATACTTATTTTAGGGAGTATCTGTCTCAATGAGAACTTTCTGCCTGATTTCTTTCCAACAAATTATCTTTCTTCAATGCAGGCTTCCATCATGGGCTAAACGAGGTCTTGGGATAACAGCAGCCCTTCCAGGTCCCCACAAAAATTGGAGGATGCCGTGAACACGATGTCTCCAGCCCCTTCTCTTTTCAGAACTTCCAAACAAGAACTTTCCTGTGCAGAGTACAGAGAAGCCAAGCCAATTTTCTGGTTTTGGTATTAAATTTAGACCTTTCATCCTGACCATGAGGTATTTCTGGATTCTGCATGAGTATTCAGTGAATGCCAGTTTTCAAGATGCTATCCCATCTGGGGCTACTCTGCACACTGCCCACTTTATCTCATTCTTCTAAAACTGGGAAAAATGACCCAGACGCAGGAACAAATTCGGAAGTGGGTTATTCTGTTATCCATTAATTGTCATTTAATGCCTTTGCCATCTAGGTTACTTGGAGATGAAAGAAATTAAATTTACACGGAAGCCTGAATTGAGTTTTGCAGATATCCTAAATTGTCTCTGCTCTGGCAATTTAATCTTGTGGGTATATTTAGTAGCAGAATGTGCTTTCCTAAAAAGTAAAAAGATAAATAATATGTGAAACATTCAACTGAAAGGATGAGATTCCAGAGGTCTTATTAAATGTGTGCCTCATACTACATTTTTGTCAAATAAGTTTTTTTTTATGTGTTTTGTGAGATTAATGGGCAATGTAGAGGAGTCAAAATAATATGCAATCCATATTAATTCCTTGGTTATCGGTATGGATCGAAATATTGAATGCACCTAACATTTTTACTGGGCTCAAATAATAATCATGTCATCACTTACTGAGTGCTTATTGTATGTCAAGAACTTTGTTAAATACACCATGTATATGTCAGAATTTATTAAAACATTAATTTATGTGTGTACTCCTGTTTCCCTTCCTCTTGAAACAATTTGCATTGCTTTGAGTTTTGCAGGTTGAAATCAGAAGCTGTAGTTCCTGTCTTTTGTAAAGGTCTAAAGTCTTGGGGGGAGATTAAACTGGTTGTCCTCAAGGGGGGAGCGGAGAGAGGAGTTCCTTCCGAAGTAAGAAGAGAGATGAGAGATGCTAAGAAGACTGGGAAAGGATCACAGGCTGATAATTCTGGGGCAGCTCCTGAGAAGGGGGAAATACCCTGAGGAGGCCACATCATTAATCCAGTGGCTTCCAGGTGACCAGAGCTTTCCTTGTCCCATGCCTGACATGAAAGCATCAACACCATTGGGCTGAAAAAGACCAGGCAGCCTGGGTTGATGGGGGGGGGGGGGGTTGACCACACAGTCACCAGGATGGGCTATTGACAGAAGACTGCAAATGACTCTCTGAAGCTTTGTCACTGCAAAAGAGCCCGGGGACTTGGCATCCCCCAGGGAGTGTGTGAGGGGGAGATGCCCAATAATGACAGGATGGGGGCTCAGAGTTGGATTTCAGTTGATTATAAAAAAATGTCCTTCCTCTTGCAAATCTGAGTCACGGACTAAAACGGATAACCTCTGTATCAGTCAGCTTGCTGGCAGAATACAGATGGCACACTCTGGGCAACTGAGGAGAGCTTAATAAAAGACTATTTATAAAGATGTGGGCAGGGTTTAGGGAAACCAACAAGGGTCCAGCAACAAAGGCAGCCATTGCTGCCCTCAACTTGAAGCAGCAAGAGAGGGGAACAGGCACCAGAAGCTCAACAGAGCAGCTGCATAGAGAATGCTGCCCAACAGGAGCGTTTAGATGCAGCCAGTCTTGACCTCACTCTCCTCCCACCCTCTGATCTCCTGCGTGGCCTCCCATTGGCTAAACCCAACTGAGAGCCAAAGGGGCAGGCAATCCCTTGAGGTCATCCATACAGATTGGGCTCCCGAAACATAGAGCAAGGAAGAAAATGCCGGAGTGGGGATCTGGAAGATTCAGGCAAATGGAATAAATTATAAATTGAATTATACAATCAAAATGATGGGCAGAAAGGCCTGTGAGGTCGACCAAACCATGCCAACGTCTCCAAGCTGCCTTGGCTCTCTAACGGAAGTTCCAGGCATTGCACGGAGTTAGGCCTAATTTCATTTCAGCACACTGCCCACACTCACATCATCCCATTTAATCTTCACAACAAGCCTGCAAGGACAGTCTTGTTTTTTCCATTTTATGATTAAGGAAATTGAGGCCTGGAGCGTTAAGAGAGGGCCCAAGTTCACATAGCTAGTAGCTGGCTGAGCCAAGATTCAAACACAGGTCTACCTGATCCCAAAGCCATTTTCACCAACGTGCTAAACTGGATCAAAACTGGCTCAGCAGAGTCTGGAAGGAGGACTATAAATCAGGCCGCTGAGGTGGGAGGCAGAGGGATTTTCTGTGTGGGAAGGCCAGTGTTAACACTCGGTCTGGCTTTCTCTGCTTACAAGGGCTTTGCCAAGGAAACTCTTCTTTTACCCAGGTAGGGATAATGGTTTGAAATCTAAGTGCTTACCCCAGAATCACAGAGGGGGAAGGGAGAGAGAAAATGTTTGGCCGATGATGGGAAAAAAGTGTATTTTCATTTCAGATGCCTTTCAAGTTTCTTTTTTCCCAGCTGAGTGTTGGTGTATTTATAGAATTCAGGGGGAGTATTTAAGGGTAACCAGCAGTGGAGCTGCATTTTGGGCATCAGGAAGCTCAGAATCACGCAGGAAAAGGTTGATGGGAGGGGACAAGAAAAGGCCAAGAGCAGCAGGCACAAACTGGCCTTTTCCTTCATGTTGCCAAGGCTTTTCTCCCTCCTGGGCTGATGACGTCAAATTGAGGTCCATAAGAGTGCTATAGAGGGAATCATAGAATCAAAATGATGGGCAAACAGATGAATGGCTAAGCAAATTGTGATATAAAGATACAACAGGATATTATTCAGCCATCAAAAGAAATGAAGTACTGATACATGTTACAACATAGATGAACCTTGAAAACATTACGTTATGTGAAAGAAGCCAAACACAAAAGGCCAGATGTACAATTTCACTTATATGAAATATCTTGAAAAGGTAAATCCATAAAGACAGAATGCAGATGAGTGATTGCCAGGGGCTTGGGGCTGGGGAGAATGTGGAGCAACTGCTTAAAGAGTATGGGGTTTCCTTTCTGGGTGATGGAAATCTTCCATAGATAGATAGAGGTGGTGGGTGTGCAATATAGTGAATGTACCAAATGCCACTAAATTGTTCCCTTTAAGACGGTTAATTTTATATTATTTGAATCTCACATCAGTTTTAAAAAAAATGATGAGCAGGTCCCTGGGAGGTCAACCATCCATCCCAAGTCTTCCAAGCTGTCTTTGCTCTCTACAGCTGGGCGTGAGGCCTAATTTCACTCTGGGCTTCCCTTCTCTCTCCACTCCCCAACCACTGGCTTCCTTTCTGTTGCTCAAACACACCAAACCCAGCCCAGCCTCAAGGTCTTTGCACTGCTGTTTCTTCTGCCTGGCTGTTCTTTCCCCAGATCTTCCCTAGCCTGGCTCCTTCTCCTCACTCAGGTCACAGCTCACACGTTAATTCCTCAGGGAGACGTTTACTGACTCTCTTACTTAAAGTAACCCATCTACCAGTCACTCTCCACACCATGTTTTTCAGACTGTCGGTTATGGCCTATTAGTGGGTATTGAAATCAGTTTAGTGGATCTCGATTAACACTTAAAAAAACTGAAATGAAATGGAATAGAAAATACCCCACAGCTTACGGGTAAATATTTCTATTTTTCACTGTGTCACAACCAGTCCAAATTTATTAGCTTAGAAACAACATCTTTTTTTCCCACAAGTCTGTGGGTTAGCTGGGCTCATCTGGGCAGTCCTTCTGCTCCACGTGGTATCTGCTAGGCTCACTATGTGGCTGAATTCAGCTGGGAGCTCTTCCGGGGCTAGAACATCCAAGATGGCTTCCCTCCTTTCCAGGCCTCAGTGCTGGCTTCCATTTCTCCTTCATGTGAACTCTCTCTTTGTCCTTGTGGTCTCTTGTCATTCATTGGCAGCTGGGTACTGTTAAAAGATAAATTGAGGCATATTAAAATTTTTAAGAGTTTATTTGAGCAAAAATCGATTCCAATTGGGCAGCGCCAAACCGGAAGTGGTAGGAGTGCTCCACTGACAGGAGCGACGGGAAAGACTTATATAGAGAAAAGTGCAGAAGCAAAGAAAGGAAATTATTGGATTGGCTAGAGCTAAAAGCCTAGTTGGCTGTTTGTGATTGGTTGTCCTTAGTGTTTTGATTTCGTAACCTTGAACCATTTACAGGCTTAGATTTTAGTTAGCTTACATAGGCTGCCATGGCAGTAGAGCCACATCAGTCTAATGGCCTCCTTTTTTAAGTAATTTAACACTACAGTAGTCACCCCTTATCTGCAGGGGATCTGTTCTAAGACCCCTAGTGGATGCCTGAAAATGCAAATATACTGAACCCTATATAGACTATATTTTCTCCTATACATACATACCTATGATAAAGTTTAATTTACAAATTAGGCACAGTAAGAGATTAACAACAATAACTAATAATAAAATAGAACAATTATAACAATATACTGTAATAAAAGTTACCGTAGATCTTAGCAACCTCAGCATATGATTTTTTCTTATTAAGTCAAGAACTTTCATCTTTTCATTTAAAGGAAGCACTTTACGACTTCTCTTTGGCATATCCGAATTGTCACCATCACTACTCCAGTGCTTTGGGGCCATTACTAAGTAAAATAAGGGTCACTTGAACACAAGCACTGTGATACCTTGACAGTCCATCTGATAACCAAGATGGCCACTAAGGGACTGACGGGCAGGTAGCATATATAGTGTGGATGCGCTGGACGAATGGATGATTCACTTCCCAGGCAGGATGGAGTGGGATAGCGCAAGATTTCATCACGCTACTCAGAACAGCACGCAATTTAACACTTATGAATTCTTTATTTCTCGAATATTCCATTTAATATTTTCAGACCGCAGGTAACTGAAACTGCAGAGAGTGAAACTGTGGATAAGGGGGGACTACTGTACCAAGAGCACAAATATGAAAGCCACCAGGCCTTGTAAGGCTGAGGCCCAGAACAAGCACTGTGTCATTTCCATCACATTCTATTGGTCAAAGCAAGTCATAAGACCCTCTCAAGTTCCAGGAGAGGAGAAATAGACTCTGCCTCTCCATCAGGGAGTAACACGTGCATACCAGGAGTGATATTTGCCAAATTGCCGGCAGACATCTTTGCAGGCAATCTATCACAATTGGTTTTTGAAAGTTTTATTTCAGTTTAATAAACACGCATGTGTGTTCATTGGATCACACAGTGAACATATTTCTTGCTGTGAGTCACAGTCAAAAGATTTGAAAAACATACTTCTTCCACGTCCCTTTTTAAATTTCTTCCATAGCACTTAGTACTCTCTGAACCTAATTTACTTTATTACATACCTCTCCCATTAGAATATAAGCTCTCTGAGGGCAGGGCCCTTGTCTGTCCTGTTCACTGCTATATCCCCAGCACCTAACAGGGCCTGGCACTTAATAGGTGCTTAATAAACATCTGTATTGTTGAATAGGAAGTAATAGCTATCATTTATGGGTGCTGAGCACTTAAAGCATTATCTCATTTAATTCACTCCACACAGACATATTTGAGCTCCTACTCTGTGCTGGTGAAACAACAGTGAACAGAAGAGACAATAATCTCTGCCCCCATGGAGTTCACATTTCACTACCACACTAGAACAGTATCGAGTAGATTTGTTGATACTATTTTGACAGATAAGGAAACTAGGGCCAGAGAGGTCAGGCAATTTGCCCAAGGGCAGACAGTTAATAATTTCATCCTGATTCCTGGCTCTCCCCATTCTGCTGGAGATGTGGGGTTTTACCCAGAGATGGGCCTAACTGGTTACAAATCTCAGTTCCTGCAAATGCTTCCCTGGAGGATCAAACTTCTCTTCCTGGGAATCAGACACAGGGCAGTGGGAAGAGGCAAGTCCCATGACCTCAGAGTCCTTGCCATCCTTACCCCCAGCCCCCCGACTCCGTGACGACGGCTCACACCTGGGGTGTTGCAGATTTGAGCCACAGGTCTCAGTCACCCCCACTGTCTTATCGGCATGTGACATCCCCAAGTGTCTGGGGCCTGCAGGCCTGGCAAGGAATGCAGCCCGAACAAAAATAAACCTGCCACATTCCTTGGCAGCCCCCTGCCCCTTCCCGCTCTCCAGCCATCCATCCTCACAGCAGAGTCTGCCAGGGAAGGCGGAGAGAGGGACAGCAGGGTGGAGGAAGCAAGTGCTGCTGCAGTCCAACCCTTAGAAAGAGAGGGAGAGGGGAAGAGAGGAAGAGAAAGAGAGAGAGAGATCACCTTATATGGGAACGTGCACAGACAATGTGTGGCAATGGCTTAGAGGGCAGCAGAGGTCAGATACCAGACAGATGGAAGAAATTAAACATGGGACAGAGCGTGTGCCTGGGCCCTGAAAACAGCTCTTGTTTCACAGCGAGTTCGCACAAAGCCTGGCCCGCTTTCCTTTTTTGCCTAAGCCAAGCAAGATGTGCGTCCTGAGCTCTACATGACTTTGAGTCGGGCCCCTGACTCTGGCTTGGCAGAGGTCTCAATCCTTCAAAGTCACTTCTTTGATGAACAAAATTCCTCGGAAAATAACAAGGAAAAGACTAGGCCTCTTTCCCAAGAGTTTCCACTATCTCTCCAAAGCACATAAATTAGTGGTTAATGAGTCAATACCCCTTCATTTCTCATTCATTCATTCAACAAAGATTGAGGACCAGTTATGCCCCAGGCTCTGAGCCAGATGCTGGGAAGATAGTATTGTTGATGTTGATGATGATGATGATGGTGATGATAGTTACCATTTGTTGATTTGCACTCATCTGATAAATACTTCAATTCATAATAATTTACTTAGCACCTTCCATTTTCTAGTCATTGGTGACACAGAACATTGATTTTGAATCATCTGGTGCCTGCCCTTGTGGAGTTTACATGGCGGGTGAAAGAAAGTAGAAATTACAGATGTTGAACAAGTGATCCCATTAGATCCTCACAACAGCTTTTTGAATTAGCCACCATTACCATCTCCATTTAACACAGGGTTTTTCAACCTTAGCACTACAGACGTTTCGGGCTGGATGCTTCTTTAATGTGTGTGTGTGTGTGTGTGTGTGTGTGTGTGTGTGTGTGTTGGGGGAGCTGCTTTGTGCACTGTAGGATATTTAGCAATATCCCTGGCCTCCACCCACTCAGCATCCGTAGCAATAACCTCCTCTCCCTCAGGTTCCTCCAGTTGTGACAACCAAAAAACATCTCCAGACATTGCCAAATGTTCCTGGGGGACAAAATCGCTCTTGGTTGAGAACCACTGATTCAACAGATGAGGAAGCAGAGGCTCAGGGCAGGTTAAGAAACTTCCTAAAGGTCGTACTACTGGCAAGTAGAGCTCACACCCTGGTCATTCTGATTCCAAGGCCCGTGGGCCTATCCATTACAATGTGAAACCCCATTTCCTTGACAACAGATGATTGTGGGTTTGGATGGTTGTAGACTTCATTAGCTCATTCCACAAAATGGAAGTCATCTGGGTTAGTTCAGATCCACTGAGTAGCAGATGCCAAGGTGGGCTTAGACTTGCAAGACATTTGTGGAGGATTTATTTATTTATGCCTATGAAGGATAAAGGGGAAGGGAGTGAGAGTAGGCAGGAGAGTCTTCAGACTGTGATGCTGGTCTGATACCTGTGAAAGGAGAGGGGGAAGAAAGGATTGGGTAGGAAGAGCCTTGGACAGCAGTGCAGTTCTAAGAAAGTTTTGGCCATGCTGATGGGGAGTTCCTGAGCCAAAGTCAGCTGTAAGAGGAATCCCAGGTCAAGCAGCAGTGGGGCTGCACTAGCACCCCGCCCTGTGCTCAGTCATTGGCTGGGAGCAGCCTGGGCAAGTACAGCCTTGGCATGAACTTGGTGGATTCAGAGAGGCGGGAACTAGGGCTGTCAGTCAACTATGCTCTTTGCTGCAGACTCTTGAAGGAGTTCTGAGCGGTGCACTCCATGGCTGCCACATCATCAGAGAAGTGCTGCCCAGTAGTTACATGCACCTTGAGGCAAGAAGATTTAAAAGGCACCGGAGACACAGTGGGTAAAAAAGCCAGGTTGGCATCCTTTAAGCAAAAGTGTTCATTTTCCTTGCAATGTTTTGAGCTTCCTAGTGATCTCCAAAGTCAGTTCCAACTTGGGTACCACCAGCAAGGAGGTAAAGAGTGCAGCCATGAGGTGCTACTTTGTAGCTTGTGGATGTGGGCTCTCTCTGAGCATTGGTTTCCCCCATCTGCATAATGGAATTAACTTGCCTTATCTCATAGGGTTGATGTGAGGATTGAATGAACGGTGATAGAATTGTTTTTCAGGAGAAGATGGAGGTCCTCTTGCACATACTTTCTGCCCAACTCTTAGTTTTGTGTGGACTTCTCCCTGCTACCCTCCCTCTCATCCTTCCAACTAAGATTCCTCTTGGCACCCATACAAGGAACAACAAACTAGCATCCCCAGGACTAAGTTCAACAGATAGACAAGTTGTGTTTGGCTCACAGAGTGCTAAGCAAACAAATCAATAAAATGAACTATTTGAAAATTGAGATGTTTCAAGATGAGGCCAGTCAAAACCAACGAGGCTCAATTCCATTTGTTGGGACTGTCTGGATTTCTGGGTTCCCTTGAAAATTTAGGAAATCTGGATATATTGTGTGGTAGATTGGCTGGAGCTAAGAGGCTGCCCGCTTCAGATGGGACATGCACTGTGCAGTTTGCCACAGTCCCCACCACTCCCTGTCATATGTGATCCGGAAACTAGTGTCAATTGCCGATCATCATCACATTTGTACTGCCATTTTTCTTAAAATAATATTCCTTTGTCTCGCTTATTTATCAAATGGGAAAGGGAAGGCCAGGAGGCCTATGATCTTTCTTGCACCTGCCCCCACTTCACTGTCTTAGATCGCTGCCTGGCATCTGCAGCATCCAAGCTTACCTTTAAGCTGGCCATTCTTTTAAGCCCTTCTGGGATCTCCTTCCTAAAATGATCACTGTTGGGCCGGCCCAGTGGCACAGCGGTTAAGTTCGAGCGCTCTGCTTTGGTGGCCCAGGGTTCGCAGGTTCAGATCCTGGGCGTGGACTGACACACCACTTGTCAAGCCATGCTGTGGCAGCGTCCCACATAAAGTAGAGGAAGATGGGCACAGATGTTAGCCCAGGGCCAATCTTCCTCAGCAAAAAGAGGAGGATTGCCAATGGATGTTAGCTCAGGGCTAATCTTCCTCACAACTCCCCCCGCCCAAAAAAACCCCAAAACAGCTTACATTCTAAAATGATCCCTGTGATTTCATGAGAATCCTTCACATTTTTATTTCCCTTCAGTTCACAAAGCTCTGTCATTCACTTCTTCAAACAACCCAAGGGGCACATATTATTGCCTCCATTTTATAGAGGAGTTGAGTCCTGGAGAGATGAAGTGGTTTGTCCAAGGACACAGCTGGTTAGTGGCAGAGCAACATCCTTCTAACTCTAAGACCAATACTTTTTCCATTACTCTAGACTGTAAAGTGAACTAGGACTTTTAGTGGCAAAAGACAAAAAATTAACTGAAACTGGCTTAAACAAAAAAGGCAAATTATTAGCTCATGCAAATGGACAATCCAAAGGAGCCGTGGGCTTCAAGCACAGTTGGATCCAGGAGCTCAAGTGTTGTCCTCAGGACTCAACTGGATCCAGGAACTCAAGTGTTGTCCTCAGGACTCTGCCAATCCTTCTCCATCTCTCGGTTCTACTCTTTACTCTGTCAGCTTTATTCTTAGACAGCCTCTCCCCTCCTGATGGCAAGAGGGCTACCAGCAGCTCTAGACTCCGACCTATTGGCTTCCAACACAGCTCAAAGAAAGCTTCTCCTTCCACAGTCACAAAAAATAGAATTGAGTCTCCTTGGTCCTGATTGGCCTGATTGAGTCATGTGCCCACCCATGAGCCAATCACTGGCCAGAGGAATGTGGTGGTCAGACTAGTCTTGTGACCACCTCCAAACAAGGGAATAGGGTTAGCTGAGGGTTAACAGTGAAGGAGTGACTCCCTACATGAAAATTGGGTGTTGTTATCAGAAGGGGGGACGAATCCTGGACAGGCCAAAATAATAGATATCCATTACACCTAGAATCTTCCCGACCTCTGACTCCTCTCTAGCCTTCTAATATACACCAGTCTTCTCCCCTACCCAGTCCTGCCCTGCCTTTGTTCCTGGGACATGCCCTTCCTCTCCTTGGAGGGCCATCCTTATACCCTCTTTCCTCATTCAAATTGACTTCAAGACTCATGTCAAACCTCCCCTATTCAACCATTCTGGGCTATAGTGAAATCGTTCTTCTGGGAACTCCCAGTCCAGTGAAAGTCTGAACCAAACACAACAGCACTCAGCTCCATAGCTGCTGAATGAATGAATGAGGACATAATTTGCATGAATTGCAATAATTAGAAAACAGGGCCAAGATTAGAAGGAAATAAAAATGTTAGTGGTAGCTATCTTGATGGGCTATGGGCGAGTCTGGCTTTATTCCTTTCAGTATTTTCTACAATTAAAAAACAACAGCAAATGATAATAGTAAAAGGGAAGTAACGCAAGTCTGGTTTAAACAGCTAGATTATGAGCAAGGTGAGGGCAAGGACCAAGTGTTGATCCTGTTACAGCCCCCTAACTCCCAGCAGTGGGGCACACACGGTGTCAGAGCCAGGTAGAGCTCACTGGGAGCTAAATTAACAGTGCCAGGACTTGTAACAGAGACCGTTGGTTCCCTTCCCAAAAGCCAGTCCTCTTTTTCTTTTTCAGATGATTCAAACCCCAGTTTTGTGTGCTGTCCTCCCACCTCCTCCTCACTGCCATGTTCTTCATGGAAGCAGATCCCAGCCCCACTCCCTGCTCTAGAAGGTGAATCCTGATCGGTCTAACCCAGGGTTTCTCAACCTCTGCACTGTTGACATTTTGGGCAGGATAATTCTGCTGATGTTGAGTTGCTGCATGAGCCACCTTGGAGTTTACTTGACATAGGTAGTAAATTTTCCTTAATGTTTAAGTGTTCAAGCTAATTTGAGTTGTGCCTTTCTGTTACAGCATCTTAACCAACCCAGGGGTCTACTAAAGGCCTTGCACACACATAAGAATAAAACAACCATCAAAAACAGTGATTCTCTGGGAGGTTGGGGGTGGACATCAGAATCTGGAGTTGGGGACAGGTGTATCATTTGAGAGTCCCTTTTGAGTATCACTGTTGATCAAAAGCTATGCCAGTTCCCCGTGAATTGCCAATAACCCATGCAGATGCAGAGAGAGAGGGAGGGGCTTAATTCCTTCTGCAAAACAAGGAGCAATGTTTGGACTAGAACCTGCCACGTCCCATCACATGAAAACTGCTGCAAAACACTGAGTTCTGTAGTTTTTAAGCTAATATTTTCAGAGTCCACCAAACAGCCTCTAAGATGAAGCAGATTAAGAAAATGCTGAGTCAAATGGCATAACCCTTAGAAGCCTCAGTCTGCTCATCTGTAAGCTGGGGAGAACACGATGAGAATCCTATGATACTGAGGATCAGAAACTACTCCATGCACCATAGAGCAGGTAATGGGTCATCGGTCCTAAGCAGACCAGACATACAGCGTTGGAACTGTCTCAATTTAGGACATGGTGTGACCAAAATTGTCATTTGATTATTTTCATGTGGCCTTGTTAAGTTTCTTATGCTTCTGAAGCTCTGCTTCCTTGTCTGTATACTATGGTAAGACCTCACTCTGACTGTGCCCTGAGGAGAAAATAAGGCTCTTTGAAAAAGAGAAACATACCACTCTTGTTTCACCGCAATTTTCTGGCCCCGGGTCTGAAAACAGCAACTCGGAAATCAGACTTGGAGGCAAGGCCTCCACAGCGAATGTTGGTGCGTCGCTGCCCTCTGCTGGTCAGCAGTGGCGCCACAGCCGGTTACAGAGAGAAGAGGGTCCTTGGACAGGGACCCCTGGGAAACTGAGGTCAGAGAAGGGAAGAGACTTGCCTGAGGGCACGGAGCTAGCCTTGGACAGAGCATTTGGGACTCTTGACTCTTAGCTCTTTCCAGAGGGAGAAAAATGAGGACTGGAAACTCACTGTGGTTTCACTCTTGTTAGGCTCTCAGGAGCATTTCTAGATAAGGATCTATTTTCTGATTGGGATTTTTCTTTCCTGTTCTTCCCTTGCCTCCCAGCCTCCGTGGACTTCCCGTCCTTTTCTTTATACCAAGGTAGCCACTGTTGGCCCGGAGGCCAAGAGTCCTGTTGGGTGCTGGGAGCTTTACAAAAATGATCTTGGATCCTTACAACTGCTTTGTAAGGTGGGCCAGGAAACTAAAGCTCAGAGAAGTTAAGACACTTGCCCAAGGGCCAACAGCTGGTAAGCACAGGAGTTGGGATCTGAACCCTTCCCTGGGACCCCAAAGCCCACATTCTACCTGCCACCAAAAAACAAAACAAAGGAAAACATCATGGCAACTAATCATCAAGACATGATTAAAGGTAATCTTGTGGGTTTTTTTTTTTTTTTGTGCTGAGGAACATTGACCCTGGGTTAACATCTGCACTCATCTTCCTCTACTTTCTATGTGGGACGCCTACCACAGATCGGCTTGATAGGTGGTGCGTAGGTCCGCACCCGGGATCTGAACTGTGAACTCCAGGCCGCTGAAGCAGAGCGTGCAAACTTAACCGCTATGCCACTGGGATAGCGGCCCCTAATCTTGTGTTTTCTGAATGCTGAGCAGACACATGATGAAGCAATGAGAGAGGGAAATTTGTTGAGAACCACATGCCGGTGACATCCACATACTGTATCTGTTAATTCTCCTATTGATAATTATATGATCTTGAATCCTGTTCACAATACTGAGGCACAAATGAGGAAACTGAATTCAAAGAGGTTAAACAATTTGTCTACGTCACTCAGTGAAAGCTGGCATTCAGGCTCTCATTCTCTGGCTTGGTATTAGTACAGAGATAAATTATGCTCTTAAACATACAAATAGAGGAAAGTCTATGGTAGCCTGGGTCAGGATGGCCAGCAGGCCTCCCTGCCATGAAACCCCTCAAACTCTCCTGTAAACCATTTCCTTTCTGGACGCCTCAGGATTTGAAGTCCTCTTGATCTGGGTTCAAACCCCACATTCCTGAGCACTACTATGTGCCAGGCCCTGGCTGGGTATGTTATTTCATTTACTTCTTGTGAGAATGCTGTGAGGTAGATAATGATTATTATCCTCATTTTACAGATGAGCAAATTGAAGCTCTGAGAAGTTATCTTGCTCAAGTGCACAGGCAAGCCCGGGTGTTGATAATTTGCTAAAATTCTATGTGGTATTGCCTTCATGGTCTTATTTTCCTCCATTTGCAGACAGGAAAACAGAGTTATTGACAAGTGAAAATGACTTGCCTCAGGGCCTGTGCACTCACTGTTCCCTCTGCCTGCAATACTCTTCCCAGACATCCCAGTGGCTCGCTCTCTCATCCTCTTAAGGTCTTCACTTAAGAGTCATCTTCTCAGTGAGGCCTTTTCTGATCACACTATTTAAAATTTCAACCCCTACTCTTACATCTCAATGATGAAAAGACTCAGTTCAAAAGTTGGTAAAAGACTTAAATAGATATTTCTCTAAGAAGATATACAAATGGGCAATGAGCACATGAAAAAATGCTCAACACTTAATGATGTGCATTCGGGAAATGCAAATCAAAACCACGTGAGATACCACTTCCTACCAGTAGGATGGCTATCATTTACAAAACAGAAAATAAGTGTTGGTGAGGATGTGGAGAAACTGGAATTCTCACATACTGTTGGGAGTGTAAAATGGTGCAGCCACCGTGTAAAACAGTCTGGCAGTTCCTCAAAAAGTTAAACGTAGGGTCCAGCAATTCCACGCTTAGGTTTTTACTTGAAAGGATTGAAAACAGGAACTCAAATACTTGTACCAGAATGTTCATGGTAACATTATTCACAATAGCCAAAGGTGAAAACAACCCAAGCGTCCATCAACTGATGAATGGATATGTGAAATGTGATATATCCACACAATGGAATGTGATTCAGCCATAAAAAGGAATGAACTACTGAAACATGCTAAAATGTGGATTAATGTCAAAAACACAATATTACGTGAAAGAGGCCAGTCACAAAAGACATAGTATATGATTCCATTTATGTGAAATGCCCAGAATAGGTAAATCCACAAAGACAGAAAGAAAACTGGTGGTTACCAGGGGCTGGTAAGTCTATACAGACAGAAAGCAGATTGGTAGTTGCCAGGGGCAGCAGGGGAGGAGAAAATGGGGAGTGACTGCTAATGGGTATGGGGTCTCCTTTCGGGGTGATGAGAATGCTTCAGGCTAGAGGAAGGTGGTGGTTGCGCAACATTGTGAATGTACTAAATGCCACTGAATTGTTCACTTTAAAATGGTTAATTTTATGTTATGTGAATTTCACCTCGATTTAACCAGTAAGTTCAACTCCAAACACATCTTATCTTCCTTCCCTGTTTGATTTTTCTCCGTAGGGCACATGGCCCTCTCACATACTGTATATCTGACTGATTTATCTGTTGTTCATCCTGTTTCTTTAGGATATAAGCTCCAAGAGGGTAGTGATTTTGTCCTCTTTTATTAACTCACATATCCCCAAGGAGTCCCTGGCACTCAGCAAATATTTGTTGAATAAATGAATTAGAAAGAGTGTGGTGGGGGCCGGCCCGATAGCGTATTGGTTAAGTTCACGCACTCTGCTTCAGCGGTTCACAGGTTGGCATCCTGGGCACGGACCTACGCACCACTCATCAAGCCATGCTGTGGCAGCGTCCCACATACAAAATAGAGGAAGATGGGCACGGATGTTAGCTCAGGGACAATCTTCCTCACCAAAAAAAAAAAAAAATAGAGCGCGGTGATGAAGTGGAGTCCCGCCCTCCAGCCATCCACCCCTGTCTCTAATCTAATGGACTCTTGATCCTCAAGCGTGTTAACAATAATCCTCAATCCGCGCTCATTTTTTCCTAAAGAGCGGAATCCACAGGCTCTCTCAGCTCAGCCCCTTAAACTCTTCTCTGTGGAGAGTCTGAGTGAAGAGGGGCAGGAGAGAAGACAATGAATCCATCACGATGTAGAGAAATTCTGCTCTGCTGCTCTGTGGCTCCCCACAGCAATTTATCGTAACCTCAAACCGCTGCTGCGAGGCCATCCTGTCCCCCAGCCAGGAGGACATCATCCCAGCTGCTGCACCGTGGCTCTTCAGAGGGGGACATTTATAGGAATGAGTCAATAACCATTTACCGAACAGCCATTCTGACACAGCCCTGTACCAGGCACTTGGCCAAATTACAAATGAAAGACATAATCATTCATTCACTCATTCATTCACGTGGTTATCAAACATTTGTTGAGCACCTACTATGTGCTAGACCCTGTGCCTTGCACTGTGGCCCTTGACTTCACACTTTACAACTGAATTTACCACTGAGGTGTCAACACTGTATAGACGTGGGTTTCTCAGCTTGGCACTATGGACATTTGGGACTAGACAATTCTTTGTCATGGAGGGTTGATCTGTGTACTGCAGGATGTTTAACAGCATCCATGGCCATTAGATGCCGTTAGCACTCCCTCAATCATGACAACTAAAAATGTCTCCAGACGTTGCCAAATGTCCCCGGAGTGGCACAGTCACCCCGGTGGTGAACCACTGGTCTAGACAAGTATGTTTTTCCCAAACCCAGATGAACCACAATTATCGGAGAGGAAAAAATGCATTTAAGATGATTTTTGCTGTTTGATCTGTCCTTTCTGTCTCTCTTTCTCTCTGTCTGCTGTCTCTCTCTCTTTCCCTCTCTCTCTCTCTCTCTCTAGTTTCTCTCACTAGTTAAATTGGAAGGGGAGAGCATAATGACAGCTAACATTCATGAAGGGCACATAGTATTAGTTTTAGTTATAATAATAATTATGCACCAGCACCACGTTCAACACTTTAAGTCCCCTATCTCAATTACTCTCACGACAACCCTATGAAGAGGAAGCCATTAATGCCCATCTTACAGATGAAGAAATCGAGGTTCAGAGATGCTGACTTGTCCAAGCCCACACTGAAAGTACTGGGCAGAGCCGGGTTCAAATCCAGCTCTGTATGTCTCCAGAGCACAAGCTCCTCACCACGACACTACACGTTCCCGGTCCCTGGCACAGAGCCTTGCACGTCGTAGGTGCTCAAAAAACATTTGTTGCCTGAATGAATGAACAAAAGAATGGGTAAAGGATTGCAAGAAAGGCCGGAGAAGCACAGGCTGCTACTTTGGGGCTTGATGTTCAGGAAGATACGTATTATCTTCTTTCCATTATTCATCCAGCCATGGATACACTGATCCTCCATTCATTCACCAAGCATTTGCCAAACACCTAGGTTGTGCCTAGCACCTAGGAGATCTCACAGTCGATCAGGAGACATGAGATGTGTCCAGACATAACTGCAACATCAGATACAAAGTGATAAGGCATGTGATGAAGGTACACATAGATGCTGTACTAGTCAAGACTCTTTTGGTTGAAAGTGATAGGAATGTTTGCTTCAGTTGGCTTAAGCCAAAAAGGGAAGTTACTGGCTCCAGGAAGTAGTCAAGGCTTCAGGCATGGCTTGATCAAGATGTTCAAATGATGTCATCAGGAATCCTTCCATCATTTCCCTCTGTATTTCTCTGAGTTGACTTTACACCCTCCTGGCAAGATGGCCACCAGCAACTTTAAGCCTATATTCTACCAGCTTAGCAACTCCAGCCTAAAGAGAGCACTACTTTTTCAATAATTTTAACCAATGTACCAGGACTGTTATCAGACCAACTGGACTTGTGTGTCCACTCTTGAACACAACACAGCAGCCGTGGTGAAGTGGTGCTCTGATTGTCTTGGAGTAGGTCCTGGGTCCACCCCTGGGGTCTTTGGATGGGGGCAGCTCAATGTGAACCAAGTCAGCTGAGAGTGTAGAAGCTATGGTCCTGCCAAAGGAAAACTAGAGGAGAAAATAAAGGCAGACATCAAACCAACAGATGTCTACTCCAGGTATAATGGGAGTTCAAAGAGGAGAGCAATCTCTTTCAGCTGGCAGATCAGGGAAGGCTTTGTGGATCTTGTGAAATCAGTGACCTTTGAGGTTGTCTGGGAACCCAGCACATTTCCAGAGCACACAGCCTGGGAGCCGGCCAGAGCAATACTCCATACTTGAGACTCTGACTTTCAAGCACCCCCGTCAGTGCCAAGCTCGACAGACCAAATTGTCCGGGCCCATTCCCGCTGGAAAACATAAACAGATCACTTTACCTGTATATCCCTGGGAAAATAAATTCCTTTCTGTGGTGCTTTTCCTTGGCTGGGCTGTGTTACATGCCTTATAGGTGTTCAAGTCACCCGAGGACGCAAAGATTTCCTTCCACGTGTGGGAGAGGCTCCAGGTCAGCAGCAGGAACTCTAGGTTGTCCTTCAATGTCTGTTCCCCTTTCTCAGTAAAAGGAAGAGTATCCTTGGGGCCAGCCCAGTGGCGTAGCAGTTAAGTTCATGCGCTCCGCTTCAGCAGCCCAGGGTTCGCAGGTTTGGATCCCAGGCGCAGACCGGTTCACCACTTGTCAAAGCCATGCCGTGGCGGCGTCCCATATAAGGTGGAGGAAGATGGGCACGGATGTTAGCCCAGGGCCAGTCTTACTCAGCAAAAAGAGGAGGATTGGCAACGGATGTTAGCTCAGGACTAATCTTCCTCAAAAAGGAAAAAAAAAAAAGGAACAGTATCCTTGTTTTTAAGCAAGAAACATGGTCCAACAGAAATAAGGACTACATTTCCCACTTCCCATTGCAGGTGGATATGGCCATGTGACTAAGTTCTGACCAATGAGCTGCAAGTGGCAGTGACAGGTCATGCCCTTGAAGAGAGGAGCATGCCCTTTCTTTCTTCTTTCCTCCTTCTTCCAGACTTCTGTTTGGAATTAGATCCTGGTGGGGAGCCATTTTGGACCATGCCAATGGGGGCAACACCCTAGAGATGGCAGAGTGGGTCGCTGAATGAATTCATTGCTCAGAGCTGCCATACCAGCCCTGGGCCATCTTCATCCAGACTGTATGTGAGAAAGAAATCAATTTCTGTTATTTAGGCCACTATTATTTGCATGCAGTTGAACTCATACCCTAACTGATGTAGTGCCTGTAGCTAGACATTTCCAATGTCCCTAGGGAAGAGAAGGGAAAGAAATAAAGATGCTACAGCCTCAATAAGGCTAGTATGAATGCACTACCTCATTTAATCACCAGGACAACATAAGATAGGTATTACTAGCCCCTTTTACAGATGGGGAAAGTGAGGCTCAGGGAGGTTAAATAATTTTCTCCAAGTCACATAGAAGTGGCAGAGTTGTGATATGAGCTCAGAATCACTTATTCAGATTAGCTCCAGAAAACGATTTTCATAATAAGGATGCAGCTCTCCTGGAATCTTCTAGAAAAGCTATGGCCTCAGGAAGGGCAAGAATCAGAGTGGTTCAAGGGACCACATCATTTAGAGTTGGAGTACTTTCACCCTAGTGCTCTTCTTTTTATTTGATCCTTTAGTGTCTTTGTCTCTTAATTCATATTCTTGATAGAGAGATCCCAATTGGCCACTGGCCAGCCAATGGCTCTCCTGGGAAGATGCAGGTCCTGGTCCATGAGCCATGGTGAGGATGTGAGGGCCTGCTGATTTCAGGCTGAGCTAGAAGGAGAAGTTAGGCATGGCAGAAAAATCTATTAATCTCTGCTATAATTAAATATTTGAATATTGGGTTATTGAACCTGGGCATAGAGTAACCACTGTTCTTGTCTTCTAACAGCTTATACCCTCTTCTTCTTATTGTTACTATTATTAATAACATGTCATTATTAATTAATAGCTGCAACACACTGAACATTATTTTAGGTACAAAGCGTGGTGCTTCTAATGAGTAATCTCATTAAATTCCCTTAAAGAAAATCAGTCAATCAGAGACCTTTCATTGTGTATGGCAACCCCAGGGGCATTTTGGATTTAAGAGCTGTGCTTTGGGGAAAGAAGAATAATTATTCAACTTTCACTTAATTGAAGACACTAAGTGGTAGGTGGAGTTGTAAAGGGAGGCAAGGCCCCGGGCAGGCAGATGCTAAGTGGGAGACTGTTCCAGGCATAAGGGAAATGGGGGTGGGTATGGAAAAAAGCAAGAGAGAGAGCGAGCCAAGGCAAATTTGGTTAGACTGGATAAAGTGGACAGTGAGAGTTTTGATAAGAGCAATGAAATGGGCAGGGACAAGTACGAAGATCGTCAAATCATGGATTCTACCACCACCCCCTCCTTCTAGCAGGTGAGCAGAACCAGGATGCTCTCCCTAGCCCTCTCCCTGGGGCCTCCAGAGACCCTGAGCTCAGCTTCCCAGCCTGCCCCTTGGCTCTGGCTCTCACTTCCTGTTTGCTGTCCCTGCTCTGTCCCAAGTCACCACCTCCATGCTTCTAGCCTCAGCCTCGTCACCTGACCCCAGTTCCTCCCCATTTCATTGGTTTCTCCATTTGGCTTGGAGCTCTTGAGCTGGATTGAGACTACCCTGATGAATGCCACATCACTGGCTCAACAAAAATGGCCGAAGTGAGTCAATATCTGTGACATGCAGGTGATATCGGTTTGGTGGGGGCCAAGAGAATGAGGCTGTGTTTTGCTTAAGTTCATTAGATTGTGAGGAATAAACACCCAGTCACACTGTCACTGTGATATAGTAAGAAATATACATTTGGTGTCAGCCCCTGGTTCCTGACACAGAGCTCCTAAATCCCTTGGAATTTTCTGAGTGACAGGAGTGTCTTTTGTCCCAATGAGGAGACACTTGGTGGACTCCTGGACAGCTTCAGGATTGGGGATGGTCACCAAAAAGACCAAGACATGATTACAGGCTTGGAACTTTTGGTCCCATCCCCCATCCTCTGGGGAGGGAAGAGGGGGTGGATATTGAGTTAATAATTGGTCATGCCTATGTGATGAAGCCCCCATAAAAGTCCCTAACCTATGGAGTTCAGAGAACTTGGGGTTGGTGAACACATCCACCTGCTGGGAGGGTAGCATACCTCAACTGCACAGGGTCAGAAGCTCCTGTGTTTGGGACCCCTCCAGACTTCGCCCTATGTACCTCTTCATCTGGCTGTTCTTCTGTATCCTTTATAATAAACCAGTAAACGTGTTTACCTGAGTTCTGTGAGCCATTATGGCAAATTATTGAACCTGAGGAAGGGGTCGTGGGAACCCCCAATTTGTAGCCCAGTCAGACAGAAGTGTAGGCAACCTGGGGGCCCAGTACTTGTGATTGGCATTTGAAGTGGGGGCAGTCTTGTGGGACTGAACCCTTAACCTGGGGGGTCTGTGCTAACCCCGGGTAGTTAGTGTCATAATTGAGTTTTAGGACACCCAGTTGGTGTCCAGAGAGTTGGGGAATTGATTGGTGTGGAAAGTCCACACATATGGTGTCAGAAGTGGTGTGAGTGTAGAGGGAGACAGAGGTTTTTCCTTTTAGTCACACAAGGGCTTCTTATGCACACACTCAGAGAAATATGGAAGATGGGATTTCATGAAAAAAAAAAAAAAAGAAATGTAATTGGGTCAGGCTTCTTGGAGTCCAGAACCAGGGAGGAATTCTCTATTCAGAATCACTGGGACCCTTGGAGCCGGTGGGTCTTCATGCCACAGCCCCACCCTCAGCTCCTCTTGGTCTTCTCTCTCTCTCTCTGCTTCTGCTTTTTGTTTCATGTCCTAAATTTCCATCTATTCAGCATAACTTTATTCCGCTTTCCCCTTCTATTCTCTGTAACGGAATGCCCTGTTGGAATTAAACTAATGGTTTTTATCTCTACTTTAATGAGAGAGATGGTGACTCACTGATACACGGAAGGTATTTCTGTTCCCAAAGGTAATGTATTCAGCTTTTGGCTTAAAAAGGAGAAGCTGTCAAGCACATGTGGATATCCTGGTAGGTTAAAAAACAACAACAAAACTTGGCTCCTCAAAAAATTAAACACAGAATTACCATATGATCTAGCAATTTCACTTCTGGCTATATACTTAAAAGAATTGAAAACAGGGATGTGAACAGAAATTTGTACACTCATGTTCATAGCAGCATTATTCACAACAGCCAAAAAGGTGGAAGCAATCTAAATGTCCATCAGTGGATGAATGGATAAACAAAATGTGGCATACATACAATGGAATATTATCCAGCTTTGAAAAGGAATGAAATTCTGACACATGTTACAACATGGATGAACCTGCAAGACATTATGCCAAGTGAAATAAGTCAGACACAAAAGGACAAATATGGTCTGATTCCACTTATATAGAGGTACCTAGATAGTCAAGCTCACAGAGACAGAAAGTAGAATGGCATTTGCCAGGGGCTGGGGAGAAGGAATGGAGGGTTATTGTTTGATGGGTACAGGGTCTCAGTTTGAGAGGAAAAAGTTCTGGAGATGGATGGATGGTGGTTATGGTTGTACAGCAATGTGAATGTACTTAATGCCACTGAATGGCACACCTAAAAATGGTTAAAATCGTAAAATTTGTTACGTATATCTTAACACAGTTTTTTAGAAAAGCTTTTGGTTTTTGGAAAGTTAGAGGTAGTCAACCCACCCATCATTTGAGTGAGAGCATCTCCTGTGTTAATCAGTCTAAAGGAGAAGCTGGCAGAATTCTCACGGCGAATGAGAAAAGGGAAGGGAATTGAGGCTTTGGGTATATGAGGCTGCAGATGCCTGAGCCACATTCCAATACCATAGTCCAGGGTACATCTATGACCAGGAGATACCAGGGCAAAGACACGAAGGAAAAGATGACAGAGTGGGTGGCCTGCTGAGGTGCTAGACCTAAGACACGTCCCAGCACCCAAGCAGGCTGCCTCTCGGCACGTGGGTCCTTGCCTGTCTCTGTCTCAGGGATGCTGTCCAATATCTTTGATTACCACATAAATCGTCTCTCTGCCTGTTCTGTGCTTCAGAGGTGTTGTCTGCCAGCCTCCTGATGAACTTTAAAAGGGTTCCCCAGCACTGCTTCTTAAATCAGAAAGCTTTGGCTATGAGTAAAAGAAAGCCCAGTTAAAATGGCTTAAATAATGGGTGAATGGATAAGTCCCAGGCAGGGTGGATCCAGAGTTAGTTAACTCAACAGTTCTAACAAGTTCTCTCCATCATTCTGCTCTGCCATCTTGAGCATGTCACATTAGAAAGACCACTTCTTCTCACATCTCTCTCTTTGGAATGACATCTCTTTCTAGAAGACTCCTAACAAACCTTCCCTCATGTTTCAGTGGCCAAAATGGGCTTTCACATCCATTCCTAAGTAACATAATTCTCAAATCCCAGCAAAAACTCAGCCCTGGACCAATGTAAATTTCCTTCTATTCTGTTTTCATATCTGTCCTGCTAAGACTGATGGAGAAAACGAGGGGTCCCTGGTCCCCTAGAAACCTCAGACACCTCTCCACCATTACAAGGAGAACCCCAGTTTTCCCTACCCACCCCCAGCCTCTGTGTTTAGGATTGCTGAAGACCCCAGTTATTACCCGAAGTGGTCAGCCGTCTTGCCTAGGAAATAGATTTTAAAAGTTCCTAAGGAGAGGGTGTGTATTGGGCTTGGATGGAATGAAGTGGAGGGGAGACCCTGGGATTGAAAGAAATCTAGCATCCCTAAGAGCGATAGAGCCGTTACACCCAGAATAAATTGAGTGAACCAAGTCATTCTCTAATGCCTGCACTGAGTTAGGGGACAAAGAGAAGATTCCTGCCCTGTTATGTGAGGTAAGGGATACAAGCCCCAGGGAAAGGTGACTTAGGGGGAAGGAGGGACAAAGATGTAGCTTTGCTCACACCCTTTCAGGAACAAATGTAGAAGGCCAGAATAAATGTAGTAGATATTAATGATTACAAATTCTAAAACTATTTGAATCACTTGGCAAGACCTGGTGGGTCTCTGGGTGTAGAGGTGGGAAGTGGATCCTGTAGATGGGAAGGCCCCAGGCTCCCTTCATAATCTTAGTCACGTAGACTGTTGCAATAACAAATTCATGGTATTTAATTCTCAGCACCACCCCGGAATTCCTGTTGGCTCTCTTCTGTTCACCATAGCAACTGTTTTGAATCTTCTTCACTCTCGTCAAACCTCCTACCCCCCTGCCTTCCCCTTTTCTCTCATCAAGCAACTGCCTCCTATTTCACACAGAAAATAGATGCCATCTGACCGAGCCCACCCTCACCTTCCTCACCTGCAACCATACTCACCTTTTCCTCTATCCCACAGATTTAGTCAGCAGCGCTGTCCAATAGAACTTTCTATGATGGTGGAAACGTTCTGTACCTTCACTGTCCAATGTGGTAGTCATTGGCCACATATGGCTATTGAGCACTTGAAATAGCATGAGTGTGACTGAAGAACTGAATTTTAAATTAAATTAAATTTAAATTTAAATAGCCATATGTGGTTAGTGGCCACCATAATAGACTTGGTTTAGTGTAACTCAAAGAAAAATGTTTTTGAATATCAGGGCACTGGGCTTTCTCCTAATTCTGTGACATCCCTGAGCATTAGACTCAGCAAATTTATTATAAGAATTCTGAATTTGGTGATGAGAAGGAAGGGAGGGTTAGAAAGGCACATTAATGAGAAATTGCCATGGAGAAATACAGAGGAAAAAAAACCATCGCTTTGACATGCTTTTTCAGTCGCTCCAGTTTCCAAGAAAGAAACCACAGTGAATCCTGGCTGAAACATTGTGCTCCTGAAGGAGAGCAAGGCTGGTATAATTGTGTCGTTGTGCAAACCCACACTGGTATTGACACCAACGTGGAGTTTGAGTGGGAGGAAGAACCAAACACCAGCCAAGTGAGAGTGTCCTTACCAGTTATTTCAAACAATATCCAATTATCTCTGTTTGCATTTTCTACCATAATGCAAAACGTGCACAAAACAAACTTAACAGTGCCTTGCATGCCCCATTTTGTGCAGCTGATTTTGCTCACTTTTGATGATTCTATCACACTTCAAACAGTTACACATCTTTTTAAATATGAAAAGTTAGAATACTACATCCCCTCCCTCCACTGATCTTTATATGGCTAGCCAATTGCTCTGAGGTCATATTTTGGGGTAATTTCTCTCTCCTAACGTTAAATGTTTTTGTCATATGCTAAGTTTCCACCTATCTTTGTGTTTAATACTGGACTCTACACTGTTCCATTAACTTATCAGTCAGTTCCCTCACTAGTGCCCTTTAATTACAAAGCTTTGTAATTGCTCTTAAAGTCTCCTGTGGCCATCGGCTTCTTTGTGACCCATTCTTCCATTGGCTTCTGGGTACACACTCCCTCCTGGCTTTCCTCTCCTTCCCTGGTGTCTCTGCTGAGTCTCCTTGGTGTTGGTTCCTTCAGGGATCCGCCCTCAGCTCTCCTCCATGTCACCATACCCCCTCCCTGGGCAGACCCCTGCTTCCATGCTTGCCCCTTCTATCCATTTTCCACAGCACAGCCAGAGTGATTTTGATGTGGGGCCGCTGAGTCGCGAGTGGAAAAAGAATTTTCAGACACGAGCCGCCCGATGTGCCTTTCTTCAGCATCGGGATAGAGCCTATGGGCAGTAAAGAACTGCAGTGTAAGCGTCTGTGCGGGGCCATTATATACGATTTTAACTATTTTTACTACTCTAAAGAAATGTCAAAGAAATATTAGGGGATCTGGTCAAGGGAATTGATGGGTTCTGGTTAGTCTCAAAGATTAGGACATGGGGGCTGAAGAATGAGATGTAATCTTGCATTCCAAGGTATGGTGTGCCTCAAAGAGCACGTGGGCAGGGGATTAAAGTCATTTGATTACCTCCTGAGGTAAATTCCTTTGCTCCTGGCCAGAGGCGATTGAGTAAGGAGGGGTCTGCTAGTCTAAGTGGAGTCTCATGGAAAGAATTAGAAATTGTAAAACGAGTCATAAACAAGGTTTTGACCACGTCAATTTTACTAAAGTGCAAATGAGATCATCCCCTGAACTCTGTTTACAAATCCACCTATTGCTCTCAGGATAAATTCCAGATTCCTCAACAACAGCACAGGAGGCTGAAATAGATTGGGTTTCCCCAAAGCTGACCTTGAAACAAGAATTTGGGCGCAAGTAGTTTGTTGGGGAAGTGAGGCTAGAAAGAGAAGTGGGAAGTGGGACGGCGCCGGGGGGGGGGGGGGTGGAAAGCATCCGACGCAGCCAATTCAAGAGCAGGTCATTGCCGTGGGCATCTGGGGCTTCGTTCCACGAGGGACCCTTAGGAGACTACCTAGTCGTGCCTCAGAGTTGTCCCTACGTGAGAGAGAGGAGCAGAGAGAAGCTTTGGAGCCTCTATTATCTGAGAGCCACACCTCTCTCTCTCCCTGCATCCCTTCCTTCCTCCCAGCCCTCCCTCCTCTCTCCTCCCTCTCCTCCCGAAAGCGAGTGGGGAGGGGGTGCAGAGGGAGGTGGTGGGAGGGCCCTGACACCACGTTTGTCCTGCGGCCCCAATCACAGCCAGAGCTGATTGGGCCAGAGGTAAATAGCTAGACCAATCAGATTCATTCCTCTGGGATTCTGCAATTGGGGCAGTCGATTTGGACTTGCACTCGAACTGTGGACGCCTAACCGTGACAGCCTAGTTTGACTCATGCCCTCAGAGAAGCAGAGAAGTCCAGTGTTTAGAGAGACACAGTGGGTGCACAGAGAGACAGGGGAAGAGGCGGGACCGCACAGCGTCAGACAAACTGCAAGAGCAACCACAGCGCGGGACATTTTAGTTTTTGATTCTATTAATAAGTTCTCGCCAGGCTGGGCAACGTTTTCTGCACTTGTGTTCTGGGAGATTAATACTGTTTTCTCACAAAACTCCAATTTCCGCTGAAGAAAGTCACGTGAACTGGATATTAAATAAGATTTAGTGCTTCTTCAGCTGCTATGGACACAATCAAATAATTTTTCTTCTTGGAAGCTGTTAGCTTAGTGAATGATTTCAGTATATCCCTAAATACTGAACTATTCTTGCATCCATTAAAAAGTCAATTTGGTTAAAAAGAAAAAACAGAAAAAGTCACTTGATTTTCTGACCTGTAACCGGAAACACACACACACACACAACCTTGACTACAGAAACCCACCAAAGCCCCCCAGTCTCCATTCCATCATGACCTGGCTTCCTACTTCACAGAGAGCACCAATCTTGACATTCCACTTTGAACATCTTTGAATGGCTCAAATGTTTCCTTCCTAACTACCCCTCCTATCTTCTCTTGACTCTAAGTCTCCAGTTAAAAACCACCCCTACCTCTCTCCCCTCATAGTTAAGCTTGCAGGAAAAGTAGTCCACAACTGCTGTCTCCACTCTATCCCTCTCATTAGTTGCTCCTGACTCGCACTATTATTTTGTGGGAAGGTGTTTCATTTTGGAGATGTGATTTGAAGTGTCTGTGGGATATTTAAGTCTGGAGGTTCATAGACTATACAGGTGTGGAGATCTGAAGGCAGGTGTGGTCTGGAGATACAGATTTTTTAAATCTATCAGTTATTTAAAAACATAATAATGCATGCATGTGAAAGAGAAAACTTCATAGAAAGGTGATAAATAAGTCTCTTGAAAAACATTGACTAATCCTCCAGTTCCTGCCCCAGAGACCATCTTGTATATCTTTCCAGACATGGCCAACTTCGTGGACATCAGACCTGTGCAGTTACATGGGGACCCATGCTTAGAAAGGACCTGAGCTTGGTTGAATGCTCTGCTGTCGCCATCTTGAAATTCTTCCTTTTTGAGTAAGGGACTCCACATTTTCATTTTGCACTGGGCCCCACAAATTATGTGGTAGGTCCTGTTTCCATCTATATTCCATGCACAGTCAAACACATAGTACACACACATGTGCCCCTCCTCCCACCTCCTCTTCTTTCAGCATTTGGTGATTCTTAAAACAATATATGTGGATGAAATTTCCCAAGGAGAAGATATGAAAGTCATTAGTGTTCTTCACCAAATATTTCTGCTTCTTCTGTTTCTGGGGACATGGGGGATATATGGTGGGACTGCATTTCCTAGCTCCCTAGATGATGGATGGGGCCAAGTGACTAGTTTTGACCAATGAGTTAGGAGCGGAAGTGAGTGCATCATTTCTAGGTCAGAGCATTTAATTACTGCTGTGAGACCTTCCAGATTTCTCATTCAAGAGTTCAAGATAGTGGCTGTCCCATCAGTCTTGGTCTCTGAATGACTACAATGAGCAGAGCCTTCTGAGTGTCCTATGATGGACATTTAGTGTAGATGAGAAATAAATTGTCAGTTTTAAGCCATGAGATTTGGGGAGTTGCTTGTTATTGCAGCATAATCTGTCCTATCCTGACAGAAATATAAAAAATGCTGAGACAGAATTTGCTGGAACCAACATTTAAGGGGAGAAGAGAGCAATAGAAAGAAAAGACAAAGATTCACAGAGGTGAAAATGAGAAACCAGAAGATGGGACCCACAGGAGTCATGGAAATCAAGGGAAGAAATTGCTCCAAGAAGTAGAGAGTGGTTGATGGTGTTGAATGCATCCAAGAGATCATGTAAAACAAGGAATAAAACATATCCACTAAATCCAGCAACTGAGAATTCACTTTACATGGGATGCCGCCTCAGCAGGCCTGACAAGCAGTGCGTTGGCAGGCGCCCAGGATTTGAACCCACGAACCCCAGGATTCGAGCCCATGAACCCCAGGCTGCCAAAGCGTGAACTAAACCGCTGTGCCACGGGGCCAGCCCTCTCTTAGCATAATCTTTTCAAGGTTCATCTATGTTGTAGCATGTGTTAGTACTTCATTCCTTTTTATTGCTGAATAATATTCTATTGGATGGATACACCACATTTATCTATTCATCTGTTGATGGACATTTGGGTTGACTACCTGTTCACTTGTACATCCGCTAGTGGCTGGTGCTTTTGGGAATGAATAGCATGAACAACGCTGTCCAAGGTCACAGAGGCGGTAAGATATGACACCAGCATTAGAAGCCAAGCAATTAGTCCCCCAGCCCCGATGTTCTAACCATCAGGCTTTACTGTCCATGGACCTCTTCTTTGATCCACATGGAGATTACTGTATCACTCAGAGTCCTAGGAGAAGAGCAATGGTACTCCAGTGGGGTAACTAATGATGGAACCATTTACAAAGGTGTGGGCAGTGTTAAGAAAAAGCAATAAGGGATGATAAGCCACCTGGGAGTGGCAACAGCAGGGAGCCCTTACCACCCCTAGGCCTGAAGGCGGGAGTGGTGCCCAAAAGCCCTGCCATGTGCAGTTGGGAGGAGAGGAGCCAGGAAAATTCATATCCAATCTCACTGCCCTCCTGCTCTCCAGACTCCTGAACTGGGAGCCAGGAGGTAAGGGAGCCCCTGATGCAGCTCACATGGGTGAGAAAGTCAAATTTAGCTTAGACGGGAAAAGTAAAAATAGGCCTGGTCACTTAGGCTGGAAGAGCAGAATGGATAAAGTCCACCGCAAAGAGAACAGGAAAAAATATTTCTCTGTAGCTGTAAAATGAAAATACCCACTATGTTTGAGTGAGGGACTGCTGCTTTCTTACTTACTGAGAAATGTCGTCCTCTAAAATCAGAGGCTATCAGAAACTTTGCTGTTTGAAATTGCATCGGTAAGAATGAAATACTCCGCTTTTGCCTGGAGGACCTAAGTCACCTTGACACAGAGAAGCAGCTTCGATCTGCACCTCAGGTGTGGAGCTTCAGATAAAGGGATTCTGGACACAACATTCAGCATCTATTATAGTTTTATTCCTTCCAAAGAAACAAGGCCCTGGCCAGTCCTCTTTGCAATCCAGATCTGAAGTTGACCGTTTTATACAAACATTCTTTGCTTTGGACCTGTCAAAACCTGCTTTCATTTAAATTGAAACTCCATCATCCCCCAGAATCCTATGATAACTCTGTCCCTTTGTTTGATGATGCCCCACAGCTACTCTGGCGCATGCTCTCTCTCACTGAATGGGTCAAAGAACTTAATCTTGTTGGATGGCAAGTTTGTTTCTGGTGGTCTTAGGCAGATTGGCCTAGCTCATGGGTGGACCTCCTGGGGCACAGAGCAGGGTGGACAGCGGATCTGGAGAGTCACACAGGAAATATCCAGCAGAGAAATAAAGTCTTCCTCCCCTCCCATCCCCAGCAAATCTGATTCCCCCACCCCACCATCTACAGATGTGAGTGTTGTGAGGAAGTCGGGGGAGGGAGGAGAAGGAGAAACCTTCATTCACTCAGTGTTCATATACAGCTGGGCCTAAATAAAGGGTTATAGAAATGAATCAATCAGTCTCTTGAGTGGGGCTTGAGGCAATGGAAAAATCTAGACCCTTTACTAAGGCACGAGGGAAGCACAGGGTCTCCTGACATTTGAAGGGCTGTCCCTTTCCCCCAACTGAAATGAGTCAAAAAAAAGTGAAAGGAAAAAGGGGATAGCAGAATTCTAAAAATGCCCTTCCTTTGAACACCATCTTTGTGCAGGCTCCGGGGGAGGCCGGCTGGGGCGGGGTCATCTGCCAGGCAGGACTGTAAGACTTGCCTTTTCTTGTTTATCTCCAGCCACATCTGGGGCAGTTGCCAGGGCCCGCCCCCACTCTGCCGTCATTGGAGGAGCTCAAACTTAAAAGGTTCCTGCTAAGAATCAAGTCGTTTCATTTTCCTCTTACTGGTGGCCCCGCCGTGGCCCATCTGTGAGGGTTGAGCCCTGGTTCAACGGAGAGTGAGCAGAGAGCGAGCATCTCACCATGGCAGCCTGCTGCAGTTGGAACGATGTTTTCCAGTATGAGACAGACAAAGTCACCCGGATCCAGAGCATGAATTATGGCACCATTAAGTGGATCTGCCACATGATCGTCTTTTCCTACATTATGTAAGTGGGGTGTGGGGATGACCCCAAATCTCTGCAGTGGTTGACAGCACAGAAAATCCCAAGGTGCAGCTTCTGGTGCAGATCCTGAATTTCCATGTGGTTTTAAAATCTGAGATGTGCGTCTCACAGCAACCTGGGGGTGGACTTTGGGGGAGGAAGCAGCAGGTGGCAGGAAGCAGGGCTAGTGTGCCACAGAGAGAAGCCACGGGAGGTGAGTGTGACACTTTGGGTTCTACTCCAGGCCTGCTGGGGCAAGCCAGGCAGGGCATGCCTTGGGAAGGTGGGAAACGCAGGGCAACACCCTGGATTCCCAGGGAGGAGGCAAGGATTCAGGGCACACCTGGTGACAATGCTGGAATCTATCTGAGTCATCACCGCTTAGGGGGAGGAATAGGACCAGACTTGTAAATGTAACTGTAGGTCCTCTCCAGTGTCAGGAAGGCTCTTCTTGCTCTTTTTTTTTTTTTTTTCCAACAGCTTATTGAGATTTAATTCCCATACTATACAACTCACCCATTTAAAGTGTACAATTTAGTGGTTTTTAGTATATTCACAGAGTTGTGCAATCATCACCACAATTTTAGAATATTTTCATCACCTCAAAAAGAAACCACACATCTCTTAGCCATAACTCCCAATACTCCTATTCCCCTGCAACTCCAGGCACCCACACATCTCCTTTCTGTCTCTATAGATTTGCCTATTCTGGACAGTTCACATAAATGGAATCATGCAATATGTGGTCCTTTGTGACTGGCTCCTTCCACTAAGCATCATGTTTTCAAGGTTTATCCATGTTGGAACATGTATCTCTACTTCATTCCTTTTTATGGCAGAGTAATATTCCATTATATGGATATACTACTTTTTGGTGGACATTTGAGTTGTTTCCAATTTTCTGCTATTACGAATAATTCTGCTATGGACATTTGTGTACACATTCTGGCATGAACATGTTTTCAGTTTTCTTGGGTATGTACCTACAAGTGGAATTGGTAGACCATTTGGTAACTCTATTTTCAACCTTTTGAGGAACCATCGGACTGTTTTTCACAGCAGCTATACCATTTCATATTCCCACTAGTGATGTATGTTCCAATTTCTCCACAACCTCACCAATGCTTGTTATTGTCCATCTTTTGGATTATAGGCATCCTAGTGAGTTGTGAGGTGATATCCCATTGTGGTTTCCATTCACATTTCACTAATGGCTAATGCCCCCTCGCTCTTTGTGATGATGATGATGATAACTTGCATCTATGTAGGAAGACAGTGTAGTTTACTAGCTAAGGGTTAGAGCAACCTATTTTATAATCCTGGCTAAGTTTCCTTTGCCAAGTCACTTAACCTCTCCGAACCTCAGTTTCTGCATCTGTTCATAGAGTTGTTGTGATAATCAGACAAGAAAAGGCATGACAAACCAGTTCTGATGCCTGGCATAGAGTGAGAGCTCCACAAATCGTAGCTATTTTAAAAAATAATCTATTTGAATATAATAGGTACTTTCATATACATCCTCTCCTTTGACCATCAGGGTGACCAAGCCCAAGCTTAGGATTTGAGATCTGCAAACGTGAATTCAAAAATTCTTCACCTCTTTGAGCTTTGGTTTCCTCATGTATAAAATGATAAATATTTTTCTTTCATATGGTGAAATCTTACCTTATGTTATCTTACATGCATTTAATGCCCTCACATTCAGTTACACATGTCCCACGGGAGCATGGAGCGAGAGTGCAATTTAAACACTGCAATGATTCAGCGATTGGGCTCCGGAGTGAGCATGCGATGGGTGCTTGGTTGGGATTCCCTCAGTCAGTCTCTGTTCTCACATGCTCCTCATACAGCGAGCATCTTGTCACCCTACCTGTGAATCTAGATACATATTTCCCACCCAACATATCCCCTAAAATAAGCCAACTCTTTCACTTTCACCTGGAGCAAAACCAGAAAAACAGCAGCTTGTTCCAGAGCTGGAGAAAACATTAGCTCTGATGAAATCACCCACAGGTGGAAAGCCTGTTTGCTGTGCTTTGTGGAAAATTCAAGGGTTTACCAAAGACAATTCTGACGAGACACGATTTTTACTTTAAGTGCTGACTCTAGAAGATAACTCCCATGTAAAATGCTTCTCCGTTGTTTATATCTTAAAATATAAAATTGAAGAAAAAATACTGCCAACATTGCTTTTTCCCCTCTATGTTAATGGGACATCTATTTACATCTCACTGAATGGAGTCCCACAGAGCACAGCTTGGGAAATGCTGCCTTAAGTACTGTGAGGCCTCATGTTGATGTAACTGCAACTTGGCCACCTGTGAAATGGGTAGATCCATAGTTTGCATCAAATGGGACTGCTGTGGACCATAGGTGGAAGTCAAGACAGGCTCAGGTAATAGTCAGGATATACGGCAGCAGGTAATGGGTTCTGGCCATGGGGTTCTGGGTTCAGACACTGTCCATCCTAGGGCTGAAAAGGCAGAGATCCAGGATCATCAAGTGAGACAGGGCCTCAGTTATTGAGACTGGGGTACAAGACAGGGGCTGGCAGTAGAGGAACTAAGACAAGAGGCTGATCAGTTTCTCACAGTCCCTCACACCCAAGTTCAGATCTGGAGTTAAAGGCAGGAGATGCAGCTACAGGTAGGGTCAAGTGGCTCCAGCTTCCGGGCTTGCAGGAGTGTGGACAGGAGCCTGAATAGTCTGTGTTAGTCAGAATTGTTTGGATAGTAAGTGACAGAAACCTAACTCAAGTTAGCCACCACACCACACAGGGAATTCATTGCCACGTAACTGGGCAGTGGAAGAGATCGGACACGGATGGTTATAAAAGTTCAAACTGTGTCATCGGGGCTGGGTCTTTTGGCTCTATTTGGCTTTCTTCTTAAATAGGCTGTCTATGTAGCAAGATCACACACTCATATCTCCCCTTTTAGCAGCCCCAGAGGAACAAACAAGTCTTTCCTGACAGCTCTGGCAGGAAAGTTCCAGGAAAGACTCTGATTGGTTGGGCTTGAGTTACATATCCATCCCTGAACCAATCACTATGGCTGGGGGCATGGTGTCACCTGACTGGCCCACCCTGGTGATGTACTTGCTCCCATGGCAGGAAGTAGGGAGAGGGTGGCAGAGCTGAATGAGCCTGACCTGAACCACATCTAGTGGCTTTTCCGTAGGAAAGAAGAATTCAGAAGAAATGGGAAAAGAAAGTGGGGGGTGGGGTGGAAGAGACAGACAAAAAACAAGCATCCATTACAAGGTCTTTCTAAAACCCAGAAATTCCAGGGACTTCTGAAGGCTACTGCTCTATGCCTGACTTGTCTCAGCCCTGCACCTGAGGTGTGAAGACTCTGACGCAGGTTATTGCCAAGGCTGGGCCGCTGGTATTCTTAACAGAAATTTCCTCTGAGAATCAGTTCCTGGAATTCCATAGAGTTTTCCAACCCATGATTCTGTTTTATTCTCTGACCTCAATGAGATGGGAAGAATGGGATAGTGATGATTATACTCCCAGGAAAACTGAGATTCAAAAACCTAAATGACAATAAAAATAACTTCCTTTTATTATTGGCTTTATTTATATTATCTCATTTGATATGCTGGGACTTAGGTAATCTTTTCATTATTTCACAGATAAGGAAAGGAAAGCTATGAAAGATGGAGTTAAAGTCTAAAAGATCATCCAGTTAGAAAGTGGGTTTTGAAAGGGATTCGAATCCAAAGCCAATGCTCTTAACCCACAAACCACACTGCTGAAGTGGTTACCTGTCAGATTGCCCAGACACGGGGAATCCTCATTCCTTGGCCAGTCATTCTTCCTTCTTCACCATGATCTTCTTTGTCTTTCTGGGTTGGCCAGGGCAAGTGAAGAACGAGGAGGGAAGCTGGGATAAGCATCCCATTAGCTTGTCCTCCATTATTCATTCATTCCTCAAATAAATTTTAGAGTATCTACTGTGAGTCAAGCACCATTCAATGGTGCTAGAGGTTATAACAGTGAGCGAAACACAGTTCCTGCAACTCGTGGGGTTATATTCCAATGGAGGAGGGAGACATGATACAAAAACGCAAAGAGACATCATAAAATGTCTGCTGGTGACAAGTGCCATGAAGAATAAAGCAGGGCAGAGGACAGAGAAAGATGGGGGCAGGTGTAAGCAGATGTGTGATAGAGACATTTGGGCTGAGAACTGCACTAAAAGAGGAAACAAGTCATGAAGTATCTGGGAGAAGAGTGTTTCTGGTGGAGGGAACAGCAAGTGCAAAGGCCCTGAGGTGGGGATTTGATAGGCTGTTCAAGGAAAAGCAAGGAGGTGGGTGTGGCTGGAGGAGAGTGAACAAGGTAGTGAATGAGAGGTAGTAGGTGAGTTGGAGAGGTAACAAAGGTGGGGGAGGGAGGGCAGATCATTCAAATCCTTGAAGGCCACTCTGCATTCTTTGGATTTTATTCTGAGTGAGCTGAGAAGCCATAGGAGAATTTTAAGCAGAAAAGTAAAAGATATTTGCATTCTCTTGTGACGATTTCCCTCTTCCTGGAGACGTCCTCTCAGAAGCTTTTCCAGTGAATACAGAAGACTAGGGAAGGTTGAGAGAGAAACAGGAGAACAAACTCCATTCACAACTGCTTCTCCCTCACCCAGTCAACCGCCACTGGGCCAACAGCAAGCTCAGTATTGTCCTGCACAGCCTCAGGCTGTCTGTCACCATGGAGATGGTGATGTTGTGCTAGTTTGTGGCCGTTAAAATGTAGATCCTGGCTGGCTGCCTGCTTCCTGGGAGGGTGGCCACACACCTGTGAGGCTGGGCCTCCTCCGCTGAGTGGAAGTGAGTTCACATGGAGGTGGGAGGAGGCACCAGGGGCTGGGGAGGGGCAATTCCAACCCTGGCATAGCCCCTATGCCCCTACCACTTCAGGGCAACAGAAACATGAGGAGATTTGCCACATTCTCATCCCACCCTGGACCCCTGGGTCATGTGATCGAGACGGCAGGGTCCAGAGAAGACCCACTTCAGGAGGAGACCCCCATTAGGAGGAGACGAATCCAGCCACCTGACACGTGGGACCAAGAGAATAGCAAACACAAATGTTTGGAAACAAAAAAAAAGGAACAACCAGGGGCTGGGCCGGTGGTGTAGTGGTTAAGTTGGCGTGCTCTTCCTTGACAGCCGGTTCGGGTCCTAGGCGTGGACCTATGCACCGCTTATCAAGCCATGCTGTGGCAGGCATCCCACATATAGAGTAGAGGAAGATGGGCACATCTGTTAGCCCAGGGCCAATCTTCCTCAGCAAAAAGAGGAGGATTGGCTGCAGATGTTAGCTCATGGCTAATCTTCCTCACCAAAAAAAAAAAAAAAAAAGGAACAGCCAGAAGGACAACATGTTCCAGAACCTGGTGAGAGAGGAGGGAGGAGCAGGAGCCTAGGTCCGAGAGGTAGGCAGGGGCCAGACCATGGGAAGAGTTGGAATTTGTTTCTCAATGCCATGGGAAGCCACTGAAAAGTTTTACACAGAGGAGTGAAACCATTTGAATCATGTTTCTAAAAGTGCTCTCAGACCACTGTGCAGAATGCACGTTGTAGGGGGCAAGAGTGACGGTGGGGGGACCAGTGAGAAGGCTGCTGGAGTCACCCAGATGAGAGAAGATGGCAACTTGGACTAGAATGGGATGGTACAGCTGGAGAGAAGTGGGCAAGGCTGGGATGTGTTTTGAGGTAGGACTGATGGATTTGATAGGAGGTGAAAGTTTCTTGGTGGATGATGACGCCTTTTACTGACATGAGGAAGACCAAGGAGAGGCAAGCTTGCCGTCTAACATAGCATTGTTAACGAAGTCAAGCAGGCTATTGAAATACCCCAACTACTACGGTCTATCAGCATCCCTTCATTAAGGTCTAAACCAAAACATTAAAAAAGCTGGAAGCACATAGTCAAAAAAAATAAGCATGATCCTTTCAAATGAATGAATTTAGCTTTATGAAGAGCTTGCCTTGTTGTCCTGGTTTTCTCATTTCACTGTGGAATGGTGGAGGCTTCTCTGTGGACCAGCTCTCACACACCGACAGGCTTCTGGGCACCACTGCTCCAGCCCAGCCTCCCACCCGGGGCAGGAATCTTCCAGTCCTCCTGGGTTCTTAGCACAGTCCTGGGAAGAGGAAGGACCAGATTATATGGATTATTCACAGGACTGCGCATATGTCAGCTGGCTGGTGTGTAAAATGCCAGAGAAGGGGAGGCAGAGGTGGGACTGGAGAAGCCAGCAGGGATCAGACTGTGAACAACCTCGAACTTCATCCTGAGGACACTGAGAAAGCATGAAGAGTCTTCCCCACTCCACCACCAACATTTTATTATGAAAAGTTTCAACCGTACAGAAAACATTAAGGGTTTTATGCTGCTATGTTTTGTTTTAGAGAGAGCTTTCTGCTTTCAATACGGTAACACCTACTGAGTACTTAGCATGGGTCAGGTTCTGTTCTTAGCTTGTGACATGTGTTAGCCTGTTTGGTCATCATAAATAATCCTACGAGATTGGTTCTCATGGTGGGTAATCATGATTTGAACAGCGTAATGTGGAAATTCCCATGTTATGGGCTCCACCTCCCGATTATATGTCACAACTTCATTTCCCGGCCTCCCTTGCAGCTAGGACATAGGCACGAGACCCAAGCTTTTCAAACACATGTGCCATGCAACACTTTGGTACACAGGGAATAACATGGGTGGTGGGCATGAGCAGAATTCATCTTTAGGAAAGTATGGAGGCAGTACCAGCCTTGACCTATGCAATAGGGACCACTTCCCTGGACCCCATGCTTTAGAGACCCTGCTCTGGCCCTATGCTGGCTGTGAGCTTCCCCACGGAGGAGGGGGCTGTATTAGTTTTCCACTGCTGTGTAACAAATTACCACAAACTTAGCAGCAAAACAACACCCACTTATTAGCTCACAGTTCTCTAGGTCGGTAGCTTGGGCATTGTGTGACTGGGTTTCTCTGGTGAGAGTCTCACAAGGTTGAAATCAAAGTGTCAGCTGGACTGAGTTCTAATCCTGGGACTCTGGGGAAAATTTCACTTCCAAGCTTATTTTTCTTGTTGGCAGAATTCAATTCCTTGCAATTATGGGAGTGAGAGCTCTGTCTCCTTGCTGGCTGTGAGCCAGGGGCCGCTGTCAGATCCCAGATGCCACTTGCATTCTTTGCCACGTGGCCCTTTCCATCTTCAAGCCAGCAACGACACAATGAATTGTTCTCATGCTTCAAATCTCTGACTTCTCTTCTGGGATCAGCCAAGGAAAACTCTTTCCTCTTAAAAGGCTCATGTGATTGGGTCAGGCCCACCCAGATGATCTTCCTGTCTTAAGGTCAACTGTATGATATAATCTAATGTTGGAAGTATATCCATCATACTCAAAGTTTGGGGGATTAGATAGGATGTGAATGCCAGGATACAGGAAATGTTGGGGTCATCTTAGAAGTCTGCCTGCCACAGAGGCAGAATATGCTCATCCAGAGCTGCACTCCTCCATCCCACCAAGCTCTGCGTATTCAGGATCTCAGAATTCACTTCCCAGATGGCCCTGAACCTCTTCTTGGATTTATCCTCTGGAGAGAAAACCATAGCACCCATGGGCATGCTCCTAAGATCAAGGGGTGGCCAAGGGGCAGCTGTATGCAGGTGGAGGGTGTGGAGGGAGCTTGGACATGCAGTGCGGGGCGTCCACACACATATGCATGGGGCCCCTCACAGAGCTGGAAGGAGCCAGAGTGAGATGAGAAGGGGGGTGGGCTATGGGCCAGGGCCTCTTCAGCTAGTGCTTCCATGTTCCAGCACAGAATTCTGAGGAGTCCAAGAATTCCAAATTTGAATCTGGCCTTCCAGGTTATAATGAAGGTATGTCAGCGTAGATGAGAGAACACATTTTATTTTAAATCTGTTATGACTTTTAAATGTCTAACATGCAGTATATGGGCCTCCACTGTTCTCTTGTCCAGGTGTTAGTTTCCTGTGGCTGCAAGGACAAAGAAGCTCAAACTTGGTGACTTAAAACTACAGTTTATTCTCTCACAGTTCTGGGAGCCAGACATCTAAAATCGTATCACTGGGCCGAAATCAAGGTGCCAGCAGGGCCACGCTCCCTCCAAAGGCTTTAGCGGAGAATCCATCCTTGCCTCTTCCAGCTTCTGGTGGTTGCTGGTGTTCCTTGGCTTGTGGTCACATCACTACAATCTTTAAGGCCAGTATCTTTGACTCTCTCTCTGCTCTGTCTTCACAAAGATTTATCCTCTGTCTGTATGTGTCAGATCTCCCTCTGTCTCTCTCTTATAAGGACACATGTGACGGCCCACCTGGATAATCCAGGATAATCTCACCATCTCAAAATCTTTAACTTAATCACATCTGCAAAGACCCTTTTCCCAAGAGGGCAACATTGACAGGTTCCAGGGATTAGGACCTGATAGCTTTGGGACCGTTATTCAGCTACTATAGGAGGGGAGGCCCCGAAAGTATCCAGCTCACTGGGGAACAGCAGTGACTGAGGTCCTGGAGCTCATTCCCAAACATTATTGGCATGGGCTGCACCATGTTTGTGAGTTCCTGCTTTAGGGCTCAGCAATGGCGGGCAGTCTTTTCTCTGGAATAGTCCCTGTTCCCTGAGTGTTGTTCCCGGCTGTGTAGTGTCTAAGTGAGCCTGGTTTTTGGTCCTCCAAGAGATTGTATGAACTGCCTAACATCCTTTAAAAATCTCTTTCTTCCTTTATTTTTTAACAACTTTATTGAGGTATAATTTGTACATCATAAAATCACCCATTTTAAGCATACACTTCAATTATTCTTAGTAAGTTTGCCGAGTTGTACAACCATCACCATAATCCAGTTTTAGAACATTTCATCACCCCAATAAGATCCCTCATTCCTGTTTTCAGTCACTCCCCACTCCCACCCCCCAGACCCAGTCAACTACTAATCCTCTCTCTGCCTCTACAGATTTGCCTTTTCTAGACAATCTTTCTTCTTAAACTCGGCAGAGTGGATTCTGTTGTTTAGAACTAGAAATCCTGCCCAATATAATATTAATATCCCCTTATGATAGAAGAAGAAATGATGACTCAGAAAGGTGAAGTGACTTACAAAAGGCCATGTACCTAGTAAGTGGTAGAATGGTGGAGTGGTAGTGGGACACTGAACCCAAGCATCTCACTCCAGGGTCCAAGCTCTTACTAAAGTAACTTAGAGAACGAAGGAGATAGGAGTACAAATGGAGGGAGGGAGACCATTTAGGAGGCTCCAGGGTATTCTGAGTGAAAGGTGATGGTGACCTGAACTGAGGAGGTAACTGTGGTAGAGAAGTAGATGAATTTGAATAACATTAGGAAGATAAAACAATAGGATTTGACAACTGAATGGATGAGGGGGAATGAGGGAAAGGATGAGTTAAGGAGTGCACCATGTCTCTGGCTTGGGCAACTGATGGGTGGTAGAAGAACTTATTGGGACAGGAAATGTGGGATAAAAAGCCAATTTGGGGTAGAAGATGAGTTCAGAACTGAAGGCATTGAGTTTGACATGTCTGTGGGACATACAAATATAGATGCTTAGTGGGTAGTTGGATATATGAATCTGGAACTAGAGATACGGATTTATATATCACCAGCATATAGATGGTAACTAGAACCATGGAAGTAGCTGCAACTGACCAGCAAGAGACAATGTAGATGAGAAGGCAAGAGAGCTTTGAACAGACCTTAAGGAACACTAACCTTTATGTGATGGGGAGCACAGAAGTCCCCGAAGGATTATCAGAAGGGATGGTTATGGAAATCCAAAGAAAGTCAGGAGAATGTGGATCTCAGGAAGCTAAGGGAAAAAAGGTGGTGCATGGTCATTGGCGTCAAATGCTGCTGAGAGTTCCAGGAAGATCAGGTCTGTGGCGTGTCTATTGGATTTAGTGATGATGGCGTTGTTGTTTACTTGGCAAGAGATGCTTTAGAGAAGTGGTGGGGGAGGGAGCTAGACTGGAGTGGGCAGAGGAGTGAATGGAGATGCGGAAACGGATATGGTGACTCACTCTTTCAAAGGACTTGGCTACAAAGGAGAAGAGAGGCAGCAAGTGGTGGTAGGAGAAGAATGTGGGATTCAGGGAAGGTTTATTCTTCAGATGAGAAATGATATTAAAATGCAGATGGAGAGGAGAACAGAGAGCAGGAGATGATGAGATAAATGGAAATTATCATCATCATCATCATCACCATCCCACTGTCACTAACTAGCAACCACAAGGAAAGCTTGTTCTATTCTGAGATTGCTCTAGTTGTTAGACATTTCCTCCTTACACTGAGTCAAAATCTATCTCCCTGTAATTTTCCCCTTTAGTTAGAGTTCTGCTCTGTGGTCCCTCTTCCACTTGACACTCTTCAAATGGCTATACCCTGCTATTGTATTTCTCCTTTTCAAAATAATAGCTCTGATCCCTCCAGCCGTGTGCCTCCAACATGGTGTCCAGACCCTTTGCTCTCTCAGTCAAGCCTACACAACCACACTCTTGTTTGTCAAGGCCCTCCTAAAAGGTGATGTATGCACTCTTGCTTTGCTGATGGAAGTGCAAAATGCATCCAAAAGAGCATAGGCTGTGGAGCCAGTGTTGCTACTTACTGTGTGTCTTAGTCTGTTCAGGCTGCTGTAACAAAATACCACAGACTGAGTGGCTTACAAACAGCAGAAATTTATTTCTCACAATTCTGGAGGCTGAGAATTCCAAGATGAAGGTGTTACCGCACTGCAGGTCCAGGCTGCTCGAAGTCACGTTGTAAAAGAATTTACAGAACAGCAAGGACGAGCACAAAGAGTAAGAAGTTTATTAGAAAGATACACTCCATAGGCAGAGCGGGCACACTCCAAGGGAGGAGCTGCGCCCAGCGGTTTTGCCATCGCATCTTTTATATTCCTGTTTTGGGTAGGGGGTCCTTCCGCATAGGGCAGAAGTGAGAGCAAAGGCAGCTGTGAATCAGAGCAGCAGCAGCCAGGGGAAGAGCGGCGGAGCTGCAGCTTCCATAAATCAAGTTCGGTCCCCCTACAGGCAGTCAAAAGAGGTTCAGCAAACTTGCAGTCACCTAAGCTATCTTAAGCTATAATGCAGAACTATGTCTTAGCAACGTCCTAGCAATATTCCACCCCCTGCGTGACCCTCCTGTTCCCTTGCGGTGCCAGATCCCTATGCTAACCTGCCTGTCTCAAAGGTGCCAGCAGATTCAGTGTCCGGCAAGAGCCTGCTTCCTGGTTCATAGATGGCCATCTTTTTGCTGTGTCCTTACATGGTGGAAGGGGTGAGGGGTTTCTGGGGCCTCTTTCATAAGGGCGTTAATCCATTCATGAGGCTCCACCCTCATGACCTAATTACCTCCCAAAGGCCCCACCTCCAAATACCATTGCACTGGGGGTTAGGTTTCAGCATATGAATTTTGGGGGGTCACACACATTCAGTCTGTAGCACTCTGTGAACTTAGGCTCACTTCCTCTATGCCAGTTTGCTCAGGGCAGCAACAGGAAACTAATACAATTGGTATTTATCTTGCCAAGGGAGTGCACTTTCCTCTCAGCACGTCTCTTGCTGCCGTTGGCTCCTTGCTGAGCTCCCACCAGGGATGGACACAATCAGATTCTTCTCTTGGGATTTTAAATACAAGAAGCAGAGGCTGCAGGCCCCACTTGTCCATGAGCCACAGAGGGCACAGTGCCCAGGGCCCACGATTCTTTCAGGGGCCCTACGAAAACATCTGTTGGCCCTGGGTTAGGCATCAGTTAATCAGGTAGGAGGGTAGTTCACTCTCAGGTCACGTCCTTTCACTTTAGTGTTACCTAAGCTCAGTGAGCCCAGGCGCTGTGAGGGAGAACCAGGCTTTGCTGTTGGGCACTTCCTACCCGCAGTGCTTTGAGGACCCTCCCGCCATGCTGGCATGAGGCCAATTCCCCCTGAGGTGCCAGTACAAGTCTGTGAAAGCTGTTCATATTCAGAGCACGCGGCTTGGGACTCTGAAGAACCTCTTTATGGTGGGCTGCTTCGTGTACATCTGGTGAGTTGGGTGCAGTGTGCCAGCCTGAGGGCTCCACGGGCTGATCTCCCTCTCCATCCTTCCCTCCTCCTGCTTCCCCTCCACTGCCCTCCTCTTCAGCCAGACTTGCCTGTGAGTGCCCAGGCTTCTCTCACATTAACCCTCTTCCACCTTCCCGACTCTCTTCAACTTTCCTCTCCCCCAGCTCTATCTACCCATCCTACAGGGCCCGGCTAAATCTCCACCTCCTCTGTGCCTCTGTTCGCTCCAAGGACCAGTGGTTTTGCATCTTCAGAATGCACAGAATTGTGGCTTCTTAGAGCAGAAAGGTCATAGGGATTAGGGAACCAAGCAGTTATCCCCTTATTCAGGGACTAAATCCATGGCCCGGAGAGGTGACATGGGTTGTCTGAGTCACCAAGTGAGTTGGGAGAGAGCTGCTGGGACGGTCATTAGAATGTTTTTTCCATAGGGCAGGATACTGCAAACTTTCTTCTTTTTTCCTTTGATGTAGCTCTGAAGCATTTTAATTCTTAAAGTGATATGTTCCTTATTATACAAAGACAAGTTTTCTGATTTATGAGAGTGTTATTCTGGGAGAATGTCACACATGAAACATGAAGAAACATTGCACATACCATGTTCATGTTGTAATGCTAGGCCGAAATATATTGTTGAACAAGTATTATTATATTTGTCCAGGGAATTATATTTAATAGCTCTGTCTCATATATGTCGATTGGATCTCAATCTGGATCTCCAGCCCCAACATCTTTCTTGATGAGCTTTCTTTTTTAATGAATGTTATAGAAACACTCATGTACCACCATCCAACTTAACAAACAAAACATTACTAATCCAGTTTTAGTTCCCTGCAAAGCCAGCCTTTATCCCATTCCCTTTCCTCTCCCCTTATAAACACCACCCTGAATTTGGTGTTTGTCATTCTATGTTTGTTTTTATATTTCTACAACATGTGTCTGTATCTATAAAAATGTTTTTTCTTTTTGAGGTGAAATTCATATAACATAAAATTAACCATTTTAAGGTGAATAAGTCAGTGGCATTGCATACTTTCACAATGTTGTGTAACCACCATCTCTGTCTAGTTCCAAAACATTTTCATCACCCCAAAAGGAAACCCCATACCCATTATGCAGCTACTTCCCATTTTCCCCTTCTCTCAGCTCCTAGCAACCATCAGTCTACTCTCTGTCTCTATGGATTTACCTATTCTAGGCATTTCATATAAATGGAATCATACAGTATGTGACGTTGTATGTCTGTCCTCTTTCACTTAGCATAATGTTTTTAAGGGTCATCCACAGTATAGCATGTCTCAGTACTTCATTCCTTTTTATGGCTGAATAATATTCCATCGTACAGATAGATCACATTTTGTTTATCCATCCATCTACTGATGAACATTTGGGTTGTTTTCCCCTTTTGGCTATCATGAATAGTGCTGCTATGAACATGCGTGGACAGTATATAATATTGTTTTGGATTTCTTTAAACTTTATATCATACTATGGCATGCTTTGTTTGCTCAACATTGTGTTATTTCCATGTTGATATAAGTAGCTCTTCATTCATTTTCACTGCTGTAGAGCATCCCATTGTATGAATTCAACAATTTATTTACCCATTCAATGTTTGAGGCTGTTTAGGTTATTTTCAGTTTTCCCTCTTACAAATAATGCTGCTGTAAACATTCTTGTATATAACTCCTTGGGCACATGTATGAGGTTTCTCTAGGGCATATACCTAAGAGTGGAATTGCTGGATCATAGGGAATGCACTTCTTCATGTGTCCTTCATGTTGCCAAATGTGTGCTGTCTTTTCATGAGTCTCCAAGGGGTTCTCAACACTAGCTATGTATTAGAATCACACTTTTAAAAAATATATAGGTACCTGGATAACTCCCCAGACCTATTGAATCAGAATTTTCAGGGATAAGCCTGGGGAGCTGCAATTTTGAAAGCTCCCTGGGTGATTATACTGCACAGCTAAGGTTGAGAACAGGTGGGACTAAGTCTTGGCCCACTCTGTCTTGGTTTCCAAGGATAACTCATAGAGGGCAGCCATTGGCTTAGACTTCTTAATATCATTTCCATATTAGGTGCCAGGCAGAGGGAAGAGACCAAATATATACATGCTGAATGAATAAACAAAGCATTTAAAATAGACTTAATTATTCAGGGCAATGGGACACAGGGAAAACAGATAAATGGGGGTGGAACCTACTATTTTAAATTATTAATTCCACTTTCTCCTCCTCTTCCCCCCACTGTAATAATTTAAATTCATATTCTAAAGAGGTATTAACAGCTAATGAACTGACCAAAAGACAGGAAACCAGAGGCAGAGCCATATCACCCATGAACAAGTAGAGTACAGGGTTAATAGGTCTGGCTCTGGGCTATAAGGTAAACCATGGAGGACCTCAGTTCTGCCATTGACTATCTGTGTAAACTTAGGCAAGTTCCTTCACCTCTCTGAGCCCATTCCCTCATCTACAAAAAGGTGACGATTACAGTAACTATCTCCTATCATTGTTGTGAGGATCAAAGGAGATGATGTATGTAGAGTACTGGGCACATGCAAAGCACTCAATAAACCGTAGCTGCTATTATCAATTATTTATAGACCAGGTGGGTGTTTCTGGAAAATGGGTGGCTGACCTGCTGGACACACTCTTAGATAGGTGCTGATGTTTTACTGAACCCCAGGACAAAGCTGGTGGACCAGCCTGGGGCTGGACTTTGGTATTTGAGAAGCTGTCCCATAAATTAGGATCTATATTCGGTGATATTAGAGGTTGGTGTTGGAGGCAGCAGTTTCCATGTAGTGGGTGCTCACTATGTGCCAGACACAGTGCTAAGGAGCTTGCATGCTGTCGACCTAAATAAAGAAGTAAACTGAGGCAAGCTCAAAACTGTAAAAAAGTTGAGTTTATTTGGAAATAGCAGAGGAATTGTAATTTGGGACAGGCAAACTGTAGCAAGCTGCAGGCAAGTCTGTTGAGGGTTTGGGATAGGATGCATTTATGGGCAGGGAATGTTAAAGGGGGAGAGCTCAGCTGGAGTCTGTTGAAATAAAAAACAAATGGAGATCTTGCCATTTGCGACAACATGGATAGATCTAGAGGGTCCACTTATGCTAAGTGAAATAAGTCAGGGAAAGACAATTCCCATATGATTTCACCTATATGTGGAATCTAAAAGACAAAACAAATGAACAAACAAAACAAAACAGAGACAGACTCACTCATAGATATGGGAAACAAACTGGTGGTTACCAGAGCAGGGAGGTGTTGGGGGGCAGGTGAAATAGGTAAAGAAGATTAAGAGGTACAAACTACCAGTTATAAAGCGAATGACTCATGGAGATGTAATGTATAGTATAGGGAATACGGTCAATGATATTGTAATAACTTGCTGTGGTGACAGATGGTAATGACTTATCGTGGTGAACATTTCATAATGTATATAGATATTGAATCACTATGATGTACACTTGAAACTAATAGGATATTGTATGTCAATTTTACTTTAATAAAATAAATTAAAAACAAAAGTGAAAATGGAGAATTCCCCAAGCAGAAAACCAGTCCAACCATACAAACAAAGCTCAATTCAGCTTATTTTGCAAGACCAACCCAACCTGGGTCATTTCTTGTTCATGCCTCTGGAAACTGTAAGCAAAATTTCCCAGCGTTGATATGAAGCCACCCCTGACCAACTCCTTTTCATTTAAGAAGATTCCAACATTATCAGTCTTCTGTAAATCAGCCATTTATGGGAAATCGGTCTCCCAGTCCTTAAGTTTTGTTTTCCTGAGAGCACATGTGTGAAATTTTCCATTTTTTATCCTCTAGTTCCATTTTAGATTGACATTCTTTCACAATGCATATCTCATTTCATCCTCACAACAACTCCATGAGGTCGGTATGACTATTCTTCCCATCTTACAGATAAGCAAAATAAGCTGCAGAGAAGGTGAGTCACTTGCCCAAAGTCACCCAGCAGAGCTAGAATTTGAGCGGAGGCGGCCTTCTGACCCTGCATCCCAAACCACCGCACTGTGTCTCTCTGGAGAAAATCACTGACACTTTTTTGTGTCTGCCATTTAGCTTTGCCTTGGTGAGTGACAGGCGGTACCAACGGAAAGAGCCTCTAATCAGTTCTGTGCACACCAAGGTGAAAGGAATAGCAGAGGTGAGAGAGGAGATCACAGACAGCGGAGTGAAGAAGGTGGTGCAGAGTGTCTTCGACACTGCGGATTACACCTTCCCCTTGCAGGTGAGCACCTGTCAGCATCCTCCCAGGACTCGCCCCTCGTCACTGTCACCAGGGCCTCGCCCCCTTCCCCTGGGACCTAGAGCCTCACTCCAGAAAAACATTGGCCCTATTTTAAAAGCTCCGTGAAAATCCCAACTGAGAAAACCTAAAAATTGCAAAATTGGGTCAGATCCAGCAGCTCAAAGGAGATGATTCTTTGCTTTATCAAGTCCTACAGGGTTTCTCAAAATAGCAGTGTGCCCTGGTGCATTTAAAGCACGATTTGATTCACTCACACTTGATTTATACGCAGCTTTTTAGAAGCAGGGCCATCAGGTCTGCCTAGATTCAGAAGGGCAAAGAACTTTCTGCCTGGAAAGGACCAGCCATTCTATATTGTTTGTGCGGCATTTTACCAACAAAAACATCTCTAGGAAAACACTCTTGGATAAGTTTTTGCACAAGGAAAGATATAGACGACAAAGAAGGGAAGGATGTGGATCACAGAGAAAGGGCATGTGACTGTCTAAATTGGCAAAAGGAGAAAATGAAAGTAGAATTGTGAAAGAGGAGAAATTGAGGTGGGACTGAGAACACCCAAGAACAGATGGGGGGTTGGAGGGACAAAAGGGCACACTTACAGTCTCTGGGAGCTGGAAAGCTTTGCAAAACCATAACACCCGAGCTGCTATCTATTTGTTTCTAACAGTGGGTCATTAAAAGCTCCAGCTATTTCCCAGGTGGTGGGATGCCCTCTTGCCCTTTAATTAAAGTCCTGGATAATCTGAACAGTGTTCTGATGCAGCCCACACCCCCACCTTCGCCTCCCCAGGTCTCTTGAGTTTCAATTTAACGGGATTTTACTGTGTCGAAAAAAATGAAAAGGCTGCTTTTGAGGCTGGAATGGAAAATGAATACTCAATCAGTTTAAATGTTCCTTTGCTCTCCCTCGGCTCAGCAGGGCGGCCGGTCCAGCTTTGGTACTGAGCCCTCGGCGTAGTCCGAGTTGCTCCAGGACCCTGATTTCTAGACTGAAGCTCAGAACAGTGGGAAGGTTCGCCCCCGGGCACTTAGCAAACTGGATTATTATGATTAAGTAGTTCTGTTCTCAAAGGCCTTGCATGTGCCTTCTCTCCTTCTTCTCTGCAGGGGAACTCCTTCTTTGTGATGACAAACTTTCTCAAGACAGAAGGCCAAGAGCGGGGGTTGTGTCCCGAGGTAAGGAGGGACCCAGAGTGGTTGGAGGGGTAATAAGAGCTCCCGGAGGAGGCACAGGTCAGAGGAAGATCACAAGCAGAGGCTATTTTCACACCGATGTCACGCTCCGGTTTCCCTACCCTGCTCCCTAGAAAACTGTCAGTCAAATAACGCATAAACCAAGTCATCTCGCTTCTCTTTTCCTTTTTCTGTCCTCAGCCCTGAGACCTGACTGACCTCGTTTTCTCAGGCCAGGAGAGAGGACTGGCTGGTGCCCCTTATCTCCACGTTTCCTGCGGAGCCTCTCTGCTCCGCTCAGTTCTGCAGTCACAGGGGCTGCCTGGAGCAGGCCCCCTGCTCACCACCCCACGGGCTCTCCCTGAAAGTGGTCCCTGGCTGTCCTGACATCCACTTTTTAGATTTTTATTTCTTTTTATTTTTTATTGAGATATAATTCACATACCATAAAATCCGCCACTTTACAGTGTACGATTCAGTGGTTTTTAGTATATTCACAATGTTGTGTAACCATCATCACCATCTAATTCCAGAACATTTTCATCACCCCGAAAAGAAACCCCATACCCATTGGCCATCACTTCTCTTTCCCCCCTTCCCTCAGCCGCTGGTGACCACTGATCTACTTTCTCTCTGGATTTGCCTATTCTGGACATTTCATATAAATGGAATCATGCAGTATGTGGCCTTTTGTGACTTACTTCTTTCACTTAGCATCGTGTTTTCATTCATGCTGTAGCATGGATCAGTACTTTATTCCTTTTTCTGTCCAAATAATATTCCATTGTATAAATGCACTGCATTTTATTTGTCCAGTCATCAGCTGATGGATATTTGGGGTTTCCACATTTTGGCGACTGCAAATAGTGCTGCTATGAAATCTGTGTACAGGTTTTTGTGTGGACATAGGCGTCCACTTTTCTGTATCTTAGGGACACACATTGCTTACTCCCCACTATCCTGTCCTTCTCCCTGCAGTATCCCACCCGCAGGACGCTCTGTTCCTCTGACAGGGGTTGTAAAAAGGGATGGATGGACCCACAGAGCAAAGGTACATTCTGTTTCTTTTCTGGAATCCTGGGGGTGGATGATGTGGCATCTTGGTGACATTTGCAATGCCCTAAAGTTCAGATCTTTAGCTCTGGCTCTCAGCTGCCTACTTCTACCATCACCAGGCCACGAGAGAGCCTGTGTCTCCCCTGGGCCTTGGCTCTATCCCCAGAGGACCAGCTGCCATGAATATGACTCTAATTCCTCTGTGAGAGCTGCTCCCGAAAACCTCGAAGAATTAGCACCTACAGCGTTCTAATTGATAGAAAAATTGAATGGTAATAGAAAATCAAATTGATAAAAAATACTCTTTTGAGTATTCTAAATTTTCCATCTTGAATTTTCCCAAAGGTTGAGGAGCATGAATTGTACCCCCAGGGCACCTGGGTGCAATACCCATATTAACCTGCAGAATTTCCATATCTCTTGTTTTAACTTGAAGAGACACATGACAATAAAAAAAATCACCACGAAAAAGAAAAAACCATCAGTGGTTACAACACACACGTACACAAAAAGTCACATGAATGTTACATTCTGTTCCATAACACTGTGTGTGTCTGAGCTGGTATAGAGATCATTTTAACATTACTTACTATTTCATTTTCTCCTGGGAAACCTGTTGGTGATACTGATGCTCCAGGAAGATGTGCCATGTTTATTCGGTGGCTTTGCACCTCCCTGGTACATGCTGTATACCCCTAGAAGGACTCAGATACCCATTTAGATGCCAAGTTCTAGTCCATTTGTACCAGCGAGAGAACACACCTTGCTCATCTCCCCTCTCAGTCATCTTTTCTTGCAAAGAAACCCAAAGAGCCAACAGCATCCATGGTCTTTCTGTGTTCTCTCTGATGCTTTTTTTAAAAAAGCTTACTGTTTGATGTGTTGTTTGCTTGGTTTGCCTTATGTAAGTTTGTGGTTGCTGATGTGGAAACTGACATTGCTTGGGTTGAAAAGCTAGTCTCTTGCTTGGATGGAATTAATGATGTGCCTCCTGGAGAGTTTCCTCCCCACAGTTCTTTCACACATCAAGGTGCTTCTATGACCCCTTGACCCTCACAGGAATCCAGACCGGAAGGTGTGTGGTGTATAAAGGGAACCAGAAGACTTGTGAAGTCTCCGCCTGGTGTCCCATTGAGGCAGTGGAAGAGGCCCCTCGGTGAGTTGCAGGGTGGGGACAGACACGGTGGCCCTCAGCAGTGAGCAGACGAGGCCTTGCCAGGCGTTGCTGTGGCTTCCCGTCTCAGCAAAGTCCTGGGTCCTACCAGCTTGGTGACCCCCCTGCCAGCCACACTAGTGGTGGTCTCTGGGAGGGCCAGGGTAATTGTTAAAATATTAAAGTAATTCTGTACCAGCTGGTAAATAGCTATCACCCCAAGCACTCTTGGGTGCCCCTGCCCCCCTGGCTGTCCCAGCACCTTCCAGGGCACCTCCAGTGCTACAGTAGGGTCCATTCTGACTGGTCAATGTCCATGCTGAGTGATTAAGAATGAGAAGGTGGGAGGAAGGAAAGGAAAAAGGAAGGAAGGGGAAGGGCAGAGAAAGAAAAGGAAGGGAAAGGAGGGAGGGAGGGAAGGGAAGTTTTCTTAAATGGTCACAGTGACATACAGATTTGGTGGTCCCCCGTATTGATTCTTCTCAAGGTCAGGCCCAGAAGGCAGAAAGTGATGTTAAATCTTGGAGACCAGGGGCCGCCCGGGGGCGCAGCGGTTAAGTTCGCGCTTGGCAGCCCGGGGTTCGGGGGTTCGGATCCTGGGCGCCTGCCGACGCACTGCTTGTCAGCCCTGCCGTGGCGGCGTCCCATATAGAGGAAGACGGGCACGGATGTTAGCCCAGGGCCAGTCTTCCTCAGCAAAAAGAGGAGGATCAGCAGTGAATGTTAGCTCAGGGCTGGTCTTCCTCGCAAAAAAAAAAAATCTTGGAGACCACAGGGACTGATTGCATTTCTGCAGAGAACAGAGAGACCTAGATTCAAATCCTGGCTCTAACACATCCTTGCTGTGTGATCTTGGGCAAGTGGCTTAATCTCTCTGAGTTTCAGTTTTCTCATCTGTAAAATGAGGATAGTAATTGCACCTACCACACCGGGCTGTTGTGAGAATTAAATGAAATGATACTTATACAGTGATTGCAAAGTGAGCCCCGTGCCTGGCTTATAGTAAATGCTCAGTAACACACATATATGCACACACAGACACACACACAGAGACACACTGACAGATACATGCACACACAGACATACAAATGATCGGCCCCTAGAAGTGTGGTAGTTCTAGACCAGCACTGTCCAGTGGAACTTTCTGCAATGATGGGAATGTTTTGTACCTGTATTGTCCAATACAGTAGCCACCTGCCACGTGATTGAGCACTTGAAATGTGGCTACTGCAATTGAGCAACTGAATTTTTAATTTACTTTAAATTTAAATAGCCACACATGCCTAGGGGATACTACCCTGGAGAGTACAGCTCTAGATGAATGTGACTCTGGACCACACCATCAGCATCTCTGGTGCAAAGAGAAGACTGCCCGAAGCTGCCTTGTACAAGGTTCAGGCAAAGGTTTCCCATGTCAGGGCGGGAAGCACTAGGCAGTGTCACCCTGTCTGGCCCTCAATCATTAATGGCACCGCCCAGGTTTGTTTCTAGGTCAGGGAAGTTTCTTTGTTGCAGAAGGAAGTGCCCAGTCAGCCTACACTCAAATAGTGCCTGTTTCAAGGCAAGGGGCCTCTTGATTGCCTGTGGTTTTCAGTCCAGGCTCTGTCACCAACTTATTCATCAGATAAATACTGTGCATCTCCTTTGTGCCGGTCATGACCTTGGGCAAGCAACTCCCAGAACTTCAGTTTATGTTATATGAAGGGATTTAATCATTCATTCAACACATTCATTACCACGTAGTAGGTGTTAGATAGTTATTTCACATGTAACTATGCACAAGATACTGTGCTAAATTTTGTGTGAAATACAAGACCCAGATATGCAGCAGATCCCAAGCCTCTTGCAATCTAAGAGATAAGACACGTGCACTGAGATCTGTAATTCCAGGTGGAAAGTTATAAGTGTCATCAGAGAGGAATAAAGGGGACCATGTAGTCCTCTGAGTGTTTCCCAAGAAGTATGAGATTTAGAATGTTCTAAAGGCAAAGCGTCCTGCACGTAACAGGTATTTGTTGTAAATAAGATTTTTTTTCTCACAGCATAACTATTTATTTAGGTCTTCTTTAATTTCTCTTGGCAGTACTTTATAGTTTTTAATGTATAGGTCTAGCACATCTTTTGTCAGATTTATCCGAGTTTTTCATATTTAAAAAAATTATTTTATTGAGGTCATATTGGTTTATAACATTGTGTAATTTGAGGTGTACATTACTATTTATCAGTTTCTGTAGAGACCGCATCATGCTCACCACCAAGAGTCTAGTTTTTATCTGTCATCACACGCATGTGCTGCTTTACCCCTTTCGCCCACTCTCCGACCCCCTTCCCCTCTGGTAACCACTAATCTGTTCTCTTTATTCGTGGGTTTGTTTATATTCCACATGTGAGTGAAATCATACAGTGTCTGTCTTTGTCTGGCTTATTTCACTTAACATAATACCCTCAAGGTCCATCCATGTTGTTGCAAATGGGACAATTTTGTCTTTTTTTATGGCTGAGTAGTATTCTGTTGTAGATATATACCACATCTTCTTTATCCATTCACCAGTTGATGGGCACTTGGTTTGCTTCCACATGTTGGCTATTGTGAATAATGCTGCAATGGACAGAGAGGTGCATAGATCTCTTTGTATTGTTGATTTCATGTTCTTTGGATAAAAATTCAACAATGGGATAGCTGGATCGTATGGTATTTCTATTTTTTAATTTTTTGAGAAATCTCCATACCATTTTCCATAGTGGCTGCACCAGTTTGCATTCCCACCAGTAGTGTATGAGGGTTCCTTTTTCTCCACATCCTCTCCAACATTTGTTATTTTTTGTTTTGGTGATTATAGCGATTCTAACGGTATAAGGTGATATCTTAGTTTAGTTTTGATTTGCATTTCCCTGATGATTAGTGATGTTGAGCATCTTTTCATGTGCCTATTGGCCATCTATATGTCTTCTTTGGAAAAATGTCTGTTCATATTCTCTGCCCATTTTTTGATCGGGTTGTTTGTTTTTTGTTGTTATGTGAGTTCTTTGTATTTTTTGGAGATTAACCCCTTGTCAGATATATGATTTGCAAATATGTTCTCCCAGTTGGTGGGTTGTCTTTTTGTTTTGTTCCTGGTTTCCTTTGCTTTGCAGAAGCTCTTCAGTCTGATGAAGTCCCACTTGTTTATTTTTTCTTTTGTTTCCCTTGCCCCAGTAGCCATACTATTCAAAAAGATCCTTCTAAGACTGATGTCAAAGAGTGTATTCCCTATATATTCTTCTAGGAGTTTTATGGTAAGACATATGGTTTATGTCTTACCTTCAAGTCTTTCATCCACTTTATCCATCCATTTCAACTGTTAACATAGTTAATTTCTGTGTATGGCATAAAATATTGGTCTACTTTCATTCTTTTCCATGTGGCTGTCCAGGTTTCCCAACATCATTTATTGAAGAGACTTTCCTGTCTCCATTGTATGTTCTTGGTTCCTTTGTCGAAGATTAGCTGTCCGTAGATGTGTGGTTTTATTTCTAGGCTTTTAATTCTGTTCCATCGATCTGTGTGTCTGTTTTTGTGCCAGTACCATGCCGTTTTGATTACTATAGCTTTGTAGTATATTTTGAAGTCAGGGATTGTGATGCCTCCAGCTTTGTTCTTTTCTCTCAGGATTGCTTTCGCTGTTTGGGGTCTTTTGTTGTTCCATATAAATTTTAGGATTCTTTGTTCTATTTCCATGAAGAATGCCATTGGGATTCTGATTGGGATTGCATTGAATCTATAGATTGCTTTAGATAATATGGACATTTTAACCATGTTTATTCTTCCGATCCATGAGCATGGAATATCTTTTCACTTATTTATATCTTCTTCGATTTCTTTCAATAATGTCTTATAGTTTTCATTATATGGATCTTTCACCTCCTTGGTTGAGTTTATTCCTAGATATTTTATTCGTTTTGTTGTGATTGTAAATGGGACTGTATTCTTGACTTCTCTTTCTGCTGATTCGTTATTAGTGTATAGAAATGCAACTGATTTTTGTAAGTTGATTTTGTACCCTGGAACTTTGCTGTAGTTGTTGATTATTTTATTTCTAATAGTTTTCTGGTAGATCTTTAGGGTTTTCTATATATATAGAATCATGTCATCTGCAAACAGCAAAAGTTTTACTTCTTCCTTTCCAATTTGGATAGCTTTTATTTCTTTTTCTTGCCTAATTGCTCTGGCAAAACCTCCAGCACTATTTAGAATAGGAGTGGTGAGAGTGGGCATCTTTGTCTTGTTCCTGTTCTCAGAAGGATGGCTTTCATTTTTTCACTGTTAAGTATGATGTTGGCTGTGGGTTCGTCATATATGGCCTTTATTATGTTGAGGTACTTTCCTCCTATACCTATTTTATTGAGAGTTTTTATCATAAATGGATGTTGGATCTTGTCAAATGCTTTCTCTGCATCTATTGAGATGATCATGTGATTTTTATTCCTCATTTTGTTAATGTGGTGTATCACATTGATTGATTTGCAGATGTTGAATCATCCCTGCATCCCTGGTATAAATCCCACTTGATCATGGCGTATGATCCTTTTCATGTATTGCTGTATTCGATTTGCTAATATTTTGTTGAGGATTTTTGTATCTATGTTCATCAGCAATATTGGCCTGTAGTTTTCCTTCTTTGTGTTGTTCTTGTCTGGTTTTGGTATCAAGGTAATGTTGGCCTTATAGAATGAGTTAGGAAGCATTCTGTCTTCTTCAATTTTTTGGAATAGTTTGAGAAGGATGGGTATTAAATCTTCTTTGAATGTTTGGTAAAATTCTCCAGAGAAGCCATCTGGTCCTGGATTTTTGTTTTTTGGGAGGTTTTTGATTACTGTTTCAATCTCTTTACTTGTGATTGATCTATTCAGATTCTCTATTTCTTCTTGATTCACTTTTGGGAGGTTGTATGAGTCTAAGACCTCTAAGTTGTCCAATTTGTTGACATGTAGTTTTTCATAGTATTCTCTTACAATCCTTTATATTTCTGTAGTATCAGTTGTAATCTCTCCTTTTTCATTTCTCGTTTTATTTGTTTGAGTCTTCTCTCTTTTTTTCTCAGTGAGTCTGGCTAAGGGTCTGTCAATTTTATCTTCTCAAAGAATCAGCTCTTAGTTTCACTGATCCTTTCTATTTTTTTTTTTTTTTAGTCTCTATTTCATTTATTTCTGCTCTAATTTTTATTATTTCCCTCCTTTTGCTGACTTAGGGCTTTGTTTCTTCTTTTTCTAGTTCTGTTAGGTGTAGTTTAAGATTACTTACTTGAGATTTTTCTTCTTTGTTGAGGTGGGCCTGTATTGCTATGAATCTCCTGTTTAGCAACACTTTTGCCGCATCTCATTAGAGTTGGTATGTTGTGTTTTCGTTTTCATTTGTCTCCAAGTATTTTTTTTTTTTTTTTGTGGGGAAGACCAGCCCTGAGCTAACATCTGTTGCCAATCCTCCCCTTTTTGCTGAGGAAGACTGGCCCTGGGCTAACACCCGTGCCCATCTTCCTCCATTTTTTTATATGGGATGCCGCCATGGCATGGCTGACAGGCAGTGCGTCGGCGGGCGCTCGGGATCCGAACTCGTGAACCCTGGGCTGCCAAGCGCGGACTAAACCGCTGCGCCACCGGGCGGCCCCTCCAAGTATTTTTTTGATTTCTCCTCTGATTTCTTCCTTGATCCAATGTTTGTTCAGTAGCATGTTGTTTAGTCTCCACATATTTGTGACTTTCCCAGCCTTTTTCTTGTAGTTGACTTCCAGTTTTATAGCATTGTGCTTGGAAAAGATGCTTGATATGATTTCAATCTTCTTAAATTTATTGAGGTTTGCTTTGTTTCCCAACATATGGTCTATCTTTGAGAATCTTCCATGTGCACTTGAGAAGAATGTGTATTCTGTTGTTTTGGATGGAATGTTCTATATATATCTAGTAAGTCTATCTGGTCTAGTGTTCATTTAAGGCCACTGTTTTCTTGTTGACTTTCTGTCTGGATGATCCATCCATTGATGTAAGTGGGGTGTTGAGGCCCCCTACTATATTGTGTTGCTGCCAATTTCTCCCTTTAGATCTGTTAATAGTTGCTTTATATACTTTGGTGCTCCTGTGTTAGGTGCATATATATTCATAAATGTTATGTCCTTTTGGTGGAATGTCCCTTTTATCATTATATACTGCCCCTCTTTGTCTTTCATTGTCTTTTTTATCTTGAAGTCTGCTTTGTCTGATATAAGTATGGCAACACCTGCTTTCTTTTGTTAGCCATTTGCTTGGAGTATCGTCTTCCATCCCTTCACTCTGAGCTTATATTTGCCTTTAGACTTGAGATGTGTTTCCTGGAGGCAGCATATTGTTGGGTCTGGTTTTTTAATCCATCCAGCCACGCTGTCTTTCAATTGGAGAATTCAATCCATTTACATTTAGAGTGATTATTGATACATGAGGGCTTAATACTGCCATTTTATCTCTTGTTTTCTGGTTGTTCTATATTTCCATTGTTTCTTTTCCCTTGTATTTCTGATGGCCATTTCAGTTTGGTGGTTTTCTGTGACAGTTTTCTCACTATTTATGATTTGTGGCTCCGCTCTGATTTTTTGTTTAGTGGTTACCGTGAGTTTTGTGTAAAAGATCTCATAGATGAGACAGTCCATTTTCTGATAGCCTCTTATCTCCATTAGCCTAAGCAGGTTCCATCCCTTTTCTCTTCCCCTTCTGAGTTCTTATTGTCACAAATTGTTCTTTTCTCTATTGTGAGTTTGTGACTAAATTGAAGTGTTTATAGTTATTTTTGATACTTTCCTTCCCTTGTCTTTTGCGTTATAATTAAGTATTTACTAACCTATTCTGACATACAGCTGCAATTTTCTGGTTCCATCTGTCTACCTCATTGCTCAAGGCATTGTAAATCTTTGCTTTTTAGTTTCAGATGGGAGGACTCCTTTCAACATTTCTTGCAAGGCAGGCCTAGTGGTGATGAACTCCCTCAGCTTTTGTTTATCTGAGAAAGCTTTTATGTCTCTAACATATCTGAAGGATAGTTTCTCTGGATCGAGTATTCTTGGCTGAAACTCTTTGTGTTTCAATATTTTGAATATATCATTCCACTCTCTCCTAGCCTGTAAGATTTCTGCTGAGAAATTCACTGAAAGCCTGATAAGCGTTCCTTTGTAAGTTTAAATTAGATTTTTTTTTAATGCAAGTGACAGAAATACAACTTAAACTAGCTTCAGAAAAAAAAGGAATGTTGCTTTTGGCTTGTGTTTTTGACTCCTGTAAATGAGGAGTCCAGAAGCACTGGCTTCAGGCAAGGCTTGATCCAGTCTTCAAATAATGTCATTAACATTCCCTCTCTCTCTTAGAGGGATAAACACCACATGATTTCATTCATAAGTGGAATATAAACAAACACATGGACAGAGAGAACTGGTTGGTGGTTACCAAGGGGAAGGAGGGTGGGGGGTGGGCACAAGGGGTGAAGGGATGCATCCATATGATGACAGACAAATAATAATGTACAACTAAAACCCCACAATGTTATAAACTATTAAGACATCAATAAAAATGAAAAAAAAAAAAGATTCCCTCTCTCTCTTATTCCTCCTCCACCAGTTATTCTTTCTTCTATTTTGGCTCTTCTCACACTGGTCCAGGGAACTCCAGGTTTACACTGTCCTTACTACTAACAAGCCTAGAGAAAATGGGTTTTTCTTTCCCAATAGTTCCTATAAAAGTCCTGGAATTTCTCATAGTCATGTGACAATCTACAAACCAATCACTGTGGCCAAGAGGATTGGATTACACTGTTTGGCCAACTCTGGGTCACTTGCCCACCCTGGAAGCTTTAGGGATGGGCAGGAGATGGACTCATCTCCACCCAACCCTCTGGACTGAAAGAGACCTGGAAGAGACCTGGCTTCCCCAAAGAGAGAAAATTGAGGGGCTACTTCCAGAGGGCGAATGGCTGCTGGACAGGCAAAAATTACACTGTTCACCATAGCTATATCCCAAATAGACCCAAAGCTGGGCTCTGGAAGTCCTGGAATAAAAAGCAAATCATTCTTGGTGCCCCCTTCCAAATACCCTCCATCCTTTCCCAGTGCTACTCTCAGTATATACCTATCACCTACTCAGGCATGCCAGGCAACAGGGTAGCAGCTGTATCTTTTTATCCACAGCCAGTTCTCTCCATCTTTAACAGATTGTCAACTGCATAAGGACAAAAACTTTGACTGTCTTGTCCATTACTATATATCCCCAGTGCCCAGCCCCATCCCCAGTACAATAAATATTTATTAAATGAATGGATAGATGGATGGTGAGTGGACATTCCTGCAGTCTAGAATTTGTGCTCCTCTAACTTATGGAGAATTTTATGCTACTCAGAGCCTCTAGAGAATGACTGATAGAGTCAACTATATGTGTGTGGCCCTGTGCTAAAGGCTGGGGATGCCAAAATAGGAAAATTATTGTCCCAGTCCTGAAGGAATGCCAAGCCTATCAGGAAAAATACAAACGGGGTGTGCTAGAGCTGGCTTGTACCAGCTCTGAGCCAGTTATGCTCATCCCTTCACAACTCCACGTTCCGTGATGTCCCATTAGTAGCTTGAAATCAGCCATGGTGGGATTATTTATAACACAACAATCAGTAAATGCTACATTATCAGAGCTTTTTTTTTTCCTGGAGAGCTGGTTGTTACATATTTACCAGCACACCACTGCACTCACCTAAACACATAAACATATAATTACATCAGAGAAGTGTTATAGTAAATGCTATAAATGCTAAAAAAAAAAGTGTTACAGTAAAAGAAAGGAGGAATTATTCCTGGAGAAGCTGGAAAATTTTAGGTGGTTTGGCTCACTAGATTGCATTTCTCTTCACTCATTGCCATGACCCAAGCAAGAAACCAGAAGCCTCTGGTCCCACTGGCCCACTGCCTTCTCTCTTAGGCCTGCGCTCTTGACCAGTGCTGGAAACTTCACCGTGCTCATCAAGAATAACATCGACTTCCCTGGCCACAATTACACCACGTGAGTGCCTACAATGTCTGGCCGTATTAGTTATCTACTGCTGTTTAACAAATTAGCCAAAAACTTAGAAGCTTAAAACAACAAACATTTATTATCTCACAGTTTCTGTGGATCAAGAATCTGAGAATGACTTCATTGGGTGGTTCTGGCTCAGGGTCTCTCAGGTTGCACTCAAGCTGTCCACCGGGGCTGCAGTCGTCTCTGGGCTTGCCTGGGCCTGGAGGATCCTATTCTGAGCTCACTCACGTGGTTGTCCACAGGAGAGCTCAGTTCCCTACCAGGGGGCCTCTCCCTAGGACTGCTTGAATGTCCTTAGGATATGACGACTGGCTTCCCCCAGAGAAAATGATCCAAGAGAGACAGAGAACAACGAAACAAGATAGTAACTAAGATGGAAGCCACAGTCTCTTACCACCTAATCTGGGAGTGACACACCACCACTTCTGCCATGTGCTATTGGTCACAAAGACCAACACTGGTACAACGTGGGAGGGGACTACACAAGAGTGTGAATCCCAGGTGGCAGGGATCATTGGTGGACCTCATGGAGCCCAGCTGCCACACTGGCTCACACCTGTGAAAGAGATGGATCCCAGTTTTCAATAGTGATGTTTGTTTGCTTTTCATTATGTGCAGGAGAAATGTCTTGCCAAGTTTAAACATCACTTGTACCTTTCACAAGACTCAGAATCCACAGTGTCCCATTTTCCGACTAGGAGATATCTTCCGAGAAACAGGAGATAATTTTGCAGATGTGGCAATTCAGGTTGGTGGTGCCTTTGTACCGTGAGGTGGGAGGTGTTTGTCTTGGGAGATGGAAGATGTCAAATGGCCAAGAGGCTGGACTACCGGGTGTTAATAATGTGGCTCCCGTTATTGAGCATTTAGTAAATCTATGCACAGTGCCAAGGACTTTCCCTGCATTACTTCATCTAATCCTACAATCACCCTATGAGTAACAAACTTGATGTATTAGTTTCCTGTGGCTGCTGTAACAAATTACCACAAACTTGGTGGCTTAAAACAACACACATTTTTTTACATTTCTGGAGGTCAGAAGTTCAAAACCAGTTTCACTAGGCCAAATCAAGATATCAGCAGGTATATGCCTTAAACTTATACAGTGATGTATGTCAATTATTTTTTAATAAAACTGTGGGGGGAAATAAAAAATTAAAAATAAATAAATCTCAGCAAAACATCCATAAATCCCAACCTATAATATTAAAACATGTTAATAAAATACAAAAAAAAAAAAAGATATTAGCAGAGCCATGCTCCCTCCAGAGGCTCTGGGGGAAAATCCATTTCCTTGCCTCTTCTACCTTCTAGAGCTTCATTCCTTCCATTTCTTGGCTCATAGCCCCTTCTTCCAGCTTTGAAGCCAGCAGCACAGCATCTTGCTTCAGCAGTCGCATTGACTTCTTATTCTGCATCAAATCTCCCTCTGCCTGCCTCTTATAAAGAGGGAGCATCTGGGCCCACCTGAATAATCCAGGATAATCTCTCCATCTCAAGATCCTTACTTTAATCATATCTGCAAAGTTTCTTTTGCCATATAAGGTAAGATATTCAGAGGTTCCAGGGAGTAGGACCCAGGATTAGGAATAACTTTTGGGGGCCATTAGACTTCAGACTACCATGCTTGGATTAGTTGGGATTCTTCTAGTTGCGAGTCATAGAAATGCAACTCAAATGAGTAAGCAAAAAAACAAATAAAAAAGTAATTTTGGGAGGCCAGCCCAGTGGCATAGTGGTTAAGTTCGGTGCACTTTGCTTCAGTGACCCAGGGTTCATGGGTTCGGATCCCAGGTGCAGACCTACACCATTCATCAAGCCATGCTGTGGCCGCATCCCATGTACAAAACAGAGGAAGATTAGCACAGATGTTAGCTCAGGGGCAACCTTCTTCAAGCAAAAAGGAGGAGGATTGGCAACAGATGTTAGCTCAGGGCCAATCTTCCACAGCAAAAAAAAAAAAAAGTAATTTTGGGGGCAAATAACAAAACCCAAATTCAACTGGCTTAACCAAAAAAGGAACCATATTAGCTTGTATAAAATGACCAGGGGGAATGGACCTTCTAGTACACCCAAGGCATCTTCTTAGCTTGAGTCCTTTCTCTTGGTGTTCCCTCTGCCTGGAACAGTCTTGCCTCAGACACAGCATCAGTTATCTCCCTCACCTACTTCAAACATTTGCTCCAATATAAGCTCAATGAAGCTTTCCCTTACCACTACATTTAAAATTACAATTTCCATCCCTATCCCAGCATGTCCTATGGTCATTCCCAGGTTTATTTTCATTCTTGGCACCTAGCATTATCTGACACACTATATATTTTACATGTCCATTTGTTTGTTGTCTGTCTTCCCTGACTAGAATGTAAATTCCACGAGGGCAGGGATCTTTGGCTTTTTCTGGTTAATTTTTGTGTAATGCTCAATGCATAATGGACATTCAGTAAATATTTGCTGACTGAATGAAGCGTGTGATAGCTTTAGGCATAGCTGCATCCAGGAATTCAAATGATGTCTTCAGAAATCTCACTCTTGGTTGTTTCTTTAATGATTACATCATTCTCAGGGAGATTCTCCACACATTGAGGCAAAGCCACCAAAGCTCTAGAACTGTGCTGTCCAATATGGTAGCCACTAGTCACTTGCAGCTACTTGAACTTAAATTAATTAAAATTAAATGAAATAAAAAATTTATTTCTTTGGTCATACCAGCCATATTTCAAGTGTTCAATAGCCACATGTGGCAGTGGCTACTGTATTGTGCAGCATGACTATAAAGTATTTTCATTATCGCAGAAAATTATATTGGACAATGCTGCTCTGGAATTTCACACTCTATAGCTAGTGGTCCCAACCAATAGAGGATCTCTTTTCCTATGGTTCTGGCAAAAAGTCTCAGGGAGGGATCTGATTGGTCTACCTTGGGCCACATACCTATCCCTGAACCAATTACCAGGTCCAGAGGGATGCACTGTCCTGATTGGTCAGGCCTGGATCATGTACCCACTTCTGGAGCTGGGAGAAGAGAGAGCCCCATTCAAAGCACTGAGAGCTGGGAGAGGTGTTCCCCCTGCAAAATTCCAGGTGCTTTTACCAGAAGGAGAATTGGATGCTGAGTGACAAAAACATTAGATATTCACTATAGTATGTAGAGTGCTTGGCTTAATGCCTGACAATAAATGGCAGTTGTGATTATTCTGTATTATTTCCTCTTTCTTCAAGTCAGAGCCTGCTTGTTAGTCAACTCTGTATCCCCCACATCTAGCATACTGTCTTAAAATGCCATATTTCATTGATTCAAAGATATACTATTTTTTTCACATTTTAATAGTTTTGAAATCAGGAAGTGCTTTCAATTGATAGAGTCTCACAGTTTAATTGACAGCATTTTTTTTCTTAGAGGAACATAAAAAAATGTGTCACAAGCATTGGTGTCTAAGATTCAATGAAATGTGATAGTCAGTGCTCAAAAATTGTTTGTAGAAAGAAAGAAGTACCAACTACAGGTAAGAGATTAAGAGATTCCTTAGAAATTTGGAAGACAGAAAGGTCACCTTGAATTGAGGAGGATAGGAGTGGCTGAGTGGATGAGGAAAGATGTAAACTGGGTCTTGAAGGATGAGGGGAATTTAGCTAGAGAGGTGGATGGGAGAAACATTTTACTGGGGGAAAGGGCAAGGGCCAAGATTTAAAAGTTCAAAGTACCCAGCAATACCACTCTTAAGTATATACCCAGGAGAAGTGACAACATATGTCCACACAAAAACTCACACATAAATGTTCATAGCAGCATTATTCATAATAGCCCAAAGGTGGAAACAACCCAAATGCCCATCAAAGGATAAATGGATAAACAAAATGTGGTATATCCATACAATGGAATATTCGTCTACTACAAAAAGGACTGAAGTACTGATACATGCTACAGTGTGGATGCAGTTTAAAAACATTATGCTGAGCCAGCCCTGATGGCCTAGTGGTTAAAGTTTGGTGCACTCTGCTTCGGTGGCCCAGGTTCGGTTCCCGGGCGTAGAACCATGCTACTCATCTGTCAGTAGCCATGCTGTGGCAGTGTCTCACACAGAAGAACTAGAAAGACTTACAACTAAACTATACAACTATGTACTGGGGCTATGGGGAGAAAAAACAAGGAAAAAGATAAAATTAATCTTAAAAATTAAAGAAAATAAAAACATTATGCCAAGCAAAAGAAGTCAGACACAAAAGATCACATATTATATGATTTTATTCATATGAAAGTTCAAAATAAGGAACTCTATAGAGACAAAAAGTAGATTAGTGGTTGCTTAGGGCTGAGAGGGGTTACAGGGGTGATAACTAAAGTTTATAGGGTTTCTTTGGGAGGTAATGAAAATGTAAAATTGTGGTGACGGTTGCACATATATGTGAATATACTGAAAACTGTTGTATTGTACACTTTAAGTGAGCAAATTGTATGTGAACTATATTTCAATAAAGCTGTTAAAATAAAAAAGAAATGCCAAGTGCCAAGTGTTTTTAGGAAAAAGTGTAGACAGTTTGGAATAAGAGCTTTCTCTAGGGTAGTATTGGGAGGTAAAGCGGAGAAGACATGCGATGGAGCGCCCCAAATTGTAGTCTAACAAGTTTCAACTTAATCTTTAATGAGGAGGGTATTTAAGGTGTTTGATTATGGGAATGGTTTGTTGAAAGTTATATTTTAGGAGAATAAATCTAACAACGGTGTGTCCTGACGGGAGGAGCAGGGAGATGCATTTGCAGCTGCCAGAGTAATACTTGTGTGAGTTAGATAGGGTTGCGCTTATGGCTCTGAAACCTTTAATAGGCCTTTTTCCCCTGAAAAGAAAACCTTTCCTTCAGTGATTATCACCATGCAGGGAGATGTCTGGGGGCTGCGTAATCCACATCCAGCAGGACTTAGAGACTGTCTCTCATTGTCTTCCCCAGGGAGGAATCATGGGCATTGAGATCTACTGGGATTGCACCCTGGACAGTTGGTTCCATCGCTGCCGTCCAAAGTACAGTTTCCGTCGCCTTGACGACAAGACCACCAGTGAGTCCTCGTACCCTGGCTACAACTTCAGGTAACAGCATGCCAAGTCAGACTGGCCACTCTTGGCTCCCCAGGTACCTTCCCGCCTGGCTCAATTGCATCTCCAGCAGCCAGTAAGACTAGTTTTGGTTCCCAAGGCAACAAGATGAATGTGAAAGACTTTCTCTAAGAGCTAGGTGGTGACTGGATTTGTGTATGAATTTTTTTTCTTTTTAATTATTAAAGAGATGCACATTCTTTGTAAAACAAAAAAATGAAACTCAGGAAACAGAGAAAAACATAGAGAAGAGGATAAAAATCATCCATAATTCCTCTATTCTGAGATAATTGAGGATAACCCTCTGGTGAATTTTCCTTTGTCTAACCAATTCTTTCATGAGGTTTATATGCGATCCTAGCACATAATTTGATATATATAATTTGGTATTCTGTGGGGTTTTTTTCATACCCTGGTCACTCAAAATTTTTTGTGACCATCATATTAATGAGCCCATTGTGTGAATAAGGAAAACAATAGCTACAGATTAGGGAGGGTCTTCTGTATACCAGGCACTCTACGTCGTCATCTCTACACCTCGCAACAACCCTGGAAGGAAGGTATTAGTGTTCTAGGGTAGAGCTGAGAAAGGTGAAATGATTTGCCCAAGAAGCTCTATAATCCTAACCTAGGTCACTCTAACCCCAAAACTCATACCCTTTCCCTTCCATCTCATGATTTTCTCAACCATTCCTCCATTCTTGGACATTTGAGGTGTTTCCAGTTTTTCTATCATAAATAACTCTGTTGTGTACATCTCTTTACATAAATCTTTGTTGGAATTCCAGATTATTTCCTTAGGATAAATTTCTAGAAGTTTAATTATTGGATCAAAGGTTATGATCATTTTACTATATGCTTTCAGGTTTAAAAGAAAATTTCTATGGCTATAGTTTTCATTTCTCGGATTTACATTTAGTTCTTTTTCAAAGCCATCTATAGTTGTTTCAGTGAGTTCCATTCTTACCTTATGGATCCTACTTCTTCTGTCCATATATATATACAAGCTACAAGTGGAAGTATAACCCCTTTCACACTGACCTATTATCTGTAGTGACTTGGATGGGATTTCTCCTTGTGGGGCTTTGGAATATTGGTTAGTGGGCTTCAGCAGGCATGATCTTGTGCAAAGTTTTGTGTGTGCCATGGAATATGGAGACATTCCTCTGGGGTGATTATGTAATTTTATAGCCTGCTGGGACTGTATGACATCTATCAATTATGAACCAGTTTTTCATTTAATTTCTGGGTGCTGGATTATTTCCTTCTGCTACAACTATCCCATCCCTGCTCCCTTGCTATAGAGGGCTTCTGCAGCCTCAGCTCCCTTCCCCAGAAGTATAAGACTCTAGCTCCTCAGATACAGATCCTGTTTGGGTACTCCTAGGGGTCATGTGGCTTCAGTCACCACTCGCCACTCATCTCCAGCACCTAGAAAATGCCCTTCCTTGTTTTGAACTCAGTAATGTATTGATATGACTTAAAAATATATATTTTATCTTGTATTTCTAGGTGTATGGGGTGGGAGGTGGTAGTGGAGGTGGAGGGGCTCCCTGTATGAACTCAGGCTGCCATTTTCATTGAAAGTCCTTTTAGTAAGAACACCTTAAAGACTGCTGATCCCTTGGGCCACACTGCTTCCTCACTGCAGTCTTGTCTTACTTTTAAAGTTCTTTGTACTGCATCGTGTATGCTTCTGGATTCTGGACTTCAATCCTATAAATTTACTAGAATCCTGGTTCATTCTCACTCTTAAGCAGGCTGGTGCTGGTTTGGTGCTGATCTACTCTTGTTCTGATCCTCTGCATAGTCCACTCCTCTGCTCCTGACTTTTGCCCACTGGTGATCCTGTGCCATCCTCATCTAGTTTCTGCATTATCTCCTCTGTCAGGATCATTTTTTCAGCCTCTTCCTACAGCTCTGTCCCAACACTAACGTGGCCCTTCAGTTTGAGGCTTACAACACAGTCTCCATGACCTATCATTGCCTGTGGGAGCCAGGCAGGATTCTTTGACTGTGGCTATGGGCATTTTGTGTCCTGGTTCCAGACACAAAGTAAGCTTGTGCTGTTCCCTTTGCCGAAAGAGTTGCCAAGTAGATCCCTAGAATAATGGTTATACAATTTGCCTATGAAGCCAGTAGGAAACTGATATTGTCATTCCTTATTCATTCATTCATCAAATATATATTGAAGAAAAAAATATTATTGTGCCAATTGGCTATATATTGGTAAACAAAATAGACAAAGTTACTACTTAGCCTATATCCTGGTAGAACATGAATATAAGTATAAATATAATATATAAGACAAAAATATAAGTAAATAAATCCAACAAGTCAACATCATTAGTCATCTGGGAAATGCAAATTTAAATCACAATGAGATACAACTACATATCCACCGAATAGCTGAAATTAAAAAAGACTGTCAATTGCAAATGTTGGCAAGGAGGAGGAGCAACTAGAACTCTCCTATTTTCCTGGTGGGAGTATAAAATGGTACAACCGCATTAGAGAACTGCTGGAAAGTTTCTTATAAATTAAACGTACATCTACCCTATCCTCCAGAAATCTCACTCTTAGGTAAAGAAAAGAAACATATGTTCACAGAAAGATTTGTATATGAATGTTCCCATCAGCCTTATTCATAAGAGCCAAAACCCAGAAACAACCCAAATGCCCAACAACAGGTGATTGGAGAAATAAATTGTGGGATATTTATACAATGAAACACTACCAGCAGCATGGGCCTCACCTGGGAGCTTGTTATAATGCAGAATCTCAGGCCGCACTCTAGATTTACTGAATCAAAATCTGCATTTTAAGATTCCCAGGAGATTCATGTGCATATTAAAGTTTGAGAAGCGCTGGTCTAAACTACATCATCTAGCATCCCAAATGTACTTTCTTCTTAGACGTTTCACTGTACCACATTTCGTCTCTACAACCAGGTTGTAACAGAAATGAGCGATGCAGGATACTTTGAGTATCGAGGTTCTAGATCAGTGGTTCTCAGACTTGAGTGTGCATCAGAATCACCTTGGAGGGCTTGTGAAGACACAAGTCTCTGGGCCAGCCCCCAGAGCATCTGATTCAGTAGGTCCAGGGTAGAGCTTGAAAATTTGCATTTCTAACAAGTTACCACATGATGCTGATTCAGAATAAAATGATGTCGACTTAATCTGTGCATGTGAGTGCATGCAAAAGTGCACATATGCACACACACACACACACACACACACATTCACTGCTTCCTAACCCTCTGCTAGCATTCTTACTGACTTCGAGAGGGGTGTGCTCAAGCAAATGGGTCTATTTATATTTTACTTAAAGCAGCATCATAAACTGTCAAGTAGCCTTTGACTGTATTTTTGTTTTTGGCCTACACAGTTTTGAAAGTTGAGACATTCTACATAAAAACCTGGACTTCTTATTTTTCTTGAAAAATTATACTATTTGAAAAAAAATTAAACCATTTGACAGCTCTGGGTTCATATCTCACATGGCAGCACTTGGCTAGAGCTGAACATCAGTGGTTCCTTTTAGAGAAGTCATGTGATTTTTGGTTTGCCACTGTCCTCACCACTCCTTATTGTCTTATACTTGGCTTGAATCACTCATTTCTGCTACCTGCCTGGCCCCCATAGGCATTTGAGTTTGAACCCTTGACAGAAAGCCAGCTGAGATCAAAACACAAGGGGCTTTTTGCCTCCTGGGTCAGTGGAGTTTCATCCAGGGCCCTGAAACCAGCTCCTAGTTTAGGTAACTTTTTGATCATCCCCTGCTGCTCTACTGAATAAGCTTATGGCCATTAGCAAGAAGAGAGGACTAGATCAGTGGTCCCCTGACTGCCCTCGCAGGCTGTTTCTTTAGCAAGCAGCAGAAGCATGCAGGGCAATGTACCAACCAGATGTTAGCAAAATGTCCTTCGAGTTGCTGAGCTAAGCCTAAGAACATCAGCTCCTGGAGAGATCTGAGCTTTCTGAAGAACTGAGGTGGTTATGATGTTAATATTCTTTTAGAACAAAGTGTTAGGTCATTTGTTGTCTGGAATGAGCACCATAAGAAATCTTTGGCTAAAAATAAATTGGCGAGATCTGATGGGTAACTGGACAAGTTATTTTCAAATGGCCACACAAAAGAGAAGGAAATTACAAGTTATATGAGGTATATGAGAAAATATAACTTTCCAAAACAAAGGAAGTTGAAGAAGTTGATCACATTACAAAACTTTGTCCTTTACCAAAAGATCCATGGCACAAGGTCCTTATTCAGCGAACATGTAATTCAGTTCATTACAGCATGTATAAAGTAGGGCAGACACACACAGAATGCCTGGTGCACTTCTCCGGTTTACAATGTGTGTGTGTTAGTTTCCTGTGTCTGCTATAACAAATTACCACAAACTTGGTGGCTTAAAACAACAAAAATTTATTCTCTCACAGTTCTGGAGGCTGGAAGTCCAAAATCAAGGTGTCAGCAGGGAAATGCTCCCTCCAAAGGCTCTAGGGGAGGATCCTTCCTTGCATCTTCCAGCTGTTGGTGGTTCTAGGTGTTCCTTAACTTGTGGCTGCATCACTCTAGTATCCGCCACCATCCTTACACGGCCTTCTCCTCTGTGTTTCTCTTTCAACTCTCCCTCTCCTATCTCTATAAGGACCCTAGTCATTGGAGTTAGGGCCCACCCTAAATCCAGGATGATCTCATCTTGAGATCCTTAATTACATCTGCAAAGACTCTATTTCCAAATAAGGCCACATTCAGAGGTACAGGGGTTAGGCACTTGGATGTATCTTTTGAATGTATCTATTCAACCCATTACAATGGACAAAAAACATCTTTGTCCAGGGCCTGGTGTTTCTCAGAGTATGGCCCACTGTCCACCTGCACCAGAAACATCTAGTACCTTTCCTGTAAATACTGATTCCTAGAAATATCTCAGACCTTCTGAAACCACCCTTGGGGGGTAAGGCCCAGGAATCTGCCCTTTGAACACATTTCCCAAGTGATTCCTGGCCTCAGTTTGAGAACCACTGTACCAAGACGCTGAAAGCAGAAATTCAGTTATTTACTGTATAATGTTAACCTTCCCAGGCAAACCAACTTCACAGAGAATGCCAGCCCTGGGGCATGGAGTGGGGATGCATGCTTGCTTTGTGTATTAAAAAACAAATCACTCAATAGCGCAGAAGAAGAAAGAACTGTCATGAAATGAGAACAATCAGAGGCAAAGAAATCAAAACCCCTCTAGCCAAAAACAGGCACTGAAGCACCTGAGAATATCTAACCAATCTCAACATCAGATTTTGAGAGTTAAAAAAGAGTTTCAGAGGCTGGACTGGTGGCTTAGTGGTTAAGTTCTTGCGCTCCGCTTTGGTGGCCTGGGGTTCACAGGTTCGGATCCCAGGCACGGACCCATGCACTGATTATCAAACCATGCTGTGGCAGGCGTCCCATGTATAAAGTAGAGGAAGATGGGCATGGATGTTAGCCCAGGGCCAGTCTTCCTCAGCAAAAAGAGGAGGATTGGCAACGGATGTTAGCTCAGGGCTCATCTTCCTCACACACAAAAAAAGAGTTTCAGATGGTCCATACTATATTCTGGCAGAGCATCTGTCTTCTGTTTTCTTCTTCCCCCACACCTGTAAATAGATTGTGAATTAATAACTCAGAAAGAAAACATATACACTTACCTAAAAACAATCACCAAAAGGTGGTAAGAGGGAGGGACAGATTTAAAAGTTTTGTGAGACAGGTGGTTTAAACCTTCCTAATTATTCATAAAAAACAAAACACACCACTCTTCCTGACTGCAGCCCTAGTGACAGTTGCATATTTGGGGTGATAGTGATTTGTGCCCGAGTCTTAATTTATAAAGGTGACTGAGTGATGGCACAGAGAGGTCAATGCCATTGAAAAAATTTTATAACATACATTTCCTAAGAGGAAGGGGCACGCCATGCCACACAGGGCCACAGGGGGAAGCACCAGATTTGGTCAGGAGGTAGAAGGATTGAGGGGAAAGCATGACTTAGAACCTTTATTGAGCTTTTCATGGGAAAGGCAACGCAGGGCAGGGGAAATAGCTTAGGACTGGTTAGTTTAAGTAATGTCAGTGGGTTCTGGGTTATAGGGGTGGCCTCTAGTTGTTTGGCACCCAGCCCTGGTGATTTAGCACAGAGGAAATATTGGCTGTGTGTGTGAGAGTTAGATAAAGGAGGTGGCTGGGGATGTGGACTCGGGATTGGCTGGAGGGTTTGTAACATGATTTTCACACACTCTCAAAAGCTGGATCACAGGGGAGATGTAGACAACTTTGGCTGTTAATTTGGCCCTGTGATAACAGATGCCAAGTAGACAAATAAAGAATCTAAGAAAATACAATTAGAACAGATTGCTGAGGTGTATCTGTCCCCGGCCCAGTAATTAGAATCTAAGATTCATCCCCCTCCATTTGTTCTAGAAGCCACATCTATTTTTCCCTCTTAAGGAATAATGGGATTGCTTGAAGCTCCTTTTTTTGTGTGTGTGAGGAAGATTAGCCCTGAGCTAACATCCATTGCCAATCCTTTCCTCTTTTTTGCTGAGGAAGACTGGCCCTGGGCTAACATCCGTGCCCATCTTCCTCTACTTTTATATGGGATGCCGCCACAGCATGGCTGACAAGCAGTGCATCTGTCCACGCCCGGGATGCAAACCTGCGAACGCCGGTCCACCGAAGCGGAGCGCACGAACTTAACTGCTACACCACCAGGCCAGCCCCTGCTTGAAGCTACTTTAAAAAATTTCTCTGCTTGTTGTTAACCCTGTATTGGTTAAAAATTGTTCATTTTAATCTTAAATAAAAAGCAGATTTTCCATCACTCCATGATGGTGGAAGTAGAAGAGATGATGTGGTGAAGTGGTGCTTTATTTCCAGGTGGGCAGAGAGTAATTCTTGGGTTTGGATTATGTTCTTCCCTCTGCCAACCGCAGCAGAGCTAGAGGACAGACAAGGAAGGCTAGATTGGCTGCTGTTTTGGTTTTTCTTTTCATAAAATACCAGCACTTTTAGATAGATCTTTATAAATATGGATCCTTTTCCTTCTACAGATATGCCAAGTACTACAAGGAAAACAATGTTGAAAAACGGACTCTGATAAAAGTCTTTGGAATCCGTTTTGACATCCTGGTTTTTGGCACTGTAAGTCTCTGCTCCCAGCCACTGGCACCTCCTTTCCTATGACTGTGTCCTAATTATTGCTGTAGTACCTCAAGGGGTGAATGTTCTGGTCTACAGTCATTAGCTGGCACTGTGCATCTTGCATGTAGGACAAGAGAGGGAGAAGAAATGTCCTTGGGAGTCCTGTCCAGGAACAAGTCATCTGATGAGTACAAGAGTGGGACTGGGAAAAATAATCTAATATTCAACCTTAAAAATACTCTGATGTTTAAAAAAAAGGGAGGAAGAAATTCCTCTGCAAAGTAGTTTGTGAGTAACAGAATGCAACTTAAATTGGCTTAAGAGAAAAGTCTTTTCTTTTTTAGCTCACACGGCTGAAAAATCCAGGGACAATTTTCAGGCCTCAGGCATAGCTGGATCCAGATGTTCAAACATAATCAGGAATCTGCCTCCATCTTTGACATCTGTTCTCCTGCTTTGGTGTCATCCTCCGCTGGCCATCTCTACGTGGTAGTGTCACAGGCAGCTCCTTATATCTTACCAGTTTAGCAACCTCAGTGAAAAGAGAACATCTCTGCTGGAAGTGTCAGCAAAGGCCTCAGACAGATGCCATTGGCTCTGATTGGCCCCATATGGGCCACATGCCCACTGCTGAACTAATCACTGTGATCAAGGCCATGCCATACTCTCAATGGCTCATCTTGAACCAGCCCTGAACCAGTTCCTTCCCCCCAAACTACAGAGACTGAGTATGGATAAAGATGGTTATCCAAAGGAAAACTGGGGTGCTGTCTCCAGAAGAAAGAAGGAGGGGATCCTGGGCATGCAAAAATCAATAGATGGCCACAACACCTTGTCCAACAGCATATTATGGTGATAAGCAGCATAAGAGTCAATGAGATACAAGCTGAAAGGATAGAAAGACCATTGAGAATAAAAACCACAAGGACACCCAAGCGAAGAGTTTATGCAGACATTCCATCCCTCTGCTTCCAAAGTAATCTCAAACCACTTTTAGGGAAAGCTTGTCTGAAACCCTCACCTTGAATGGAAAAACAACAAACCTTCAATGGTTCTCCTCTGAATGTGTGGGTTCCAGTGCTTCTTTGTTTAAAACATTCATGTTTTCAAGCACATTTAGAAGGCAGAAACAGGATGAATGGGAGTCATATTTCCAGTCTCCACAGTCTCTGTTGCTGTGAACACCTTGGATGCATCTACCAAAGTCACGGCACTGGGCTCCCTCCTCTGCTAGAACTAACAATTACAGGTTCGAGCAAAAGAGCATTGCTCTGAATTTCAGCTGAGTAACCTTTCCCACTCTATTTTCAGGGAGGAAAGTTTGACATTATCCAGCTGATTGTGTTCATCGGCTCAACTCTCTCCTACTTTGGTTTGGTAAGGGATTCTCTTTCCCATGCTTGGTGAAAATAATTTTGCAAAAAAAAGTTTTACTAACATGGCACTTGTCTGGGTTTTTCACAGGCCACCTTGTTCATCGACTTTCTCATCAACACTTACTCGAGTAAATGCTGTCGGTCCCATATTTATACCTATTGCAAGTGCTGCAAACCCTGCGCAGTCAATGAATACTACTACAGGAAGAAGTGTGAGTCGATTGTGGAGCCAAAGCCGGTAAGGCTCAAGGTGTCTATAGGACACCAAAACACCCAGAGAGTCCATTAGATCACTGAGAACTGTGCAAAAATAAGGCCAAAATCACAGGTGTAATCCCATGGTGGACAACTCTCTGGACTCTACCCCAATCCACCACCTCTCAGATAAATCTTTTGGTCTTAGGGAAGACTAGAAACAAAAATGGAGAGGCGAGATATAAGGAAAACAAATTTTTATGTTCCAGGATTTGTCAATTTTGACAGATTTATTAAATTGGTATAGCTGAAAAAAAGATAGTATAATGACTTTGGAGAACACTTTGGCAGTATCTAATAACATTTAAACAGGACACGCTTTACAGCCTGGTATTTCCACTTCTCCATACCTGCCCTAGAGAAACATCCACATGGGTACTCAAGTAGTACATGTGTACAAGATGTCCATCACAGCGCTGTTTGTAACTGAAGAAACAGCACCTCCCCAAATGTCCAATAGGTGAAAGGTGAAATAAACTATGATAAATCCATAGTAAGGAATGCCTGCCACCAGTTTAAAAGAATGAGATAGATAATAATAATAGCAAATGTTTATATAGCACTTTGAAGTGCTTTAAATACATTAACTCATTGAATTTTCACACTAACACTATAGACAGATAGGTTATATGATTACGTGATTATTAGTAGCATTATAGATGGGTGCTACTATTATCTCTTTCTATAGATGAGGAAATTGAGGCACAGGTAGGTTAAATAATTTGCCCAAAGTCATGCAGCTAGTAAGTGGCAGAGCTGAAATTCCAACTTAAGCAGGCTGGTTCAGAATCCATATTCATAACTACTATGTTATAGGTACTGGCAAGAACAGATATCCAAGACATTTGTTGAGAGGAAAAATGCAAACTCTAGAACAATATATATGGTATGATTTATAGGTTAAAAAACAACTCCACACATAAACTAATTCCATGTACTTTCTACATGTATATTATATACGTACATATATACATATATATTCTATATATTCTGTATATTTTATATATATTTATATATTCTATACATTTTCTACATGCATTATGTGCACATATGCACACACATATATATGTGTAAGGGGGGTAATATGTGTCTACAAAAAGGTATTGGATATACACAAAAGTGATAGCAGAGATTGCGTCTGGAAAGGAGTCTAGGATGGGGGAGTAGTCAAAGGAAATTTTAGCTCATCTGCGTGGTTTTGATTTGATTAATTTGGACTTCACTAAGCAGGTCCTCTACACTTGATTCCATGATTTCCCCCAGTCAAAGAGAAATCTCTGGTACTTAAAAACAACAAAGAGGGTTTCTTTATCTTTCCCTCATCCAAGAACATTACTGTCCTTTTCCAGCAGCTGAATGCACAATTCATTGTTCATTGTACACGTATTTGCAATTTAAAGTAAAAGTTCATCTTTGCAACTAAAAACAATCACCATTTCATGGCCCAAGATGGGATGAAATTTAATGAAAATATAAATAATTTAAGTTGCAATAGTATAACTTTCTGGAGATACTCAATCTAGAATAACTGAAATTGACGGAACACAACAAAGGAATTTTACTTAGCACTTGGGGGACCTAAAAATTTTAGGCAGTAAGCTGTGGATACTCTGAGTCTACAAATAAAGTGCTTGGGGTTCCATTTCTGATTTACCTTTAGATTCAAAATCATTCATTCTTGGTTAGCAAGAGTTTTTGGTTAGCTTGTTTAACAGTTTGTCATTTGGTAAATGGGAATAACAGTTGCCTTTAGATATGTTCAGATATGCAATTCTTGATAATTCTATACAAAAATGGGTAAAATTTAAACTTTATTTTCCTAGACATTAAAATATGTGTCCTTTGTGGATGAATCTCATATTAGGATGGTGGACCAGCAGCTACTTGGGAGAAGTCTGCAAGATGTCAAGGGTGAAGAAGTCCCAGTAAGTTAAGACATTTAGTCTTTTTTTTTTTTAAGAAAACTTACTATTAAATATAAATACCTCTAGAAATTTGCACAAATCACAATTGATGAATTTTAACAAAGTAAACACATGTAACCAGCACCTAGATTTAAAAGGTGAATATTGGGGCCTGCTCCATGGTGTAGCAGTTAGGTACCCGCGCTCTGCTTCGGCAGCCCAGGGTTTCACAGGTTTGGATCCCGGGCACGGACAGATGCACCACTTGTCAAGCCATGCTGTGGTGGCGTCCCATGTAAAGTAGAGGAAGATGAGCATGGATGTTAGCCCAGGGCCAGTCTTCCTCAGCAAAAAAAAAAGAGGAGGATTGGCAACGGGTGTTAGCTCGGGGCTAGTCTTCCTCATAAAAAAATAAATAAATAAATAAATAAAAAGGTGAATATTACTAGCAGAAGTCCATTCATGCCTCTACCCAATCACTACCCTCCCTTAAAAGTTGTCATTGCCTGTACCCAAAGGTTAGTTTTACCTCTTCTAGAATTTTATAAAATTTGAAACCTAGAGTATATACTTAGTATATACTCTGCTGAGTGTCTGGCTTCTTTCACTCAACATTATTTTTGTGCAAATCATCCATGATGTTGCAGATAGCAATAATGCATCTTCATTGTTATATAATTGCCATTTTATAAACATCCAATTTATTTATCCATTCTACTGCTGATGGACATTTGAGTAGTTTCCAGTTTGGGGCTCATGCCAATGATGCTGCTATGGTAAACATATGGCACCTAGAAGTGGAACTGCTGAGTCATAAGGCAGGCGTATGTTCAGCTTTGGTGTAGACACACCAAACAGTTCTCCAAAGTGGGTGTTCTAATTCACACTCTCCCCAGCAGTTCTGATTTCTGGACATCTTCACTGTTTTAGTTTTCTATGGTGGCCATAATAAATTACCACAAACTGAGTAGCTTAAAACAACAGAAATTTATTCTCTCATAGTTCTGGAGGCTAGAAGTCTGAAATCAAGGTGTTGGCCGGGCTATGCTCCCTCTGAAGGCTCTAGGAGAGGATCCTTCCTTGCCTCTTCCAGCTCTAGGAGTTTATTACACCTGCTAGGACCTCCAGTATAATATTCAATAGAAGCAGTAACAGGAGGCATCTTTGTCTCATTCCCTATCTCAGGAAGAAAGCTTTGTATATTTCACTATTCATTACAGTATTTGCTGTAGGTATTTAAAGAATGCTCTATCAGATTAAGAAAATTCCCTTCTGTTCCTAGTTTGCTAAGAATTTTTATCATGAATGGATATTGAATTTTTAAATAATGGGGTTTTTTTCCTGCCTCTTTTGAAATAATCAATGAGTTTTCTTTTTTTCTGCTACGTGCTGAATTACACAGATTGATTTTCAAATATTAAGCCAACCTTGCATTCCTTCTAGCAAATAAAATCAATTTGAATGTGATGTATTATTCTTTGTATTTATTGCTGGATTTGATTCACTAATATTTAAGGTTTTTACATCTCTTCTGGAGAAAGACTGGCCAAAATTTTTCCATTTTTGTACAGTCATGCACCACATAACAAAATTTCTGTCAACAACAGACTGCATATACAACAGTGGTCCCATAAGATTAGCACCATAGAGCCTAGATGTGTAGTAGGCTATACCATCTAGGTTTGTATAAGTACACTCTATGATGTTCACACAATGACAAAATTGCCTAACACCACATTTCTCAGGATGTATCCCCATCATTAAGCAACGCATGATTATAATGTTCTTGTTGGGTTTAGGTATAAAGTGAACTCGTGTGTATGTGTGTGTATGGTAAAATACACATAACATAAAATTTACCATTTTAACCATTTTAAAGTGTACAATTCAGTGACATTTAGTATATCCACAATGCTGTGCAACCATCACCACTATCTAGTTCCAGAACTTTTTCATCACCCCAAAAGGAAACCCTGTATGTATTCAGCAGCTATTCCCCATTCCCACTTCCCCTTAGCCCCTGCAACCACTAATCTGCTTTCTGTCTCCATGGATTTGCCTATTCTGGACCTTTTGTATAAATGGAATCATATAATATTTGTCCTTTTTGTCTGGCTTTTTCTTTCACTTAGCATAATGTCTTCAAGGTTCATCCATGTCACAGCATGTGTCAATACTTCATTCCTATTTTTTGGCTGAATAATATTCCACTGTATGGACATAACTTTTTTTATTCATTCATCCATTAATGGTTGTTTTCACCCTTTGGCTATTGTAAATAGTGCTGCTGTGAACATTCATGTACAAGAAATATTCAGTTTTAATGTACTGGACTCAAGACTTTCTTTGGTGAATGAAGGTATATGTCACAAAGAATAGACGTATATGATGGCAATTACAGCAACTTCTCTTGGAGGATAACAAACAGATTTGCCAGAAGAGGGAGCCTGGTGGGAAAGGAGAGAGTGGAGCGAAGTCAACAAACATTTACTGTCTACTATGTGCTGGGCACTGTCCTGGGCGATGAGGATACGGCAATAAACAAAGCAGACAGGGACCTGCTTTCATGTGGAAGAAGAATCATCAAGTAGACATATCAATTAATAAGATCATTTTAGATGGTGATAAGTACTATGAAGAACATAGAATCTCATGATGTGCTAAGAGAATGGGAACTACCTAAATCAGGTGGTTAGGGCCAGAAGGTCTCTTTGAAGAGGTGATATCTGCATTGAGGCCTGACTTCTCTAAATTTCACTTTCTAAATGTGTAAAATGGAGATAAGAAAGCATATCTCATGAGGTTCTTTGAAGGCTTAAATGAGACAATGCTTGTAAAACACTAGCACAATCCTGATACATATATTTAATAAATGATAGGTATTGGTATTAATGTAATATTAAATGTAATTTTATAACAAAATTAAAGAACCTAGAACCCTAGGGATTGCCATTGCTGATGGGTTTGTAAACTTGACTTTTTCAGAGACCCTTGATGGACTTCACAGACTTGTCCAGGCTGCCCCTGTCTCTCCAAGACCCACCCCCAACTCCTGGACAACCAGAGGAGATCCAGCTGCTTAGTAAAGAGGCGACTCCTACAGACAGCCACAGCCCACACTGGTGCCAGTGTGGAAATTGCCTCCCGTCCCAGCTCCCTGAGAGCCACAGATGCCTGGAGGAGCTGTGCTGTCGGAAAAAGGTGGGTGCCTGCATCACCACCTCAGAGCCGTTCAAGAAGCTCGTCCTGTCCAGACGTGTCCTGCAGTTCCTCCTGCTCTACCAGGAGCCCTTGCTGGTGCTGGACGCAGATTCCACCAACAGCCAGCTGCGGCACTGTGCCTACAGGTGCTACACCACCTGGCGCTTCGGCTCCCAAGACCTGGCTGATTTTGCTATCCTGCCCAGCTGCTGCCGCTGGAGGATCCGCAGAGAGTTTCCCAAGAGTGAAGGCCAGTACAGTGGCTTCAAGTGTCCTTACTGATGGTACGGATCTGAGCAGTCATATTAACATTACCTTTCCTTGCACCTTGAGCTTCACCTGCAAAGATCTGAGGCCAGATTTTCAGCCAAATGGAAATGTGCTTTCCTCTCCTACAGCTCTATATGTGTTAGAGAGCAGAGTGACCTGGGTAAACAAACAAACCAGAACCTCTCAGCATGGACTAAGAGTCAAGAGATCCAGGTTTATGTCTTAACTCTGTCCCTAGGAAGTTGTGTGATCCTAGGCCTTTAACCTGTGTACCTCAGTCACCTTATTATCCAACCTCACAGAGATATTGGGAGGGCAAATTGAGACAGTGTACATGAACTTTCTTGTTAATGCATAAAGAACCACATGAATGCAAAGCAGCTAATTATGAGGTCAGACTAGGATAATGTCCAACTATGAATGAATCCTTTGGGTTCTGGTTGGAGATTGGGGAAGATGAGAAGTGGCCACAAATTCTTTGGCACTTGTCCCTCAGGACTGAAGTTTATGTCTCCTCCCCTTGTGCCTGGGCAGCTCTGACTGCTTTATCCAATAGTGGAAGTTACGCTGTATCAGCTTCAGGGTCTTGGTTTTAAGAGGCTGGCAGCTTCCACCTTCTGTCCCTTGACACTCTTGCTGTGAAGAAAGCCAGCACTCGGGTAAAAGTCTGACTATCCTGAGGCCCCCTGCTGTGAGGAAGCCCAAGCAGCCATGTGGAGAGGAAAGACACCTGCCCCAGCTTTCAGGCCATCCAAGCCCAGTCACTAGACGTGGGAGAGAAGAAGCCCTCAGAGGATTCCAGAGCCTGCTAACATATGACTGCAGTTGCCCCAGCAAACACCCCAAGTGAGAGCTGCCCAGTGGGCCCACAGAACAAAGTTGTTTTAAGCCACTAAGTTTAGGGCTATCTGTTACACAGCAACACAACTGTGACAGAGAGCAAGCCTGACTCATGGGGACATAGATTCAGCCCATACCTTCTCTGGTTCTAATGTTCTTAGGGAGCCTGGACCATCCCTGGACCCCCTCAGGGGCTTAAGTTTTCTTTCTTTTTTTTCTTTGGTGAGGAAGATTGGCCCTGAGCTAACATCTGTGCTAATCTTCCTCTATTTTGTATATGGGACACTGCCACAGCATGGCTTGATGAGCGGTGTGTAGATCCATGCCCGGATCTGAACCTGCAAACACTGGGCTGCCAAAGAGGAGTGCGGGAACTTAACCACTACGCCATGGGGCCAGCCCCTAAGGGGCTTAGGTTTCTATCTGGCAGTTCTAGGAGGGCTGCAGACCAAATCAGGCAACTCACCAGAGCAGCCCTGGAATCCATCCAATCTAACTGCTGAGCTACTCAATACTTTCCAATCTGCATCATGTTTCTATGACTGGAAGTAACTACTGCTGTTAGAAACTGGAAAAAGCCACCTTTATGCCTTTAACATCCTGTACTTTGCAGTCAATTAGAATGGATGCAGTCTGGACGCTACTTAAAAAGCAACTCCCACCCAAACCTTTCGCATTGCTGTACATCAACTGCTAAGATGGAAATGGGTAGTTGCAGGTGTTAGGATCCTCTGCAGGATTTCCCTTTCATGGTTTTGGCACTAGAATTGACTAGTCACCTATTTCTAAACAACAACTATTTCAAAGAATAAATAGAGATCACTAGTCCATACTGGGACTGACAAAGGATCTGTGAGATTTTTTATACATAGTCTGAGATTTATCATTTTGATACTTTTTAAAACCAGCAGCTTTCTACTGTATTCATGTAATATAGTGTGAACAAAGATCTGTTTTTGACCCAGGATTTTATCTGGCTTTAAACTCAGGAATCAAGTTAATTAGGCCAGATTCAACTTTCATTTTTACTACCTTTCAGAGATATTTTTGAAAAGTGGATTATATATGACTTCTTCAGAAATGAAAGATTTTACTCCTAGAATTCTATGTAACTGTTACAGATTTTCATTCTGATGGCCTGAGCCTTTAAACCTTTATTTTTTGGTGCCTTATTCCTGGCACATTTCTATCACCTTGTGGAGGCCCCAGATAGAATTTGGAATGACAAATACCGCTGGATCCACCTACTATTTTCCTTCACCTTCCCCACAGATGCTTTAGGTGAGAGGGTGAGAGAGTGATGTGTTACATCAACTGTGTGCAAAATGTCTGACACTTCCTACAATAACATGCATCATATTTGTGTTATTTTTAGTCTATTGCATAATGTCATCACCAAAGGCATCCCAAGGAGAGTCACATCTTGTAGGATCTGTTTTCTTGTACTTAAACCCATTCTTCTGTTATGGTAATTGCATAGTATTCACTACTTCATCTCTGTATCAGAGATCTGCGTTCTTATAACATTGGCTGATTTCATGGAGAATTTGTAATGGACTTGCCTTTCTCTCTTTAGAGGGAACCATTTTTTAAACCCTTCCTAATTCTAGCTTGGTAATGTACATGTCTTAACCTGACTACTTTGATAATAAAAATAATGTGTAATTCATGATTACTGAAGTGCTCCTTTTACGTCCTTTTCTCAGAAGATCCCCAAATCACAATTAGCTCCCTCATTGACACATTCATTCAACATATTCACTGAGCCACTATGACATAATAAAATATATATTTTGTCTCTGCCCCCAGTTCCTGACACAGAGCTCCTAAATCCTTTGGAATTTCCTGGGTGATGTGAAGGTCTTGCGTTCTAGTAAGGCGACTCTTGGGCTCCTGGACGGCTTCAGGATGGGGGCTGGTCACCAGAAAGACCAACCCATGATTAGAAGCTTGGAACTTTCAGCCCCACCCCCTCATTCTCTAGAATGGGAAGGGGTTGGAAATTGAGTTAATAATTGATTATGCCTACACAATGAAGCCTCCACAAAAATCTCTAAACTATGAGGTTTAGGAGCTTCTGGATTGACAAACACATCTACATGCTGGGAGGGTGGTGTACCCCAACTCCACAGAGAGAGAAGCTGCTGTGCTTGGGACTCATCCAGACATTGCTCTATGTACTTCTTCATCTAGCTGTTCATCTGTATCTTTTATAATATCCTTTTTAATAAACCGGTAAATATAAGTGACGGTTTCCCAGAGTTCTGTAAGCTGTTGTAGCAAATGATTGAACCTGAGGAGGGGATTCTGGGAACCCCCAATTTATAGCCAGTTGGTCAGAAGTACAGGTGACAACCTGGAACTTGTGACTGGCATTTGAATTGGGGGACAATCTTGTGGGACTGAGCCTTTAACCTGTGCAGTCTGTGCTAACTCCAGGTAGTTAATGTCATAACAGAATTGTAGGACACCCACCTGGTGTCTGGAGACTTGGAGAATTGGTTGGTATGGGTCTCAGAAGTGAGTAGAGAATAGGAAAACAGGAGTTTTTTTAATGCAATCACTAGACACCACTGATAGATAAGGTTGTTGCTGTCATGGAGATATGAGGAGATGGACATTAATTAAATAAGTCAAACAAATGTAAACTTGCACCTTGTGATAAGTATCATAACGAAGAAGGTAAATGATGCTCTGAGAGCCTATAAGAGGGGCATTTGACCTATTTGGGGACATCAGAGAAGTCCTACCTGAGGAAGGAGCCCTTTAGCTGAAATCTGAAGGATAAGTGTTAGATAACTAGGTGAATAGGGGAGGAAAGAGCATTCTAGGTAGAGAGAATAGCACGTACCAAGTCCCTGGGGCAGAAAAAGCATAGCAGGTTTGCAGACCTTAAAGGAGACCTGTATGACTTCCATAAATAGTAAGGGGAAGTAAGACATGAGATAAGACTGGACAGAGAGGCAGAGGCTGGACTGCATAGAGCCTTATAGGTAATGGCAAGGAGTTTTGTCTTTATCCTAAGAAAGACCGATGGAGAGCCATTGAAGGGTTTTAAGTAAGAGCTGGAGAGATTATATTTTATTTTTGAAAGATCATTCTGATCACTGCATGAAGAATGAACTAGGAGTGGTGGTAGGTATCATTTTAATTTTTTCAGTCTTTCCCTACTCCGTGAAACATTTGCCCCAAATATGCAGCAAAATGAACTGATCCTCTTTTCTCTCCTCCTCTTCCTCTTGGGAAGTCACAAAAAGATCAGCAGCAAAAAAAAAAAAAAAAAAAAAAAAAAGGAGGAAAAGCTTTAGTGTGCCTTGATTTTTAGAATATCTCCTGTCCCAAGTTGGTGAGGATGAGACCACTTGTTGAGCTTTGGGTCAGGGGCAGGAATGTGCCAAATCTAGAGACAATGGGCAGTTAACAGAGCCTACAGATGTGTTCCACCCTGTGATGTAAGGCCTAAAAGTGAGGTCTAACATTACATGCTGCCTTGACATCTGGTGAAATCAGGAGGGCTTAGAATGGCTTAACTGCAAGTTCCTCTGCCCAGTCTGCTCCCATGGAAAAGATCGCCTAGTTAAAAAAACCGTATCAAAAGGACCAGATGCAGTTCCTGCTTAACCCTAAGTAGTGGGTTTGAGTTCCCCGCCAGCCCACGGAATTATCCAAAAAAAGCCAATCACATCCTCCTGGGGGAACTACAGGGCAGCTCACTCTCTTGATACCACAAAACAAGCTTGCCTTCCACTGCTTCTGGTTGTTCACTGTGCCTAAATGCTATCCTCATGTGACCCTGCAAGGCATGTGGTGTTCTCCTCCCCTGAGCTGGGAGTATATGTGACTAATAAATTGCTGTCAATTTCACTTGTCCAGTGTTGGGTGTCATGTGTTTGGCCAACTCCATCACCCTAGGGTGGGAATCTCTCCCTCACCAATGGGGTACAGAGGAGGTGATTAAGGTACTCCTAATTCCAGCAGCCCTCAAAAATTAGAGGCTTGGCTTCTGCACGGAGTCATTGCCTGCGCAAAGTGCTGCCTCCTAGAGCCCACAAGAAACTGGGACCCCTCCCAATTTATTCAAATTAGCCACTAGAGTGCACTGGGTGTGGTTTCACTTTCTGCTGCTTGTATGTTTCTCAACCCATATTCTAATCTCATGCAGTCCTCATTCTGGGGCTCTCTGAGTGTCTGACTGAACACCTTCGCTCTCTCATGGACAGATTTAGACACCACTATTTTCTTTCACTTTTACTGTGATCTTTCAGTTTCCTCTTTTCCAGTCCCAGAAGGATTATGAACCATGTTTCCAAAACAAATCATGATCTGTGGGGAGGATTTTACATTTCCAACATCCTTAGTTCCTCTTAATGATCGCACGAAGGTCTGAGTCTTCATGAATCAGAGGAGGCGGTGGCCAACTCTGACTGGCCATTCTCACCAAATAATTGCCATCCTTGACAGGCTTGGATAAGGGCCTTATGCAAGCCTGTTGAGTATAGTAAGTTATGAGTTACATTATATTTCCCCAAGCAAACAATAAGCTCCTGAAAGGTAAAAGGCTCATCTTAGGTTTGTGTCCTTACATGCCTATACCAGCACAGTGGTGCAGTGGGGAAAAGCTGGGACGCTGGAAACAAACCACCTGGCTTCAAATCCTAGCTCGCCCACTGATTAGCTGAGTGGCCTCAGGCGGTTTATCCAATCTTTGGAAACCTCAGTTATGTCCTTCTGTCCAAGGGTTGTATTAAATGTTATAAGAATAAATGTATGTAAAGCACCTAGCACATGTCCTGGCACAGAGTGAGCACTCAATAAACGCCAGCTATGATTATTATTTACAGTGTTAACTGTATGTCTAACGATGCTGGCAGTTACTGTTATTTGGATGGTGCCCAAGCATCACTCTTAAGCTCCAGGCCCATATATTCAACCGCCTGTGGATATTCTACTTAAACAGTTTAGAGACAACTCACACAGGTACCAAGCGGAAATCCCTGTCTCTCAGGGGTCAGCCCCGTGGCCTACTGGTTAAGTCCGGCATGCTCCACTTTGGCAGCCCGGGTTCATGGGTTTGGATCCCGGGCGCAGACCTATACCACTTGTCAAGCCATGCTGTGGCAACGACCCACATACAAAATAGAGGAAGACTGGCACAGATGTTAGCTCAGGGCTAATCTTCCTCACCAAAAAAAGAAAAGAAAAGAAATCACTATCTCTGCTCCCTCCACCCCACCCACATGTGCTCTTCTAGAACTCCCAGCTCATTAAGTAGCAACACCTGCCATCGGCTCAATTTCCCAAGCCAGAAATCCAAGGGACAGCCTCAATATTTCATATCTCCCTTCTCCTTCCCCATTCCATCCAATCTCACCAATTCATTCAGCAAACATTTATCGAGCACCCTGGCACTGTGCAGGTGTCAGGATAAACAGTGACCAAGATGGGCTCTCCTGGAGGTTAGGTGCAGTGGGGAAGTCGGGCAAGCAATGGGTAAAGAAATGAGGTGAGGGGGCCGGCCTGGTGGTGTAGTGGTTAAGTTTGTGTGCTCCACTTTGGCGGCCCAGGGTTCACGGGTTCAGATCTCAGGTGCGAACCTACACACCGCTCATCAAGCCATGCTGTGGTGGCATCCCATATACAAAATAGAGGAAGATGGGCACAGATGTTAGCTCAGGGCCAATCTTCCTCAGCAAAAAGAGGAGGATTGGCTTCACATGTTAGCTCAGGGCTAATCTTCCCCCCACACACAAAAACATGAGGTGAGAACAGCTTGTGATAAAGGGTCTGAAAGAAACAAGCAGCATGCTGTGATGGAAACAATGGAGTTACTTCTGATAGGGGTCAGGGGTGGCCTATCCAAGGAAGTGACATTTAAGCTAGATCTGAATGTCAAGGAGCTGGCTATGACGAGTTGGAGGAAGGGCATTCCAGGCAGAGGGACAGCAAGCACAGAGCACTAAAGTGGGAAAGAAATTAATGTGTTCCAAGAAAGGTCAGATGGCCAGTGTGACTGGGACATTTACGACAAGGTCCCTACCTTCTAAGTCTAGCCAGGGAAGGACACAGGCTTACTTTTCTTACTGCTTCATAAACTGTGTGGTCCCATCTCAGCGAAATAGCTCAAAGGAAGGCAAAATAAAATCCATACAGGCAAGAGTAACCACAGAGGGCTTCATGAAGCTAGCCCTCCCGGGTGAAGAGACTGGAAACATTCAGTGGGATGAGAAGGGACATTCCCAACAGGACCAATGGCACGAGCCAGGTCCAGAAAGAAATGAATATGGTCTGTGCTAAGATAACAAGTAGATTTGTCTGGCTCCCCAGACTGGGAAGGAAGTGGACAAAGATTAAATAGAGACTGATTTGGGAAAATCTTTAAAAAAAAAAGGCTGAGGTGTTTGGACCAATTGCAAAGTCAAGATGGGGCCATTTTTGGACTGAGAGGGGACATGAAGAAAGCAGTGAATTAAGAACATCCTTCAGACAGCCATGAGGATGTTGGGTGGAGGGGGAAACCCTGGGAAGGGAGATTACTTAGAAGTCTGCAGGGATCATATAAGCGTGACTCAATAAGCAACGTGGACTAATTGGGTGGTGGTGATGGAAAGAAAAGGAAGAATCTGAGAAAGAATTTTTTACATTCCTTTAAGTCCAACAGCAGAGGATTGATTAAATAAATTATGGCACATTCATATAACAGAACAGTGTGCAGCTATTTTAAATGATGCCATAGAAGGATAGCAAATGACACTGAAAGATGTTCAAGGCAGAACACAATCTGCATGACATTTCTTGCTTAAGGAGAATGTGAGCCTTTAATTAGAATGTTTTTCTTCTGCAAAGATAGTTTTTATTAAAAACCTTTAACCTGAATGTACATTTAAGGAGACAAAGGAGAACCACCTCATTGGAATATGTCATGGATAATGACAAAGGTAATCATTCACAGATATCAGAAAAGGTAACTGGCATTTCCTGAAATCCAGAAATCAAGCTTAAAAACCTTCTTTTAGGTTTTCCTCTACCATGATTTGTTTTAGGTAAGTCAATTAAGAGTTGGCATATGGCTGGCTCTATACCTCTTGTTATGGGCTGAATCTTGCCCCCCCCCCCCACAGTGTATACATTGAAGTCCCAACTCCATTATCTCAGAATATGACTGTATTTGGAGATATAGCCTTTAAAGAGGTAATTAAGGTAAAATGAGATCATATGGGTAGGCCCTAATCAAATCTGACTGGTGTCCTTATAAAAAGACACAGGCACAGAGGGAAGACCACGTGAAGACACAGGGAGAAGATGGCTATCTATAAGCCAAGGAGAGACACTCAGAAGAAACCAACCCTGCCAACACCTTGATCCTGGACTTTCAGCCTCCAGAATGGTGGGAAAACAAATTCCTGTTATTTAAGTCACCCCATCTTTGTTGTGGTGCTTTGTTATGGCAGACCTACCAAATACACCTCTCTTTCTTTTTAATTGTGACAAATATATTTTGAATACAAAATCTAGCTGGGCTTGGCGGTTCCTCAAATACTTAAATATAGAATTACCATATGATCTAGCTATTCCATTCCTAGGAATATAGCCAAAAGAATTGAAAGCAGGGACTCAAATAGATACTCGTATGCAAATGTTCATAGCAGCATTACTGACAATAGCCAAAAGATGGAAACAACCCAAGTGTCCATCAACAGATGAATGGATATACAAAATAGGGTATATCCATCCAATGGAATATTATTTGACCATTAAAAAAATGAAGTTCTGATACATGCTACAACATGGATGAACCTTGAAAACATGCTAACAGAAATAAGCCAGACACAAGGGCCACATACTGCATGCTTCCATTTATATGAAATATCCAGAAAAGGCAAATCCATAGAGACAGAAAGTAGAATAAAGGTTACCAGAGACTCGGGGGGAAGGAAATGGGGAGTTAGTGTTTAATGGGTACAGAGCTTCTTTTTGGGATGATCAAAAAGTTCTGGAAATGGATAATAATGATGGTGACACAACACTGTGAATGTACTTAATGCCACTACATTGTACACCTAAAAATACTTAAAATCATAAATTTATGTTACGTATATTTACCACAATTTTTAAATTGCCAAAAACTAAAACTAATGCTTAGGCAATTGTGGGATTTTTGCATTTTGTGGAAATTTCTTTATATTATTAAAAAATACACCCTTTTTTGGCAGTGTCTAGACAGTCTGAGTCTCAACTGGAGGCTTGGGTCAGCTTGCTGTTCATATTTCTTCATGCCCTCCAAAAGCACATAAATGTGTCTTGTAAGAAAATATTCCAGTGGAGATCCCCAGCACGGCCAGCAAGCCAGGAGAGCGATATTTGCAAGGAAGAAGGGATAGGCCAGTGGTTGGTGGATATAAATCTTACCTTTGGCTTTCTAAGGGTGGAATTTGAGGCACAGACCTTGCCTGAGGCATTGACTTTGTCATCAACTACTATTTCTACTGTTCTGACAGGAATAAATCTGTCTTCAACTTCAGATAAAGCATTAGAGGACAAGGTTCACAAAGGCACTTGCTGATCCCTGTGCTGAGCCAGGCTCACATGCAGGTAAACATCGAATGTGCACCATGCGCGTTCAGTTTGAGGACTGCCTGATGCAATGCCTGGAATCAGCTTTTCCTTGCTCAGGGTACGTCTGCCTCAGTTCCTGTGCCGCTGGGAGAGCAAAGTGGCTCGGCCTCCAAGGTGGGTGAGGTGAGAAAACCCACACGCAGCCAGGCAATGCCAAAGGGTAATTACTGTGAGTGTCTGTGCAAGGTGGAGGCTTCTGAATGTGCCAGGAGGCCTCATCAAAAAGGGCTGGGACACGTCGTCCTGGAAATGAAGGTGGCGCCCAGGAGAACACAGAGTGGGCTGAAGCTGCTGCCTCATAGAAACAGATCAAAATGTCGAAGTGACGCAGCGAGGGGTAAAATTAGAGTGAGCAGAACATTTTAGGAGAGGAAGGAGTCCCTGCGGGAAACTCACTTTAAATAAACCCAATCTATAAAAATCTAGATTCACAAAATAAGTAAATAGGATGAGTGAGAATGGGTCTTGTTTTATAAAGGGGTTTATAACAAGATAAGATTCCTTTCAATAACATTTGAATGATATCATATAAAAATGGAGTCCTTTTTAGGAGCTTATCTATCAAAGAAAGAGGGGGATGTCCAGAGCATGGGCTTTGACTGACTAGCTGTGAGACGCCTCTAGACCTCATCTTAAGTTTTCTTATTTGCAAAAGGAAAGGACTGGACTAAATATGATCTCTAAGGTACTTTTAATCTCAAAATGCTCCCTCCATTATATGAAATGAGGTCAATTTGTACTTGGCATTAAGTTTATATAAAGTGCTTAGCACAACATCTGGTAAGTGGTCAATGAATGTACTGTGTTAGTTAAAAGTCCATACCATGGCCTCTGAGGCCCTACTTGATCTGGCCCCTGACTACCTCTCAGGACCTTAGCTCCCCTCACTCTCCTCCTTGCCTACTATGCTCCATTCATACTGGCCTTCTTTCTGTTCTCAGAACACACCAAGCTCATTCCTACCTCAGGGCCTTTGCACTTGCTCTTCTCTCTGCCTAGGATCCTTTCTCAGAAGATTTTCAGAGTTGGCTCCTTCCTGACATTCAGATCTCAGCTCAAATGTACTTCCTTAGAGAGGGCCTCCCTCAAGCTAATAGATATAAAGAGAATTCAACACCCAACCAAGAACACACATTCTTTTAGGATGCACATGGAACATTTACAAAAACAGACATGCATTAGAGCATGTACTTCCTTCAGTACATTCCCAATGATCAATATGATACAGACCAGGTTCTCCAAACACATTTCAATGAAATTAGAAATTAATTTTTAAAAGATAAATTTAAAAAATATTTGGAAACTAAATAAAATATTGCTAAATGGCCCTTGGAAATATTTAACACTGGAAGATAATGAAAACATCACATGTCAAAATTGGTGGGACACAGTGAAAGCACCATTTTAAAGGGAAATTTATAACTTTATATACATTTATCAGGAAACAAGAAAGGTTAAAAAAGACATGGGCTAAGCATTCAACTCAAAACATTGGGAAAAGAGCAGCAGAAACAATTGAAAGAAACAAGAAGGAAATAATAACTATCAGGGCAGAAATCTATGAAATACAGAACTGAGACAACTAAGAAAACTAAAAGCTGGTTCTATGAAAAGATTAATAAGATAGAAGTCTTCCCAGAGATGTGTCTAAAGAAAAAAAGCAAATAAACTACAGAATAAAAAGCAGAACATGATGATCACAACAGAGATTTTTTTTAATATTAAGACTATTCTGAACAACCACGTGCTAATAAGTTTGCGTGGCTTTCTCTGACTGCTCCTACTTATTATTTTTATTGTCTATAGTCTGTTTTCTGGCAGTGGAATGTAAGTTCCTTAAGGCAGAGATTTTTGTCTGTTTGGTTCCAGATAAACACCAAACACCGACTACTTGATGAATGCACAGATGAATGTCCCCAATAAGCCAGCACAATGAGGTCAGATAAGTTCTTCCCAATACAGATGTTTTGGTTTGTCTTCAGCAGATTTGCCCAGGTACAAGGACAACTGCAAAGGAATCCCACTAAAGGTCCCTGGGATCTGATCATACCAATGGCACAGTATTTCTGCATCTTGGTTATTTCTGGAGACACTCAAAGAAACTATGACTTTCTGGCTCAGCGGGCTACAATTGTGCATACATCCTGGTATGAAGAGTAAAGGGGGAAAACAGTTTGATGGTCCCTCAAAAAGCTAAACGTAGGGGCCGGCACGGTGGTGTAGTGGTTAAGTTTGCACACTCCGCTTCAGCAGCCCGGGGTTCGCGGGTTGGGATCCCAGGCACGGACCTATGTGCCGCTCATTGGGCCATACTGTGGCGGTGTTCCATATGCGAAGCAGAGGAGGACTGGCACAAATGTTAGCTCAGGGCCAATCATCCTCAACAACAAAAAAAGTTAAACATAGAATTAACATATGACTCAGAAATTCCACTCCTAGGTATATACCTCAAAGAATTGAAAACAGGGACTCAAATTAATACTGGCACACGCAGTTCATAGAACCACTATTCACAATAGCCAAAAGGTGGAAGCAACTCAAATGTCTATTAACTGATGAGTATATAATCAAAATGTGATATATTCATACAACAGAATATTACTCAGCCATAAAAAGGAATGAAGTACTGATACATGCTACAATGTGGATGAGCCTTGAAAACATTATGCTAGTGTTTGATGCCAAACACAAAATGTCACATGTTGTATGATTCCATTTATATGAAATATGCAGACTAGGTGAATCCATAGAGACAGCAGATTGGTGACTGCCAGGGGCTGAGAGGGAGAGGTTACGGAGCCACTGCTTAATGGGTGCAAAGTTTCCTTTTGGGGTGATGAAAATGTTTTGGAACTAGATAGAGGTGGTAGTTGCACAACATTGTGATTTACTAGATGCCACTGAATTATTCACTTTAAAATAGTTAACTTGATGATACGTGAATTTCACCTCAATTAAAAATAAATTAATTAATAAAAAGAATAAAGGAGAACCAAATACACATCTGCCAAATGGCTGAGTATTAAAATCAATAACCAAAGCCTAATATTACTGCCATAGTACAAGAACAAATCTGAAAATTTTCCAAAAGTTTAATTATTATTTCAATTTTATTACAATTTACTAATCAAATTTTAAAGCTTGATTTTTATAACATAGGGGTATTAATTTCTTAGGACTGCTCCTGTGATTGCTCTCCTGAACACCTGGACATTGATTAGATGTTTCACTTTCAACTGTTCACAGGTGGAGCTAAGGTAGTTTTTGGTTGCTCTGCCAGAACGGGACACTGTTGATAGTGATGCTGCCACCAAATCATTATATCTTCCTTCCTCCTCGACACTACGTGACCATGGTAAAGACTTACGTCCTCTTCAACTTTTGTACTTGAAAACTGGGTCAATGATGATGATGTAATTTCACTGAAACAATCCCACAAACTGAAGCTTTGCACACTGCTTGAAGATACTTTCTGAGTATTTTCATGAGCATATTAAAGATTATTTCTACACTCATATTTTAAATTTCTAGTATTTTTAGACCTTTATTGTAATTCAAACTATTATCTAGCCAACAAAAATCTCTCCTAATAGTCTGTCCATCAATTTTTCTATTAAACTATTTGAAAGTTCTTAGTTATTTTTGAAAATAAAAGTTTCCAATCATTATTTTATTTTAACAATAAGAAATCTAAATGTATACTTAAACTACCGATAAAATTTCAACATATAAATTACCTAAGGAAACTTTTTTCACTCCAGTTACAACTAGAATGCTCACTTACACTTGAAAGTGAATATTCACACATAAACAACATATCCCAATGACATGCCTCATTCATATCACTGACATTGACACACTATTAGAGATGATGGATACTTATGTGATCCCACATTCACTATCACGTACAAGTTCAGAGAGGCCAGAAATGATGTTGAAGTAGTCATTTGACTACTTGGCCTTCCAAAGGCTGAGACCGAAACAAAAGCCAAAAGGCAGATTTGGGTCAAACAGAAGCCTGAGGCTGATGGTGTTTCACTGCTAGTAAAGAGGCTAGATGCACGGAGCCAGAGGAGATGAGCATTCTGGATAATTCTCAAGGCAGGAAAGAGACAACCTTTATCCTCAACTGAACCAAAGAAAGTGACTGCAGTTTGTCATCCCACTTCCTGTGGGATTTCCTACTGACAGAGAAATGGAAGAACGAGAAAAAGGGAAGCAACCGAAGGGACAAGGTGCCACCGTCCACAAACACTTCCTGTTGGTCGTGCTAACTTATAACTCACGCCACACATCTCATGTATCCCAGCACGGGCCGTGTCACACACACCCAACACTTGAGAGTTAGAAAACTACTCAGACGCACAGTGTTTGCTGATTATCTTAAGGGGCTACATTTAAGGATAGAAAAGAATTGGGAAAATCCCAAGAGAATGGTTTGTGATTTGCTTACATGAATTTAAGGGGTTATTCTTATCCGCATCCAGACAATGGAAATTCAAACTGCTATTATTATCAGCTTGGTGGTTTGGGAGCCTGACGAGTCCTTCCCTCTGTGCTTTTGTTCCCCTTTAGCCACCAATTATTATCAAGAGAAATCTCTTATGACAGACGGAGCCATAACAACTAGAAAAAGCAAGACTTTTTTATCAAACACTGAGGCTGAGCTTTTACTCAACCATAAAACGGGATTCTGAGTATCACTCAAGTGAAGGTGGTTTTCAAAAGAGAAACAGCTGTGCAGAGCCAAAGACACCTGGATTCCCATAGTGTTGGGTTTAGATCTACTAGAGACTGTTTGGCTAATAATCCAATAAATGTTGGGGGGTGGGGAAGGTTAACACACAGCCTGTGCATTCCAGAAAACTCTGTCTTCACTAGAGATCAAAGCAGAGGGGTTTTCATTACAAGACGAGTCATATAAAAGGCACGCCTTTGATGCTTGCTGGTGTTTTGTTGTGTTTTTATTCAGACTTCCAAGTAAGCTTGAAGTTGTCTGATATAAAATCAGGAGAAGTGCAGGTTAGAGGCTACATGTCTTGGAAAGCCTCCCTGCTTCTTCCAACAGCCCCTTCTCTTTTTTTTTTTTTATTGATGTCTTAATAGTTTATAACACTGTGGGGTTTTAGTTGTACATTTTTGTTTGTCCGTCACCATGTGGATGTAACCCTTCACCCCTTCTGCCCACCCCCTACGCCCCTTCCCCTTGGTAACCAGCAATCAGTTCTCTCTGTCCGTGTGTTCATTTATATTCCACATATGACTGAGTTCATGCAGTGTCTGTCCTTCTCTCTCTGGCTTATTTCACTTAACATAATACTCTCTAGGTCCATCCATGTTGTTGCAAATGGGACAATTCTGTCTTTTCTTATGGCTGAATAGTATTCCATTGTATGTATATATATACACCACATCTTCTTTAACCAATCGTCAGTTGAGGGACACTTGGGTTGCTTCCACTTCTTGGCTATAGTGAATAATGCTGCAGTGAACATAGGGGTGCATACGCCTCTTGGGATGGTTGATTTCATGTCCATTGGGTAGATGCCCAAGAGTGGGATTGCTGGATCATATGGTATTTCTATTTTTAATTTTTTGAGGACTCTCCATACTGTTTTCCATAGAGGCTGCACCAGTTTGCATTCCCACCAGCAGTGAATGAGGGTCCCCGTTTCTCCACAACCTCTCCAGCATTTGTTGCTATTTGTCTTTGTGATTATAGCCATTCTAATGGGTGTAAGGTGCTATCTTAGTGTAGTTTTGATTTGCATTTCCATGATGATTAGTGATGTTGAACATCTTTTCATGTGTCTATTGGCCATCTGTATCTCTTCCTTGGAAAAATGTCTGTTCATATCCTCTGCCCATTTTTTGATCGGGTTGTTTGTTTTTTTGTTGCTCAGCTGTATGAGATCTTTATATATTACTGAGAGTAATACCTTGTCGGATAAACGATTTGCGAATATTTTCTCCCAGCTGGTGGGTTGTCTATTCATTTTGATTCTGGTTTCATTTGCCTTGTAGAAGCTCTCTAGCCTGATGAGGTCCCACTTGTTTATTTTTTCTTTTGTTTCCCTTGTCCGAGGAGACATGGAATCTAAAAGGATCCCTTTATGTCCAATCTCAATTAGTGTACTGTCTATATTTTCTTCCAGGAGCTTAATAGTTTCAGGTCTCACTTTCAGGTCCTTGATCCATTTTGAATTGATTTTTGTACATGGCAATAGGAGATGGTCTACTTTCATTCTTTTGCATGTTGCTGTCCAATTTTCCCAGCACCATTTATTGAAGAGACTTCCCTCTCTCCATTTTATGTTCTTTGCTCCTTTGTCGAAGATTAGCTGTCCACAGGTGTGTGGTTTTATTTCTGGGCTTTCAATTCTATTCCATTGATCTGTGTGTCTGTTTTTGTACCAGTACCATGCTGTGTTCATTACTATAGCTTTATAGTATATTTTGAAATCAGGGATTGTGATGCCTCCAGCTTTGTTCTTTTTTTTTCAGAATTGCTTTAGCTATTCGGGGTCTTTTGTTGCCCCACACAAATTTCAGTAGTTTTTGTTCCATTACCGTGAAGAATGACATTGGGATTCTGATTGGGATTGCATTGAATCTGTAGATTGCTTTAGGTAGAATGGACATTTTATTTTATTTTATTTTTTTATTTATTTTGTTGTTGTTGTTGTTGTTTTGTGGGGAAGACTAGCCCTGAGCTAACATCCATTGCCAATCCTCCCCTTTTTGCTGAGGAAGACTGGCCCTGGGCTAACATCCGTGCCCATCTTGCTCCACTTTATATGGGACGCCACCACAGCATGGCTGACAGGCAGTGCGTCTGCGGGCGACCAGGATCCGAACTGGCGAACCCTGGGCTGCCAAGCGTGGACTAAACCGCTGCGCCACCAGGCGGCCCCCTAGAATGGACATTTTAACTATGTTTATTCTTCCAATCCATGTGCATGGAATATTTTTCCATTTCTTTATGTCTTCCTCGATTTCTTTCCATAGTGTCTTACACTTTTCATTGTATAGGTCTTTTATCTCCTTGGTTAAATTTACTCCCAGATATTTTATTCTTTTTGTTGCAATTGTAAATGGGATTGTCTTTTTGAGTTCTCTTTCTGTTGGTTCATCGTTAGTGTATACAAATGCAATTGATTTTTGTAAATTGATTTTATACCCTGCCACTTTACTGTAGTTGTTGATTATTTCTAGTAGTTTTCCAATGGAATTTTTTGGGTTTTCTATGTATAAGATCATGTCGTCTGCAAATAGTGAGTTTCACTTCCTCATTGCCTATTTGGAGTCCTTTTATTCCTTTTTCTTGCCTAATTGCTCTGGCCAGAACTTCCACTACTATGTTGAATAAGAGCGGCGAGAGTGGGCACCCTTGTCTTGTTCCTGTCCTCAAAGGAATGGCTTTCAGTTTTTCCCTGTTGAGTAGGATGTTTGCTGTAGGTTTGTCATATATGGCCCTTATTATGTTGAGGTACTTTCCTTCTATACCCATTTTGTTGAGAGTTTTTATCATAAATGGATGCTGGATCTTGTCGAAAGCCTTCTCTGCATCAATTGAGATGATCATGTGGTTTTTATTCTTCATTTTATTAATGTGGTGTACTACGTTGATTGATTTGCGGATGTTGAACCATCCCTGTGTCCCTGGTCTAAATCCCACTTGATAGTGGTGTATGATCTTTTTGATGTATTGCTGTATTCGGTTTGACAATATTTTGTTGAGGATTTTTGCATCTATGTTCATCAGTGATATTGGCCTGTAGTTTTCCTTCTTTCTATTGTCCTTGTCTGGATTTGGTATCAGGATGATGTTGGCCTCACAGAATGTGTTGGGAAGTATTCCATCTTCCTCTATTTTTTGGACTAGTTTGAGAAGGATAGGTGCTAAATCTTCTTTGAATGTTTGGTAAAATTCTCCAGGGAAGCCATCTGGTCCTGGACTTTTATTTTTTGGGAGGTTTTTGATTACTGTTTCAATCGCTTTACTTGTGATTGGTCTGTTCAGATTCTCTATTTCTTCTTGATTCAGTTTTGGGAGGTTGTATGCGTCCAAGAATTTGTCCATTTCCTTTAGGTTGTCCAATTTGTTGGCGTAAAGTTTTTCATAGTATTCCCTAATAATCCCTTGTATTTCCGTGGTATCTGTTGTAATTTCTCCTCTTTCATTTCTAATTTTATTTATTGAGTCTTCTCCCTTTTTTTCTTAGTGAGTCTGGCTAAGGGTTTGTCAATTTTATTTATCTTCTCAAAGAACCAGCTCTTTGTTTCATTGATCCTTTCTACTGTTTTTTTGGTTTCAATTTCATTTATTTCTGCTCTGATTTTTATTATTTCCCTCCTTCTGCTGATTCAGGGCTTTATCTGTTCTTCTTTTTCTAATTCTGTTAGGTGCAATTTAAGGTTATTTATTTGGGATTTTTCTTGTTTGTTAAGGTGTGCTTGTATTGCTATGAATTTCTCTCTCAGGACCGCTTTTGCTGCATCCCATATGAGTTGGTATGGTGTATTTTCCTTTTCATTTGTCTCCAGATAGCTTTTGATTTCTCCTTTAATTTCATCAACGACCCATTGGTTGTTCAGTAGCATGTTGTTTAGTCTCCACATCTTTGTCCCTTTCCTAGTTTTTTCCTTGCAGTTGATTTCTAGTTTCACAGTGTTATGATCGGAAAAGATGCTTGTAATGATTTCAATCTTCTTAAATTTGTAGAGGTTTGCCTTGTTTCCTAATATATGGTCTATCCTTGAGAATGTTCCATGTGCACTTGAGAAGAATGTCTACTCTGCTTTTTTTGGATGGAGTGCTCCGTATATATCTATTAAGTCCATTGTGTCTAGTTTTTTGTTTAAGTCCGTTATTTCCTTATTGACTTTTTGTCTGGATGATCTATCCATTGATGTAAGGGGGGGGGGTGTTAAGATCCCCTACTATTATTGTGTTATTGTTAAAAACCCTTTTAGGTTTTTAGCAGTTGTTTTATGTACTTTGGTGCTCCTGTGTTGGGTGCATAGATATTTATGATTGTTATGTCTTCTTGGTGAAGTGTCCCTTTTATCATTATATATTGCCCTTCTTTGTCTCTCATTACCTTTTTTATCTTGAAGTCTACTTTTTCTGATATAAGTATGGCAACTCTTGCTTTCTTTTGTTTGCCATTAGCTTGGAGTATTGTTTTCCATCCTTTTATTTTGAGTCTGTGTTTGTTTTTAGAGCTGAGATGTGTTTCCTGGAGGCAGCAGATTGTTGGATCTTGGTTTTTAATCCATCCTGCCACTCTGTGTCTTTTGATTGGGGAATTCAATCCATTTACATTTAGAGTGATTATTGATATATGAGGGTTTAATGTTGCTATTTTATTGTTCATCTTCTGGTTCTTTTGCATTTCCTTCGTTTCTTGTCCCTTGTGTTTCGGACTGCAAATTCAATTTGGTATTTCTGCATGCTCATTCTCTTGGTTTTCTCTTTATTTGTCATGTGTGGTTCTCTTCTGGTTATTTGTTTAGTGGTTACCGTGAGGTTTATATAAGCGATCTCCTGGATAAGAAAGTACATTTTCGGATGCCTCCTTTTTCCAGAGGCTGGGTCGATTCAATCCCTTACCTCTTCCCCTCCTTATTTGTTATCTCTTTATTCCATCTTGTGTCATGAATGTGTGTTTCCAGTGATGAGCTTGAATTAATTTTTGATGTTATCCAACTGTAGTTTGTTCTGGTTTAGTCTCCTTGCTGAAATCTCTGTATCCCCTTTCTCATTTTTTTTTTTTCAGGCCTAAGGGCCTTCTTGAGCATTTCTTGTAGTGGGGGTCTTGTGGTGACAAACTCTCTTAGCTTTTGTTTATCAGGGAGAGTTATTATTTCTCCATCGTATTTGAAGGATATTTTTGCTGGATAAAGTATTCTCGGCTGAAGGTTTTTGTCTTTCATGATTTTGAATATATCATTCCAGTCTCTCCTAGCCTGTAGAGTTTCTGTCGAGAAATCAGCTGAGAGCCTGATGGGGTTTCCTTTGTATGTTATTTTGTTTTTTTGTTTAGCTGCCTTCAATATTATTTCCTTGTCACGGGTATTTTTCAAGTTTGCTACTATGTGGCGAGATGATTTTTTATTCCTGTTTATATATTTAGGTGATCTATTGATTTCATTCACTGTTATTTCCCTCTCATTCCCTAGGTTGGGGAAGTTCTCAGCTATTATTTCTTTGAACAAACTCTCTGCTCCTTTTTCTCTTTCTTCTCCTTCTGGAATACCTATTATCCTTATGTTGCTTTTCCTCATTGAGTCTGATATTTCTTGAAGAATTTCTTCATTTCTTTTTAGTCTTAGCTCTCTCTCCTCCTCTATCTGGAGCATTTCTGCGTGGCTATCCTCGATAATGCCAATTCGTTCCTCCATATTGTCAGTTCTGCTCTTTAAAGACTCCATTTTTTCCACTATCTCGTTGATTTTGTTTTTCACCTCCAATAATTCTGATTGGTTTTTCTTTAAGGTTTCAATCTCTTTTGTGACGAAATCCCTGAAGTCATTGATTTCTTTCTGTGTGTTCTCTTGTATTTTGTTGAGTTTGTTTATGATAGCTATTTTGAATTCTCTGTCATTCAGGTTCTCGAATTCTGTGCCTTCAGGGTTGGTTTCTGGGTGTTTGTCATTTTCCTTTTGGTCTGTAGACATAAGAAACTGTTGCATGGATCCAACGGCGATGGCTTTACTTTTTCCTCTCATCTTGAAGTTGGTCCTGTAGTTTCCACCTGCTGCCACTGGATGGAGATCGTGAGTGGTATGCTCTGAGCCCGCTGCAGTCCCCGGAAGGATTATGCTGAAACGCAGGGTGTGTGGGGGGAGGGGTTCTCTCTTTCTCCTGCTTGACCTGGGGGTTTCCTTTCTGGCTCTCTTAGGGCATTTGCTACACCCCCGAAACAGTCCGTCGTTGCTTCCCAGTGGGGATCTCTCAACAGTCTGTGAGAGCACCTGGAGGGTGATAGTTTACCCCCCCGGAAGTGGGCCGCCCCTCCCCCTCTGTCTGCGAGCAGCGCTGTCTGTCTTTGCTGATCGATTGGGGAGGGGAGTACAATTTCTTACCTCTCCTCACGTCCTTTGGGGCTTCCCGCGCCTCCACCATCCGATGTATGGCAGCAGGAGTTTCTTAGAAGTCCTTTGCAGTGTTTGATTGAGCTCTGTTGGAATGCGAATGATGTTTTCGTTGTGTCTTAGGGGGCAGAGATTCAAAGAGGGAATCTCACTCCGCCATGATGCTGACGTCACTCCCCCCTTTTCTTTTTTAATAGATCTAGTTTCAGTTTAACCAGTACAAGTCTCCAGAGAGTGAAGCTTGGGGTGGACAAGGCAGGTAGGGTAAGTGGTGTCAATGGCCTGTGGGGTCCTGGCTCAGAATTCACGTTAGCATGAGCCTTCCTGAAGCCAGTCGACTTAATCCTTCCTAGGTCACCAACTCATCCTGTTGGCCAGGGACTTTCCCAGTTTTAGCACTGAAAGTCTCATGGCCTGGGAAACTTCTCGGTCCCCAGCAAACCAGGACAGTTATCACCTAAAGATTTATCTCCTTTGCTTGAAGCTGGACCATATACAAACAAGACATCCTGAGTGGGACTCAGATTGCTATAAACTTTTCAAGTTAAATCTACGTGCTCTGCAGTCTTTGTCTCTCTGCATTACCTACCACAGCACCAATATTTTTCTACCATTGACTAGGATTCCCACCTGGTTACTACAAAAACATCACTAAGAACGTTAAATGAGGCAAACATTTCTACGCTGCTAAAAATCTTTTTTTAAGGGAAAAAAATCTAAATTCATACAAATGGTCTTGAAATTTTTTTTTTGAGGAAGATTGGCCCTGCACTAACATCTGTTGCCAATCTCCCTCTTTTTCTCTTTTTATCCCCAAAGCCCCAGTACATAGTTGTGTATCATAGTTGTAGAGCTGTAGCTCTTCTATGTGGGATGCTGCTTCAGCATGGCTTGATGAGCAGTGAGGAGGTCCACATCCACAACCCAAACCTGCGAACCCCGGGCTGCGGAAGCGGAAAGCACGAACTTCGCTACGCCACTGGGCTGGCCCCTTCAATTCTTTTTAAAGCTCTTGTTTTGTTTGGGTGAGAGATTTACTTTCTGTGCTTATAAAAATTATTCTGAGGGAATAATCATTTACCTAATAAGTTACTTTTGTACTTCTCCCTGCCCCCTTGCCATGTATTTGAGTGTACATAAATAAAAAAAAAGTACACAAAATCCTCCCAAAAGAAAACAAATCAAACTGTCCCAAGATTAAAGACTAAAGATAGTAAATAAAATTCTCTGTAGCTTAACCTGAAGAATCTTATGTTTACAATGTTTCCATGGAGTTAGTAACTACATTAGTTTCCTATTGTTGCTGGAACAAACTACCACAAGTTTAGCAGCTTAAGACAACAGAAATATATTATCTTACAGTTCTGGGGGTTGGAAATCCAAAATGGGTCTCAATGGGCTAAAATCAAGGTGTTGGCATGGCTGCATTCCTTCTGGAGGCTCCAAGAGGGAGTCCACGTCTTCCTTTTCCAGCTTCATGCCTTGGCTCATGGCCTCCAGCTAGCAATCTCATCACTCTGACCTGTGCTTCTGTTGTCACAGGCCTTTTCTGTCTCTGATTCTTCAGCCCCTCCCTTCATTTTTTTTTTTGTGTGTGTGGGGAAGATCAGCCCTGAGCTAACATCCGTCGCCAATCCTCCCCTTTTTGCTGAGGAAGACTGGCCCTGGGCTAACATCCGTGCCCATCTTCCTCCACTTTATATGGGATGCCGCCACGGCATGGCTGACAAGCAGTGCGTCGGCGGGCGCCGGGATCCAAACTCGCGAACCTCGGGTTGCCAAGTGCAGACTAAACCGCTGCGCCACCGGGCGGCCCCCCAAGAAGAAAGGCCCTCCCTTCATTTTTTAAGGACCTTTGTGATTAAACTCACCAGGATAATCCAGGACAATCTCCCCATCTCAAAATCCTTAATTTAACCACATCTGCAAAGTCCCTTTTGCCAGATAAGATAATATATTCACAGGTCCCGGGGATTAGGACGTGGATATCCTTGCAGAGCGAGGGGGTCATTATTCTGCCTCTACGGTAATTAAGAAACCATCTTAGAAAGTTCTCAGATTTTACACTAATGGGACTGTATCTTTAGGTCTTATTTTTCTGAGTCTGTTGGGTAATCCTTCTAAATATTTAGGCATCTAATAATTTCTATGTAAATTTGAAAAGGTATTTGATTACATTGTATGCTAATGTCAGGAAACACGATGAAATGTATGGGGGTTCCCATAACTATCATCTCCACAAACAAGATTTCTCCCATTTCAAGGTGACCCCCACAATCCTCATTATCTCTTAATCCTGGTACACTCCAAGAATGGAACCATAAAAATAGTCCCACATAATATTATGCAATGATTTAGAGTGGACAAAATTATTTCACAGCATTTTAAGGCTACATAATGAAATAGTTAAGAGCAAAGATTCTGGAGTAAGACAGACATGGACTCAAATCCTGACTCAACTGCTTGTATGATCTAAGTCTCAGTTTTACTCCTTGGGGCCTGCCTCATGGTTCATGTGCAACTGAATGAAATGAAGCCTAAAAAGTATTGAGCAGTGTCTTACCTGTTGTTATTACTATCATAAAGACGATTTCATACTTGACACAGTAAGACATATAAAGAAACAGACTCCCAAAAAGTAAATCTGTCTAAGGATGCACAGCTACTAACTAATCTTATATATATCCCAGTGCCTGGCACACACAGTATCCACTCCTGAATATCTTTGTTTCAAGTAATATCAGACACAATCCCCACAGGCTGACCTCACAAGTGCTCCATCACCTCTCATGTTCATAGCTTTTTTTCCTATCCACCCTCTATTCTCTGTTGCCTAACAAAGGATGTAGCCTCCAAGGTCTTTTTACATCCTAGAGACCAAATGTCATATGTGCTGGGATTTCAAGACAGAGTTGCAGAAATAGGTCCAGTTCATCTGCAAGAATATCATACTTCCCATTTTCCCCATTTCAATAATCTGGAATTCCTCCCACCCACTGAATGGAAGAAAACACTTGCAGATCATATATCTGATAAGGAATTGTATCTAGAATATATGAAGAACTCTTAAAACTTAAAAAAAGAGACAACCCAATTAAAAAATGGGCAAAGGATCTGAACAGATGTTTCTCCAAAGATGTACCATCAGTAATAAGCACATGAAAATCTCAACATTAATCATTATGAAAATAAAAACCAAATATATGTATACACACATATATACACACTTGAGTGTAAGTAGATTATATTCCATATTAATTTCTTTCAGGGCTCCTAACAGGATATTAGAAAATATTTATTCCTTTTTAAAGGGACGTTGGGTGTGATAAGGTTGACATCCACTGATCTAGCAGATAGCACAGAGGATTATCTGTGATCAGCACACGGCCCATTAGATAAGTCAGGGTTTTCTTTCTTCTATGTCCCACAACAGCTTCAGTCTCAAGGACTCCATAGGAAAAGCAACAGCAAAATTATAAAATAATTTACTGCTCACTTTTGCTGCCAACTTGTTCTTTATTTCGGGGATGTGCTGTTTCTGGAGGTATATATAATTAAACATTTGGACCACGTGCATCTATCATTATGTTATACAATGAGGTGTTTCACAGTGTCTGTGTGTCAGGTAAGTGAATCTCACATCTTTAGATGCCTGAACATTTAAACATTTTTTTCAGTGAAGACCCTCCTGAACTTCATTTGATTGGTCTTTTGTGGCTCAAGCCCACTGTAACAAACGTCACTCTTACCATGCTATAACCAAATGATGCCCTACAGTTCACCGAGGTCAGCCACTGCTGGCCTGTCAACTAAATGGTCCCAGACTGATGAGCTTTTAAGAGTTCTTGGCTCTGCTTTGTGTAGGGACTTCTTTCTTTTTATGGGCTATTAATTTATTGCTGCTGTTAGTACTGGTGGCCTCCAGCAGTGCATCCCACCTCTAATTTGCTGCATTCACACAAACATTTGTTTTAACGCCCACAGTACTGGCAACAGTACATTTTTCATCTCTCGGAACCTTGCACCATAGCCAAACTCCTTTCAATTCCGAGTTTCAAAAGCCTACTAGCTTACGGAAAAAATGAACATTTATTATAAGGTTATAAGGGTACCTTAAGGGCAAAAGTGAACAAGGGGGCAGAACCAGGAACTCAGCAGAAACCAAAGAGGCTATTTTCTTAGTGTCTCTCACCTTTGGGTCCCTTTGCCCGTCTGCTTCTTTCTTTTGCTTCTGCAGGCTCCCCTTCTCGGCTTCTCCATGAACATGACTCTGCCGCAACCCCTGAGGTTACATCAACTCAGTTTCAGTCACTTGCAAAAAACAAAAAGCTGCCTCTCTCCCAGTGCCCCAGTCCCAGAGGAATCAGATTGGCCCTTTGGGATTCAGTTCCCCCTGTGGTCCAATTGATAAGGTCACATAGTATAAAAATGGCTGCTGTGGCACCTCTGTGAAGAAGGGTAGTTTTTAAAGGAAGAAGCTTGTGGTAAACTGACTTAATATTCAACAAAGGAGCCAGGTAACCCAGACTATTAGAACTTTAAAATAAAGGGCCTGAGGTGCTCCCCTATGAAGAAAGAACATGAGGTTTGACCCCATCATTATGAAGTATGTACCTTATTTTCTTCTGAGGCCTTGGTTGTCTACTCCCTGTTTCTTTCTTCTTTTTTTTAATTTGATATAATTCACATACCATAAAAATCCACCCACTTAAAACATACAGTTCAGGGCCTGCCCGGTGGTGTAGTGGTTGTTTTCGCACTCCACTTCGGCGGCCCAGGGTTCACAGGGTCAGATCCTGGGTGTGGATCTATGCACCTCTTATCAAGCCATCATGCTGTGGCAAGTGTCCCACATATAAAGTAGAGGAAGATGGGCACGGATGTTAGCCCAGGGCCAATCTTCCTCAGCAAAAAGAGGATTGGCAACAGATGTTAGCTCAGGGCTAATCTTCCTCACCAAAAAAAAGTACAGTTCAGTGACTTTTAGTATATTCACATGGGTTCTGCAACTATCACCATTATTTAATTTCCAGAATATTTTCATCACCCCAGATAGAAACCTTGTACTCATTAGCAATCACTCCCCATTATTCCTTTCCCCCAGGCCTAGGCAACCCCTAATATACTTTCTGTCTGTATGGATTTGCCTATTTTGGACATTTCATATAAACAGAATCATATAATAAGTGGTCTTTTGTACCTGGCTTCTTTCGCTTAGGATATTTTCAAGGTTCAGGCACATTGTAGCATGTATCGGTGTTTCATTCATTTTTATGGCTAAATAATATTCCATCATATGGATATACCACATTTTATTTATCCATGCATCAGCTGATGGACAATCAGATTATTTCCACTTTTTTGGCTATTATGAATAATGCTATGAACATTCATGCACAAGGTTTTGCATGAACATATCTTTTCAATTCTCTTGGGTACATACCTAGGAATGGAATTGCTAGGTCATATAATTGTTTAACATTTTGAGGAATTGTCAAACTGTTTTCCAAAGCAGCTACACCATTTTACTTTCCCACCAGCAGTTTATGAGTCTTCCAATTTCTCCACAGCCTTGCCATCTTTTAATCTGTCCATAGTTTTGATTATAGTTATGCTAACAGGATGAAGTGGTATCTCGTGATTTTGATTTGCATTTCCCTAAGGACTAGTGATACTGAACATCTTTTCATGTCCTTATTGACCATTTGTGTATCTTTGTAGAATGTCTATTAAAATCTTTTGCCCACTTTTAATTGGGTTGTGATTTTATTGATGAGTTATAAGAGTTAAAGAACGCTTAGTTAAGATATTTAAGATTCTAGACCCTTATCTAATATATGATTTGTAAATATTTTTCCCATCCTGTGGTGTCTTTTCATTTTCTTGATGGTGTCCTTCAAAGCACAAAAGGTTTTAAATTTTGATTAAGTCCAATTTATCTGTTTCCTCTTGTGTTGCCTGTGCTTTAGTTGTCATATCAAAAAAACCATTGCCTAATCCAAGGTCACAAAGATTTACATCTATTTTTCATCTGAGTCTTATAGTTTTAGCTCTTACATTTAGGTCTTTGATCTATTTTGAGGTAATTTTTATATATGGTAAGCGGTAGGGGTCAAACTTCATCATTGGCATGTAGATATCCAGTTGTTCTAGCACCATTTGTTGAAAAGACTATTCTTTCCTCATTGAATTGTCTTGGCCCCTTTGCTGAAAATCTTACTTCTTTTTAAACTAAATTCCCAAGGTTGCTCAGTAACTGACTATATTCAGTCAAGCTATACCAACAAATATGCAACTGAATGTAATTAAGACGTATGTATGTGAAAAGTCCCAACTGTAATCAGTAGTCACTTTTACTTTATATAAACTAAGATTACTCTGGCTAGGACATTGGATATATTCACAATCTTGACTGTAGTGATGGTTTTGTGGGTGTACACATATGTCACACTTATAAAATTGTACACTTTAAATATGTGTAGTTTATTGTATGTCAATTATACCTCAAGAAAGCTGTTTTTAAAAAGAGAGAAACTAAGCGCAAAAGTGTAAATGACATAACTTTCTTTTCCTAATCATTTTTCGGGACCAGTTTCTCTGGTTGGGCCTAAGGATATGTTACCAACTAGTAATTTAGAAAAACTTGTATTTCTACATTTCTCTTAATTGACTTTGTTCCAAAATGCAGGCAAACCATTTAAAGTCAAGATCTGTAAGGCTGAGACCATCCCATGACTATGGGATAAGTATTAAAGAGAGCCAGAAATGTGTTTTGACTCTTAAGGAAAAGCATTTTTAAGTTCCCTTCCAATGAGAATTTAGCAGCTGGGTTCTCCTTTTCTACATAGAATTTAAGCCCTCCTAACTGCACCAAGCCCCATTTTGGCAGAGACTCCATCCATCTGTTCACCCTCGTATCCCTAGCATCAAGGACACTGCCAAGCACACAACAGGCATTTAGTAAATATCTGTCTAATGAATGAATAAAATGCCATGTAATTTGTCATCATCTTTTCCTGGGACCATTTTGGACTGAGGCAGGTGGCAGCTCTGTTCCTCCAACTCAATAATTCCATCTCTAGAGAGAGATGCCATCTGTTCTCTTCAAACTGTCTTATTATTCACCTTTTTATATTTGGAAAAACAAGGTGGTGTGGCTTAGGAATCTCACATCCAGGAAAAGAACTAAAATGTTGTATCAAAGATTATGCATAGGATCCACAAACTAGAAGCAATCAGACGAGAACAGTTAGGGAAACCATGGCATACCCTCGGGAAGCAGCAGTCCATAGATTAAAAATGATCATTATGATGAGTCTGCAGTAACATGGAAAATAAGTAGTTTGAATCTGAAAATGAAAAGCACCATCATTGACTATGATTACAAGCTAATATTTTATACTCCACAAAGGCAGGATGTTTGGGCTTGTTCTGTTCACTGGACAGTGCCTGGCATATGGAAGGCACTTACTAATACTCGCTGAATGAATTACTGAAACTAAATGTAAAACGTCCCTATGAAAATATACCTGAAGAGAATGAACAAACATGGAAAATTATGTTCAAGTAGTGGAACTCTGGGTGCTTCCTCCACTTTCCCTCTTTTTTCCAAGTTTCCCTAAAGTTGTGATAAAACTTTCTCAGTTTGAAAGGACGGCCACAGAAACCCCTCACCTAGCTCTGGCTGCCTCCTCCCCTGTCCCGCAACTAAGGAAGTATCTGAATTGGAGCAGGGACGTGGCCTGGCTTCACTTCCAAGAGGGGCGTTTTAGGGGATGTGTGGCTCCAGCCAAGGACTCCTAGGTCACCTAATATTTAGGCTTTTCCCCCGGAGGTTGAGAAGGCAGCACTGCCCACGCCCCCATTAGAGCCTGCACAAGTTTGGACCTCCAGAGGGATTGCTCTTTCTCCTAATCTGCCTGCCACCACAATGTCCCTCGGACCTCCTAGACCCCCTAAGGGGGTCGCTCATTACCCCACCACCCGGGCTCCCCTGAGGAGGTAACTCTCCTCTGTCCTGGAGGGCTTTATGTCCCCTAAGAGGGTCACTCGTTTTCCCCGGCCCTCCTCAGGGGGTCATTCCCTCACCTTGCCACTCCTGAGTCACTAATACCCCACTCCCGGCCCCGGCTCCTCTGAGGGGGATCCTTCGTTCCCGAAGGGGAGGTCACCCCTTCCCCGTAGAGCCCATCCCACTTGAGGGGGTCGCCCCCCCGGCCGTCCTGAGGCGTCACTCGTACCGGAGCAGCCGGTCACGCCTTCCGCCCGGCCCCATCCCCCGAGGGCCAGCGCCGCCTCCTTCCGGGCCCTCCCCGCGAATGGCGACGCCGCGGGCCGGCCGGGCCACCTGGGCGGGGCTCCCGGGCGGGGACGAGGCGACGGGCGGGGCGGCCCGGCCCCGAGCGCGGAGCGGGGGCGGCGCGGCGGCGGGCCAGGGCCATGGCGGGCTGCTGCGCGGGGCTGGCCGCCTTCCTGTTCGAGTACGACACGCCGCGCATCGTGCTCATACGCAGCCGTAAAGTGGGGCTCATGAACCGAGCCGTGCAGCTGCTCATCCTGGCCTACGTCATCGGGTGAGCGCGGGCGCCGGCCCTGTGGGTCCCGGGGACAGGGGGTGACCTGATGGTTGGGAGCTCCCCCTTATGGGGGTCGGCCGTGCACCTGCTCATCCTGGCCTAGGTCGCCGGGTGAGCCCCGCGGGCGCCCTCCAGGCGGGGGCCCGGGGGGCGGCGACCCGAGGCCGGTGACACACCCCTCCCCGGACCCTGTCCACCGCGGGGGACGGGCTGTGTCGGGCTCCGGGGCAGGAAGCTGCTTAATGCTGTGTTTTAAGGGCAAAGTCTGGCTAGACCTTCATCCTCGCCTTTCCCGCTTCTTGCCCTTCTGACTTGCTCCATGATGTCCTTTGGCTGGGGGAGAGCTGTGCCCTAAATGTCTCAATCTTTGCTCTTCCCATTCTGATGATCTGCTGACAGAAACCAAGGTTTGAATTTCCACTTGGTTCCTTTTGGGTCTGTGGCTTCTGGTCCTTTCCTTTGAGTATCATGTGGTAACCCAGAATAGTAGAGAGGTCACATGTCCAAAAAGCATTTAAAGTTCGCTTCCTTTGTTTTGTGGGGTTGTTGGAGTTTTTTTTTGTATAGGTACCTGCCTTAGCCTCATTCCCCATGCCGCCCTCTTATGCTTATATGGGCCCTGCCACCTTCAGTCCGCACCAAGTGCTTAATTTTAATTGAATGCATGCGTTACAATTTAATAAAACTCAAGAGAGGAGGTGGAAATTAACTTACCTACTGAGGTAAGGTCCACCTGGCCTATTATGGTGTTTACATCTGCTGAGCTGACAGATGTTATCTGCTCGGTCGTTCCTTTTCTTAAAAGGCCTAATGCAGTGGTCCCCAACTGCACATTAGAACCATTTGGGAATCTTGAAAAAATAGTGATTGCTGGCTCCCATCCCCAGACCTTCTGATTTAATTGCTATAGACTATGATCAACTCCTCAGGAACCAGTGTCCTAGTGTTTCCCCTCACCTAAGGAATTGTTTAAAAGTAACAGATTCCCCCACCCTGGGATGGGGCTTGGAATCTGTTAACACTGCCCAAGGGGATTTGCATGATCCAGCGGGTTTGGCTTCTAACATCTATCTGCCCAGCAGTATAGGTACTGACAATATTCGGTAAAATGGCTTTCCAGGAATGGACTCTACATCAGAACCACCTGGACCTTCCCCAGGTTTGGACTCATTAAGTACCACCACTACCAACTCCTTGCCCCCTCAGTGATTGTGGGGCACCCTTAAATTTTCAGATCTGCTGCTAGCTGGTTAACTCAACTCACATTGCTTGGTTAGACCTGAAGCATTTGGAATCTGGAGCTCTCCCACAACTTTTTCCTCTTGGCTTTTGATGTTCATGGGAGGATCAGTTTACATTGACCTTAGGGTATCTGTAAAGTTCCAGACTGCAGAAAGTGTGTATATCTGTGCTGCAAGATATGGTAGCCACTAGTCACATCTGGCTATCAAGCACCTGAAATGTTCCTACTCCAAGTTGAGATGTGCTGTCACTGTAAAATACACACTAGATTTCGAAGACATAGTCCAAAAAAAAGGGTAAAATATCACAATACGTCCTACACTGATAACATGTTAAAATATTTTGATTATGTTGGGTTACATAAAATATATCACTAAAATTAATTTTACCTGTTTCTTTTTACTTTTTAACATGGCTACTAGAAATGTTTCAACTACATATATGGCTTGTATTATATTTCTTTTGGGTAGCGCAGCTTTCTAGGGTTCCTATGGAATGTTCTCTGCCTCGATCATGAGGATTTTTAAAGCAGTAAATGCTTTGCTTTTATCCATCTTGCTATGATCAAAACTGACTCTGGATCTGAATTAAGGTTTTTTGGGTTTTTTTTAACTTATCTCTTAGCTTCCTGATCCAGTTCATCTTGGTGAAATTGTGGTCTCTTCCCATAGTGACCTGCAGCAGTCCTTCCTCAAAAACACACATTTCTCAGTTATCTATATCTGGTATCAGTCATGTGTTGAGGAAATAGTTAATCACATAGTGATTCCTGTGAAACCATGTATCTCTGATTTCGCAACTCACTGTACTCGGTGGTAAAATAAGAGTGATCTTCCTGCCGTAAGTTTCTGTGTGTCCAACTAGAATTAAATGGAAGCTTATATTGCAGCTAAATTCCTAGAATCCCTGAAGAAGAGGACTTGTTGGGGGAAAGCCCACCTCTAGGATGGGCAATGAATTTGGAAACTGCTCAGACCAGCAAACCCATAAATAAGTAACCAAAACCAGTGAATTTCTGAAGTCTCTGCATCTAAGGCTTATAAGGAGGGGAGAGGGACGCTAGCATTCCTTGATTCTAGAAATAATAACAACAATAATAATTGCTGGTAGATGTTTAACAACAGTTCTGGTGGGGAGGAGTTCTGATTTGTAGTACTGGCCAATTTCCATAGTGTATTTATTCCCATCATAGCCAATTTCAGCCTACTGATAGTGCCTCACAAACATTGTTCTGAGCATTTGATATGCATTAACTCATTTAACCTCACAACAATCCTGTTAAGTTCTGTTATCATTCCCATCTTATAGATGGGAAAAACTGAGGCACAGAGAAGTTAAGCAACTTGGCCAAAGTTATGCCTAGTGAATGGTGGATCTGAGACATGAACCTGTGTGCATGGTTTCAGTCTGTGTCCCAGTGTCCTAATCACTATGCACTAGTGCCTTTAGATTTTTAATTATTCACGCTGGTAGTCATGCCCCCATTTCGGAGGTGAGACGCATTAATGTGAGCTGAATTCTTGGAGAAAAGGTAAGAAACTACTATAAAAAGTTACTTGAATGGTGAGAGTCTCCATTGTATAGGGATTATAGCATAGAGGGCAAGAGAAGAGGCTTCAGAGGCAAAAGGCTTGAGTTCAAATCCTGACTCTGTCACTCACTAGCTGTGTTACCTTGGGCAAGTGACTTAACTTCTCTGTTTCTCAGTTTCCTCCTCTGTAAAATGGAGAATAATAATGATGTTTGCCTTATAAAATGATCAGTATTAAATTAGTTAATACATATAAAGAACTTAGATCAGTACCCTGGCACCTAAAAACACTCAAATGGTAACCATTATTATCATAATTTTTATTATCTCTTGGTGATTCCACAGGTCATAGGTGCCTTGAAAGTGCTCAAATATCTAATAATAAAGACAGCACTCATTGAGTATTTTCTTTGTGCTATTCACTGTGCTAAGTGCTTTACCTGCATCATCTCATTTATTTCCCAGAAACCACCTGGTGGTTAGGTGCTATTATCCCCATTTTGCAGAAGTGGAAATGGAGCCCCCAGAAGTTAAGCAGCTTTTTCAAAGTCACCTAATTAGTAAATGTCATACTTTCAGCCTCTGGCTATAAGAGGCCCCCTGGCATCATTTCAAATTCATGGAATCCTAATGGCAATTTAAGAGGCCTGTTTTATTTTGTAGGTGGGTGTTTGTGTGGGAAAAGGGATACCAGGAAACGGACTCAGTGGTCAGCTCAGTTACTACCAAAGCCAAGGGCGTGACTTTCACCAACACTTCTACACTTGGATTCCGGATCTGGGATGTGGCTGATTATGTGATTCCACCTCAGGTATGCCTCTCGCTGTGACTTCTTAAGTCTAACACCAAAGCTTCTAGTTAGCTCCTTTCCCCTCCCTGACCTTGCACACTTGATTAATGATTGTTACGGCCAGAGTTCTAACATCACCAATGCCCAGACTGATCATCTTAGTCAAGAAAGCTGTGCAGACGGATCTCTTTTTGGCTTAGGGTCTAACAGGAAACATTTAATCAGCTGTGTTTCTTCAGCTGTAAAACATGGCTGGCTTAAATGCAAGAAGCTTTCTCGGTCTGTCTCAAGCCCTGAAATGTGAAAAAAAAGCAAATGTTTTAACTCCTGGGAAAAATTCAGGTGGAAATATCGCCTTTCCACATTTTGTATTTGCTTTATTGTAAACTCACAAGGTAAATCTTTTCAGACAGTGTAAAAACTTTAACAGCAGTTAAGACCAAAAGATACACAAGAAGGAAACAGACATACCCACACAGGATTCCATCAGGAACAAAGGTAAGGGGAGAAACTGTCTGATGCAGCATCCCAGTCTCCAATCTGTTAATCCACAAAGCTCCAAGTTAAATATTGACTCACACAGCCAAACCCCGACATATCCCTCCAGATGGCTTGTGTGCCAGCAAGGCCAAATGCAGATAAGCTGCCAGCTCTTGGCTCAGAGCTCTGCAAGCGAAAGCAGGGACTTCAGAAACTCTCTCTTTTCAAGTGTATTCATTTCCCCCCTGCCTTCTCAAGAAGAGGGTCTTGTGGGGTGCCCAGAGAGAAGACAGAACTAATGAGCTGTAAACATCAAATGGAACAGAGGATTCGTAGTTTGTGGGAGGCGGGTGGTCCTGTTGGCATGCACCTGTCTCGAGAGAGAGACCTCTGCTTCCTAGGAAGGCACGGCCTCATCCTGGCAAGCTCTGGGAATATCACGCTCAAGTCTGTTTACTGGAACCAAGGAAGGGTCTGGGCTGCCAGACCCTCAGTGGAAAGGAACACGCAGCAATTGTGCCCACCACCGTGGATCTGGGCTGTGTGAGTTCCACGGGGCTCTCTTCATCAGCTTTCATGATGTCCTTCTGCTTCTCCGAAGATGGAACACCACATCTGCTGGGCTCATCTCCAGACTGAAAGTTCCCTAAACTTAAAATACAGTTATGCGTTGCTTAACTTTGGGGATGAGCTGGAGAAATGCATTGTTAGGCAATTTCATTGCTGTGCAACATAGAGTATGCTTACATACACCTAGATGGTATAGCCTACCACACAACCTAGGCTCTATGGTACTGATCTTATCAGATCACTGTTGTATATGCAGTGTGTTGTTGACTGAAACATCATTAAGTGGCACATGACTATAAAGAAATAGGAAACCAAAAGTAGACCATACTGAACCATTCACGTCTAACTCAGGAGAGTCATAGGAGCAGCCTTCTGTAAACACCAAGTAAGCAGTGTGTTTATATATGGAACGCCTGTGCCAGGAGAGACTCGAGTGTCATGCCACATCCTCATGGCTTGTCTGATGGCCATTCCTCATCTGTCAACATGATTTGTTCTAGGTCTTTCTTTGAGAGATGCCAGCTATTCCCAGAGCTTCCACCACCTCATCAGACCTGGAGGTGGAGATATCTTCACCTTTGGTCCCTGAGTTGATCCCCCAGATGGCTCCTAGCACCAACTCCACTATTCCGAGGAGTATGAAATGCTGAGAGAAAGCTTCTGCCATTTCATTTTATTTTATTTTTATTATTATTTTTTTTTGTGAGGAAGACCAGCCCTGAGCTAACATCCATTGCTAATCCTCCTCTTTTTGCTGAGGAAGACTGGCCCTGGGCTAACATCCGTGCCCATCTTCCTCCACTTTATATGGGACGCCGCCACAGCACGGCTGACAAGCAGTGCATCGGCAGGCGCCTGGGATCCGAACCGGCGAACCCCGGGCTGCCAAGCGCAGACGAAACCGCTACGCCACCGGGCAGCCCCTCCATTTCATTTTAGAATGCCAGCACCCAATGAAGGGGAGGTCCAGCTAGAATCTTTTGGGGTCTTTGTCTTACTCCTTATAGTGGGAGGTCATTAGTAGCAATTCTTCAGTCTTGTCCCCAGTGAACTGCTCTCCAGAACTCTAAATCAACCATGTGACACCTTCATACTTACAGGGAGAAAACAGAACCTTCCCAAAGGGAGAAGGTTCTGGGACTAGTTCTAGTCTAGTTCTGGGACATTTTCATCACCCTACAAGGAAACCATATACTCATTAAGCAGTCACTCCCTATTCCACCCTCCCCCTTAGTCCCTGGCAACCACTAATCTACTTTCTATCTGTATGGATTTGCCTATTCTGGAAATTTCATATCCAGTGGAATCATACAGTGTGTGGCCTTCTGTCTGGCTTCTTTGACTCAGCATAATGTTGAGCTTCATCCACATTGTAGCCTGTGTCAGCACTTCATTCCTTTTCGTGGATGAATAATATTCCCTTGTAGGAATAGACCGAAATTTGTTTATCCGTTCTTCTGTTGGTGGACACTTGGGTCGCCTCCACCTTTGGGCTGTTGTGAATGATGCTGCTGTGAACATGCGTGTACAAGTATTTGTTTGAGTTCGTTTTCAATTAGGTTATAAACCCTCATAGGAGAGAATGGGAGACCATAAGATCAGTTTTTTAAATTATTTTCTGCATGGCACGTGGGACAAGTGAAAAATACTGTCCTATTAAATGAACGTCAGCTTTCCTCGTGGAAACATCTGCTTGACTCCTCTGAAGGTAACACGGCAGTGCTTTCTCCCCTCCACCCACTCTACAGGAGGAGAACTCCCTCTTCGTCATGACCAACATGATCGTCACCTTGAACCAGACCCAGGGCCTCTGTCCTGAGGTAGGCAGCTCCTCCTGGAAGAGCCTTGGGCCTCACGCCCCCCTGTCCATGCCCATCGGCTGTGTGTGGGGCCAGGCCACACAGAACTTATTTTCACTCGCTCTTCTTTTTCCAGGTTCCAGACAAGACCACTGTGTGTAAGTCAGATGCTGACTGTATTGCTGGCTCCACAGGCACCCATAGCAGTGGTACGAACACGTGGCTGTGACCCCACAGTAGACGCTTAGCCTGGGGAGGGCAGCCCCGACCAGATGGCCCCCACTGTGGGGCTCCTTTGATAGAGAAATCTCCAGGATAAAGAAATTCCCCACAACCCCCAATGCCTTTGCATGACCCTGGGTGAGCCTGGTGTCCGGATTGGGGTCCCGGGACCCTCTCGACATGACCTCTGTCATCTGCACCCCAGAAGCCATCCCAGATCTTTCCCTGTGCTGTGGCTTGGCATCACCCTAGCCTTACAATTGGCAAAGCAGAGGTGTGGCTAGGACTCGAGCAACTGTTCTCCTCCAATTCCAATTTCTGGACACTGTCTAAATCCCAGAATTGGAATAGCTCAAGATCGGTTGCATAGGAGCTGTGATGGGGCTTCCGCTCTCTACCTCACACAAGTAGAAATAAGAAACCCCCGTGGACCTGGGTCCTCCTTGCCCCTATAGGAGTCGCAACAGGAAGATGCGTGCTGTTCAATGAGACTGTGAAGACGTGCGAGGTGGCAGCCTGGTGCCCGGTGGAGTATGATGCGCACGTGCCAAAGTGAGTCCTGACCAGTGGAAGGGAGTGCCCTAAACCCTGATTCTCAGGCCTGAGAGAATGCGGCAGGGGAGTTAAGCCTGTGTGTTGTGGCTTTGTGTAGTCAGGCGTCTCTAGGGTGGTGGTTCTCAACCACAAGTCAGCAACCATCAGGCGAGGTGGGCCACAGTGTTTGTCACTCATGATAAGAGTACAGATGAGTTATTTCTATGTTAGGACGCTGTCAGTTGCAAGTAACTGACAGGAAACTGTTCTCAGTACCTCAAGTGTGCATGCGCACATGCTGTGGAGACAGTTTCGTGTTCAACTAACCACAGAGATCCCAGCATGTCTAGACCTGGGGCTCAAAGGACAGCGTCCGAGTCTCCACCTCTTGGCTCTGCTGCCCTTGTATTGGCTTCATTTGCAGGACCTGGTGTAGTCCCAGGAGGCGGCTCTGGGCTTTCATCCCCCCAAGGCCAGGTCTCCCTGCCCAGTTCTCCATAGAGATTCTAGACCTGTCCATCATCACATCTTAGGCCACATCTCTCAACCCATCACTGTGGCTGGGGGAGGAATTTTGCTTATCAGCTCAGTCCCATGCTCACTTCTGGAGGTAGGAGCGGAGTCAGCCCCACCCAAATGACACAGGCTGATGGGGGGAGTTGTGGCTTCTAAAGGAAATTTGGGGTTCTGTTACCAGAAAAATGGGGAACAGATGCTGGGCAGGAAAATAAAGTCCACTATAAAGTGTGTTTTATAAACTAGAGCAGGTTTAAGCTTGCCCTAAAATAAGATTCTTCCCTATTGTAAGTTGCTGTGCTTTGAGTGGGTGAAGTTAGAGGTAATGCTCTCAGAATTGCTTGCAGCCCGGCCTGTCTTATCCAGAGTTCAGACTGAAACTAGATACGCCCCTGGGGAGCAGGTAGCCACGTGAAGCTCATCCTGGGGACATTGCAACAGAAGAAAAGGTTGAGAGCCACTGATTTAGAGATTGCTGAGGGCAGTAGCTCAGGCTAGGGAAGGAAATACTAAAAGGGGAGTCCTAGCATTTTAGAGCTGGAAAGGATCTTATGCGCTCTCCAGTGTAGGAGCCGTTGGCCATATGTGGCTGTTGAGCAGTTGAAATGCAGCTGGGTCCAAAATGAGATGTGGTGTCAGTGTAAAATGCACTCCAGATTCCAAAGACTTATTATGAAAAAAATATATATATAATATCTCAATAATATTTATGTTGTTTACATGTTGAAGTAATATTTTAGATATGTTGGGTTACTATAGAAAAGTTAATTTCACTTGTTTCTTTTTTTTTCGGTGAGGAATATTGGCCCTGAGCTAACACCCGTCACCAATCCACTTCTTTTTGCTGAGGAAGATTGACCCTGAGCTAACATCAGTGCCCATCTTCCCCTATTTTGTATATGGGACGCTGCCACAGCATGGCTTGATAAGTGGTGTGTAGGTCCGCGCCCAGGATCCGAACCTGCAAACCCCGGGCCGCCGAAGTGGAGCGCACAAACTTAACACCATGCCACTGGGCTGGCCCCAGCCCCTCTTTTTACTTTTTTTTTTTTTTTTTTGGTGGGGAAGACCAGCCCTGAGCTAACATCTGTTGCCAATCTTCCCCTTTTTGCTGAGGAAGACTGGCTCTGAGCTAACATCCGTGCCCATCTTCCTCCACTTTATATGGGACGCCACCACGGCATGGCTGACAGGCAGTGCACGTCCGCGGGCGCCTGGGATCCGAACTCGCGAACCCCGGGCTGCCAAGCGCGGACTAAACCGCTGCGCCACTGGGCGGCCCCCCCCTCTTTTTACTTTTTAATGCGGCTACTAGGAAACTTTAAATTACAATATGGTTTGTGTCTCACAGTGTAGTTTCATTGGATAACACTGCTCAAGGTCTAATCTAGTATTAGATGATTTTTAGGTTTACACTGATACATGAATAACATTGAGTCACATGGAGAGAAAGACATGCCCATTTCCATTCTTATTCGGCCCCTTAGCTTATATCAAGGAGGAAATCCTGGTTTGGAGTGTCTTTAACACCTTTCTATCACTTGCTGATTTCCTTTTCTCACAAAGAACAAGCCCCAGATTCAGCACCTCAGGCAGACAATAACATTAACTATAACTTTTAGTAACATTGCTTTGACTTGGTATTTATTTGAACAATGCCCTCTGACTTGTGGCAAATGATATTTTTCATGGCCATGATGGAAAGTTTCATTTCAAAATGAATGTCAGTAAAAAAGTGAGTTGATCCTAAAGGTGGAAACAACCCAAACGTCCATCAACAGACAAGAGATAGACTGTGGTACATCCATACAATGGAATGTTATTCAGCCACAACAAGGAATGAAGTTCTGACACGTGCTACAATGTAGATGAACCTTGAAAACATTATGCTAAGTGAAAGCCAGATGCAAAAGACCATACATGAAACATCCATTCATATGAAATATCCAGAATAGACAAATCAGTAGAGACAGAAAGCAGATTGGTGGTTCCCAAGGGGAGGAGGGGAGGAGAGAATAGTTAGGAACTGCTTAAGGGGTATGCAGTTTCCTTTTGGGGCAATGAAAATGTTCTGGAACTAGATAGAGGTGATGGTTGTACAACATTGTGAATGTGCTAAATGATGCTGAATTGTGCATTGTAAAATGGTTAATTTTGTTATGTGAATTTCACCTCAATTTTTTAAAAAGGTGAGTTAATCTTAAAGAACACTATTGCATATGAAATACACCAATGTGGGGGAAAGGTTGTGGTATAGGGAATGACAAAAGTTTGAGAAACCCTGATATAATACACCCCTCTTGAAACAGGGATGAGGGAATTTGAAGCCCCAAGAGAAGTGCGTTGGTCAAGGCCTGTGCTTGTCATCAGTGGTGACAGGCTCAGCTCACTTCATTGTGTGGCCTTGTCATTGGCCTCGTCCTGTCTCAGGGTTGGGAAAACTGTTGATATTGTTTCTAACTTCAAAGATTCCACCTGGATTAGGGTCAGCCTCCAGTGCCAGATTCTCCTATAGAAATCCATCAAAGAAGTGGGGTCCCCTTGGGGACAGATTCAACTCATTGTCAGCTGGGAGCTGACGTGGCACTTGCAAAAAGAGGCGGTGCGCCAGCAGGCGGGCACTTTTTGTGTACTTTTGAGACGAGGTCACGCTCCAGCCTGTAGGTGGCTTTACCTTTGCTTTGACTTGTAAAACCAGATCTGTTGAGCATTCCCCCGAGAACACCTGAGGGAGGCAAGCCCTGAAACCCAACGGCTGCCGGCTGAATGATTTCCAGTGAGGCCACCAGGCACCACCCTTTATTAGCTATTCCTCAGGCTCTTAAATTCCCGCTGCCTCGGGCAAAAGGCCATGAGAGGAAGAAACTGGAAGGCTTGGCTTACAGTCTCCTCTCTTGACCTAGTGTTTATGAAGAGCAGAGTAGAAAATGCTAGAAATGTTTCACTTTTTCTTGACAAAATGACATTGTAAGACGTGTATATTCTTTGTAAAAATATTACATAAGTATGCGAGTGTACATATGTTTGTACTTTTATTAACAATATGTTATAATTTTTTTCAGACCTGCTTTTTTAAAGGCTGCAGAAAACTTCACTCTTTTGGTTAAGAACAACATCTGGTATCCCAAATTTAATTTCAGCAAGTAAGTGGCGGCCAGCCGTGTGAGTTCACCAATGTCTTGGAGAAACTTCTGGCTCTTCTTTGAAGTTTGCTTCGCTCCTATTTTCTGCTTCCTCCCGACTTTAGGAGGAATATTCTTCCCAACGTCACCACGACCTACCTCAAATCGTGCATTTATGATGCTATAACAGATCCCTTCTGCCCCATATTCCGTCTTGGCAAAATAGTGGCGAACGCAGGGCACAGCTTCCAGGACATGGCTGTCGAGGTAGGCACAGGTCCTGGCTTTTCTACCACAGTCTTTGACTTCTCGTTCTAGAGTAGGCTCTGAGGAAAGCTTGTTCTGTCTCTGCTCACAACCCACAGGGAGGCATCATGGGCATCCAGATCAAGTGGAACTGCAACCTGGACAGAGCCGCCTCCCTCTGCTTGCCCAAGTACTCCTTCCGCCGCCTGGACACCCGGGATGTGGACCACAACGTGTCCCCTGGCTACAACTTCAGGTGGGCATGAGCTTGGGCCCTGTTTCTCATGTGTTGGGGGTGATGGTGGCTGGATCAATCCCCAGTGGGGCACCCACGCCCCCCAAAGACCAGCACTCAGGCAGCACCCCAAGGGCAGGTGGGAAGGCCGTGCACCAAGGAGAGTGTTCCAAGCAGGGCCTGGAGCCTGTGGCATCCTGGCCCGTGAGAGCCTTCCTTGCCCCTTCCTGCCTCAAGAAACATGTTGAGACCATTTGCAGAGTGACCAAGAGAGGCTGGCTGCTTGAGCTTTCTTGGGCCAGCCTCAGCCAGGACCTCCACTCACTAATTTTGAGGAGTGGGTGAGCTTTCATCCTCCAGTCCAAAGGCCTCTGGGGCCTGACCCAGGAATTGGTTTCTTAAAGCCTGAGCCTGCTCCTGGAATCTCCAAGGTGCAGGAGATACAGGTTTTAGCCTCAAGAAAGGCCTGTGCTGTTATTTCCCTGCTGAAGTGCTGTGTATTAGTTTCCTAGGGCTGCCAAAATAAGTTACCACAAACTAGGTGGCTTGACACCACAGGAATTCATTCTCTCACAGTTTTGGAGGCTAGAAGCCTGAAATCACTGTGTCAGCAAGGCCAGGCTCCTTCCTGGCCTCTTCCAGCTTCTGGTGGCTCCGGCCATTCTCCGTGTTCTTGGCTCGCAGACACATCCCTCCAGTCTGTCATCACATGCCCTTCTCCCTGTCTGTGTCACTGTGTGTCCTTACCTCTTCTTATAAGGACACCAGTCATTGGATTTAGGGCTCACCCTAATCCAGTATGACCTCATCTTAACTAATTACATCTGCAAAGAGCCTATTTCCAAGTAAGGTCACATTCTCATGTTCTGGGTAGACATGAATTTTGGGTGACAGTATTCAACCTAGTACAGCTGGTAATCTGATGAGAGGGCCGAGGTGCCAGGGTCATGTTTGCCACTTTCTCAAGGCAGTAAAATCTATAACCATGTACATTTTCAGGTGCCCTTTGTTGCATCTTTCACATGTAGCCACTCTTAGAATTAGGCCCCACGAGGGACCCGCTGAGTAGGTCAGTGGCGCTTTTGTGTTGCACTTGTCTCCCTCTAGTGGTGGCATCTGGAATCACATGCACAGGGGATCTGCTCTCCTTTTGAGTCATCTGACTCACTGATAGGAGGGCAGATATTTGAATTTTTCCCTAGTAAAGGAGTTAGATTTGTGTTGCTCTATCTCTGTGGTTACACAGTTCTTGTAGAAACCACTGTGGAAAACCTCAGGCTTGGGTCAGAACCCCAGAACAGAGAGAAGCCGATGGGACCCTCAAGAGAAGGATGCCCACGCCCCTGAGCACCGCCAGCATCAGGCCCACCTACGTTCCCCAGGCCTGGACCATGACATGGAAGCTGGGGGACGGACAGAGCAGGGGCCGAGAGTTGAGGCTCCTGGTGGATCCCCTGCATGACACAGGGCTGCAAATGGTGTCATGTCTCAGTGGTTCTCACCCCACCGTTCTCACTCCCCCTGGTGTTTTGTTTTCTTTTTTAATGGCATTGCTGAGATACAGTTCTCATACCACACAGCTCACACATTTAAAGGGTAGAATTCAGTCTTTTTCAGCATTTTTACAAAGTTGTGCAACTATTACCACAGTCAATTTTAGAACATTTTCATCACCTCAAAAAGAAACCCCATACCCCTAGCTATCACCTCTGTCATCCTATCTACCCCAGCCCCTGGCAATCACTAATCTTCTTTCTGTCTCTAGGGACTTGCCTATCTGGGACATTTCATATGAATGGAATCATACAACTTGTGGCCTTCTGTGACTGCCTTCTTTCGCTTAGCATCCTGTCTTTTTCAAGGTTCATCCATGTAGTAGCATTTATCAGTACTTCTTCCCTTTTTATGGCCAGAAAATATTCCATTGTGTGGACATACCACATTTTGTTTATCCACTCATCCAGTGATGGATCAGTGGTTCTTTTAAAAAATAAAAATAAAAAATATCCGATGCTGCTGCTGTGAGTTTTATGGCCGGCTCTGTCCCCCTACCCACAAAGCAGTCTTGGAGATTGCTGCTGGCTGGCCACATTCTGTCAGTGGCTAGGGTCTCCTTGAGAGAGGCAGGTGGCTCAGCTATATCAGGAAGGACTTTCAGAGCAAGAAGTTCCAGTTTAAGCCATAGGAGGCAACAGTGATGACAGAGAAGGGAGCACTTCCTGCGCCCTCTGCCAGCATTCCAGACCCTCTGCCTCTGTGGGCCCTGGCACCCTCGTCGTCAACAGGCCAGCCCTCCTGCTCTGCAGCCCACAGTAGCCGGGAGAGCCCCTGAAGTGCTCAGGTGTGGTCTTTTCAGCAGGCAGAGTAAATCTTTAGCCAGTGCCAACTCTGCCAGGGCCTCAGGGAGTTCTGCTCTAACCTCCCTCGCCCAGACCCAAGCAGTAGATCCAGCCACTGTCTCTTGCTGCCCTGTGCCTTCTCCCTCTAACCTGCCTCCTTTCCCCAGGTTTGCCAAGTACTACAATGACCTGACGGGCACAGAGCACCGCACACTCATCAAGGCCTATGGCATCCGCTTCGACATTATCGTGTTTGGAAAGGTAGTCCGGCTGCCGGCTCCTCACATCAGACCCCACTAGTCCTCTTCTGGGTTGGCCGGGGCACGGGGCCCTCTCCCCACCCTGTATCTGCTCTCATGTCTCGCCCATCCCTATTGCAATTCTTTTTTCTTTTTCTTCTGTCATTTGCAGGCGGGGAAGTTTGACATCATCCCTACCATGATCAACATTGGCTCCGGCTTGGCACTCTTAGGGGTGGTGAGTGACTTAGACCTCTCCGTACCCGCCCAGGGCTGGGGCCCTCCTCAGCAGTAGTCAGCACCGTGAGGTGAGACCCTCGGCTGATGGCCTGGTTCTTTCCCTTGACCCTAGACTTGTTTCTAGACTTGACCCAATGGGCTTGTTTCCCTTGACCCCCATCCCTGGCTCTATCTTCCCTTCCCCAAGACCACATCCCTCAAGGCCTAGCCTTCTCCCAAGAGATGGAGGAGCCTTTCCTTTCCAGCGAAAGATTCCAGGCTTCGTGGGAAAGGGCACACACAGAGTAACAGGGACTAAAGCATCCTGGCTCATTCTTTCTCACCCTGTCCCACATTCAGGCGACAGTGCTGTGTGACATCATAGTCCTCTACTGCATGAAGAAGAGATACTACTATCGGGAGAAGAAATATAAATACGTGGCAGATTACGATCAGGTAGGCCACCCCCTGACTCCAGCATCTGTGGCATCTGCATGAGGTAAGGTGCTCAGACCTCGTACCGGTGGTGAGAACCTGGGCGGTAGGCCATCGGGGAGGCCCTAATACAAAGGTTGGCCTTGTTTGGGCATGTCATCAACCCAGGCAGTCACATGCCACTCTCGTCATCTGCTCCACTTCTAGACCATCTGTACTAGTATTTATTTCATCATCCATTTTCATCAAATGGACTCACTCTTTAAAATCTAGCCTTATTTTAATTAGCCCCATCTCAGGTTAGTTATGATAATGGATATTATGACAAAATCTACGTACACACTTGCCTTGCACAGCAAGAGGGGTTGGGTACCATGCTTTGAGACCCCTGCAGTAGGAACTACTTGAGAGTGCTCAGTTGTGAAGGGCTGTCCAGTCTTCAGGGCAAGTGCCTGGTTCTCACCTGCCCCAAATGGTCCAGGCTTGCCTGCAGGCAGCACGAGGTAGGTGTACACTTACCTGTAAGCATATCAGTTAACAATATGCATATTGTTCTTCGCAGGGTCTTAGCACTGAGACAGACCAGTGATGCCTGCCTTACACCTGGGCTCCCCACGGCCCTCATCAAAGCACAGCAAGGAGGGAGAAAAGGCTGCCATGTCACCCCAGAGAAAGTTCCAGATTCTGAGTCAGTCTCCACTGCATAAGTACTTCAGAGTTGTCCGGCTGCTCCCATGTTTTGTAGAGGGTTTGCATAGTAAACCACTCTGCAAAGTCTGTTCTTAGCTGGGTTACTTCTGCTGCTACTTCAACTTGGGGTCGTTGGGGCGAGCTCTAGTCCAAGGGCAGTGATGCTACTGTGGCTTACAGGCCTGGGGCCTTCTCCAGGGCTGGCTTTCCTCAGAACCTCCCATCTCCAGCCTCCTTCGAGACAGGTCCAGTCCTCTGGTGCCCAGCAGCTCTGTTCAAGCACTTTATAAGGAAAGGAAGGACACGTGGGTGTGGTCACTAGACCTTTAGCGTGCCTGGGCTGCTGCGCCTCTTCCCCGACCAGACTTCGTCTGTCCCTGCAATCATGAGGCAGAGTTAGTGTTTCGCCTTTGAGAAGAGCTATGTTGAGATGATTGAGGACCAAACATTAAAATAAATGATTTTGTTAATCTTTGTGGGTTTTTTTAAATTTATTTTTTATTGATGTCTTAATAGTTTATAACATTGTGGGGTTTTAGTTGTACATTATTATTTGTCCATCACCGTGTGGATGCATCCCTTCACCCCAATCTTTGTGTTGTTTTATAGCGTGTGCTAGAACTTTCCTTCCTTCCCTTTTACTTCAACCAGTAAATCTATTTGTTATCCCAGCTCACTGTGCTCAGAAAAGGTTCCTGAAACAGTCTGTTGCTGGAGTTTAAGGCTTTTTTTTACCTCTTTAATCTTCTCTTCAAGGCCTAAGAATTTTGTTCTTCACTGGGTTGTGTTCCTATAAAGTTTACATGATTTTTTTCTGTGGTGACTATTTACCTTACCTGTGCTTAGATTTTACATTAAATTGTGTTTCTACGCTCTAGTGAACACACTTTTAGGTAACATGAAAATGGCTTATTCTCCCTCTCCCCATTTGCTTTCCAGATGTCTCCAACCAAAAGCAGCACCACTTACACCTACCTTGCTACCGGTTTGAAATGTTAATGAAGCTATTTCTAGCTTAGCCTTCACACTGACTTAATTCTGCATCAGGTGTTCAGGATCTCCTGAAAGACAGCAGCTTGCCCCTCCCCCTTGTCATGAATTTATTTCCAAGTACTGAAGGGAATGTTTATTTTAGAAGTGCTCTGCTTCTGCTGGATAAATGACCAACCTGGGCTTTTCTTGCTTTGGGGGGAAAGAAAGTTTACTGAACCCCTTTGAAAAAACTCTGGTTCATGCTGCCTTTTTGAAAAATGCCTGCTTGACTCCATGGGTCAAATGGACCTGGAATTTTTAGGAAGGGCTTATTACCTTGCAGGCTAAGGAGTATTGGTTACTGGAGTTGGGGAGACTTCCTTTGGCCTCCCTTTTTCTAAGATAGATAGACTGCTAAGGCCAGTTAGGGTGAGGGCTGGGGGTGGCATTGCCTATTTTACTTACCAGAGTCATCTTGCATTCAGTTCCATCCCCAGTGGTGGACACTCCCTGGTGCTGCCTCTTAAGGAGGGGTCCTCCAACCTTGCATCCATGGATGGGCTTCCAGGAGTCTCTGAAACCCCTAAAACGCTGCAAAGTGATGCACCTGTGTGTATTTCTTGTTGCTTTCATCAGATTCTCAGTGGGTCTTTGAGTAGGAACACCTGCTCTTGACTCTCAGAAGCCAGTATTTCAGGGAGCTGGCCCGGTGGCGCAGCGGTTTAGTTCGCGCTTGGCAGCCCGGGGTTCGCCGGTTTGGATCCCGGGCACCTGCCGACGCACTGCTTGTCAGCCATGCCGTGGTAGCGTCCCATATAAAGTAGAGGAAGATGGGCACGGATGTTAGCCCAGGGCCAGTCTTCCTCAAGCAAAAAGAGGAAGATTAGCAACAGATGTTAGCTCAGGGCTGGTCTTCCTCGCACACACACACAAAAAAGCCAGTATTTCAATGTTGTATTTCTGCAGCAAAGGAACAGGAATCTTTCAGACTTCATCTGCTGTCCTCTGATAACAGAAAAATGAGGTGCAAAACCAGTAAAGCAATGCCGTGGGTTAGATTCACATTGCAACGCAGGGCACCCTCCGCTTCCAGTCTGGAGAAACCATCAGTTCTGAAACAGTCTCCAGACGCCATGAAAACTGGCAACCATCGAGGTTCTGTAGAACACTGAATTCTTGGACAAACTCAGCCCTTGGACAACTGATATAACCTTTCTGTGACTCAGTTTACAGGTGATGACCCATAAAATGGGGTTAATACCCACCTCGTGGGGTGAAGTGTCACAGCAGGATGTGTTCAGTGCGTGACTAAAACTGCTCCTGTAGCTGCTCACCTCTCTGGTCTCCACCAGAAGAACCTAGCAATGACCTGCCTGCTGGAGCACTGCTTCTCAAACTTCAGCGTGTGGACGAGTCATCTGGGGATCTTGTTTAAGCAGGGCCTGGGGATCTGCATTTTAACCCACTCCCAGGTGATCCCGATGCTGTGGATCTGGAGTCATACTTTGAGTAGCGAGGTACTAGGACATGCTTAAATTAGGGATGGATAACGTAATGCTGAATACATTAGCCCTGACTTGGGCATGTGATCTTGCCATCAGCCTAAGGAAGGAAAACAAACATAAGGACAGACGATCTATAGAGGGCTGACTTAAACAATGACCAACAAAAAATCCCAAAGAGGCCCAGGCTTTGCACCATTTTGCTGTTTATTTCAAGTTTACAGAGAAGCTTAAACATCTGTGGAAAAACACCAAAGGCTTATTTTTAAGTTCATGTACTTTTAAGTGATAAATACACAGTATTTAACTTTGTACACCTGATAAAAGGAAAATGCATAGTAGAAAGGATCAGGAATAAAACAGAAGCATCGGGCATTAAATCAATCACAGAATAGAAAAGTCAGCAATCCCACAAAACTCGGCCCATAAAGCTGGAGAAGATGGGAACCGACGACCTTGAAACCTTCCCTAGCACCTTGGAAGCAAGTGGAGGTCACGGTTCTTCCCCCCGGCAAGGTGAAGCTCCCCTTTGGAAGATGGGTGAGAGCAACACTGACCTACGTGTCTAAAAGCACAGGTATTCACCTCCTTGTTTCAGAAAGGCTCTGAGGACAGGAGCCCTAACTCACGGGAAAGGCCAGACCAGTGGGGAGATGGCCTCTCTGGCCCCAAGTGCCAACAAGGGGCCAGGTAAGGCTTTACGGGAGCCACTGGCAAGGCTGTGGAATAGATGGGGGAAGTGGAATAGTATGGAGGAAAGATGGGTAGAGAAAGTGCTTCGTTCAAGGCCACAGGTGCAAGCCACAGGTTGCTTACACCAAATTGGTCCCACAAATGAGCCAGCAATGGAAGAACCTGATGGGCATCCCTTTTGCTCACCTGGAAAAGCTGCTCCTAACAGCTTCTCCCCTTTCCTGACAGAGCTGGCTTTTGAAAAATCAATGTTTGTGTTCCCAGAGAGTGGTAGCTCTAATGCTTTATGTTACAGCCCTCTCTGCTTATACTTTTCAGGGGTGGCAATTCCTTTCTATAGCTTTCTTTGGTGTTTCTTTGTTTAAAAAAAAAAAGTTATGAACTTGGGCCTCCCCCTACCCACCCACCTAAACAGCTGGGTGTTGCCCCATGGCTGGCATTCCACATACGAAATCTTACCCGGAGAGTTTCGTGGTGGGAGAAATAGCATTGCCCAATGTGGCTGTGTAAACACAGGAGTTCTGCAGAAGCCCTGCATGCTGCCCTCCCTCCCCAGGCAAGCCACACGAGCCACTGGGCCAGGCCGGAGTCCACAAAGACAGGCTGGGACTAAGACTAAGGACCAGTTGACTTTAACCACTGCAAAGTGCTTATTGCAAACTAACCAGACCCCATCTGCTCCCAGAAGGGGTGGAGCCCATAAACTTAAACAAGCACAGGAGGGCAAGAGGAAGTACTGGGTTACAAATACAAAGAAAGCAGGCCAGATGACCCTCCATCAGACAGGTGTCCTCTGCTCTTGGAAACCAGCATTCCCTAATTCTGTACTGTTTACAAGATAGCGAGAAAAAGTCTAGCTAAACAACAGTCAAGAGCTTATGAAGATCTGTGGAAGCCAGGAACGCCCATGCTCTGTGAACGTGCTGGGCAGGGGGCACAAGGCCTTGCCTCTCTGTCTGCAAAAAGTCCTCGGATCAACACTCATCAGACGGAAACTACAGGAAAGCACGTCCTTTTGAGCCCAGTTACCGACACTGTTTCCCCCAAGCCAGATTCCACAAAGCACTGGGAATCTCCCAGGGCACAGTCCTTCCCATTTTCCTTCCTCTTGAGCTTCACACTCACCCATGTGTGGCTCTGGAAGAAGTCACACTTGAATTGCAACCAAACTTCCCAATACTAGTTGGAAGTCAAAAAGGTACTCCTTTTCTTTCTGGACTTTTGGCCACAAAAGGGAACTTCATGCGCCAGGCCCTAGTTCCCCTGCACCCTGAGGAGCGCTCTGGGTTTCAACAATCTTCCCTAAAAGGCTGCCACAAAGTTACTGTGTAGATCCTAACACAGCTTTGCTGGTAAGGATGATCATTCGTGTCTCCATTGAATGAAAGCATTTCCTAACTGGCCCTCCAGAAACTGGATAAGTTTCACGGACTACAACAATCAGCTAGTATTTAAGAAGAAAACAAAACCTTAGCAGTCTCTAGAATACACAGGTTACAAACAAGCTAAGCTGCTAATATACAGGCATAGATTTCATTGGCTCTAACTCCGATCACACACCTGAAGCCATGGAATATATTCTGGAAGCTCTAAATGATTTCTGAACTACGCTGGAGTTCAGCCTAGTCAGAGAATTGAAAGTGGTTTTTTTGTTTCCTCTTAAGCCATGTAATGTACATGGAAGTGTAGGATTTCACCCTGAAGTTTTTGTAATTTAACAAGAGATTTACTAGAGCTCAGTCAACTGTTGCAGAAACCTGCTTTGAGTGGCTGCCGTTAAGAAACCCGTGCAGTCCTTCAGGCGAAACTTTTCGCACCACAACCACGGGATGCCCTTCTAGGGTTGGAGAATCCCTCCGCGAAGCAATTAAACTTCAAGCCCTTTCTGTTTTCCTGACTACAACTATATCCATAAAAAAAATTTTAAAAGTCTTTCTTATGAATCAGTTGTACTGAAGCTCCCTGCAGCTACTGAGGGCTAACCCTGCCCTGACTCCATGAGTCCACAGTTCTGCAAGGTGCCAGAGTTTAGGGTTTGCACGAGGAGTCACATCCACTCTTTCTCTCCCTTTCAAGTGCAGAGACTAACTCTGTGGTCTCAGACCACATCGCCGGAGTTTTCTGCCAGTTTTTCACCCCACACACATTCACTTGGTATATCTGACATGGTTCTGAGTTCACAATGAAGGATTTTTGGCATAAAAACGTTTTAAAAAGCAACTGTCCCAAAATGCACGTAGGTTTGGGTCTGCAACTCCTCACACCCGCCTGTTCAGCCAGCCAGCGGCCAAGGTCGATGTCACGGAGTCAAGTCTTTTTTTTTTTGTCCCCTTTAAAACAACAAAGGAAAAAAAAAAAACCATAGATGACGGTCAAGGCTCTACACACGTGCTCGGTTTCCGTAGGACATGCTGCTATGGAAACACAGGGGGCAGCCCCCAGAGGTGAGACGCCTGCATGCGAGGTCGCGCGGTCCGGGCAGCTACTCCATCGCCTCGTCGGGCCGCAGAGGAGGCATGCGAGCGTGGGAGCTGGGGGCCGGGACCCCCCAACTCTCCACGCAGGGACCGCCTTTCACAAGAGCACTTCCTCCTCCCCCACGGGAGGCGGGTCGGGGCCCCGGAGGCTGTCTTCGCTGCCTTGCTTCCTGCTCACCGAACAGAAAACCAACATTAAGACCGGGGCAACACGGGCACAGCCTGGGACGTTATTTACTTAACAACTCCTTCTAGAGTCTCTCCCCCTTTTCCCTTGCCTATACAAAAGTTTCAAAGGGAACTCTATCCCCTCTGTAAATGGAAAACTAGCATCATTTGCCAAAAATAGAAAGAACTATAAAAATAGATGCAAACCTATCTAACACCTAAAATCATCCCCCATTAGTGGTGTGCAGCTGCTGTGGGGCCTGTTCACTGAGGTTTGTTAGGTATCTCGACTTTCCACCCCCTTTAGGCTAGGACTGAAGATTCTTCAGTCACCAGAAGGTGAGCTTCTGGGGGACAACGAGCGGGACTACCTACGCTTGACCCGGCACACAGCCTTCCAGAAACAGTTGTCAACAGAACTGCCCCCAGCACACAGGCCCAAGGGACACCTCAGATGGAGAGAAGGTCCCTCCTCCTGGCCACGTGAGTGAGCAGAGCAGAAGAGACTGAGGAAGTGGGAGGAAAAGTGTCCTTGTGTCCCCGAGAGGCCATATCCTCAAGCACCACCAGCTAGAGCTGCCTGGGGTGACAGATGTGGCAGAGTGAGGGGAGATGTAAGGGAAAACCTCTAAGGAAAGGTCCAAACCCCTTGCCACCATCAAGTAAAGATTGACCCTAAGGAAAGCCATTGGGCTTGCCACACAGGACTAATGTCCACAGTGTGCCCCTGGCCAGAAGGGAAACTCTGCCCCTGCACCAGGGAAGAGAACGCACCATGTCTGTACATTCCTCTGTTTAAAAGTCACTAGCTCACTGGCTTTTTATGTTTCTGCCAAAAACGGGGTCAAATCTCCCGGGAAGGACAGCAGTAACCAGACGCCAGATCAGGCCCTCGACGTCTGCCTTAGCAGCTGCCTGCTTGTACTGGCTGGCTCTCGCAGCAGACAGCTGCCGGGCCTTGGGCCCAAGGCCTCCGACTAAATAAGCCCTACAAGCTTTCGAGTGCTGGACCATTTGGACAACCAAAGCACCCCACCCGCGGGCTGGGGGCAGGTGCGGGGAATCCCCAGGTGTTGCTGGGACTGCAGGTGAGGGAATAAAGGGGCAGGAGAGCCCTTTGGGCCAATCTCAGTCTGTGTCTTGCAATTTTGATCTCACTGAAAACAAGAAAAGAAACGACAGACTTGTACACAGACAGGAGATAAACCCTAAAACTTGAAGTTGAGAAGAGAAAAGCTGAGTAAAGGCCAGCCCACTAGGCTTCCACCCCCTGTTACCCTGTGAGACTCAAATGCTAGGCAGGGCCACCTTGTCATCTGGCTGCAGAAGATCTGGGAACAACCTGGCAGGAAAGAGGCAGCCTTCTCAGGATGTGGACTGGCTCTGATTGCTAATTGCCCCTTTCCCTGCTCCAGAAAAGCATAAAAAAACCCAAACAAGTGTTCCTCCTACATTACCATATGAGCCCCTGATTCCTATGCATGGGTGGCAAATAAATTTCATCTCATAAGCCAACTCCTAACAAACAGAAATGGCTGCCAATTGTACATGAATGTTCATAGCAGCACTATTCATTCGTGATAGCCAAAAAGTGGAAACAATGTCCGTCTCTTGATGGATGGATGAATAAAATGTGGTCTATCCACATAATGGAATATAACTCAGCCATAAAAAGGAATGAAGCACTGATACATGCTACACCATGGATGAACCTCGAAAACATTATGCTGAGTGAGAGAAGACAGACACAAAAGGTCACAGAGTATATGATTCCATTTTTATGAAATGTCCAGAATAGGCACATCTATAGAAGCTGAAAGTAGATTGGTGGTTGCTGGGAATGGCAGAGTTGGTGGTGAGAGCTAAGGGTGCAGGGTTTCTTCTCGGGCTAATGAATGTTCTAACACTGATTGTGGTGACGGTTGCACAACTCTGTGAATATATTAAAAACCACTACATTATACACTCCTAGTGGGTGAAATGTATGGTTATGTGAATTATATCTCAATAAAACTGCTCTTAAAACATAGAAATAGCTGCCTGGAGCTCCCAGTTGAGAAGAAGTGGCAAGTCAGGCTCAGTGGGAAGAATACTGGGATTTCCACCCTGCCACGGGCACTGGGGCGATGAGTGGCAGCAGGGTTGCCAAGTACTTGTCATCTCAGTCTTACAGGGACAAAAATTCTCATCTGTCCTGGGAAGTGCTGGTAACGCTGACCTGGGTATGTGTTTGGAAGAGAGATGGCCTCGGGGAAAAGTTCCAGATCCTCCCCAGGGGCAGAGGCTGGAAGGGGACTTATTTTCTAGGTATTAATCCATTAGAGAAGAAAGGGTGGATGCTGGAGAGCCCAGGGGAAGGCCAGAGTGCAGCATGCCTGATCTATGCTCTGACCACGCGGACCCAGAGCAGGGGCAGCCATGGGGCCCTGAGACAGAGCTTCGAGGCCATTGACGTGCACGGAGCATATATGGGTGCCAGACTGGGTCGTCAGACCTGGGTGAATTCACAGGCATTCCAGGTGGAGCGCCATGCACCCGCAGCCCCAGCCCACATGCATGACCCGCCATTGGGTCCAAGCCCCTGGATGCCCCTCGTTTTCATCCTGGGTCTGGAGGCCCGAGAGCCTGGGCACAGCAGCACAGGCTGGAACGAACCTCTGCCTGGGGTGGGGGGGACGCCCCGTGCTCTGCAGCTGCCCCCGCCCCCAGGCCCCAGCAGAGGCCATGCAGGCAGGCAGGCGTTACCTTGGGCCCAGACAGGGGCTCACACTCCCTGGTTGGTTTTTTGCTGGAATGGCCAGAGGGGAGGGAAAAGGGAAGTGAGAAGGGACACCTGGGATCCCTGGGATGCCCGTCCCCCATCCCAGAGACACTCAGACCCAAACACCAGCTTCACAGAGCTGTTGCCAGGGCGGTAATGAACAGGACACCTCTCTGCTGTGACACATGGGGTCCCGTGAGTGAGGCTGGCCTCGCTCACCCATCACAGGGCTGAAAACTCCACTGTTGAGCACGCATCCTTCTGGGCCACAAAAGTGCTCTCTGATTGTCAAGAGCCCCCCCAGATCAAGTGCAAATCCCCCTGAGAAAGGTTAACCTTCAGTGTGGATTAGCTGTCAGCAAAAGGAGGCGGCTGAGCCGAGGGTGGGGTGAAACCACCAGCAGCCGGTGTGTTTTCCCAGTGTGTCCGCCGGGTCTGGTCTGAGTCTTTCTAGGCGGTACCGCTCCAGGGATGGGCCCAGGCAGAGTGGGCTAGGCAGGGCTGCCCTGCGGTCAGCCTCCAGCTCCCCGCCAGGAAGAAGACAAGTGGACACTCACGTGAGCAGGTTTCCGGGTGCTGACAAGGAGCGCTCCTCCCGCCGGCTGCCCTCGAATGGGTTCCCGAAGGAGCGTTTTCGTATCATGGTCTTTACCAGAATCTGAAGGAGAGAAGAGGAAGCTCGGCCACCTGGGGGAGACTCCAGGCAACGTCCTCCCTCACGCCATCCCCCTCTTCCTCTCCCCCCAGGCCCCTGCCAGCTCCCAGGGCTTGTGGCTGATGGCAGTTCTTTGAGAGACACTAGGCAGCATCCTTCCCACCCGGGATACAGCAGCCGAAGCCATCACCAGGTCTGACTGGTCTCCTCCTCTGCTCCACAACCTTCCACAGCTCCCTGACTGCCAACAAGATAAGGCCCAAACTCCTTGGTCTGACATTCAAGGCCTGTCATAATGTAGTCTCAGCTGACCCCAAGGGAGCCTGTGCTCCAGGAAAGCTGGCTTGCACTCTCCCTCCATTATACCTGGTACCATCTGTCTCCTCTGAACCATAGCTGGACGTGCCCTCCTGGCCCATCCACCTGTCTTGTCTTCAAGGCCAGGCTTTATTTTTGGTGAAAGCCATCTACAACTACCCCAACAAGAAACCAATTATTGCTTCCTAGGTATAATTTGGTGGGGTTGTACACTTTTTTTATGGAAATATAATTCACATAGCATAAAATTCACCATTTTAAAGTGTACAATTCAATGATTTTTAGTATATTCACATCACCACTTTCTAATTTCAGAACATTTACATCACCCCAAAAAGAAACCCAGTACCCATTAACAGTCATTCCCCGTTCTCCCTCCCCCCAGCCCCTGGCAACCACCAATCTGCTTTCTGTCTCTGTGGATTTATGTATTCTGGACATTTCATATAAATGGAATCACATAGTATGTGATCTTTTGTATCTGGCTTCTTTCACTCAGCATAATGTTTTCAAAGTTCATCCATGTTGTATCAGTACTTCTTTTCATGGCTGAATAACATTCCTTTGTATGGATATGCCACATTTTGTTTACCCATTCATCCATTGGTGAATATTTGGGTTGTTTCCACTTTTTGGCTATTGTGAATGCTGCTGCTCTGAACATTTGTGTATAAGTTTTTGTGTGGATATATGTTTTCCACACAAAAATGTTTTCATTTCTCTTGGGTATATACCCAGGAGTGGAATTACTGGATTATACAGGAACTCTATGTTTAACATTTTGAGGAGCTGCTGGATTGTTTTCTACAGTGGCTGAACCATTTTACATTCCCACGAGCAACATACAAGGGTACAAATTTCTCAGGGGGCTGCATTTTAGTGGAGGATGGGAAACACCCGTCCAAGTCTAAGGGTGGAGGAAACATCACAGGACACTGAAGATGGCCAGTCCACAGGCTGGGGTGGTGTGACGGCAAGGCAGCTCAGAGATCCCGAAGGTCATTCTAAGTCTGAGAGATGCTGGGAGCTGGCTTTGTCCATTGCCGGGGGTGGGAACTCTTTGGTGCCCCCTCCCCTCGCCCACTCTAACACAGACTGGGTCTACAGGTTGGTTGGGAAACACCTGCCTGAGGAGAGGATCCTTTGGGAAAGGTAATATCCCTGATCACATCCCTCAGCCACTGCTCACCTTCTCTCCTCTGCCTCCCAATCCTCCCACCTCACCCGCCATCTGCCCCCATCCTTCCTGAAACCCAGACCTCATTCTCTCACTCTAAGACTCAAAATCCTTCACTCATCGGAGTTTGGAACTTATCCTTTTGCCAGCCAGGGAGCCATGGAAGGTTCTGGACCAAGAGAGTGAACCAGTCACCCTTGGTGATACTTTTGGCTGCTGTATCCTGTGAAGGAATTTTCAAGGAAATGGCCTCAACACCCGATAAGGAGTCACTGAGAAGCCAGGCTCTCGTTCCCATCCCCTTCAAGCAGAGCATGGTGCCTCTTCAAGCTGTTTCATGTACTGTCTGAGCTTCTGAATTTTTTTTAAGTGTGTACTGCTAAGAACAAAAGTAAGTGTTTTAAAAAACACTGATTTACCAAAAGGTGGAAACATCCAAATGTCCATCAACTGAAGAATGGATGTATTCTATCCATACAATGGAATATTATTCGGCCATAAAAAAAGATGACATGCTACCCCATGGATGAACCTCAGAAACATGATGCTAAATGAAAGAAGCCAAACACAGAAGGCCACATACTGTGATTCCACTGATATATAAAATGTCCAGAACAGGCAAATCCATAGAGACAGCAGACAGACTGGTGATTGCCAAGGGCTTGGCATGGGGGGGTGGGGGAGGTTGAAGAGTGACCACTAATGGATACAGGGTTTCTTTTGGGGTGATAAAAATGTTTCAGAACTATAGAGGTGATGGTTGTACAACACTGTAAATGTAATAAATGCCACTGTATTGTTCACTTTAAATTGGTTAATTTTATGTTACATGAATTCTATCTCAATAAAATAGAAGAAAGAAGAGAAAAACACTGACTTGGTGAATGAAGGCACACCCCTTGCCAAGGCCCAGGCTCCAGGGTTCCTGAAGCACACCAGCCCCTTTCCTCGGGGCCTTTGCGGGTGTCTGTCACTCCCCCTGGTGAGACCGCCCAGCCCTGCTCCTCCCCTGTGGCCTTGTCAAACCAGCCAACCCTTCCCAGCCCTCAGGACCCAGCGGAAGGAGCTCCTCCTCTGTGAAGCCTCCGCTCTTACTCCTCTCTGTGCTGGCCTGTCACCGTGTGATGGCACAGGAGGGGGATTCTTTCCGGGTCCATCTTTCTCATGAGGCCAGGAGCCCCAAGAGGACTGGCGCTATACCTTTTACATCTCTGTAACCCCGTGTCTGGCACACACTGGGTGCCAGGAGGGGGCCTGGACCTCCCTATTCCAGCCCCGTCCCCCCGGACAGCTACAGTGGCCCTCACTTCCTCCCTGGCCCCCAAAGGCCATCCTCCCAGTGGGATCTTTCCAAAGCCAGCTCTGATCGTGCTGCTCCCCCGATTCAAACCCTGCAGGTGCTTCCCACACTCTTGAGACCAAGATTTAAATCTCTGCCGTGGCCTCAGCACATGTGCGGGCCCACCTCCTGCCCAGCCTCATGCCACCCTCTCTCCACCTTCTGTGCACTGCTTCAGTGGCCCTGGCTTTCTTGAAGCTTCCCATGGGCCTAGCTCCCTCCCACCAGAGCATCACTGCATCTGCTATTCCTTCTGCTGGGAACACCCTCTGCCCTCTACCCTCTCTCGACCCAGTTAACACCCTCCCATCCTCTCAGTGCATGTCCTCTTCTTCCAGGAAGCCTTCTCCAGCCCATCACTGGGGCCACGTCCCTCCTTTAGGGCAGGGATACACCTCGCAGCCCCTGTTACATTGTACACTTATTTGTTGGCTGTTTGCCCAGCGCCTGCCTCTCCAGGACAGCAGGAACCATGTTGATTTTATTCATCACTGGACCCCCCCACCTCCAGCACAGGCCTGAGAAACCACTCAGTGTTCAAGAAGTGTTTCCTGAATAATCAATGACTATTTCAGACCTCTAGGGTCAGACACCTTCCAAGACCATCTCGAGCCTGGAACAGAATAACCCATGGTGGGCACCAGGGTCTGACACCAGCTACCCCCATGGTGGGCGCAGGACATGGGTGCAGTTGGAGGATGAGAAAGAGTGAGTGGGTGCGGGTGAGTTTTTAATACTGAAGGTCATGCAGAGGCCCCAGGTGGGAGAGGAGGAGGGAGATGTGAATGGATGCCCCTCCCCAGGGGCTCAGAGTTTGGAAGGAGGAGGGAAAGTGTGTGGGGAAGCAGGAGGGAGAGTGCGAAGCTGGGAGAGAAGGAGTCAGCATTTGGGCTCCTAAAGGGGCAGTCACTCGAGGCCGGACACTGTGTCTTGTAGACAGTCCCACCGGTCCCCTCCCAGAGTCAGGGCCCTGCCTGCCTGCTGGGGCTGGTGCTGGCCTAAAGCACTCTGCGGCTTTCGAGGTGGCCACAGTGGGGCGGCCAGCTGGATTCTGCTGCCTGGAGCCTGGGACCCTAAGGGTCCTGGTCTCCCTCCTCAAGCCGGACGCTCTTGGGCAGAGGCTTGGCAAGTGGGTGATTCCCAGTCTCCGAGGTCAGGCCCGAGGACTCCACATTCTGGCTCCTTCTTCCTGGGTCAGGACCCAAAGGTAAGGCCAAAGAAGGGGGCCTCGTGGCTCCTGAGCAAACTCTCACCCTCAGGAGTCAGGAAGAACCTTCTGAGGCATGTGAAGTGGAAGCCCCTGCCCCCAGCCCTGGAAGCTTTCCACGTGGCAGATGTGAGATGAGCTAAGCCATCTGCTCTGGAGACTAAGATCCAGCCGGGTGGGAATCCCGCCTTGGAGACCTTGGCTCCAGCTCCCATCCCTGACCCCTGCCCTGGTTCTTCTCCTCCACCTGCTCCCCCTGACGTGCTCTGAAAGCTGGGATTCCAGAGAGACAATAGGACCCTTGGAGAGGGACTACCCTCTCTGCGGTGACATGGGACCTGGCTGTAGACAGAACTAAAGCTAGAAGATGCAGGGGCCGCCTGGCCTGATGTGCGACCAAGGCCCAGAGGGGCAGACCTGGCCGTCCCCTGACTCTCAGGCCCAATGTTTGCTTCTCAGACGCCTGCCTGGGTCCCGGGCCGTCCTCATCGGGCCCGCCTCAGCTCTATCTCGGTCAGTGGTTCGTCCCGCCTTACCACGGTCGCCAGGCTGGGAATGTGTTTGACCGAATTCTCGACCTCCTCTTCAGTCACCTCGACCAGCGTGCAGTTCTCGTCCTCCGATGGCAACGGCTCCGCCCCGTGCCTCGTGACCCAGGGGTGCAGCTTCAACGAATGACAGGAGGGGTGAGGGGCAGGCATAGCTGGCTCCCAGAGGCCGGAGAGCAACACCAAGGCCCTGCCAGCGAGTGGAGCCAGGGAGGGACTGCGGAGGGCAGAGGCGGTGGCCTGAGGTCAGGCATGCAAGAGAGCTGGCAAGCCAGGCGGGGGGTGGGGGGTGGGGGTGAGCAAGATGGGAGGAAACGTGAAAGAGACAGAGAATGGGAGGGAACAGCGAGGCCAGGGTGTGCACGGGACCAGATTCTGGTCCCAGGTCTCAGCTGCAGTGAGTGGCACTTGGCATCTGCCTTGCACGGTCGCCTGAGGAGCACCCATCACTCCTGGACAAGTCTCCCCGACACCCGGAAGGCTCAGCTCAGGGCAGAGAGCATCCTCCCCATTTCACAGAAGGGGAAACAGAGGCTCAGGGAGGCACAGTGCGACCAGTCAGAAGGACACAATCAGGAGAGGACCCAGGCAAGGTCACTACCCACCCCAGGGTCCAAGCCCTTATTGTAACCTTTTGGGCCACCCTCTCCTCAAGAGCTAGTTAGCTAGGTGCCTAGGAATTCCCACAGCAAATCTCAGTTTGTTAAAGGGCCAGATGTGTGCATGTGGCTTCACGGGGGTACACGGTTGGACGGGGGTCTCTCCTAACAGTGCTTTCTGCAACTAGGTGGAATTCAGCAGGCTGAGGTGGGAGGGAGTTAAATTGCTCACTCAATTCCTCCCACCCTCACTCAAAGTGACGGGCACAGTCAAGGAAAGGACCCGAGACTTTGGCAGCCAGGGCATGGAGCACACAGAGGCCCCGGCCTGGTCCGCTCCAGGGAGAGTGGATGCATCAGCCCAAGCCAATCAGAGTGAGCACCAGCTGCCCAGCTGGCAGATCCCACTTCTGCAATCACAGCGAACACAAGTCCTGAAGCCTCCTCCCTGCCCCCCACCAGCCCCCAGCAGCCCAGAGGCCCCAGGGCATGGGAAGGCAGTGGTGCCAGGGAGGGCGCAGCACTGTGGACAGAGGAGCATGGGGCCTGGCCAAGGCAGAGTTGACCCAAACCATTCCAAGCAGAGGACACAGGCTGAACCCCTGGCATATGCCCCATGGGGCAGCAGTGACCCCCAGGTACCTTGATCTCCGGCACCACGATCCTGGACTCGGGGTTCTTGTCCAACATGCGGGTGATCAGGTCCTTCAAGTCCTCGGCTATGTCGGGCCTGGGGGTGGGAGACACATCAGGGGCGGGACACATACACAGGACCACCAAGGGCTTGGAGACGGGCGATTTGGGATAGATGGGCGATACTCACTGATCTGGAAATTCCAGGGCCTGACTCTTGATCTTACTGTGTAAACACATGATCCGCTCGTCCATGAACGGGCACTGCGGAGAGAGGTCAGGGACAGAACGGCCGTCAATGGCTGGCACATCCATCCTGCAAGGGCCGCCCTGTGCTGGCGTCACTCCACATGGGTTACAACAGAGAAATAAACATGTCCTTCTAAAAGGGCGAGAGCCCTTCCCAACCACACGGCGGCCTTACTCTGTAGCTGTGCTGTAATTTACCTACTGAAACAAAAGCAAACACTTCTTCACCCACCTGCCAGGTGAACAATAATAATACTAAGAAAAATACAAAAGACATAGCAGACAGGGCCGGCCTGGCGGTGTAGTAGTTAAGTTCGCGCACTCCACTTCAGCAGCCCGGGGTTCTCAGGTTCAGATCCTAGGCACAAACCTACGCACCACTCATCAAGCCATGACGTGGCACGGATGTTAGCCCAGGGCCAGTCTTCCTCAGCAAAAATAGGAGGACTGGCAACAGATGTTAGCTCAGGGCTAATCTTCCTCACCAAAAAAAAAAAAAAAGACATAGCCACAGCAGTGATTTGTACGGGCTGAGCCTGGGCTGGGCCCTGGACTGAGGTTTCTCAGGACCAACATTTCATTAGCTGTTTCCTCTGCCTGGAATGTTCTTCCCACTAACATCTGCATGATGTAGTTCATGTGTCTGATCAAACCTCAGCTTCTCAGGGAGGACTTCCTGGGTTCCTGTCTAAAACAGACTCTCCCTCCCACTACCTGTGATTTCTCATCGGAGCACCAATCCCTGACGTTGTCAGTCACATGTGCATTTGTTTACTGTTTAACTCCTGCACTGGAAGCTCAGCTCCAAGAGGGCAGGAATTTTTGTCTGTCTTGCTCACTGCCAACTCCCCAGAATCCAGGAACATCCCTGGCACATAGGAGGGGCTCAATCGATACTTGTGGAATTAATGAATGTTTGAATTATGTCTGTCGATCCTCTCAGAAGCCGTAAGAAATAATATTATTCTCATTTTATAGGAGAGAAAAACAGAAGCTCAGACAGGTGATATGTCCCGGGAAGTGCAAAGCTCGGATTTAAGCCTAGATTGGGCTGACTCCGAAGCCACCTCCCGGGTGACAAATCCATGCTCTCACCTGGTGGAGGGCCTGACCAGGAGGAGCTCTGGCATTGTGCTGGAAAAAGGAACCTTTATGTGGGGTACTCAGATGGTTGGAAAAGGTCACAGAAAGTGACCAGGTCCGGTCTTGTCCAAGGAAAATGATTTCACTAAGAGCACGAACTTGAGATAGGAGTCTGGATTGCACAGGTGTATCCATTTTGTACTTATTAAATAGTACACTTAAGATCTGTACATTTCATTATATGTAAATTTTACCCGAAAAGAAAAAAAAAGAGAAACACAAACAAATAGTTAGCTCTAACTAATGACTGCATTCTGAAGCATTTGGAAGGAGGTATAGAGATGTCGGCAACTTACTCTGAAATGCACACAAAAAAAGATAGAGGATGGACGGACATGTGGTAAAGCAAGTACAGTAAAACATTTATGGTAGAATCCAGGAGGTTGCTGTGTGGGTGTTTATTGTATAATTCTTTCAACTTTGCTACACGATTGAAAATTTTCTAATCAAACGTTGGTGGGGAGAAGATTATAAACCCCTTTACTTCCTCACGAGACCAGTTTCTTAAGCTTTCCTCAACAGCAGCACAAGCTCAGAAAGAGGAAAAATCCACGCTTTTGTTGCTTACATAATCAATCAGAACTTCAGTTAAAAATAGAAGCCCCTAAATATCAATAATATAAAAACAACAATAAAAAAAGACAGAACAGTACTCCCTAAATCAATAATGGTAAATGGATTCTAATGTCCATTCCAATTCTATCCCTCCAACAAGAGCTCCCAGGAATACTCTGTTGAGAAAAACATCAACGCAGTATTGGGCTCAAGAGGAAAGAGTGCAGTTATTGATTAGTGATGTCTCTCTCGGGTTTAGGAGTGGGGAGAGGTGGCACATTTGCTGTCTTTGCCTTAAATTCATCAATGGTTTACAACCTTTAGGGCCTCTGCCAATCCTTCTGTTTTGTCAGATCATTTTTTCACAGATATAACTATCATATGCAGATATATATATTTGGGAAGGCATCCTTTCTCATATTCAGACCTAACTGTGGAAATAAAATGATATAACTTTTAAATGAATAAGTACTGTCTCCCTTCAAGGGTAACTATTAATCTAAGTGGGCCGCCCAGCATCACTCAGGAGACAGGACACCCCTCCCGGTTACCTGGCCAAACACAAAGCAGTACAGCGTCACACCCATGGCCCAAACATCCAAGGCCTGCAAGAAAAAGAGAGCTCCATGTAAGGGGAAAAGGGGAGGTGAAGGGCATCTACTGCTTTTGCCTGTCCAACATCCAATCTTCCAGCTATCCTTTGGGGAACGACCTCTTCTTGACTCTCAGTTCACAGAGTTGGGGTGGGGCTGATCCTTCCCCCTGGCCTCTGGATGGGCACATGACCCAGGCCTGGACACTGAGAGCACCACTTCCCCCAGCCACGGTGATTGCTTCAAGGATGGGCACAGGACCCATGCTGGACCAATCGGATCCAATCCTAGGATTTTGCTGGAGCTCTTCAGAAAGAGGAACGCTCTTTCTACTGAGGTTGGTAAACTGATAGCAAGTAGCCTAGAGCTGCTGGTGACCAGCCCACTTGGGGAGGAAACCAATTCAGAAAAACAGAGCTGAGAGATAGAAAGACGGGTTCCTATTTGAATCCCTGTATCTAGCCAAGCCCGAAGCCAAATGTACCCCACTTCTCATCTGCATGATCCAATGGATTCACTGCTGAAGCCAGTTTGAACTGGATTTTTGCTGCTCACAACGGAAAGGCCCCTCACACAGGCACGGAATTCAGCATCTCCAGCAGGTCCAAGCCTACCTTCCCCGAGAAGATCTTCCGGGTCTCGGAGAGCGACTCGGGTGCCATGAAGGCAGGCGTGCCCACGGTGTTAGAGAGGAGCGCATCGCTGCCCTTGAACTCGTTGCTCACACCAAAGTCGGCGATCTTGATGTGCCCGTCTTCCCCAACCAGCAGGTTGGAAGGTTTGATGTCCCTGTGGATGATCTTCTGGTAGTGTACTGGGGTGGCGTACACACCGGAGGGGAGAGAGGGGACAAGAAGACCACGTGAGCAGCTCCACATGGCCCACACAGCCCAGAGACACGGGCACGGACCCTTCTGTTCTCCCACAGTCCCAGGCCCTTCCCAGCCTTCCCCTCCCAAACCTGCTGGACACCCACACTCTGAAGGATAAGGGGAAAAGAGTGTCTTTAAGGAAGTTCCTCGTCCTCAAAAATGAAAAGTGAAACACTGACTGCCAATAGCAATTAGTACCCGCCTGCCACAGTCAGTGTGATGGTGCCTGGAGAGGTTTCGTTGAGCTTGGCTTCCAGCTAGAAGCCTCAAGACATGTGACAGTCAAACATATTTTCACTTACTAATGCCAACACTCAACCTGTTCACCAAACCAACAAGACCGGAGCAGACTGATTTGAAGTGTGAACCACACAGCAGGACTGGGGTCTTGGCTAACTGTTTCTGCCTGGATGTCAGCCCATAGCAGAGGACAATCCTATGGTCTGGAAGACCCAAGTGCATTTCTGTGGTGATGATGATGATGATGATGGACATGATGATATCAGTAATAGGAGCAGCAGTACCCTTTGTTGAGTGTCCAGTCTGGGGCCCAGCCCTGTGTTAAGTGTTTTCCATTTACCCCATTTAAATCTCACAACAATCCAATGTAACTGGCAAGGGTAAGAGTCAAAATGTTTAACAACCAGAAGCAGAAAGGATACCTGCCAATCAGAACTACTGATGTGTACTGGCTGATTTCAGCCCTGGTGAGAGGTACTCTATTCCCATTTTACAGGTGAGGAAACTAAGGTTCCAGGAGGTTAACAGGATCCCTATTCCAGGGTTGCTGGGAGGAATAAGGGATGATGCAAATAAAGCCCCTAACAGTGCCTGGTACACATAGAAAATGCTGGATAAATAGTAGTTTTTGCTCTTAGTTTTTCTGTGTGGCAGAAAGAAGGGTTTCTGCTCTCCAGAGGCATGGCCCCAGCAGGGGTCTCTGCAACTGTCCATGACTCTGCATCTCAGACAGTTCTGTTTCCCTCCCACCTTCTTGTGCCCCAGGAGGGAAATAGGAAACTCTCCACTTTCCAGCCACTCCCTGAGAATGCTAACCGCCCCGGGGTGAAGTCCTCCCGCAGGCCCCGCTTACGGTACTCGATGCCCTTGATCAGATCCTGGAAGTAGAAACGGGCCTGGTCTTCAGAGAGAGGTTTGAGGGTGGGCACTTCCATCACGGGCCTGAAAGGTCGACACACATATGAAAAGCAAACCAGACACCACGGCCTTTGCCCTCTCTCACCAGCAGAGCCCAGTGCTGTCTGGCTCGGCTATGCAGCTCAAGAAGCTTCGGACATCACACCCGCCAGAAGCTGGGACACTCACCCTTGGTTGACCAGTTCAAACACTGTAGGGAAGAGAAGGGGTAAATGGTTACACTGGGAAATCTGTCTTCCTCCCCATCCTCCCCATCTCACGACTGCCCCTAGAAACACCGAGAAGCACAGAAACTAATATTGGGGCTGGGGAGAGAAACAGTCCACCAAACCAAAGCCGCTCAAGGTCCTGCTTTTCTAAGTTCCCATCAGGAGGCTAGGGGTCAGAGATTCCTGGCATCCCTGAGACCCCAGCCTGGCTGTACTTCTCGTCCTCAAAACAGGTGAGCACCCTCCAGCCGGAGAAAACAGAGCAAGGAGACAGGACACAGGTGGGGACAGTCATGGCTCCTTTCCTCTCTCCACTCGTACTTTGGAGCTTCCAGGGATATGACTGATGCTAAACTACATCCTTTTAGTCACACCGAGGTCCTGAGCCACCTTATGCCAAAGAACAGGGCTAAGGGGACACAACCTAAAGGTCGATTTACTTAGGCACAAGTAGCCCTAGCAGTCTTCAGAATCCTAGGGAAGTTTCCATCCAAGAAACAGCAAGAACAGGTTTCAACAACCCCTCCCACGTTCTCCAAGCTGCCAGGCGGTGTCAGGCTACAGACCAAGAAAGGTTGGATAATAATGTTCCAACTCCCCAACACTCCGTGGGCAGCTGGCCCTCGGACCCTTTCCTGTGCCTCTCGATCCAAAAGAAGCCTTGGAGCTAGAGGTGGGGGATGTCCTCACCACCTCAAAGGCCACCTCATCCCATTCCTCCGAAACAGGGCCCTTGACTCACATGCACACGCGACACGCAAATGCCTCACAGCAGGCCAGCTACTCCCCAACCCTCTTGGGGAACCCCCGCCACCAACCACCAAGGACTAGATAAACTGTGTTCACGGAATGCAGTTTTTCTGTCGTTAGGGTTTTCTTGTTTGTGTTTTGCATTTTTAAAAATTGAGGTGAAATTTTCATAAGATAAAATTAACTATTTTAAAGTGTATAATTCAGTGGTGTTTCCTATTCACAATGTTGCGCAACCATCGCCTCCATCTAGTTCCAAAACATTTTCATCCCCTCAAAAGAAACCCTATTAGCAGCCACTCCCCATACCTCCTCCCCCAGCCCCTGGCCACCACTAATCTGATTTGTTTCAATTGATTTGCCTTTTCTGAACATTTCACATGAATGGAATCATACAATATGTGATCTTTTTGTGACTGGCTTTTTCACTTAGCATAATGTTTTCAAGGTTCATCCATGTTGTATCATGGATCAGTACTTTATTCCTTTTTATGGCTGCAGCATATTCCAATGTGTGGCTATGCCACATTTTGTTTATCCACTCATCAGCTGGTGAACATGTGGGTTGGTTCCACATTTTGGCTGTTGTGAATAGTGCCGCTGTGAACACGTGTGTACAGCATTCATGTACAAGTATTTGTATGGATATCTGTTTTCAGTTCTTTCAGATATATACCTAGGAGTGGATTTGCTGGGTCACAGCCGTAGTTATTTTAATTTTGTTCTGCTTCGACAAACATAACTGGGAATATGAAGCTGCACTTTAGGAAGTGAAAAAATAGCACAGTGGATTTCAAAATCCAGTGGAGAATAACTTTGGAGTTGTCCCTTGTTCTGGAATCATCTACCCACAGTGGAGTTTCTTATGGAAGAAACCATAGGGTTGTTTCAAAATTCTCCAAGGGCTGAGGTGGCCAAGGAGAAAGAGCGGTTGCTCAGACAAGAAGGCTTAAAGGTTCTGACTAGAAAAGGAACTTGACTCCCCTGGGGCCCCTCCCTGTCTTCAGGTTCATCAACCAGCGCTGGGCAAATCCAAGGCAGAGCAGATCTGCCACAGCTTCGGGCTGTGGTCAGAAGCAAAGGCAACAGCGCTGAGGGAAAGCCTTCCACAAACAGGAGCGCTGGTCCCCTCTGCTCCAGCCTTTCCAGCCTGGGTTATGGACGTCTCAACTCTCAAGAGCGGCTTCATAAATTTCTGTACCTTCCTCCCACCCACCCAAGCGTCCTAGGTCAGTTGGCCTGGGAGAAGCTGCCTGGCTGAAACAGGTCTATTTTCAGTCACTAACATTTTAACCACTCCGGGGGCTGAGCCGTGGGTGGGAAGTTTGTAACTTCTAGAAATACTGATCGTGATCTGTACCCTTTGAGGGTCAGGCCTGCCCCTGCAGGATGCTCGCAGATACCTGCTACTGGCCTCCTGCTACCCGGTCTTTGCTCGCCACACACGGCTGCGGCTGGAGAGATTTTCAAAACCACTGGACTCGCGTACGCAAAGCCAGCACAGTTTTCCACACCGCTGCCTCGAGAGGGGAAAAGCTCTGTCCGTGAAGCTGCCTCATTCAAGTGGCTTAGGAAACTCCCCTTTGGAGTTTGGTTCATGTTCTTTTTGTGCTCATTCGACTCCTCTGCTCAAAATCCTCCAGTGGCTCCCTTCTCGCTCAGTACAAGGTAGTCTTACAATGCTGTAAGATGCCCTCTGCCATCTGGTCCCCACCGTCCTGCACAAACGTCCCCTCAATGAGTCATCTCCAGGAGCCACTCTATTTCCCAATCCCCCAACCCAGAACCCCTGGCTCCCCTGACCCTGCTTGGATTTGCTTTTCCCCATGGAGTTGTCCCCTTCAAAGCCTTTGCATAATACTTAGGTACTGAGTGTGTCTGTCTGTCCTCAAGACAGCAATACAGTATCCCGAGGGCAGGCAGTTTTGAGTTTTGTTCCCTGAAGAACCTACAACAGGGCCGGACAAACTGTAACGTTTGTTGAATGAATCAACAAACTCCTCAGAAATAGCCCAAAGTCATGCAGAGTCAGGTCTGGGATCCCAAGTGAGCCACTTATGCTAGGGATGCCATTCTGGGCCAAAACTATCTTTTACATTTTGTGATTTCTGCTGTATTTCCCCAAATTACTCTCATTTGCCTACCGTGTGTATAATCTGGCCGTATCTATATACCACGTAAATTATTGTTTCATATTTTTCTTTAAATCAACTCAGTTTTAAAATTTTTAGCCTTATCCTAGGTAATGATATCCATGAAATCATGAATTTAGTGTTGTGCTGGTTATAGTTTTTCCTATACAATGGTAAATTAAATGTAAAAAAATAAATTTTTTTTGAGGGAGATTGACCCTGCACTAACATCTGTTGCCAATCTTCCTCCTTTTCTTTCTTTTCCCCAAATCCCCAGTACATAGTTGTGTGTCATAGTTGTAGAGTTGTAGCTCTTCTATGTGGGACACCACCTCAGCATGGCTTGATGAGCGGTGAGTAGGTCCGCACCCAGGATCCGAACCTGCAAACCCTGCGCCGCCAAAGCAGAATGCACGAACTTAACCACTACACCACCAGGCCGGCCCCTAAAAAAATTTTTTTTAATGTTTGTCCATGTCCCACCTAACATCATCTCAGAGATTTAAAGTGGTGATGGTACCACACTTTGAGAAATATTGCGATTCTATAATGTTCACATTTTTATAATAAATGTTTCTCGTGCAAAATTTTTTAAAGTTAATATATCTGATGAGATTCACTGTGTAGCTTCTAAATTGTTTCTAAAGGAAGGTTTTAAAAGTTCTAAAATTTGAATATGGACTGCACACTAGCTGCTCTTAAGGAATGGGCATTAAGTTTTTCAGATGTAATCGTGGTATTGAGGTTCTGTAGGAGAATGTTCTTATTATGAGATGCACGGTGAGCATTTAGGGGCTCAAGTGTCAAGATGTCTGCTACTTTTGGATGGTTCAGCAAAAAAATACAGAGAAATGGATGGGTGAGTGGCTAGACTAATAAAGCAAATATGACAAAACGTTACTAACTGTTGCATCTGGGTGGTAGGCACACAGGTAGTCATTGCACTATTCTTTCAACTTTTCTGTAGGCTTAACATTTTTCATAATAAAAACCTGGGTGGAAAATAAAACGTCCTACACAACAATAGCATCCTTGGAACTGAACCACAGCAACTATTTCAGGGGAAATTGAGCCCTGAGCTCTATTTTCAAACCAGACCCATTACTTTATGCTCAATCACTCCTTGTGCAGCAAAGGATCATCCCCCTTGCTCATCCAGGAGACTTCTGGATTCCAAGCTGAGCTTGGCCATGCCCACTTCCCTCATCTCCTTGATACCCCTCCCGGCTGTCATCTATACCCGCTCGAAATGCACAGGCTGGCCTGAATGCCCACCCAAGCCAGACGTTACCAGGACACGTGACCTGTCAATCAGGCATTCCTGGGCCCGACAGTCTACTGTCCAGTTTTAAGTTAGTCCTGCACTTCCTTCCCTCATCAGCACTTATGCTGAGAGCTGACTGAGGGCTGCCCCATGTCCTCATCATTAAAAAAAAATGAGGTCTCTGAGGACATGTCTGAGTCCTTCTATTTCCGTGTGAGTGCCAAGACTCCCCACCATGGCCACCCAGGCCCTCCATCCTCATCCCTACTTTCTCTCCCTGGTTTACTCTGCTCTAGCCACATTTTTCTCAAACATGTTAAGCCTCAGGACCTTTGCACCTGCTGTTCCCTCTGCCTGGAATGCTCTTCTCCAGACATAACAAGGCTGTGTCCTTGACATTCAGGTGCTGGATGGTCACCTCTTATCTGAAGTGGCCCCTCCATCTCTCTCTCTCACATCACCTGGTTTAATCTTCAGAGCATCTATCTGAAGTTGATTATCTGGTTTATTTAGTTGTTCCCTGTCTTCTCTGGCTAGAATACCAGCTTCATAAGAGCAGGGGCCTCATCTTTCTTACTCATCACTGCATCCTTAGTGCCTAGAACGGTGCCCAGCATATAGCAGGTGCTCAATAAATGTTTGCAAACGAATGAATAGGACATCCAGACAAAGTCCCAGCAAGAACTCCCTCCACCTCCTGCTTCCAACCAGGGGTAAGGCCTTCTCGGTGGTTCCCTGCAGGGCCCAGCTGGAGCAGGAAAGGGGAAGCTATCCCTGGTGGGAGATAGATGCTGGGGCACAGATGCCTCGAGAGGACCCCTGGGCTCTGGCAGGCACAGCTGCCAGAATAAGGGTGGCGGAAGGCAAGGGCTCTCTTACCCATGTACAGATGGTCCTCACTGGGGTCATCCAGGACCTGTTGGCACGGCCACACGGAACAGGCGGGCGACAAGGAGCAGAGGAGAGGAAGAGAGAGAAAAGACATGAGCAGGGAGGAAGCAGCATCCACACGACTGCGTCTGCCCACAAGAGGCTGTGCTTTCCCGTTTTTCCTAGCTAAGACGAAGGGCACTGGGAAAACCCAGAATGTGTGATCCAAATGGCCATCTGAAAAATGAGCACCTTCTAGCCCGATCCTCAAGGGTTCAAAACACCCAGAAAAGAAGTTACAAAAGGGAAGGGACAAATTCCTCCCCTGGGAAATGTCTCAGCTTGAATGAGAATCCCACCTGTCTCCTTGGAGCCAACGGACTGATCTTCAGGGTGAAAATTCAAACCCTCTCTGGGCTCTTCTGACTCCTCCATGAAGTGCCCCTGTTACCTGCTGCCCCAGGAAACGACATCTCCCTGCTGGGAACTGCCACGGCACTTACGCTCCTTCTCTCATGGCCCTCCTGCTTCCACTTTATCACTATTTCTACCTTTCTCCCTCTCTCCAAAGGGCAGACAGCAGCGCTCTCCCCTGGTTGTGGTGCCCTGTACAGGATGAGGCACGTGGTAGGAGCTCAGGAAATGTCTGATGAATAGACAGGTGGGCTGGCAAACGGTCTTGTTGGGTGGAGAGGTCAGATGCCACAGGGCAGTGGGGAGAAGGGAGATCCCGCCAGGACCCAGAGCCACTTGCTAACCAAGCGCCCGTGGGCTTCCTCTAAGATGGCCGACTCAAGCATCAACGAGTTGAGAGTGTGAAACTCAGCGTGACAGGTGCAGACGGCCTGCAGCCACCCTCTCTCTTGTATGGGGAGAAACAAAAGCAGGCTCCTTGGCTAGACTGGTACTCCCTTCTCTTCCCACATCACGTTCACCTTCCCCAGCCACCCAAGATCCACAGGACAAGAGCCCTGAGAAAGGGATGCACTCTAGGCAGAGGCCTGGGGCAGCCAACCTGGAGCTGTGATCCCTAAGCCCTGTCCTGAGGTGGGGAGTCAGACCCCGGGCCTGGCCCACCTAGTGTTCTACACCTGATGGGCCCCAGGCAAGGCATGGCTGCTAACCCTCACATCTACCAAAGGCAGGGATGTACCCCGCAAACAGAGGCCTCCAGCCGTTTGCACATGCTGTTCCTTCCCCTGCAATGCCCTTCCCTGTTCCTTCTCTGTCTTCTCCATCCAGGGAACAAAGGTCATCTCAAACATCACCTCCCCTGAGAAGCCTTCCCCAGCCCCTTCAGGCTGGGCTGGTTGCTCCCAGTCCGCACTCCCACAGCACTCTGAACACACAGCCAATAAATTACTTTATCACATGCAGTTTACTAGTCCTTGTCCTCTAGACCAGAGGTGTGCCAATCGTGGTCCGGGGACTTCTGGGGGTGCCCAAGATGATTTCAAGGAGTCCACAAGACCAAAACTGTCTTCACTCTAAAACTAAGACAATATTCCCCTTTCTCATTCTCATTCTCTACGAGTATATAGAGGTTTTCCAGAAACCACGTGACATATGATGTCACACCAGGTTGAATGCAAAACCAGATACAAGAATCCAGCCATCTTCCATTAAGTCAGACATTAACAACAACAAATTTGCAAAAATGTAAATCTATGCCATTCTTCTCACTACATTTTTTGTTTTAGAAAAGTTATTTTCATAAAAATATATCACTTATGCTAATACATAGTAGGATTATTGTTGTTTTTAAATGAACTAATAAATAACGCTTAGATTTCTCAGTTGTAAATTCTAATGTGGTAAATATTAATAAATGTAACCCAAATAAGCAAAGCTTTTTGGGGTCTTCAATAATTTTTAAGAGCATAAAGGGGTCCTGAGACCAAAAAGTATAAGAACTGCTGATCTAGAGCAGGGGTTGACAAACTACAGCATGCAGGCCAAATAAGGCCCTCTGCCTGTTTTTGTAAATAAAGTTTTACTGGAACTCAGCTACGCCCATTTGTTTACATGTGCATGGCTGCTTTTGTGCTACAACTACACATATGTGTAGTAGAAAGAGAACCAGCTCCGAAGAGACAGAAATAGGTGAAGGGTAAGCCTCAGTATCCCTGACCCTCAATTTCTTCATCTGCAAAATGAGAGTAATAAATAGTCTTAAGGAGGAGTGAGGATTACATGAAATAACAGGGATGAAGGAGCCTGGAGCAATAACTACTACTCAGCCCTGCAATAAGCTGTCTGATGTGACATGACTCTCCCTGGAAACTAGTGGTGTGGCATTTCGTTAATAACAGAGGCAGGGCTGGACCATCACCATTCTTCCCTCCCTCCTCCATGTCTTCCCACCTCACCTCCACCAGCTTCACCACGTTGGGGTGGTCCAGCTTCTTAAGGATGGCAATTTCCTGGTACACCTGCTCAATGGGGCCCCTGGGCTGGATGCAGCCCCCCGGGGCTGGCCGGGTGCCTCGGGGTGGGGGGCGACCTGGAAGAGACATGAACCATCCCAGGGTCAGGGCAAAGAGACTTTCCCCTGCAGACAGCAGGTGTGGGTGGGACATCCAAAGGGGAAGGGTCTCAGCAGGGCTAGAGTGGCTGATGCTACCAGGGGTTTTACACAGCCTTTTTCTTATCTGTCTCCTCTGCTGCTGGAAATCAGTGAGGCCAGAAACCCAGCCCCCTTGCTCAGCCTTCTGTTAATCACCTCCTTCCCATCCCATGCCCCAGGCCACAGTGAAAGTCAGGAGTTCACTGAGGTATAGGGAAAAGAAATCTGGGGTCTGGCTCGGCAATCTCAACATCCCAGGGTGAACTGATCACTTCCCCTCTCTGGGGCTGTTTTCCCACTCCATGAGATGGACAAAAACATTACCCCTCATCTCCTTAACTCACTGAAATAGTAGAGAGATAAAATGAGGTCAAGGATAGGAAAAGAAGTAAGAGACAATGAAAAAAAACCAAAAGACTATGTCAAAAGGGAGAGGCAATCAGTTCCCTGCTTCGCCCTGCAGTGACTAAGAGTCAAAAGGTCACAGCAATGGAAAGGCCCATAGTCAAGACACTTATTATGTCACACACTACATCTAAGTAAGGATCTAACCATGATTAACAGAACTGAATGTAGATGTGTCAGCCTTGGAAAAGTAAAAGCAAAGGTGCAGGTGTCAGAAGTGGGATATGAAAAGAGGAAAGACAAGTTCAAAGGAAAGACACATGCTACACCTGCTGGAATGAGGAAAGTGACAAGTGTAGTCACAATAGAGGAGCTAAACATCATGGTATCATTTCATCGCCTGGTTGGGGAAAGGGAGGTAAGGAGTGGTTTAAGCTATCCTCAGAGGAAGTCAGAAGTAAATGCCAAAAATTGATAAATCAAGAAATAATGGCACGAGGATATTATCTGGCTCAGAGTTTGGATAAGCAGGATAAACCAGGGTCCTGGTGATAGGATGGGGTTTATGTTTTTTCTTATTGACTTTCTCTTTTTGGCCCAAGCCTACATTTTGCCCAGCACTGCTGGCAGGGAGCTCATGTTGGAGCAGCCTCTGATATGCTCACCTATAGGTCTATCATCTAACCACACACGGTAATTACCAGCTGCTAAAAGTGGGGGCTGCCTGTAGGCAGAAGGAGGAGTATAGCAAGAAACCATCATTCTCCATTCTAAGTCCTCCTGTTCTTTTGCCTTTTTTTCTATAGATAGAAGTGAAATGCCTTGTGGTATTTAAATTTTTTTAATTCATCATTTTAAAATGTATAATTCAATGGGTTTTAGTACATTCAAAGGTTGTGCAATCACCACCACTACATAATTCAAGAAAATTTTCATGGCCTCCCCAAAAGACCCCATACCTATTAGCAGTCACCCCCCACTCTCTGTTACTCCCAGCCCATGGAAACCACTAATCTGCTGTCTCTATGGATTTATCTATTCTGGACACTTCATATAAGGGGAATCATACAATATGTGATCTTTTGTGTCAGGCTTCTTTCATTAAGCATAATGTTCTCAAGGTCATCTGTGTTGTAGCATATACCAATACTTCATTCCTTTTTATGGCTGCATAATATTCCATTGGATAGACAGACCACCTTTTGTTTATCCATTCATCCACTGAAAGACATCTGGGTGTTTTCCATTTTTTGGCTATTATGAATAGTGCTGCTATGAACATTCATGTACAAGCTTTTGTGTGAACATGTGTTTTCAATTCTTTTGGGTATATATACCTAGGAGTAGATTTGCTAGGTCAGATGGTAACTCCATGTTTAACTTTTTGAGGAAGTGTCCAACTGTTTTCCTCTAATGAATTTTTTGACTTGATACCTATATTACTTTCATAAATATTTTTTAATGAAAATGAATAAAAAACCTCAGCAGGAGGCGGGGCGCTGTCTTTGGGGCGTCCAGCCAGGGCACCCTCTGCAGGAAACACCATTCAGTGGGATCTTCTCTGTCTTGCCCCAGCCCCTGCTCCTAAGAACAAAGGCCTGGCCCACCAAACTCACGTGGAAAGCCCGCCTGTCGTATCAGCTTCTTTTTCGACAGCACCTTCATCGCCTGTAGGAGAAAAGACCCCACATCCTGATTAAAATGGAGAGGAGGGTAGAGGGAGAGCTCCCTCCACACCTAGGCCTGCCCAAGGTCTTGGCGCCCTAGCAGCCTCAGGACAACGTAGTGAGCATCTCGTCACCAGAGTGAGTCAAGCAGCTACAGGTTGGGTAGAAGCTGGACTCCCGGGGTCTCTCCAGCCCTGAGGGTGCTTCCAAGGTTCTAGGTCTGCTCTCCCAGCTGGGAGACCACGACCCTTGGGACTTGCTACCACTGAATCAAGACACAAGTGAGCTGCAGTGATGGGCGAGGGAGGGTATGACTGGCTGTTTTATACACGGGGAAACTGAGGTTCAGCAGTTACGTCACTTGCCCAAGAACACGCAGTTGGCACACGGGACAGCCAGGATTTGAACCTACATTGGACTGACCCCAAAGCCTCAGCTACAAGGGCAATTTGTCTCACTACTGCCTGCTTCTTGGTGCGATGGAGGATGCAGAAATGGCAGCCCAGAGGAAGGATATGAGACATTTACTCATTTTCTTCCTGAGCCAATCACTTTACCTCCCCACTTCCCCATCTGTAAAATGGGAATATCACTTCCTTCCTAATGCAGAAAATGAGCATGACCTAAGAATAAAATGAGACAACAGCTAAGAAAACCTTCCAGGAAGCCAAATGCTGGAGAGGAAGCTTTTTCTCTGGAGGAGGATGGGGGCGGGGAGGGGGATGTGGATACTCACATAGTAGGTATTGTCATTCTCATTGTAGGCCAACTTGACCACGCCATAGGAGCCCTGGATAAAGGGAGATGCCCGTGACATACTATCCAGAAGTTATGATCTGCAAAATGAGGACCCTAATACAGAGGTTGCAAACCGCAACTCATTGGCCAAATCTGCCCTGAAATTGTATTTTGTTGGACCTGTAGTTTTTACAAAGTTTGAATTAGGTGCCAACGTTTAAAAATAGAAAGATTGAATATAAAAATCCAGACTCCCAGCTTCTTTTGAAAAAAATCGGAAGATCTGGCTGTTTGGAGCCCTCATTTCCATACATTAACAGTGTGCCACAGTCCTCACCACTCCCCACTGTCTTCCACCTGGCCTGCTTCATTCATTTACATCACTCACTCGCTCTCTATTGGCATTTGAGGTTTTGACCTCTGCAATAATGCTCATGGGCCAGAACAAAAGCAAAAATAGATGTGAGAATACCTAATGGGGGAAAAAAACTAACACTAATTAGGGGGGATGTAACTATCACCATGATGATATATTAACATATTAATACGTTACATTATAATGTAAAAACAAAACAAATGGACCATTAATGGCAAAACTCTCCTCCACAGCCTTGTCTCCAAGGACGCCTCTCCCATTCCTGGCTCTAGCGGGTTCCCTAGTCTCTGAGACGGCCTTCACAGGTGTGAAAAACCGGCCTGGCTCCCGCACACTTACCTTTCCAATTTCATCCTTCAGCGTGTACTGATTCAGCTGTACACAATCCTGGAAAGTAAGCAGGAACACACAGAACACGAATTGTAAGTTTGCAGCTAAACATACTTTTCACAAACTAAACAAACACACGTCACCAGGACCCAAATCAAGAAAGAGAACATGCCCAGGTCCCCAGAAGCATCTCCCAGTCACTGGCCCCTCTCCACGTGACCACGATCCTGATTTCGAACAGCTCAGTTTTTGCACACTGTAAAAATGTAATCACACAGTACGTTCTCTTTTAATACCCACTTTCTAAAAGGTTCTTCCCACTTTTAAAAGTTAATTTTAAATTAAACCAGTAATCTATGACTATGTTGTTCTGTAAAAATGTAAAGTGATACAAGAGGAGAAAATCTGTGTGACCTTGGGACAGACAAAGTTTTTGGAGATAATACACAAAAAGTACAAAACATAAAAGGAAACAAATGAAAAACCGAACTTCCACAAAATTGTTGAAGACACTATTAAGAAAATGAAAGGCAAACTACAGACTGAAAGAAACTATTTGTAACACATATATCAGACAAAAAACTAGTATCCAGAATACATAAAGAACTCTCACAACAAATTCAGAAGAAGACAACCCAATTAAAAAATGGGCAAAAGATTTGATAAGACATTTCTCCAAAAGAGATCTACAAATGATCACTAAGCACATGAAAAGAAGCTCAACATCACTGATCGTGGGAAAATGTAAATTAAAACCACACTCTTTAGACTGGCTAAACTCAGGAAGACTGACCAAGCCAAGTGTTGTCAGAATGTAGGGCATATCGAACCTTCATACGCTGCTGGTGGGAATTTAAAATGGCGCTGCCTCTGGAAAACAGTTTGGTAGTTTCTTAACAAACGCCTACTACATGACCCAGCCACTCTACTCCCCAAGAAAAATGAAAATGTGTGTCCATGCAAACACTTGTATACAAATGTTCATAACAGCTTTATCTGTAATAGTCAAAAACTGGAAACAACTCAAATCAACGTGTAAATGGATAAACTGTGGCACATCTGTACAATGGAATACTATTTAGCAATAAAAAGGAATGAACTACCAGTCTATGTAACAACATGAATAAATCTCAAAATCATTATGCTGTGAAAGAAGCTAAGCTAAAAAAGGGCACAGACTAAATGATTCCACTTACACAAAATTCTAGAACTTGCAAACTAATCTATTAAAAAGCAGGTCCCGGGTGGTTACCTGGGAAAGGGAAAGTGGGGGGAGGGACGCATTGTTGGGTGTGCTGGAAATGCCTGTGATCTTGATTGGGGTGATGGTTTTGCAGATGTATACATACATCAAAACCAATCATACTGTACATTTGAAATATGTGCAGTTTATTTTACTTCAATTATACTCCAATATAATTAGGGGGAAAATGTTACAAGAAGTAAAACTGGGAAAAGAAACGTGAGAGAAAACAAAACTTCAAGTGTGACAGATAAGCCCAACATTGCCCTTAACCACCCCTCCCAAGTCTAACCGTCTCCCCAAACCTTGCTACCAGTTTGGTGCATAAACGTCCAGGCCGTGTTCTATGTGAATGCACACATACATGCACCTGCGGGAAATACAGACTACTGTTTGGGGACGGGGTTTGGAGAGGCATAAATGGTGTCACACTAAATCATTTCTCAACTCCCTTTTCTCACTCGGCAATGTCACTGGAGAGAGCTCCATGTCGGAAAGTGCACACAGAGCAGGTCCACGTGTCTCTGCGGTACAGGCTCCACAGCTCGCAGAGCCCACCACTCACTGGTAGACATTTCAGGTTGTTCCCAATGTTTCTTTCCAGTGTTGCTTTCATCCCCTGAGTCCTGGAGGGACGTGACAGGCAGAGGGGGACTCTGTGGGGCTGTCCTGAGGGGTCTCACTGCCTCCTAACCCAACCCCCACACACTGCTGAATTCATCTTCCAAGAGTCCACTCTGACCACGTCAGCCCCAGCTCCCTGCTGCTTTCAGGGTCAAGTCCTGACTCCACAGCCTGGCCTTCAAGGCCCTCTGACCTTGGCAGAGTCACCTATTTGCCCACCAAATACCAGTCTCCCTTTCTTCCTTATAAAGGGAACTCTGGGTGGCAATGTTCTGGGCTAGAAGACTACATTTCACAGCCTCTCTTAAAGCTTGGGGTGGCCATGTGACTGTGTTCTGGCTAGTGGGAGGTAGGCAGAAGTTGTTGGGTAGAGCTTCCAGGAAAGAAGACAGACTTAGGAGGTAATCACCTTTCACCTTTTTCCCCTGTGCCTTCTTCCTGCCTGGAATGGAGCTATGAAGGCTGGAGCCACAGCAGCAATCTTGAGACCATGAGGCTCACCAGTCCCAAATGCCTAGCTCCAGATTTATTTTACAGGATAAATAAACCCTATTGTATTAAAGCCAGTATTGTTGGGAGTGGGGTGGGGAGGTCCTCTATTTCTCTAAGCTGACTCACTTCTAATTGATATAAACCCAATCTCCCCCTCCAGCTGTGTTGCCACAGTGGCCCCCCATTATGGGCCCCATACTCCAGCTAACTGAACCCCTGACCACCCTTCCCCCCATATCATGCCTTCTACCTCTGGGCCTTTGCTCATGCTGTGCACTCCTCCTGCAGTGAATTCTCTGTGTAATTCCAATTATGAAAATTTTACCTAGCCCTCAAAACGCAGTTTAACATTAGTCCCCTAAGAAAGCCATTCCTGATTTCCAGGCTGCTCCCAATTAAACTAATTCATTCCTTCAACAAGTATTTTTGAGCTCCTACTATGCACCAGGCACCTTGCTAGGTGTGGAGGATGGTGGCGGACAAGACTATTCCTACAGAGCTTACACCCTAGCTGGGGCGAGACAGGCAACACACAACTCACACACACAGATGATCAGACAGTGAGGAGAGCTGTGAAGGAAGGGCAACAGGGCAACAAGCTGGAGGGGGGCTGGGCGCCGAGGGCTGCACAGAGAGGGTGGTCCCAGAGGCCTTTCGGAGGAGGTGATATCTGAGCTGAGACTTGGGCATCAGATGGAGGTGGCCTTGCAAAGACGGGGCAGGTTCCATGGGGAGCAGATAGCAAGAGTAAAGGCCTAAGGGAGGGAAGGAGCTCAGACATCTGAGGAAGCTAAGCGGGTGCAGACCGAGCTCTGAAAGTCGCAGCAGAAAGGTGGGAGCAGGGGCAGGTCACACAGGGCCTGTGGACCCTGGTGGGGACGTGAGTCCTAACCTCCCTCCCCGAAGTTTATGGTAAGGACCCATGAGGAATGCACACAGCCAGCTGAGTGCGGTGCCGGGTGCACACCAGCCACAGGGGCCACGCTGGGCCGGGGGCCTCTCGCTGACCAGCCATCCCCATCCAGGGCCCCAGCACCTGCCTCTCCCTGCCGGAGGCTCACTCTGGCTCCGCGGCAGCTCTGCCAACACCCAGGGCAGGTCCCCGGTGACTGCCCTGCTCCCTCGGCCCCCAGGTGGGATAACTCCGGGGCCTGCGTTCTACCCTGTCAAACAGGGTTCCCCAGAGATGGAGCCCCAGCTGCCCATGGCGGTGACTGGCTCCATGGCACACCCTTTGTCGACGTCTTCCCGGGGTTACCTCCCAAATCAACGGTTGCACTGGAACCTTCCGGGGGGCCCAGCCCCACACGGGGCCGCGGCTCACACACCTGCATGCCGGTGATGGAGACGTGGTGGGACTCCACCGTGGGCCGCCGGGGCAGCCGCGGCGAGGACTGCGGGGAGCCGACAGGCGAGGCGGGCAGCGCCGGGTACACGCAGCGTCCATTCGCGTCCAGCTGGGACCGCTCCTGCAGGGAGAGCTTGCGACCGGAGAGGTGGGGCCGGGCCTGGGACCCAGAGGCGTCGAGGGGGACCTCTCGGCCATCGGCCTCCAGGGGCCGGTCCCGGGCCAGGCCGTGGTCCACAGCACAGCCCGGCTCACACTCGGTGACCACGATGAAGGACTCCATACCCAGGCGGATACTCAGGGACGAGAGGCCCCGCAGGGCCTCACAGGGCTTCTGGCCTTCGCTGCTGCTGCCGCCCCTGCCCCCCAGCTCATCCTGGGGGGTGGCCCGGTCGCTGCTAGGCTGGCTGGAGACACATGACGACATGGTGCATGCGCCGGCTCACCCAGCGCAGACACACCAGGGCATGCCCATCCGGAGCCACCTGCAGAAAGAGGAGGGGTCAGCTCCCCAGCCTGCGGGCAGGGCCAGGGAAGCAGGCCACTCCTGCTGGCCCAGGCTGGGGCCCAGGTCCTACCTTGCGTTGACGTCCTAAAAAAACCTTGCAAAACGCGATGTGATCTGATCTCACTCTACACAGAGGAGCAGACTCTACATTTCCTTATTTTAAAAGCCTCTCCTCACACACTTAAGAATTGCAACCTCAATTCCTGTGGGAACCAAGTAAGAGAAAACCCCAAAACACAGCCCCCAAGCAGTCTACAGAGGCAGCAGCTGCTCTTTTCAAACCAGTTGCTGCTAAGCAGGGATTCGGGCCTAGTATTGCCTGGTTTCTCCTTTTTTTCTTTTTTTTCCAAGAGAAGCCTAAACCCAGGACGTTAGGTGAGATCTCTTGATTTTTTTAAGTAACAATTATTTCAAATACTTTCAAATGCTGGGCAGGCCAAATGAAATACTTCCACATGGCTACCTCTGGGCTGCATCGCTTCACAAGGACTCAGACAGCACTTCACAGTTTATAAAACATCTTCCGCACATCAACATAATCTCTCAAGCACCCTAGGTTGTTGGTTTGCTATTATACCCCCATTTTGTAAACAGGAAAACCGAGGCTTGAGAGAAAGAAAGGACTCCAAACCCACATGCAAAGCAGCCCGGTCTCCTGGCCTGGCCTCGGGCCAAGGATTCTCAACTGAGGAGTGGGGTCGGGTCAGGGTCACATCAGAGGAAGGACAGGCACCCGAGAGTGTGAGCCAGGGCAGTTTGTATTGTCTGAGGAGCTGGGTGCAACATATCTATTATCTGACATTTTCTGAGTTCAGCCCCCACTGGTGCCCGCCAGAAGGAAGGCAAATGCAGGTCAGAAAGGCTCACACCAATAACTTGGTGGTTCCTCAAAAAATTAAACAGAGAATTACCATATGACCCAGCAATTCTGTTCCTAGGCATACACCCAAATAGCACTATTCACGATGGCCCAAAGGGGAAACAACCTACACGTCCATCACCAGATGAATGAATAGGCAAAATGTGGTCCAGCCACACAACAGAATGTGATTCAGCCATAAAAAGGAATGAGGTACTGACACCTGCTACAACCTGGATGAACCTCAAAAACGTCACACTAAGTGAAGGAAGCCAGACCCAAAAGGTCACAGATGTATGATTCTATTTATATGAAGTTTCTAGAATAGGCAAATCCATAGAGACAGAAAGTAGATTAGTCATTGCCTAAGACTGGGGAGATGTTGGGGGGAATGGGAGTGATTGCTAATGGGTACAGAGTTTCCTTTTGGGGTGATGAAAATGTTCTGGAACTAGATAAAGGCGGTGGTTGCACAACACTGTGAATGTACCAAACACTACTGAATTGTACATTTTTAAATGGTTAATTTTATGTTATGTGAATTTAAAAAAAAAAGACTGATTCACTCCCTTAGACCGTCAATTCCTTCCGTCTCTGGGACAGAACATTAACCTTTGGTTCGTGTGTTTGACAAATTCTGCTGGACAAATGTCACAGGTGCCACTGGAATTCAGGGAGTATATCTGCGGATGTGGATGGTGGCGGTTCCATGCTGATCACCCACATCACAAAGGTGCCAGGAAAGCCGTGGGTGCTGACTAGAGATTTTATGAATGAATAAAATTATATCTCTTGATGACACTGGGTGGCAGTGAGGGGGTAGAGAGGAAGGTACAGATGGGAACAGAAAGCCAGTACTCCCCAGGGGACCTGGTTGAGGAGCAAAGAAATGCCACTCACCCTCTTGGGACAGTCCTACAAGAAGTATTTATGGGACAACTTCTATGTCAGGCAATCTGCCCAGTGACACAGGCAGATGGGGTCCCTGCTCGAGCAGAGCAGAGAAAGACCAATGGGAAAGGCACTAAGGAAATAACCACAGTGTCCCAGCCCGGACAGGGGCACAACTGATGAACACAGAGTTCACTGTAAAGAAATGACAAAGAATCCAATCATGTGACAAGATGCCAGCCTCAAGCACAGTAAGAGAAATGCAAATTCAAACTACAGTGAAATGGTTTGGTGGGTCCTCAAAAACTTAAATGTAGAATTACCAGTTGACCCAGCAATCCTCTCCTAGGTATATATCCAAAAGAATTGAAAGCAGTAATACAAACAGATACTTATACATCCATGTTCACTGCAGCATTATTCACAATAGCCAAAAAAAGTAGAAACAACCCAAGTGTCCATCAACGGATGAATGGATAAACAGAATGTGGTCTAGCCATACAATAGAATATTATTCACCCATAAAAAGGGATAAAATTCTGACACATGCTACAACATGGATACGTCTTGAAAACATGCTAAGTGAAACAAGCCAGATATTAAAGGACAAATACTGTATGATTTCACTTATATGAGGTACCTAGAATAGGCAAATTCATATAGACAGAAAGTTAGAATAGAGGTTAGCAGGGGCTGAGGGAGAGGTGAATGGGGAGTCATTGATTAAGGGGTACAGAGTTTCTGTTTGGGGTGTAAAAATGTTCTGGAAATAGCAGTGACAGCTACACAACATTGTGAATGTGGCTATTGCCACTGAATTGTACACTTAAAAATGGTTAAAATGGTAAATTTTATGTTATATATATTTTACCAAAATAAATAATAATACTAAAATGAAACATCTTCTTTTAACTATCAGATTGGCAAAGACAAAAATATATAATAACAGCACTATTTTGGTGAGGCTATGAGGAGTATGAATGGTACCATCCTTATGAAGGGAAATTCACCAATCTCTAACAAAATTCCAAATGCACACACCTTTGACTTAGCAATTCCACACCTGAGTATTTACCCTCAGACAATTTTATACATAAAAAATGATGTATGTACAAGATTATCTTTGTAGTGTGGGGTTTTTGTGTGTGAAGAAGATTGGCCCTGAGCTATGCCAATCCTCCTCTATTTTGCACATGGGATGCCACCACAGCATGCCTTGACAAGCAGTGTGTAGGTCTGCACCCGGGATCTGGCCCTGTGAACCCGGACCGCCGAAGCAGAGCGTGCGAACTTAACCACTACACTACTGGGCCGGCCCCTTCATAGTGTGGTTTGAAATGACCATCCACAGGGGACTGAGTAAATAAAATGAGGTACATGTATCCCAGGAGAAAACCATGCATTTATTTGAAAAGAGGTGACTCTACACATCCTATCATGAATTAGCTCCAAGACACATTGTTACATGGAAAATAATTAAGCATTAGTACACTGCTGTCAGCATGCGGAGGGGAAGGCATATACGTGTGCACAGTTGCATACGCATACCATATTTCTGGAAAGGTACACAAGAAAATGGTAACAGTGGCCTCCAGAGAAAACAACTGGAAGTGGGAGGACAGGGTGGGAGGAACTTACTTTCACTGTATTTATTTGTACTTTTGTACCATGTGCAAACAGTAACTATTCAGGAATGAATTTTTAAAAGAAAGAAAATAACTGTAACCATGATAGAAGTTAGACAGTGGGTCCCATCTCCTAATCTTGTATCCCACCTTACTGCATCTGAGAAGGAAATCCGTGACTGTGTTCCTGTCTTGGCTTCCCTATCAGTGAAAGAAAACAACTCAAATTCAATGCTCTCTGTGGCCCCAGCTGCTGTGACTTTACATAAACTTTTTATGATCCTTACCTCCCAAAAGGGGAAAAACAGGGCCCCTGAAGTACGACCGCTTGGGCCCTCAGTGGACAAGTAACTTGGCCTCTTCTCAGCCTCAGTTTTCTCATCTATAGAATGGGCGCTCACCAAGTAGTCATGAGAATTAAACGAGCTAAGCACTCAATATCATGCTCGGTGCATGGTTAAGTGCTGAAAAAGCTACTCTTTCAACAAATACCTACTGAATGCCGATGACCTGCTGGGCTGTGTTCCAGAATGTTCTTCCTCTTGCAAGTGTTCCATAGCCCTGGTGGTGTGGGCCTGCCTCCCCCAGGGCAGGGGAACTGCTCCAGTGGCCCATCCTCCCTCCCAGAGCCACAGAGGGAAGGAGAATGTTCTGACAGGGCTACAGAGTTCCTGAAAAGAAAACTAGTCTGGCAGCACCCGAGAAAGTTAATGGAGAATTTTTTTCTTGCCAACAGAAAAACAATTGCTTATCGATCTCCACTCCAGGCCAAGGACATCAAGCCATCCGCCCCCGGCAAAGCTGCTTTTAATCAATCTCCTTGACAAGCTGGCGTCTGGCCTGGGCCTTGGCCCTTGAGGTCTGGAGGAGGGGGGAGAGGAGAAATGTGCCGGCTGGGACGGAGGTGGGGGCCTCTGTGCTGAAGGGGCAGGTGTGTCCAGGTCTCAAGAAAGACAGCCGCATGGGACACAGACCTCAGGGCCTCAAGGCCACCTGAGGGCCGCTGGTCTGCAGTGAGGCCCGGCAGGCAAGGTCTCAGCCGTTCAGCCTGATGGAAGGTCTTCCGCCACTGATCCCTGTAGGGCCGAGTCTGAGTCAGCGTTCTGAGCTGTTCTGGGGTCACAGACCCTATGAGGTCACAGGCCCTTTAAGGATCTGACGAAAGCTCTTCCTCTCTTCCCAGGACAAAAAAATCATACAAAAAGACAATGGCTTGCATAATAACAGCAATAGCTACCGTCCAACTGAGCACTTACCAGGCACCAAGCATGGCCAACGGCTCTGCCCTGGTCATTTAATCCTCACAGGCCCTCTGAGAGGGAGGGACAGCTAAGCATTGGATTTCAGGGGGCCCCAGAGTAAGAGGACCTTTCCTCAGAGCTGCCTGGGTTTGACAAAATGTCTAGAGCCCTCTCCTGAGCCTCCTGCCTCAACCCTGAGTCCTTCCCCCGCCCCCCAAGCCTCCCCCACGCCCTGGCTGGCAGCCCCGTCTCCCCTCCCCTCCCCTCTCACAGGGTGGCTCAGCTGACCCACCAGACCCTTCCTGGAGCAGACGGACTGGCTGGGGGCCAGGATGAAGGGAAGAGCTCCTTCCTCTGCCAGGAAGCCAAGTGGCACAGGCCTCTAGGAAACGTGTTCCCATTTCCTGGGGGCAGTTCCAGCCGGCGCCTGCTCACCAAGTGCAGAGCCACCACGGGAGCCGCAGCGCGGCAAGCAGCCAGCGAGCGTGCCAGGGACGTGCCCCGACCCGAGACACACCCTGCATGGGGTCCCCCGAGTTCCCAGGCACCATGGGACAACAAAGGGGCCCAAAATAGCTGTGAGGATCCTGCCAGGGCCAGGGACAATGTCATTTCCTGGGATAACAGGCTTGGCCAGCCACCTCCTCTCTCACGTGGGGAAACTGAGGCCCAGAGGTCCTAAAAGAAATTCACTCACCCATTTGTTCTTTCAACAAGTAATTACTGAGGACCTACTATGTGCCAGATGAAAACAGACGTGATTTCTTAAAAGCAGGCACACAAGTGACTTTACAAGCACAATGAGGTCACTATGATGGGCCCTAATCCAATATGACTGGTGTCCTTATAAAAAGGGGACAATCCGGACACAGAGACAGACCCGCATGCAGGGAGAACAGACCAGCACGAGAACGTGAAGGCAGAGATCCGGGTGCTGCACCTACAAGCCAAGGATCTTGCTGGCCGAAGATCGCCAGCAAGCCGCCAGAAGCCGGGACAGAGACAGGGAACAGATTCTCCCTCACAGCCCTCAGAAGGAGCCAACCCCGCCCACACCTCGATCAGGGACTTCTGGCCTCCAGAACTGTGAGGTCGTCCAGTTCCATGTTGAAGCCGCCCGGTGTGTGGTCCTTGGTGCCGGCTGTCCTAGCAAACTAACACAGCCCCCCAAGCAGAGAAGCTGCTGCCTCAGAGGCCCTGGATACAGAGGTGTCTCCAACGCCTGAGTGGGGACCCGGGGGGCTCAGCTGTACCAGCCGACACAGCACTGAGGTTTGATGCCAGCTGGAATATTCCAGATTCGGGCCCTTGGCCCAGCCAAGCAGTCTTATCAGATTCAGTGACATCAACTCTTGTAACTGTCTCTCCTTGAACATTCTTTAGTTTGGAGTCACTGAAACCAACTGTCTCCCCAGAGACACAGGCCCTCCCTTGGCAGACGGCAGGAGGGATGGTGCTGGCTTTAGAGGCACAGACCCCATCCCCATCATAGGCCCTGGAGCAAAAAGGTGACAAATGGTGACTCTTGGGTGACATCTGGCTACTGATGTATTTTGCTTGGCCTACACTGTGTTTGAAACTATTTGAATGAGATGCCAACATTTCAGAGCTGAGAGATTTCAGATAAAAATAAAAATTTCCCAAGTTTCTTGAAGAACCAGACACTCTGATGGCACTGGGCTGACATTCTCTCCTGGCAACAACTTGGGCAGCTCTGGACAGGAGATACACTCACCAGCATGCCACAGTCCTCACCACTCCCCACTGTCTCCCCAGTGCCAAGCACAGGCTGAGCGCCGCATTACCTGCCCTCCTCTTTTTCCACATCCCATGACCTATCTCACCCCTACAGGCCCTGCTTTAGGATGCATCAAATGTTAGTGCTAAAAAGGGTACACACCAGTGGTCTCCTGCTCCAACCATCTCATTTCACCAATGAGAAAACAAAGGCTCAGAAAGATCCACCGATTTGCCCAAAGTTACACAGTGGTTCCAGGCATAGCTAAAACTGGTCTGAGTTTTTCAGGAAGAGGCTAAAACTCACAGTTACAGCCTTACAATATCCACATACTGTGTTCTGAATAAACTCCAGGTTGGGCCAAAATCTCTAATAAAGGGGAGCATATAGCCCATCTCTCTGCTTTCCTGAGACCTCGACCTGTGGGAGAGGGAGAGTATGAAGGCACGGTGTCTTACAGTGCTCAGCAAAGACATGCATAGTCTTTGGGCACACAGATATCGATTTGACTCAACTTGTGAGAGCTGTGGCTTTGCCTTTCTTGTCTACTGCTGAACTCCAGGACCTAGAACTTTCTAGAACACTGTTGGCACTCAATAAATATTGGCTAGAGGTCATTGTTTATTTCACTTTTCCCAAGGCCGCTCAGGTCAGATGCTTTCTTTAGCTTGCCTAGAATCTATGTTCCTTCAGTTTGGTAACAGCAGCCTGATTCATGTCTGGGAACACAACCTTCCATGTGAAAAGTGACCCCATGGAGATGTCCATACCACCAGCTTCAGGGGTTCCCATATGACTCAAGCCTGGTCAACTGGGCACCAACTCCCCTGGTCAACTGATTGATTCAAGAGTAGATGTGTGACCCAAGTCAGTCTACCAAGTCTTATTCCAGGATTTTGTGGAAGTATTGAGAAGAAAGCATGTGTCTTTCTGTGAAAAGTAGAGCAGTGAGTATGTACTTCCAGAGTTACCAGGGGCTGGGGAGAACCCTGCCTCAGAATGAAGTTGACAGAGAGAAAAGAGAGGCAACAGATGGAGAAGAACTGAGGTTGGAGACATTGTTTGGGTGCCTGGATGCAGCCATGCCTGAAGCCCACATACCCCAGGAGTTTTTAACTACATGAGCCAACAAGCCAAGAAATTCACATTTTTGCTTAAGTTAGTTTGCAATTGGTTTTCTGTCACTTACAACCAAGGATCCTGACTGACAGATGACACAGAGCTAATTGACAGAAACAATTCTCCCCTAAACTCCATGCCAGATGGTCAGCTCTCTATACCTTAAGGCTCCCCACCAGGCAACATTGCCAGACAGCTGTGAGTCCCCTGGCGACCTGCACAGCCTTCACCTTGACAGTCAGGCAGAAACCAGAACTTCCAAAGTCCTTTTTTTTAAAAAGAAAACAATCAAGGAAGGGAAAGGAAGGGCTGAGGAACAGGATAGAGTGAAGCGAAGAAACTGACTGGCACTCTCGACACAATCGCATCACACAGCAGCAGCCACAGCAGCCGTGGATGCGGTCACGGTGGCGGCCAGCCTTCTTCAGCGCTTGCCAAGTCCGGGCACTACTCTGAGCCGCAGCATGTATCATCTCATTTAATCGCCCCAACGACCTTACGAGCTGGGCACCGCTATCACGCTTATCTCACCGATGAGGAAACGGGGGCACAGGGGTCCGAGTGACTTGCGTGCCATCACACAGTGCTTTGGGAGGGCACAGGTGTGAAATCACAGGCCCCCAAGAGGTGGAATACTGTGATCGGGGAGCATCCCTTCTCAGCTGTGCGACCTTGGGGATAACAACACCTCACCTACCACACAGACCCTGCACACGGGAAGTGCTCCCTAAACCGAAGCTGTTGCCAAGAAAGCACTTCAGCGGCTACTGAGTTCAAGCCCCTCAACCGGCTTTAATTTATAGGAAAAACATTGTTTTAAATCTCTAATCCTACCATGTTAACTTAGCTCTTCATCTTCCTCCCTAACTCCTGTCCACATGCAACACTTCTTACAAAATTAAAAACAGAGTGTGCGTACAATTTCGCACGCCTGCCTACTTGTGTCGTAAGAACTTACGCACGCTCTCACACGGCTGTCACAGTCAACGCACCAGGGCTGCAGATGGAGTTCCCGGGACCCAGGGAGGGGAGAGGACCTTTCCGAGGCAGTCCAGCAGGTTCCAGGCCAGGCCGGGGCGAGAACCAGGTGTTCTGACCCCTGCAGCCCAGTGTCCCCTGCGGCCCTGGACGCTTACAGAGCAAGAAGCTCAACTTCTCAAGAGCTCTGAGGCAGCTATTGTTTGGTCGATGGTGAAGGATCATGGAGACAGTGGCCCCAATCACGCAGCCAGGTGTCAAAGCCCAGTGTGCGCTGGTGGCCCGGCCTTGCAGAGGGAACAAGTGTGAAGGTGTGGGCAAGTGTGGTGTGGGGGGTATCTAGACAAGGGAGTAGGAACCATGTCACTTCCTTCCACTTCTCCCACTGAATCCCTCCCAGTCTTTCACTGAACCGAAGGAAGAGACAGGGAAACAACTGGAATTTCAATTTGTAATGAAAAGAAAAAGACTTTGACTTCAACATTCTGAGGCTTGGCACATCACAGACAGAGGGGGCCGGCTCGGCATCCACAGGCAGCCGTGCCTTGGCCACCCACGGCCCTCCTCCCTCCCTCTTCCCTGCCATTTGGAGGTGATGCTAACTCTAGCTCCCTCCCTCCCCAGTCTCCAGCACAAAGCAACCCCAGCCAGGGGCAAGGAGGGGCTGGGAGTGGCTCTGGGGTGCAACCCTGTCCCCCACACCTGGACCCAGAGGGCGGGAGAATTGTCTGAAATGAATTTAAATAAAATCGCTTTCCACCAGAGGCCCTGAAGGCAAAATCCCAATAAAAACCTTTAAAACCCATAAGGGAGGTGCTCTTTCCTCCACACCCTGCCCCCTGACCCAACCACTGGTTCCCCATTTAAACTTCCCCAGCAGAGGCTTATCTCGGGCACCACCCACAGTGCCCCTTCCCCACCGGCTCACTTCCTATCTCATGCCCAAGCCAACCGGGCAGGGGGCAAGACTTTGGCCTGGGGAGGGGTGTGTTTTCTTGGGGGACCATCGTCTCTCCTCTGCAGGTTAGAATTAGCATTTATATCTCTGCAACTGCCATCTCTCAACTATTTACAGAACCCAAGAGGATAAAAAGAGACAACATAAAAATAGTTGCTCAGCAGCTTTCAGGATGGGATGGGGGTGGGGGCACAACACAGCCTCTTCCAATTTTCTTTCTCTCCTTTTCAAAAGGGAAAAATGCTAGAACTGTTTATCTTTTCCAAAGTACTCCCCAACAGTTCACAGACCACTTACCTGGGAGCTTCTTGGGGACAGGGACCAAGTCCCAGCGTTCCTTGTTACCAGCCCCCCCAAAAATGTGTAGGTCCCGTGAAAGATCAAGAAGGTTCCGGAGCCATCGCTAAGTACAACGCGGCACCCTGCTCTGCCCTGTTTCCATCACCTCCTGGGCCTCCTTCCAGCCTTCCGAAAAAACCAGCCAGTCCAACAAAACAAAACAAAACTTTGGCTTTTCTGTACGCTTAAAATGTTTCATAATTGAAGAAAAAAATTCAGCAGCAACACTACAAACAGGACGGAAACTGAAAACAGGGGCAGCGAAAATAATTCCTTCCCCATTTTGGTCACTAACATCCCCCAGCAGGGAATGCCAAAGCCAGAGGCTTCCCTAGGAGCACTCACCTCCTTTTAAATATGCTCTCTTTTTAGGTTTTGTTGAGGAAGCGATCCAATCAGGGAAGAAAAAACAAATAATCATTCAAAATCTTATTTTTCAGAGAGCAAAACCATTCAGAAATTATTTCTGCGCCACAGCCTCGTGGAGAAGGTGGATTCTACTCCATGAGAAAACGGGCATCACTTGCCAGCATGAGGAGGCTGAGGGACCCACGAGAGCGCAGGATTAGAAGGTGTGTCAGGATCCCAGGGGACCTGAGTGTTGATTTTCTCTTCTGTAAAAAGGAGCCACCCCGGCTTACCTAGGGGATGGCTGTCGCGTCCATCTTCTATATGAAAGTGCCCAGCCCACAGCTCAGCTTCTAGTCAATGCTCTGAAAAGACCATGATTTCCCTTCCTCTCCACGCTCCACCTTCCCCAGGTCAATCGGGAGGGGCTGGTCTTTTCTGGGCTCCCTCCCAGTTCTGTTTTCACACAGCTCGATTTCCGGTCCATGGTGGGCATTCCTGGCAAAGCTATCAGGAGAGACTGAGCTGACTCCATGCCCAGGCGCAGAGTTAGGGCCCAATCTACCTGGTGAGGCTTCCTCTACTTTGTGGATTTACTTACCTGGCAGAAGTCTCACAAAATATATACCAATAAAATCACACGGGGACCCACATTTAACAAATCGCCATCACTGAATAAAACTGAATGAAATCCAGACTCTCCCTGAAAATCACACTTGAAATACCTGTGACTTGACCCGGGAGGCGATGGGCTTAGAAGGGAGCTAGGATTCTTGCCGAGGAGCAGGCAGCAGTGAAATTAAGGGAGTCCCAAAAACCCTGCTCCAGGAAGCTGGTCCCCAACTGATTTCAGAGAACCATCCTTCCATCACCCTCTCTCTGCAAATGGAGTGACAAAATAATCTCTTATGCCCAGAGTTTTATTAATTGGAGGCTGCCGAGGCAGAGGAATGGACAAAGTGGCCTTAAGAAGCCCTTATGGTGGCAACAACCCAAATGTCCACCAACGGATGAATGGATAAACAAAATGCGCTGTATCCATACAAGGGAATATTATTCAGCCATAGAAAGGAAGCGCTGATATATTCTACAAGTTGGATGAACCTTGAACATATTATGATCAATGCAAGGAGCCAGACACAAAAGGCCACATGTTATTAGCAGGTCAGTAAGGTAAAAAGCACAGCCTGAAAGAAAAGTCCATTCCAAAAGGGAAACGCAATCTCCTCCACTTCCAGGAAAGAAGGCACAGATGCAGGGGTGAAGGCCGCTGCAGCAGCAGGGAGCCAGGCTGGCCTGAACCCCACATCCGGGTTCTCTAACATGGTCTAAAGGGGAGGAGCTATTGGAAAAGCAAAACATCTGCGGAAAACAGCAATGAAGATCCTCTGACCCAAAGGAAAATCTGAAACAGCATTTGCCCCAAATCTCTAGGATTGGGAAAGGAAGTGGGAACCATACGCTTCCCACAGCCACCAGAAGAAGGCATGCCAGGGAGAAGGTCACAGGCGACCCTGAACAAGTTACTCAGCCTCTCCGAGCCCTTCCATAAAATGGGTTCATGGAGGGGTAAGGGTGACTCTGTGGCCCAAGTTAAAATCTGAGCCAAAATGCCTTGAAAACGGGCTTGGCCTGCCCCATCCAACTCACCCCTTCCTCCTGAGAGCGGTGCCTCCCCACCCACTGCCTGTCTTGGATCCAGACTGAGGTCCTCAAGGAGGGAACTCTGGGTTCCTGCAGAAAGTTCCCTCGGCCGGGGTCATCCCGTTCTATCTCCCTTCCTCCTACTCCCGTCCAATCTCCACTTTTTAGCCCATCCTTCCAGGCTCAGCACAAATGACACCTCCTGGATTCACACCAGCCAGAAGGGATTTCTCCAGAACCCCCACTGCCCTCTGCTTCCTTTGTCCCACAGCAGTGATTCCTCCTGGCATTTAGGGCAGGCAATCCTTCACGCCTGCTGAGGATGCCCACTGAGGGTCTGGCCTGCTCGCAGGATATCTGGCATCCCGGTTCCCACCCACCAAAAGCCAGGAGCACCCAGCATCATTCTGACAACCAAAAGTTGCCTCCACACTTTTCCAAATGCTCGCCAGGAAGGTGAGACTGCCTCAGATGAGGGCCACTGCATAGTTATTAGTGAATACATTTGGCTACCAGCCTCCTAACCACCTGGGAGCAAGGACAAGCCCAAGCTGATCAGCATCACCACCATGCCTGCTTAGAGATGTTTTCATAGGCTAGTTTAGTACACAAATCTGGGCTCCTCAAGAAGCTGAGGGCAGCCTGCAAGGGCTCCTGCTCTAGAACAGGTGGTAAAGTGCAAAGGCTCTAGGGCCTGACATGCCTGGGCTGGCTGTGTGACCTGGGCAAGTTACTTAAACTCTCTGTGCCCTTTTATAAAATAGGACTAATTCCTAGCAACACTGCAGGATTGTTTCGAGCCTCAATCTCCTCATCTCTAGAATAGGGATAAAAATTTGCCTCGTAGGATTTTGGTAGGCCTTAAATAAGATGAGGCATGCAACACATAGCACAGTATCTGGCACCTAGCAAGAACCCAACAAATATGAGTTGCTGACATTATTAGTATTATTATCCAAGTTAGGGGCTCATCAAATGATGGCTATTACTTCCTATTACAAAAATATATTGTGTGCTGTCACTGCGAATCGCTGCTTTCTATACAGGAAGGGTTTATGCGCAGCAATCTGGAAGGAGGATCCAGACTCACTAGGAACTTGTATTTGCACAGCACGCACACTGTTTATTCTTAAACCGAATGTTTTTGTGGGGTGGTTTGGGAGAAGGGGTCTAACTCCCCCAAAGCCCTCCCCTTGTTGCTGCCCCTGCCTCCCCGTAGGAACAAGGGAGCCTATGGGAACGTAGATCTATCCTCTTTTCTCCCCTGGGGGCAGGGCCAGGGGCGGGGGAGTGGTGAATGACAGCACAGCTCTAGGGCACAAGAAGTTTCTATCTCTAGGATTGTGGGGACTTCCAGAGGGAGGAAGGTAAAAGTTGCCTCTAAGGAGGTGGACACCGCATGTCCCACCCCGAGGCCAGCGCGCCCCTCTCTTGCTGACCGGCACTGAGATCCCCGCCCCCCGAGCACCATCCGTCTGCCCCAACCTTCTGGGGGAGATAGGAGGGGCGGAGGTGCGAGCTCTTCAGCGCCAAGCGAGCAGCAGGGCGGCTGGCAGAGCTGTGAAAACAGCCAGCTTCCCAAACTGGGCAGTGCAGGGGGTGGGGAAGGCAGGAAAAGCTCGAGGCTGGAGCGAGTGGCACCCCAGGCATGCAGAGCGGGGCTGGGCCCAGCACCCCGCGTCCCCGAGTCAGGCGGAGGGTGCCAGTGAAGGCACCTCTCTGCGTTCACAGCGCGCTGTGGCCCCGAGGTGAATTTAGGTCAAAAGGACCAAGCCTGTGAGGTTCCGGCTACGAGAAGCGGGGCGGGGGCAAAGGGCCCCACAACTGCTGGTCTGGGGTCCTGCCGCCCGGTGTCCAACCCACAGGGCCTGGGTTTGTCCCCACGACCAGCGGGGTGCGGGGGTGGGATGCTGCAAGTCCGGTGGCCCTCTCCCCCGCGCGCTCTAGTTTCCCCACCTGTCAAACGTGGGGGGTGGGCCTAGGCCGCCTCCAACATCCTTGACTGCCCCCGCCCCCGGCGACAGCGGCTCCGAACTCCGGGACCGCCCCTGCCACCCCGGGCGGGGCGCGGCCCAGCCGAGGAGGCCACCCCAGGCCCCGGGCGCTCCGAGGACGCGGGGGAAGGGGCTCCGGGGCCGCGTCCCCCCACGTGGCGGGGCGCGGGGCGGCGCACCTGGGGTCCCCCGGGCGGGGGACCCCGGAGCCGGCGTCCGGGCTTTGTCTGCAGTCCCGGCAGTGGTCCCCCGCCCCGAGGCGCGAGGCCGCCGGCGGCCGCGTCCCCCGCCCGCCGCCCAGCTCCCGCCGGCTCACCTGGGCTCCGCGCCGCCGCCTCCCGCGCTCGGCGCCCCCGGCTCGGCTCGGCTCGGCTCGGCGCGGCGGGCGCGCGGGGGGCGGGGCGGGAGGAGCCGCCCGGGCCGGCGCGGGCGCGACGCCGCCGCGGGCTGCGCGGGGATTGGCCGCGGCCGCTGCAAACCCGGGCGCGCCCCCGCCGGCTCGGCCCCGCGCCGGGCGGGAGGGGGAGCCCGCGGAGAAGAGAGTAGCGGCGGGGCGCGGGCGGAGGAGCGGGAGGCGGCGCCGGGGAGGGGAAGTGCGGCCCGGCGGGAGGCCCGGAGGAGGCGGCGGCGCTGCGGGGCGGGGACCTGCCGTGCGCACCTGCCCCGGTTCTCCCCGCGGGGGCCGCCGCACCCTCGGGCAGGCCGGACGCGCCGGCAGCGCTCGCTTTGTTTTAGCCAAAGGCGGGGACGGCGGGGCGGCGGCGGAGTCGCGGAAAGTTCCCCGAGCCTGCGGGACACCCGGGGTCCTGCCTCGCTCCCCGGCTCCCGCCGCGGGGCCGCGCCCCCCGCACCGGGCACCCGCGGTGGATGTGGCCTGGATTTCGGGTCACCACCCTGTTGGACATATCCCTTCCGCACACGCCACCCCACTGACCACTGCTCGGGGCCCGCCCTGAATTAGGCTGGGGAACGGTGTTCCTCTCCCACCCCGACTCCGCCGGGATATACCAAACTACACGAATCCCAATGAAGTTCTGGCTTTTCCCGAAGACTACTTAGATGCTTTTTGTGCAATACATCATATTCTTCCCGAACATTCTACTCCTTTTGGCGCCCTGGTTTGCTGGAGCCTTAAGTGTGTGTTTAGTCTCCCAGCTGGGCGATAGCACTGCGAGGGAGGGGGGCGGAGGAGAAGACCTCAAGAGCTGCCAGTCGCGGCCCTTGGGTGGTTTCGAAACCCAGGCCTGAACCGAAAGTAACCCAGGAGATGTCTCACTGACCCTGCCAAGCAGCCAAAACGGAATCAGGAGTTGGGAGGAGAGTGAAGGGCCAAATTAAAGGTTGACAACTATCGTCACCCCTTCTGATGTTATTCAACATGCACGCATTCGTTGGTAATAGTAAGAACTTCGGAACAACCGTCCTAAATGTTCATCAGAGGAATGGATAAATGAAATGTGTTATAGTCATTTGATGGAACACCATGCAATAGTTCAAAGGAATGCATTAGATCTATTTGTACAGACATGAGGAGATCCCAAAAAGAAAATGCTGAGGAAAAGAGGAAGTTGCAGAATACAGTGTGATGCACAATTTGTGTGTACTATTTTTAAACCCCACACAGTCTATATTGTTCATGGACACGTGCTTACATACAAGTGTTTTAAAAGTCAAAGGGAATGAGTACAAATTAAATTCATGACAGTCTGTCCCAAAGAAGGAAGTAGGGAAAGAGAATAGAGATGGAGGAGCATAAGCAATGTTGTCAAGTTTTATGCCTTTTATTTATAAATGGATTTGAAGCAAATGGTAAAATGTTAACAACAGTCAATTCTGAATGGTGAATGCATAGCTCTGTATTTTTCTATTTTCTCCCCCCAAATATGTATTGGGGCTTATGGGGAACATTTTGGACATTTATGACTCTATGATAGGGGTCAGCAAACTTTTTCTGTAAAGGGCCAGGTAGTATATATTTTAGGCTTTGCAGGCCATACAGTGTTGCAGCCACTGAACTCTGCCGTTCTAGCAGCCATAGACAAAAGTAAATGAATGGGCATAGCTATGTTCCAATAAAACTTTATTTACACTGAAAGTTGAATTTCACGTAATTTTCACATGCCACAAAATATGAATTTTGATTTTTCTTCAACCATTTAAAAATGTATAAATCATTCATAGCTGGCAGGCCATATAAAAAGAGGTGGCATGGCAGATTTGGCCCATGGGCAATAGTTTGGCAAGCCCTGCTTTACTAAGGAAACCAAAATAGATATTGGTTGATGTCTTTTTCCCGTCACTTGTTAAAACATACAATTCTGTGTTTATATCATGCGACTAAATTGCCTCTGTTTTATTAGAAAGCTGTAGCTAACACAGGCAGAAACATAGATATACATACAGTTGTGTAAAGTTGGAAACCAATTATGTAAGAAAGGTTAGGAAGAGCCCATCGAAACCCTAGCCCAAGATTCACTTCTTTCTGGAAGAATTTCCTGAAATGCTATGACCCAGGCCCTCGACCTTTCTCCTCTCTGATCTCCTATAGCAAAGACTGTAGCTTATTTGATGCTCAGCCACCATGTCTTTATTCTTTACTTTTTCACTCGTGCTCTTTGACTTGCCAATAGAGCTATAAATTCCTGGAGTATAGGTAGGTAACCACATCTGAAACATTTGCATACTGTCAGCATTGTGGCTGAAAGCAGTGACTTGGGAGTCAGAGAGACCTAGTTCAAATCCTAGCTTTGCTAGTTACCAGCTCTGTGGCCTTGGACAAGTGACTTGATCTCTCCCGGTTTGGTTTCATCAGCCTGTCAGATGTTGCCAGTAACAGCTCCGAGCTCACAGGCTCAGCTTGAGGTTTAAATACAATAATGTGTGCAAAGATAAGAGCTCAGCGCCTGGCACGTAAGTGCTCAATGGAGCTAACTATGAATATACTTAGCACAGAGCTAAAAACCCCATCAATTATGTGCTTTTCTTATTAAAGTGAATTAGAACAAAGCAGAGAACATCACAGTTGTCTCTCATTGATATTCGGCCCCTCTTTGATAGGAATTATCCCACTTAAGGAAATCATTTTCTTCTTAGAGATACAAAAATAAGAATTGGCTTTGTTTTTTTAGTTTCTCCTCCAAGAACACCAGAAAAACCTATTCTAGGCAAACAGATCTTGTTGTCTTGACAACACAGATTGCCAAGAAAATAAACAAAGCATCTGAATCTTATTTTTAAAGAAAACTTGAGCAGTACAAGGGAGGGGCTGAAAAGTAAGACTTTAAAACTATCCCGCCCACTAGGACCGCATCACAAGCTCCTGCCAACCCTTTGTCTTTCCTTTCTGAACTGTTCTGCATTCTACTCATGCTGTTCACAGCAATGCTCCATCTCTCAAACCGTGAACATCCAGATAGAGAGAGCAGGGTTAATCACCCCGATGTACTTTATCTGTTGAATTCTTTCCAATTCAACAAGACAGTAGAAAAACGCTGGCCAAAAAAAAAAAATGACCCCGAGAAGTTTCCCTTCAAGTGGCAGTGAGATTATGTTTGTTAGTCCCCAAAATAGATAACAACATAGCAGAAATTGGCTGGGGCGTAGATTAAGTCCTTCATTTGTCTTATATGTACTACAAGAAAGAAAAAAGTTCGTGTAACCACACAAAAACGTCAAGACAAAATTTTAAACCCTCTACACTAGTAGAAATATTCAAGGTATATAGGTGAACACAAAGATGGTCTGGTGATGGGAGAGCATGTAGGTTGAAAAGCCTGTCACACCTGGAACTGAATCCTGACTTTGGTCCTTACTAGTGAGGGGGCTACAGCAGGTTGGATCTCCGGGGCCCAGTTTCCTCACCTATAAAATGGTATTTGGGGGCCGGCCTGGTGGGGCAGCGGTTTAGTTAGCACTTGGGCAACCCAGGGATCGAGGGTTCGGATCCTGGGCGCTGGCCAACGCACTGCTTGTCAGCCATGCTGTGGCGGTGTCCCATATAAAATAGAGGAAGATGGGCACAGATGTTATAACGCCCAGGGCCACTGTTCCTCAGCAAAAAAGAGGAGGATTGGCAACGGATGTTAGCTCAGGGCTGGTCTTCCTCACAAAGAAAAAACAAATAAATAAAATAAAATGGTTTTTGGCTTACAAGCATTAGAGGCAGTATGTGTGAAAGGATCTAGCACAGTGTCTGGCCTATACTGGGCACCAGATAAATGACAACCAATATTATCAATTATGCATTCAACACACTGAAAAGGAATATTCACAAAAAGCAATACACTACTTTTCAAAACTGAGAACAGGCAGCTTTAGAATAATGCACCAACTAGGTTAGATTCCCAGCTCTGCAACCTACTAGCTGTGTGACCTTGGGTGAGTGACTTAACCTCCTATGCCTCGGCTTCTACATCTGTAAAATGGGATTAATGCTATTGCCTACCTCTTAGAATTATTATGAAGATTAAATGTGTTAATGGAGCTGGCCCCATGGTTAAGTTAAGTGGTTAAGTTCAGCATACTCCACTTCAGCTGCCTGGGTTCACAGGTTCAGTTCCCAGGCACAGACCTACACCACTCATCAAGCTATGCTGTGGCAGCGACCCACATACAAAATAGAGGAAGATGGGCCCAGATGTTAGCTCAAGGGCCAATCTTCCTCAGCAAAACACAAAACAAAAAAAAGATTAAATGTGTTAATATACATAAATAACTTACCACAGGGCACTGTGTGTTAGCTATTTCTTCCCATCTGCCCCACAGCTGGAAACCCTCCACACCAAATGTGCTAGGTAAAGAGTTCCCACCACACCAAGCCACTGGCTCAGGTCACGAGTTTTTCTCTGCCCCTTTGAGGATAGATCCTAAGGTCTCTGGACCTGAACACCCACAGGCTCTTTAGCTTCAATTCCTTCCTCACCAAACCCTTTCCCCATTTAACCATTCATCAATTCTTAATTAAGCCACCCATAATTATACCAGTCTGACTCTTCCTTCCCCCACCAAATGTTCCACCAGAAAAAAAGCCAATTAGCTGTAACCCAGACACTTCTGAGTTTTGGGGTCACTCTGATGTTTCCAACTTTTCATTTGACCCACTATTCCTTCCTCGAGGAGACGTGCCCCCGCCAACAAATCAAAGTCACGGATGGCAGGGGGCCCCAGACTCTTCATATTAGCTTGGGATTCAGTCTTGCCAAGTGCATACACAAGCTGAGAGCAGGGCCAGGCAGGCTGGCTTCACAGGCATGCAAACTGTGCAGTTGCACAGGGCTCTGTGCTTATACGGGCCCTGTACCTGGTTTAACGCTCTGCTTTGTATAGGCCTCATATTTTTACTTTGCACTGCACCCAACCAACAAATTACGTAGCTGGTCCTAGCCAGGTTTGATTTCTGTTTTTTATGTTGATAACTGTGGGATCAGCTGAGCGACCTTGCTCCATCTCTTGGACCTTCTTATGAGGCAGAGTGATTAAGATCACTTCTTAGATTGGAAGGATGTTAGTTTAAACACATTGATCAAAACTGACATCAGATGAGAGAATATATTTGGAAGAATAAAAAGAAACTGATAATAGTGGTTACTTTCTGGGAGGAAGGATTACTTTTTACTAGACAGCCTTTAAGAATATTTAATTTCAGAGGTCGGCCTGATGGCACAGCAGTTTAGCTCGCAGGTTCAGATCCCAGGTACTGGCCAATGCACTGCTTGTCAGCCATGCTGTGGCGGCGTCCCATAAGTAGAGGAAGATGGGCATGGATGTTAGCCCAGGGCCAGTCTTCCTCACACACACACAAAAAAAGAATATTTAATTTTTACCATCTACTTATATAACCTTTCAAATAAATTTAAGGAAAGATTTTTAAACATCAACATACCAATTAGTGTCTCTATCTCTATACTGAGTCTCTTGTTTCCAGAACAGCTGTCTTTGGCCAGCAAACACACCCTAATGAGTGGGAGTTGTTTTACACTGTTTCAAAGAGCTCTGGAGATAAATTATTTCCCATCAGAAGGTTTAAATTTAACAGAGAAACAGCCAATGATAGAAGCTGCAAAATTTGGTTGGTTCCTTGTTGCTGTTTTGGACTCGAAACACAGGGATTTTTCTGTGACTACTCCAGGATAAGATAAATTCATGAAGACAAAGCAATAACTGGCTTCTGTTTAATTGCAGGGTTAAGATATGTAAATTATATACACTGTATATTTGAGTGATAGCATCCTCACACCCATGAGCTTCAGACCCTTTCTTAATTTATAATCACCTTATTCATGATGAATTCTTAGACTTAAGTTATCGTCATCCCTCATTTATATAGTTAAATATAGAAAAAATATACCCACGCAGAAGATATAAGAAAGCCAACACCCAGCAAGTGATTGAAATATGCTTCTTGTCATTGGTCCAAAAACCATAAAAAGATCTTCTCCTTCTTCATCTCCAGACAGAAACCAACATGTCCTTTGGGCTTGCACAGGCCCACCACAAACAGCAGTTCAGTCCAACAAAGCAGGGAAGCTTCAGAAGGAAAATTCAAGCCTTGGAAAAACCTGTGCTGACGCCCCAGAGAGATCTACCAACACCTTAAAGAGCTCTTGTCTGAGCGCCGGTACTAAATGACTTTACATAATGATGGAGAGTGTGCACAATTTCTAATAACATATTGGCAATTTTGCCCAGAGAAAATATAATCTTTAACACTTGCACTAACTTATTAATAGCTGTTTATTAACAAAAAGTTGTTGTCCACTATCAAAAGGAAAAAAGGGGAGAACAAAACAAAGATGTATATTCTAGCAACAAAATAAGATAAACTAATCAGAATGCAGTTTATTGACAGGATAGACATCACATACATCATTTACGCGGAGGGAGGGGATCTGAACAAGTCCAAAATCTTTACTCTGCACAGTGGCCCAGCAGAGGTGTTCTCATTAGAGATGGTTTATCAAGGGCACCCCGTGAGAGGGCAGTTCCTGATGCAGCTGCCGGAAGAGCATTGCACACCGATTCCTCTCCTGGGTCTTCCCCAGGGTGTGGTAGAGTCTGGCCTGGAAGTAAACAACATCTCTGATTTGCTCTTTGCAGTCAACCTTTGCAAAATAGTTCTTGGCTTCATTGAGGTTCTCAATGGCGGCCTCCAGAGCTGATGGAAAGTGAGGGAAATACCACATGTGTTTAACTCAACACTTCACAAATAGTTTTCAAAACTTAATATTTACTTTTATTAATTTCACATGGACCAGATACTTTTATATTCTACTCTTTGAGAAGAAAAACATATATATACTAGGGTGAGGTTTTTAAAAAAGGTCTTTAGTCCTGATTTCCAGCCTGGGACCTGGTTCTATATGGGTAAAATAACCATTCATTTGCCCTCAACCTTCATGCCAAGCATGCATGTGAAAGCACTTTAAATGCTGCATGAAGTTTTAACATATATCTGTGAACACTCAAAACTAAAACACTGTCCCAAATTTACAGTCTTTTCTAAATCTTCTGGGTCCAAAATTTTAGAATTTTTCTGCAATAGTATTGCCTGACAATCTTTGTACAGCTTCGTACCTCCTGCTTTCTTCAGTGGGTCACAGGAAGCTGCTGAAGCCACCTGGCACTTGGCCACTAGGAACATGGCACGGCCTTTGTCCAGGACAGCCCCGTCAGCCAAGATGGGCTCAATGGCCATGTGGAGAAGACTGAAGGCCTGCTCTGGAATTCCAAGGATGAGCTGAAAAAGAAACATCATGGCACTGTACACACTCACACCCACTGCCCACTACAGGAAGGCCTCCGTTTCTGGCTCTTCTCTCCTGAACAGCCACGTCTGGCTTACCTTGTCCCAACATGTACTGCATTATAATGCACACCACACTCCTAGAGAATATAATGTGTGACAATCTGATTTCAGACTATGATGGATACAGTAGGGAGTAGTTATTCATATTATGAAAAGGTTTCTGTGTTTACCAAAAGATTCAGTATCAAAATCCCTTTGATTGGGATTCCACAGAGTTGAACTAGCTGTGTAACCGCTGGGAGAAGGGGAACCACTAATAACTCAAAAGTATATAGTAAAAGAAACAACAAAGGAATTAAAATGGTACACTAGAAAACATCTATTTAACACAAAAAAATCAGTAATGGAGGAACTGAGTAACAACAACAACAAATGAGACATATAGGAAAAAAAGCAAAATAGAAGTCTTTTCTCATCCATACTTACATTAAATGTAAATGGATTAAACTATAATCAAAAGGCAGAGATTGGCAAAAATAGATTAAAAAAATAAAAAAGGGGCCAGCCCTGTGGCTGAGTGGTTAAGTTCCACGTGCTCACTTCAGCGGCCTGAGTATGGGTTCGTGGGTTCACAGGTTCAGATTTGGGCATGGACCTATACCGCTCATCGCCCATGCTGTAGCAGCATCCCACATACAAAACAGAAGATTGGCACAGATGTTAGCTCAGGGCGAAGCTTCCTCAGCAAAAAAAATAAAAAAAATCCAACTATATGCTGTTTGTAAGAGGCTCACTTTATTTTTTTATTATTTTTTTTTTACTTTCCATTTGGGTTTTTTTTTTTAATTTTTCATTTTTTTTATTGACATCTTAATAGTTTATAACATTGTGGGATTTTAGCTGTACACTATTTTTTGTCCGTCACCATGTGGGTGCATCCCTTCACCCCTTGTGTGCCCAGCCCCCATCCCCTTTCCCCTTGGTAACCACCAACCAGTTCTCTCTGTCCGTGTGTTCATTTATATTCCACATATGAGTGAATTCATGCAGTGTCTGTCCTTCTCTCTCTGGCTTATTTCACTTAACATAATACCCTCTAGGTCCATCCATGTTGTTGCAAATGGGACAATGTTGTCTTTTCTTATGGCTGAGTAGTATTCCATTGTATGTATATACAAGAGGCTCACTTTAGATTAAGAGACACAAATAGGCTAAAAGTAAAAAGATAGAAAAAGATATTCATGCAAACAGTAACCAAAAGAGAGCTGGAGTGACTATACTAGTATCAGACAAAATAGACTTTAAGTCAAAAACTGTCACAAGAGACCAAGAAGGACACTATATACTGTCAAAAGGGTCAATTCATCAAGAAGATACAATTATAAACATATATACACCAAACAACAGAATCCCAAAATATATGAAGCAAAAACAGACAGAATTGAAGGGAGAAACAGACAGTTCAACAATAACAGTTTGAGAGTTCAATACTCTACTTTCAATAAAAGATAAAACAGAGCCAGCCTTCAGGGCCTAGTGGTTCAAGTTCGGCACTCTCACCGCTTTGGTGGCCTGGGTTCATTTCCCAGCCGCAGAACCACAGCACCAGTCTGTCAGTTACCATGCTGTGGCAGTGGCTCACATAGAAGAACTAGAAGGACTTACAACTAGGATATACAACCATGCCCTGGGGCTGGGGGAGAAAAAAAAAATAAGCTAAATTATTAAAAAAAAAACAAAACAACTAGACAGAAGATCAGCAGCATGGAAATAGAAGACTTGAACTACACCATAAACCAACTAACCCTAACAGTCATCTATAGCACACCCTACCCAACAGCAGCAGAATACACACTCTTCTCAAGTGCACATGAAACATTTTCCAGGATAGACCATATGTTAGGCCACAAAATAATACTCAATAAATTTAAAAAGATTGAAATCATTCAAAGTATGTTCTCTGACCACGTGTAATGAAATTAGAAATCAATAACAGAAGGGATTCTGGGCAATTCACAAATATAGGAAAACTAAACAATATATCCTTAAATAACCAATGGGTCAAAGAAGAAATCACAAGGGAAATTAGAAAATACTTTCAGATGAACAAAAGTACAGCATGCCAAAACCAATGAGATGCAGTGAAAACCTATGGGAGGCAGTGAAGGAAACTGATAGCTGTAAACACATACATTATAAAAGAAACAAGATCTCAATCAATAAGCTAAACTTCCACCTTAAGAAATGAGAAAAAGAAAAACCCAAAGCTAACAGAGGTGAGGAAATAATAAAGATTAGAGTGAAGGGGCCGCCCGGTGGCACAGCGGTTTTGTTCGCGCTTGGCAGCCCGGGGTTCGCGGGTTCGGATCCCGAGCGCCGGCCGACGCATCTGCCTGTCAGCCATGCTGTGACGGCATCCCATATAAAGTAGAGGAAGATGGGCACGGATGTTAGCCCAGGGCCAGTCTTCCTCAGCAAAAAGGGGAGGATTGGCAACAGATGTTAGCTCAGGGCTGGTCTTCCTCACAAAAAAAAAAAAAAAAAAAAGATTAGAGTGAAGATAAACAAAATAGACAATAGAAAAATGATAGAGAGAATCAATGAAAGTGAAAGTTGGTTCTTTGAAAAGACCAAGAAAATTAACAAACTGTTAGCTAGACTGACCAAGAAAAAAAAGAGACAGGACTCAAATGACTAAAATCAGGAATGAAAGTGGGGACTTAACTAACAACCTTACAGAAATAAAAAGGATTATATGAGAACACTATGAACAATTGTATGCCAACACATTAGATAAAAGGAACAATTTCTGGAAAGACACAAACAACCAAAACTGAGTCAAGAAGAAACAGAAAATCTGAATAGACCTAAAACAAGTAAATAGGCTGAATCAATAGCCAAAAAAAACATCCAAGAAAAGCCCAGGACCAGATGGCTTCATAGGTGAATTCTACTAAACATTTAAAGAATTAACATCAATCCTTCTCAAAGTCTTACAAAAAATAGAAGAGGCCACTATTTTTGAGGCTACTATTACCCTAATACCAAAGCAAAATAAAGCTATCACAAGAAAACTACAGACCACTATCCCTTATGAATATAGAGCAAAAATCCTCAACAAACACTAGCAAACCAAATCCAGCAGCAAATTAAAAGGATCAAACACCATGACCAAGTGGGACTTATCCTAGGAATGCAACACTAGTTCAATATAAAAAAAAAATCAATCGATGTAATACAGTATATCAACAGAATGAAGGAAAACCTGACATGATCATCTCAGTTAATACAGGAAAAGCATTTGACCAAAATCCAACATCTTCTTTTTTTATTGATATCTTAATAGTTTATAACACTGTGGGGTTTTAGTTGTACATTATTGTTTGTCTGTCACCATGTGGATGTAACCCTTCACCCCTTCTGCCCACCCCCACCCCCTACCCCCTCCTCTTGGTAACCACCAATCAGTTCTCTCTGTCATTTATATTCCATATATGAGTGAATTCATGCAGTGTCTGTCCTTCTCTCTCTGGCTTATTTCACTTAACATAATACCCTCTAGGTCCATCCACGTTGTTGCAAATGGGACAATTCTGTCTTTTCTTATGGCTGAGTAGTATTCCATTGTATGTATATACCACATCTTCTTTAACCAATCATCAGTCGAGGGACACTTGGGTTGCTTCCACTTCTTGGCTATAGTGAATAATGCTGCAATGAACATAGGGGTGCATAAGCCTCTTGTGATGGTTGATTTCATGTCCATTGGGTAGATGCCCAAGAGTGGGATTGCTGGATCATACGGTATTTCTATTTTTAATTTTTTGAGGACTCTCCATACTGTTTTCCATAGAGGCTGCACCAGTTTGCATTCCCACCAGCAGTGAATGAGGGTTCCCGTTTCTCCACATCCTCGCAGCATTTGTTGTTTTTTGTCTTGGTGATTATAGCCATTCTAACGGGTGTCAGGTGATACCTTAGTGTAGTTTTGATTTGCATTTCCATGATGATTAGTGATGTTGAACATCTTTTCATGTGTCTGTTGGCCATCTGTATCTCTTCCTTAGAAAAATGTCTGTTCATATCCTCTGTCCATTTTTTGATCGGGTTGTTTGTTTTTTTGTTGCTCAGTTGTATGAGTTCTTTATATATTACTGAGATTAATCCCTTGTCGGATAAACGATTTGCAAATATTTTCTCCCAGCTGGTGGGTTGTCTATTCATTTTGATCCTGGTTTCATTTCCCTTGCAGAAGCTCTGTAGTCTCATGAAGTCGCACTTGTTTATTTTTTCTTTTGTTTCCCTTGTCCAAGGAGACATGGAATCCAAAAGGATACCTTTATGTCCAATGTCAATTAGTATACTGCCTATATTTTCTTCCAGGAGTTTTATAGTTTCAGGTCTCACTTTCAGGTCCTTAATCCATTTTGAATTGATTTTTGTATATGGCGATAGGAGATGGTCTACTTTCATTCTTTTGCATGTTGCTGTCCAATTTTCCCAGCACCATTTATTGAAGAGACTTCCCTCTCTCCATTGTATGTTCTTTGCTCCTTTGTCGAAGATTAGCTGTCCACAGGTGTGTGGTTTTATTTCTGGGCTTTCAATTCTATTCCATTGATCTGTGTGTCTGTTTTTGTACCAGTACCATGCTGTTTTGATTACTATAGCTCTATAGTATATTTTGAAATCAGGGATTGTGATGCCTCCAGCTTTGTTGTTTTTTTTCAGGATTGCTTTAGCTATTTGGGGTCTTTTGTTGCCCCATACGAATTTCAGTATTTTTTGTTCTATTACTGTGAAGAATGACATTGGGATTCTCATTGGGATTGCACTGAATCTGTAGATTGCTTTAGGTAGAATGGACATTTTAACTATGTTTATTCTTCCAATCCATGTGCATGGAATATTTTTCCATTTCTTTATGTCTTCCTCGATTTCTTTCCATAGTGTCTTATAGTTTTCATTGTATAGGTCTTTTACCTCCTTGGTTAAATTTATTCCCAGATATGTTATTCTTTTTGTTGCAGTTGTACATGGGATTGTCTTTTTGAGCTCTCTTTCTGTTAGTTCATCATTAGTGTATAGAAATGCAACTGATTTTTGTAAGTTGATTTTATACCCTGCCACTTTACTGTAGTTGTTGATTATTTCTAGTAGTTTTCCAATGGAATTTTTTGGGTTTTCTATGTATAAGGTCATGTCATCTGCAAATAGTGAGAGTTTCACTTCTTCATTGCCTATTTGGAGTCCTTTTATTCCTTTTTCTTGCCTAATTGCTCTGGCCAGAACTTCCAGTACTATGTTGAATAAGAGCGGCGAGAGTGGGCACCCTTGTCTTGTTCCTGTCCTCAAAGGAATAGCTTTCAGTTTTTCCCTGTTGAGTAGGATGTTAGCTGTAGGTTTGTCATATATGGCCCTTATTATGTTGAGGTACTTTCCTTCTATACCCATTTTGTTGAGAGTTTTTATCATACATGGATGCTGGATCTTGTCAAAAGCCTTCTCTGCATCAATTGAGATGATCATGTGGTTTTTATTCTTCATTTTGTTAATGTGGTGTATTACATTGATTGTTTGTGGATGTTGAACCATCCCTGTGTCCCTGGTATAAATCCCACTTGATTGTGGTGTATGATCTTTTTGATGTATTGCTGTACTTGGTTTGCCAATATTTTGTTGAGGATTTTTGCATCTATGTTCGTCAGTGATATTGGCCTGTATTTTTCCTTCTTTGTATTGTCCTTGTCTGGCTTTGGTATCAGGATGATGCTGGCCTCATAGAATGTGTTGGGAAGTATTCCATCTTCCTCTATTTTTTGGAATAGTCTGAGAAGGATAGGTGCTAAATCTTCTTTGAATGTTTGGTAAAATTCTCCAGGGAAGCCATCTGGTCCTGGGCTTTTATTTTTTGGGAGGTTTTTGATTACTGTTTCAATCTCTTTACTTGTGACTGGTCTGTTCAGATTCTCTATTTCTTCTTGATTCAGTTTTGGGAGGTTGTACGCGTCCAAGAATTTGTCCACTTCCTTTAGGTTGTCCAATTTGTTGGCGTAAAGTTTTTCATAGTAGTCTCTGATAATCCCTTGTATTTCTGTGGTATCTGTTGTAATTTCTCCTCTTTCATTTCTAATTTTATTTATTTGAGTCTTCTCCCTTTTTTTCTTAGTGACTCTGGCTAAGAAAAATCCAACATCTTTTCATGATAAAAACACTCAACAAACTAGGATTGAAGGGAACTTCCTTGAACTAGTAATGAGGCATCTATGAAAAACTCACAACTAACATCATATTTAATGATGAAAGACTGAAAACTTTCCCAAGATCAAAAGCAAAACAAGGATGTACACTTTTGCCACTTCTATTAACCATTGGACTGGAAGTTCTACCTAGGGCAATTAGGCAAGAAAAAGAAGTAAAAGGCATTCAAATTGGAATGGAAGAAGTAAAACTACCTCTATTTGCAGATGACATGATCTTATATATAGAAAACTCTAAAGAATTCCCCAAAACTACAAAAGGTAATACACAAGTTCAGCAAAGTTGCAGGATACATAAGATCAATATACACTAGCAATGCACAATCCAAAAATGAACTTAATTTTTTAAATTCCATTTACAATAGCATCAAAAAGGATGAAGTACTTAGGAATAAGTTTAACTAAGAAATTGCAAGAAGTGTACCCTGAAGACTATAAAACATTGTTGAAATAAATTAAAGAAGTCCTAAGTAAAAGATATCCTGTGTTAATGGATTGAAAGACTTAATAACATTGTAAGATGGCAGTACTCTACAGATTCAAATTGCTCTACAGATTCAAAGCAATCCCTATCAAAATTCAACTACCATTTTTGCAGAAATGGACAAGCTGATTCTAAAATTCATATGGAATTGCAAGAGAACACCCATACCCAAAACAACCTTGAAAAAGAAGAACCAAGTTGGAGGACTCTTATTTCCTGATTTCAAAACTTACTACAAAGCAACAGTAATCAAAACTGTGTGGTACTGGATAGATAAATAGATCGATGGAATAGAACTGAGAGTCCAGAAATAAACCCATACATCAATGATCAATTGATTTTCGACAAGGGTGCCAAGACCATTCAATGAGAAAAGAATAGTCGTCTCAACATATGGTGCTGGGACAACTGGATATCCATATCTGAAAGAATGAAATTGAACTCCTACCTCACGCCATATATAGAAATTAACTCAAAATGGGTCGGAGACCTAAATGTAAGAGTTAAAACTATAAAATCCTTAGAAGGAAACGTAGATGTAATCTTCATGACCTTGGATTAGACAACAGTTTCTTAAATAGGCTACCAAATGCACAAGCAACAAGAAACATGGATAAATTGGATTTCATCAAAATTAAAAATTTTTGTGCATCAAAGGACACTATCAGAAAGTGAAAAGACAACCCCCAGAATGGGAGAAAATATCTGCAAATCATATATCTGATAAGGGTCTAGTATCCAGAATATAGAAAGAATTCTTACAACTGAACATCAAAAAGAGAAACAACCCAACTGAAAAATGGGCAAAGGACTCAAATAGACATTTCTCTAGCATATACAAATGGCCAATAAGTACATGAAAAGATGCTGAACATCATTAATCACTAGAGAAATGCAAATCAAAACCACAATGAGACACTACTTCACACTAGGATGGGTATAATAAAAAAAAGAAAAGAAAAATAACAAGTGTTGGCAAGGATGTAAAGAAATTGGAACCTTCACACATTGCTGGTGGGAATATAAGATTTTGTACAATGTAGAAAACAGTTTGGCAGTTCCTCAAAAAGTTAAACAGAATTATCATATATTAGCAATTCCACTCCTAAGTATACCCAAGAGAAATGAAAATATATATCCACACAAAGACTTGTACATGAATAATAACAGCATCCATTCATAAGCGCCAAAAGATGAAAACAACTCAATTGTCCATTAACTGATGAATGGAGAAACAAAATGTGGTATATCCATCCAGTGGAATATTATTCAGCCATGAAAAGGAATGAAGTAATGACACCTGCTACAACACGAATGAACCCTGAAAACATTACACTAAGTGAAGAAGCCAGACACAAAAGGCCAGATATTGCACGATTCCATTTACATGAAATATCCAGAATAGGCAAATCCATAGAGATAGAAAGTAGATTAGTGATTGCCAGGGGCTGGAGGGACGGGGAAATGGGGAGTGACTGCTTAATGGGTATGGGATTTCTTTTTAGTGTGATGAAAATATTCTGGAGTTAAGCAGTGGTGATGGCTGCAAAAACATTGTAAATATTCTAAAAACCCCTGAACTGTACACTTTAAAATGGCTAAAATGGTGGGGCCGCCCGGTGGCGCAGTGGTTTAGTTCGCGCTTGGCAGCCCGGGGTTCGCGAGTTCGGATCCCGGGCGCCCGCCGACGAACTGCCTGTCAGCCATGCCGTGACGGCGTCCCATATAAAGTGGAGGAAGATGAGCACGGATGTTAGCCCAGGGCCAGTCTTCCTCAGCAAAAAGGGGAGGATTGGCAACGGATGTTAGCTCAGGGCTGGTCTTCCCCACACAAAAAAATAATAAAATGGCTAAAATGGTGAATTTTATGTTATGTGAATTTTATCTTAAGAAAAAAAAGAGGAAAAAGAAAACTGAGGAAGCTGGTAAGGAAAACAGATCCCTAGACCCCTCTAGAGATTCTGACTGAAGGATCCAAGGCAAGGCCAGATATCTAGATATTTTTTAAAATCTTCCCAACAATTCTAATGCTCTGGTTTAGTTAGTAAATTCCTCCAGTGAGTTCAAAATTCATTCATTCAATTAACATTTATTAAAAGCCTACTATGTGTAGGTCATACTAGGTATCAGAGGATACGGCAGGGGAGAAAAAGAATCCCTTCTCTCATGCCTTTTCATGCTACAGGAGGAGACAGAAAACAACATAAAACACAATTTAACTTCCAAAATCTTTCAATAAACATGACTGCCTCATTTCTTTATTCATCACCTTATTAAAGTGAGCATAACTCTGGGACAGCTTATCATTAATATGATGCACGTGTCCTCAATAAAGAGGCCAGTCCCCTTTAATTAAACACAGCTCAGTAAAGCCAATGCCACTGAGAAGTGTCAGCTTGTCACCAAGTTATCCTTTTCAAAAACCAAAAAGTAGTAACATACTTGCCAGTTCTTGAGCACAAATATGTGCTATAAAAACAGAGATCAGCCTACCTGGGCAAAAGCCAAGTTCAGCACTGTTTCGGAGGCCAAGTACTGTAACCGGTACTCCTTGGAGAGGGCCAGAGCCTGCAGGAGCACGGGCAGCGCGATGGTTGGGGAGGAAGATCGCCAGTACAGCTCTGCCATAGACAGCAGGACGCTGCCCACAAAGAGGAAAACATGGGATGAGAACCTCCAGCAAAAAGGACCATCCACGTGAGACGCACGAGAGCCCTCCCTTACCTGATCACCATTTCTGTATTCCTGATTTTCTGACAGTGAATCAACAATTTTTGTAAAAGCTTGTGTGCCTCTGACATTTGGTTCTGAGCTTGTAGCACAACTGCTTTTCTGACACAGAAACAAAAGAAACACAAGTGGTTATGCAGATGTTTTGCAAGGGTTATAAGTATAGTCACTTTCAGGATTAGAATCTCTATTTCCTCAATGAGACTGTAAACCTCCCAAGAGGAGGAACTGGGCCTGATATAATTTTTGGTAAAGATGTGTATGTGTGTGTAAGAACGTATGTGTATACACCAGCACACACACACATGCAAGAAAAAAGTCTGGAATTACAGACACCAGAATGTTAGTGATTATCTCTGGGTGATACTTATTTTCTCCATTTTGTTTATCTGTATTTTCTAATTTCCTGTAATAAATAGCTAATAAATAGAAAAAAGTATTTTTCCTAAGCTAAAGTTAATAAATCAATTCACACACAAATAAGAATAAAGTCATTTGAGAATGACTTCATTCTGGGGTTGAAGTTCTCCAAGTTTCTTACCTATATACACCCTCTATGCTATTAAGAGCTGTAATTCCTGTAACAAGTGAATCAGCCAAATGATATTTGCCATCATTCATTGCTCTGTCAAACTGTATTTTTTGATCACATAGCATCCATAACTAATAAGAAAAAAAAAAACAATTAGGGACAAAATGGCAAATGTTCTCCTCATTACACAACAGGGATATGAAGTATTTTGGCCTGCTTAGCAAATATCCTTACAACAATTCACACACACTCTTTTCTTGGAGATTAAACATTTTAAAAAATATTTCAAGTATGTGAAAAAGCATTAAGAATAAAATAACAAACACATGTGTGCCAATCATCAACTTTGTCAAATCACAACATTTTGCTTTATTTGCTTCAGATACTATTACAAGCTATTGAAGTCCTTTGCAAATTCCATTCCCCTCTCTTTTTCCAAAGTAAGCATTTGATTTGGTGTTTATCATTCCCATTCATGTTTTTAACTTTTACAACATGTATACCTCTCCTTAAACAATATATAGTATGACCTTGTATGTTTTTAAACTTTGTATACATAAATAGTATCTTACTGTACACGTTTTGACAACTTCCTTTTAAGCTCAATGTTATTTTTCTGGGACTTACACGTGTTAATACAACTAGTTCCAGTTCATTCCTTTCACGATGAATAGTTCTCAATTACACAAACGTGCAACAACTTATCTATTCTCGAGCTGATGGGTATTTGGGTATTACTGATTTTTCACTCTGAACAGTGCTGCAACAACCATTCTTGTACATCTCTCCTTGTGCAAGCAGTGGAAATGCTGGGTTGTAGGACACATGCACCTTCACTTCATATAGTGCCCGTTTGTTCTTCACATGGGTTGTACCAATTTGCTCTCCCCACCAGTAACCTATTACTCTTCTCCACATCTTCACCAGCAACTGGTGTTGTCAGATATTTTACTTTTGGCCAATCTGATGGGTATGAAATATCGCACTACTGTCTTAATTTTCAATTCCCTTGTCACCAGTCACGTTGACCATCTTGTCATATATGTATGGGCCATACATGTTTTTTCTGTGAACTATGAATTCTTTCTTTTCTTACTGTGCACCTTTTAAAAAAAAATGGCTAGAACTGTACCCAAAACTGTTCCATCGCATTAGCACTACCAGAGAACCACACCTAATTCTTTCTTCCCCACAGCATCCTTAGGTGCCATCTTCTATCTTCTATTTTGTTTGCTAACCACCTTGCCATCTGGGTACTTGGAATTCAGACTGCAGCCTGCTGAAGGCAGCAATGAGATCTCAGCATGGCTCCCATGCAGACGGGCTCGCACACCACATCTAATGAGCAGAGCCAACAACCCGGGTGGATGGCGGCCTCGGAGCAGCAGTAGGAGATTCCCAGGCCATGGTCTCTTACAATTTCAAATTCCCTAATCCACTGAAGACCAAACTTGGTAAGGGAAGGAAGAGAAAGAGGTTCTTATAACAGTTTTCTTGGCTACATCAGGGATGGAAATTGGTGCAATAAGGAACAGAGGGCCTAGGACTGTTGTATAAAGTTTATTCCCTCTGGGTACAACATCTTCCCAAAAGGTTATTCAATTCTGGGAGAAAAAGATTAGAGATGCCAAGTAAGAGACAAAACAACAAAACTGAGACCTAATTCTTGATCTATCCGAGAACACTGCTGATTTCCTTTCTTATTCCCACAGAGTTAGAGATATAAAGAATACTAACTTAAAACCAGGAAGAAAAAAAATATAGGCATACCTTGTTTTATTGTGCTTCGCAGATACTGCATTTTTTTACAAGACCTTCCACCAGCAAAAAAGATTACGACTCACTGAAGGCTTGATGATGATTAGCATTTTTTAGCAATTAATTAAGGTATGCACATTGTTTTTTTAGATATAATGCTAATGCACATTAATAGACTACAGTATAGTGTAAACATAACTTTATATGTGCTGGGAAACCAAAAAATTCATGTGACTCACTTTATTTTGATATTCACTTTATTGCAGTGGTCTGGAACCGAACCTGCAATCTCTCCAAGGTATGCCTATACCCTACTTTAAATCTTCGAGTTTATTTCTCAGCCTTCTTGAAAAGAGTTTTCAGAGTCTCATATGTACCTATGTTGACCTCAATGCACAGATGTCACAGAAAGGAACCAAGACACTAGAAACTGAGGGGAGACTCTAAAATATTCCATTTCGACAATACAGTAAAAAGAGTCTTTTCAGAAAAAAATCCAATGCCATGCAAAAGGCAGGTTACCTGGGCGTGCTGACTATTAGGTGGGAAGCGTTCCTTCAAGTGCTTTAACACTTCCGAAGCTGCAGCAAAACAGCCCTAAATAGAAAGATTTGATCTGATTAGCACACCTGTGTTGAAACCACACCTGCTCCACCGCACACAGGATGTGATATGATTCACCTGTCCTTGTGCAGCAACCTGGAAAACACTAGACAAAGACTGTCAACTATCAAAGGGCCATTTTTTTCATACTCTAATATATTTTATTTGCTTATTTTAAAAAATCTGTTTAATCACACATGTAATACTAGAAAAAAACTTTAAAAATACATGTAAACAAGAAAAAGACAAATTACTTTATAACCAACCAAAGATAATTACAGAGTTTTGGCACATATCCTTCTAGACTTCTTTTATGCACATAAATATAAAACATAAATATTTCAAAAATAGGTATACATACTATTTTTGTAAATTAACTACAACACTGTTTACTACATGGTAGGCTCTCAATAAATATTTTTTAAGTGAATTAAACTTCCAGTGTCAACAAATACAAATCTATATAATATTTTATTAGGTAAATAAATTATGGTACATCAAAATAATCTCCTAGTTTGAGATATTTTGGTTGTTTCCTATTTTTTCCATTAAAAAAATGCTAGAATGAATATCTTGGTGCATACATCTTTGCCTACTTGTCCAATTATTTCCTTAGAATAAAACGTTACAAGTAGAATTGCTGGGCCAAATGGTAGGCACCTTTAAGCCCTTTGATATATGTTACTCCAGAAATGCACCAAGTACTTTCATATCAGCACTCTATGCCTTTCTCCTCCCCCAATATTTAAGCATCTTTGCCCATCTGATTAGTGAAACTGGTATTTCATTACATTGATTTGAACTTCTTTAATGACTAGATCAAAATTTTTTCTTTTTTTTTTTGGCTATTTACGTTTTTTCTGTGAATAAATGTTCATGTCTTTTTTATACTCTTATATATTGTTGGAATGCTTATCTTTATCTTATTGACTCCAAAAGCTTTTCAATTTGTTCCACTCCTTTGATTAGATAATATACCTTCTTTCTATATAAGAAGCTCAGACTGCAAGTGAACTTTTGTTTAACGTAAGTGGAAATTACATGGAATTACAATAAAAGATTAATCTTTTTATTCTTGTGATTTTAACTGGCCAATCTTGCCAATTTTCATGACTGCCATAGGGAGATGGGCATACAGACCTAGATGGGTTGTTGTCAAACATTCAGGCCAAGTAGACAGAAGAGGGCACATGCTGCAGTATTCCCCAAAAACATTCCCACTGTGACCTGCCAGTCCTGAGGCTGGGAGAGGAAAGATACAGGACAAACCAGAATCATGCAGAAAGAGCAAAGGGGGCTGGCTATCTTAGTACTTCCTCTGGTTGCAGGAGGAAGCTCAGAAACAACAGTTCTGAGCCCCCAACTTCTTGATAGGTTCACTCAAGCCCCAATCACTGCCATACCAAAGTGCAGCATCCAGTTTATTTGCAGATCAATTTCAGAACACAATTTGAAACAGGTACAAAAGAAATAAAAGAGCAAATGGAAACTCATGATAAAGCTGCTTTCTCCACAGCTGGCCAAGCTTAATTTCACAGGTGTGAGCCTAACCTGTGTAATTAAAAGCAAGACCGTCATCAGTCCAGTGAGCATATCTACATGGCTGATGTTCTAACACTACAAACTAGGTCTTTCTAAGGCAGGTTGAGGAAAGCGGGGAAGGGACTGAACTGAAATAAAGAGGCCACTGACTACCCTCTAGCTGCACAATTAAAAGGCTTCCTGACACATCCTGGCTACTGGAGCCAGGCAATGACGGGGTCAGCAGGTTTTTCACATGAACCCAGAGATGAAAGGCGGATGAAGATGGAAATATTCACACAGATCCAAAGAGCACAGTTAATTTTCAAGGTCCTACTCCCGGGAAAAATCACAGAACTCTAAACAACTGATCTTGGAAAAAGTTTCAAAGCAAAAGAATTGAGCCAAGACAAGATTTCTGTAAAGCAGTTTTCCATTCCAGTAGAAAAAAAAATCATCTCTACCCTACATAACTCAAAGAGAACTGAAGGGAAGTTATTCCACTGTTTAAGGTTGGCGTCAGTCGGGAGAATCCTACTTTAAAAAGTTACACTGTGACACTTTAGATGGGTGAATTGTACAGCATGTGAATTATATCTCAAAGTTATTGGGGAGAAAAAGTCACACGAGGCTCACACCCAATACCCAATGAATGTTCACTGACTCATTCGTTACCAAACGCTCCACCAGGAGAGGGAAAGAAGCAATGTTAAAGAGGTTCCAGTGCCATTAAGAGAGGGAAAAAAACAAGAAAGTGACGAACACGCAACATTCCTGGAGGAAAGCAAACTGCAGGTGCAGCTGGCCTGCTGTTCTGACGTCAGAAATCTTGGCCATGCTTCCAGGTACAGGAAGAAAGCAGCTGAGGAAGGTGCACGCAGAACCCAGCAGCCAGAGCCCACCCGTCCCCTTGGTTTACACGGCTACCTAAGGGATTGTAAAATGCTAAAATATGTTTAGTAGAGGGAAGTATTTATAGACTTCTGAAAGGGGTGGAAACCACCCAAAGATCTTTAGGCTGCAGATTACGGAATATTGCGTGTTATGATGCAACCTAACAATCATTATTATACCACAAAGAGGTGGAGAAAAATAATATGACCAAGGAAATGTACTTATAGCCAAAGCAGTAGTGAGAAAGAGGGCTTTAGGTAAGAGGTCTCCCTCACCTCTTTCCAATGAAAGAAGCATAATTTTGAGCAAAGGAGAAAGACCCTTTAATCAACCCCCTCTAAAGAGAATGATGTAAAATTACTTGGGCTGTAAATCAAGGTTACGTCCCATTCCCACTATCCTTCTTTGGAGTCAATCAGACTTGTGTTGGAGACCTGACCAGCATTTACTGGTTGTGGATATAGGACTTAGCTACCTGGATCTTGGTTACTTGTTCTATAAAATAGGAATAATGATAAAGGTGACCTCATGGGGGTGAGGGTTCAGTAAGATAATACATGTAACACACTGAGTACAGGGCCTGGCCCAGAACAAATGTACAATGAGCATTAGCTATTATCATTTTAGCTGTGCTTTTATTACGCTCTTCCCTCTCCTATAAACATACACAGCTCTACTACCTTCAATGTCAAAGATTCTTTTTTATCCCACGTGTTACATGGAACTAGCTCACCTCTTATTCCCTTCACTGATGCCAAAAGGGACCCCAAGTTCAACAAACTTTGCAGACTCCACACCCATTCCCTTCACACCCATTCTAATCCCACCAAAAAGTGGGATTTCGCCTTTTCAGCCACCTGCATCCAACCAGACCTGTCCCAGACACATCCAGTGCTCTTCTCAAGCTCTAGAGGGAAGAAACGGCAGAGCCTCCACTGCTCCAGAAGCACACTGGCCCGGCCACTTGCCTACCTGCTCCGCATGCAGCTCTGCGAGGTGGCAGAGCGCCACAGCAAACGACTCGGTGTTGTTCTGCTGCACACCCGCATTCACAGACTCCAGGCTGTTCATGCTCAGCAACATCTGGGCCTGCTGCAGTGCCATGGTGCTGGGTGAGGAGACGGAACAGGAATTCCCTTCAGTCCACAGACCCAGGCTGCCCGCGGCCACACCCTACAGTTATCTTGAGTGGAAACGGAAGGAAGTTAAGCCCCTCTGCAGGCTCTGGCTTTGTAGGAGCAGCTGCCTCCCAGTGCCAGCTCTCCCAGCTTCAGGACAAGGAGGGTGGAAAAGCATCCTGGACGTGCAGCCCCAAAGGAAACACGTAGTGGCTAGAGCACAACTGGGAGCTCCAAGCTCCAGATGCCACAACTGCCTCTAATTCTCCCTGTGGTCATGGTAAATTAGTTTTCATGGGTAAATTCAGACCCGATGCCATCCTGGCACCAGCTGCTCTGGCAATGTAAGCAGCAGCCAGGGTCTATAGCTGTTTCAGACCAAATCAAGCCAAAAAATTATCTCAAGTACAAAAACAAGACTGGTAAAATAGGCACTTCCTTTCATTATTGAATTCCTAGAAATAGCAGATTATCTAAGTGAGAAGTCAGGTAGTGACAGAGCTCAAGGATTAAATATCTGGTTTGTGGGCCAGCCTAGCAGTGTAGTGGTTAAGTTTGAGCACTCGGTTTTGGTGGCCTGGGGTTCGCAGGTTCGGATCCTGGGCACGGACCAACACACCCCTCATCATAGCATGCGGTGTACCACATACAAAATAGAGGAAGATTGGCAATAGATGTTAGCTCAGGGCCAATCTTCCTCACTAAAAGACAAAAAAAATCTGCGTCAGAAGTTTACGTCCAAGCTAAATGGAAATTAAACACAAGGCTGGAGATATTCCATAGAACACACCTTGGTTAACAGGGAAGCAATTTTCTTTACGTAATAGCTTTGGGGTTCAGGGATGCTCAACTTGAGTGACCATGGCCCACGCCTCCTGTGAACGGGAAGAGAGGTTCCTGCCTCAGAGTTCTGGGGCACAGTGCGTGGAGTCAGAGGACCTGGGTTTGAGTCCTGGCTCTGTCCCTGTTAACTCATTTGTGATCTTGGGCAGATCAGATGTGTGCACCTTGGTTTACGCAGCCTAGGATGGAGATCACCCACCAGTCACCTCACAGAGCAGTTGGGAGGAGTAAATAAGAATGGGCATAGCAAAAAACTTCAAAGTCTATGCAAAGTACAAAACAATTTTAAACTATAAAGCATTTTCTTTAATCCCCTGCACAAACAATCCAACAAAGGGGGAAAGACCTGTCCACTTGGCCTTCATAGAACCAGTTTACTAGCTTCTGTTCATCTCTACAAGGATTCATGCCCCCACAGCCTTGACAGTCTGCTTGAAGACCCACCTGCGGCCGTAGAGCCTCCAGATGGCCGTTTTCTGTGCGATGCTGATGTCGATGAGCTCTGACAGGCTGTGTTTCCAGTGCAGAAGGTCGGAGTCCTTTAGGGCATCCATAAGTTTATTTGCTGTCTTCCCAGCAAAAGCCCTCTGCTGAACCAGGGACTGTATTCCCAGGGAGGCGAGGTACTATGGGGACAGACATATCCATGACTCAAGATAGAGATTACATGACAGAATTTGTCTTGCTCTTCAGAAATTTGGCATAGTTCACATTCTAGCGCATGCACAGCGACAGCACTATCTAAAAGGAAAGTACTAACAGCCTGACCCTGACCCTGACCCATATGAGATGTGTTCCTGAAAAACTGAGAGTGGGAGAGAGGCTGATGGTACACCAAGAAGAACCACGGCTTTGATGTTAAATGTACCTGGACTTAAACACTGCCTCTGCCTTACTGTGTGACCTGGGGCCAGTCACTTAGCTTCTTAGCCAAGTCTCAGCTTCCTCATCTGGAAAATGGGCATCAAACTTATCATAAAGAATTACTGTTAGGATTAAAATGAAATACTGTATGTCAAACCGTGCTGGGCACATTAGGTAGTAGATTTTAAAAAGATGCCAATTATGAACATAATCATCTTTTCACTAACTTCTGGTATAATTTTCAAGGATGAAAGCTCAACTAAAAAAGGTCAGCTTAAATCCATAACAAAAATTGTACTTAAGAAGTCCATCATTTATTTTAAGGAGTCACTTATTTTGTTATTATGATCAATTCTGTACATGTAAGTTTCCTTTCCCAGAAATGAGTCAAATGGACAATTTAAAGATTTAAAAAGCATATACGTTAAATTATTACACATACTTTCAATACACATTACTTTCAATTTTACTGGACTTTGTTACAAACTTTATGAGACAGAATGCTTAAGCAGTTCCCCTGCCTGTGGTTCAGTTTTCAGCAGATGTTTTTGAGACAGGATAGAGTTCTTTGAGCAACAATAATCTAGATTCTAACAGTCATTACTACTTCATGTGTGAAGACTATGCCCTTTCAGTGCCCCTCAGTATTCATCACTGAGGATTATAATTCAGGTCCTTCCCTGTCACTCAAAAGGAGAAAGGACAAATCCGCCTGTCAGGTTTACTGGTTCCTGGCTTTGTTTATTGTTTAAAACAAGCATCAGCAAACTTGTTCTATAAAGGGCCAGATAGTAAGTAATTTAGGTTTTGTAGGTCACCTTTGGTCTCTGTCACATATTCCTCTTTGTTGTTTTTTTTTCCTCAACCATTTAAAAACGTAAAACCCATTCTTAGCTTGAGGGCCACACGTAAGCAGGCAGCCAGCTAGATTTGGCCCATAGACTCTAGAGTTTGCCAGTCCCTGGTTTAAAAATAAGTCTTTCTTAAAATTTTTCTAAGTGAATACGTGAAAGTTAATGTTGATCAATAAACCACACAAAGATCTGATTAAACTAATAAATGGAACTTTCACAGATGTTATTAGGATAAAGGGAACAGGGAGAAACCTATCAAATGAATTCAGTGGTTTGATTAATAAGTAAGGTCATATAAAACTACCAAGAATAAAAAACCACACCATTGATTTAAACAATCTCACAAAGATGAGCCTTACCGGTAACCCAAAATGTACTGCTTTCTTCACTGAATGCTCCAGCAGAACATAGCTATCGGATCTCTTCTGCCCCAGCACATAAAGCCAGCTCTGGCAAGAGAAATCATCAAAATATATCATAACGATGATAATGGCTAATGCTCTATTGAAATATCATCGTGTTTGTAAGAAAGAATCAACCAGGGACAAAATAAATCCTCTAAAATATGCTTTCACAAATTATGAACCGAAATGAAACCTATTAAACACATTAAAACTATCAGCTGAAATAAACAAAGCCACTGACCCCCCCCACTCTGATAGCAGTGCGTGGCAAGTGTTCCAGAAAAAAAGCATGAAGCCCCCACATAGCTTGTAATCGAGACAGCGAGATTCTCAGGCGATGAAGTCTGTGTTCTACTTGTGCTTGGTGATTATGCTGCTATAGGACACTGTCCCATCCAGTCACCAGGTGTTGCATACCCCTGTTGTAAATGCTAATGTGGTAGTTTTGCACAGCAAGTTGCTTTAAAATTTGTAGACGAGAAATGCCCCCAAAGCAAAACAGATGTCAAGAATTAAGAAAGATAAATAAATATGGGTTGTCTTTCCTGAATTCCCATGACCATTTAACTAGTTTGCCGTCACTGCTAAGAACCTTCCAACTGCAAAACAACCCGACTCAAATGGGGCCTCCCAAAGGCCAACTCAACCCACAGGTAGAACCTCCAAGACAGGAGGGTGGCCTCACCAAGCAATGCTGGAGACACACGTGATCGTTGGACTCCTGGGCGATCCTAATAGCCTCCTGCAGGGCGAGCTCTGCCTGTTGACTAATGACAGACCGAACATGAATCTCTCTAACAACCACAAACACGCGCAAGCAACGGTAACAGGAAGTCATCGGGACAGCAGCTCATCAGAGTGTAGGCCTCTGGGTTGGAAGCTATAACCATGGGCTTATTCCCTCAGAGGCACTCCTGGAAAATTAACAGTGGAGATACAGAACATGTCCCTTCTAAGGCGGATTTCTACTAAAAGGGGCGCGTAGGAATGGCTTTTCTTGCTCTCAGCTCCTAAGATTTTTATTTTAGTTGTCTACCGCTGAGGGAAGAGGCAAGGAGAGGATACAGTATTTTACTTTTCATTGCATTCCCTCCTACCTTATTTGAATTTTTTTTTAACTATGGCATTTGATACTTTTATAATTTTTTCAAAACTAGTTTTGTAAAGTATTTTGATGATTCCCATTTCTGAGATTTTTTTTTTTTCCTGCTCATGTAGTTCCCCTCCATCTGGAACGTCTCCCCCAGCCTCTCAACTTCCATGGAAATTCAGCAACTATTCTTGGCCCCACTGAGCCTTCACTTCTGAAAGCACCCACAGAAATGCTATCTGTAACCCACCTTACAGTGCTTAACTAAATCCTACTGTGTATGACCTTCTATTTATTTAATCTGTATTAATTTTATTTCTTCAACTAGTTTATAAACCTGAAGAGGTCACAGGTGATGTCTGAAACTTTGGGTTTCCCAGTGGCAAGTCATAGAATAGAAGTCCTATAAATGCTGGGTCACTGAGGATCTCAAAATAGAATCAGAAATTCTATGTGTATCACTTATTTAAGGAAAAGTTTATATACGGAATTGTCTTCCAATATGAGCAACAGCCTCACAAAATTAATTTTAACTGGGGAGAGCTGAATTGTTCCTCAATAACTACTTGTTTGAATAAAGAAACCAGATTTTGGGGGGTGGGGGGTGAGGGAGATTGTCCCTGAGCCAACATCTGTTGCCAATCTTTCTCTTTTTGTTTGAGGAAGACTGGCCCTGTACTAACACCTGTGCCCATCGTCCTCTATTTTGTATGTGGGACACCACCACAGCATGGCTTGATGAGTGGTGTAGGTCCACACTTGAGATCCAAACCTGCAAACCAGGGCTGCTGAAGGGGAGCGTACCGAACTTAACCACTATGCCACTGGGCCAGCCGCAGAAACCAGGTATTTTTACCTATTTTACATTTCTTTTAAACCCCTTTCAATGCCGAGATGCACCAGAACATAAGCTACTTGAGGGCAGGAAAAATATCTTTACACACAGGCCCTCAATAAATATCAGTTGATTTACTTTATTAAAACTCATGACCAAATAGATAATGTTATGTTTAGAAAAAAGGCTTTGGGGAGGATTGTATAGACAGCATGCTAAAACAGGACTAAAGAGAGATTATTTTTCCAGGTAGGAAGAAAAGGTAGATTACCAACACAGAAACATCAGGAAAGTCAGGCAAATCCTTGAAGATGGTTTTCCCATTGCTGCTAACTGGAAAAGCCTCTGATAAAATTTTTCAGTAAAAGAGCAAGAAGCAAAATTACCGTAATATCTGAAATGCACTGGCTGTCTAGTGTTTTCAAAATGCCAGAGCAGAAAGGTCTGTACCCTCTAAACAATGGCTTCCTATGTCATTCAGGGTAAAAGTCAAAGTCCTTACCTGGGCCTACAGGACCCTCAATGCTGACCCCTGCCACCTCTGTGACCTCATTAGCCTCTATTCCCCCTTACTTATAGCACTCTAACCACACTACTCGCTCCTCCTCAAGCATGCCAAGTAAATCCCTACCTCAGGGCCTTTGCATTTGCTGTTCTAGCTAATTAGAACACTCTTCCTCCAGATACTTGCACAGATTACTCATTCCCTCAATTCCTTTAAATCTCTATTCAAATATTAAGTTAGTAGAGGTTAGGGAGGGCTGAACTGCCCCCTTAATATTAAAACAGAGATTTACAAATTGAGGAGTGATCTGTGCATGTATCTGGAGGAAGGGCATTACTTATGAAAACAACAGCACTTATCATCATCACTCTCTAACACCTTATCCTGATCTAGCACCAACTGATATATTACTATTATTACGGTTAGTGTTTTTACTGGCTATCTCCCCCGCTGTAAGCTCCGTGAGAACAGGATTTTTTTCCCCTCTTTTTTCACTACTGTATCCCCAGAACCTAGAACAGCACCTAGGACACAGTAGACACTCAATAAACAACTATAAAGATTTCAAGAAATCTCCACAATCTTGTCAGCTAAGTGACAAAGATTTACACAGGCCCACGGCTTCAGGACTAAAAACAAAGAAGCCTGGACCTGAGTAAGTCAGGAATTAATTAGTAAGTAATTCCATACAGCTAGCTGCCTATCCACTGATAACGTAAATATAAAGAAATTCTGGGGGCCGCCCGGTGGCGCAGCAGTTTAGTCCGCACTTGGCAGCCCGGGGTTCGCAGGTTCGGGCGCGCGCCGACGCATTGCTTGTCAGCCACGCCGTGGTGGCGTCCCACATAAAGTAGAGGAAGATGGGCACGGATGTTAGCCCAGGGCCGGTCTTCCTCAGCAAAAAGAGGAGGATTAGCAACGGATGTTAGCTCAGGGCTGGTCTTCCTCACAAAAAAAAAAAAAAAAAAAGAAATTCTGTACCGCAACAGATTATTTGTATCTAGAAGGCTGTCTACAAATTTCCAAACCCTAGAGCAAGCTGTTCATAACACAGAAATAGGTTATTGGTAAATATTACAAATGGCATTGCTACTTATTATGAGCACATAAAAAATGACAGGCCATGATCAAAGAGGTTATAAAGCTGGGCAGATAAAAAGAAGTTGACTATTAAAAGATAACAAGGAATCTCACAAAATCTTGGAGTTTGGAGTAGCCTTAAACGTTTTTTGGTACAACCATCAATGTGATGCTTGAACTCCCTTAACGACACCCCTGCTGTAGGCCTGAGCACTCCGCTGACACCTTTCTCAGAGGGTTCTGTACGAGGAAACTTCCTCATAAAGAGCAAAAATGTTTTGCCCTTTAACTTGCACTTACCAGCTCTCCATCTTCTCTAGTAGTCAGGCCCTGGATCAATCTAAGCCCTTTTCACATGACCTTTTACTTCGTGAAGATGCCAAACACAAGGCTTTGCTAAATCGTTTATTCTCCAGGCTAAACATGCTCACATCCTTCCCACATTATCTACATGACATGGCTGTGAATGCCTCCAGTGAGACTGTCTCCCACACAAGCTCCAGCTTGACTATGTCCCTTTTAAAATGTGACAACTGGGTGTTGCCTGGCCCATACAGCAAGGGCAGAAGTCTCAATTCTTGAACTTTGGACACTCTGCTCCCATGAATACCCTCCAGAGTCTCTACTCAAAGATGCCTGCAGCAACCACATTCCTCTCAAATGGGAAAAAACCACTAGGGGGATGGGGAGGGAGACTCTTTCAATTAGTAATTTCCTACCTTTTCACCATTATTCATATTACTTCGCTGTTTCCAAAATAGCCTCCATATTCTGAAAGTTTTTACCCACTTAACTCTATTTACTAAATAATAATTGATCGATTTTCCTATTTTTATTCATTAAAATCATAGGCATATCTTAGCAATGGCATAAGCCAGCATCACCTCACTGAGCTGCCTGAATTCCACCCAACAGTGCAAACATGTGACTTTCAGTAAGCCGTTTGGTCTTTCACCCAGTAAAGGCACAACTTCCTTTTGGCTTTTCAAAATATTGAAAATAGCTTTTACATCCCCATAATTACCTCAGAAAAATCCTTCTGGGACTCTCTGGCCTAATGACCCAATTTCCTTTTAATTCAATGGCTGTTGTTCTTAGAAGTAATGAAAGAAAGAGGCTACGAACTAAGAGAGTAATGCTAAATAGTGACACCAGGGGGCAGACTATTTAGCTAGAAGGTTTTCATTAAATTTTGTCCAGTGCAAAAAGCTTCCCTTTTTGGAAGTTATCGACAAGTCCAGCTCAAACAGCCTCTTTCTCTCTTTTCTTCTTCTTTATCATTACAGCATTTAAAAAAAAAATACATCTCAATTATCATTTCAGAGTGAATTTCTCCAATTTCTGTACGGACAAAATCTATAAACTTACTAGTGACCGAAGCGGCAGTGCAGGGCGGCCAGGTTCAGAGCTGCGTATCTCAAGCTCCGGCCATAGCCCTCTTCCCCGTTACTTTTGCTTTCGGCTCCAGTAAGAATCAGGCGGTCAAAATAATGAAGGAGGCTGTGTGTTGAACTGAAAACATCTTGGACCCGGAGGTTGTTTAAGTAGCTGAGATAGTGCTGAAACAAGAAAGGAGCAATGTATTTCAAATGTTATGCTTCCTCTTGTGTAAGACTAATGCAGAGAGTTCACTGGTTGCAAACCCCAGTGTATCCCCCACCCTTCTAGCAGGATGGCCATAGTTTAGCTCAATCTTTTCCCCACAGGCAGAATAAAATAGGTTCAGCATATATTGGTTTGTCCCCCCCTCCCCAGGGAGTCACCAAATGAAAAAGGGGAGTTTCATTAGTATTCGTGTCAGCCTTTTATCCTAAATATACATCTACTATGCCCCTGATTATATTAGGACCCATGGGTGATATGTGAGGGTCAGGGGAAACTCGGCTAGCTCAGGTATTAAGGTACATGATGAATTCAGAAACAAAGATTTTAAAACCTGAATTGATATAAAAATTATAAAATTAATTTTTCTAAATGTCCAAGTTAAAACACAGTGAGACTTTTACCAGTTTACTAAATTATCTTGTATTCTGACACTCTTTTCATTTTGTTTGATTCACTGAATTAAACTTCCCTCCAACAGGCGGATGCCAGTTACTAAAAAGCAAAAGAGAGATTTCTACAGGTAGATAAAGTCAGATGTCAAATCCAGGTACTATTAAGAAAGTTTTCAGGGTAAAAATCAAATAAGGAATGGAATTATTTGAACTTAAAAAATAAAAACTGATAGAAGAGGAGAAACAAAAAGAATTTCTAGCCCCAAAACTTAAGAAAAAAAAATTATTCTATCATCTCCTGTCCACAGTTCACAACATCAGAGAGATGAGGAATGAAAGAGAACGTCAACGGACTGAAGAAATCCCTACCGGCCCAGGGACGAGGGGTTAGGAGGGAAAGCTTTGCAACCTAGGCTGAGTTGTTGACTTGCCAACAACAACAACAATTTCTTTCCAAGAACCTGGGCCAATGGACCAATCCTCATTTGCATGGCTACTCAATATGAAGAGAAGCCTTGTCGTTGCTTTCCAACTCAGCAATAAATTTTGGGAAAGACTCACCGCTTCAGCAAAATCAGGATTAAATTTCAACAAGTTGTTCAATTCTTTCTGCAAAGAAGCTGGAGTGAGGGCTTTAGTCTCATCATTCTTTAACAGAGAAGCCTGAAATTTAAAAATGACAACTCAGTAGAAAGAAAGGGCCAATAAACATATGGAAATGAATTCTAAATAAGCTCATCTGATTAATGTCTTTTCCACAGCTACTCTCTCCTCTTGACTATACAGAACACTGTTCCCTCCTCCTCAAACACAAGCCTCCCAACCACCTCTCCCCCTCCACACACTTCCCCCATGCAAACTCCTGCTCATCCTTCAGGCCCCAATTGAGACTTCAGCCACCTGCTTCTACCACCTCGTAGACTGGGTAAGGTCCTATATAAATCCCTACCTGCTCCCACAGGCCCCCTGCACTAACCCTTCCTGGACTACTTATGAAACTATATTGAAGGTGCCAGTCTAAGCCCAACCCCAGACTGCAAGCGCCTTCAGGGCAAGCAGTATGCATGTCCAGCACTGTGAAGTGCCCGACAGCACACAGTTACCCTACTCCTGGTTATTTGTTTCTTATGGATGACGCCAGCAACAACTACATAAAATACGGAGAAAACTAGTTACAAATTAATATTAGTACTTAACTGGGTTTTAGATCCTTTATTTCAATTTTACCTAGACAAATTTTTCTTTATTAGTAATAATTTCTAATTCTATTTTAATTCATTATATCATTATAGAAGATTCCAAAAATACAGAAAAGTATACAGAAGAAAACGAAAATCATCTGTAAACCCTCCACCCAGAAATAACACTATTAATACATCAGTGTATCTTATTCCAGCCTTTTTTCTCTGTGTATGTATATATATATCATATATACCATATTTTTAATAAAACCAGAGTATGATGTATAATTTTACTTCCTACTCTTTTGATTTAATATATTATAAACTTTGTCTCATCATAAGTCTTTGAAAATATGATTTTTAAAGCAAAACTATTAACCCTTTGTCATATTTATTGCAAATACCTTTTCCCCTTTTGTTGTTTGCCTTTTAATTTTGTCAAAACAGGTTCTGACATGCAGACGTTTTTAACTTTTATGCTGAAAAATCAAATGATCTTCTCCTATGTGCTTTCTTCCACTGCTTTTATGTTTAGAAAGTCTTTCCACATATAGAGATCTGTTAAAAGTTAATATGTAGCTCCTTCTAGTCTAATTACAGCTTTAAATATTTACATTTAACCCTTTAATCCATCTGTCATGCACTGAGGTGTGAAGATGAGGTGAGGATCCAGCTATATTTTCTCCTCCATAGTTAACCAATTGTCTAGACGGGTCTTTCTAATCTGTTTGAAATTCACCTGCAGGGGTGATTCTATCACTTTTATCTAGATCTAAACAATACAACTTTATGTGAAAGAAAATTAATAACAAAATTAGGGAAAACTAGAAAAGTAGAGCAAAAATCAAAATTCTATGCTGAAAACATGGGAGAAAAATGTTCAGCGTATGCTACCAAGAAAATGAAAAAGTATAGCTCAAAAGCACCAGCAGGAAATGTATGGGGTGAAGTGTCCTGATGTCTGCAATTTGAAATGTATCAAAAAATAAGATGAAATGGTGGCTGGATGGGCAGATATATGATAAAAACAGAGCAAAATATTAATTATAGGATCTAGGTGATGAGCATATGGGTATACATTGTGCAATGCTTTTTAACTTTTCTTTCTGTTTGAAAATGTCCACAATAAAATGTTGGGAGAAAGGAAATCAGTCTTCTAAATCACATTTTGGGGCTGTGTCAGTCACACACCACTACTAAATGAACCTCCCTTATAACTCTAATAGAGAAATACAATCTCACACAAAATAGGAAGTAACACATAGCTACAACTGCATTGTTAGTGAAGAAAAGAGGACCAAGAGTAAGTGATAATGCAGATTCACTAATAACCCTACTAACATAACAGGCATACATCAGGACATGTAATGTCACACAAAATATGTAGAAAACTAGTTCCAAATTAACATTAGTACTTAACTGGGTTTTAGACCCTTCAATTTTATCTACACAAATTTTTCTTTATCAGTAATAAGTTCCAACTTTATTTTAATTCATTATATCATTATAGAAAATTTAAAAGAGGATTAAATAAAGTTCATGATAAATTACAGAACATACCTGCTGAGAAAGAAAAAATTCTGCTTGTTTTTGGGACAGAGGCCCACTGCAAGATACCTCCTCTTCTCTGGAAAAAATAATAAAGAATTACACAATGGTGAAAACAGTAATGCTTACAAAGTCAAATAGATTCTTCACCAGAACAGTTCAATAACTTTTAAAGTTAATTCTTTCTTCTCAGGAATAAAAAAGACATACTTAACAAGTGATGCTGAATGACCTGCCAAAGTTCATGCAACATAATTATGGACAGATATAGATCTAAATTCTACACGGCTCCCAGCGTACTCTTTCTAAAATGCAAATCTATCATGCCATTCCTGATTTAAAGCTCTTCAGTGGTATCCCATCACCTCCTAGAATAGAGTCCACACTGCTTAGCAGGACAGGTGTGATGCTTCATGGTGGCCCTACCTCCCACCTCTCTCCTTCGCCATCTTTCTCACCTACACCCCAGCCTGATGAACTCCTTACAGGTCTCCTATCGTGCCAAGAAGCCCTTGCTGCTTCCTCGGCCTGCAGAGCCCATTGTCCCACCCACTGTTGGACTAGTGTACACCATCCACCATACAAGACTACCTGAAGTGTCATATCCTCCAAGAATCTCTCCTGACATCTCTCATTTGAGCTCCCACTGCCTCCTAGGGATGCTTATAACAGCACCCAGGCATTGCCACTTTTGGTTGTTCTTACTTGTATTTGCGCGTGAATACCCAGTCAGTGCCCAGGCACACAACGGGCACTCAGAGTTTGGGAAATGAATGAGTGAAGAATTTCTAACTCCATGCTATAGATACAAGATGGTGCTATACTCAAGAGCAGGAAAAAGAGGCTTTACCTAAGAAATAATCACTTGCCTAGAAGTTTAGATTACTCAGAATCAATAAACAAGAAATGTCCTGATATAAATCAGGACTTGAGAAATCTACACATGCACAATATAAAATATTCTTATTTGGGGAGCAAAGTATGAATAATACCCTTTTGTCACATGACTCTAAAGAAATGGCTTCTCTGTTTAGGATTATGATAATTATAAATATCAACTTATTCATCAATATTTTTATAAGCACTCTGTGTCTAATACAGCAGTTCTCAAACTGTTTCATCCAAACAGTATATAAATGGATATTCTAAAAGAAAAGAAAGGCTTCTGAAGTTAAATAACTTAGGGAAAGCTAGATACTCTATTTTGCTTGGAGAGTCATGATGCACATTAGAGAAATCCAACAGAAAGAAACTTTATTCACTTTTGTTTAATGTACCATTTACTAAACTCATTAGAACAAAGAATCCTTTCCTCACATCTCTCAGAAGCACTAGTGTTCCACAGAAAACACTTTGGGAAGAGCTGCTAGAATATTCTCTTGGTTTCATTGCTGACACAAGGCAGTGTATCAGATTCTGCAACTATAAGAGCTGCCAAGGACCAGCCCCAAGTGACCTAGAGGGAAATGGAAAAAAAATTCACAGGCCAAGTTCTCAAATGGAAAACAGTTAAAAGTCTGGCCAATAAACGTCCTTCTCTCTTCACATATCCCTTAAAGAAAGTAAGCCCAGGGCTTGAAACAAATATGGCTGCATACAAAAAGGCTAGAGACAGACGAGAATCTGAACAGAACTGGACGCACCACTGCTCGTTCCATCCTCCTCCAAAGTCCATGACGCCAACTGTTACCACATGCTTTATTTACTTACACCTTTTCCTAAGAAACGATTTCAGGTATCTTATGATAAAGGACACAGGAGCAATCAATTTAATAAGATGGAAAAAGAAAATCAGAATCATGTAAAGTGAAATTGCTATAAATGAAGGGAAATAGTTACTATAAATGAAGATTAAATTTGGCTCTGGCTTCCATGGTGGCAACCGTGGCCAGTGTGAGCAAGCTTGGGAAGAACAAGTAAAAACACCATGACCCAAATCATCCTTTACTCATTCCTCCTTTGCTTCCTCAGGGCCTCATAAAGACATGTGGAGAAAGTAACTGTTAAGAAGTCAGAGATATTCAATTTAGGAACAGGGCTCAAGTATACCTTGTTTGTGAATCCAATTATCAGCTGAGACAGAATTTTAGACTTACCATGCTATATATCAAAGGCATTTCACTTGGGTTGATGGATGGACTTTAAGGAGTCCATGAACCTTGTAAAACTGCATGCAAAAGTTTGCATGGATACGCTTTTTAATGTGGAGACAGAACATGGCATTTGTCAGATTCTCAAAAGGAGTCTGGAAACTCTAGGGCTTAAATCTATCACTATATTTGAAATTTTAAAAATAGAATATAGGATTAATCAATCAACAAAGGTTTGGGGGGTTTTTTGAGCACTTGCAGTGCATAAAACACAAATCTAGGTCCTGGAGGAAAATGCAATGTCTTAAGGGGCTTACAGTCTTGGTGAAGGCTAAGACCAGCCCAAGTGGAAAGATGACAGTAAACAATAAATACCATGTATGAACATGATCTCTGCACTTAGAAAAGGGAGAATCACTCCAGCTGGAGGGTAAGGAACTTGAAAGTTGGGAAGGAGTGGAGAAAACGATGAGGAAGGAAGAAGGCATTCCAGGAAAAGAAAACGGCAGAATGGGAAAAGGCCTGGCTTGTTAGAGGGACACAAGCAGACCTGACCGGCTGGGGTAAAGGATCCAAGTAGAGAAACAGAAAATGAGGTCAGAGAGGTCAACTGTGGAAGGCCTGAAACCCAGGCTGGGAGACTTTGTGGAATTCTTAGAGATTTCAGAGCAGGGCAGTGATAGGACCAAAGCAGGGGAGGGGAGGGACTGAGACAGGAAGTTACTAAACATCCAATGAGGCCATGAAGACCTGAGTCCTTCTGAGGTGTGCGACCAGAGTGGGTGATCCAGCCCCTCCTCCCTGACCTCACGTGCTCAAGCCACACTGTGCTCCGTCTGTCAGCTTCAACGTGTCAGCTTGTCCTGTCTTGGGCGCCCTGTGTCTGCCACGCACTCTGGCAACTCTCCTCAGGGCTGGCTCCTGCATCACCTAGCTCCCAGTCAGAGAGGCCTTCCCTGACAGCACCCCACGGTGATTCATAGTCTATCCCTGTGTCCCATTTCACATCTTCACTGCACTGACACTCTCTGAAACCATTACCTATTCATTTAGTTCCTCCCTGTTATCTGACCCTCCCCACGTAAGGCCACGAGGACAGAGACTTCCCCCTTATGCTGACAGCACAGCCCCTAGCATAGCGCCTGGCACACAGGAAGCACTCAGTAAGTACTGTCGACCAAATTAATGAATTTGAGAAATTTATATTAAATCACTGGCAAGTGAAGAAATACCAGAGAATTTCTACTCGTGTTAGGTCCTCTTAGAAGCACAGAGAAGATGTGGTTCCAGCAGCACGCAGACTAGCAGCCTCCACTGCAAACTCACGTGCTGTAATCCTATAAGGCTGCTCTCTTTCTGCAGGACACAAATGCTGCCACTTAGCAGCAACGAGCAGATGAAAAGCTGAAGCTACATTTCAGTTTGCACTTTCTTCTGTAATTGGACTTTTTAAAAAACATTTGATAAACATTTGTTGACTGAATTTTTGTGTGTGTGTGTGAGGAAGATTAGCCCTGAGCTAACATCCACTGCCAATCCCCCTCTTTTTGCTGAGGAAGACAGGCCCTGAGTTAACATCCACGCCCATCTTCCTCTACTTTATGTGGGACGCCGCCACAGCGTGGCTTGACAAGCGGTGCGGAGGTCCACGCCCAGGATCCGAACCTGTGAACCCCGGGCCGCTGCAGCGGAGCATGTGAACTTAACCACGGTGCCACTGGGCCAGCCTCCTGTTGACTGAATATTTATTCCCTCTGTTCTAAATTAACAGGTGAGTTCCCATTTTCAAATAGGAATAATTTCATTGTAGGATGGGAGATTTGCAAGTTATTCAATATTACTTTCCCCTTTCTAATTTTAATACAAATTTCTAGGACAAGAAAAATAATTTCCCTGAAGAAAAGAGACCTAAAAACATTCCAATAACTAAAAAAAGAAAGAACTAAAGTGAGACTTCTCATAACACAATAAAACATTAGAAAAGATCATAAACAGAAAAAAAAATAAATCTTCCTTTTTAAAAGAATCAAGAAATGTATGTAAATATATGTTACAACATTTAAAAAATCCTATGACAAGTAAAATCATTTCTTTTTGGACAAAGAATTATAATACTTAATGAGAGTAACATTTAACGAATACATTTCTTTCATTTCAGTGATAAAATTCAGTTTAGTAAATATACACTACTGTCTGAAACCATACACCTGAACAGTAAATACAGTGGATTACACCCAAACGAACTCTTAGAATAGGATAAAAACAAAAAGATGCAGTTAGACCAAAATAAGGAAAGTCTGAATGTTAACATTTCTGAACAAGTGACATTCTGCTACTTTATATACTTTAAGTATATAAAGTAGCAGAATGAAGAGTACACTGTTGCCTGGAAGGGGATTTAACTAAAAGAGAAATTAGAGAAGGAGAATAAGAGCAAATATTTGTTGAATGTTAACTACATACCAGGCACAGTTCTAAACACTTTACATGGATTTATCATCAAATTTCACAACAAGCCTCTGAGGAGGTGATATTAGCCCCATTTTGCAGATGAGAAAATTGAAGCACAGAGAAGGTGAGTGATTTGCCCAAGGTCTCACAGGGCATAAGCAGAAGAGCCAGAACTCAAACCCAGTGGTCTGACTCCGGAGCCAGACTCTTCACCCTGTACAGTACTGCCTTTCACTAGATGAGAAGCATTTGTAAGCAACTCTAAGTAAGTGTTACCTAGTGGTACCACAATCTTCTTGCTCCCAGTATGTGCTGAACAAATCAAGTAAGAGTACAAAGGCCACTCCTAGGAACTGCATGGAAGCACTGTCTACAGAGTCGCTCCCCTCCCAAGGGGGTTAGTCAGTCTTCTTAGGGCAGGTGAGACTTAAATCTCTCAGGGCTCTAACACACTGTACTGTAAGGATCTGTTCATGTGTCAGTCTTCCTCCCTACACTGTGGGCTCCTTGAGACCAGGGAATATGAAATACACACACACACACACACACACACACACACACACACATACACACACACGCACATATGTTTCTCCCTCCAAGTAACAGTAGTTTATTTGGGAGACGATCCCAGGTAACAGCTGGGGAGAGGAGAAATGAGACAGCAAAAGGGAAGAAGTCAATAAAAAGTGTGTTATGGGGCCAGTTACAAGTGTGGGCAACGGACTACGTATTTTGATTCTGTGCATTCATTCATCCAACACATATTCACAGACACGTTCTAGGAGTCAGGCACTGCAGTCAGCACTGACAAAAATCTGGTGAAACAAGACAGAGAAGGGTCTTAGCTCTGAAGGGGTGTGAAGGCAGAGGAAACAGACATAAATGAATATGCAAACAAATTTTAAAAGTTACTTAGTGAGGAGAGCTATGAAGGAAATAAAGAAGCCAGAAGTATTTGGGATGGAGGTTACTTCAGGGAAGGCCTGTATGAGGACATGGGAGCTGAAATCTGAATGGTGAAAGCGAGCAAGCCAAGTGAGAAGCCAGGGAAGAGAATTCCAGGCAACCTGAGGCAGAAATCAGCTTGGAGTATTCAAGAAACTGAAAGCAAGCCAGAGCAGTGAGACTGCTGAAAGTGAAGGGACAGCAGGAAGAAAGAGGTAGGGAAGAAGACAGGAGCCAGGTCAGGCAGGCACTGAGGCCATGGTAAGCTTGGATTTCTGTCTAAATTCCAAGGACAGTCAGTGAGGGTTTGGGACAGAAGAGTACATGGCGTGATTTACACTCGTGAAAGTTCCCTTGGATGCTGCGCAAGAAACAGACTGTAGAGAGACAGAGTGGAGGCAAGGAGACCAGTTGGGTGGAGGCTGGAGCAGCCATCCAGGAAAGAGACTGGGTGCTTAGACTGCAGGGGGAGCGGTAACGACGGAGAGAAGTGCACTAATCCAAACACGCTGTGGAGGAAGGGCTGACTGGATCTGCTGAAGGGCTGGCTGCCAGGATGAAGGAGGGGGAGGAACCAAGGACGCTCCTAGGTTTTGAGCTTGAACTAGGTGAGCAGTAGCACCACATCCCCAGTGCCTGAACTACAGTAGGCATTTAATACATTTTCACTGAATTAATCAATTGTTAATTCACTCTGATGTAATAAACACGACCAGTCAGGGTCCCAGAAGAAAACAAATGGCACATTCAAATGGGGTAATTTGAGAAGAGTTTAATAAAGGAGCACTTACAAAAATAGGGACAGAAAATAGAGAAGCCATAAGGGACAATACAGTCCCCCAGGGCTGGTAACAGTGGGGCACCGTACACACCAGGCCTGGGAAATCTTCCTAGTTACTGGGCCCCAGAGGAGCACAGAGAGCGCCTCCTGACGGAAGCTTTGACCCTACAGCCAGCCCACCATGACCCCAAAGGAAGAGGGCCAGTGAATCAACACCCTGACCTCACTCTCCTTGGCCCTCTGGATTTCCCACCAGTGCCTCCCAATCAGAAGTCAGAAGGAGCCACTGATGCAGCCTGTATGCGTCAACTTCCTGGATCTGGAGGGGCAAAAAGATGACGGCCAGCACATGAACTCTGAGTGAATGAGGATTTATTGTGCCCATATCGATGCTATTTTGCAGGAAAGGGATCCCCGTCAGAAAAACCCCAGTTACCTTATAGAAACATCAAGTTCTTCTTTTTCCATTTTTCTTTCGGCTTCTTCTCTGCTGGTCAGTTCCATATCAGCATCCTCCACTGTCTTCTTCTCACCATTTTGGAAGTACTGTTGAAGGGCAGTGTACAGTTTAAACACTTGACTGAAAGAAAGCTTACTGTAGGCCAAGATCATGTGACGCAGAAATAAACCTACGAAAGGAGACATAGACAAGGTGCAGGCATTAACTGAGGTCCAGGCTACACAAACTCGATGACTATTTGTGACAATTCTTCCTTCAAACAAATCAAAAAGAGACACTTGCGGTTGCTACTCCCTCTGCCTAGAATGTTCTTCCCCAATCCTTTACAAAGCTGATTTCTTCCTTTTATTCAGGGCTCAGTCCTACCCCCCCGCACACCACTCTTTATCTATCCAATCTATTTTTTCATGGCTGCTATAACTATCTGAAATTATGTTATTTGTTTACTTTTGACCATCTGGCCCCCCATTATCAGAATGTAATCTCCATAAGAGGAAGGTCCGTGTTTATCTTCTAAGTCCAGAGCCTGGCACATAGCAGATCAATAAATAACTGATGTTGAATAAAATAAAACTACCATGAGAAAAAGCCAGATCGATGGAGCATGGATGTAAAGATAACAGAAGAGTCAAGAAATTTCAGGTATGCCCTTGCCTTATAAACTATATCAATAATATACTCTTCCTTTCCTCTCCTCACAAGTTTAGTCAGTGACCCTGCCTTAGAGTTGTTTGACGCAGACAAGCGATCCAAGGACTGGGAGGAAGAGCTGAGAAACCCTGAAGCCTCCGGGACCAGGCTGACACTTTGATGATTGTGGACAAAACAAAGATGCTTCTCCACAAGACAATTACTTAAACATAGATCAAAATGGCAAGGCAATAAATACAAACTAAAACACGTCCACCATCCCCACTGTGTGTGTTCAGATACAGCAGAGGAATGACAGGTGAGATTTAGAAGGCTGCTCACTTGGAAGGAAACACTCCCTGCTCTCCTCAGAGAGCTTCATACCTACTACACTCGTTTTGTGAACCTCCGGTTCAGTTCCAGAAAACGAATCTGAAAGGTCATCAAAAAACTGTTCCATATCTTTCAATTCGCCTTCAGCCATCAGTTTGATTCTAAACGAGAAAATTGAGATGTGTATTTTAGGAAGGCCCTTTAAACATCCTCCCGTGTTTCATGTTCCACAATTACCTAAAATAAATCTATTTTAAAAGCAGTTCAGAAATTCATATAAAATGGTGGCACATAAACTTGATAATCCAAAATGTCACTCCTATATTCTGAAAAGTATCATTGATGATGTTTTCTTGATCATAAAATCTCTCAAAGTAATACATCAGCCAGTAAAAATGGAATTCTCTGCAACAACTAAAAATAATGAGGTAGATCCATACCGAATACTAAATTTTGAAGCAGTGTGTTTAATGTTATCCATTTTTCAGAAAAAAACATAAATAAGGGTACTTAGGAAAACAACCTAGAATAATAAAGATATCTTTTTAAAGGAACTAATTACTACGTACCCTTTCCTAATTTTCATCTACTTTGACATCTTTTCATACATACAGAAGAAAATGAAGTTTACCTGATCTGTACGGAATTTGCCAGCTGAGGACAAGATTCTTCAATTAACTTGTATAGTTTAGACAGTGTAATATCCGGGCCCTGGGTAAAGGAGAGATAGGGAGGTTACGGGTAAATTTTAAAGAGTTGGAAATTGATAAACAGCCGCAAACATGAATTCACTTATCAACTCCACTGCTTTAACAACTATTCCAAACATGAAATCTCAAATCAGGAAGGGAAAGAAACCTATCTACATAAAACGCTAAGGTAATATTTTACACTTGCATAGCATTCTTGTTAGTCGGTAGAATGGTTTAAAATTGAAAAAGAAAGTGTAGAATCTGTAGTCCGAGCACCCACCATCCCTTCCTTCTTAGCTTCGTAATCATGGCAAAGTTATAGCCTCCTGGAGCCTAGTTTCCTTCATCAGTAAAATGGAGATAATAATAACCATCTCCCTCGTTTGTGGCAAAGATTAAGTAAGATAATGAACGCAAAGTGCTTTGTAAACTGGAAAACATTATACAAACACAGGTGTCCTATTTCTTCATAAACACAATCGCATTTTATCTTTCCCAAAACCTTGTAAGGTAGGCAGACATACCACGTGCCCAAGTCCACAACAGGTACCATTAGAGACAGAGAGGATGGAACCTCAGCCATCAAGAAAATTACAATCTAGTTAAGGTTTAAAATTAAACACTGAATCTTTTTTGGAGAGTAAGTTGACAGTACAGATGCCAATTTTAGATGTGGATAACCCAGCAATTCCCCTTCTGGGGAAAGTACGTTCAGCATGCCTTGTTTGAAATGAAGAAAAACTGAAAAAACTCTATAAATTCATCAATAAAGAATGAATTTATAATTTATGATAAATTATAAATTTTAATATTAATTAAAATTATGAGTTAAATTATGTTTCTTTTCTTACTGTGGAATATAACACAGCTGTTAAAAAGAATGAGGTATATCTGTTCAAATGTGCTGACATGGACAGATTTCCAAGACTTGTTAAGTGAAAGGAGTAAGCTGTAGAAGAGAAGTAGCATTTATGTAAAAAAAAAAAAGGAAAAATACATTAAAAGGGTATATGTATATATACTTATAATCATACGCATCTACCTATCTCCATACACAAATATATAGCAAAAGGTCTAGAAAGATCCATTCTGAACTGTCAAAAAATAATAGAATGAATGAACATTAACAGCAATAATCTGAGAAGGAACAGGATTGGAGAGCACGTAGAAGAACCATAACTTCTCACTCCATCAATTTGAAGTTTTTATAATGAATCTTTGTGTATTGGTTAAGTAGTAAAATATCAGCTAATTTTGAAAGCCAAACAATAAGTAAAGACGTTGAGATCTGGTTGAAACTTTACTAGACAAATTCTATATACATGTTGATTAAAACTATATAGTAGTTAGCCAGGCAAAGAACCAGAAAGGAGAATCCCAAACAGAAAAAAACAGCACGAGCAAAGGCAGAAAAGTGTGTAAGATACCAGAATAACTGTTTTGTTCCTTGTCTCTATTTATCAAATTTTTTAGTGTTATAACTTTTATTTGAATAATGGGGGAAATGCACTTATAGTAACAGCCATGTGGATAGGACCGGGAGCTGCAAGTTAGAGCCCACTCCTTTTATTTAACTAACTGGGCAAGCCACTTAACCTATGTCCCCAGTACCCTTTCTCCTCCCAACAAATAAAGGTGATGGATTTTAAAAAGCCCTTTATAAATGATAATGAACTGCAGAAATGCAACTCTGGGTACTAATTTTACTAGGTTTACCACTTCATATCCCATAATTTTGGGGCCCAAGACCCCTGATCTTTGTTTCTGCCCCCACTGTTTCTCAACAGACAACTGCTCATCCTTCAAGTCCCAGCTTAACACTACACTTCCCCTAAGAAGTCCTCTCCATTCACCCGCGTACACCCATCCACCAGAAGGAGGGCATGTCACATTTCATTCATTCCATTTATGTCTTCAGGCACTGTAGTGCGCTGTGGGGATACAAGGGTGAACAAAAGTATGACAAAGTGCTGCCCTCATGGAAGTTAGAGTCTAGTGGGGAAGAGAGACATCAGTCATATAATCACACAAATAAATGGACAAACCACAGCTGATATAAGGGAAGGTACACGCCCTATGGGAATACATTAAAAGGAAAACAGTTAACACTGATTGAGAATTTACTACGTGCCACACGCTGTTAAGCGCTCCCATGGATCTTCTAATCTCATACAGCCATCTCATGACAGTTTCTGTCATTGTTCCCATTTTACAGAGAGAAAGCAGAGACCTAAGTAGGTTATGGGACTTGCCCGAGCCGCACAGCTGGGTAACTGGTGGAGCTACAAGCTTAGTCTGTAAAGTGAAACAAAATATGCAAAGTGCTTGGCACACAGTAAGTGTTCAATGTTCGCGGTTCCTTTCATGTCATTACTCCTACTTATCACAGTCGTCTAGGGTACGGGGCCTCTGTGATTCATGTGTCTCCAACGCCCAGGCCTACGTGTAGCCCCATTCTACAGACGGCGGAGGGTCTGAGGAAATAACTCTTCCCCCAGTCACTCAGCTAACAACCGCTGGAGACAGACATGAACCTGAAAAAAATGCACTAGAGCGCCTGCCCATCCTAAGCACGCGCTGAGTGTTAGCGGTGGTTGTCAGCTATCTCCACCTCTCCGCGGTCCTCCGGGGAGTGTCTGACGAACCCCCGCGCCTCCGGCCCGGGGAGGCGGCCGGCACAGAGCGCGCGAAGCAAGGGCTGCTGGAAGAGCGGAGCCGGCGGGGCCTCACCTGCAGCAGCGGCAGGAGCAGCTGATTGAGCCTCCGCCGCTCCATGAGGCTGACGGCGCCCTCGCCCGTGCGGCCCATCTCGTTCAGCAGCACCAGCACGGCGATCTTATACGGCGTCACCCAGTCCTTGATGCCGAACACGTTGGCGTGCACCACCCCATTGGTCATCATGGGATTGAAGTAAAGGCTCTCGTGGACGCTGGCCATAGCCGACCCCGCCGCCGTCGAGGAGCCGGCCGCTCTCTGCGCCCGGGGTCCTGCTCAGGGCGCAGCACTACCGGTCCTACGCCTCCGCCCGCCGGCGCCGTATCCCAGGAAACGGGCATCTTCGCGCTCGCGGCACGCCGTCGGCCAATCAGAGCAACCAGTGCAGAGCACATGGGAGAACTACAGCCAATTAGAATGTCCAGAACCGCTGTGAAGGGTGGGGCAAAGGTGGTGCACCTGAAGACTGAGTCCCTACAGAAACTCTTGCGGAAGGAGAGCAGGTTCCCGGGAGAAGTGGAAGGGCACGGAGTGAAAGGGGGTCGACGCTTGGGAGCTAGGGGTGAAGGGCTGCCCGTTTGTTCATTTCGTTTGAAAACAATTAAAATTGAATTTTAAAATGATTGTGTTTAAAAGCAACGAAATTATATTTACACCTTTAAATTTTGTATTTAATCCATTATGTTAAATTTTAAACTCGAAGTTTGGGAGTTTCGTTAAGCTCCTCTATAATAAACATTTTGTTCTCAGTATTTCACAAAGGCAGATAGCCAGGTCGGGTTGCAGGTGGCCATGAATCCTAACGTGAAGTAGAAGATAATATCACCAACCTATGGTGAGTCTCTGTTTCCTACCTAATCAACTACAAAATCCATGGTCTGGCATTCATAGGCCTCCAAAATCAATCCCTAGACAATATTTTCAATCCTATTTTTCACAACTTCCCTTGCATTCACCTGTACCTCTCCCAAGACACTTCTCTACAGCCTGAATTATTATTAATAATAATTTGCCTAATTAGCTCTGTGATTTAGGCAGCCATTTAGTCTTCCCTTGAACTTGGGTCAGTCATATTAACGATGAAAAGTTTAAAATGAATTATATGTTAAGTCCTCTGAAGTGCTAAAATTCTATTGTTACTTTTCTTATTTAAATTTTTTTATTGTAAGAAAACACATAGCATAAAATTGACCACTTTGACCAATTAAAGTGTACATTCATTGGCATTAAGTGCATTCACAATGATGTGCAACCTTCACGACTGTCTAGTACCAGACCTTTTCATCACTCCAAAAAGAAAACCCATGCACATTAGCAATAACTCTCCATTCATCATATGATGATAATATACAGTGGTAGTAAGGTTTGGAGGAAACTGGCAGTTCACATGCTATTGGAAGGAACGTAAGCTGATGTAGCCCTTAGGAGGGTCCAGGCAGGAAATAGATGCCACTCTAGTTATTTCAAACAGAGGGAGATTAATACAGAGTATTGGCTCCACAGGTGATGGAAGATCTGAGAAGCCAAATGGGACAGAGATTAGCAATAACAAGAAGATGCTACTCCTCCCAGGACAGGAGGGACAAAGAAAGGAGGTGGTTACCAGAGCCCAGAAGCTGAGGCCACGGGGTGGGGGGTGGAGCTGCAGGAAAGATATAACCCCTGCAGGAGGATGTTGCCTGAGAGAGAGGGCAAGAAACACCATGGCTTCTCTGTTTCTCCCACCCTCCGAGTCACTCCAGAGTCTCCTATGGGTTCAACCCAGCCGGTTGACTTAGGAGCAGGGAAAGGAAGCCTGCAAGCATCACCACTATCTAATTCCAGAACATTGTAATCACTCCAAAGAGAAACACCATACCCATTAGCAGTCACTCCCTATTCCCCTTCTCCCCAACCCCTGGCAACTACTAATCTATTTTCTGTCTCTATAGATTTTCATATTCTGGATATTTCATATAAATGAATCATACAATGTGTGGTCTTTTGTGTCCGTTTAGCATGATGTTTTTGAGGTTCATCCATGTTGTAGCATGTATCAGTACTTCATTCCTTTTCACGGCTGAATAATATTCCATTGTGTGGATAGACTACATTTTGTTTATCTGTTCATGTGTCAGTGGACATTTGGGTTGTCTCCACCTTTTGGCTATTGTGAATCATGCTGCTGTGGACATTCATGTACACATTTTTGTGTGAACATATGTTTTCAGTTCTCTTGGGTATATACCTAGGAGTGGAATTTCTGGGTCATATGGTAACTATAACTTTTGGGAAAACTGCGAGACTCTTTTCCACAGTGGCTGCACCATTTCACGTTCCCATCAGCAATGCATGAGAGTGACCTCTACATTTTAATGAGGATCGGGACCCCAGCTTGCTATTTGATCATGAGTCATGATTAGCAATGTCCTGATTGTAAAGGAACTGAATAATTATCAAAGACGTTTAAGTTATTCTGAGTAATGGATGACTATATTCATGATGTTATGTATCTCTGAACACTGTACAACGTAGAATTGTGCCAAGTAGAACCAATTTTCCCCATTGCTCATTAGACAGTAGCTCACCAGCAGCTAAGTGCTGGCACGTCATCTACAGCTCCCACCACAGATGGAAAAGTGTCACAGCAGTATCACAGAATGCATGCTTTACCTGCTGATCAGATCCAAAAATGAAAAACCCTAACCGTGGTTTTTGTCTGATTCTAAGACATCATGTTAGAGGAAACAGATAATTGCTCTGATTGCTCTGAAAAAGGAAAATGTAGTGTGTGCACCAGTCTCCAGTGTGCACACATAAACACTCACTTTTGATAATTCAAGAAAATCCAGCTGAGAGGGAAGAATATATCTCCTATTGAATAAAATTAGCCCCGACTTTGAGTCATGCAGAGTCTTGGGGCTCAGTCAATACAGAAAGTTCTGGGTAATTAACTGAGCTGCTGGGGAAACTTGATCGCTAGCCTGACAAGCATCACTAAGTATCTCCAGACTCAAGGTAACATTCCAGCTTCTCAAAGCTCATGAACTGAATTGACCTCTCTCTCTGGGGAAAGAAACTCTCATTGTCTCCAGACCTCCTATTTCATTCCCACATAGATGTCGCTGTCTACAGCTGGGAGGATCAATGAACAAATTAATTAATAGGGGTTGAATTGACATTTCTATTGTCAACTCTCCTCATTTGTTTGCTTGGACCCACTTCTCATATCTCTTTGTGCTAGTAAGCGGAAGATAATATACATTATGTAATTTTCACAAGTGTAGGAGTACACCTTACACTCACTGTTTTCATTTCTTTGCAGATACCCTGACTCACTCTCAATACTTGACTTAATGGCAGTTTCCAGTAGAAGTAACTGCTATCAATAATAGAAGCAGAAACCACATTCGCTCATTGCTTTTCTTTCTTTACAGGATGTTAATTCCTTGGTTTGTAAAAATTGCGTACATTTCAGTTTGCAAGAGTTTCTGGATCTGCAATGTTTGATGAACATCTAGTGCCAAACAGTGGCAACTTACAGTTCTTTACTGCAACAATGTTTGCTCAGAAATCTGGGGAGGAAGGCTAGGGAGCTCTGCTGATCTTGCTGGGGCTCCATCACAGGTCTGAGGGCTGGCTGACTGGATGATCTAGAATGGATGTGACTGGGGACAACTGGAGTGGCTCTCTCTATGTATCTCTCCTCCTCTAGCAGGCTACCCTAGAGAATGTTCTCATGGTGGAGGCAGAGGTGCAAGAGAGAAAGTGGAAACAAGTTGATCCTAGAGTCCTAAGCTCAGTGATGGCACACATTAGTACTTCTGCCACATTCTGTTAGCTAAAGCATAAGGCCATCCCAGATCAAGGGTCAGGAAATAGACTCTGCCTCTTTAGCAAGAGGAGCTGTAAAGTCACATGGTAACAAGTGTCGATACAGGGAGAGGTGAAGATTTGGGGCCAAAAGTGCAATCTACTACAGGCAGTCCCTTCTCATCCCCCATGTATTCCATTCTTAAACCTCAGTTTACATCGGCAAAGGGAAGATTTGGTCCAAGAGGAATAAATATTACTGATTTTTGTGTTTTTAATCTCACCAAACAATTATATAAATAGATGTGTGGGCTGTCTTAATTTGTTCGGCTTTCCATAATAAAATACCATAGACTGGGTGGCTTAAACAGTAGGATTTTATTTTCTCACAGTTCTGGAGGCTGGGAAGTCCAAGATCAAGGTGCAGCCCAATTTAGTTTCTGGTGAGAGCACTCTTCTTGGCTTGCAGGTGGCTGCCTTCTCACTGCATCCTCATATGGCAGAAAGAGAGAGAGAGCTCTCTGGTGTCTCTTCTTATAAGGACACTTATTCCATCACAAGGGCCCCACTCTCAAGACCTCAGCTAACCCTAATTACCTCCCAAAGGCCCATCTCCAAGTACTATTACACTGGGAGTTAGGGCTTCAACGTGTGAATTTTGGCGGGAGATAATTTAGTCCACAGCGTGAGCTACATTTAATAATTTTAGATTTAGTATCTTCATTCCTTTTTAATTCTTTCCCCCCAGTACGTCTCTCACTTCATATTGGGGCCAGCTGTGAGTAAAACTTCCTAATATTAGAAATCAAAGTCAGAACTTAACTTTGGAGTCTCAGAGATTGATCAGAATAAATTGGAAATATATCCATAGCATTTCTTATTTAGTCTTTAGAAATATGTCTATTTCTACTAGCGTTCAGGATATAATATACTCTTGATCTGAAGCTTCACCTGATTTAAAGCTTGAAGGAATGATTAACCAGTTCTTGTCAAGCCAGATTTATTGGAAAATTAAAAGTGGTTTCATACTTCCCAACCAAAGCATTGGAGGTCATCTTTCCCATAAGCTTCTGGAACTTCTGAGCATTATTCATTCAATCTTAAAAGCTGCATGAGTCTTTCATTCTTTATATTCAGGCTCTTAATGGGCATGAACCACAAAAGCAATTAAGTTGCCAGAGAACTTTTCTAATGTCTTGTTCATTTTAAGTTTTTGAACAGGTATTTTATTCATTGCGTGTAGGAGAGAAAAGAAGGAAACTCTTCTTCAGGATCTTAATTTGTGTCAATTAATGAAAAAAAGAATGGACATCTTTAAGAAGAGAGAAAGGTTTCAGAGAGAAAAACCATTATCCCAGAGAAAAGGTAAGATTAATTTGTTTAGAGAATGTGTTAAAAATAGACTGATATATTTGTGATGGTTTTCTGGCCTGGCTACCCAACATCCACAACTGGAGAGGTATAACCCTTGAAATAGGTATTCAAGAAAGCTGTTTCTCAGGGCCGGCCCCGTGGCTGAGGGGGTTCAAGTTCCCCCTGCTCCACTTTGGCGGCCCAGGTTCACGGTCCTGGATCCCAGGCACAGACCTACTCCATTCATCAGCCATGCTGTGGAGGCATCCCATATACAAAATACAGGAAGATTGGCACAGATGTTAGCTCAGGGCTAATCTTCCTCAACCAAAAAAAAAAAAAAAAAAGAGGAAGATTACCAACAGATGCTAGCTCAGGGTGAATCTTACCAAAAAAAAAAAAAATCTTGTTGTTCAACCTAATCAATATCTCTTGACAAGAGCATTATTGATAAATCTTCAATCAGCAAAAGAAATTTTAGAATTCTTCCAAAACCAATATTAATATCACTATGTGAACAATTTATTAAATAAAAACTATATTTGGGAACTTGAACACCAAAATTCATTCCTTTTATCAACTGCTTGATGTTTAAAGATGTTTCTGACCAGCCCTGGCAAAAACTTATGTATGCCAGAGGAAATGTTAGGAGGATTACACAAAAATAATAGTGGCTATCAATTCTTTTATTCACCAAATGTTTTGTTATCATCTAATTTGTGCGCGGTACTTAAGTAGACACTGGTAAAATAGTGGTGAATGAGAAAATTCAGCTCAGGCCCTCACTGAGGTCACAGTCTCACGGACAAGCCATCACAGGGACAACCACAGTGAGACTGCACACCCACTAGGATGGCTAGAGTCAAAAAGATGGACAGTAACAAATGTTGGCAAGGATGTGGAGAAATTGAAACACTCATACATTACTGGTAAGAATGGAAAAGTTTGGCAGTTCCTCAAAAAGCTAAACATAGAGTTACTATATGGCACAGCAGTTCCACTCCTAGGTATGAACCCAAAAGAATTAAAATATATGTCCACATAAGACTTGTGTATGAATGGTCACAGCAGCACTATTCACAATGCCAAAAGATGGATACAACCCAAACGTCCATCAATGATGAAAGGATGAACAAAATGTGGTGTATCCATGTAATGGAATGTTATGCATCCATAAAAAGGAATGAAGCACTGATGCAGGTTACAACATGGATGAATCTTGAAAACATTATGTGCTAAGTGAAAGAAGCCAACACAAAAAGCCACACGTGGTATAATTCCATTTATAGGAAATGTCTGGAATAGGCAAACCCACAGAGACCAAAGCAGGTTGCTGGTTTCCAGGGGCTGGGGAGAGGGAGAAAAGGGAGCACTGCTTAATGGGTACAGGGTCTCTTTTTGGGGGTGATAAAAATGTTCCTGAAGTTAGATCGAGGTGATGGTGGCACAACATTGTGAATGTGCCGATTATGACCAAATTGTACACCTTACAGTAGTAAATTTTATTATGTGTATTTTACCTCAATTTAAAAAATTGTGTTGTACACTTAGGATTATACACTTTTAAGTTATACTTTTAGAAAGGCTAAAAAAAATGACAAAAGTTAAATTTTTCATGAATATGTTTTGTTTCATTTTGCAATCATTATGGCTGCATATCTGTTTATTTGTACAACTGCAGCATTATTGCAAATTAACCAGGCTGGGTTCTATAAGGGACACATGAAGAATCTGTCCCTTTCGTTCCTCGTTGCACACACAAGGAAGAGCCATAAGACCAATTTTCACTTTTTGTGTGTGTGTGTGAGGAAGATTGGCCCCGAGCTAACATCCGTGGCAATCTTCCTCTATTTTGACGTAGGACACCACCACAGCATGGACTGACAAGTGGTGCGTAGGTCCGCACCCGGGATCCGCCCGTGAACCCCGGGTCACCGAAGCGGAAGTGCAGGAACTTAACCACTCAGCCATCGGCGAGCCCCCAATTTTCACTTTTTAGTTGGTTTTATCATGTACATATTAATACTTAACCTTGTTATCCTGATTGGAGTATATAGTTCTTAAGTAGTTTTGCGGTCGAAAAACTGTAATAAAAGCATTATAGTTTAACACCTTTAAAAATCACCATCCCACGTTCAAATTAAACTGATATTGAACATTGACATGACACTGGTTTTATTAAAAAAATGTTTACATAACTATATATCTTTTCAGATTCTACAAGTAATACATGGTCATTGTAGAAAATGAAAAATATAGGAAAGGATAAAGCAGAAAAAGAAAAATTGACTATCATATCACAACCCAGTGATAACTTTTATGTCACTTTGGTATATTTTCCTTTTCTTTGGTCACTGCTGAATCTCTACACATATAGCAGCACCTGGCATATAATTGGCACACGATAAATATTTGTTAAATATATTAATAGCGGCTGGCCCAGTGGCATAGCGGTTAAGTGCACGCGCTCGGCTTCAGCGGCCTGAGGTTTCGCAGATTCGGATCCCGGGCATGGACAAACGCACCAATTGTCAAGCCATGCTGTGGCGGCGTCCCATATAAAGTAGAGGAAGATGGGCACAGATGTTAGCCCAGGGCCAGTCTTCCTCAGCAAAAAAGAGAAGGATTGGCAACGGATGTTAGCTCAGGGCTAGTCTTCCTCACACTAAATAAATAAATAGATAGATAAATAATTGGTTCTCTGTTGAGAGAAAGTGAAACCAAGCAAATTTTACCATAAAATTAGTTAGAATATGGGTATCATTGTGTTGACTTTGCATCTTCCGATTTTCAAGTTTGGAATTCTGAGGAAGTACTACAGACAGATCCAAATCACAGAGAAGAGGCGGGGTACTTCAGGCCAACGAACAGCCTCTTTTATTTATTTTTTTTTACCATTTTTTTTTATTGATGTCTTAATAGTTTATAACACTGTGGGGTTTTAGTTGTACATTTTTGTTTGTCCGTCACCTTGTGGATGTAACCCTTCACCCCTTGTGCCCACCCCCCACCCCCCTTCCCCTTGGTAACCACCAATCAGTTCTCTCTGTCCATGACGAACAGCATCTTTTAAACCATCCAATTAGAATCCACTTCAGAAGTGGTACTCTAAAACGTTTCATTACCTGAATATACTGGGCCACATCTCACATACGAAGGCCATCTCCTTTGCTAATTTGGAAGCTGCATTAACTTTTTCTAGCCTCTGGCGTGTGATTTGGATCGTCAAGACTCTTATTCTTCCCCAAAGCTGAGTTCATCAAAAGTAATGGGTAAATCTGTTGATGGATAAATTTTCTACTGCCTTAGGGGAGAATGCTGATGAAAAACTAATGGGAACTTGTGAAGCAGATCATCATTCTGCAATGCATCTTCGGTGGAAAACTGAAATCATGTATGTTGGGTTGTGAAAATGAGATCGCTTGTCCCACCTCAGTGTTCCAGTAACAGTGCTTCTCAAACTTTAAAGTGCATTTGGATGACCTGGAAAGCTTGCTAAAATAGATTCTGATTCAGGTGGTCTGGGGGCAGCCTGAGATTCTGAAAGACTTACAAGCTCCCAGGTGATGTTGAGGCTGCTGGTCCTCGGACCACACTTTGAGAAGGAAGGTCCCATCACAGAAAGCTGATGAGTCTCCACTATGAAAATCTCGGGGTACAGTGTGGTAGACGCAACAGGGGCATTAGGCTGGGTCTCATATGGAGTTATCCCATTAACTAATCTAAATCATCTCTATCTACATTTGAAGCGCTTTGCTACTGAGCAGATAAGGCTACATTTAGTTTCTCTCTCTCTTTTTCAAAAAATTGAGGTGAAATTCACATCACATGAAATTAACCATTTTAAGTGAACAATTCAGTGAGACTCAGCTCAAATGTTGGGCAATCATCACCTCTATCTAGTTCCAAAACCTTTTTGTCACCCCAAAAGGAAACCCCATACCCATTAAGCAGTCCACTCCCCATTCCTCCTGCTCGCAGCCCCTGGCAACCACCAATCTAATTTCTGTCGCTTTAGATTTACCTGTTCTGGGTGTTCCCCGTCCAGATGGAAATGTCCTGGAACTAGATAGCATGTGATGGTTGCCCGACATTGTGAAAGGACTAAATGCCACTGGATTATACACTTTAAAATGGTTAAAATAGCGAATTTATGTTATGAGAATTTTACCACAGTAAAAAAAAATATGGACACCTGCATTTCCTAACAAAAGCTACTTGCTGGTGATCTTCTCATCCTACAGGATGAGGAAACTGAGGCCTCGAGGTCACCCAGCTATTTGGTGGCAGAATAGGACTCAGATTCCTTATTTCCTAATCCCTACCTTGCTTGCTCTCAGACAGTGGGGCAAGAAACAATTTTCAGCACAGTACTATATTGGATGGCAAGAAACCAGAGATCAAGATCCGCGCCTCAATGCTCGCGATCTAATTGAGGAAACAAAATTGTCACGTGAGCACAGGACGCTATCAGCAGGTGCAGAATCACAGGCAGCTAAACATCATTAATAAAGAGGCCATGAACCCTGCATTTGTTTGGACAGTCAGCTCTAGGGGTCCTTCCCTCACTGCATGTGGAGCAATTCTAAGTAAAAGAGCCATGCAAACAGGCCACAGCAGGCACCTCCTAACCGATTTGAAACACAGCGTCGCCGCCCTTCTTAAATGCCTGTAATGAGTCTACTACTTTTAACATCGTGATTAGAAGTGTGGGCCCTGTAATCAGGCTGCCTGGGTTTGAACCCGGCCCCACCACTTACTATCATGGGACTCTGAGCAAGTTACTTAATCCTCCGTGCCTCAGTTTCCTTGTTGATAAACTGGAATAAAAATAGTACAAACTTCAGGGGTTATTATAAGCATTAAATAAGAAGATACATGCAAAGTGCTTAGAATAGTGCCTGGGGCTTAGTAAACCGTAATAAATGTTAGCTGTTATTATTATTGCATTCTAAAAAAGCTGATAAGCTGGGTGATTTTTGACCCATTCCAAGTCAATCACTAGCTTTCTTATTATCTCTAAAATGGAAAATATAATACCTGCCTCCCCGACTTCTGAGACTGAGCATCAAAATACATAATAAAGGCAAAGTGTTTGGAAAGTGACGGAGCACTATGGAAACATAAACTTGTTATTGAATCCAGGAGAAATCATATTTATCTATTCATAAAAGCAAATTTCCAAGAATTTCAATTTTCCTAAATTTTGTTTGGCACATTCAGAGTTATGGCACAGACTTGAATGTGCTAAAATCACATCTTTTTCAAGATTATAATTCAGACTTTTCACTAATTCAGACAGCCATTTTCCCAATCGACACAAACTGTTGTGATTTTATTTTACATCAAAAAAAATACTAGTGTGGATTTATGCTCTTGCAGGGATTTGAACAAGAAGGTTTCTAACATCTTTTTCAACCTCATGCTGAAGGAATCCAGACAGAAAAGGCCTCAAGTGTAGGCAGAGTCAGATGTTTGATCAGGGAAAACATTTTAAGTCCAGTAATAGAGCTGCATATGTGGGAAGAAGGGGGGGAAGCATGAGAGGGCAAGTATACAAGACCACAAAGATAGTTGTCGGATGAGAAAAAAAAAAGAAAATCTGGAAGGAAATAGTGTTAACAGCATTTATCTTCTGGGTTAAAAGATTCTGGAATAACAAAATACGATGGACTCAGTGGCTTAAAAAACAGAAATTTATTTTCTCAGAATTCCAGACACTGGCAAGTCCAAGATCAAGGTTCCAGCCCATTCAGTCTCTGGTGAGAGCCCTCTTCCTGGCTTGCAGACATCCACCTTCTTGCTGTGTCCTCACATGACCAGGGAGTGGGGGTGGGGGGATCTCTCTTCCTCTTCTTATACGGCCGCAAGTCATATCGGATTGGGGCCTCACTCTTATGACCTCTAACCTTAATTACCTCCTCAGAGCTCTATCCCAAATACAGTCACATTGGGGTTTAAGTCTTCAATATATGAATTTTGGAGGATACATTTAGTCCATATCGCAGGTATACATATTTTTGAATTTTCCACGTTTCTACAAACAGCATGCATTATTTGTATAATTTGTCTTTAAAAGACAGAAATGGAAGGAATGGAGATCTCCCAGCGATGTTTTGAAGGAAGATATTACAAAGCAGTTAGTGATGATCAAGAAGAATGTTAAATTACTCCCAAACTTAAGCCTAGGGGTCAGGGAGCCCTTTCATCAGCTGTGACATAAGTTAGGAAGGGTGCCAGTTTGAAGGATAAGGTGGTGAGTTTCTTTGGTTATACCTGAAGTGTGATTCGATTTCAGTGTCTGCAGGAGAAGCCACAAGGACAACTGTAGAAACAGGCCTGGAGATGGGCGATGGGTCAGGTTATACCAGGGTCTCCTGCAGAGGCCTAGACTTACTGAAGCTGAAATCTTGCCTGACCATCCCAGCTGGACTGATTTCTTCCTTCTCGAAATTCATGCAGCAACCGTCTTCGACATCTCGTTCATTTATTCATTCATTCCAAAATATTTTCTGAATGCTCTTTGTTCAGTATCACTCAGGGTGATAAGGGAGTAGACCAGATTTGAGAAATGAGCGGGGAGTGGAGACTAAGATCACAACCTAGGGGCTTTTCCCCCACAGATTTCAGGATAGGTGCATGCTATCATTATTCCCATTTTATAAAGGAAGGAAATTGACTTTTTCCTATTCGTGTAGATCCATTTTTAAAAATTTGTTATTGTAGTGTACATATTATTTTCTATTTAAAAAGATATCATGCACTTTACTCCAAGTCATTAAATATTTTCTACAAAATAATTTGGCTGCACCTGTATTATTCCTGTACATGAGCCATAACTTACATCACTAATTCCCTATTGATGGCCTTTACGTAGCTCTCAATTTTTGTTATAATAACATTTCAATGAACAATATATTTATAAATCATCATGAATATTCATGGTTATTCTCTAAGGTTAAGTACCCAGAAGGAGAATAATGGAGTCAAAGAATATAAACGTTTTTTAAGGCGTTGATATGCATTGCTTAATTTGTCCAGAGAAAGGTTGTAACAATTTGCATTCTTATTAGTCTTGTAAAGAAAGGCCCTGATTCCCTGCACCTTGATTAGCATTTACTTATCAATTTATTTAAATCTTGGCTAATATTGTACCTAAATAATGGCATCTTTCTTGTTTTGATTGCATTCCTTTTATTTCTGGCAGAGTTGAACATTTTTTTATCAAGCCAAATATTTTAGTGTCTATATATTTTAAGGACAAATGAATCTTGTAATGGATAAACAGGCCTTCAGCCTTGACTGGTTTGGAACTGACTCTTGAATATAAAAAGATAGCTCCTATAACTGTCAAATCTTAAATAACTATATTTTCAAATACCTTCTAAAATATATTGTTTGTACAGCTCTTAAAATTTTTTTTTTTTTTACTGTCTGATGAATATATCAGAGTCTAGTTCTTAATAAGTAGAATTCCTCTGCCCTGATAACGGCATTTGCTTCTCCCAGAAAACACTCACCCTCAGCAAGCAGCAATTTAACTGAGGGCTATACTGAATTCTGTGGGCAGTGGGAAAAGTTTAAAGAATTAACAATTCCACTCCTAGGCATATATTCAAAAGAACTGAAAACAGGTACTCAAACAAATGCCCGCACATGAGTGTTTATAGCAGCACTGGTCACAAAAGCCAAAATGTCCATCAATTGATGAATGGATAAATAAATTGTGATATGTATATACAATGGACATTATTCAGGTATAAAAAGGGATGAGGTATTGATACATGTTACAACATGGCTGAACCTCGAAAACATTATGCTAAGTGAAAGAAGCTAGACGCAAAAGGTCACTTATTGTATGAGTCTATATGAAATGTCCAGAATAGGTCAATTTATAGAGACAGAAAGCAGATTGGTGGTTTCCAGGGGCTGAGGGGAGAGAGGAATGAGGAGAAATTGCTTTCTGGGTATGAGGTTTCCTTTGGGGATGATCGGTTTTAGAATGAGGATGGATAAAAAAACCGACATTTTAGGGAACAATTATGAGGCACATATGTATGTTATATGATTGTAAATGAACGTGGTGGTGGAGAAGAGAGAAAGTAGTAAGCTTTTTTTCTTGCATAGCCTGAAATTGGAATTTTTCAAGACAACTCTCCTTATTTGAACCATCTGAAGATCCCCATCTCTGAATGTTTACCCTGTTCATTTATGAGTTGACTTAATGTTCGTATTCCATTGTGTCTGTCCAATTTGTCTGTAAATGTGAATGAGCGTCAGCCTGTCTGCCTTGGATTGTAAACTGTTAGAAGAGGCATGGTTTAGCTAATTCTTTCTGTGAATTATCTAGCATGGCACAGCACCACACACAATTAGGGATTTAATAAATGTGTTTATTATGACCTTTGGAAGGAGGCTTAGTCCCATTTATTGCCTTCCTGGTCCTGCCAGCACTTCTCAAGAGGGTGGGGAAAGTTGACTTGATCTACCTTTCAATCATGGTTAGCCTGGAAGCATATGCTGAATACAATAACTGAGGCCTATCAGTGATGTCTACTGGGGAATGTCTGTGTGGCATAATAAGTACATTTGGTCTTTGTCCCTGGGTTTCTGGCACAGAGCCCCTAAAACCCTTGGAATTTCCTGAGTGATGGGGGTGACTTTTGTTATTCATAGGAGCCCATTTTGAGTACACCTGTGTTTATGCTAATGCGGTGACTTAGGATGGGGCTGGTCACCAGAAGACCAGGTGACTTGAAGGCTGGAGATTAAGCTCTATAAAAATTCTTGAACCAGACTTTATGAGCTTCTGGGTTGGTGAACACATCCACATGCAGTGCCAGGACAGTGGTGAACCCCGGTTCCAGAGACAGAAGCTCCTGCGCTCAGGACCCTTCCAGACCTCTCCCTATCTACCTCTTCATCTGGCTGTTCATCTGTATCCTTTATAATGAACTGGCAAGTGTAAATAAATGTTTCCCTGAGGTTTGTGAGCCATTCTAGCAAATTATCAGACCAGAGGAGGGGATCATGGGAACCCCAATTTACAGCTGGTCAGTCAGAAGTACAAGTGGCAACCTGGACTTGCAATTGGCATCTGAAGTGGCAGTCTTCTGGGACTGGGCCTTTAATTTGTAGGATCTGATGCTATTTCCCGCTAGATAGTGTTAGAATTGAGTTAAATTTGTAGGATACCCAGTGAAGGTCCACTGACAATTGGACAGTGGCTTGGTGATGCTGGAAAACACTCCGGTCTGAAATGTTCTATTTTCACATTTCTGTAGCTGTTTGATGTAATATTATTATACACATTTGGCGACTTGACTTGAAATAAATATGTTTTAAAATTTGATTCACTTTAGTGTGAAATTCAAATTTTGTGGAATTCAAAGTGCTTTCAAATAAATGGAGAATTACAAAGCTTTATTTTGACTTTAACAACTGTTATTGGAGATGGAATGCTTAACCCTTGAATTTTAACCTAAACAAAAGAAAGTTCTTGTTACCAGCACAGGTGTAGAACCTGGACAAAGGCCCAGGGGGACAGAGTACTTCTATTTTCTGCTCTGTTTGTTACTGACTTGGTACAATGACATTTAGTTTTCCTTCATTTCACCTGATCCTATATGCTAATAACTGCTGTATGAGGTTTAACAAACATCTATGAAAGTATTTGATAATAAAAAAGTTTTTAAAACATCTATGAACGTAGTCAGAGACCGTTGATTCTGAGTCCCTCTGAATTGTAAATTGGAAGTATGGTCCTCACTAAGTGTGTGGGGGTTTAGCAGAAGTAAAAGGTTGATGGTCAGATCAAGAGAAGCTAGCTATAGAACAGAAAGGAAATATTATTCAAAGAAAATTGTCTCAGGTACTATTGCTATTAAAGTTAGTAATGTTAACCCTAAAAATATCCAAATAAATTAATGTAATCACTCCAATTTTCTATCCATTCTATTAACGTTCCATGCATTCATTCATGCACCCATTTTTACTGAGTGTCTATTGTGTGCTAGGTTTTGAAATGTATAAAGAAGGTAGACATGGTCACTGCCTTCAGGGAGCTTACAGTCTATCCAGACAGGTAAACAGTTACACAGTGGGTTGCCTTTGCTGGTGGGAGGGGGTGTTGACCAGAGAGGAACACAAGGGAACTTTCTGGGGTGATGAAAATGTTCCATATCTTATTTTGGGTGGTGATTCCATGGGGGTATGCAGTCACCTAAACACTGGCCTGAACACTTAAGATCCGTGCATTTTATTATATCTTAATTGCACCTCAACTTTAAAGAAGTAGCAGCCAAAAAAACTCCCCAAAAAGCAGTTACAATACAATGTGACAAATGCTATGACAGGGTGAATGTAGGGTGTGATGTGCACATATATCAGAGGACCTGGCTCAGTGTGGGGTTTCAGAGAAAGCCTCCCCAAAAAATTATGCAGAGCTGGTAACTGAAGGTTCATTAAAGATAACCAGGTGGAGAAGCCAGTGAAGAGCTCCTTCCAATAGAGAAACTGCATATGCCAAGGCCCAGAGGCAGGAGAGAGCGTGACCTATTTAGGGCATTGAAGCAGTTCATATGGTTAGAGAGGATGTCGTGAGATGAGGCTGGTGGGAGATGAGGCTGGAGGGATGAGCAGGGAATAGAACAGAAAAGGCCCTGTACAGATATTTTAATGAGTTTGGATGTTATCATGAAGCCATTGGGAAGCCCTAAAGGATTTTAAACAGGAAAAGACAAGCTCAAACTTATGGTGTAGAAAGGCAATTTGTTGTCAGAGTAGAGAATAGATTGGAACTGGGCAAAACTAACAGTGGAGAGGCAGTTAGGAGGCAGCTGCAATAAAATAAGAGAAGATGTGGCCTGAGCACTGGCTATGGCTGAGGGATTGGAGAAATGCATGGAGTCGAGCAGAAAGTAGGGGACAGAATTGCCTGGATATGGGATTTAGGAAGAAGTCAAAGTCAGGGATGACTCCCAGGTCTCTGGTGTGGTGCCACATACCAAGACGGGGACCCAGGAAAAGGAGCAGAACGGGTAGGAAAGTGGTAATGAGTGGACAGATCAGATGGACAGGTGAAGATGTGCATGGGCTGGGGCTCAGGAGAACACTTTGCAGATCTAGATGTGGAATTCCTTAGAATGACCATGATATATGTAGTCACAGGGCTGGGCAACACAACCCAGGGAGAATCTGTAGAGTGAGAAGTGAAGAGACTCATAATACTTTTATGAACACCAAAGTGTGAGGGTGGGCAGAGGAGACTGAGATGAAATGGCTCAGAGAGACAGAAGGGAAATCTCAGGAGTGGGGGACAAAATATCCAAGGGAAGAGAGTCCTGGTTCACATGCGAGACTTTGACATCAGTGCTTCTCAACCGCGCGATTTTGCCTACCAGGGGACTTTTGGCAATGTCTGGAGACGCTTCCAATTGTCACAGCTAGGGGGCGCCTACTGGCATCTCGTTCTTAGAGGCCAGGGATGCTGCTAAATGTCCTACAACGAGCAGGAAAGCAACCCCTCCCCCCACCCCAAAAAAGTTATACAGGCCAAAATGTCAACAGTGCTGAAGTTGAGAAACTCTGGTTTAAATGTTCACATTTTTCCCTACTTAGTATAACGCTATGTATAGCATTAGTTCAGAACCGTATTTCTACGTATTATAGCAGCTATCAATGTATATTGTGTTAGGTACTGTTTAAAGCACTTTTAAAAACAAACACATATAGGGGCCGGTCCGGTGGCTTAGTGGTTAAGTTCACATGCTCTGCTTGGGTGGCCCAGGGTTCGCAGGTTCGGATCCTGGGCGCAGACATATGCACCGCTCATCAAGCCATGCTGTGGCGGTGTCCCACGTACAAAATAGAGGAAGATGGGCACAGATGTTAGCTCAGGGCCAATTTTCCTCACAAAAGAAAAAAGAACACATATATAATTAACTAGTGTGTGAGGCACTGTTCTAAGTACATTATGTTCATTCATTTAATCTTCACAACCTTATGAAGTGGGTACTATTATTGTGCCCATTTTTCAGATGAGAAAATAGAGTTTAAGTAACTTGCCCAAGGTCACATATCTCATACATGGGAAAGTTAAAGTTCAAATCTGAGCTTCCTGGTTTCAGACTCTGGATTCTTAACCATGACACTCTATTGTCTCTCATTAATACAGTCTGTCTTTCCTTTTGTATCAACTATCAGTTTATCTCTTTTAATAAATTATTGAGTGATACATGGATTTTTCAGTTCTCTGTCTGTCTTGCTGATTTCTAGTTTAATTCCATTGCGGTCTGGAGAACAAATATTGTATGATTTCTATTCTTTAAATTTGTTAAGGTGTGTTTTAGGGCCCGGAATATGGTCTGTCTTGGTGAACGTTCCATGTGAGCTTGAGAAAAATGTGTGTTCTGCTGCTGTTGGATGAAGTAATCTATAGATGTCAATTACATCCCATTGACTGATGGTGCTGTGGAGTTCAACTATGTCCTTATTGATTTTCTGCCTGCCGGATTTGTTCCTTTCTGAGAGAGGGGGTCTCGACATCTCCAACTATGATAGCGGATTCACCTCTTTCTCTTGCAGTTCTACCAGTTTTTGCCTTATGTAGTTTGGCGATCTGTTGTTAGGCACATACATGTTAATAACTGTTAAGTCTCCTAGGGGGATTAACTCCTTTATCATTATGTAATGCCCTTCTTTATCCCTGATAACTTTCCTTACTTTGGAGTCTGCTCTGTCTGAAATTAATAGAGCTATTCTTGCTTTCTTTTGATTAGTGTTAGCATGGTATATTTTCTTCATTTATTTACTTTTAATCTATATGTGTCTTTACATTTTAAATGGATTTCTTGCAGATAACATATGGTTGGGTTGTGTGTTTTTTTTTCCTGAGGAAGACTCACCCTGAGTTAACATCTGTTGCCGATCTTCCTTTTTTTGTGTGTGTGAGCCGCCACCACAGCATGGCCACTGAGGAGTGGTGTAGGTCCGCGCCCGGGAACTGAACCTGGGCTGCCGAAGCGGAGCGTGCTGAATTTAACCACTAGGCCACCGGGACTGGCTCTGAGTTTTGTTTTGTTTTATTTTGTTTTTTTGGTGAGGAAGGTTGGCCCTGAGCTAACATCTGTTGCCAATCTTCTTCTTTTTTTTTTTTTTTTGTGAGGAAGACTAGCCCTGAGCTAACATCCATTGCCAATCCTCCCCTTTCTTCACTGAGGAAGATTGGCCCTGGGCTAACGTCCAGGCCCATCTTCCTCTGCTTTTATATATGGGATACTGCCACAGCATAGCTTGACAAGAGGTGCGTCAGTCTGCGCCTGGGATCCGAACCTGCAAACCCCAAGCCGCCGAAGTGGAGCACACGAAGTTAACCGCTATGCCACTGGGCCAGCCCCTCCAATCTTCCTTTTTGCTTGAGGCAGATTGTCCCTGAGCTAACATCTGTGCCAGTCTTCCTCTATTCTTCATACATGGGATGCCACTACAGTGTGGCTTGATGAGCGGTGTGGAGGTCTGTGCCTGGGATCCAAACCTGCGAACCCTGGGCCACTGAAGTGGAGTGCACGAACTTAACCACTACACCACCGGGCCGGCCCCAGTGGGTTGTGTTTTTTGATCCACTCTGACAAGCTCTGTCTATTAGCTGCTGCATTTGGACCATTGACATTCAAAGTGATTATTGATATGGTTCCATTAATATTTACCATGTTCGTTACTGTTTTCTATTCGTTGCTCTTGTTCTTTGTTTCTATTTTTGTCTTCCACTTTTTCTGCTTTTTTTGGTTTTAGTTGAGCATTTTCTCTCCTTTCTTAGCATATCAGTTATACTTCTTTTTTAACTTTTTTTAGCAGTTGCCATAGAGTTTGCAATATACATTTACAGCTAATCCAAGTCCACTTTCAAATAACACTATGCCACTTCACGGGTAGTGTGAGTCCCTTCTAATAACAAAATAACCCTAATTCCTTCCTCCTGTCCCTTGCATCATTGCTGTCATTAATTTCACTTATATATAAGTATACATAGGTATATCTATATATGATATATACAGAAGCATACATAATCCAATACATTGTTGCCATTATTATTTTGAACAAACCATTTTCTGTTAGATCAATTAAGAATAAGAAAGATAGAGGCCAGCCCGATGGCATAGCAGATGAGTTCACGCACTCTGCTTCAGCAGCCTGGGGTTCTCAGGTTCGGGTCCCGGGCGCAGACCGATGCACTGCTTGTCAAGCCATGCTGTTGCAGCGTCCCATGTAAAGTAGAGGGAGATGGGCACAGATGTTAGCCCAAGGCCAATCTTCCTCAGCAAAAACAAGAGGATTGGCAACAGATGTTAGTTCAGGGCTAACCTTCCTCACACACACACACAAAAAGAATAAGAAAAATAAAAGTTGTCATTTTGCCTTTACTTATTCCTTCTTTATGTGCTCTTCCTTTCTTTATGTAGATCCTAGTTTCTGACCTAAAAAGCATGAACTTGGAGACTAGAGACTTGGCCTCTCATCTCAGCTTTGCCTGTAAGTAGATGAGCACATTTGACTATTCTGAGACATGGCTTCTTTAACTGTAAAATGAGAAGGATGCATAAGGTGACCTTGAAGGGTCCTTCTGGCTCAAAAATTCTGTAGCAAACATCAAAGCACTCATCATTAAGTCCAGAATCTCTAGGCCATAGTAAGATTCTGTTCAAGCTATACCATTCTATGAGAGACTATTAAATAAATGAGATGGATGAAGGTGGGGATAATGTTAATTCGTATATCAGGACACACAAAATGGAGGCCTCACCCCCCCCCCCCAGTGGCCTGGCCCACGTCACAGATCTAAACCTAAGTCAGCCTGCACTTATGGGAAACACCTGTCAAGGAAACCTAAATACACCAATCACAATCCTCCAATTCAGCTTTAGTTAGCTCACCTTACCCTAGAAATTAGGGCCTGCTAGCCTTGTAAGGAAATCCCTGACCTCCTAGCCAATCCTGCCCCATTTTCACGGTGCCTCTTCTAAACACATTCTATAAAACTCACTCTTTCACAAAATCCCTCGGGAAGAGTGGTCCACAGCTTGTGAGGCAATGTAATCGCCCAGTCTATGGATTGTTTTCCCTTGAATAAAGGACATCAAACTCATTACTAAATTGTTTTAGTTTTGTCATTTGACAGTGGTCAAAAGATACAAACTTCCAGTTACAAGATGATAAGTTCTGGGGATGTAATGTACAGCATGGTGACTATAGTTAACAATACTGTATTGTATATTTGAAAGTTTCTAATAGAGTAGATCTTAAAAGTTCTCATCACAAGTAAAAAAATTGTGACTATGTGAGGTGACAGATGTTAACTAAATTTATTGTAGTAATCATTTTGCAATATACACATATGTCAAATCATTAAGGTACACCTTAAAGTAATACAATATTGTGTGTCAATTATATCTCAATAAAACTGGAAAAAAATCAATAAAATTAAAAAAGAAATGGGCAACTGGCTAAAAAAACATTTTTAAACTCCGATTAGGACGTTATTTTCTCATGGTGAGCATTCATATTTAGTGCATTTAGTACAGTGCTTGCTACAAGTAAGCAAACCAAAATACTTCTCTTACAATTAAACAAAAGGGCTAAGAAATCAATAACCAGAAAGAACACACAGAATAAGACAGGTTTCACAGTCTGAGGGAAAGTCATGCCCTAACACTCTGATCTGGATGCTGCTTATCTTCAGTTCGTGAGTGACTGTTTGTTTTCATGCTCAGTGCTACCATTTCATGTGCCCTCATTGATGAAGGCCCAGTGACTGTCAACATCTGATGACAGTGACAGGAACATGACCATATTTAGATGAATCACCACCAAGCAATGTTTCCATCCAAATCCAATCTGTTTACCCCTCTCTGTTCCCTCTCCCCAAATGTCCTTGGGCCTTTTTTCCACCAAATCTCAATTGAAAGCATTGGCTCCCATTTCTAGAGACTCAAAGCAGAGAGACCCTCTGTTCTAAAAAGTAACTTCTTTACTCTGTCACATCTGGTATGGGAGGAAGTTGCTTTATAAGTCAAAGAAACCTAGTTCTCTAGGGCACCACGATAATAAGGAGAATTAGGATGTCTGAGGAGGTTCATATAAAAGTACAGAGACGGAGAAGCTTGTTTTTTTTTTTGACTAGGAAAGGCATTTGCAACAACATGGATGGACTTTGAGGACATTATGCTAAGTGAGATACTCAGACAGAGAAAACCAAATACTGTATGATATCTCTTATTTGTGGATTCTCACAAGACTGAAATCATAAAAGCAGAGAGTAAAATGGTGGTCATCAGGGGCTGGGGGAATGGGAGAGATGTTGTTTAAGAGTACATACTTGAAACTAGTGGATAAATAAGCCCTGGAGACCTAATACACAGTACAGTGACTATAGACAACAACTGTATTATAAACATTAAACTTACTAAGGGACTAGATCTTAATTGTTCCCAACACTAGAAGAAATGATAATTATGTGACACAATAAAGGTGTTAGCTAAAGCTAGAATGGCAATCATATTGCAATATAAATGTATCAAATCAATGTTGCACACCTTAAACTTACACAATGTATGTCAAATACATCTCAATTTAAAAAAAGACAAATATACTAGTATATTTTAACACAGACATAACGAGTAAAATTACTTCAATTGTGTAGAATTTTGTCCTAAAACTCGAGAATGAGAAGGTAGAACACTGAATATATATTTGTCTTTCTTTAGCAGTCTTGCTACCTGTAGTGGGTTGAATGGTGACCCTCCAAAAGATTCGTCCCCCAGAACCTGTCAATGTGAACTTATTTGGAAAAAGGGTCTTTGTAATTAAATTAAGGGTCTCAAGATGAAATCGTCCTGGATTGTATGGGTGGACCCTAAATCCAATGACCAGTGTCTTTCTTCTTTTTTTTTTTTTTGAGGAAGATTGGCCCTGAGCTAACATCTGTTGCCACTCTTCCTCCTTTTCTCCATTTTTCTCCCCAAAACCCCAGTAGATAGTTGCATGTCATAGTTGTGCATCCTTCTAATTGCTCTATGCAGGACACCGCCTCAGCATGGCTTGATGAGCGGTGCCTCGGTCCACGCCCAGGATCCAAACTGGTGAACTCTGGGCCTCTGAAGTGGAGCAGGCGAACTTAACCGCTACGCCACCGAGCCAGCCCCTGACCAGTGTCTTTTTTTTTTTTAACTGAGGTATACTTGACATACAACATTATGTTAGTTTCATATGTACAACATAATGATTCAATGTTTGTATATATTACAAAACGATCACCACAAGTCTAGTTAACATCTGTCACCATAGATAATTACAGAATTTTTTTTCTTGTGAGGAGAACATTTAAGATATAGTCTCTTAGCAACTTTCAAATATGCAATACAGTTTTATTAACTATCGTCACCATGCTGTACATTACATCTCCATAACTCATTTATTTTATAACTGGAAGTTTGTACCTTTTGACTACCTTCACCCATTTCACCCACCCTCCACCCCAATAACCAGTGTCTTTATAAGAAGAAAAGATGTTGTACACCTAAAAGTAATACAATGTTATATGTCAATTATATCTCAATAAAACTGGAAAAGAAAAAAGGAAAAGAGAAGATACAGAGGAGGCCATAGGAAGATGGAGGCAGAGACTGGAGTGATGCAGCCACAGTCAGGGAATGCCTGGAGTCACCAGAAGCAGGAAGGGTCAGGGAAGGATTCTCCCCTAGAGCCTTTGAAGGAAGAACGGCTCTGCCAACACCTTAATTTAGGACTTCTGGCCTCTAAAGCTGTGAGAGAATAAATTTCTGTTATTTTAAGCCGCCAAGTTTGTGGGGTTTGATATGGCAGCCCCGGGAAACCAACACACCACTTCTGACATTTTTCTTTTATCGTGGCCATTTAAGCTCCATGAGGAGAGGGGATGTGTCCCTCTTTTCAGTGCTTGGCACATAGTGGGTGCCTAATATATATCAAATGATATGAGATATCAATACCAGTGGGAAATTGTACTGACTCCACATTTCAGTGGTAAGTGAATTGTTTCCCCCAAACTGTATAATGTTTACAATATCCATAAAGAGGTTATATGTAAATACAGATCTAGTGGACAAGAATTAACTTGTTTTGCAAGGTCTGTCTCTATTAGAATAGTAATACAGGTGAGCATAATACTGGGCCGAGGATAGAAGACTTGGCAGTTCTTCTAACTTTCATCGCTGCCTCACTAACCCTCAGGCAAGAGAGCTGTCTTCTGTGGCTCAGTTTCCCAAGCCATGAAAAGAAAACCCTGTCCCCTTTCTGCCTACTAAGGAGGATCATGAGGCTGTGGTGGGGGTTGGGGTGGAGGGAAGCCTGTAAAGTGCTTTAACTTACTTAGGAGAAATATAAAATGGCCCCACACTATTTGTTTTACTCTCTGGAAACCAGTTTAAAGTTCTGTTTCTGTTTCACTTTTGGTAGCAGGATTCTTTAACCATTCAGCAAGTGTAAGATAGAAGCTGCCAGTGAATAATCATTATCTTCATTTTAAAGATGGAGAAACTTAAGGCAGAAGAGGGCTGTATGTTCAAGTCGGCAAAGTAATTCACCGGTAGAATTCCAAAAAGGTTCTATGAGTCCAAAACAAAATGATTCTGTGGAACCATCTGTTCTCCAGCTGCAGAGACAGTTCTCTAAAGTGCAGTAAGTATTGTTGAAACCATTTTTATTGTAGCGGAAATCGATCAGACAGCCGGGACTCAGATAAGACCTGGCTTAAGCATTCCAAGGAAGAGATGCTTTTTCATTCTACCAGTGCATAGATTTTATGATTTTATGACCTATCTACAACTTTGACATTTGCAAACTCAGGTTAAATGAGGATAGTTAGAGAATCCTTTTGGTCTTTCAAGTCATAAAATTTAAGCAATGGCCACAAAGAAAATGGATTACCTTCACTGGGCAAAATAGCTACATTTGTGAGGGTGACCAAGGATAAACACACTATAGCAAGCCAGATCCAATTCTCAGATAAATCCAACTTTCATTTGGCTCATATCTAGGCAACCAGAGTCATGCACTAATCTACTGATGCAACTTAACTCAGATGAGGGGGTGGGTGGGGAGTGGGTGGAAAGATGGAAGTGCTAGAGATTAGACAAGAATGGCAGAATGTAGAGAATTGTTAAAACTCGGTAATGGATGCATGGGAGTTCATTACACTCTTCTATTTACTTCATACAGTATATGTTTGAAATTTTCCAAAATATGAAATGGCATAGTACAGCAAGTTGCTAACCAACTTTGCAAAAGGCTCATATGGTCTTCCATGATTTATTATCTTTGAGAGAGTCTATTGCCAGAAAAATAGCTAGTTTTCTACCCTATTTTCTTATGAGTACACAATGTTGAAATAGATTATTCATAACTGAAAATAATTTAGATAATGAAACTTTTGCTACTTGAATTTGAGGCAGGTTTTGAAGTATTCAATTGACTTACAGCACATTGTGAATTCAATGAAAGAATTTTTTTGAGGGATTAAAAAGCAAACTCAGAGAACAGCCCCATTACATCCTCACCAAGTAGTTGAGCTGCAATAAATTATCCCAAGTGTCTTGGTAACACTTTTTGACTCTGAAATACAAAGTATTAGACTGTTATGATTATTTTAGCAAACAGATCACATTTTCCTGAACCACAATTGGTACAATTAGTACACAATTGAAAGAAGAGTGTCATTATATAAAGTTTGAAACAAAATAAACAATTTTTATCACATAGTGCCTCTCTTTTATATAAAAAGTATGATGCCTCTCAAGCTTCAGGAGGTCCCAACTTCAAGTATTTAGAGATTGTGAACTCATGTGTACTCTATTTACGATTCCTTTTTCAATATCATATTCATTCTCAGTTTTCCAGAAGAAAGAATTCACTCAAACATTTATTTGGGAACTTGCTTTATGCTAGGCACAGAGTAAGACAAGTCTTCCTCAAGAATGGCAGTTTTAAAATGGTCTCCAATATTTAAATCTCTCCCTATGCTTGGTTGCTTGAATTGCCTTTCTCTGGCCACTCTCCAGCTGCACCAACTTTTTTTGTGTGTTGTTTCTCAATATCTTTATTCTTATAGCTTTATTGAGATATAATTCACATATCATACAATTCACTCATTTAAATTGTACAATTCAATAGTTTTTAGTGTATTTACAGAGTTGGGCAGCCATCACCACAATCAATTTTAGAATATTTTCATTACCCCGAATAGAAACTCTGTGCCCATTATCTGTCACTCTGTTTCTCTCTAACTCCCTCCACCTTAAGCAACTACTACTCTACTTTCTGTTTCTATGGATTTGCCTATACTGGACATTTCATATAAATGGAATCATACAATAAGTGACCTTTTGTGTCTGGCTTCTTTCACTTAGCATCATTTTTTCAAGGTTCATCCATGTTGTAGCATGTATCAGTACTTCATTTCTATTTTGCCTAAATAATATTCCATTGTATGGACAGAATGCATTTTATTTATCCATTCATCAAATAATGGACTTTTGGCTTGCTTCCACTTTTTGGTTATTATGATTATGCTGCTATGAACACTCATGTATAAGTTTTTTTTGTGGACATATGTTTTCATTTCTCTTGGGTTCATACCTAGGGCTGGAATTGCCGGGTCATATGGTAACTCTGTGTTTAACATTTTGAGGAACTCCCAGGCTGTTTTCCAAAGCAGCTGCACATTTTACAGTCCCACCAGCAATGTATTAAGTTTCCAATTTCTCCACATCCTCAACAACACTTATTATCTGTCTTTTTTATTTTACCCATCCTAGTCATCTTCGTTGGTGTGAAGTGGCATCTCATTGTGGTTTTGATTTGCATTTCCCTGATGGCTAATGATGTTGAGTATCTTTTCATGTGCTTATTCATTAACTCTAAGAGGTAGACCTGCCAGCTTCCTTCCTTCCTTTCTTTCTTTCTTTGTGTGTGTATGAGTAACATTAGCCCTGGGCTAACATCAGTTGCCAATCCTCCTCTTTTTGCTGAGGAAGATTGGCCTGGGTTAACACGCCCATCTTCCTCTACTGTACATGTGGGACACCGCCACAGCATGGCTTGATAAGCGGTGCGTAGGTCCGCGCCAAGGATCCCAACCTGCAAACCCCGGGCCACCGGGGCTGAGCATGGGAACTTAACCACTACGCCAGCCGGCCGGCCCCCCAGCTTCATTTCTTAATGAAGGAGAAATATGGCTTTGTACTACAAGCAAGTTTTTATTGAGTTTCTTTGTGCCCAGATCCTTAGAAGAATAAGTTAATACTTTCTCTTCCAGTGAAGCTCAGCTACTGCTCCGACATGGTGAATGAAAGGCTTTCTTTGCATTTTTCCAAAGTAGACAATCCAGGACTACACTGCATAAGAAGTTAAATTACATTATCAGAGCAGTGCTTGAAGCAAGAAAAATAAGCTAAAAAATAGGTATTACTTCAGCCTAAGGAAGTGGCGTGGCTTCGTGTTTTAGTCTGACAGAATCCACATAAGCAAATATATTAAAAGGGAATAGAACAGTCTTAAGTCCTCGTGAGAAGTGAATTCACATCTTCATGTCTCTTTATTTCAATACTTAAATACTGGTTGAGTTCGAGGGAAGAGGAAGAAGTGTAGGAAAACCGAGTGTCATCCAGCCAGGCTGAAGAAATTGCTACTTTAATATATAATCTGTTTCCCTGTCCAAATAAAGTCAACTCTAAGGGCTCACCCGAATTCTGTCATGGTGCTAGGATTTGGTTATTTTGAATGTCGCTCTAAAAGAGCAGCTGGGATTTGAGAACCGTTGGTTCTTCAAGTGTTTTCAATAAAACTTTGTTTTGAAAGCCGCGTCCTTGCGCGCGCAGCTGCTGACCGGACCCTCGAGCGAGGAGATCCGAGGTCATGACCGAGCGTGAGAGGCTCGAACGTCTCGGGAGGAAATCTGAGGCCCTGCTCTGACAGTTATAACAAAAGCCTTCAAACTAACCGGCGTTTTCAAATTTACCACGCCCCTTCCCGCCCTCACGGCCCGGGGAACTTGACCGCCTAGTCCTAAGGCCGAATCCCCGCCGCACGGGTTCCTCAAGAGACGCTGACTCCTATTTCAGCGACCCAGCCAAGAGAACCCCCGCGGAGAGCACCTCCCGCCACGCCCAGGCCCGCCCATCTCCTCTCGGGAGGGAATAGAGTCTTTCTCCGCCCAGCCGGCAGCGCCGGAGGCCCCGCCCCATCCCCGCCACTTCATTGGCTCCGGTGACCGGCCCCCCGAGCGTCGGCTCCGGATTGGCCGACTCGGCCGCCGCTCGGCTCTCCTACCGGGGGCGCGCGGCGGGCGTGGCCACACCCCTTACGTCCAGACGCTGGGTCGCCTCGGGAGGCGCCGTAATCGCCGCCCAGAAGGAAGGAGGGCGGCTGTGCGAGGAACTGCTATGGTGTTCGGTTCCCCGGCGGAGCCGACCGAGACGCGGCGGTCGCGGCCATGAAGGTGAGGGGCCGGTGGGGCCGGGCAGTCGCTCCTCGCCTCTCCTCTCCGGCCGGGGCGCCCGAAGTGCCTTCCTTTCGCCTCAGCGGTTACTCGGCCGGCACCTCGGATAGCTCCGCTGAGGGGCGTCCCCGGCCCCGGCATCTGGGGCCCTAACCAGCCAGGGTGGAGATCGTGGTCTCCCGACCCAAGTCCCACGGCGCCCCCCGTCAGCGAGCCCGAGGCGGGGGGAGGCCGGGCGCCCCGCCTGGTGGGCCCCCCTCTGCGCCGGGCCCGGTCGGCGTCCTCGGGGGCCGGAGGCAGACCCGCTGTGCTCGCCTCAGCCCTCGTGCCTGTGCCCGCGGCGGCCCCGCGCCCGCCCCGAGTCCTTGAACTAACCCGGGCGTCGGGAGCGCCGCGGGACTGTCGCGGGACGGAAACTGCGGGACGACAAGGAGCGATGCGGGCAGTCGTGAGGCCGGGGCCGCGTTCTCGGGTTAGCGGTGCCTCGGGCCGGAGGTCCTGCCCCGACGGATTTCTGCATAGGCTTAACGCTGGGGCCGTGACCTAGAGCGCTAGCGAACTAGACGCGTCTCCACCGCCGCTAGGTGCGCAGCGAATTATTTGACAGCTTGAGTTCTTCAAGGTGGGTGTGAGAGCGTGGGAGCCTCACTGAGGGAGAAGTTTAAGAAAAGGGGGAAGAGGGGAGGTCCTGGCCTGCTTTTGGGAGCCGATTCTCTCAACTCGATCGCTGAGCGTTCTGAAGAGCCCTGTGTACAACAGTCAATTCAGGTATTGATTCGTTTGCCGAGCTCAAACCAAGCGGGATGTCACAAGGTGATACTCTTTCAGACACAGACGACTTCATTAATCCCCGTGAAGAGGTGTGCTTGATGTGGCTAAGGAAATAACAGAGCAAACTGCTAGTTTAAAACTCTCCCTTCACAAAGCCTCGAAGATTTGCTTTGGAAGATTGATAGGGAGTGTCAAGTGGCCAGAGAAACTCAGCATATATTTTGTTGAACTTCTCCTGTTTTTTTAGCTAAGAGGGAGACTTTGTGAATAGAAGTAATTGAAAATATAATCCCACCTTTTAGGAGTTTGCCAATCAAAACAGAAGAGACGTTTGCAAGTAACCACATTACAAGGCAGAATGTGATGTAAGGTATCAAAAAATGCAAAACCCTCAGGAGCACGAAAGGATATTTCTGGCTGCAGGAAGCAAGGAAGATTTTTGGAATAGGTAACTTTTGAACTGTGCGTTAAAGTATGAGGATATTGTAAGAACCTATTTTTAACTTCTCAGTTTAGTTATAAAATACTATTTCAACTTAGAATACCTATTAAAATATCTAAAACTACCTTTCTTCCCTGAAAACCATCATCTTACTGTGTTAAGAGCCAAAAACAAAGCAAGGATCTTTATATATATATATGTATATATAATTTTGCCTCAAAGAATGTCAGTATCTTTATTAGTATTAAGTTCGTGGCCCATCAAGGAACTAGATGTAGAAGGAGAGAAGTAGGGAGAGGTCCAGTGTTGAAATTTTTAATCAAGTTCTTTAAAAACAAGTGTTTTTGAATTTAACTGGGAAGATACTGCTTTCTGAGTTGAAATTTTAGAAACAAAGACTGGTGGCAGTTGAAAATGTAGAAAAGATATATATTTTATGAAGCAAAATGCAGACCTAAATAGACATCAATCTGTGCAAAATGACAATTATGAAGATACTGCTTTTCATTTGTTTTTATGGAAAGTGGATTCACAAAATTTGAATTTGGGCTATTCGCTTATTATTTAGCTTTATGTCTTATATTGAAATTGTTTAATTGTGGGATATGCTCATCTGTAGATTTCTGGGCAGGGTCAGTGATTCCTGATGTCATGAAATTCTAACATATGAATGTTCATCTAAGCAAGTACTTCTTTTAGTGGAATTAAAATTACTTTAAAAGCTGACCAATCAGATAAGTAAATCTTCACTTATACCCAGGAGCAGCTGATTTTAGTATGTGTGTGGAAGGGGTACTTTCTTCTTTTAAGTTGTTTGTTTAGAAACTCATGTTTTGAAATAGGTTTTACCTCTCAAAGAGTCAAGAAACTGCTTAACATTAGAGTAGCATCTAATTAACTCCCTACAAAGGATTTTTAAAAAAAATCCAAATTGGTGTCCTATATTTAATCCTTCTTCCTGTTTTTCCATATTTATATTGATCTCACCCCTAACTGTACTAATCGTGTTCATTCTTCCAAGTTCAAAATGAGATACCAAGGAGAAAGTAATCTGTTGAATGTAATTTCCTTTTCCTTTTTTTTTTTTTTTTCTCTCTGAAAGGTGAGGGAGTGGTGCTAAGGATCAAGAATACTGTTTTAAAAAAAGAAAACAAAACACAAACATGAGAAAGGTAACATTTATGATCTCCAGCTTATGTTATTGTAAAAACCTATCAATCAATTTGGCCAAATGTCTTGCCTAAAAATATTACATTTTTAAGATCAGCATCATGTAGCCTGCTTAATGTTCAAATGGTATGAGGGAAAGAATTTAGGATGTAGCATTTCCTGTTTTGTGGTATATGGTCTGATATTTGGTCATTAAGAAAGCAGAATTCCCTGCATATTGTATTTCAACTGAAGCAGCACTTTCAATAAGAAATCCTGTCACATTTTAAGGAGCATATGTTTCTCAAGTGGCTCTAATTTTGCTCATTATCTGAATTGTTTCTTTTGCTTTAAGTTCTGTAGAAAAGTTTAACCTAATTGAAATTTAAACTATAAAACTTACTCTTTTATATCACCAGTGCTAAGATTTGAAACATCTTTTCGTGTTTAACACAAGGACATTGAGTTTTAGCAAACTGAAGGTTGTTCAGAGCTTAAAACAAAACCTATAGTGAGTGAGTTCTCTGAGATGGTGGAAGAATTGAATCCCTGCCTGGTCTTTGTAGCTTCTTACAACATCCAAGAAAATTAATGTTCTTGAATTTGAAACTTCTAGGTTTATCTTTAAAATAACTGTGTAAAATATTACCATATTCAATTTAGAGTTGTGGTAAGCAACTCTTAGGAGGTGGCATTATTATTACTGCTGTTTACCTAGTTTAATCAAAAGCAAATGATCTAGACTATGATCATTTGGTTTTCTGCTGTTTTCAAATCCATCAATTTTCTCTTTGTCATTTAATCTTCATGGAAACCATCATAGCTTTTCTTATTCTTTATTCTAGTTTGCCTGCTTACTATTACATTTGGTGGAGTCATTAAAAGGGATCACATCCTGATGTAGTTTAGAATACAATTCAAAATTTGTGGTAAACTTTTTATTAATTCTTTAAATTGAGCATTTGGGAAGTATTTCCCCCCACAGGGATTCTAAAAGTATATTAGATCACACACACGCGCTCACACTCAATCAAATACAGCTGAACCTTGAGGCCTATTGAAAACTCTGGCACTCTGCCAGAAAGAAGGCTGGGTTACTGCTCTTGCAAAGAAACAATACATTTCCTCTTGCTTTTGTTGACTGAAATGATGATTGAGAATGGGCTTACGTTGTGTGAATCTGACTGAGGAACCTGAGAGAGTGCCTATAAAATTGTTAGTCTATTATTGTTGTGGAAATAAGTGTCATAGCACTGGAAACTCAGTGTCACTCTCATGCAAATTGTTTAGGTTTGTGGATAACAAGCCCCTCCCCTCCTTTATACTGTTACAGAGGGGAGGGAATTTCTAATTTTCTCTAGGAAAGAACAATATAGGAGGAATACTTTCAGACTTTCTGCTACCAGAGAAAGAAGAGGAACTTTTATGTTGGTGAGTTTTAGCAAAGGAGCTAAACATGCCTGGCTCAGTGCTTTCTGGGAACTTCTCAGATCTGTCTTCCTGTGGGAAGATGGCAGTCTGGTCAACTAGAAGATAAGCTGCTGTTGGTCAGCTGTGCTGGTGACTGGGTGGCATTTTATCAAGACCAAATGGCTGCAGAGCTAAAGTCATGTTCTCCAATTGGTGTTATCAGTAAAAAAGCAAACATTTAAATTTCTGTTTGTCTGACTTCTTAATTAGTTCCAAATTGGGAGTGAAAAAAAGGCTGTGTTATTGGTGCCCTAAAATCTTGGTGCATTGGCTTTGAAAAAAACATAAGAACTGGCATGGGATAGCAGAATAACATGAGATCTAGGTGTCTGGGGCACGGCAGACAGGAGGCTTTAGAATTTAACTTTTAATATGGGCCATGTAAGTTTTTAATATGATACCTGGTTCTTAACTGATATAAGCCAGGCAGGCCATGGTCCCATGGCTAATCTATTCAGGAGCAATTTTGGCCTAAGCGGATGTGTAGGAAAGGGATTAGATTATCAAGAAAAAGTCATTTATTTTCAGTAGTCATTGATGGATAGAAAATAAACTGTAAACACAGCTAAATTCCCTGAGCTAGGAGGTTTGTGCTAGGCATAGGAAGATGGTTGCTCTATTCGGTTATTCTCTATGTTGTTTTTGAATTACATTCATGGTCAAGGGAGGAAATGTAGCCATCTTTACAGATTATTGTTCCTTTTAACCTCTTAGATTCATGTGGTTTACCCAGTAGAGTCCTGCTCTCAACTATGGTTCCAAGTAGAATTTAGAATTGTTAGTCACATAAGCCCAGATCATAGCTTTAGTTTTCAGAGATCCAGACCTTGGATTCACTCATGAAAGAGTAGTAGATTTTTTCTTCTTAAATAAGCAAATAAAAGATGGATGGCAAACCTTACATAAGGAATATACCTCTTTGGTATGAGGCAGAGTAACAACTCAGTGAATTTACTGCAAATTCAAAAGGCAAAGGGCTGTGCCTTGTGTACTGTCTAGGAATTGGCTTTGCTCAGAAAACCTAGGGGGAAATGGAGTAGTTTGAAAAATATGCTTCAATCTTACTACCGAAAGGTGAGAAGAGAGTGACTAAAAGAAAAATAAGGGAATGCAGGCTGATTAAACTGCTGGAAGATCTTAGAGGATAGGAAGACAGAAATGGAAAGGGAAAGAACATGAACTTGAGTCTTTAAAGCTTTTAAAGGGAGGATGCAAAAAGAGGGAAGCTTTTTGATTATTACTGTACCAGATAACTGGGCTCCAAGAAATCTGACAAAGGCAGAGAGTCAAGAGGTTGGAGGATAAACTGATATGTCCCCTATTCTCCTCCCTCCACTCCACTTCAAGAGCCCACATTCAATAAACTGTTGGGAGAATGCCGTCTTAAATAGTTCCCTAATCGCTTTTATAGATTCTGTCACTTGAAAATTGGGAATGTTATATCAAGTAGTAACAGAAAATTTGGGCAGATTTGAGTGGGGAAGATCACTGTAGGATACTTCAAGCATTATTAGGTGAACATCAAGGTGATGGTTGTTAGGTAGGGATGCCTGTGCCCTGAGGGGACATGCAGAAGAAATTTAGGAAATCGGGACTTTAAGGGAAAGTACAGAAAAATGAAACATACTAAAGGAGGCAGGGAGAGGGAGCCCAAGTCTGGGAGGATTCATTTTCTGCGTGGATTCTTCACCTTGCAGGTGAACAAGGAAAAATAGTTTGAACAATGGCTGTTTTTGACAGGCCCAGAAATCACTGTCTTTTTCCCAATATGGAAGATTTCACACAAGAAAACGTGCAGAGGAATAAGTTAGGAAATAAAAAGTTTGGGCCAAAAGCAAAGAGCAAATAAAATGAAGGCAGGCACCAAATTCCAGCAAAAGTTCCAGGCCAATATGTGAAAAGGAACTAATATAAGAATCAGATTAAATTGTTAAAAACTTAGCTGAGGGTGTCACCCTGGTGGTGCAGCAGGTTAGCTCATGCTTGGCAGCCCAGGGTTCGCGGGTTCAGATCCCGGGCGCTGGCTGACGCACTGCCTGTCAGCCATGCCGTGGCGGCGTCCCATATAAAGTAGAGGAAGGTGGGCACGGATGTTAGCCCAGGGCCAGTCTTCCTCAGCAAAAAGAGGAGGATTGACAACAGATGTTAGCTCAGGGCTGGTCTTCCTCACACACACACACAAAAAACAAAAACTTTGCTGAGCCTTCCTGAAAGGATTAGGGGAAATCATAGAGGGAAAAGAAACACCAGAGGCTTGTCCCACTGCTGTGGGGGAAAATATAGGCAGGTCGTGAGGAGCACAAAGCTGAGGTGTTGGCCCTAGAACTCTAGAGGCACAGGCTTCAGAAGTAACCACGACTCCTTCCCTTCAGAAATCTGCTAAGTGATTCTCCAGCAGAAACCATGTAGGCAGGAAGGAGAAAGCCTCTACACTTGAGCAGGTGTTAACCTTTTAACCTCGGTTATACATTAGAATCACATGGGGATTTTTTTTTTTTTTTTTAATTTTGATGCCCAGGCTGTACCTAAGACCAGTTAAATCAGTATCTGGAGCTGGGACCCAGGGGCATCAGTATTTTTTAAGGCTCCTCTGGTGAGTCCAACCACTGTCTTAAGGACGGTTTCACAGGCTTACACAGTTTCTTAGCAAGAGACGGTGACAGCAGCCGCTGTGGTACCTGCTCCGAAGAAGTTGAGGAGGTCGAATCACTAAATAGATTCACCTTCATTTCAGCATTGGGGTGCCAGGAAACACGGGACTTCAAGGGGAAATGGAAATTAAGTTTTTAAAATATGCTGGATGGGAAAGAACGGTACTTCAAATAAAACTAGTGACGGAGGCTTTCACTGTTTCAAATTTCTGAACTTTCAAGAAGGCTGGAATGTTGCAAATGCTACTGTCAGAGGCTAACAGTATACATAGATATATTTACCTTTCAGTATAATGCTCAGTATTCTCTTACTGGGAGATTTTGTCCAAATTTAAGTTCACAGATCTAATGAGGCTGAAACCTAGACTTTTCAGTGTTTCTTCTTTCCCTCTGCTATGGTCTTTGGCTGAGTCATACCAAATATTAGGTTATAGCAATATATTTTTGCCTGGGACAACAGTTTGGGAGTTGGTTTGGGCTTTGTTTTTTAATTTTAATTTTATAATGAAATGGCCGAAAGAAGATTCGACAAGTGTTTGGAAGTGTTCTTTTCATTATTTTCCCTTCTGGAAAATGAAGAGGAAATTCCCTCCCTTTTAAAGAAAAATGAGGAATGGGATGAAATTGTTATCCTCCAGTATTGATGTCTGCACAGATTCCACCTGTTTTCCCAAAATAAATCTTCCTATTCTCTTAACCAGAGCTGTGAATATTTTCAGCCTAGAATTTTAACGATCATACTCATTAATGTGGTTTGAAAGTTTGTATCCTTCTTTACCTCTCATTGTAAAACTGATTTCTGGTAGAAAAAACAAAGTGTGTGACAGTGCTGCTTTTAAAAGGGAGTATCGTTTGAGATTTTAAACCTGCTGGATCAGAATCTTTTTTATACCTTTATTACTGTTTTTCAATAAGACACAATTTGAACTTTCTAGGTAGCACACAAAATTTAAATAATGTTGCATTGGCTTTAAAGAGGTAATATTAAGAAACTTTTTACACAGCCATTTACTCATCAGTCACGATGGTGAACTAGATGCTGTGGAAGAAAGAACTTTCACTTGAGTTGGGGAGACATCACCCAGAAATCAGAAGGGGGATAAAAGCTAACACAGCTGTTTAATTGTTTAGTAGCTAGGTCAGCAGGAAGCTGAAGCTTCTCAAAAGCTTCTTTCAACTCCTGGAACGAAGGAAAGTTTATCTTGGTGGTACTTTCTATAGTTGAGGTATTTCCCCCCCAAAATGTTATATGCAGATTTAATTTTTAAAACATTTTCAGTTATTTGTAAGAGCTCACTGTTCAAAGCACTGTGGATGAATCCTTTGCTAAAAGAACACTCACTTTAAATGAACTGTTAGTAACCTGGATTTTCATGCTTTTATGTTTAAACAAACCATGGCTCTAGAGTCCGAGGTATATATTTATTTAAAGGTATGAACTATCAATTATAATTTAACCTGACTTGTAAAGGCATCACTATTTCTTGAGAATTATAGGGTATGAAGCCATATAATACTTAAGTCAGTGACCCTGATACTTCAGACTGTTTGAACCTTGTATTGTGGTTTCTCATTGCTTTACTTTCTCCTTTCCTTATATTTGATATAGCATTATTCTGGGGGGTAGTAGCAAGAATAGCATGATCCTTCTACAGCATTCCAAATAGCTTTTTAAGGATGTTTTTTTCTTTTTTAAAAAGAGCTTCTTGAGCAAACAGTAAATGTTTGACAGAGATAATAAAATAAATGGAACTGTGTGATTGTCATGTGCTGCCATTTTAACTAATAAGACCTCACCTACCTGGACTTCCATTACCATTTACCTATCACATTATCTAGAGTCTAGAATATGCTTAAGAATTAGGACAAGGGACAAAAGCCCATTGGTTCCAAACACTATAGCTTTTTATACTTTAAGCATGGGAAAATGCCGTGAGTCCGCACTGAAAATGATATTTTTATATATACTTCTAACAAGCTTGGTTATCAGGTTTCTGAATCTGCGGTAGAAAAGGAGATAGGTTGATAGAGGTGTAGGTATAGTGATAGCAGTGGTGGCTCACAGTGAAGAGAGAGGAAAAAACATAAAAGGCAATACGTTAGTTTCAGGCCATTTAGTGGAGTGGCAAATAGCCCTTACACCTTAGGCAGTCATTATGGTTGAGTCATCAAAAATTGTGTTTAGCATTTTCAGTTTGAAAAGGTAGGATAACTGCTTCTTAAGATTATTTTCCTTAGTGTCAAATTAATATATTCTTTATAAAGAATTTGGAAAGTAGAGAAAATTTTAAGAAAATAAATTATAGGAGTTACTTTAACAACCTAGAGAGAGCTTCAGTTGGCATTTTGATGTTTTCCCAGTCATTTAAAAATTGTTTTATTTATATATGCCGTAGTTTATTATGCCCAGCTACAAATGAGAGAACAGAAGTTTAATGAAATTAAGTAATTTGAATTTATATTCTTTCTGCTAAATGATGGCTGGGAAAATCTGCCTCAGTGTAGTCACCAGTCTAAGGTTACCGGATAGAATACAGGATGATGCTCAGTTCAATTTGAATTTCAGGTAAACAATGAACAATTTTTTTGATATAAGCATATCCCAAATATTACACAGCACATACTTCTATCCAGTCATTTTTTTCTATGCACGTGCACATATATCTCTGCTTGAGTGTATGTAGTTTTTTTTTAAACAAAATTGGCTTCATGTTGTATCTTTTCCTTTTGTTTAACAATATCTCATGAGTATTCCCAATGCCAAATAGTCTTTGCAAATACTAGGAAATTATCTCTTCCCAAATAGCTTAAAATTTTGAATAAGATAATTAAATTTTGAATACTTATAAGAATAATCTGAAAGATATTTAGGGCAAACATACCTCTCCAGAATGGCATTCCTTGAGGATGCCAGAGAACCCAGGTTCCACTTAGCTTTAAACTCTGGTCCCTACTTGTGTTCCTTTTCAGGCGGGTGCCACATCTATGTGGGCTTCGTGCTGTGGGCTGCTGAATGAAGTCATGGGAACCGGAGCTGTCAGGGGCCAGCAGTCAGGATTTGCAGGAGGCACTGGTCCATTCAGATTTACACCAAACTCTGATTTTTCCACTTACCCACCAGCACCTACAGAAGGGCCTAATATAGTTTGCAAAGCCTGTGGACTTTCCTTTTCAGTCTTTAGAAAGAAGGTGAGTTGGATGAAATGTTACATACAAAAGACATAAATCAGAATTCTTGATTGTACGTTATTTTGAATACTAGTGAATCTTCATTTCTTTTTAGAAAAATATCAGAAAGTGAGTCCTATTAACCATTTCCCATTTAGAAAAGTACTCAGTTGAAGGGACTGTATCGCTGCTCAGGTTTTCTGACTAGACATCGTTACTTCTCATGTTGCTCACGCATCCTCTCTCGTGAACTCTTTACACTTTGATTCTTCCTGATGATGCTTATGTTCTGAAGCAAGAGATTTAATTAGTCTGCAATTTTGTTCAGAGATGATTTACTATAACTCATCTCAAGTTTCAAAAAATGTATCCCTACTGCATCCATATGGTGGCGGACAAATAATAATGTACAACAATGTTATAAACTGTTAAGATATCAATAAAAATGAAAAAAAAAGTATCCCTACCTATATTCTTAACTCAAGTGAAAAAATGAGTGTATTAAGATAACTGGCTGCTGTTTAGAGATTCAAGATGAAACACTTAGGACAGAAAGTCGTTCTTTCTGAGAACCATCATTGCTAGGCCATCTCGCAGTCTTTGATTGTCAGTTCAGCCCTTTGAAATACTTAGCTTGCGGCAGCAATGCACCAAGCAGAAATGACCACATCTTAGTGTCTTCTTTAAGCTTTGCTACTAGAATGGCTTTGATTGTGAATAAGGCTCTGTAGGGTACAGATTACCGTATTAGTGGGGTCCTCTATTTGGTTGGATTGACCTTGAGAAATCAGTTGCCTTCCTTTTTCCGTCTGTTATGTTTTTTGTCCCCTTCTCTTTAAACAGGGAAATTGTTCATACAGGAAAAGAGCAGGAAGAGAGTTTATAGTTGTGCTTTCTGCTTCATGTGGTTTAAGTCAGCTCTGTTCTGCTAATTACATGTTTGCATCAAGGGGTGGAAAGGTTTTAATTCATTAACACAAGAGTGTATGTTTTTCTTAAAGGGCTATGTTTGAACTTCTGTGAATCCAAACTGCCTCAGTGGTGACTGTTCTGATTTTCATGGCTTTTGGAACACAAAAAAAGCCTGTAAGAATAGTCTGGTGCCATGGGGTACTTCATAAGAACCAAAATTGAATTTTATTTATTTATTTTGTGTGTGTGAGGAAGATTAGCCCTGAGCTAACATCCGTCGCCAGTCCTCCTCTTTTTGCTGAGGAAGACTGGCCCTGGGCTAACATCCGTGCCCATCTTCCACTACTTTATATGGGACACCGCCACAGCATGGCTTGACAGGCAGTGCATCGGTCTGCCCAGGATCCGAACCTGTGAACCCGGGCTACATCACCAGGCCGGCCCCCAAAATTGAATTTTAATACAAAGGAAAAAGAAAACTAGTGCTTTCACAGTGGCTTATATCTGGCTATGATTAAATGCTTCTTTTCTGTTTCTTCAGCATGTGTGCTATGACTGCAAGAAGGATTTTTGCTCTGTTTGTTCAGTCTTACAAGAAAATCTCCGTAGATGTTCCACTTGTCACTTATTACAAGAGACGGCCTTTCAGCGCCCTCAGCTAATGAGGCTGAAAGTGAAGGATCTACGGCAGTATCTCATTCTTAGAAACATACCAATCGATACCTGTCGGGAGAAAGAAGACTTGGTAGATCTCGTACTGTGCCATCGTGGGCTGGGCTCTGAGGATGACCTGGACACAAGCAGTCTGAACTCCTCAAGGTCCCAGACTTCTACCTTTTTTACACACTCATTTTTTTCAAACTATACAGCCCCTTCTGCTACTGTATCTTCGTTTCAGGGAGAGCTTATGAGTGGAGACCGGACCTTAGGATCTGGAGCGTTGGCACAGGTACGAGGGTGTAATTACCCCAAGGACCTGGCACATCTACCCTCGGCCATATAGTGGGGCCTTTAGGGCTTGATGAGTCCTTGGGGAGCAGAGGTTCCACAAGCTGCTGAACTGCACTCACAGGTTCTCCTGATGCGAGTCGTGGCCGTAAAGACAGCTGTCTGAAGGGCCCCCAAATAGCTCATCAGTCTCCTGACCTTAGTTACCTCAGTTTCCCTACCTTATACAGTTAAATACTAACTGTTGAAATAATGACTGTGAAAAGAGTATAAACATTTGCAGGACTATTTGTGTAAGTGTCAGTGACCATGGAAACAATAGTGTAAGTTAACCTAATGCCCAGTGGCCTTGCTACAATAAAATTGTCTTAATTTAGATAATGGGAAAGAGCCATCCTAATTAGTGAAAGAATGTGGTTATTTACTAATTTTAAAGAAATGACAGTGCAGAATATTGTCCCAGTGAGGTCCCTGGGCATCCTGATTGAATAACATGCAAGTGCTTGTAATTAATATTCAATTTGTATGTATGAATGATTCTAAAATGCTGAAAGAATTATTTTTAACATTTCTGTCCACATTTGTCTTCCCTTAAGAAAGGAGTTAAAAGCAGAGGGAAATTTGGTTTAGTTGCCTTCTAAACAGTCATAAATTAGATAAGTCCAAGCTAGGAGTTTTACTGTTTTCCCAAATGAGAGCTGGCATAATTATAACACAAACATAAGACATATATCTGACTTTTGTGCCACTGTTGGGCATATGACACCACTTGGGAGGTATGGGTCTTTGGATGCTACAATATGGTGCTCGTGAACCACGTGGGGTAGAATATTTGAAACTGGGAACTGACCTAGGCTATTGTAGAGCTATGGTCAAAATAAAGTTGAAAGAGAAAGATATGAAAGAAGCGTACATAACCCAAACCAAAGAGATCTCTATTCTTCCTAAAGAAAAGAGTACCTTCGATTGCTGAGGAATTTCTAAAAACTAGAACTAGCATCAGCCATCAGTGAAGAAGTCTAGAAAGCATTCTTTGGGATTAGAATGTCTAAATATGATGTAGGATTGAGATCTTTTCAAAGCAAATGCCCCTGACACCTGGGCTGATCTTAGCACTTTAGTTTCTACCTGTATCTTAGGGGCTTCAGTTAAACCAGCCATACACAGGTCCTTTGGTAATGATGCAGTGGAATTCCATACGCTTAGGGCTTTAGCATTCCACGATGAGACCTTCCTCGGGGAGTTAATACTCTGGTTAGGCTTTACAAATTCACACAAACATAGGAATTTGGCTTTTGAGATAACTATGGAAGGTAAGTTGTTTATAAAATCATGTAGGGCCCAGCCCTTTGGGAAGGGCAGAGGCATGCAGGATTCAAAGAAGTGGTGGAGTATGCCAGGTGTTGGGGTCATTCTTGGGAGAGGAGCTATGGACAGGCATTCTCCAGTGATAAATATGGGTTGATACTGTTAGGAAAATACAATTCCTGACCTAATCAGATCTGTTATGTGTAGGTACAAAGTGAAGTAGCTTCAGCAAACACAGAAGACAATGATGACGATGATGACGACGACGAAGATGATGATGATGACGATGATGATGATGATGATGATGAAGGAAACTTGGAGGAGCGGGTGAGATCACCTATAAAATTTGGTTTCCCTGACTTGTCAACTTAGTAGGCAGTGAAAATGCCCATGTGGGCTTTTCCTAAATTAGCACAGCGTGTTTCTTCTGTTTGGATGTAGCACAATATATAAAACACTTCAAGGACTGACAAGAAGTCTGGGAAGACTATCCAGGGCCAGTGGTGACTAAAGGGTGAGGGGAGCATGCTGTTTTCCTTGCTGTGGGAGGTCTGGATTTGCAGGAACAGAGATAATGAAGGCGCTTGTGATTTCAGATGCCTGGGCTCTCTAAGAAAAGAGTGAGAGCTTCGCTGTCTGACTTATCAAGTCTTGACGATGTAGAAGGGATGAGCGTGCGCCAACTGAAGGAAATCCTGGCTCGGAATTTTGTCAACTATTCTGGCTGTTGTGAAAAATGGGAGCTGGTAGAGAAAGTAAACCGGTTATACAAAGAGAATGAAGAAAACCAAAAGTCATGTAGGTTTATTTTTTTCTTTCTTCCCCTATAGTGTCCTTCCTTAGGCTTTTAAAAACTGGGCTATTTCTGTCACAATTAAGTCCAATTTATTTTTGAGAAAACTATGTATCCTTTTACTGAGTGTGAATTAGTTATATGAACCTGCTTATAGATCTGTTAAGTAGTAAGTTCATTACGTGATGTTGGCTCTGAGACCATCATTGCCAAGTGAGTCAGGTAGTCATTTGTTCAGTCTCGTTTTTCTTGCCATAATTTGTTAGAATGCGAATGAAATTCCTTGTCTCTACAAAAATGCTTGTTTTCTCACTAAGTCCTCTGGCAGGCCAATACTTAGGATTGAAAAGCTACTATTGAAATAACCAGTGGAAAAAAATGTTCCATAGAGCCAAGATGTTAAGTAGTTCTTAGCATCAAGTATTAGTAGTTTCTGTGTAAGTCACGAAAAGCTGAGGTTAAGAACTTCTGTTACTGATGAAGCGTGGAATAGAAATCCTTAGCTGGTAATAGTGCCAAGCCACAGAGCACTTACAGGCAAGGAAAAAAAGCATTCAATGGTGTTCAGACTGACAAATATATGTTCCTATCTAGACTTAAATAGTCCTCACATCATTTCTCACAGCCTGGAAAATGGAATTCTGGTGAGGGGAGAAGTCAATTTACTTGGTAAAAGTAAATGCCAACTGTGTGCAGTGCATGGCCATATCCACCCCCCAGGAGTTTATGGTAGAGGAGGCCATGACGTGCATGATTGCCAAAGTGCCCTTCTCAGTTAACTCACTGCTTAATCTATCCCTGATCTAATCTCCAGGCTTGTGGAATACATGTTGCGTTTTGAGAAGAGCTGCAATCTCTCCTAGTCTGACTGGCTTCAGCCACTTATGCCAAGATTCACCCCAATAGCCTTGTTTAATAGCTTTGACAGACTCGGGCTCCTCTGCTTTATGCTCAGAAATTCTAAGCATTAGAAGGAACGTTTCATGCAGGAGAGAAGACCAAGGCCCAGGCTCTAATTACTCTCAAAAACCCTCTAGTGTCTTCTCCATCAGCTCATCTGTTACCTTATCCCATGGATCCTTTCTCCCCAATCCCCAGAAGTGGCATGGGCTATGACTCCAAATTATAAGAATCTCTTGACATGGCAATGTTTATTTCTCTTAAATCCAGGGACTACTGGTTCATTAAGCTTGAATTCCTATTCTTTTCTTTCTAACCATATTCATGATTCCCATTGATCCTCTCTATTACCTTTAGAAAGGGAAGCCTGTGTCTATAGCTCTGTAGCCAAATCCCAGACTGAGATGAACTTTTTCAATTCATCCAGCATCTTTCTTATTCAGAGCCTGGATTTTCTCAGAACCTAAATCTGGGCCACAGAGCAAGAATGGCCTATCCCTTTGAGTGAGACAAACTCCCACAGTACCAGGGTGGCCAGGAACACAGATGGCTTTTGAGATGCTTCTAAGGCTGCAGGTGTGCATGACTTCTCCCAGCTATGGGCTACCTGATGTATGACTCTTCAGAACTTTCCTCTGTCTGCTGAGATGAGGCTCTGGAGACTGCAAGTTTCCTAAAGCCACACAGTTGGGCTGGAAATTCCAATGGTGTTCTGACTCCAAGGCCCATGTGTAGGACAACCTACAGTTTCTTCATTTTTATTTACAGAAACAATCTATCCTTATCACAAAAACCTTGAATTATATACAGATATAAAATAGAATTAAATAGCTAATATTTGTTGGGCACTCCATACCTGGCCCTAAGCTAAGCATTTCTCATTTATTCTTCATAGAACTCTATGAGGTATAGGCATTATTATTATTGCTGTTTCTAGTGGAAGGAACCAAAGTGTAGAGAAGTTGGGATTATTTCTCCTACAACACTAGGCTCATTTGGCCTGCCGTGGTCACAGCAGATGACTGCTCACTCCATCAGGCGGCCGTGCCAGAAGCCCCAGCTCTCTATTGCCTTTCAGATGGCGAGCGGCTGCAGCTGCAGGACGAGGAAGATGACAGCCTGTGCCGTATCTGCATGGACGCCGTCATCGACTGCGTCCTGCTCGAGTGTGGGCACATGGTCACCTGCACCAAGTGTGGCAAACGCATGAGCGAGTGTCCCATCTGCCGGCAGTACGTGGTACGGGCCGTGCACGTGTTCAAGTCCTGAAGCTGAGGCTCTCCCCAACAGGACTCTTGCCCCCAAGCTTGATTGCAGGCATTTCAATACACAGAAGGGACTGGAAACTTATTGTTCAAAGGCTGAAACTATTTTTAAAAATTATTTTCACTACTAACTGGGGACAGAAAGATTCATCCTAAGTTGCAGCAACATTGGTCCATGCTACACGCCTGGCAGCCTGTGGACATCCTCAGTTTCCCAGGTTCTTCCGGGCTTCATCACACATCCATGATCACTAATTACTGAAGTCAGAGTGCTTACAACTGCTCTCTTTGGAGGACATTTATCCTGTTCTCTTATTTCTCCTTCATCCTATTTTTAACTTAAACTACTCAGATATTTGAAACTTCTGTTCTTTGGATGAGATCACTGTCCACAAGTGGCCAACATGGTTCACACTGAGCAGTGGCCCCTCTGAATGTTCACTTTATTAGTCATGTATATTTTAAATGCTACTATTTGATGAATGTAAGTTTCCACATTATTTCTATTTCTGCATTTAAACGTAATTGGGAACAACTGACATTCTATAGTCAACTGCCAGGGCCTTAGACTAAACAAGTCCATTTCTGTTCAGGTACAGCTTTTTATAGCAAGGGCTGCATCTAGCTTCTTTCGTTAGAAAAGTGTGTTAAATTCTTAATGTGTAATCAGTTTACAATGTTTTGTATAGTGAAAGTGTATTTTCCCGCTAGCTAATTTGAACTTTAGGAATAAAATTAGATTTTAAAAAATGCTTTTGTTTACATTGTCCTTCCTGGTCAGTTCCTAATTTACTTGGGTAGAACACAAATGAGTGTCTGTGCCTGGTGTCGCTCCCTTCTTCACAGGAGGTGGGAGCACTTTCAAAGATGTTGCAATGATCTACCTTTGCTGCTGACTTACGAGCAAGGTTAACTATTGACTCGCTGCTTACCGTGACTAGGTGTCATGCTGGGTGCTTGATGGTTACCTCCAGCATCTGAAATAGACACTGCTTCGCTTTGCAGATGGGGAACCTGACCTCTGAGAAGGAACTTGTCTAAACTCTCACAGTTTAAAAGTGGCCACGTCAGAATTTGAACCTAGCTCTGATGCCAATGTTTTTTTAACTCTTCCAATACCACATAGTAAATGAGAAACCTGAGACATTAGCTTATGTAAAAAGGTTCTTGGTACATGAATGATCTGACATCTCTTCTCTTTTAGGTCAAACTCTAATCAGGGTGGTTTTTTCGGTTGAGTTGAGACCAACTGTGGATTCATTCTCAACTGCTAGTGGACAGGTATGCTTTTAAGAAATGCCAAACTTCTCAGCCAAGTCTGGTTGGGTTTTATCTTTTGACTCTGCAGTGCGTAAGATACGTGCCTTTAGTTGCTCAGGATCCATGAGTCTATCAATCAACAGACCTGAAAATTATAGTAAGGGAGGCGGAGAGACTGCCCCTGTGCTTAGGGCAGAAAGTTTGGCTAGTTGTGAAGAAAAACATGCCTTTCTACCTTTTCTGGTTTTGAAGGTAGAAGCAAGGTCTTGTGGATATTTTCAATTACCCTTCTCTCCTGTTTGCCTGCAGAGCCCAGGGTGGGTGTTAGCCACAATTCACTGTCACCAGCCTGAGCAGATCATTACCTCCCTACAGAAGCAGTAAAAGCTCAGCCCCTGCTGAAGCTTTAGGAGGACTTACCTTGTCTGTACTTCTTGTGCGACAGTGAACTCCAGAATTCAACCTTCCCCACAAATTGCTAATTTGGTGGAGGGAAGGCTTCAAATCCTGGCCAGGAGGTGATGATAAACACATTGAATTAGAAGTTGAGCAGCAGGTGCTGGTTTGTCTAAAGTTAAATTAGAAAACTGAGATTCGCACATAGTCTCAGCTTAAAACAGCTTGTTTTGTTTCCTCTTCGATTTGTATATTAAATCTCGGGTGCTTATTTTTAGCAAGAGAACAAAAACTGTTAATGGTGGATGTTTTTAGGTAGCATTTTGAAGTAACCTTGGTTTAGTGAGAAGCCAACAAATTTTCAGCCTAATAGGCTTGACATTTGGAATAACCAAATTTCAAAGAACTTATTTGGCAGAGGGCAAACATTTCTCCCTAGAATCTGCATTTTCTAGCTGGCATGCCATGCCTCTTTAATAATTTCCTGAATAGGTAATATGTCATATGCATAAAATTCTGAAGGTTCACAATGGAATATAGTGACATCTCTTTGCTCCTATCCTCACAATATGGGAAGGATGTCATTTGGTGCGTTGGATGTACCATGGTGTCTTCCTTTGTAAACATCAGGTTCCCTAGAGGAAGGAGGGATGGAGCCTCTCTTCTTTTCTGGGTTAAAAAGCTGTGATCTAACACAGGAAGCACTCCCTCTGGTTTATAGTTCTTTCATTCATCAGATATAGTGTGTGGGCTCAGAGCAGCTGTTTGCAAGCATCTAGCTCAGCCTGACCTCATCTAAAGCTTATTTTTGAAATAATAGGTCTGTACAGAGTCTGTGTACTAGGGTATAATCTTAACTGGCTTGTTCAGTACACTTCGGGGGAGTTCACCTGTGACCACTGCACTACCACAGCCTACCTCAAGCCCAGAGATACACTGTGTCCTGGCTCTGTGGCTGTGTCCCTATGGAAGCTTCGGCTCGCCAGCCCTGGCAGCCCCTTCTTCACCTCCTCTCTTGGCAGACCTGTGTGCTCCCGGAAATGTTACAGGAGAAACAAGGCCCTCTAACTCTGAGGACTGTTCACCTGGAAACCATTATTACCCTTAAAACAACACCCAAGGAAGAGGATGCCTTTACTGGATATTCAGAGAACTCAGGCTGCCAAGAAAACTGAAACTTGACCTCTTGTGGGGGTACTCCATGATGAACAATCAGGCTTACAAAGGTAAGCCACACTTTTATAAATAAACTAGAGAGTATTAAACTAATCTTACCTCTATTAAGTGCATCTCCTGAGTTAAATTCTGGGGTGCAACAGCTTCAGATGTCTCCAGTTTGAGTCAGAAAGGATCTCTGTATTTAAATTAACACGAGGCATGAACCTAGATGGAATCTAAAACCGTTTCACCATGGCGAAAAAAGAAAACAAAGATAAGGGGGATAATATGAAACTACTATTAGCAGGAAAGGCTTGTCTCACAAGACCAAGGTCTTATGTTGCTATTGATTATATCTTCTCCATTTCCAGAGTAGTTGTTTCTGGATATGAATATGAGGCTGCAGGGCCCTGTTAAAAAAAATTCTGTGATCTAAAATTATGCCTCACCAGCTTCTGTGTCTGCCACCTGGGGAAGTTACCTCATAACCAAGTGCCTCCAGCCACCCCGGCCTAAGGCTACCAAGCACAGGATAGCAAATCCTTGAGTTGCCTCTGGTGGGAGGTTAAGGAAATGGACCCCTTGCCCCTCTTTGGCAGTGGAAATGCCAAGTGGCCATGGAAGTTATTTTATACAGATGTAGTCAGAGGCACTGAAACAGGTAAGCCACCCTGCCCTTTAAGGCAGTTTGTACCCAATTCTTACACGGGGCCATTGGTGTGGCATACTTCTTTCCAATTACCTTTATTAATTAGCCATAAACCGTAAGATCTCTGAAGATGGAAAAAACATGTACCAAGGGGCTGCTGCATTTCTCAGATGAAGGAGAAATTAAAGCTTGTTTGGCTTCATAACAACATGCACTAGTGTTGAGACTGCCACCGCTGGACTTTCCAATCAAATTCTAGTCCACTCCTAGAAAAGAAACCCTCAAAGTCCAAGAGTGGGTTTTTTTGTACAATTGTTTATACAAATTCAACAAAGGTAAAACCGTGTCAGGGAAGGTCTAGGAAAACAACACCTTACAACAATGGCACTTATGGATGCATAACTTTACAACTAGCAAAAAGCCATGTTATAAACCTTAAATGAGAATTCAACTCACACTTCAAAGGAGAGAAAAAAAAAGGCTATGTTGGATCATTTATTCTACTTCTTAACTCACTGTATAAATTAGATCTATGTAGAGTACAAGAGCTCATGCTGGAGCAAAACCCTCCTGAGTGCAAAGGCTGAATTCTGAATTTTAAAATTTTGAGAAAAAGGTAAATTCTATACAGAGGAAACTTGGCAAAGTGTCTTACTTCAACTATAATTTACATATATCCACAACATGCTTATGTAACTTCTTGATGTACAAAGCAGGCTCTCAACTTCCAGTTAAACATGCTTTTAACTGGAAGGTCTTAGCCTGCTTTGCCAGATCTGGGCACATGTGTAGATGGATTATTTGTTGGTGAAGCACAGGTTAAGTTCTCTCCTACCTTAAGGAAACCAGGAAAGTTGGCAATCTCAAAACAATAAAAACACTGGTATGCATTCAAACCTTGCATAAATAACTTTTAAACAATTTGTACAAAAATAGTTCTGCATAATGTAAGATGTAACAAAACCAAACAAATATGTCAAGACGGCAGATGTGGTGTGTGGTCCACTTTATGCTGACACCAAAAACCCTTGAGTTGCAAGGAATGAGGTGTCCAAAACAAAAACACCACCACCAAAAAAACTCCTAAGCTCATGCTTCAGTAAGAGAATTTCTCCAAAGTCCATCCTCCTCTCCGATGGGAATGTCTTCTTGGTAAAGGCCGCCTTAGAAATGGTCCAGAAAGCAGTGCATTTACGATTCAGAAAGACCAAAGGAAAGCCTCCAACTCACGTATCCCCAAAATGGGTGGTGGAAGGGCTTCTCCCTCAGCAAGACTTGCAAAATGGAATCGTTCTGTGGTCTGTAGTTCCAAGTTCCAAATTGAAAATAAAAGCCCTAGTTTTTGTAAAGTTTTTCACCCTCCCCTGCCACATCCCCTCCCCCCACCCGCCCCATATTTACATAACTGTCCTTGGACTAACTCAGTTTTTGCAGGAGTTTTTCTTCCACTTGCCCAAACTGGACACTCACAGACATCTCAGCTATGAACTGCTCGCAGCCTTCCTTGGTAACTTGCTTGCAGTACCTCAGGTCAATATGACAGATATTTCCACAGCGTTTGAAGAAGGACAGGCACTGGTCAGTAACCTTATTGCAGTCTGCAGAGAAGAGAAAACAGCATGAGGTGCAGGAGGCACAGAGCCCGAAGGCCCCACGAAGCCCAGGCACTCGGCAATGGAGAAACAGGCTCTTGTGCATATTCCAGCCCCTGGTGCCCTAAGGAAAACTACTTGCTTAAAAGCGCTCTTCAAATGGGGGAATGGTTTCATCTACCAATTATAAAGGTTAATGTAGGCTTGAAATGCATTAAGACTGTTCCAAGTGAAATCACTTAGAATCTTACCACATAGCCATCTCCTTATATGTATATATTCTCACATAAATAGGTCTCCTGTCTGTGTTGTTTTACAAAGATAGGATCACATGATATGTTAATTGTGTTTGTTTTCCCCATCTAACATATTGTTGATGAATACCTCTCAATGCACATTATTGTGCACTTATCTGCTTATTCCCTTCAGATAAATTCCAGGGGAGAAGGGCTAGGTGGAGTGAGAACATCTGTAAGGTCATCTTGGGATCCTTTTTGCTCACATGGGCACCAGCACTTTTGAGCAGGGCACAGCATGCTAGCTAGCCCTTTACTGAATGTTCACCTGAAACCTATGCAGAAGACCAGGGTGTTAGAAGGGGCTGGAGAGATTCTGTCTACAGAGAGCAAAACCAGAATTCAGCATCCTTCATCCTGCCCTCACCTGAAGACTCACTCTTCAACCGTGTATGTCTATCAATTTGTACTTTGCTTTTGTCATACTCTTTTCTTTTAGAATTGAATCCACAGTCAACTGGCTTCAATGCCAGTTAGCATCCAACTGAGGCTCAGAGTCCCCACTCTGGGCCAGATGAATAATGCCTTCATCTCAGTGGTATTAAGCTTGAGACCTGTGCTTGTCATTACTAGTATCTGCACTTTCATTTTTCTATTAAATTGAGTAGGAATAAAAACAGCAAGGGCAAACTGCAATAACGCATACAAGGCCTGTGCTAGCTCTGTACTATCAAAGTGCCTGCAGGTTGGGAGGTGAGGTAAGGAAGTAAAGTCATAGCACCACATGAGTCACCAGGGAACTGACCACTTTATACAAGTAGCTCCTTTCAAACAAGCCCCTCAGATCAGCACAAAATGTTCACCCAGATGCTTGCAGATTCTTGGATGCACATTGCAAACAATGTAAATATAGCCCAATCTCATAAAGGCAGTAGGATTTCGTGCACTTGGAACAAGTGGTGACGGAAACATCCCTGCATCACATGCACTGCCACTAACAAATGAAGGCCAGGCAATAAGATGGGAAAAGTGACACAGATGCTGACAAAGAGATGCTTTGAGGATAACACCTCAGTTTTTCCCAGAGTATCTCTTAACCTTCTAATTAATCCCTCAAATACTTCCCCCCAAATGGTGGACCCTCTTTGTAATCTTACTGCAAAAAGTCAGGTGATGAAGGATGTTGTAAATGCTATCATACAATTCCAAAAAATCATGCCCCCCAAACTCAACACTTGATTCATTCTAATTGCAAACAGAATAGGGATTTTGCTAACATGATAAACTTACTGCCATATATTTTTGTTTCATTTTTCACTATTCACTATGACACATAGGCCCTGTATTGAACAGGCCTCTTCCTCGTATCAATTGTCCTTGGATATAGCAAGAGTCACAACATTGACCTTCCAGCATTGGCCACGTGACCATGTTCCTTCACAGGCAGCAGGACCATCTATCAGCTGTGGGAGCACCTGCCTGTGGAGGGTCTGTGTGACCTGACTGCTGGGAGGTGTAATGCACAAAAGTGGAAAACTGTCTTCTAGTTTTCCAAGAGGTCCAAGGGACTCCCCATGGGAAAATCCTTTCTATCAAGTGTCCTTGACGGAGGGGTCTACGGGCTCCAGTTTCAGGGATTTTTGAACCAAGAAGAACTCTGGCTGGGCATGAGGAAGCCTCCGAAATGGGGCCAAAGCTGTCTGCCCCATGACAACTCAGAAGAGGAGGCAGCTGGGACTCCACGTCACACTTCACACGGAGTATTGCGTCAGTGTAAAAGAGTAAGTGCCAGGACACACTGGAGGTCCCCCCAGCCATCTGACAGGTACAGGGCACAACAGCACACAAGCCAGGTGGCTGAGTTCTCCAGGATGGAGCTGCCCGCTCTGGAGTGTGAAGGCACCGAGGGACGTGAGACAGGCCCTTCTGCACGGAACTGGGAGAGTGTTTCAGGGGAAGAACAGCCCTGAGTTGGTGATGGAGGTGGGCCTGGAAGTGGAGAGAGCAGAGCTGGTTCTGAGTGGAGAATGAGAGACACTGTGGGAATGGAACTAAACAGGACTCTCTGGAAGGCAGAAGAAGAGCTTGCAAGGGGAAGGGCAGTAAAGCTGGAAGATTCTAAGGAGGACTGGAGTGACCTAAAGCAGGCCAGCAGAGGGGAGCACCAATAGGGTATGGAGGGCCATTCCGCCATGTGCATATGCCCTGTGAACAGCAGTTCCACTGCTGGGAACACATCCCAAAGACAAGCACAACTATATCGTGTCACAGCAGGAGACGTACAAAGTATATAACCATCGCCTATGAGGTCTGCTTGCCAAAATGTCTAACCAGAATCCAAGCAAGCCTCTGGACCTAACTGGCAGTTTACAGGAAATACAGGGGATCAAGTACAAGCTGAAGGACACCATGGAACCAACAAACAAATCCTGAATGTGGAACCTTCTGTAAGAAAACCCTCCTGTGTCGCTTCAAAAGGTCGATGTCAGGGGGGAGAAAGCCTAGGGGGGACTGTTCAAGGATAAGAGAAATTACATTTGGTTGTTTAAACTCTTTAATCTTTTCCCTTGGTGTGACAGTGCTCTTGTAGTTATGTGGGGAAGATGGCCTTATTCTCAGGAATTGCAAGCTGAAGTATCTAGAGGTGTTTGGGGTGAAGTATCACAATGTTTGCAACTTTCAAATAACACCAAAAGAAAAAAAAGGTATATACAGAGATAAAGCACATGCAGCACAAGACAAACAGTTGTTGCATCTAGCTGGATGATATATATGTGTTCATTATACTATTCTTCCAATTTTCCTATGCTTGAAAATGTTCAAATTATAAAACTGGTGGTGTGGGGAACATCATGGATAGGCCCACGATGGGTTAATAAACAAAGATGTTTTTTCTCAGTTTAGCAGTGAAAAACAGATGTCCAAAGAAAGGGGAAGCAGGATTAAGAATTACAAACCTGAAACAATGTGGCCTATAAACATGAACTCCTACCTTACAACAAAATTAATTTTAGACAGATCAAAGCATTAAATTAAAAAAAAATGACACTTATGGAAAGGAAGAAGTTATCTCTGCCTGCAGATGACTTGATCTTATATGTGAAAATCCTAAAGATTTCACGCACACACAAACTAATAAACAAATTCAGCAAAGCTGCAAGATACAAAATCAACAGACAAAAATAATTTCCATTTCTAGCAATGAATAATCTGAAAGAAAATTAAGAAAACAATGCCATTTACAATAGCATCAAAAAGAATAAAGTACTTGGGAATAAATGTAATGAAGGAAGTGAAAGACATGTATAATGAAAACTAAAAAACATGGCTGAAAGAAATTAAAGAAGATATAAATAAATGGAAAGACATTCCATGTTTATGAATTGGAAGACTTAATATTGTTAAAATGTCAATACTACCCAAAGCAATCTACAGATTCAATGAAATTGCTACAAAATACCCACAGCATTTTTTGCAGAAATAGAAAAATCCATCCTAAAATTCATGTAGAAATTTAAGGGACCCTGAATTGACAAAACAATCTTGAAAAAGAAAAACAAAATTGGAGGACTCACACTTCCTGATTTCAAAACTTACTACAAAGTCAGAGTGTGTGTTACTAGCATAAAGATAGACACATAGACCAATGGACTAGAATTGAGAGCCCAGAAATAAACCCTTGAGTGGTCAAATGATTTTTAACAAGGTGCCAAAACAATTCAGTGGTGAAAGATAGACTTTTCAACAAATGGTGCTGGGAAAACTGGATATCCACATGCAAAAGAATGAACTTGGATACCTTAGCTCACACCATATACAAAAATTAACTAAAAATGATTCAAAGAGTTAACATACGAGTTAAAACTATAAAACTCTTAAAAGAAAACATAGGGGAGAATCTTCATGACCTTGGATTTGTCAATGGTTTCTTAACCATGACACCAAAAGCACAGGCAACAAAAGGGAACACAGACTGAATTTCATCAAAATTAAAAACTTTTGTGCAAAGGATACTATCAAGAGAGTAAAAAGACAATAGACAGAATGAGAGAAAATATTTGCAAGTCATGTATCTAATAAGGAATTAATATACAGAATATCAACAACAAAATAACCTGATTAAAAAGTGGGCAATGGACATGAATAGACATTTCTTCAAAGAAGATATACAAATGGCAAATAAGCAAATGAAAAGATGCTCAACATTACTAATTATCAGGGAAATGCAAGTCAAAAACCACACTGAGATCTTCATACTCATTAGAGTGGCTATTATAAAAAAAAACAAACAGGGACTGGCCCAGTGGCATGGTGATTAAGTTCATGCACTCTGCTTCGGCGGCCTGGCGTTTACAGGTTCGGATCCTGGGCGTGGACCTATGCACCACTCATCAAGACATGCTGTGGCGGCGTCCCACATACAAAATAGCGGAAGATGGGCACAGATGTTAGCTCAGGGCTAACCTTCCTCAGCAAAAAGAGGAAGATTGGCAACGGACGTTAGCTTAGGGCCAATCTTCCTCACCAAAAACAAACAAACAAAAACAACCCAGAAAATAGCAAGTGTTAGCAAGGATGTGGAGAAGCTGGAACCTTTGTGCACTGTTAGTAGGAATGTAAAATGGTACAGCTACTATGGAAAATAATGTGGCAGTTCCTCAAAAAAATTGAACATAGAATTACCACATGATCCAGTTAGTCCATTTCTGCATATATATATATATACCCAGAAGAACTGAAAGTAGGGACTTGAACAGGTATTTGTACACCCATGTTCATAGCAGCATTACCCAAGTGTCCATGAACAGATGAATGGATAAACAAAATGTGGTATATCCATACAAGAGAATGCTAGTCAGCTTTAAAAAGGAAGGAGATTCTGACACATGCTACACCACAGATGAACCTTGAGGACATTATGCTAAGTAAAATAAGCCAGTTACAAAAAAAACCACAACTACTGCATGATTCTACTTATATGAGATCCCTAGGAAGTCAAATTCACAGAGACAAAAAGTAGAATGGTGGTTGTCAGGGGCTGGGGAGAAGGGGAAATGGAGTTAGTTTTTAGTGAGTAGAGAGTTTCTGATGGAGTGAAGAAAAAGTTCTGGAGATGGATGGTGGTGGTGGTTCCACAACAATGTGAATGAACTTAATGCTAGTGAACTGTACACTTAAAAATTGCTAAAATGGTAAATTTTGTGTGTATTTTGCTACAATAAAATTTTTTTTTTAATTTTTTGCAAGGTGGAGAAGAGGTAACAATTTAGTCAACTTGAGAAAGCTTAACCCTAAACCGGCTGATGGGAAAGCAGAGAGGCAGATCTATTCTACAAAACACCCCAAGGGTCAAGTACTAGAAGCAACGGGTATATTGGAAGTGCGGCTAAAAATGGGGTTGGAGACAGGACTGGTTGAAAATCTGTTTAAGGAGCAATGAGACATCCAGACTCCCCAGCTGGAGTGGAGTTTTAGTCTCTGATGGGTAAGAGAGGAAGTCTCTGGACCGGATGCCACCAGGCACTGTGAAAGGTAGGGGCACCCACTGAGAAACGGGCTACAGGGAAATTTACCTGCTGACTTTTGAGACCCCCAGCCTCCTTCCTCTGCCAAGCCCTAGAACACTAGCAGCCCGGCCTGCACCCTTCAGTTGGGAGGTCAAGGAGAGTCCTTCTGAAAATCCTGACCAGCTTAAGAGGAAAGACAGAAACCTCTCACGTCTGGGTTTCCCCAAAGAAATGACCCATGCCGACCACATGACAACTGACATCCAGAGCAGACCAGCTCCAACGGTGTGCCCAGAGCCTCTGATCACCCTAGAGTGGACAACCACACGTTGGCACTAAATCCGAGGAGGGCTTCTTATGAGGGCCACTAACTACATTTGAAGGAAACAGTCTATGCAGGGAGAAGAAAATAAAACTATCAATATCCTCAGGATGGACAATATCTTGATCCAACAAACAAGAACAGGCCATTCAACAAAAGTTCAGAAAACAAAGTACAGCTGTAAAATTAAAAATATAGGTTGAACCATTATGAAACTGGCAATATTTGACTGTTTTTGACCTACATAAACAGCAGCTTCATTTGGTTCAACCTAACATGACAGCAGAAATGAAAAACTCATTACAGTCATGCATTGTTTAACGATGGGGATACGTTCTGAGAAATGTGTTGTTAGGCAATTTTCTCGTTGTGCAAACATCATAGAGTATACTTACACAAACCTGGACAGTATAGCCTACTACACACCTAGGCTCTATGGTACTAATCTTATGGGGCCACTGCCATATATGCGCTCCGTTGTTGACTGACACGTTATGTGGTGCATGACCATATATGAATTGTGTGATAAAGTGGAGGAAAACTTCCAGAAAATAGAACAAAAAGACACAGAGGTGGAAAACAGGAGAAAAAAAGGGTATCAGAGGACTAGTAGAGAAAGAGAAACAGAATTTCTCAGAACTGAAGGACATACGTTTCCAGATTGAAAGACTAAAAGGGCTCATATGGGTGTGGTGGTGGTAGATGAAAATAGATTCAAACCAAGGCTCATCATCAAAAATTGCAGAAAGCTAGAGACAAAGAAATTGTCCTACAAACATCCAATGAGAGAAAATAAATTCACTGAAGGATGAAGAATCAAATGGTTTTGGACTTTGACTCTGGAAGGCAGAAGAAAGAGGAGCAATGCCTCCCACTTTCTGAAACAATATGGTTCTCAAACTAGGATTCAATATCCAGCTGAACTATCAATTCAATGAGGGTATAATTAAATCATTTTTGGACATACAAGGTACAGAAGATGTCCTCCAGCAAATCAGAGATCCAAGAAAGAAGATATGAGATCAAAGAAAGAGGGAACCCTACATAAGACACAGACCAATGAAATTCCCAAGATGATTGGAGAAAGTTCCAGGACAGAGGCTGTGCAGCAGGCAGAGGCAGCCAGTTCAAATGCAGGCAGGAGTCCAGAAAGAGAAATCAGAGGGGAGGAAAAGAAGTCCAGAAGAGAGGGTTCTACAAAAACTGGTTGGGATCTGATGATTTTGTTTGGGGAAAGACTAGTCTTCAAGTGTGTTGTAGAATCTGCTTAGGGACTAAGCAAACAAAAATGAGGCAATTATTAACTCTAGGAAAAATAAAAAAAACTGCAAGAAAGGAAACTCAGACTATGTGGCTCAACAGTGGACAATACTTAAATGTGGCCATAATAAGGCAAATAATAGTGACTCAATCACAAATTGGAAAGATGGAGGGGAAAAAAAGGGGGGAGTAAGAGGATGTAAGAGTAGTCATCCTTGTGTTCTACATAGCAAGTTAATAAATACAAATATCTGAATGGAAAAAAAAAATCAAGAAATAGCAATGGAGGCTCATGATTTGGAAATGTGGAAGAAAATACTGGAAGAAAGAGCTCAAGAGTTGAAGGTGGGTGCCTCAGGGGGAGGGGAGGGACAGGCAAAGGGCTGCCTTGGGCATCCGTACATATTCCAACAACAAAATGCAGCCTGAATAACAAAAGCTAGACAACTGCGACTTCACGTTGTCCAAGGATCCTGAAACGTGTCAACTGTCATCCATTTTGTGGCACAGACTCATTTTATCATTAACTCAATTAGTTATATACTGATGAGAGGAGAAAACATTTTCAAAAGAAATGAAACTGGAAGAGACTGGGTGCAGAGATTGCCTTCATCTACTTCATAGTCTTAACAAGAATGCAGAGATCTATAGGTACTGAGACAAAAAGATGACCTGAATGGATGTGGTGGAAAACAAAATGTAAAAGATGAGTTACACAAACACACATACACTTCATGGACCGCACTGCAGGGGAGGCGGGTTTATCCTGGGATCTCTGCCTCACATACATAAAAACAAAGTTAGAATAAATAAAAAAGAGTTCATATAACACCAAGTGCTTAGAATAAGACGTCACCCAGGCCCTTCTCCGCAGGGCAGCCCCAGCATCAATTAAAGACCATGGACTGAGCTTGAGCTGGGATCCCAGTGAAACCTCACTTCTGTATGGCTCTCTGTTCTCTGCCTCCACGGGGTGGGAAAACCCCCACCACCAAAACTCCCTGAGGAGGAGGGATGGCTTCCTAGGCACCTACGTACAGAATTATCTCACAGCACTCAAACCTCCCCTCTCTCACTTGACTGTGGCCTGGTGAACAGGAAGGTGTTTATCAGGCATGAATGGAGGATGCAAAGAGAGGCAAACAACTGAACAGCATGTGAATCCTGATGGAGCAAAACATCAGACTGGACTGTGTCAAAATGTAATTTAAATGACGTTATCCTTTATTACTGGTAATTTCCGGGGTGGGGGGGAGTTGTGTTTTTTGTTTTGTTTTGTCCAAATCTTTTATGCCCAATCCAACCATCCTAAGCTATCAGACCAAAACTGGGTTAGATGGGCTGAGAATGGACAGCGTTGCCTCTGTCCATCTCACTAGCGGTCATGCCTCAAGTCCTTAAGAACCAACTCTGGTCCTTCAGCAAGAGGAGGGAGTAAGGACTCCCTCACTGTCACTATGTAACAGACACATAACCATAAGGGCATCTAGCTTTAGGGTCTTCTCCCCAACAACAGGCCCCTTGATAGCGGGGTCAGGAGGAGTACATGGAAGCAATGACAACAATGGCAGAAACCAAGCTGCTTACTTCATCGGTCGAAGCCTGCTCAGTCTGGCCTTCCCTCACTGCCCACCACTCTCCCCCACCCGCCCTGCTGCCAGTTGCCAGCCCGTCTACACCACCTGAAAGCTTCCCTAGCCTGTATTTTGGGTTAGGAACCACTGCAATGTGCTCTCAATGATACCAGCACTACTTTTTGGTAGCAATTGTTACAAATCCAATAACGCTTATTTATTTAATGTATGTTACCCCTCTAAACCAGGCTATGTATCTGTCTTACTCACTGGTATGTCCTAGCACCTAACACTGTGACCTCCAACGAATGTGAAATTCCCAGCCTGTCCCACAGGGTACTGGGCAGATCCCGATGGGTGCCCCGACTGACCTGACAGGTTGATTTCGGTTAAGGAGTCTCGGGTGGTGGTGCCCACAGCAGTGAGCAGGTTGATGGACTGGTCAGTAACATGGTTACAGTAACTAAGGTGGAGCTTGGAGAGCAGGGGCATGTGGCGTATGATGAGACGCAAGGAGGCGTCTGTGATGTCCAGACCTGCTAGACGCAGCTCCACGATGTTCCGGAGCTTGCTCCGATTGTCCATCTGACCTGACGGGGCAGGAAGGAGAGAGGCAACATGTCAACTTGACTAAGGAGTTCTGATCACACTGACATGACACCCTAAAAGGCCACCAGCCAGATGTGTAACACTTGGATTTCATTTAGCCATGAGTTTCCCCAAAGATCAGATTGATTTCCAGCATTTAAAAATCAGAAGACTCCACATCAAATTTTACATTTCTAAACTCCTGAAAAATCAAAAGATCTAGAAACACAAAGCCCACACACCATCCAGCAGTACTTGGCCTATCAGCAGAGACAACACAGCATCTCTGGATCACCACGGTTTCCTTATTTAAGGTACTGGCAAAGAGTAATGACTCCCGCAACCCAATCTAGGAGGGCTCTGTCCTCCTGTGAGCCCCTGTCCAACCACACTGGATCCTGATACTCGTGGAGGCTTGAAGCCAAGGAAGGACAAATTAACAGAGAAGCAGTCAGATGCAAGCAGAGCGTCCAGGGTGACATCCTGAGTGTGCAAAGGAGCCTCTGCCTTCTCTCGAATCCCCTCTGCACCCGAGACAGAACACAGCAGCTAAGACTCATCTCTGCATCCTCTGGAGAAGCAGTGAGGCTAGAGAAGGCTTGAGGATGCAGACACCACATGGGGTTTGTGGTGAAAACCAGATCCAACAGCGCAGCTGGGTCACACCACTTCCACATGACCCCCTTGGGCACACCCTGGGCCTGGCCACTCACCTGGCCTGTTATCCGTGGGTGGGGACAGGAGATCCCGCATCTGGGCATCCTTTAGTCCTTCGACCCACTGGACATCCAGGGTCCGGAGCAATGGACAACTGGAGCTACAGAGGGCTGAGACTGCAATCCAGGAGCAGCCCGACAGCACCAAGTCTCGGAGCCCTGAGGGGATAGAGAAGTGGGTGGCAGGTCAGCTGATGAATCCCAGTCCCCACTACTGCACATTTGGGGTCCCTGGCTCAGTGCTCACCAGGCAACCGGTTGATGAGCCAGCTCAGCTGTTTCTTGGAGATATTGGTCCAGCTGAGGTCCAGGGAGACAGGCTGTCGCCGGATGATGCCACTCAGCATCAGGGGCGTGATGGACTTGCAGTGGTTCAGGTCAATGCGGGTCCACAACCGCTTATCACAGCACCTGGGGGCCAGGCCCAGCAGAGAGGGCATCGTCAGAGTTGGAGATTCACTTGGGGAGCCCCCTGCATGGCTGTGGTAACTCCCCAACCTACCAAGCCCAGGGAGAGGCTCCTTCACTCCACCCTCTGGATCCTTCTCTGTTTAGCTCTCATCTTGCCTGCACCTAGGCACCTCTGCTCTGATTGCCATAAGGCCCCCATGGAAGGTGCCGACACTCACTCTCCATCAAGTATTTACTGGGAGTTTCATGTTGCTGTGATGCTAAAAGCTATACCACTGGTATTTCAAATACCAGCAGGATCATCCATGGTGGACAGGTTTTAGCAGAGCTTCCAGAATAGACAGACTAGGAAGAAGGACCTGGCCACGTACTTCTGAAAAAAAAGGGGCCATGAAAACCCTACGAATAGCAGCAGAGCACTATCTGATATAGTGCCAGGTGAGAGGATGGTGCAAAAAGACCAGGGAGGGTTCAGCTCTGCTGTCCACAGGGTCGCTAGGAGTCGGAACCAACTCGACAGCATCAACAACACATTATTACGCCCTCTACATGCCGTATCTCAGAACAACACTTTGAGGCTGGCATGGTGCCTGTTCACAGATGAAGGTAAGTAACTTGGCTGAGGCCAGAGAGCTAGGAAATATCGAAGCTGGGAGTGAGATCAGTAACTGGCACTCTTGCTCTTAACCTGGGCTAACTCTTTAAGGATGACTCCACCTGGTCCTTAGTTCATCTTCCAAGGAGTTAAATCAGGAAAGCAAATAGGGTTCACCTCTTCTGATAAGACCAGACTGAATGGACTGCTGGAGCCGCCTGGAACTCTTTAAGGAGGCTCATTAAAGCTGGACTGGACTTCGAAAGAAAGAGCATCATGAGTGACTCAAGTGGGGAGGTATGCCACACGTGTGCCACCCCTGGTCTACCCTAAGCCTTAGCCTACAGCCCGACACAGGGCCGGTCCCTCACTGCCTCCCTGTCCAAACTCAACCAGCGACCCCTCACCAGCGGTTCCAGGTCCTGCAGACCCGCATGCAGACACACAGGTCTTGGTGGCTGAGGTAGCTGAAGACGGCCATCCACACCTCCCTTTGCATGACATGGGCCGCCCCATCATCCAGGGGCAGCGAGTCAGGCGGGGGGCTGATGGGGGGCGGCCGGATCACATGTCGCTCCATCTGGATGCACTTGGGCGGGGACACAGAGGGAGGGGGCCGGGAGATGACTCGGGGTGGGCTGCGCAGGCCAGGCCCCAGCTGGTGCCGCAGCTCCCGGGGGGTGCCATTGAGCCCCTTGCTGAAGCGGTGGGGGCGCTCACAGAGGCCCAGGGGCCGCTTAGGCTCCTCGTTCTCACTCTCAGGCTCCGACTTGATGGGTTGGTGGTTCTCGTTGGCCAGGCTATTCTCCGTCTTTTGGATCTCTTGGTTAAGCTCCTTGCTCAGCTCCTTGCTCAGCTCCTTATTGGGGAGTCGCCGTTTCCGGCGCATCTTCACCTTCTTCTTCTCCTCTGGACCCTCCGCCCCCTCAGTGCTGGGCCCAGCCGTGGGTGAGCTGGAGCGGGAGTGGTCGCTCTCCCTGGTCTTGGGGGGTGCCTCCGGGAGATCATCCTCTGGTTCCTGCTTGAAGCGCCGGAGAGGCTTGTTGGCTAGAGCCATCCGGTCCTCGGCGTTCTTCCAGGACCGCCGCTGGGGGGTGGGGGTGAGGAGATACAAGGGCCGATAAGCCCCTAGGCTCAGGGCTGTGCCCACCCAGGCCTCCCCACCCTCTCCCTGACCCATTGTCCCAGGCCTGGGGTGAGGGGAGGGGAACCCAATACCTTTTTCCTGAAAAGCTTATCTTCTTTGCCAGGTTTTAGCTGTCACAGGAAAGAAAGGATGCAGAGCTTGCTCCCAAGGTTGGTGAGACTTGGTCCCCTCTACACCCAACCCCACCACGCATCCAGTCTCTAGATTAGGGGCTGGAGGGTCACCTTCCCCACAAATCCCATCTCCTCCACTTTGACTGAGACAGGTGGGCCCTGCCTGCTGGGTTTAAGGAAAAAGCTGGAAGTGGAGGAGAGTGATGAAAGTGTTCCCACCCAATCCACCTCCCTCCTTGGTCAGACCCCGAGATAGGCAGTCTCCCATTCAGGTCGGACTTGGCCCTGGGAGCCAGTCCCGGAGGCAGGGCCTGCGGGATTCCCAGCCGAGCCTTAATGGCTAGAGCTGAGAGAAGATAACCGGGCGCCACCTCGTGGCTGATGCTGGCAGGGCCAGTGGGCGGAGCGGGGCCGCCGGGATCCTGCGAAGGTTCCCCAGATCCACAGGGCTTCCCCACGGCAGCTTGAGCTTCCCAGGCCCCACGCCAGAACCACGAGCCAGCGATCTGGGACTGAGGCCTGGGAAGCTACGGTAAACAGGTGCCTCGAGCGGCTGCGGCAATGGGTTCGACAACCAGTGGGGCGGGGGTGGGGGGCGACCGGGACTCCGGAAGGCGGGGCAACGTGGGAGCACCTGCTGCTGGAAGTGAGAGAGACTGGATCTCCACCAAGAGCTGAGGCTGCTGCCTAGAGGGGGCCTCGGCGAGAGATGAGAGGAGGAACCGGGGGACGTTTGAAGCGTCGAGGCCTAAAGGGGTGGGAAGAGGAGTGACTCGCTGGTTTTCCCTCCTTTCCTTTGGGCCGGGCTCTCAGGACTTAGGTGACCTGCTCGGGACAGCCAGAGGCCAGGGTCCCGAGTTCTCCCCATTGCCTGTCCCGCCCCCGCACCCCTGCACGCGGGACCAGCCAGGCCACCCCTCGCCGCCCACCCCTCCCGGTCCGTACTCGCTTGCGGCCACTCAGCTCTTGGGGCTTCTCGTATTTCCGCTTCCTCCGCAGGTGCACGTCGTCCGACTTTCGGCGCAGGATGCCGTCAGGGGGCACCTTCTTGGGGTGCTCGTCTGACCTCCGCCGGGGCGCCTCCTCACACTCACTCCTCCGCTTGGGAGGCTCCTGCCCTTCCTTGTTGTCCCGGTTCATCTTCTGCTCCTTGAGCAGGGAGCCGGGCAGGTTTGAGGCGTACTTAAAGCCAGGGCCACGCTTTTGCTTGTAGGCCAAAAAGAGAGAAGGAACAAACGAACTGTATATCTTTGGACTTGCCCCCCTCCCCGCGCCCGCAGCAGCCCACCAGCTGACAACGCCAGGACAGGCTGGGTCTGGCAAGGCCAAGGTCCGCCCCTCCCGGGCTGACCCCTGGGACTTGGAGGCCGGCACTCACTTTCCCGGTCTTGCCGGCGTGGTTACACTTTGGACACTCCCAGCAGTTTGGAAGCTCATCGTTGACCACGCCCTCTGACTCCTTAATCTGCAGGGACACGCGCCAGTCAGCACGCAGGGAGGGGGCAGAGGCCACCTCTGCCAGGAACATCAACGTCCCCTCCCAAATGCCATTTCCATCCCATCTTTGGCCAAAAGAAAACAAGAGTGGTTAAGACAGGTGGCTCTGGATTCAGGCCAGGGTTCAAATCCGGATTTTCTAGCTCAGTGATCCTGGGCAAATGACTCCATCCCTCTGGGCCAGGGCCCCTGTCCGTGGAATGGAGTGTGCCTGTCTCACCGAGTTCTGCCTGCAATCAGTGAGACAACCTAGGGAAAGCAGTTAGCTCAGGGCCTGGCACCCAGAAAGGACCCAACGAACTGTTGTCATTTAGCAGCACTGTACCGTGTGTGAGGTGTGCACAAGTCAGGTGTGCTTGTCCCTGCCCTCCCAGAGCTTCTGATCTGGGAGACGGAGAAGTCACCAGGTGATTGAGACAGGAAGGTCTGACTTCCAAAGCCAGGGGAAAATCGGCACCCCCTTCAGAGTGGGAGGTGTGTGTGTACGGGGTGAGCATCAAAACAAACCCCCACTACCACCACAGAGGAAAGGGGACACTTCAGAGCTGAAGTACCATGTGGGGCAGGCCCACCCTGATCTAAAACACACAGGCTGACACCTGGGCTGACGGGGAGGCATCAGATATGATGACATTCTCTTGGGACAAAAGGTATGTGTCAGCCCAGAGCAGTCTCTTCCTTTCAAAGGTGGAACCCACTGTCTAAGACAGGCAGGCACAGCAGAGCAGTCCCCAAGAGAAGGCAGCCCTGCCCTGGGCACACACAGGAACAGGAATGCAACTACCTGTTGTTACAGGGACTGCCCTCCCCTGGCCCAGGCCTTGTTCTTCCAGAAGCCCCGAGCCAGGAATCCAGCAAGGAGCCCAACCACCCAGTCTCTCCCTCTGGGAACTCTGAGGTTTTGAGATTTTAGGAGAGGGGGGAGGGGTGTGTTCATCCCCTTGAAGACACAGGTGGAAGGTCTGAGCTACTCCAGACCTTTCTTGCCCTTGGCTCATCATCTGACACACAGAATCCTCCAGACTAGGGGCTCCTCCACGGAAGGAATCCAGGAGCAGCCCATCATCAGAACCACCAGAGGCCATGGGTAGGGGTGTCAAGCAGCATAGCCAGGTCTCCCAGGGGCCACTCACCTTAAGACATCCAGGGTGGATGATTTCATTGCAGATAGAGCACTCCATGAGCATGAGGTTAAACTTGCCTTCTTCCTCTTCCACCGTGTCCTCCTTCCCCGCCTCGCCACACACTAGGCACACGGCGGTGTGGGGCAGCACTGGCTGAGGAGCCGGGAAGAGCACAGAGAAGTCAGCAGGGGCTGGCACCTCCATGGGGAATGGGTCAAAGGCAATGAGCTAGTCTCCTCCAGCCTGCCAGGAGACGGCAGAGAACCAGCCCAGGCACTGCCATTCATTCATTCATTCATTCATATACTTATTAGGCTACTACCTCTATGTGCCGGGTACTATTCTAAGTGCTGGGAATATAGCAATGAACAAGACAGATAAAAACCTCTGCCATCTTGAGCTTACATTTTAGTGGAGGGAGGCAGACAAAATGGAGAACAATATAATACATTAGATGGTGACAAGGGATATGGAGAAAAATACAGCAAGAAGGGCCAGGATGAGGGGTAGAAGGGGGGCTAATATGAAATGTGGAAGTCAGGGACGGCCTCACATTTGAGGAAAGACCTGAATGAAGGAGGTGGAGTGTGAGCCGAGCCCAGATCTGTGGGGGCTGAAGCTGCATTTCACCAGCGGGCATCAAAGCATAGACTGTGGGCTCCAGGGAGGTCCGGGAGGTTAAAACTAATTTCAGAATAATACTAAGACATCATTTGCCTTTCCTTCGTGTTAACATCTGCACCGGTGGGTGAAACTGCTGGCACTCATCAGTGCAGGGGCTCCACAGTGCACAGGCCGTCACTGGCCACACGCTCATTAAAAAGATCGCCAGTCATTTAAGAACGTCTTTGATAAAGCCGTAAATATTATTAATTTTATTAAAGCTTTGACTCTTGAGTACACAACCTTTTAATATTCTGTGTGACAAAATAGGAAGTATGTATAGAGTACTTCTGCTGTACCTCCCAGGACGATGGTTACCCAAAGGGAAAGAGCTCACGACCAAGTGGTGAGCCCAACTGGCCCCTTTCTCCACAGAACATCATTTTATTTGAGAGAATGGCTGATTAAAACAAAACCATGGGGGGCCGGCCCGGTGGCGCAGCGGTTTAGTTCGCGCTTGGCAGCCTGGGGTTCACGGGTTCGGATCCCGGGCGCCTGCCGATGTACCGCTTGTCCGCCATGCCGTGGCGGCGTCCCATATAAAGCAGAGGAAGATGGGCACGGATGTTAGCCCAGGGCCAGTCTTCCTCAGCAAAAAGAGGATTAGCAATGGATGTTAGCTCAGGGCTGGTCTTCCTCACACACACACAAAAAAACCCCATGGGTACTGGCATATTTTCTCAAAGACGAAACAAGTGAGCCTGTCACTTTTGGAAGAATAATTTACAGCATCTGTTACAAATAACAAAATTCTAATTTTTGTTTGAAAATTCGAATTTTGGAAAACTTACATTAGCCACCATGAACTGGACAGCTTCCCAGGAACACTTAAAGACTTTTCTGATGAGATTGGTGGTGGTATTAACAAATTTGGTTTGTTTTTTTTCACATTGTATAACGCTATGTGCCAATATTTGGAAAATCCGTATAACTCAGTGAGTCAGTATTTTCCAAATGATGAATGCCTGATGTTACAATATCACACATGAGCAAATGAGGTATTCAATGGGCAAGAAAGACTAATGAATTTTAATGTAACAGTATGAAAGTTCATTGATACAGTTTCAGTTTCCACATTGCAACTAACCTTTAAGAAACTGCCACCTGTTGAGTTCTGGTGGAGTATCAGAGAAAAATACCCATGATTATCTGAAAAGGCTATTAAAATACTCCTCCCTTTTCCAACTACATATCTGTGTGAGGCTAGATTTTCCTCACATAGTTCCTCCCAAAGAACATATGGCAACAGAATGACTAGAAAGCAGCTATGAAAATGCAGGTCTTTTCTAATGAACCAGACATAAAAAGATTTACGAAAACATAAACAATGCCATTCTTCCTACTAATCATTTTTGTTTTGGAAGATGTAGTTATTTCTCATAAAAAATGTTATTTATGTTAACATGTAGTGGGTTTCTTGTTATTTTTAAATAAATTAAAAATATTTTTTAAATTTCTCAGTTTTAATTTTGAATACAGGAATATTAATAACCCACATAGACAAAAGCTCTTTGAGGTCCTCCTGATTTTTAAGAGGATACTGAGGCCACAAAGTTTGAGAACTGACGTACTAGGGTGTAAACCCCTTGCGGATGGGCCAGGCCACTACACTCTCCCCCTTGTATATGCCTGCCTCCCAGCACCTGATACAGCACCCAGGATCCAGAGGAAACACACAGTCAATTTTTACTAAACCGAGTTAGAGGAGCTTCAAATAAGCTGGGATATACATTCCACTGGTAAGTGAAAAACTCTATAAAATGGCACAAACATTTGAATTCAAATAAATAGAAAATTGAAGGTAAAAGAGTCATCATTCATTCAACAAATACTTAATAAACATCTGCTAAAGCCTGAAGCAAGCAACCGAGAGGGGAACAGTAATGAGGAAGACAGCTGCTCCCTCGAGGTATTTCAGAAAATGAAGACAGAATGTGCTGAAATCCGAGGAAAACAGGGAGAAGTCGTGTGCAAGTGTTATCTTAAGCAGGACAGGGAATTTGGGCTCCTCCGGGCAGAGAGGAGAGAAGTGGGGAATAGGAAAGGCAGAAGGGACCTCCCAGTGGAGAGACCTATGTGCTGTGTTCATTACCAGGGAGGACGCCAGGCTGCCTGGGACAGGGGATCACAGGGAGACCAAAGCTGGGGGTGCTGGGTGGGGAACACCCAGTGGCCAGAAGACAGCCTGTGATTGGGGTGAGGGGGGTGGGGGTTAAAGACTGACTGAAATAGGTGATGAGAGGCAGAACCAGAGGCGAAGCTACTGCAGGGGAAACCCAGGCCTGGGCTAGCAGGAAGGTGGTGCTGGACAGTGGGAAGGGATACAGCCTGGGAAGGAAGCCTCATGGAGAGGGAGCAGAGGGAAGGGTGGTTATAGGAAGAGGGCGACGCCAGCACATCAAGAGAGAAGGGCTTGGGAAAGGAATAGAGGTGGGCCTGCATGTGTCAGGTGGGTAAAACGTAGCAGGAAGTGCCCCAACAAAGTGGAAAGACTGGAAAAAGAATAAGAAGGACCCGAGGGTCAGGCCAAGTCTGCATTTGCTGTCAGGTCCAGAAGCCATGTCAGGTCGGAGAGAGGAGGAGACATACAAAAGTGAGGTTTCCTTCCACAAACACTCACTGTGCCAGGCACCAGGCTGGGCACCAGAGCTGCAAATAGGGGACAGCAGACACAGGTTTCCTATAATGGGGCCTGGGACATGAGGGGGACAGAGCGGGTGGAAGAGAAAATAAGGCTGAAGAGAAAGACAGTCCTGGGTCACTGCCAACATGCTGAGTTTTAGCTGACACTGTTCTCAAAACCAACAGTCCCTACAGACAACCTCTCTTAAATCCTGACAGAATGCAATGGGCCACATGGACCCTTGCTCCAGAAAAACGCACATCAATGCCTGTACACAGATAAAAAAATCTGTGTTTAACTTCAAGAGGGCTCTCAAATTCCCTGAAATCTATTCAAGTGACCTAGGGTACAGGTAACAATTAAAAACACAAGCAGTAAAACTTAAAAACTTCTGCACAGCAAAGGAAACGGAGTGAAAAGGCAATCTAGAGAATGGGAGAAAGTATTTACAGACCATATATCTGATAAGGGGTTAATACCCAGAATGTACGAAGAACTCCTACAACTTAACAACAAAAATACAAACAATCCAATTAAAAAATGGGCAAAGGACTTCAATAGACATTTCTCCAAAGAAGACATACAAATGGCCAACAAACATATGGAAAGATGTTCAACATCATTAATAACAGGGAAATGCAAATCAAACCACGTGGAAAGGGGCTGGCCTGGTGGTGTAGTGGTTCAATTCAGTTCCCACGCTCTGCTTTGGCGGCCCAGGGTTCACAGGTTCGGATCCCAGGTGCGGACCTATTCACCGCTTATCAAGCCATGCTGTGGCAGGCGTCCCACATATAAAATGGAGGAAGATGGGCAAGGATGTTAGCTCAGGGCTAATCTTCCTCATTAAAAAAAAAAAAAACCACATGGAGAGTGGGGCCAGCCCCGTGGCCCAGTGGTTAAGTTCACTGTGCTCCACTTCAGCGGCCTGGGTTCAGTTCCCAGGCACGGACCTACACCACTCATTGGCGGCCATGCTGTGGTGACCCACATACAAACTAAAGGCAGACTGGCATAGATGTTAGCTCAGAGCCACTCTTCCTTAGCAAAAAACCCACAAGGAGATATCACCTCACACCCATGCGGATGGCCACCATCAAAAAACCAGAAAATAACAAGTGTTGATGAGGGTATGGAGAAACTGCAACCCTTGTGCACTATGGGTGGGAATGTAAAATGAAGCAGCCTCTATGGAAAATAGTATTGAGGTTCCTCAAACAATTAAAAAGAGAACTACCATATGATCCAGCAATCCTACTTCTGAGTATATACCCAAAAGAATTCAGAACAGTATCTCAAAGAGATATTGGGCAGAGCCACGTTCATTACAGCATTATTCACAAGGCCAAGAGGTGGAAGCAACTTAAATGTCCATCAACAGATGAACTGATAAAGAAAATGCAGTATTTACATACAATGGAATATTATTCAACCTTTAAAAAGAAGGGAAATCCTGTCACATGCTCAATGGATGAACCTTGAGAACATTATGCTAAGTGAAATAAGCCAGTCACAGAAAGAGAAATACTACATGATTCCACTTATATGAGGTGTCTAAAAGAGTCACACTTAGAAACAGAAAGGTGTTGACAGGGGCTAGGGGGAGGGAAAGAGGAGCTGCTGTTCACTGGATATAGAATTTCCATTTGGCAAGATGAAAAAGTTCTAGAGACCAGTTTGCACAACAATGAGCATATAGGTAATACTACTGTACTACACACTTAAAAATGGTTGCAATGGTAAATTTTATGTTATGTGTTTCTGACCACAATTAGAAAAAAAAGAAAAACAAAAACACCGGTGGTGTGTGTGTGGAGGGAGAAGGGGAAGGTGCCCCTGGGCTTGGGAGGGCATCAGCGGCCAGAGAGAAAGCCTCACCCAATGCCAGGCTGGCCTGCAGAGGAGCTCATCCAGGGCCAAGGGTCTGTCCCTCCTGCTGAGCCTGCTTTCCCAAGGGAGCATGGAGGTCACTACTCCCACAGGGAGGACCCTGGGGCTCCTGGGAGCAGCATCTTAGGGAAGGGCGGGTGTGTGCAGGGGGATCCCAGGACCATGCCAAGCTGCCAGAGTCTGCGTCCATTACCCTGTCCTGGGGCGAGGCCAGAGGCGAGGCAGTCTGCAGGGGCTGGACAGGCTCTCCAGCAGCCCAGCTCCTGGGCACCATAAATCAATCCTCTTTATCTGGGGCAGTCCCCTCAGGAGGGCCAGTGACCTTCCACCCAGACCTCTGACTTTGAAGGCAGGACAGGAAGGAAGGGAGGGCCTAGAACCGTCATGAACTGGACCATAAATGTTGGCAGTGGGGTCACAGACAGGACAAGCTGCCCTGACATCTTAAATGGCAGAGACTTCAAAGTACTCGGTCATCCAGGGAAGGAAGGAGTTCTAAGACCATCAGACTATGAAGAAAAAGGAGGCTGGGCACACGGCAGGACTGCCCAAGACCTGCAATGTGGAATTTGAAAAGAGCACTAGTTGGAACCCCTTTCTTCCCACGAGGTAGCACGTCTCAGTGGCTTCTGCCGCCAGAACATTCTTTGTAAGCAGAGGGAGGTGGGGTCTGGATTCAGAGGTGGGCCAGGGTCCTGGGGGAAAGAAGGGCTGCCACCCACACTCCTGGGGGTGGAGAAGCACCAGACTGGCCAGGGGGCAGCCTTCTCAGGAGGGGCGCCCCCGCCCACTCACCGCGATGCACTGCCTCATGATGCAGCTCTGCTTCATCCGCCCGGGGCCCCCGAACTTCTTCATGTCCTTGCAGAAGTGGCACTCTCCGCACTCCGTCCGCAGGCAGGCCTCGCACTTGCGGCATCGCGTCCGGCGCCGGCGAGCTCCCGCCGTGGTCCGGTTGGCGGCCAACTTCACCGCGGACGCCGGACCCAGCTTCCCCTTGGGCCGACCTACCACCCGGTTCTGCAGGAGAACACACAGGACTGTGAAATGGGAGGCTGCAGGGCTGGCTGGACCCCTAGTGGAGGGTGTTATGGGTTGAATCATGTCCTGCAAAAAGATATGTTGAAGTCCTAACCCCAGTACCTCAGAATGTGACCTTATTTGGAAATAGGGTCTTTATAGAGGTAACCAAATTAAAATAGGGTCATTAGGGTGGGCCCTAATCCAATGACTGGTTATGAAAGGGCGACATTTGGACACAGGCACAGAAGGATCTAATGTGACGACAGAGGGAGAAGATGGCCATGAGACTGGAGCGATGCGTCCACAGGCCAAGAAATGCCAAGGAAGTCAGCAAACACCAGAAGCTGGAAGAGGCAAGGCAGGATCCACCCCCCCAGAGCCTCCAGAGGACACACTGCCCTGTCGATGCCTGGATCTCAGGCTGCTGGCCTCCAGAACCGTGACAGAAATGAGGTTCTATTGTTTTAAACCATCCAGTTTGTGGTACCTCATGATGGCAGCCCCAGGAAACTAACACAGAGGCGCCCCTGCTTCTGACGGCAGCATGCCTCGGCTCAAGACACTTCCGTGCCCCCCACACCTCAGGCCAGGCTCTACTACTTGCGCTTCCCTGGAGAGGCTGCACAGGGCCACACAGTCAGTCTCCACTCCCTCTGTAAGGAACACCACCCCCTCCCCACTCCACTTGGCTAACTTACCCTCAGGACCCAGTTTACATACTGCTTTCTTCTGGCAGCCTTCCCTGACCACCCTGCACTGGGTTCGGGGTGTCTCCTGTGGGCCCCCATCACAGCATTTATCATCATAAGTGTTCTCCCGCGGGTCTGCCCTTTGAGGCCGGGAGCTCAGGATGGCAGTTATCAAGGGTGTCTTGTCACCACTGCCTCAACAAGATGGCTGGCACATAGGATGTGCTCAATAAACCAAACCAACCCCAGGAATATGAGAAGAAACCCCCTTTCCCTGTGACTCAGAGGAAAACAGAGATAGGCAGATGAACAGAAAGTGATGCCAAACGCTAACAGTGAATGCCAGCCACGGGTCCTGCCCTGAGGTCCTTACATCCTGGCCACCAGCTCCAGAGCCTCTTGCAAACCAGGATCTGTGGTGGAGCTCCTAGGCCAGCTGCTGGAGGACACTGCCGAGGTCTCCTGTCCACCTGGGATCAGAAGCGTGAAGGACCAGGATGGTTGAGTGTGTCTCGTCTGAAGCACCTTTATGAGCAGCACGAGTCTGCTGAGAAACGGTTCATCCCTCTGTCAGGGAGACACACTACTCCCCTAAAACTGAGCTAATTGGCGTCTAATGCTTAAAGCCCTTCTCAGCCAATAAACAACCTTCAGTCCAGGACCAGCCTTTTAATTTCAGTTGCTAATCAGACTTGGATCCCTAAACAAAATCCTATCCTATTGTTAGCTCCTAGGCCCAGACGTCTAGTTACCATGTACCCTAGCAGCGCAGAGGGGCCTCCTGCCGGGAGGGCAACACCACAGGGGCTGCCTAGAAACTTACAACCACATCAGGAAGAAAAACAGTCCACCTTTTTTCCATGAATAAAGCCTCGTGGTCATCAGTTTTCTCCTGCAGGGTAGTGGTCCCTGCGGAAAGCCAAAAAATCTCGCAGACCCCGTCCCACACATACCTTTTGGTATTGACCCCTAAGTGGATCCTTCCCTCGGATTTATTTTCCCAAAAGCCTGCAGCATTCAAGGAAACTGCAAAGTCTCTGATGGCAGAGGTGCCCACCTCAGGAAGCGTGGCTGCTTGGGATCTTGATCCCACTCAACATGCTCTGAACTCCAAAGAGGAAAAGGAGACGCGAGACCCAGCTCCAGTGGCCCATCTGTCCTCACCTCCCCCTGCCCTGACCCCGCTGCTCCCACAAAGCCACTCCAGACTCACTCAGTCATGCCCACCCTCACCTCTGGGGCAGCCCAGCCAGTGGCCCTGTCAGCAGGGAGGGCCCCACGGGCAGGCCTGGGAGAAGGGGCTGCTCTAACGCCAGCTATTCTTCCTTCAAGCAGCGAAGGGCCTTGCAGGCCTCCTCATACCAGTCCTCACACCACACCCCAGTGGGGTCTGGGGCGCCCCCTCGTCATGCAGCGATAACACCTTAAGAGGGATAAATTGGCCTATACATCACGTACGTCAATTCAGGCCAGGTCTTGCTGCCAGGTGAGTAATAAAAAAAAGATCAGTTTTCAGAGCCTTTGGATTTGAGAATGGCGCATGAGGGACCACTGGACCTGAAAACTAAGCAGCTGACCAAAGAGCAGCAAGGAGTGCCAAGCGGAAGCAGCAATGACAAGGACGGTGACAGCAATGAAGGTGGGTATTTGCTGAGTGTCCGCTATTGTGCTCATCCTTTTACATTACCTAATTTTCCCAATAATAACCTATGAGAGACACCATGTTTCAGATGAGGAAACTGGAGCTAGAGGTTGATGACTTGCCCAAGGTCGAAGAGCCAGCAGAGGATATGCAAACCCTCAAGCCGTGCTCTGAACACTATGAACCACACTGATGTGCAGACAAGTAGGGCGAGAGCCCCTAAAGTCCACAAACTGACCCCATGTCCTGGAGTGGTTCACAGCCACCGTCTCGACGTCCTTAGGATGACAGGTGCCAACAGGAGGGGCAGAGAAGCACATCTACTTCCAGAGAAATGTAAACCAGGAAGGTTTCTCCCTCTCTTCACAGCCTGGAAGACTTTCTGATAAAGAGCATGTGTCCTGTTACCAACTCACTCCTCAAATCCCTGAAACATGGGCAACAAGGTGGGAGATTCAGAGGCTCGGGTCAGGTACAGAGCGGGTAGCAGTCCAACCTCCAAGGATAAAAGCAGAGGCGAAGGGCTCATGCTCTGACCCTGGAGCAGGAGACTCTAAGGACTAGCTTTTTTGGTGAAAGACTGAAAAAAAAATTCCAGGAGTCCAAACACGGCTCTTTCCTCCCACTCAGGAACGTGAGGTATAAATAGCCACTGGGCACCTCTGGTCTCGCTGGCCACAAGGACAGTGTCTCTTGGAAGTAAAAATGGTGGGTCGATCCAGCCAGGGTCACAAAGCTCGTATGCGCCTGTGGGACAAGCCCACCTCCCTGTGCTTTCCAAAGCTCACTCCCAACCTATGGAAAAAAACAGATCTGCCTGGATCTCGATGGCAGCTGAGACATCCTGGAAAAATGACAGACAACACCTTGAAAGAAGAGGTGTAAGGAGCTGCTGTTTCCGAAGACTTTGATTCAGGCCCCCTCTAGCTGGCTGCCAAATCCAGCTAGAAAAGCTGCCGCCGCCTGCAGCTTCACAGGCCAGCCTTTGTAGGAAGTGGGCACCAGCTGGCTGTCAGGAGTCAACTGAGCAACACTTGAAATGCAGGATCCTAATTAAGACCACTGAGAAAATCAACAGGTAAGAAAGACATCAGAGAGTCTCTGTTAGGGGAGGTGAACAAGCCTCTCATTTTGGCATGAAGCTTCTGTCCTCGTCTCTTTTGGGTGACATCTAAAAGTTCACAAACCAGTACTAAATTCTACTCTATCCTACCCCTTGCCTCTGTTTGTTTAAGGAACCCAGAATGCCTCTTTGTTAATTTCAGCATGAAATGTTCTCTGCAAAAGGGAATGATGGCACCCACTGACTTCCACATACAAACCAGCCTCCCCAACCCCAAGGCCACTTGGTGATTTACCAGCCCGGGATCCATATCTTCAGCACCACCTGGTTAGGGAAATCTAGAGTTCATACGCCCACACACCCAAATCTTAGTGTTGCAACCCTTTTTCCATCAGCAACTCATAAGCATCATCCTTAAAAGAAATACTATTAAGGTAGTTTGTTCGTTCATTCATTCATCCATTCATTCATTCCACAAATACTGAGTGCCTCCTATCAGATCCTATTCCCCAGAATATTCATGGGCAGAACCTCTTCAATCCCTCATCTCTAAAATATTGGGATTAAAATTACTTGGATTAACCTAAATTAATGAAAAGACATCCTGTGTTCATGGATTGAAAGACAATATTGTTAAGATGGCAATATTCCCCAAAGTGCTCTACAGATTCAATACAATCCCTAGCAAGATCCCAGCTGGATTTTTTGCAGAAACTGACAAGCTGATCCTAAAATTCATGTGAAAATACAAGGGACCTGTAATAGCCAAAATAATCTTGAAAATGAAGAACAAAGTTGGAACACTCACACTTCCTGATTTCAAAACTTACTACAAAGCTGAAATAAACAAGACAGTGCGGTCCTGGCATAAGGACAGACATATAGATCAATGGAATAGAACTGACAGTTCAGAAATAAATGCTCACAATAGTTATGATCAACTGATTGTGGACAAAGGTGTCAACACAATTCAGTGGGGGAAAGAACAGTCTTTTCAATAAATGTTGTGGGGACAAATGGATAGGCACATGCAAAAGAATGAAGTTGGACCCCTACCTCAAACTGTATACAAAAATTAACTCAAAAATGGATTGAAGACCTAAATGTAACAGCTAAAACTACAAAACTCTTAGAAGAAAACATAAGCATAATCATGACCTTGGTTTAGGCAATGGTTTCTTGGATATGACACCAAAAGCACAGACAACAAAAGAAAAAAGATAAACTAGACTTCAAAATTTAAAAACTTTTGTGCTTAAAAGGGCACTATGAAGTGAAAAAGACCACAGACTGGGAGAAAATATTTACAAATCAAACATCTGGTAAGGAGCTAGTATCCAGAATATATAAAGAACTCTAACAATTCAATAAAAAGATAAATATCCCAATTTTAAAATGCGCAAAGGATTTAAACAGATATTTCTCCAAAAAAGATATACAAGTGGGCAATAAGCACATGAAAAGATGCTCAACACCACTAGCCAACAGAGTATGTGATCTGCACTGACACTCATTCATTAACTGCCTCACACATTCACTCACCCACATACCCACCCAAGTGTTTTCTGGCTGTGAATTATACACTAGATCCACTGCCAGGTGCTGGGACTACAGAGATGAGTAAGACGTGTTCCCTACTCTCAAAGGCACTACAGTCTGGAGGGGAGAAAGACACGTAACCACATAAATGCAATGCAATGTGATATTTATAGTCAATAATATTTACTGAAGTAACCACTCTTTTCAATACTTGCATCAATTATCTATGAGGTAGGGATGATTATTATCTCCATTCAGAAATGAGACAACGGAGGCACAGCACAGTTACCTGCCCAATGTCACACTGCCAATAAACGAGAAGCTGAGATATGAACCCAGGCAGTGGCTCTAAAGCCTAGACCCAGAAGAAATGCCTCATCTCAATGGGAAGGGAGGTTGGGAAAAGTGTCACAGACACAGGAGGTGGTGACTAAGGTGAGTCTTAGAGGGAGAAAGGGACTCTGCAGGCCAGGGGTAGGGGTGGGGTTGGGGAGTGGATATTTTAGGCAGAAGGAAGAGTAAGATAGAGACGTGAAACTACACAACACATTCAAGGAATAGCTTGATATGGCTGCTGGAAAACAGCCCTGAGGTGGCAGGAGCCTGATTCTGGAGGGCCCCGTACGCCACATTAGAGAAACGGTGGCCCCTGTAGGAGTAGTTCAAGGACTTTACATGCGGGAGCAACATGACTGTATTCTGGCCACAGTGCCCAGAGTGAATATTTTTGGGGCAGTGGGCAAGATGAAAGGCAGGGAGACGAGTTGAAAATACTGTAGCAGTCCAGGCTGAAGATTCTGAAGGCATGAATAGAAGCCGTGGACGAGGAGGAGATGATCCAGGAGATGTTTTAGAAGCAGATCCGGTTTCAGACGACCCGGGAGGCTGATTAAACATGGGGTACACAGGCAGAAAGAATCCTGGAAGACTCAGAGGTTTCTGGCTTGAGCAATGGAACAAGGAACTTAGGAGAGGGGAAAGAACAGTGACTCCACATGGACACATGGAACCTGAGGGACCCACTGGACATCCAAGGAAGGTGGAGCAGGCAGGAGGGACCGGGGCTGAGATACACAACTGGGAATCAGCATCACATAGTGTTAAACTGGTTAAGTCCATGAGGTTGTCCAGGGAGAATGGGCAGAGTGAAAAGAGGGCCCTGGACACCACCTTCAAGACTAACAACATTTGAGGGCCAGGTGAGAAAGAGCAAGCTGACGAGGCACAGCCAGAAAGGCAGGAAGAACAGCAAGAGGTCGTGGCACCGCACAGAGCCAGGGAAGAGTTTCAAGAAGAGAGCAGGCTGGAGTTTCAACTGTCAAGAGGAGTCAGTGAGAAAAACAGTAAAACGTGGCTGTACGTTTTTACTGTTAAGATAGTTTTATGTTTCCCACCAGCATACTGACACTTAGCCCAAGGAGTAGCTATCGTCCCCAAACAGCATGGAATTCCTTTGTCATGCTAATGTTGCATTCTACTGTATAACAGATTTATTTCAACATTATGTCTGTTCCCAAATCCTCAAGCATAATGGACATCCCAGGAAAAGTTGGATTTTAGCAGCATCACGGGCCCCTTAGCGCACACCTGCAGACTCCAGGGAGGGCTTCAGTCTGTTTATATACTGAGGGTAAGGAGCAAGAGAATAAAAACACAAGAGCTCCAGAAACCCAGGGGGTGGCAGGACCTCTGGAGAATCTGAGGAAGGCTAAGGACCTTTTCCCCAGAAAAATGCATACAGGCACAAAATCATAAAACTTTTGCATGTAATTTCCGGAAGGTTCAGGGTCCCCTGTCTTAAAATGTCACTATGCAAGAAGCTATAATGAGTAACAGTGGTTACGGCTGCATAAATTTCCAAAAGATTTTCTTCATAATTTCCTAATTGTTATTTTTAATATTTTACAAAAGCAATAATTGTTTTTACAGGGAAAAAAGAGAGTAAGTCGATTTTCACTTCAGGGGTTAAAAAAACAAGATGGAACAAGAATTTTTCTCACTAACCTCCCTTTGAGGGGCATCTCCTCAAACTGAAAAGCAGAGCTGAAGAATTTTCCGACACTTTCTGCACTGGAGAAGCAAATGACATCCATGGGAGAAGGCCCAGCTAAGGGTAAGCATTGGCACAGAGCATGCAAGGTGTCTCCTCCCACCCACCATCACCCCCTTGCTCCAGTCCCACAGGCTGCAACCTCGGGAGCAAGGGGAACCCAGGATGCTGTGGGAAGGTGTGGGGCAGACAGGCCAGCCCAGAACAGGCTGAAGGAAGCCCGATGCTGCCCAGGACTGGACACCAGTCTCAGGTGAGGATGGAAGAAGTGCACAGATTTTTAAGGTGGGGCAGGCAAAATTCCGATGAGGGGTGGGAGTGAGGGGCTAGGCGCAGCTGCAGGCATGAACTGGGTAACACTGACTTCCCAGCAGGGACCCCACTGGGTCCTTCCATGCAGCAGGTGGGCGAGTATACCTGTGTGCCCACCCTTAAGGACTTCCACCCCTCCTCCTAAAGGGCCTCTCCTTTGGTGTCAAATCCATTCTGGCAGGGTAGGGTGGAGGCAGGGGGAGTCACACCTCCTGAGCCCTCACTGAAGGAGACTTATTTAGAGAAGAGTGAGGTCTAGAGCCTGCGAACTAAAGACTCCAGAGACTCTGGCTCTCATTTGGAAGACAGACAAATGCCTTCGAGGCCCTTAGACGAAGCCACTCTTCTCAGGCCCAAGAAATCCCAGGGCTGAGAAAACTGGTGCAGAAACGGTGGGGGGAGGCTGGAGGCAGTGAGCCACAGCCTGGAGTGTCCCTAAATGCAAGTTACTTTAGCTGACAACTATCTTCTCTCTTGGGACTGTAGGAAAAACCTGCTGCCCACTGATCTGGCTTAGATGTTATCTCCTTCAATGCACCTGAATGGAAAAAGTTATTTTAAAGTGAATATTGCAACCTCGAGAAATTCTGCTGTTACCAACTCCAGAAGCACCAGAACCAGGCTGACTGACAGAAGGAGGAAAAAAAATCTGGCTGTAGGGAGTACAGGTCCTCTCTCAATGGAAGTCTCTCTCAGGTGTGGCAGGACCTGAAAACATGGTTTTAAGCCTAGAGACACGTGAAGTCTTGTCTCATGCAGTGTCAAAGATTATATCTACCATAGGCCATAGGGTGTGGCCAAATTAACAAAACAAAACAAAACAGGTAACAGGAACCTCAATCCTGAAATACCAAAGTGCCCTCAACACTGAATACAAGTGTCTTATTAAGGACCAGATGCCACAGAAATGGCAAACTGTTGGCAAGGGTTAGGTAGACCCAAATGAAGTGACAATTTCAAACCAAGAGTTGAGGTGTGAACTAAGTAGCAAGAATTGAGAACCATTCACATACTGTGCTACCCACTTGATAAAGTTCCAAGCCAGAACCACTTGCTTGTCTCTGGGTTAATCCAATCCATGAAACCAGTGAGATTCGGGAACACACCTGGTAAGGTACATGTGGCTGAGAAATGTACAGCAAAACTGACACAACACAATTTACTTTGCCTCTGTTAAATAAAACCACTGAATAATACGTGTGATACCATTTAAGCACAGCATATATAGTACTTCCTCAATCACGCTTAACGGAAGGAAGACATTCCTACATCTCGGCCTGGACATTCCGAAACATCTTTATTCCACTGAGGAAATGCACTCTGGATTATAAATAAGCATCTTATTCGCCTAGCCCCATGCCCACAGGATAACTCAACCCGTCCACTGCTTAATTCCCTGGACGAGTCTACCCAGCCTGTGTCCTGTTTCAAACATTGTGCAGATTATACTTGGTAAAACCTCAACTTTCTTCCCCCGCTTCCTAGACACGAAGCTTCCCAGAGTGAATTCACGCCGTAAACACACCCAGGGCTTTGTTTTATACACACATTTCTCCCCCCAGTCCCAAGAGAGGTTGCTTTCCCTTCTGAGTCCACCCGAGGCCAAATACTGCCATCTGGGGTCACGGCTTCCTCCCGCCGCCGCGCGGAGCGGACTCGCTCGGGTTCCGGATTCCCCGCGCCGGCCGCGGCTCGCACCCCTTCCTGTCTCCGTCTGCCCACGGCGGGCGCGCGGCGCCCAGACAAAAGCTCGGGCCGTCGGGCCCACGGGCTCCGGGCGTCCTCCAGCCCAGAGGCCGCGGGTCCCGGTGCAACTTCGCCAACAGAAAGGCAGGAGGCGCCGGCCTCCGGGTCCCGGTGCGCCCGGCACGCGCGTGGGCCGCGGGCGAGGGCGCGAAGGGAGGGCGAGGCGCGCCCCGGCCGCCCGCGCCGGCGCCCGCAACTTGCCCGGCGGCCGTGGCCCGCGCCCGACAGGGCCCGCCCGACGGCGAGGCCCATATTGTCCCCGCGGCACGGCCGGCCGGCCACCCTCGCGCGGCCGCCCGCACACGCCCCCTGCCCGGGTCGGCTGCGGGGCCCGCGGCGCCCGCCGGCCTGCCGCGCTCCTCCACGCCCCGCTCGGGCCCGGCCCTGGCGGCCCCGCCGGCGGCGGCTGCAAAACTTTCTCCTCATCGCGGCGGCGGCGGCGTCGCGGCCGCCCCCGGCGCGTCAGTCGGTCGGCCGGGAGGTCGGCCGGGCGGGCGGCGGGTCCCTCCCTCAGCCCCACCCCGGGCCGCCGACCTGGTCCGGCTCCGATTCATAGTCGTCGTCCTCGGCGCTCACGGACATGGCCATGGCTCATGGTGGGCCCAGGCTCGCGCGCGCTGACATGGCTGGAGCGGCGCCGCCGCCGCCGCCGCCGCCCGCCCGGAGCAGGCTCGGCTCGCCCTGGCTCGGGCTCGGGCTGGGGCTCGGGCTCGGGCTCGGGCTCCCGCTGCCGCGAGGAGGGAGCCGCGCCGCGCGCCTCGCACGCCCGCGCGGGAGGGGGCGGGGAGGGGCCGGCGCGGGGAGGGCCGGGGCGCTCATGCATATGCATGAGGCGAGCCAGGAAGGGGCTGGCCCCCCGGGCCGGCGGGCCAATGGCGCGGCCGCGGCGCTCGGGCCGCACACAAAGGGAGCCCGGCCTGCGGTGACACGGGGGCGGGCCCGGCGAGGGCGGCCCCTCGCGGCCGGCGCGCGGGGACTGGGGCTGCGTGGGGGCGTGCCCCGCGCCCCGCCCGGCCCGCGCGCCGCGGGATGCACATGGGTGGCTGCACGCCGCCGCCGCTCGAACAGGAAATGCACGCTCGACCTGGGGTGGGGTCTTTTGTGTGGTCCTGCGGGGCGTCTCGCGGGGGCCCCGGGGCGCAGAGGCCACGTCTGGCGGCCCTGCACGCGACGCCGGGGCAGGTCCCTGTGTCCCAGGCAGCGGGCACACGGGTTTCCGGGTTTGCACAAGCCCTGGGACCAGGACCCGATGCCTGCGAACCCGGGATACGGTCTGTGGCCCGGTTCCCACGGACGCGGGCAGTTGGGTTGGGTCGGTCCCCTGACACTGCCCTCTCTGCTCTCCGGTTTGCCTTTCCAGGTAGAGAGGGAGTCAGCGTAAAACGTGGGGTGGTGCGGGCCGGAGTTCGGATCGAGCCACCTGACTTAGAGGCTGCCAGGGTGGACGCCCTGAATGCACTCTGCCCTGAAGTGGGTGCTCCACACTCCTGGACAGGAACCCCCCTTCCTGCGGTGCCCAGGAGCTGATCTCAGAAAGGGTGAGGGCGCTGCAGGCCAGAACCCAGTTCTCCTAGGAGACTGGCAGCACCCAGAGGTGTGGGTTTCTAAATTCTTAAACTGTAAAGGTTCCCAATGTTTACTCCAAAAGCAGCCCACTCCTGCAGAAAATTGTTACTGGAAATCCAGACTGAGATTCATTTTTAAAAAAAGTCTATGGGGGACTTATGCCAGCAGCCCTTATTCAGAAGGAGTGACCATTAGCTAGCGTGATCAATGCTGTTATAAGCATCAAAACCACAGCTAAACTCAAGCTAAGGAGCAGGGATACACATCATCTAACTAGGAATGTCCAAGGTGACAATAAACATGCATTCCTGTACCTGCTCATTTTCTTCATCTATAAAATGTGAAAGTTTGCCCAACGGAAGGATGGGTAACCTTCTGTAAAGAGATCAGAGGCTTTCCCAAGAAAAATCTCCTTAGCTGTGAAATCTGGTGATCAACTCTGCAATGTCGTCCAACTGTTATTCATGCCCAGGCCACTGGCCACAAAATCCACTGTGAGAACAGAAGGGACCCACAGACAGGTCATGGCCTGGGCTTTCCAGGAAGGCAGAATGTGTGGCGGAGACCTTGTAAATAAAACTCAGGAGGCTTCTAGCAGGGAGTCGGCAGGAGTGAATAAACGGGGATGTCAGTTTTACTGAGTGGATTTTAAAGTCTGTCTGAAATTTATACACCCACTGACACCATGGGAAAAAATCCCAGCAGACTTACTCTTTACTGAAACATCTCTATTCTGAGTTTCCTTCTTTTCTTCTTATATTTTTCACAGTCCACTCAAGGTTAACAACAAAAACAAAAAGCAAAAGAATACCCCCTACCCCCCCACCCCCAAAGGTCTCAGCTTTTAAAAAGCTACCCTGATGGACTGAAATCTGTATCTGATGACCTCTTAGGGGCCACTCTACCCAGTAGGAAGCCTCTTAAAAGAAAGGGGAGGGGCTGATAAAATGCTAACTATGCTTTCACTTCATTGTAATTGATCAAAACTGCAAGGGTACAGAGACACCCAAATAACATAATACATCAAGAGAGAGGTATGGAAACAGGACTTTTTCTTGAAGGTCTCTCCCATTACATATCAGGAGTGCAAGATTATTTAGACTTGTCTTTGAGCTGATTTCTTTTGAGAACTCTCAAAAGCTCACTTCTGTATTTAAGGAAGTAAAAAGACAGTTTTCATTTATCATGGCTCAAAGAAGAGAAAGGGAAAGTGTTGATAAACAGAAGCTGTAGCTAACACAAAACTTCCTTCCTTCCGTCATATCATTTCTGAGCTAGAAGGGGCCTCACCAGAACCCCTCACTTCACAGGTGGGGAAGTGGAGGCCCAAATAAAATTAGGAAGTAGCTCTCAACCCCAGGGTCCCTTATACAACACCAACCAGAGACCTCCTCCAGGGGCCTAGGCAGTAACAGCGGCTAATATTTACTAAGCTTGGTTGAAGGGCTAGACCAGTGCTAAGTGTACTATACGCATTATCTCATTTATTCTTTTAAACAGCCCTGTCAGGTATGTACCATTGTTCACCCATTTTACAGATGAGGAAACTGAGGCACATTGCTGCTAGGAAATGAAAGGACCTGGATCTGAACCCATAGGCAGTTGGAGCCTGCAGCCTGGGCTGTTAATCACGCCACTCCAATGCCTCATGCCAGAGAGAAGAGACAAGGATGCCAAATGAGACCCGTGTAATAATCCAAGTGAAAAACTCAGACTGAACTGTCTCTTACTAAATTTTGCAAATTCTGTATTCTTGGTTCAAATTCAATTTCAAGGCAGGTAGGTATGGTTTTGGTAACCATACTGATGTCTGATTGATCTGTCAGGGGCCCACTGTGGAAGCAGGAAGCCAGGATTAAGACATGATGATCCAATGGGTTCTCTCCAAATGCTAAGAAGGCTCCTGGCAGCCACTGTCCTAACACCTCTTAACAATTCCTCTTCTGACACTTGCAAAGAGCTTCTTCCCCTACTTCCACAATCAGGTTCCCTTTAGCTAACCGGTCCACACAATTATCCATCATTTGTTTGCATTAATAGTGTGCTGGACTGTATATAAAATACATTATGCCAGCCCTCGCCGAAGAGACTTGCCACCTTAAAATTTAGTGTTGACACTGTGCCTTCGGCTCATCCTTTGTCCCTCTCGACTTCATCTTTGAGTGACCTGAAGAGCTGAACACTCTCCCAGCTCCACTTAGCCAAGGCTTACATTCTTAGAAAGAGCTCCCAGAGCTGATGCCACCCGGGCAGTTGTGCTTGCCCTGAGCCAGGAGGATCCAGAACTTTCACCAAGTAGTGAGCAAATAAGCAAAAACAGATGGAAGCTGAGTCCCCCTCATCACAGTCGTCGCCCACTTGCCTGCTTTCTCTGAGTGTCATTTAATTCTCTGGTCTATCAGATCATGAGACACCAGGAATGACCCCTATCTGCCGAGAGATTCTGCCCAGACTTGGGCACCTGAGGGTGCTTGCAGGCTGTCCCAGGGCAGGGACACCAGTGAGCCAAGGAAAGAGAAGGAGGGAAGCCGTCCTCTCCACACCCACTTCTGGGAACGGGGAGGGAAAAGGGTGGACTGGGCAGTGCCCCTTGGACTCTGGGCTTCCCTAGGGCGAGGGTCTCTCTGTGGCCCCTTCCCTCCTACCTATGTCACAAAGGGCACAGCTAAAGCTTGGGGACATTATTTTCCTGAGGATTGGGGCAGAGAAAGAGAATGGATTTTGTGTGTCCAGACCAGTAACTGGCTGGCACACTCCCGAACCAGTGGACACCATTTGTAAACGTGCCGCTAAGGAGGGAACAGAAATGACAGAGCAGGCATGCAAAGGGTCCCTTCCTAATGCAAGTAATAATTTGTGCTTAACAAGCAATAGAGAATGCACGCTTCAGTTATTTTACTATTATTTTACCATTTGTTTCTCTGTTTTTCAATAGGTTTTTTCCCCCTTAATGGCAAAAGGAGGTCTTTTGGAGAGTTATTTTTCTAATAAAATGTAAATAAGAGGAATTTTTGCATAGTGTGACATAGGAACTTAGGACTGATTCCACGGTTGCCTCGATAAAACTATGGTTCAAAGAGTGACTGAATGACAGACCAAGGGCTGCTGTGATTTCTGTTAAGGAAATTACTGATGTTATTTAATTGCTTTTTATCTTCCCTCTGGAGAAGCATTCCACAAGCATTTAAAAACCACATGGTTTTGTCGTATGGGTCCTTTAAACAGACCAAGCTTTCTGTTAAATGGGGTTCCTCTCTTAATAGTGTCTCCTTACATTACCAAAATTAACCAATAAATATTTACATTCACTGGAAGATTTGTGACTGTGCACAGGATTTTTAAAAAATTAACTGATTTAACAGGTGACTGGCATTGATCTGAGAAATGTTTTTCCATCATCCACCCCATTTCCAATTCATTCGCTGACGTTAGAAAGTTACTTCCCGTCTCTAATCATTTCCCTACAAAAATCCAGGCTAAGGTTGACTGCTCAGACAATTCGGACTCGACAAATGGGTTCACTTTACAACCCCCACCCCCTGCTCCCGGCTCCGGAAAATATGAGGGGCTAAAAGCACACAAAACGCCAGTGTAATTCTGGCCTACAACCAGGACTTTTGTAATTTAAAAATATTTTTCTTAACAAGACCAAATCTCCCCCTTGGTCTCCTTCCTAACCAGAGCACCCATCGCCTTATCTATCCCACCATCCTCAAAGACAGACCTTGGAGAAACAAGTCTGTATAAAGTTCTGTGGAACTTAGATTCAATAGAAAAGACCAAATCCAAAGATTACTCAAAATGGGATGATAAAGCAGACAGTAAAGAGGCAAAATAGGAGTAAAATTATGTTCATCATTGACAGCAGCTCTGTTCACAATAGCCAAAAGGTGAAAACAACCCAATTTCCATCCAATGATGAATGAGTAAACATAATGTGGCATATCCATACAAGGGAATATTATTCGGCCATAAAAAGGAATGAAGTACTGACACATGCTACAATCTGGATAAACCTTGAAAACATTATGCTAAGTACAAGAAGCCAGACACAAAAGGCCACATACTGTATGATTCCATTTATATCAAATGTCCAGAATAGGTAACTCCATAGAGACAGAAAGTAGATTATTGGTTATCAGGGGCTGGGGGAGGAGGAAGAGGGGAATGGGGAGTGACTGCTAAGGGGTACTGGGTTTCTTTTTGGAGTGATAAAAATATCTTGGAATTTAGACAGAGGTGATGGTTGCATAACACTAAGAATATACTAAATGCCACTGAATTGTTCACTTTAAAATGGTTAATTTTATGTTAGGTGAATTTTACCTCAATAAAAAAGCAGATTTTTAAAAAAATTTTATTTTCATCAGCCACTACTTTAGAGTGATCTTAGTTCCTATTCCTGAAAGGTAACCTGGTTAGGAAACGTAGGCCCTGAACCCTGCGGCACGTTGAAACTAACCAAACCAAAGGGAGAGTTGAATCACCTCTCAAATGCCCTGCTAACAGTCACCATGGGGGTCTGACAGGCTCTTCTGCTCAGGGCAGCCTGACAAACACACAAGGTTGGTGTGGTGGGAGTAGGGGCGGGAACAGACACACACGCACACTCACACTCTCTTTGATGCTGCCATGGGCCTCTCTTCATTTACCACTCTTGCTTTCCTTTAAAAATGGCTCATCTCCAACAGGCCAATTTGCCTCTAAAAGCCCCCTGGATCTATGAAAATCCATGAGTTTATCATGACACTCAAGATAGAAAAAGCCTGACAAAACTCATCTGTCACCATCTGAAGCAGCCATTAACCCAACTCCTTCCTTTGAAAATTGGTATTTAAAGGGAAAGAATGAAGCATGGATGCTGCCTTTTCAGGGGGAACTGTATTTAATGGGAGCCCCAACTGATGAGGGAAAGCTCTGCAAAAGAAAGCCAGTGAACCCACATGGGAGGGATGACAGACTCCAAAGCTTCATTTTCAACTCCTGATAAAATTATTGATATGAGAAAGAATGATCAACTGGTGTTGAAACCATCAGTGAATGATGGAGGGAAGCAAGGGGCCAATGTATCCCCTTCCAGATTATTCTCTGGACGAAAGAGGGACCAACATAAATGAATAATGGAGGAATCAGGCCACCATCACCTTAATCCACTATGAGATTTAACCTAAATCTCATCAAGCCTTTAGATCTAATTTCCAATTTACAGAAATTAGAAGAGATAGGAAAAAAGCTAAATGACACCACAAGGAAGCAATCAGACAAATGCATAAAGTGGGATATTCTGCAGGACACATGGTTCCATCTTCTCTATAAATCATTTTCCTGAGAAATGTCTAGATTAAAAGAATTAAGAACAGATTCAATGTGTGGTCCTGGATTGTATCCTGACTTGGACAAAGCAGCCGTAAAGGATAATTTGGGAAATCTCAATATGACCAGGCATTGGGTGGTATTAAGGAATTGTAAATTTTGTTAGGTGTAATAACATTACTATGTAGAAAAATATTCTTCTTTTTCAGAGACGCAAATCTAAGTATTTAGGGGTGGAATGCCATGATATCTGTAATTTTCTAGAGAATACTTCAATATAAAAAATAAAGTGAGTTAAAAAGAAATAACACCCACCACCTCACACCCATTAGGACGGCTATTATCAGAAAATAACAAGTGTTGGCAAGGATGTGGAGAAATTGGAACTCTTGTGCACTGTTGGTGGGAATATAAAATGGTGCAGCTACTATGGAAAACGCTATGGCATTTCCTCAAAAAATTAAACATAACAATTACCATATGATCCAGCAAATGCGTTTCTGGGTATACACCCAAAAGAATTGAAAGCAAGGACTTGAAAAGATGTTTATACACCCATGTCCATAGCAGTATCATTTACAATAGCCAAAGATGGAAGCAACCCAAGTGTCCATCCACAGATGAATGGATAAACAAACTGTGGTATATCCATTCAATGGAATACTATTCAGCTTTACAAAGGAAGGAAATTCTGACACATGCTACAACAAGGATGAACCTTGAGGACGCAAAATAAGCAGTCACAAAGGACAAATACTGTATGATTCCACCTATATGAGGTACTTAGAGTAGTCACATTCATAGAGACAGAAAGTGGAACGGTGGTTGCCAGGGGGTAGAAAGAAGGGGGACGGGGAGTGAGTGTTGAATGGGTACCGAGTTTCAGTTCTGGAAGAGGAAGAGTTCCGGAGATGGATGGTGGTGATGGTTGCAGGACAAGGTGAATGCAGTACTTAATGCCACTGAACTGGACACGTTAAAATAGTCGATTTTATGTTATGTATATTTTTACACAATTTTTAAAAATGTGATAAAAATGAAAAACTAAAATAAAAAGAAATAACGCCATCCCCCAGAAGAATCCATCAAACAATCAGGAACACTCAAACCAACAAGCCCCCTCCTGCCACCTTGTCCCATAACATTAACTGAGAGGGAAACAAATCTAAATGGCAAAAAAAAAAAAAATCATTTTTATAAGTGAGATTACCTCTGAAATCCTTCAAAGGGCTTTGCTGTTTAGTCATTTATATTCACTGGTCGCTCAGAGCAGGTTTGACTATAGCTTTCACTTCTCACCTCCTTTCATTGTGTATAATCAAGGTTTCCGTTGTCCCAACAAATACATTTGCCCTTCCCATCTTTGTAACATGAAGCAAAATTAAACAATGCAAATATTTCACCTGTATTCACCTAATCATGCTCTTTTTCCCTCTAGATCACCTAAATTTGAAGAACAGATTATCTGACAACATGATTTGGTCGCACACACATCCATCTTTCCAACAAAGCCAAATCAGGGGGGGGGGAAGAACATGGCAACTTATTCCCAATGTCAATAATCAAGTGTCCTCCTTTAAAATGAGAAATACACGATGACATTTGACAAAAAGAAAAGTCTGAAGGATAGGCCATTGTTCCAAAAATAAAACCATGATAATGGCAAGCAATCACTTACAGTGCCTGCCTGGCTTTCTAATTACTCCACCAAAGGCAGGAGCCCTCAATACCTCAATTGCTTTCCAAGAATTTGTCTTTGGCATTATTAACACAGACAGCTGAGCAGGTTATCAGACTAAGAAAGAAATCCTGGGCTACAGACTTTAATTACAGGTTATTTCAGCTGAACACTCTCTTAAAGTTCGAATAAAGTGGTTCTAAAATGATACAGATGATGGCTGAAAAACTCCGGGTGAGAGAAGATCTTTCTAAATCCAGTGGGATTAAGGGGGATGCCTAAATTTGAGGGACAAAAGGGTCTAGGAAGAGCCAGGAGCTCTTCTTAGTACTCTTCCTTTTGTTGTTGTTGTTTTCTGGTTCTTTTTTTTCAGTTAGTACTCTTCTAGTTAGTGTTCTTTCAACAATTGGCTGGGACACAAAACTTAAAGGAGAGAACCTTATTCTCACCAAAGAGAAGATTCAGAGGCATTTGGAGAGCAGGTGAAAGAGAGCAAAGAGATGGAAACTGACTGAATACAACTTCATCTTTTAGAAGCTCTGGGAAAATTTTGCTATCGAGTTCATTCATTCAAGAAACATTTCCTGGGCTCATGCTCTCTGGGAGCAATCTTGCATGACAGGATACAAAAATGGATAAGGAAAAAATTAATAAGATGAGCTCCAGTCTCAAGAAGCTGGTGGAGGCATAGGACAGATATGCAGCAAAATGTAGAATAGAATATGGATGACCAGTGGAAAGAGAAATTGGGGAAGTGTATCAGCCAGGATCTTGGCAGGAAATGGATGGCACCTGGCACCCTCACAGCAGGTCACAGAGAGTTTAACAGAGGCTCAGTTTACAGAGCATAAGTAGGGTTAAGGGAAACCAAAGGCATGGTGATGCACCCCAAGCCTAGCGACAGTGATAAGCCATTACCTCCCTTTGGCCGATGGGCTAGGGGAGGGAACAGTTACCAGAAACGCAGAAGGAAAAGTTGGAGAAAGCCAAGAAATAGAAGCCATGGTCTTCAATGGAAGGAAGCAGCCAACCTGCAATGATCCCATAGGAGGAAACTAGGGGAATAAATACCCCAACCTCTCTCTCCTCCTGCCATCCCATCTCCTGCTGGTACTTCCCATTGGCTGAGCCCAACTAGTAGCCAGAGAGGCAAGGAACCCCTTAGATGCAACCCACAGAATGGCCAGAGAAGGCTGGAGTGGGGCTCTGAAAGTACAGCCAGAAGACAGCCAGCTCAGGAGGCTTCCTGGTGAAGAAGGAATTAGGCTGGGCCTAAAGGTGGATAATTTGTACATGGGAAAATAAGAAGAGCATTCCCAGAAGGGGACTAGCGTGAGCAAAGACCAAGGCTGGCAAGTAAATGGAAAATATGGAGTAATTCAGTTCCCTTGCAATGTAGAGAAGATGAGAGGACTTCAAGGGATTCTAAGGCAGAGGTACAACTGGGGACTTGGGCACTCAAAGCCAGGTTAAGGATTTGGAAGATGAGGTTAAAGAAGACAGTCACTGAAGGTTTGATAAGTTTACAGGCTGAATTGCGTCCACCCCAAAATTCCTATGATGAAATCCTACTCCCCAGTACCTCAGAATGTGACCGTATTTAGACACAAGGTCTTTACAGAGGTGATTAAATTAAAACGAGGTCATTAGGGCCCAATCTAATATGACTGGTGTCCTTATAAAAAGAGAAAATTTGGACACAGACATGTACAGAGGGAAGACGACGAGAAGGCACGGAGAAGACAGCTAGAACTCTTTCCTACAAAAAGCCAGCAGGTAAAGCTACTGTTCTGTCCTGCCTAGATGTCACGTATGGTGTGACTCAGGAAACTCACTTTCTGGCTTCAGTTCTCTCCACTAAAAATGGGGGGCTCTGATGGAATCCTTGTCATCTGGCTTACCAGCAGGTACAAAATCATATGGTTCATCACTAACAATTTGGAATCGGAGTCCCCATAAACCGGTCAGAGACCTGGGTCTCCACTTCTCCCTTTACCACCACCAATTTGCTTTCACCCGGATTGTTCTGATGTTGACGTTGTATACAACATTATCCAGAATAAGCAGAGCATCTTTTATGGCTCTTCTTTTATCAGAGGTTTTCGCTGCACTTCTGGGAAACTGCCAGACTCCAAACTCCATAAATGATTTAGCCCTCGCTTAGGAAAACCCTGGGGATTCCAGACGAAGGTCTCAGGTTGTTTTTTACTTGGTTCCCCTCACTGCCCCCTCCCCCCCGGCCACTGGCTTCTCTCGCCTTTCTCTACTCTCCTGGCCTCCACCTCCTAGCTCTGTGGCTCCCACTGCTGGCCTCCTTCCTCCCGGTTGAGCATCCCACGTTCCCGCTCTCGGAGGCTGCTTGCCCATGAGGCTCCCAGGCCTTTTCCTGATCTTGGGACGGTGGAAAAACGACACGCCTGATACCCTCGACCCTCGATACCCTCTCCCTGTACCCTGGCCCAGCAGGTGGCATCAGCTGCCTTCGAACCCCCAGATGCATATTCTTTTTTTTTTTTTTGAGGAAGAGTGGCCCTGAGCTAAAATCTGTTGCCAATCTTCCTCTTTTTTTTTTTTTCCTTTTTTCTCCCCAAAGCCCCCAGTACATAGTTGTAGGTCCTTCTATAGTTCTACGTGGGACGCCGCCCCAGCACAGCCCGATGAGCGGTGAGCAGGTCCGCACCCGGGATCCAAACGGGTGAACCGTGGGCCGCCAAAGCAGAAAGCACGAACTCAACCGCTGTGCCACCGGGCCAGCCCCCCTAGATGCGTATTCTAAGGCAACAGTCACCCTCCCACTCACAGGGCCCAACTTCTCCCTTCAGGGGACTGAGGACAGGATAAAGGAGAAGCAATGCCTTGAACCAGCCCCTCATAGGAAACGCCAGCCATTTCAGCCCAGCTGTACTACTTCAGGGAAATTAAACCATTCAGGCCCTTGATTGAGATTAAGTTTTTGCACCAGCCAATGATAATTTAGAGATGGAAAAAGTCTCTAAACTTTTCACCTCCTTCCCCCACTCCTGGCTCTTCCTTCTGTGTCCTGTCTTCTACTGAAAGTATCACCAGCCTTCTGGGAGGGCAGATTCAAGGTTATTACCTACTTGTAAACCATAATTACAAAAAATTATAATAGCCAGCACTGACTGGTGGCCTACTATAGAGTTATTTTACAGACAGCATCTCACAGCAACCCTGCAGGAAAGGCACTATTAGCCCCTTTTACAGATGAGTAAACTGACGTTCTGACTTGTCCATGACCACACAGCCAGTAGGTGGCAGAGCCAGGATTCAATCCCCAGGTGCACCTGACCCCAGAGCTCTCTAGTCGCGCATGAGAATTACCTATGAAGCATTTAGAAAATGCAGATTCCCAGGCACCACCCCAAATCTACTGAATCACAGTGTCTGGGGTGGGGCCCAAGAAGCTGTATTTTTTTAAGTTCCCCAAGTAAAGCTGATGCCACCAGCCTAAGGACTGGTCCTCATTAGAGCACAATGCCCTTCTAGGAAATTACCTGACCCTAAGGAGGCAACAAGCAGGGCCATTATCGTCACCATTCTCCTCCTCAACTGGACATCAGCAACTTAGTTACTCTGAGGATGACGGGAATCGGGAGCAGGGCAGAGGGGGAGAGAGGAAGTACATGGGGGCTTCTTTTACTGAATTATGTGCCTCTCCTTCAGGGAAAGGCTGCATGTCCCTCCCAAGGGACCCCAGACTTCTCAGGCCTTCTCGATCGAAATGACCAGCTGTGGAGGAAGGGGAGAGGAACAAAGCAGGGCGGAGGGTGACACGTACGTCAGGTGTGTGTATGCTGCTTCCTCCAGTGGCTCCTGTGTGGCCCCATAAGGTCCCTGTAAGGAAGCTGACCCAATAACTGCTGAAGGAGGCGGTCCCACGTCCCCTGTCAGCGCACTTGTTCGTACACACTCCACCCTCTCTGCTCCTACACTCTATAAAAATTGCCAATAATTGAAATTCAAGTGGCAGCCTGGTTTGGCCACTAGAGATAACAGATTAAGAACCAGGATGCATAAACAGGCTCGCTTTCCAGAGGCAGCCTCAGCTCAGTCTCCCTCCTTCCTCAGTTTCCTTTTCTGTGAATGGACCGGCATGCAGGCCGGCCAGAAGGGTCTGGCTGGTGAGCTGAATGTCAACTTACTAATAAGCCTGAGGTCAGAGATCGGGCCTCACATAAGCTCAGATCCCTTGGCTTGGTTCTAAGGTCATGGACAGGCCCCCAAATCCTGCCACTTGGTCATAAAAGGAAGCAGGCAGAGTGTAGACGGGTCAAAACAAATCCATCACCACTGGTGGAAACAGCCAATCGGGGTGAATGGTGACGGATGTGATTCAGTCGCATCTTTGATTTGAAAGACACCACATCAGAAATGACCTCACGGGCACCTAATCAGTTCCAGAAAAGGACTTTGTTCTCCAGGAGACAAGGTGGGAGATCAAAGCATTTCTTGCTGAACATCATTTAGCATTAATTACTTGTTGAGTAACCTGACCCAGACCGCATACCGCTCCCCACCTCGCATCCTGGCAGCCTCTGTGAGCACCCTTGATCTTTCAGCCCAACCTGCCTCAAACTGGGAGGAAGCCGACTGCAAACCTGGGAATCGAGAGACCCCGGGCGGCCCAGGCAGTCAGTCGTTTACTTACTTCTTCCTTTCCTGTTAACTTTTTAACCCCACCGGCCAGGAAATGCATAAATAGAGTGGCGGGCCTCCCCTCCCCCTTCCCTCCGCCACACTTCGTTGAGTTCCTCACAGCGCAGGGACAGATCTGGGGACGAACGCCTTACTATTCACAAGCTGTGTGGCCCGAGGCGCACCAGTGTACCTCTCTGAGGCCCCGGTTTCAACTGCACCATGGAGATAATACTATCCACCTCCTAGCCTCTTTGTAAGGATTAAACAAGATCTAAAAACTGGAGCTTCCATTGAGGAAAAATATTCAGGGGTTTGGCTGTACCGGCAATAATTTATTTCTAGAGCTGGAGGGGGGCATGGTATTGATTATTATTATTATTTATACCTTTTTATGGCTCTGAGATAATTTATAATAAATGTTACAGGCTGAATTGTGTCCCCCCCAAATTCATATGTTGAAGTCCTAACCCCCAGGGCCTCAGAATGTGACTATATTTAAAGATAGGGTCTTTCAAGAGGTAACTAAGGTAAAATGGGGTCGTGAGGGTGGGTCCTAATTCAGTATGACTGGTGTCCTTACAAGAAGAGATTAGGACATAGACACACACACAGGGAAGATCATGTGAAGACAGGGAGACAACAGCCATCTACAAGCCAAGGAGAGAGTCCTCAGAAGAAATATACCCTGCCGACTGACACCTGGATCTCAGACTTCTGGCCTCCAGGACGGTGAGAAAATTCATCTCTGTTGTGTCGTTGAAGCCACCCCGTCTGTGGCACTTTGTTATGGCAGCCCTAATAAACTAATACAATAAACTTCAAATAAATTATAGAAAGCATAAACTAGATCAAAAAGAAAAAGACTGCAGTAGCACGGCTCTAATCAAAAAGACAAGTAGTAAGTGTTGAAGATGTGGAGAAAGTGGAACCTGCTGGTGGGAATGGAAAGTGCAGCAGCCACGGTGGAAAACAGTCTGGCAGTTCCTCCAGAAGTTGAACGTAGAGTTACTATCTGACCAGTCAATTCCACTCCTAGGATCTACCCAAGAGAAATGATAACACATGTTCACACAAAAACCTGTACTTGAACGTTCACAGCAGCATTATTCACAATAGCCCAAAGATAGAAACAGCCCAATGTCCATCAGCAGATGAACGGAGAAACAGAATGTGGTCTGTCCATACAATGGAATATTATTCAGCCACAAAAAGGAATGAAGTACTGACAGATGCTACAACTTGGATGAAGTTTGAAAACATGATGCTAAGTGAAAGAAGCCAGTCACAAAAGGCCACATACTGTATGATTCCATTTACATGAAATGTCCAGAATAGGCAAATCCATAGAGACAGAAAATAGATTAGCGGCTGCCAGGGACTGGCGGGGGAGGTTGGAGGGAAAGATTGTGGGGAGGGGGTACTCATTGCTGATGGGGTTTCTTTTAGGGGGTATGAAAATGTTCTACAATTAGATTGTGGTAATGGTTGCACAATTCTTTGAATATTTTCAACATACTAAAAACATTTAATTGTACACTTTCAGTGGGAGAACAGTATGGTCTGCAAATTGTATTTGTTTTATTATAAGGTGTTAAAAAAGAAAAGACTGGTACCCCCTAAGTGTGGTTAAATGTTGAAAGTTCTTCCTTCTCCCTCCCACCCACCCTTTCCCAGCCAGTCTAAGAGCTTCCGTTTCTCCCGCCAGTGTTGATGACAGCAGCCGTGCCAAGCTTGTGTACACTGCTTATACACCAGTCCTCCACAGGAATCTTAGATAAGGGCTACTGCCCCCAGAAGCCAGCTTCCTGTTTCCAGGCCTTTGGAGGAAAGGGGGCAGAGGTTTGGTTTAAAAAAAAAAAAAAAAGGTGCCTATAAGCCCCTCAGGAGTGGGCTGAGGGTCTCAGGCACGGAAGACAGGACACATTCATAGTCCTGAAGTGATTTCTCCCAGAAGGGCTAATTGGAACCCCTCCATTATCTGAAATAATAGTGGGTAGTGGTGAGTTTGTTTTTAAAAGCCTATGTTCTGCAAACCCTAATCCTTCCCCTACAGCAATTTCTCAGCTAGGAGGGAAGCGGCCAGTGAGGCAAAGCCACAGTTTTCTCTTTAGGTTCAGAGCAGCCGTGGGACCTGGTTTGGTTGTTTCAAGGTGCTACGTCTGCAAGTACAGTTTGTGGTCTGATAAAAGGCATTCATATTTATTGCCCACATAGGGGAAAGTCAACTTTAAAACTCCACACACTTCTGTGGATTGGAGAACTAAAGGTAGAAGATATGGAGGCAAAATCTTTTTCATTTCTATTGCCACCTAAATTCCCACTAAGCTTCAAAGAGAATTAGAATTCAATACCCACAAGTAATGGGTGACTTTCTCCCCAGCAATTCCACATTTAGGAATATACTCTAAGGAGATAATCAAACAAAGGTAAAAAGAATAACCTAGAACAGCACTGTCCAATAGAAATACAATGTAAGCCACATATGTACTTATAAATTTTTTGTAGCCACATTTAAAAAGCTAAAAAGAAACAGGTGAAATTAACCTTAGTCTATTTTACTTAACCAATATATCCAAAATTTTATCATTTCAACTAGGGTTGCCAGATTTAGCAAATAAAAATACATTTCACCCAATTACATTTCAGATGAACAATGAACAATCGTTTTTAGCATAAGTATATCCCATGCAATATTTGGGACATATTTATACTAAAAAATTTATTTCTCATTTATCTGAAATTCAAATTTATCTGGGCATCCTCTTAAAAATCTGGCAACCCTAATTTTAACATGCAACCAATATAAAAATGAATTAATGAGGTATTCTACATTGTTCTTTTTTGCACCAAGTCTTTGAAATCTGTTGTGTATTTTACACTTACAGCACATCTCAATTTGGATTCACCATATTTCAAGTGCTCAATAGCGACATACAGCTGGTGGCTACCATTTTAGACAGCACAGATCTAGAATGTTCCTCTGAGTGTTTTTATAACAGCAAAAAAATCAGAAATTAGCAAAATACCCCTCAACGAGGAGGGTGCTTAAGTTACAAATAACATTTAGAGAGCACTAACTGTGGGTCAGTCCTGGTCCTAAGGGCTTTGCAGGCATTATTTCATTTTTTATTATAGTTAACCAGAAACAAGTTTATTCAAGAGATAATTCAACAATGCATTATCTCATTTAGTCCTCACAACAACCATTCTGAGTAGGTACTGGTATAACCCTTCTTACAAACCAGGAAAATAAGGTTCAGGGAGCTTATATAACTTGCTCAAGAAAGTGGTGAAGCTGAGAGTAGACAGACGGATAGTTACCGGAGGGGTTAATACATATATATCCCACTGTAGCACGGATTCTGGAAGGAGACACGGCAAAACGTTACTGGTTTTCTCTGGATCCTGGACTTGGAGGTGGCCCTGGTTGAAAGTTTGGTCTTCGCCGTCAAATAGACTCATCTTGGCATCCTCGGCTCTGCCAAGTACCCTAACAGGTGACTTCACCTTTTTAAGCCTCAGTTTCTGAATCTGTAAAACGAGTCACGAGTGTCTACCCCACCGGGTCGTTGGAGTCTAAATACGATACGGGATGCAGAGGACCAGGCAAGCAACCTGCTCCTGACACGTGCGCAGTGACGTCACTACTCGTCTTCCCAGGGTCTTTGTCCTCTCCTGTTTGAGTAGACTCTCATGGTAAGCATCAATATGTTTCACAAAGAGGAAACAGTTACTTTCGAAAGAGGGGAAAACATCTCATGAAGCAGATGGAGGAAAAAGGAAGGAAGGAAAGAACGAAGAGGAGAGGGCAGGAGACAGAAAATTCCCTCCTGATGGAAAGGTGACACATCACTTCCCCAGTTTCCTGAGGGACCACCAGGGGGCACTGCCTGCAGTTTCCACAGCGAGAGAAAACGATCCCTTTTATAAAACAAAAACTTGCAATGAACGAATCACTAAACCATTCATCCTAACTGGGGTGCCCTCTCCCAGGGGTTGTCCCTGAAAAGCTGCCGACATTCACCTCACAGGAGATGTGAAAGGAAACGGTCTCCCAGCGGCGGGCGATCTGCGTCTTACCTTTGGAGTCTTCTTTGGCCAAGTGACTACGGGGACCCCAGTGATGGCCAGACTGGGGTCGTCCTCCGCGTGCTCCTTCAGGACATTCTGTGGCCAAACAAAGGAGCTATATTAGCCCAGGGTAGGGGGGAGGTCTCTGAAGGGGGCCGGAGGCCAACCTAACCAGCCCAAGACTGAGAGGCTCCACGGTCAATGCCCGCCCCCTCCACCACCCACACACTCAATGGAAACCACGTCAGTGTCTCTGGTTTATAAACGCTGTTTATAAAATGTCTTGGTTCACTGCTACATCCCCCTTTAAAGCCTCACACAATGACTAACCTATAGTAAGCTTCCAGTAAATAACTTAAAAAAAAATAAAGCCACAAATCCCCAAAGGGGAACTTTCTACAAAATGCCTGACCAGTCCTCCTCAAACGTGTCAAGGTCAACAAAAACAAGGAAAGTCTGAGAAACTGTCACAGCCAAGAGGAGCCCAAGGAGACACCACGACTAAATATAATATGGTGTCGTGGGTGGGATCCTGGGACAGACAACGGGCATTAGGTAAAAACTGGGGAAATGTGAATAAACTATAGACTTTAGTTAACAATAATGTATTGATCTTCATTCATTATTTGTAACAAATGTACTATACTAATGTAAGATGTTAATAATTGGGGAAACTGGGTGTGGGGGGAGGTATGTGGAAACTCTCTGTACTGAAAAGAAATCTGCTAAATTTTTCTGTAAATCTAAAACTGTTCTAAAACATAAAGTCTATTAATTTTGAAATGCCAATCAGATATTGGTCCAATCAGTACTAACAGCAACAATAAAGCAAAACAGAATTCTTAGGGTGCCAATTTTTCTAACATGTATGCAGCATATTTGAAAAGAAATATAACAGAAAGGAACCAAGAATGTGGACCTGACTTAGCTCAGGTGCAGACTCTACACCGGGTGTGAGAGGCCACCAAAGGCTGGGAGCAGTGGGGACAATCCATCCCTGGGGGGAGGAGTATTTCATCGCCGACATTGTTTAGAATTGCCAGTTCCGGATGATGATACAAAGCAGACCAACTTCTCATCAGTTTCAGTTTTAATCAGTTTAATTGCTGTTTTTAAAGGCACCACAGACAATGCATCCCTTAGTACTTACCCCAGGTGGGCCATCCCACTGCCCTCTCCCCACCTTGGTCCACCGCTCAGGGTAGGGAGGACTGGCTAGGTGAGGGGTGCAAATATAAGCCTCAGGAGGATGGGCACTGCACATTTGTTAAATGAATATTTGAGAGTAAGATATATTGAGTACTTGCTCTATGCTAGACACCATAATAACTATTTCATATACATTCTCTCATCCAGTCCTCTTTACCACTCTGTGAGATGGACCATTATCACTTCCATGGTGCAGATGAGGAAACCAGGGCTTAGTGGGATGAAGGGAATTGTCCAACACCACTCAACCAGTAAGGGGTGGAGATCCCTCCACTCCACAACCTGTGCTCTTTAACTGGGGGATCCTTCAGCCTATCTTTAAAGAAAGGGAAGGGGACCATGTTCAAGCAGCATTATTCACAACAGCCAAAAGGTGGAAGCAACCCAAGTATCCCTCACTAGATGAATGGATAGACACAATGTGATCTGTCCATACAATGGAATGTTATGCAGCCTTAAAAAGGAAGGAAATTCTGTCACCTGCTACAACATGGATGAACCTGGAGGACATTATGCCAAGTGAAATAAGCCAGTCACAAAAGGACAAATACTGTATGATTCCACTGACGTGAGGAAACTAGAGTAGTCAGATTCATACAAATACAAAGCAGAGTGGTGATTTCCAAGGGCTGGTCTGGAGGAAGGGGGAGTTAGTGTTTAATGGGTACTGAGTTTGGGAAGATAAAAAAGTCCTGGAGATGGATAGTGGCTATGGTTGTACAGCAATGTGAATGTACTTGATGCCACTGAACTATAAAAAAGTGGTAAATTGTATGTTATGTATATTTTATCACAATTTTTTAAAAGGGGAGGAGGGAGTAGGGCTAAGCAGTCCCCCCCTAAGGAATGAATTCCAAGGTTCTAGAAAGTACAGGTTGGGGGCCTATTATCTCACTAGTTAACTGTTACTGTTATGCTAGTTCTAGAGTCAGAAGATCTGGGTTCAAGTTCTGCAACTTACAGACTGTGTGAGAGACTGTAAGCCACAACTTCCTACTGCCCCACCTGAGAGTAAACAGTGATATCGATCTTGATTTTACACTATGAAGCTGGATGTGATTTTACTACCATTCTTAGGAGCATTTGTTAAGTGCTTGCTCTGGACATTAAACTAATCCTATCTGTGGCGTAGGGCCGATTCTCCTCATTTCACAAAAGCAGAAACCAAAGTTCAGAGAGGTTAAGTGACTTGCCCAAGGTCACACAGCTGGGAGATGTTGGAACCTGACATTGACCTGGCCCATCTGACTAAAAGCATAGGTCATAGCACCGGTTGATAAAGTCTCAGGAAACATTCCAGTAACCTCTGGAGCTGATCTACACCCCATTATTCAAAAATAGGACACCGAGGGACCAGCCTGGGCTCCATATTCACGATTCTATCAACAAATATAGAAGTGAGCCATCCTCGTCTATTCCTTGCAAATAAGAGAACTAATTCAGCCACTAACTCCTTAGAAAGCATTTCTCAAACTCACCCCCATCACAGAAGAGGCATGCATGCCCAGAGTGGGCCTGCACAAGCAGGAAATTTCATTATTTCATGGTTTTTCTAATAATCTGTATGAATTTCACACCATCCACAATACATCAGGGTTTGTTTTTTCTAAAAATAATGTGTCCCACCCTCCCCAAATCCTTTTTAAAAAAGGCTTTCCAGGAAAATGCCCCATGGTTAACCAAAGCCTTTCAATTTTTACATATATACAGTCATACGCTGCATAATGACATTTCAGTCAATGACGGGCCACATATATGACGGTGGTCCCATAAGATTAGTGCCAGAGAGCTTAGGTGTGTAGTAGGCTGTATCATCCAGGTTTGTGTAAGCACACTCTGTGATGTTCACACAACGATGCAACTGCCTATCGATGCAGTTCTCTGAATGTATCCCTATCGTTAAGTGATGTGTGACTTTATATATACATATACTCCCCATATGGTTGGGGCAGGGGGCCCATCACTTCCACAGGACTTTCTGCCCCTTTATCCCAATCTCAAACTCCAGGCTGGGGGTGACAAGCACAAATGCCTGCAGGAACCAAGCAGGTAAAGTGAAAGATGTAAACGGACTAGGGCAATAGAGAGTGGTGTGGCCTATGGCAAACTAGAGATCACATGCCCCGTTTTAAGAGAGCAAATGCTACTCAGTTCCAACATGTTAACCTCCTGTGGGAATGAAAGCCCCACCAGATCATTGATTTTTCAGAAGAAATCAAAGATCCAGAGTTTTATTTGAAATCTCTCCACTTTTTTTTTTTTTTTTGGTGAGGAAGATTGGCCCTGAGCTAACATCCATGCCAATCTTCCTCTATTTTGTAGGTGGGATGCCTCCACAGCGTGGCTTGACGAGTGGTGCGTAGGTCCACGCCCGAGATCGGAACCCGTGAACCACAGGCTGCCTAAGTGAAGCGTGCAAACTTAAACACTACACCACCAGGCCGACCCCCCAAATCTCTCCACTTCTAAATGTTGGCAACTGACTGAAAAATTTGTTTAAAAAAACCACTGTGAGCCAAACATATCTGTGGGCTAGTTTGGGCCATGGGCCACCAGTTTACAAATGCTGCTCTGCATGTGACTGAAAATAATGCCCACTCACTTTGGTTTTCTTTGAATTTCCTTCTGAATTGTCTCAACATATGGTCTCATGTCAATAGCAGAACTGGAACAGGTAACTCACAAGCACTGAAGTGAGGCCTCTTTAGAGGGATATCTGGTTACAAAAAGCTATTACTGAAGGTGTAAGTATTATTAATAATCAACACATTGATAATGACAAGTAATAATTTAAAATTAATAGAGAGACCTCCCCAAGAACTCCTGATTCCAGGATCTCTCCACACTCCTTGCAGGAAGCCGAGTTTCCCTTCATGTGTGGCCCTCAGTGGCCACCAGGGGGCGCTCTGGGCTCTGTCCCTCAGGGAAGTATTTTCATTTGTATGTGACAGGCTGCAAGAAGAGGAGATTATTCTAATTGGAGATTTTCTCTCTGAGAAATAAATTGTGCTGAAAGGAACCATGCCACTGGCTTCCTTAGGCTCCGCCAGAATTTATACACTCCCTGGGGCTCCTGGAAGCCGAGACTAGAAAGCCTGGGTGACCACACCAGCCCAGCCCCTTAGGGTTACACCCTACCAGCCTTGTAGGAAAGCCCAGGGCAGCCTTCTAAAAGAGAACGACTGAGGCCACCGGACCCTTTCTGCTGGAAACTGCCCTGCTTTTGACCTAACAAGACAACCACAAACAACGGATGTGCTGGGCCTCTGCTCCCCCTTATGCCAACTTCTCTCAAAGAACTTAATTAGTTAACAATGGATTCAGGCCCCACTGCTCCCCCGCATGGGGCACTAACAATGAGAAACCCCATCTATACTGTGACTAAAAATACCAGCACTGTGACAATAAAACAGAAGCAGACATCAGGAAAGACTCGCCAACCACAGGCTGGTAAAAGGAGAGTAACGTGCACACAGCAGCTCGGACTGCTGCCCTGGCGAAGCCAGGAGTCTCAGGGGTGCCCCCCTGCCACAGGTAAGGACCCCTGCAACCAGGTGTCAATGCACCTCGGGTTTCCCCAGACCCCTCCCTCCACTCCAGCCCCACCATCTTGTGCCTGCCTGTAAAAGCCCATCTGTACTGGGCTGAATCGTGTCTCTCAAAAGGTTATGTTCAAGTCCTAACCCCTGGTACCTGTGAATGTGACCTTACTTGGAAAAAGGGTTTTTGCAGATGTAATTAGTTAAGGAACTCGAGATGAAATAATCCTGGATTTAGAGTGGGACTTCCATCCAATGACTGTTGTCTTGAGGCAAGGAGAGGGGGCTGAACACAGACACAAGCAAGACGACCACGGGAAGGTAGAGGCAGAGAACGGAGTGACGCAGCCACAAGCCAAGAAACACCAGGAACCACTAGAAACTGGAACAGCAAGGAAGGCTTCTCCCCTAGAGTCTTTCCAGAGAGCACAGCCCTACCAACACCTTGATTTCCAACTTCGGGCCTCTAGGACTGTTAGAGAAGAAATTTCTATTGTTTTAAGCCACCAAGTCTGTGGTTATTTGCTACAGCAGTCGCAGGAAACTAACTCACCACCCTTGCCATAGCACATTGTGGTCAAAAGCTTATTAGCTATGTGATTCGGCCAAGTCACCACATCTCTCTGAGCCTGTTTCCTCATCTCAAAAAACGGGATACTTACAGTCCCCACTGTGTCAGCTTGTGGTGATAATCATAACACACGGGAGGTACATGGCACGTGGACAATGCTCAACAGACGTTGACCGATCTCTTTTGACTTGTGCCATATCTCCTGTTGTGACACACTGCCCTTGTCCTCTGTTTGTAGAATTCCCATCCATTTAACAAGTTCTAAGCACAGGGAAACTTAAAAGTTTATTTAGCTGCCTATCTAGTAGGAATAATAAATGTGATTCAGGGGAACAGAAGTTAATTTTAAGTCAAAAAAAATCCCCAAGTGGCATGGATCAACCTATCCATTTTTCAGGTCTAGGGTATGCCTGGATGTATAGAACTCAGATCTCTGGCCCCTCTCTGGTCTCCATTCTCCCGAGGTGGTACAGGCAGTGGACTGGGAGGACACATGGCTTGTTTTGTAATCACGCTGAAGGTCCTTAGGTGACAGGCCTATCTCATTCATCCTTATATCAACCCTCTATCCTCTCACCGCCCCCTCAAAATACCCAGCACAGGGCTCAGAATTACACCCGGCCCCCAGCAGGAGAGCCTCAGTAACTATGGGCGGCCTGATCCCCCTGGCCGGGCTGCATCTGGTTGTGCCGTTTTCTGTGCTCTGGGTCATCCTCAGGGGGTGACCAGGTCAGGCTGCAACCCTCCCACTGACTTCCCGCCTTTTGGCTCCTCTGAAGCAGGCAGGGGTGTGATGATTTTAAAAAGCCGACAGTGCTGGAGGTCTGGGCTCTACACCTCACTGTTTTGCAAAACAGCAAGACCCAGGAGGGCAACTTAAATGAGCAGGTGTGTTCCGGGGTCAGGACCTGATGACCCCAGAAGAGAAAAGCTATCTACACCTTCCACGGTCATGGGTTTTACAAACTCTCCCACTTGACCCTAAATGGGCCTGTTTTCATCCCACCGTGTCTGAAATAATAAAAGTAGAGCTTACATGTGTCACCTTGCTGAACCCCCACGACCCATGAGCATGTATTCTTACTAAGCCCATATTATCACGTCCCCAGGAGCATTCAGCTGGTTAAGGTCCTCGGGGGTTCAGCCTGACACCACAACTTTTGGTCTTAAAAGATAACACCTGTTTGGATAATGTACTCAATTTAGAATTATTTTCTTCCCTATTATATTTAGGGTTTGATGAAAAAACAATACAATTGATCTCTTTTTTTAGTGTTAAAAAAAGATAACAGGGGCCGGCCTGGTGGCGTAGCAGTTAAGTTTGCGCACTCCACTTCGGTGGCCTGGGGTTCCCAGGTTTGGATCCCAGGTGCGGACAGACACACTGCTCGTCAGCCATACTGTGGTGGTGTCCCATATAAAGTGGAGGAAGATGGGCACGGATGTTAGCCCAGGGCCAGTCTTCCTCAGCAAAAAGAGGAGGATTGGCAATGGTAACATCCGTTGTTAGCTCAGGGCTGGTCTTCCTCACACACATGCACACAAAAGATAACATATGAAAGCAATGGTTCCTTACTGTCTCTTCCACCCCTTTAATTACATGTGGCCCCACAATTCCATGCAGTCCCATAATTCTGTGCAGTCTCTTAATCCATCCAAGAAGAAAGGTGGTTGTCTACAGTGAGCTGGCATTTCCACCCCCAGCTGACACTCTGACAGCCAGGGGAGCATGGTCTCAGGGGAAAGAGCCTGGTATTATCTTAATTAACAACAACAGCTGCAGAATCACCTTGCAAAGAGGTATCTGACAAAGACCCTCCCACCTCCAGCCTCGGTGGTCACTCCCCACTTAGGCCCAAGCCCTTCACAACCTTGCAATGCACCTGTTTATTTTCAAGTCATTTACAATCAATGTGAGGACTAGACCTGCCCCCAAACAGCCACATGCTCTCTTTTCCTCTCATCAGGAGTCACAGTTCTCTGAGTTCTAGTCGAGAGTATAGATTCTTCTAGGAGGGACAACATGCAGGGCAATCCCATCTTACTGTGAATTACTTTGTCCACCAATTAATGGTTGCCAATCCAGGAGGGAAGAGGGAAAAGATGATGTACTGGATTGAATAGTGTGCCCCCCCAAATTCACATGCATCCAAAACCTCAGAATGTGACCTTATGGAGAAATGAGGTCTTTGCAGATGTCATCAAGTTAAGATGAGATCTCACTGGATTAGGGTGGGCCCTAATCCAATGAGCAATATCCTTATAAGAGGAGAAGACACAGAGATACACAGGAAGAAGACAGGCGGCCATGTGAAGATGGAGGCAGAGATTGGAACGATGTAGCCACAAGCCAAGGAACACCAAGGATTTTTGGCAACCAGGAGAAGCTGGAAGAGGCAAGGATCCTCGCCTAGAGCCTTCAGAACGAGCACGGCCTTGATCTCGGACTTCTAGCCTCCAGAACTGTGAGAGAATAAATTTCTGTTGTTTTAAGCCATTTTGTGGTACAGTACTTTGTTACGTTAGCCCTAGGAAAACAACACAGATTTCAATCGCTAACCTGAAAGAGGGATGGGGGAAGCTGAGAGGTAAGGAAGGAGCTTGGGGAGGATGGGGAGCTGGCCAAAGACAGCCTGGCTCTCCTCTTGACTGTTTCCTGAGAAACAGGAAACTTGATGACATGGCTAATCTTTCTCTGAGGGCTTACTAGCAACCCAAGGTGTTCATTACCTCATTGTTCCTCAAAATAATTCAGTGACATAGGTCCCTATTATTATCCCCATTTTACGGTGAGGAAACTAGGGTTTCAAACAGTTAAGCAATTCCGAATGGCCAAGAACTATAGAATCTAGTCCCCAGAAGGACAAAGCAAATGTAGTCCAATATCCCCATTTTACATACAGATAAACAGAAAGGTGGAGTGACTTGCCCAAGGTCACACAGCAAGTAGCTAAGAACAGAAACCAAAATTGAACTCAAGGGTCTCTTGTGTCTTGATTTCTTGTTCTTCCCATTAGGTGCAGGCCAATATCCCACCCCTCCAGCAAAATAAGGGTCTCGAAAGAAGGGGGTCACTGAAGGCATCTCAATGGCAAATCCCAAAAGGTTTCACAAAGTCAGGGAAGAAAATGGTTTTCTTAGTTACATTTTTACAAGATGCTGGAATCTCCTTTCCTTTCACAAACCAATTAAGCGGGTTGGTCATTTTGGTTTGAATCTAAATCCAGATCTCTCAAGGCAAGTTTCCAACGTCCAATGAGCTCTCTCGGACCTGCTGAAACCATAGGGTCACTGAGGTACTCTCGTCAGCATGGCTGCAAGGACAAACTCAACTTTCAAAAGTTCTGCCCACAAAAAAGAGTGAGCTAGACTTACAGGTATGGACACAAAAAAGAAAGCGTTAAGGGACAGAAGCAAGTTGCAGAACATTATGATTCGATTTTTAAAAATTATGCATACACGAGGGTGAGGGGAAACTCCAGAAGTATATGCACCAGATGATTAACAGGGGTTATCTCCAAGGTGTGAGAATTGAAGAGGGGGACATTTTCTAGCCTACAGTAACGTTTAATTTTTTTACATTGATCATGTAACACTATTACTTAAAACTTTTATATAGATCATTTTTAGAAGGCAAATGTCCGGATGCAAAACGACCTTACAAGGAAATATCCCGAAGAGGTAAATCCATAAAGACAGAAAGCAGATTGGGGGTTGGGAAAAATGGGAAGTGCCTGTTAATGGGTACGGGGTTCTGTCCGGGGTGATGAAAAGGTTCTGAACTAGACAGTGGTAGTTGCACAATATTGTGAATGTACTTAATGCCACTGAACTGCATACTTTAAAACGGTTAAAATGGTAAATGTTATGTTAGGTGTATTGTACCACAATTTTAAAAAATATGTATTACAAATGAAAGAAAGAATGGATTTTTGATAAAAGCCAAAACCTAGCCATCTGGAGACTGAGCTGTTTTGGGGACCGTCTCCCATCCCAGGGGCTCTGGTTACCAGGAGCGACCATGAACAGCAGTCTCTGAGGTCCCAGAGAAAGAGAGAGAAGGAAAGATGTCATCTTTTTGCAACAAATCAAAGATCGTAACTGGTCAGTCCTCAAGGGGGAATCACCACTGCTCAGAAAGATGAATCACTCAATGGTCGTGGGGGCAGTGGGTATGGGCTAAGAATTCTGCCTTGGACTCACATTCCTGAGCTGTTTTTTATTTCTTAGCTGGTGCAAAAGAAACCCCAACATCTGAGAAGAGAGAACAGAGGGACCTAAGTGTGCAGCTGGGAAGAAGCCACTTACCTTCTGTGACAACATTGTCACTCTGAAAGTCAGTCGGGTTCAAAATCTCCAGGGACTGTGAGGGGCTGATGGCCTGGCCACACAGCCAAGAACTCCCCTGCTTTGGAAGAGACGACTGGTCCACTTCCCCCATACAGGCTCTTGGCCACACAGAATTCAGAGACTAGCAGAGGCTGATTTTCCTGGGGGTCTAAGCAGACCTGTCCACCTAATTTACAAGCTCTTTAACCTGAAAAGGGGCTCTTGAGGCAAGGATCAGGACCATAAATATTTCTAAAGACAGGCAAGTTCAATAAATGAGCTAAGTGGTTAGATTATACGAAAAAGATGTGCGAGCCTAATGGTAAATACACACTCAGAGAGACAGTATGGAGTGGTGGGGACTGGGGTGTATGAGGTCACATGCTACTCCCTGCTGATTGTAGCCAGTCAGGAACACAGGCCAGGAGCGCCAGGATATCTTATATGACTCTCCAGATTTTTTTATGTTGGCAACTAATTACAAAAATATGTTTAATACTGTGCAGGCCAAACACCATGCCTAGAGGCTGGATTTGGCCCAGGGACTACCGATGTGCAACTTCTGTTCCAGGACAAATCCATCGCTTGTTCTGTAAAGAAATCCCAAGCTATCATCTTACTACCTTTTCCCTAAATGTGGGATGGCCTCTGAGAAGGGAGAAAATTGCTTTCTCTAAAGCGGCCAAACGAAGCAGTATGGTGTAGTGGGTGAGCTCATGGACTCCCCCCACTGAGCAGCATGTGTGGCCTCAGGCAACCTTAACCTCTAGGTTACTTAACCTATCTGTACCTCAATTTTCTCATCGGCAAAAGGGGATAATAAAAGTACCACAGAGGGTTGTTGGGAGGTTTAAATGAATTTATATATAAAAAAACACCTACAACAGCACATAGTAATTGAGACACATTATCATGAGATGCCACTGAACCTCATGGTGGGGACGGAGGGAAAGAGCCTGGGCTCCTTGAAATGTGTCTAAGTCCGCACCCCAGGCCTCCTCCACACCATCAAGGGGCCTAGGCTGAATCCAGCCTTAGAAGCCCATGACATGGGTATAGGTGAGAGATGGGGGCTGGGGGGGGGGGGCGGTGAGTTCCATCCCTAAAAAGAAATCTGACCAACCAGGAATCCTGCACATAAACAGATCAGAGACACAAAGCTGCTTTTAAAGTAAAAAAGGCTTTCCACAAGCGCAAAACAGCACTTCCTCTTAAGATGAATGTGTTTTTAACTCATTTACAACACTGTGGGACCCTAATACTATTGATGGTTTTATTATTGATGAAAATACTTTGTTTTTACTTTATAGGACTCAGAAGAAAAAAGTAGCCACATGACAGAATTCTAAGATTTCCTTTAGGAAACCCAATATACAAAAACCCACACCATGAGATTAGGGGTCCAGGAAGAGGCTCAGGAGGCCAAGAACCCCTGATGCTGCATGCAAAATTTTGTGTATATAAGCATACTTTCATAAACTCTCGAGAGGTCAGCAACCTCCCCAAAAGTCAAGAATCAATGAAAAAGACCCATTAGCAAGAAAAGATTTGCTTTATAGGGATAGTCACCACAGAGTTCTTTTACTGGGAAATTTCCCCAAGTTACAAGATTTTCATTTCACAGTACCTGGAGGGGACACACCTGCTAAATTAAGTGAGGTAGACCTGGATTAATGATTTTGTACACTGGCTCCCTCTGCTGGTGGTACCTCTCAGGCTACCTGATGTGCCCCCGGTCTCAACTCCACTGAACCCCAAGGGTTCACACCCTGATCCCTGAGCACTTTGAGGGCTGGACACTCTTAATATTTCCAGATGCCAGAGCCCAACACAATGTTTCCTAAATGCATAAATCAACAAGCGAACTAATTAATAAGTCCTGGGTAGAGTTTTCAACCCTCAAAGAAGAGACTTAAATCCAGTTTCCAACCCCAGCAGGCAGCTGGCTTCACTTGGGAATCAGACATTGGAGAAGGAAGCCCAAATGCCCCCAAGGCCTCACACGGAAAAGGCTTACCAGTGCTGAGAGGAGGCAGTTCTGTGGGGTGGTATACACACGGGAGCCCTGGAGCCACTCCTGGGTCCTCATCCCAGCTCCCCAATCTACCTGCTCTGTCACCTCAGGAATGTCCCTTAACCTCTCTGAGCCTACTTCCTCATCGGTTAAATCCAGATAATTAGGGTGCCTTGCCTAGCACTGGTACCATGCAGGTAGTTAAGTTTTCAACAAATGTTATGATTATAATTACTATAGGACAAGGCGTCCCAGTGTATTTCCTGGGAAATAAACACACTGCACATTTGCACTCTGCCTGTAACAGCCTTCCCCAGGTGGAGAACTCCTATGCAGCCTCTAGGGCCCAGGTCCAATTCCCTCTGCATAACTGCCCCAGAGCCCTGGCCCCTGGCGTAGCTGATGAGTGTCCCCTCACTCCACTTCCATGCCTTGACTACACACAACATACTCAGTGGCACTTAATTTCCTGTCTCCTGATTTCTTCACCTGCCTGCTTCCCTGCTAACTGGTGAGCTACCTGAGGGCAGTGACTGTGCCTTTCTGCTTTCTGTTCCCCCAATGGCCAGCACAGCTGGCACTCAATGGGAGTTTACTCAATGATTAGGCTCTATTTGGAGACCTCTGAACCTCGCACGGCCATGTGGCCCACCTTAGCTGGCCACCTAAAGGACCACCAGGATGTACCACCTGCTCACAGGAAACAGATGCATGCTTCAGGGGAAGCCAGCCCAGCAAGTCTTCCTAACCAGGACAGAGAAGTCTGTCCCCAAACCCAACAACAGCACTATTAGCACACCTGTAACACTCACTGCTGGTGACGCTTCTGATTTCTCAACAAGTGCTGAGAAAGAACTCACTGTCAACCACAGAGCCAGCCTCCCCCAAGAGGTTCCCCTGCAGCTCACAGTGGTGGCCTCTGCTTAGACATTCTTGATGGGCTGGCTTGGACCAGAGGCCCCCAGAAGCCCCTCTGCGCCTGGACTTACACCAGGACAGTCTGCGCCGAGCCACCCTGAGCTGAGCTGCCCTTGGGAAGCTGCACTTTGAGCAGAACCTGCCGGGCCCTCAGCTGCCCAGCCCCAGACGTAACCCTCTGCCCACCTTCACACCCTCCAGGAGAGCCTGGGGGTCCTCGATGCCCTCAGGGACACACTTCTTGTTTTCCGGGAGGGATTCAAGTTTCTCCACCAGAGCTTTCAGGCCCTTCAGTTCAAACTCGGTAAGGTGGGTCCATTTGGCGGGGACCTCGGTGGTGGGAGAGCCGGTGGGCGTCTTGGGGTAGTCTATGGGCATCGTCGTGGACTTCACACTTTCCTCCGACTCATTAGACAAAGTCCTTTTGAGGAAGCGCATGGCAGGTGCTTTGGGCTTCTTCCCAGGGGCCTCCTGGTCCTCAGAGGGGGTGCTGGTGGGTGAGGCAGGGCCATCGGTGGGAGGCTTGGGCGCCTTATCTGCACCCTCCTCCTCCTCCTCTTCCTTCTCCTCCTCCTGGGGTTGCTGCTCACAGGACTCCTCCTCCATCTCCAGCCAGGAATCAGATGAGAAGCCGTCTATGCTGGGCTTTCTTGGGGCATCTACAGGGCGCGAGGGGGAAGCGGTCATATGAAAGACTGAGGTGACACCCCAAACTCCCTGCTGGAAGTCCCGGGAAGCTCCACTCACTCTGCCTCCCCTGTGCTCTGCAGATAGAGCTTCTTTTGACAGTTCTCATGGTCTATGCCTCTCTCAGCATCTAGAAAGGTCAGGCATAGGTTCAAATCCTGGCTCTGCTGCTTCCCAGCTGTGTGTACCCAGACAGGTTGCTTCATCTATCAGAACACACCTGGCATTTCATTATTCAATGTATAAAAATAAGGCCAAAAGGGGCCAGCCCCATGGCCTAGTGGTTAAGTTTGGCATGCTCTGCTTCAGCAGCCTAGGTTCGGTTCCCAGGCACGGACCTACATCACTAGTTGGCAGCCATGTTGTGGCAGCGACCCACATACAAAACAGAGGAAGACCAGCAATGGATGTTAGCTCAGGGCGAGTCTTCCTCAGTAAAAAAATAAAATAAGGCAAAAAGAGCACATATTATATATGATTCCATTCACATGAAATGTCCAGAACAGGAGGAAATCTATAGACAGAAAGTAGATTACTGGTTGCCCAGGGCTGGGGTGTGGGGATGGGATATGAGACAAGGAGATGATAACTCAGGTTTCCTTCTGAGATAACGAAAATGTTCTAAAAATTGACTGTGGTGATGGTTGCACAACTCTGGGAATATACTAAAAACCACTGAACTGTACACAGTGAACGGGTGAATTGTATGATACGTGAACTATGTCCCAATAACGCTGTTTAGAAAATATAAGGCAAAGAATGCCTCCTCTGAAGGCTTGCAGTGAGAATTAAGTGCGGCGTCCCCGAGCACAGTTTTGGCACACAACCAGCATTCGATCAATGAGGCAGCTCCCTAAGGTCCCCGCTTCTCTTTGGCAGATGGAACAGAGAGGCAGGGAGAAAAGAGTGACAAGAAAAAAGTGGGCGTCGATGACCCAAACACTGCCTCAAGATTTCCTCTCCTGCCTGGAAACGGAATCGGGAACATTATTCTATGGCCCTAAATATCCACAGGAGAGAAGTGACCCTCTGTTTCCTGGTCCTGGGGACTGCAGCAAAATCATGCCTCTGGTCCCCACAGGAATGTGCAGCTCCTGCAGCCACAGCGGCTATCACGCTAGTTCAGGATTTTCTCCCGTCTCCATCAGCCTGGAAGCTTCAGAGGAGCAGACCGTAGGGGCTTCGGTATCTTTCAACGCCTGAATATCTCATCAACTCACAGGAATGAGACTTACCACGGACCCCCCCAGACAAAACTGAATTTCCAGAAGGCGAATGAGCACTTCCCAGTAAAGACCCCAGCAGAAACATTTGTTCCCCATCATATGCTCAGCCTGAAACCCCTAAAGTCATTAAGGAGGGGAGTCAAGGGAAGGAAGGAAGAAGGCTTACAGTGAGGAAAAAAAAAAAAAAAGAATCTAAAGATCCTGGAGATTGCAAGAGAAATCGTGCAGACCCTAAAGGAGACAGCCCGCTGCATTCTTCCATCCCGTGACGAGCAAGACGCAGTGAATGAGGCACAGCAACTCCAGCCCCAGGAAAACCCCTCAACAGTAACAGCACAGAGGAGAGGGGAAGAAGCACGTTCTTCCTACAGATCGCTCTTCGGGGCTGTCACAGCCAGATGCAACTTTGGGGAGGGTGTCTGTGAGCCAAGATTCAAGGACTGAGCCATTCTGGGGGGACGATGTCCCTTTAAGTATGGCAGAGGGGCAGGGCGCTGCAGCTGCGGCTATAAATGCTTTCTCCCTGCCTCTGTCAGAACCACCCAGTGCTCTGCCAAGCTCATCTCCAGCCCTGGTCACCCCTCCCTCCGGCTTAAAGCTGGCCTGGGATTTTGGAGATTGGCTGCATCTCCTATAGACAAAAACCCAACCCGGGGGGCTGGGAGAAAAAAATCAGCTGGTGGCTAGGCAAGAATAAAAAGAACCAGGATTCTTTGCTCCGTGGGGATCCTGTTTCAGCAACCACACCCAGGACGGGCCCCTCCCCACATCTGCATAGTCGCCAGTGAGGCCTGGGGGCACCAACAGGAATGACTCTGTTGGGGTCACGATTTCATTTTCTTGGACTCTGTGTTCTAAGTGAAGAGCTGACAAGGATGGCTTGGCCTTCTGAGGGCTCTCCACGACCTGCGCAACACCCTGGCTCAAAATGATTCCCGAACCCAGGACTCCCAAAGGCCCACTGAGAAAATGATTTCTGCCCCAGCTGAGCAGTCAAGGCGGTGGGCCCCGAGGTTCACTCACCAATGAGCATTGACTCTCTCTGGTATTCCTGAGTGAGGTAGGACCGCTGGGTCACACAGTACACATATCTCTCCAAGACATACCAGCACATCTCATAGTAGAAGGGGTAACGGAATTTGGGCTGCACCTGAAAGCAAAGACCCAGGGATGGAGGTCAGTTTCTGGAGGGCAAAGCGGAGTGGAGGGAGAGAATTAGGGGGGCAGGAGGGGTTCCTTGGGGGGAAGATATTTTCATCATCTTAGCAGAAGCACAAATGATGTGAGGGAAAAATGGGGGGTGGGCTGGAGGGAAGGCAGGAGGGAGGCGCTGGAAGCGGCAAGATACCAGTAGCATGCACAAACGAGGAGGAGGAAGAGGGAGGAAGAGGCCTATGTGACAGCATCATTTCAAAGTTCCCTGAGCTGTGCGCAGGGGAGGCTGGATGGGGTCCGCTTTGTGCTTCTGTGAGATGCCGAGAAACAGAGTTGTCCCCTGCCCTGCGGACAGAGGGTGCGGATACCTGCGGACGTGAGCCATTGCCTGATTCTAGCTACAACAGACAGGGGCTCCTCGCTGTTCTCAATAATTCTTGCACAGACTCTGCTACCCCTCCTTCCCCTCAAAAAACAGAAGTCAACCCCCAAACCTTACCCACGTGCAGACAGGCGATCGAGCGCCTCCTGCAATCTAGGAGGGAGAACACGCCAGGTGGACCAGTGAGGGGGGTGGGTGGCCTCTCCTACCTCTGGGGCAGGGCCTCAGAGGGGCCCACCTCCTGCTCCTCCCCCACAACCACTGGCACTGCCCAGCCTGTGTTCCCAGAGTCCCTCGGACGCCAAGTGTCTGGTGTGATTTGGGACCGCCCTGACACACCCCAGGGTCTGGAGCAGGAATCCAGATGGAGACCCCCTTCTGCCTGTTCCTTACAGGGAAGAAATGGTGCAGATAGCTTTGTGTATCAGAACTGTGAGAAGGCCTGGGCCCCAGGGGGATTCCAATGGGTGGCAGCGAGGGGTCTATACAGATGAGATGGCAGCAAAAGATGGGAAGGAAGCAATACCACTGATGGCCCTGGCACAGATGAACCCTCTGGAAACTGCTTCCTGAGGGGGCAAGGGAGGAATGAGGGTGGTGGGAGGGTGGTCTCCCACCACTAGGCCCAAGGCTGCACATGGATTCTGCACGTCCACAGTTACTCCTGGCCTGCTCTCTTGCCCTCTCACCAAGGGTATGTCTGCCTCGAGGGACCTCTGCAGGCACCAGAGAGCCCTCCTCACCTCCTCTCCTATCCTGTCCTCCAGGACTCAGGGAGTTGGGTGTTAAGCAAGCACACTCTCCCACTTTGTCTGCTGACAATCAACAGGCGACATTCTACATTTGGGATGAAGGCAAACACAAGCAGACAGGTCCTCCCTGTGCCCAAAAATACGACTTTCCTGCCGCTCTCACAGTGCCCACCGGGAAAAGGCCCCAACTCTGCCCTCTTTGAGAGTCCCAGCTCCCCGTCCACCCCAGGCCCCACCAGTTTCCAGCTGTGAGGTCCTTTTCCCACATTGGGGGCCTCACTTCTCCCATTTGTGTATTGGGTCCATTTGACCTCCCTGCCTCTGGTGAATGGTATGCTTTGGAATGAGATCCTGGCCGCCGCATGCTTTTGAGCTCCTCGGGGGGATGCATGGAGTTGGGAACATCATCTAGCGGTTTCCTTGGCTCCAGCTACTTTCCCGAGAATCCCAGTTTCATTGCTGGGATAGTATTAATCTTTTTTCATAGTCACAGGATCAGTATCCTCCGGAGTTTAAAAAGGAGAGGGGCTCTTCAGCCTGAGGCAAACCCTGACCTCCTGTGAAGAAGGGTCTGGGGGTCTCGGCCCCACCCCCACTCCAGATCAAGAGCCAAGCCATTTTGAGACAAATTGCCAATACCTACAGAGCAGGCCGCGGACAGGCAGCCCACTTCTTCCAGACCCTCACTCATCCCCTGACTTTAGACTTGATTGGTAAAACTCTGAAGTTGCTTTTGACTTTTCAAATTTTGGGAAACCATCCGGGCCCCTCTGCATTGACGGGCACCATGGCGCCTGAGAATCTTTCTAGATTAAGAAAAAAAAATTTTTTTTTGGCTGTATTTCAGGAGAGGAAGATAAGTATCCTCTCATGGTTGCTGAACCCAAGGGAAACCAGCTGGTTGGAAACAAATGCTGATGAAGGAATTCCGATTTTTTCATTTTATTTTTTATTTTTTTTTTCCAAGAGAGCACCGCAGGAAACAAAATTTGCAAAGAATTGACTTACAAACGGGTTGTCGCCTTCCACCCTTCGCCTTCAAAAGGTTTCAGCCACATGCCTGGGAACATTAAACACACGATTGCTCAACATTATTTGTTGACAAATTCGGAGCCTCACCAAACTGAGCTGTTCACCAAAAGGCAAGGCAGTCAGAAAGCATGCAATGCTCCCAGCCTGGGGGGTAATCGATCTATCAGCGGCTCTCACGGGGTCAGTTTGAGTTCCCAAAGGCCTATTTGAGCGGCACCTGGCCATAACCCTTCCTCGTAGAGCTGTGTGACCTCAGGAGGTCGGAACCACAGGTGTTTCAGTGTAGCTAAAACTCCCAGGTCTCAAGGACTTAAAACACTAAAATATGAGGGTGGGTGGAAGTGTCTTAAAATTTGTTTTTCTCCTGGAAAAAAAAAAAAAAGTCAATGGAAAAAAAAATCCAATGGTAAGGGAAAGGTGAGAGAAAGGGTAAATTATTTGCAATTTCCAGATAGATTCACTGGCTGAGAGCGAACGGGCGTGCCGGCATTACCTTTCCTGAGAAGGCTGCTTTCACTAGAGCCATTAGGAAAAAAAAAAGATAAAAATAATAAGAGAGACGGCAATTCAATGAGTGATCAGCTGGACCATCCCTATCCCTTATCAACCTAACTGGGGTTAAAAACACAGAGTGATAGTTGTTGAAACATTATCTTCAAATAATAAACATGCAACACATCCACTCTTTGGTGTAGTTCTGCCACCCCTCTGCATAGCTTAGAACAAGAGGGGGAAGATTTACTCTACACAAGTGGGTGGGAAATGGAAACCCACCAGTCCCAGGCACCTGCACCTGTTCGTACTTGCCCTACAGGCAGCAGGGTGAAGTCACCTGTCATCCAGCCCAGAAAAATTAAAGTCTTGAGAGCAAGACATGGCTTCCTAAACATAGGAGAGCTTTGGGGTTCCCTTGGTCTGGATGGGGGATCCCCCACCTTGGGCCACAGATGCAAATTCTTTTCCTAAGACAAACCCCCACCATGGGGCTTAGAGACTGACAGTTTCCTCTGTCCCAGCTCCTGCATTTGGTTTCCAAGCAAAGCCATGTTTTAGGACTCTTGAAAAACTATTTTTAAATGGCCATAACCTTCTTAAGAAAGCTCGGAGGGATGTAAGGAATTAAGCTGTAGTGAGCTGACAAGGAGCCCTGGCATTTTCTCTGGCTTCCAGTGCTCTCTCCCCAGCATCTTTTGTCTGCCTTGGCTCCTAAGACACAAACAATTGGGCCTTGTAGCCAAGCCCTCTCCAAAGACCAGAAATCAAAGCAGATTAAACAGCCTGCCGCTGCTTCCAGCCCAGCCTGCCCGCCAGCCCCCCGCCCGTCAACCTGCTTCAGGGAAACCAGATGGGGTGCCTACTCAGATGACAGGGACAGTGGGCCTTGGGGGAGGGGACCCTGCCGCATTCATCCCGATGTGGGCGCGATATTCCACAGGAGCTCAGCATGACGTGGGGTTCCGCTCGATTACTCTCCCTCCCTCGCCCACCAGGGGAGGGGAGCTGGGCTCCTAATGGAATGATGGGGCCCAAATCCACTGAGATGTATGATCTGGCTTCCCTGGGGGAGGGGGACAGCTGCCAAGCAAGTTGCTGAAGGCTTTGGAAATCTCGGCCTGACTGGCTTTCAGGAATTGCCTGGAAAGTCATGGGCCTGACTTCTTCGAGATTTCTCCTTTTCCATCCCACACCTCCTAGTCTGCTCACAAACAAACTGGCCCATTCTTCAGGGCTGGCCAAAGAACAGTTGGCCGGAGCCCCAGACAGCACTTGACCCAGACTATGAGATGACCACTCACACCCCAATGGTGCCTTTCTCCCGAATGCCAGGGGGCGGATCCTCCAGAGCAGGGCTGGAGCTGGCCTCCCCCGCCACCCCCGACCAGGAAAGGGATGGTGGGTGGGCAACAGAGAAGAGAGGCGCAGAAATCCACAAAATGAGACCCCGTCTCTGCAGATCTGGGCACCCCAGGCAGCAAACCCACCAATCTGAAGAGGCACACTTGCCCTTGTAGTGCACCTGACAGCTGAATGTGAATCAAAGTGGTCCCCAGGAAACCCCCGGATGAAGTCCTTCAATGTCAGGACTGTTAAAAAAGGTCACATATGCACACAGTGGCTAAGACTTGACTCACTATGTACGTGATTCCATGCAGACCAAGGCCTGAAAACAAGACCAGAAAAGGTGGGGACCCTGGGCACAGGGCATCTACCTCTATGGGACGTTCTTTAGGGTCCAGGCCCAGCAACACCTCTCTGGGGCAAAAAAGTCCTCTCCGCGGCAAAGCCCAAGAAGACGTGGTGCGGTCTATCCATGCAATGGAATATGATTCAGCCATAAAAAGGAATGAAGCACTGACACCTGCTACAACATAGATGAACCTTGAAGACATCACGCTAAGTGAAAGAAGCAGACACAAAAGGCCACATATTATATGATTCCATTTATATGAAATATCCAGAACAGACAAGTCCATAGAGACAGAAAGCAGATTAGCAAGTGCCGGAGGCTGGGGGAGGTAGGGTGGGGAGGAGGGCGAGGAATGGGGAGTGATTGCTGATGAGTATGGGGTTTCTTTTTGGGGTGATGACAATGTCCTGGAATCAGACAGAGGTGATGGTTGCACAACACTGTGAATGTGCTGCCACCGAATTATGTACTTTAGAATGGTGAAATTTATGGTATATGAATTATATCTCAATTTTGAAAAGCAAATAAGTATTTGAATAACTATAAGAAAAAAAAGAAATGGGCTCCTTTCGCCCCAATTTCCCATCCTCAGACCTGGGGACACCTGGTCAAGTTCCAGCCTGGGACAGACAGTGGCCAGTTCCAGTGGCCAGTGCTTTTCAGGGAGAACTCAGGGAGCGGAGCTGAGGCCCACGACAGGTGTCTGAGCCTCACCTGGGGCATGGGGGTGGGGGAGCCTCAATGTCTGAAAAGCTGTTACTGTCGCTGTCAAGGGGAGCTAGAGACTCCCAAGCGGACACTGAGACGGAGCTCAGAGGCAGCACCTGGGGGACTCACAGACACCGGCTTCCTCGGGGCTCTACATCACATTTGGGGGCCCCAGGGGACATATGGCCAAGACCTGATCTTCTTTGCAAGGCCCCAGCCCCCCTCCAAACCACAGCAACAACCACCATGAAATTCCCCCGACTCCCTCGCACCCCTTTCTTCACGTGGGAAGAAGGAAGAGGCAGGTTCCTGACATCTCACGGTGCTTTCTCAAGAGGTACTTCCTCTTCAGCAAGGGGGTTTTGGCCGCCACCGGCCTGGAGGTGCACAGAAACCCCCAGGGCTCTGGGTGGGGCTCTTGTGGGCACCCCCTGCCCTGCAGAACCAGGACCAAGGCCCGGCTCAGGGCAGGGAGAGGGAGGGAGGGGGACTGCGGAAGACTTCGGAGTGACTTGTCCGCATACCCCGAGCACCCAGCAGAGCTCAGGGGCCGGCACGCACACGAGGAGAAGGAAGCCGCCTTACCCGTGTTCTGTCCTCGATCTCATAGATGCGCAGCTGCATGGGCACGTTAAAGCTGTGCAGGATGTTTCCGCCGAATACCAAAGAGTCTACAGGGGTGTAGACTGCATGGATCCAACCTGGGGTGGGGAGGGTAACAGGAGGGTCAGCCACTGGTCCCTTTGGGGTCCCTCACCTATGCCAGCATGCAGGAGGGTGCTGGAGGCCCAGGTGAGCACCCAGGGCCGGGATCGAGGATGCTCGGGGCTGCCTGATGCACTAAGCTGAGGCTCCCGGCTGGCCTAGAGGACTCAGGCCGGCAGCGCCACCAGACCGCTGCAGGCAGTGACTCCTGGCTAGCTCAAGTCAGGTGGTGGGCAGCTGCAGACCGGCCCCCGCCTCTTGAGGACCTCGATGACAAAGGCTTCCTCGGGTTCTTGTGGACCTGGCTGCAGCAGCCAACAGAGAGGCAGGCCCTGTCCCCTTCCCATGCTGGCCGGGGAGCTGGAAACCCCTCACTTGGGCCGCTCGTATTTCCTTGAGCATCTTCCTCCACATCCCAGGCACAGCCAGTCTCAGGATGGGTCACAAAGGATTGCTTGGGGCCACAACTAAGAAATAATATCTCGCCAGCGCTGCAGGACCCAGACACTTCCCTCTGCCCAAGTCCACCTTCTGCCATCAAAATCCTCCCAGGCCCGTTTTCAGGTAGTCTCCTTAGCCACACAAACCTGTCCCCTCACATCAGCCCTGCCCCACAGGCCTCTGGCTGCTGACAAGTCTCTCTCTTGCCGACTGCAGCTTCTTGGCAGCTTGGGTAGTGGCTTTCTCACCTCCTGAGCTCCCAGCCTAAAGCCTGGCACAGTGATCACAAACGTGATAACGGAGTACTGCCCCGGTGCCAGGCACTGGTCTAAGGGCTCTACAGGGCTTAGCTCATTTAATTCTCCCAAAATCCCCAAAAAGTACATACTGTATTCATCCCCAATTTATAGATGAGGAGACTAAGGCACAGAAAAGTAAAGCCACTTATCAGGATTGGAACTCAGGGAGTTGGCCTCTGCTTGGCCCATAGAGGCTGGGGACAAAACAAGCCACCAAATTCCTTCAGCAAGTAACTCACACATCTCAGACTGGCCATATTGCACATGCTCAGTAGGCCTACATGTGGCTCCTGGCTACCGTAATGGCCAGCACAGAGCTAGGGGAGAGGTAGTATTATGATCCACTCCCATTTACGGATGCGGAAACAGGCTCAGAGAAGGTAAGTCACTTGTTGAATGAAGTCACAGCTGGTAAGTGACAGCACCTCCGTTTTTCACCATGATGCTGCACTGCCGCTGCATCAAAGGCTTAGCACAGGCCTGGGAGTCCCAGGAGACAGGCCTGCAAACACATAGGGGAGGCAAAAAGAGAAATGTATAGAGAAACAAGAGAGACAGAGGCAAAGAGGACAGACAGAGGCAGAGGGACTCACGGTGAAAGACAGGATCAGCAGAAGGGAAGGGGACAGACGGAGCACCCCGAGATTCTGAGCCCAGAGGCCGCCGCCCCTCTTCTCCCGTCCCCCTTTCTGCTGCCCCTGTGCCTACTTCATTTGCTCAAAGGAAAATTCCAGAGGGCCCCCCCGAGCCTGAGCAGTTCCAGCCTCTTTCTTCCAGTGAGCTGAAACACGCCAGCCCTGAGTCACGGGCAGCCATGGGCGGCCACGGCTGCTGGGAGCAAAGCTGCCACCTGGGAAGAGAGCTCGGAGGCTGCAAGGCCACTGCTGGCATCTGTGCCAACACTCTGGGTAGCTGGCCCTCCCCTGCTGGGGGCAGTGGGTGGGACAGAGCTGGCAGTCCTCAGGGGAGGGCAGAGTAAAACCACCAGCCAAGTGCACCAGCACGAAGGCTTCATGTAGCTTGGTTCTGCTGTTAGCTCCCCACGTGTCTGGCTCGGGCGCATCGGAGGGAGCCGTTCTGCCAGGCAGGGGTGCCCTTGTCGAGTTACCTGGGCGCCCTCCCCACCACCTTCACCCGCTCTGTGCAGGATGAGCATGGCTGCCACCTTTAAAGTCTCGGTTTCCACATCGGCTTCAGCCGCTCCACCTCAGCTGTGTACCAGCTGCTTTTCTCAGCTGTACATTTTTATTTTTCTACCAAGCAGAGCTACGCTCTCTATTATTATTGTTGTTGTCACAACCCTCAGCATTATTTAAGCAACATTTCCCAAGACTAGACCTAGGACTGCCAGGTTCAGGCAGGTGCACACGGTGGAATGGAGCCTGAATGGGAGCAAGGATTCCTGAGTCCTGTTCCTGTGCTCCTCGCGTGCCCACATACTGCCCTACAGAAAGCCCGAGTCCAGGAGCCTGGGTTAGAAACTGTCCCCAGCCCTGACCCACCATGTGACATGGGGCACTTCTGCCCCCTCTCCCTGCCTCCCTCTGCCCGTGTGAAATGAGGGAGACCACTGCATCCCTTGTGAAGGACTTGGTGAGCAAGAACTCAATCCATGTAAACAACTGCCACTGATATTCGTGGTAGTCTCATCCATCACGAGGGCCTGGGAAAGAATGGGGCCCATGTGAACCCACATTTATCAGCCCTGGACTCTCCTTCTCTCCTATCAGGTAGAAGCACAGACACACTTGACTTACATCGGTTACCCTGATGTGTGAGCAAAGAGGGAAACAGAAGAGAGGTGCTGTTGCAACTGGGGGGGGGCAGGGAATTTGTACTCACAGACATTCGAGGGGTTCTAGAAGCTTCTACCCACTCTCCTGTCCTCCCCAAGCCAGGCCCTCCCAGGTGGATCAGGCAGCCTCCCCTGGATTAGAGCTGCTGCCAAGTCCCTCCTCCCAACCTCCCTCGTCTGCTCCATTAAACGCTTCCCTCAGGAATACTGTAAGCCCCACCCATGCCCACCCTCCCGATGGCGTCTCATTCACGCACCCCAGGAAGCATGAGAGAGCAGGTGTCCCTGGGCTGGTGACCGGGTTGGGGAAGCTGCTTCCAGACCAGAGTCACTGACAATATGAAGGCAGTAACAGAGGCTATTCAGGCCAAGCGACAAGGGACAGATCCAGTCATGGAAGGGAAGCCGGCGACCCACAAAACCTATTGACGGGTGTTCTCTGGGACCTGAGGGGCCAAGAAGGACAGCAAAGGCACATGGAGTCTCGCCCACAACCCAGACGTTCAGGCTTTGGAATCCAAAGGCCCCCCCACCCCCATCTGTCTATCTTTGTGGCTGCCGCAGGTATAAACCCAAAGGTCACAGAACTCAGGGGCGCCTCCCAGAGGCCCACGGCCTGCTTCCTTCACAAGCATCAATGAACTCCTTGTGCTGGGCCAAGCACCGGAGCTGGCCACTGCGGTGGTCAAGATGAAGCAAGGACGGCCTCTCCTCTCTAGGACCTGGTAGCTGGTACCAGGGGCTCAAAGTGGCAGGCCATGGGCTGCATCGGACCCAGGGGCCTGTCCAGTTTGACGCACCTGTGTTACAAAAATGGGGAAGTTTCACAAGACAATCTGAATTGCTTCCTTCCCTAGAAAAATGAGAAGATGGGCCCACCAGGCCACATTCCCACCTGGCCCTAACTGGTTGGAGCTGAGCAGCAATTGCCCAGTTTCCCACAACCCCACCACTTTCTCCTCATGTCCAGCCTGCTTTACTGCCATCCTTTGCCTTCTCCGTACCCATTTTACAGATGGACCATCTAAGGCCCAAGGCATGTTACACTCTTAAGTAGCTACAGGTTACTGTTTTTCAGACTTGCCCGAGTCTAAGAAATATCTGGGTCTACCGTGAATTTTGGGTTTTGGGTGGTTCTTACTACAAGGCAAGGATGGGAAATGCTTTCAGGCCAGCCCAAGCCACTGACCCCAGGGTCCTTCCCAGGTCCCCATACCGGGCTCCACCATCCTGGCTGCTACGTGGCTGGACAGGCCCTCAGCACGGAGGGAATCTGACATCCTCCCCAGCGCCTTCCACGGTACCAAGTGGGCCCTTAAGAAAGTTTATTAAATGAGGAAATAATTCTCCCAAAGTCACACAGCCAAGAAGGGTGACCGGATCCCAAGTCTGCTGACTCCCAGGTTAACGGGGAACCAGGTGAGCTCTGAAACTAGACACACCTGGGTTCTCTCCCTACCCTGTTACTTATTAACTGTGTGACCTTGGGCTAGTTTGTTCACCTCTCTGGGCCTCAGGAACTTTCTTTATGAAAAAAAAAAGGGGAGGAGTTGGGGGGATAAGCATTTCCTTACATGCATACGGAGAAGGTAAGCAGTGTACATAAAATGTTCACTGCTCAGTAACGTGAGATATTATTACTATTAACTGTAGCTCCCCTGGGTTGGTGAAGCCAGAGAGGGAGGCCGAGCCCATGAATGTGGTCAGGGCACTGACCATAGGTCAGGTCAGGTAAAGGAAAAAGATGTCCGCGAGTTCATCTGACTTCTTATTCCTTGGGGATGGGTTCCAACTCCAGCTTTCCTTACTCCTAATGAGCAGGCCGAATCTTGGTGACTCCCCGGCCACTCCTGACCCTGACTCTGTGTGGTCTGGCGAGGCCCCTGTATTCCCACCTCCTCTGCCTCGTCGAGCGCTGGCCAGCTCAGCAGGGCAAACCCAAGCCCCTTTCTCCAGGTCATCCCACTCCTCAGGCTCCTTCAACAGTCTTCCTCTTCCAGGCAGCTTTCCTGGACTACCCAAGAATGAGGCCCGAAGAACCAGCACTCCTGAAACATAGCCAGCACTCAACCCCTTCACCCTCAGACACAAGAAGAAAAAGTTAAACCGTGTCTCACAAAGACATTGTGACATTTAAAATCTTCCCAACCCATCAGCACCCACAAGCTTTCACAGAGGTGATGGGGAGACTTCAGGCCAGCATGAGGTAGAGGGACACATGTCTAATGTCACACTGTGATAAAAACCCAGGTCAGAGGCGGGAAGTGCCAGAGTTAGATTCTCCACTTCGATACAGAAAAACTCACATGCACACACCCCAACCACCACAAATCTCAGGTGTGTGTCTGTCCACGGCTCAGAGGGTGTGGACACTGGCAAGAATCCCCAGGCCCCGTGAGGACCCAATGCCCATCTAGTTCAGTGACTCCAAAACTTCAGTCCTTTAGTTTTCACTGGTTGGCAACAAAATGAGAAAAATGAAGACGGTGTAGATTTTCATAAACTCAAAGCCATCAAACAAAGTACTTTCCTTTATTCTGCAATTATGTACTTCCAACTCTTTTAGTGTCAGAATGGTCTTCCTTACGTGAAACATCAGCAATAGTAGACGGTGGGTTGTTTTTAAATTAACGCCCATCTTTAGTAAAACTACAAATTAATAACCCTGTATCAGCTCCTAAATTTTTTTTTATTTCATTGGTTTATGAAATCAATTCCTGGGAACCACATGTACGGCCTGCCTCTGAGAAGGTGACCAATTCCAACTGTCCCTTTTTCACTTTCCAAAAATCCAGGAAAAAATCCTGGTGTCTCACTCATGACCCTTAGAGCCAGAAGCCTTCGCTGGAGACTAACTCAAATCCTGCTTGCTGCAGTTCAGATCCACATCTCCTCCACCTGCCTTCAAGAGTCACGCCCCTGCTGTGGCTTAGATGCTGATTCTCAAGACCTTTTCTGACTTGCTTAAGTCACCGAAATTAACACCCTTCCCATCCCAGACTGGAGGAAGCCATGAGCCACCTCCCAGTTCTGCATAAGGTCCTGAGCGAAGAAGGCCTGTCCTCCCAGGGAGGTTAGGAGGCCTGCGCTCAGGGGACAGGGTTGGAAGGGATCTTGAGGGTCCCAGAGTTCAGCCCCAACCACCCCCACTGCAGAGACGGGATAGTTGAGGTGCAGGGAGGGGAAGAGACCAGCACGAGGTCACACAGAGAGCCAGTAGCAAGGCCAAGGGCACTACAGAGTGCCTATGAATCCCCCAGGGCCGACCCCCCACACCTGCAGAACAGGCTTGAACACACTTCAGAAAGCTACACCTCTTCTCCGATTCTCCGTGCCACTGATGCCGGGGTATACGCATCAGTGTTGCCCACCAACTACAATCCCTTTGTATCCAAAGCAGGGGTTCCCACCTTCCCCAAGCCAAACAGGCCCAAGGAAGTCCTGGGGCCATGGTGACAAAGTCACCGTCACTAAACCCCGCCACTTCCAAATCCCAGATTTCCCTAATAGCAAAGTCTCCACCTTCTGCCTGATTTTCTAGAAGAGCCCAGGTGTGCAGGCCCCATCCCCATGGTGGGAACTGCTACCACAACCACCTCCCTTCCCTTGACTCCACACACTAGTGCTTGATGTCCAGCTTCCAGCCCATCTCTCAGAAACGTAAGTGTGACCAGCTCCTCCATCCAATAGATCCTAGTGGCCTCAAAGAATATGCCTATCCTAAGGTCCAAGCTTCCACTCAGTGGCAAATTCTCTGCAGACTCCTTGGCACACCCATATCTGGCCTCTACTTGTATACCTCTTGTGGTGGGGAGCTCACTATCTAGCATAGCAAGTCATTCCAATACCACTAGGCTATACCTTTTCTTCCAGGAGATAATCTTTCACTTGGTTGACTGCCATTACCATACATCTTCTCTTCCTTGGGTAAAACAACCCAATTCCTCCTTCAGACTCACCTCACCTGATATGATATCCAGACCCCCCAGGTCGACTTCCCCTCCAAAGTACAATGACCAAGAGGAACACAACCTCCTACATGTGGCCTGATGCCCTCACTCTATACAGTGGGACTGCCACCTCCTTCTTCCTGGGTAAAATGTGATAATTTTACCATTAATGCAGCCTAAGACCACACTCCCTGATTCCTAGGTCACCTGCCACATCCACTAGTGGCTCAGCCTGCAACTGGCCAAAAGCCCTTAGTCCATCTCCGAAGAGCTGTAGCAAGCAGGTCTTAGCTCATTCAGTCCTCACAACCACCCTGAGAAGTCTTACTCCCATTTTGCAGATGAGAACACTGAGGCACAGAGAGGTTAAGTCATTTCTGTGAAGTCACAGCTTGAAAGCAACAGAGCCGGAATTCAAACTAAGGCCATGCAGTCTGGCTCCAGGCTGGTGCTCTTAATTACTGCCCTCTGCTGTAGTTATGGAGTTAATTTTTTTTCAGAAAGGGGAGTCCAAGCGCAGGAACTGACATGGACCCCAACGACATTTCATCTTGCTCTGGAGGAAGGAGGCTGCCACTCTGGGTCCTACTGCAACAACACATTCCCCCCTTCCCTTTCGGGCACCCCGGTAAAACCCCACCCCCTGGGGTCTGCCCTTCCCCAGGGCCTGCCTCCCAGAGTCCTCAGGGTAAACTGACCCTCTTCCCAGAGGACCACATCCTCTCACCCAGAAATCTTCACAGGAAGTCCTGGGGAAGGCATTCAAACTTCGCCTGAGGAAGAGCCCTCGGCTTTCTCCCAGGGAGAGAATTCTCGCAGGGCAGGGCAGGGAGATACAGGTGAGATGCGAGAGGGGAGTGGGCTTTCTCCCTGCAGCCTGGGGCCTGCCTCTCTCAGGGACTGTCAATGGCCAGGAGGCCCAGAGAAACCCCTGTCACTTGGCCTAAAACCCTGGCTGAGGCTATAGGGACACAGGAGACTACTCCGAATGCTGGGAGAGTTGGTGGCCGAGCAAGTGTCCAGCACCAGCCTCACCGGAACCTACCGGAAGGGATGAAAAATGTGTAGCCCTGTTTCAGCTCAATTCTTTGGCATCGCTCCACGCGGTCTCCCAGGAAGATGTCGCTCTGTTTGCCCGACAGCACCCACTCCTCGTACAGTGCCAAATTGTGCAGGGTTGGAGGAATCAGCCAAAAGATCTTGGGAGGAAAAGGAGGCGATCAGCTGAAGATCCAGGCCAAGGCCTCTGATTTCGTCCCGGCTCTACCACAACCCAAGGAGACAGCCCCACCTGCCTGGGAGGGGAAGGACAGGGAAGGATCCATCCCCAGGGACCCCCTCCAGGACCGGGCCCAACCAGTCTCAGGGGAGGCAGAGAGGGCTGTGCCACCCTTCTGGGATGTCCCTTGCTCGCCTTTAGGGACTCTCCGTTTCAGCTGAAACACCAGGGTGGGAAGACTTCCTGGACTGGGTGGAACATTCCTTCTCCTGAGCCACAGGCTTGTCGGGGAGGTGGGGGAAGGAGAGGAAGGGGAATTTCCTAAGTTGTATGATAAAACGGCCCAATAAATAAACCCAGCTTGTGCTCACTCTGAAGAAGGAGAAAAAACATCTGGAACCAAGTGGGATGACTTCCTACCCAGAATTTCTTCCAACACATTCAGTTAAAACAAACGCACACGCCAACCCGGACGAGCAGGGTGGCACACAGGTATTGTCACAGGGCATCCACACCGTGCAGGGACCTCTATGTCCCCACACAGCCGTGCACACAGAAGCAAACACAACGGGGGCATCCTGAAGGCAGACCCCGCCTCCTTTCTCTGGGTGATGTCTGTCCCTAAGGTAAAATGTTCTTCGAGGCAGGTGGTGCTGGCAACTAGACTTTTAAGTTAAAAGGTCTCAGTGCTGGAGCTGAAACTACAGCCGAGGAAAGTGAATGTTGGAGGTTCTTGGGAACCAAATCTGGAGTTCTAATCTGGCCTAAGGTGCTTAGAACATTGGACTGGGTGAGCAGGCGTGAACAGATGACGAGATGTGATGCAAAAGAGTTGACCTTGATCTCTCCCTCCAGAAGACAGAGTGAGGAGGTGGCCCCAGGGGGACCAAGCGGCCCTGAAAGGGCAGGGCAGGGGCTGGCTGGAGGAGGGGGCAGAAGGGGAAAGGTGAGTGAGCCCCTCCACGCACAAACAGCCAAAGATGTACAGAGTTAAAGAGACAACTCAACTCACCTTCCCACCTCGGAAAACATGGTACCAAACAGAAGTGCCTCCAAAGTCGATGTGGAAGTCAGTGAAGCAGCCTTTCACGCTCATCAGACAGTACCTACAGCGCAGAAGCAGGGGAGCAGAAAAAACAGTTCAACGCTCAAATCACAGGAGGTGAGCAGACAGCTTCGGAGATGCTTGACCTGCTGCCCTTTTATAAACGCTGACACTGGGGAATTTTCTCTTCTTTTCTTTTCTTTTTTAAACCCAAATCTAATCGGAGTTCCCCATGGGGGAAGCCCCCGGGATCAGGTGACGAATCTCAAGCTTTGGCCACCTGCCCCCAAGGCCAGGGTAGGCATTTTTGTTTTCAGGTTCCCTCGCAGGAGAGCTGGCAACCCAGAGGCCACTGGGTTCAGTTTCTACTCTTGCCCCACCCCCACTCTTGCCCAAGTAAGAGGCTTCCTTTCTGCTCCTTCGCAGCTCAGATACCTGTAGTTCTCCCAAGCTGCCAGCCCCCGTTGTAGCAGCTGGGCCCCCTGGAATTCAGTTGTAAACCACCTGCATAAGCTTGCCAATTACCAATCCCCATTCATCTCCTTATTCATTCAATAATCATTTCCTGACAGCCCACCAGTGGTCCAGCCCAGAGTAGGCACAGCATTTAGAGAAGTGCCTAAGAACCCTGCCCTTAAGGATGGGACACTCCTCAGGGAGCACTGCACAGAAAAGCTGAGTGGCAAAACAAATTGCAACTGACTTCGAAGTAAGCAATGCAGCTAAAAGTACAGGGGTCCCAGTCACAAAAGACCACACCGTGCATGATTCCACGTACATGACATGTCCAGAGTAGGCAGATCTATAGAGACAGAGAAGACATTAGTGGTGGCCAGGGGCTTTGGGGGTTGGGAGGAAATGGGGAGTGACTGCTAATAGGTACAGGGTTTCATTTTGGGATGATGAAAATGTTCCAAAATTGATTGTGGTTGCACAACTCTGTAAACATACTAAAAACCATTGAAGTCTACACTTTAAATGGACGAATGGTATGTGAATTATATCTCAGTAAAGCTGCTAAAATAAAAAGTAAAGGGATTCAGAGAAGACACAGGGGATGGGGTGGTGGACAGGCAGAGAGGGAGAGAAGGAAAGAGGGAGGGAGAGCCTGGCCCTCAGAGGATTGGATGGATGGAGTGCATTCGGGAGAAGAAGGAACCTGTGAGCAGCCCCCCTTCTGAGCTCTAGCAACAGCCAGATAACCCACCCTCCCTTGCAGGAACTCACCAGTCTCCTCCCCGGACATGCTGCCCTCTTAGGGGTGGGCAGAGCTTAAGGAGGAGAGGGGATGGAGCAGGCTTCCAAGTCCAGGCCTGGCAGACGGCGGTGCCGGGGGCCCCCTCCCTCCAACCCACCCCTTCCCACAAGAGCCGCCCGTGGAACGGGTGGGGCAGCCTCCCCACGGCTCCTGCCCATGCACCGTGGCATCTCTGGAGGCCCGCACACACATGCTTACCCCACTGACCTCTTTTCCCCGCTGCACTTTGCTTTTCCATGGTTTGGGGAAGGGGAGAGGAGTGGGGCGGGAACGGGCAGGGAGGAGCCAGCAGTAAGCCCGAGAGGAGATAATGGGGGACGAGAGGAGATAATGGGGGACGTGGGGCTGAGCAGGTTAAGAGGCTGGAGGGTGCCAGGTGCCCCCTCCCTCTGGCTGCCTTTTGCACCTCACATTCAGGTGGACCCGGGGCTCGGCAGTATGCAAGCAGCGTGCCCCGCGTCCCTCCTCCGGATAGGCTGGAAGGAGCCTTAACCATGTGTCTGCAGGAGGCTGACAAATCAGAAGGCCTTCCTGCACATCATTGCCCCGCTGCCTAGCAACCCCATCGGAGGGGTATAGTTGACAGCACAGGACGAAGCCCTGTCACGAAGACAGGCTTGGGCTGTGGTGCTGGCGCTGGGGTGGTTAAAGTCCCAGCTCGCACTCCGGCTCCACACCCTCCACCTCCCCCAGCCCGCCCAGCCTAAGCTGGGTCCCCACTCTGAAGACCTGGGTGATCTTCTCTCTAAGGAATGGGGGGGGTCTGAAGCCCTACCCACCCCACCCCCACGGACCACACCGGCCTCTTCTCTCCAAGCACCACTTCAAAATATTAGTCCTCATTTTCCTAAAACCACCTCTTCGGCTCCGTCTTTTTCTTTTCTTTTTTTAATCTAACCTTGGTTTCCACCCCCTCCAGGCCTCAGCAGAACAGTCTAGGGAAAACAATTTAAGTGTTTGTGGGGTGGAGCTAGGAGATGTGCTTCCTTCAGTATGCAGCTGGATACCCACTCAGGTGCCCACAGCTGAGAGGAAAGGAGAGGAGATTGGCTCTTGGGCTCCAGGCCCCAGGCCTGCCTGGCCAAACTGGTCACCGGCCCCACAACCTCCTGCCCCAGCCCAACCTCCCCAACACGTATGGAAAACGGAATCGCTGTGAGCTGTGGCTGCCTGTGCAGGGAAAGTTCTCCAAGTTGAGCTGGTGTCTGATCTGCCCTCCCAGTCACCGTCCTGCACCTTCTGAGGCCCCTCCGAGCTGGGGGGCTGCCACTTCCAGACCCGCCCCTCCTGGAGAGGCCCCTCCTCCCATGTCCCTCATTTCCTGGCTGCCAGGCCTGGCCACCCCTCCCGCCGGGCAATTGCATGCGTTAGGGCGGCCGGGGTGGCTGTGACAGGGCGTCTTTGTCCAGGCCCCTGCAGCCGCCACCCCCGCCCGCCTGCCCGCCGCGCGCTCATTCCGGGTCTCCCCCTTCACTCCTGCTCTCGCTTGCTCTGGCGTGACGCCTTTGCACTGACCTCTACAGCTTCCTCTTCCAAAGCACACCGCAGTCACATGGGCACCCCGGCTCGGTGCCACGGCCGCTCAGCTCTCCCCGCGGCCGGCCAGCCAGCCTGGCTTCCGCCTCGGCCGCCCCCTGCCCGGAAAGCCGCGCCCCTCGACACCCCTCACCCACAGCCCGGGTGGCTTCCGTGTAGGAGAGCACCCTTCAAGTTGGGGCCCGAAAATCGGGAGCCCCGGAGCTAAGCCTTTGGGGGTTCCCGCCTCCCGAGGCCCGAGCCGGCTGGGGAGGAGCAAGGAAGGAGAGGGCGCTGCACCTGCAACACCAACTTTGGGGCGCTACCTGGGGTCTGGGGAGGCGGGGCGGTCGCACCCCGCCCTTTTCCCTCCAACTTGGCGAAACTCCCCTAGCAGCCCAGGTGGCATCCCCTCGGGCAAAGGTCTGGGGGGGGGACCTGGAAAGCTGGCACCGGGGGACGCGGCTGCAGGCGCGCACACACTCACACGCAGCCCCGGGAGACACAAAGAGCTGCTCGCGACGCCGGCCGTGCAGCCCGCGGGCGGGAAGCCACCCACACCCCGCCCAGGCGCGCCCCGAAAGCGCGGGGGCTCCCGGGCAGCCCGGGCCCGCGGGGCGCAGCGCAGGGACGCCCGCCCAGCCCCGCCCGGCGCGCCCGCGGTTACCCTCGGCGGCGGCGGCGGCGGCGCGGCTCCCGGGCGTCCCCTTCGGCGGCGGAGGCTCGACGCGCGCCCGGCCGCGGCCACCCGAGCCGAGCCCCCTCCACCGCGCTGCCAGGCCCCGGCAGAGGACCGCGGAGCCGTCGCTCGCTCCCTTCCTTCTTCGGGGAGCCGGGCGCAGCCTGCGCTCATCCCCGCGCTGAAACTGAACACCCGCGCGGCGCGGCGGCCGCCAGGGAGGCGGAGGGAGGCCGCGGCAGCGACAGGGAAGCGCGCCCGGCCCGCGCCAGGGGACGCCGCCGCCGCCCTCGGCCGCCCCCTCGCCCCGGCTGGGTGGGGGCACGGCGGTAGTTCTCCCGACCCCCGTTCCACCGGCAGGCGCTCGGGGACCCCCGCAGCCCCCTTTTCAGAGAGCGTGGACGCCGTCCTGCTGCTGGAGGTGACGACCCACCAAAGCCACCTTCCTTAAATGTGCCCATCCAAGCCAGGCTACACAAAGGACCAGTGCTAGGGGTTGGAGGGATGTTAGACCCAGGGTACAGCAGCCCGGAGACCAGGGATGCGGCTCTGGCCCTAGGACAGACTAGCTGTGTGACCTTGGACAGCTTATTCACCTCTGAGCCATTTCCTCCTCCTAACGGCAGGGAGGTGACCCGAAGTTCAACTGCATTCTAAGATGCTCTTTGGCTGCCCCTTCCCCTACCTGCCCCCTTAGTAGCTATGTAACCCTACATCACAGAATTATTGTGGGAATTCATTGAGATAAATACATGTGAACACAGTACCCAGTACTATGATACTTTGATTAGTTAATCCAATTTTCACAACCCTGTGAGGTCATTCCCAGGATTGTTCCCATTTTACAGACAAGAAAGCAGAGGCTCAGAGGTAGTGACTCACCTGGTCACTACCCTAGTCTGTGGTGGTGCTTACCCAAGCAGCCTGTCTCGGAGTTTCTCAGCCCTTCTCCCAGGTCTACCTGGCAAATCCCAAGACTCTCAAGAAGCATAGTCTGCAGATTACAGCTAAACCTCAACCACTGACTTCCGGCTGAAGGAGTTGGTCCAGCTCAAATCAGAAGTCCCACCCTCCAGGGCCTGCTCACAAGGGCCACCACCCGCCTCCCATCCTGTCCCCACGCCCTTCCCCCAAACCACAGTGGGTAGGAGACAGTGGTATAGCTCTGCAGGGGGAGAAGTCAAGCTTCTCCATTCTTTGACCAAACCCCATCCACTGGGGCTACCCGCCAATATTAATAGGTTCCAATTATCAAGTGCTAATAATACCTGTTTCATTTCACCCTTAAAACAGCCCTGTAATCCCCATTTTAGAGGAGCAAACGTTGAAGCCTTTCAAGGTGTTCAATGCCTTGGGCCAGGGTGTTGCTTCCTGGAGTCATTTATGGGATGGCCCACCCATTAGTACCTCCCCAATGGCCTGTCGTGAGGTCAGACTGTGACCTCTTTGGACTAGCTGAGTTTTTCACCATGATTTTGCCTATTTAAAAGAAAAACTAGTAACTACAAGAAATATCCCCCAGTTGGATTTAAGCGCCAGTCATTGAGTGGGTGTCCCTGGGCATGAGTGGGTGTCCCTGGGCAAGGACTTTGACACACATGAAACAGAGGTGGAGTTAAATGAGCTAAGAGAGGGGAAGGCCCTGACAGCTGGACCAGGCTGTCCACATGGAAGAATTATGACTTTTTTTTAGTCACAAATGCCTCAGCTCCTTGATGGACATCAGATTCATCTGTGTTAAGTGTAGCCCCAAGCAAAACTCCTATAATTATTCTAATCAGCTGTGTGACATTGGACTAAATTTTCCCCCTTCTGGAACTCAGGATCCCCATTTGTTGAACTAGTCAAGGGCCTCAAACTGGTGACCCTCATGGGTCAAACCAGGCCCTAGATGTGCTTGGTTTGGCTGGCAATGTTTAAAAAAAAAAAAGAATTTTTGAAGGCCTGCGTCTCCAGTTATCCACAGGCCACACCAGCCCCTACTGTCTTACACTCAGCTGCTACACCCATTACCTGCATTGAACCACTATGAACTTCAGTTTCCTTGTCTGTAAAATGGGGGTAGTAACTGCTTCCAGTACTGAGATATGTATGCTAGATGTCTGACACAGCGCCTGGCTCCATACATGGCAGCACAGAAGAGGCTGGCTTGCTTCGTTCCTCTTGGAAAGGTAGAGAGGAAAAGCCAGGAATCCAGAGGCTGGGGGTCTGGTGCATGGCCCACAGCTTCCCTCCTGTGTGACACCAGCAGCCTCTCTAGGTCAGTTTCCCTCTCTGATATACTACACTGGGATGACCAATTATGATGCCAGCAAACATGGCTGATGAGAGTAAAAACATTAATGTGGGTTGTAGAGATAAAAGCCCGATGCAAATGGCAGGGAAGGTAGATTGAAAAGCACAGGATGCCAGGATTCCAATAGCCGCTGGAGCCCCTGTGTGTCTACTCCAGGCCACACAGACAAACATCTTGTCACATCCACTATAGGCTCCATCTTCCCCACAGCATGGGAGGGAGGCAGGGCAAGGGTGACAGGATCCCCACTTTGTAGAAGGGGAAACTGAATCTCTAAGAGATGAAAGACTTGCCGTGGCCACCACAGAGGGCCAGAGGCATCATCCCAGTGCCTGTTTTCATCCTCTCTGTGTTTCAGATTCATACCCCAAAATTTTTCCCACCACCCCTCGAAAGTACATGGGGAGAAAAATGCCGTCAACTCTCAATTATTTGGGAGCAAAACATGCTTTATGTGGGGTCCCCTTTTTGCCGGGCTTTAGAGCTCTTTCACTGCTTGTCAGTCCACAGCACATCTCCATTAAGCTGCAAACCTCATTTCTGCAAGCCCTGTGTGAGGGCTACAGGAGTGGGTGAGGAGGGAACAGACTTGGTCATTTCCTTCTGCAATGCATTATAAGACCCAGCGGTCCTAAGTGAAAAAGGTGTGCCCGTGTCATAGACCTAGGAGACTGTGGAGACTGTTGTGTGCCCACAACGTCTTTGAGGCTCCCCACTTCTAGAGGCAGAGCTAAATTCCCTCCCCTTGAGTGTGGGCTAACCTCAGTGGCTTGCATCTAATTAATAGAATATTGCAAAAGTAAATAGTATGTGACTTCCAAAATTAGGTCATAAAAGGCCCTGTGGCTTCCTCCTTGCTCTCTCTTAAACCACTTGCCATGTCAGGAGGCCATTCAAGCAGCCCAATGGAGAGACCCATGTAATGAGGAACTGAGGCCAACAGCCTTGTGAGTGCACCACCTTGCAAGTGGGTCCTCCAGCCCCAGTCAAGCCTTCAGATGACTGCAGCCCAGGCCTAAGTCTTGACACGAGCTCATGGAAGACTCTGAGACAGAACCACCCACCTAAGCCACTCCCAGATTCCCGACCTACAGAAACTATGAGGTAATGCTTATTGTTTTAACCTGCCAAGATTTTTTTTTTAATTGTGAAGTTTTAGGGTAATCTGTTACACAGCAATAAATAACTGATACAGAGTTACTCCCAAATATTTGTTACTGTTTATATGATTATAAGGAATTTTCCAAGACAAATAATTCTGTATAGCCAAAATATTCCTGTAGGCGGGGATGGCGGGGAAGGCCATGGCAGAAATGCATGATGCAGGGGATATTCATTCGGCCCACCCTGTCATCCCCTTTTCCCTTAATCCTGCTTTACGTTTCTTCACGACACTCATCACCTCCTAAAATATGTGATTCACTTGTTTGCTTGCCTGTCTCTTCTCCCCACCAGAATATCAGCCCCATGAGAATGGAGACTTTGCTTTACTCACCGCAGTCCACCAACTGCTAGAACAGTGTCTTGCATTTAACAGGCACTCAGTAAATGCAGCAACAGACAACTAACACACTAACATACTCCTTACAAATCTTTTGTCTCCCACAAAGTTGCAACTACCCCCTCAACAACTGTCACCACACTTGTATTAATTATCTCAACCAAAACCCAACAAAATTCCTAATCCCCTCACCATGATGGAACAGCACAAATCCCAGAGCTGGGAGAAGGCAGTAATGGGTTTGTAACACTTCTCTCTTCCCTCCTGCAAACCCTCGGTTCAGGTGGCCTGTCAGCTGTCTCCACTCTCCAGGCGCCTCCAGCGTGGAAGCTCTGTGATTTCTAGAAACACTGTCATCTTAATTAAATTCCACAGAACCATTCTAAGGTCCCAGAGGACTTCATCGTCGTGGGATTTTTACCTTGCTTATGAACTGAAATCAGCATTCTTTTCAGCCGAACAAATGGACTATTTTCAAAGTGACAGTTTCCTTCCTAATAAGGTTCAAATCCTCTAACAAGTTCCCCCGGCCACTGACGGGGTTTGTAAATCTATTTGCCACACAATCCAACCAATATGTCGAAGACATGTGGTCCTAGAAAATTGTGTGTGAGCCTTTTTTTGGTAATTAGATAGAATTCTCCATGTATTAACAGAACTTACTATGTAGAGGAATCTTTCAATAAAGTGAAGAATATACTGACTATCTCAGGGAGGCGAGGTAGACATAAATTAATTGAAATCTGTCACCCAATGCTGTCTGTTCTACCTTCCTCGACACATGTCCAATTGTCCTCTCCTCTCCTCTCCCCTGGCCCCATTGTTCACGCTCATCTAGACGATGCAGTGGTTCCTCTTCATGTCGCTCTACTCCTTCCATCCACATAACGGCAGGAGAACTTGCAGAATACAAATCTGAACACATCCCTCTCGGCTTAAAATCTCAAGAGAGGTTTCCAGCTGCTCTTAGGAGAAATACAGACCCTCTCACCATGGCACGTCAGGCCCATTCAGCCTGACCCCCTCCCATCCTGCACCCACCGCCCCTCCCTTGCTCTGCGCCAGCCCCACTGGCCTTCCTGCCCCAGGACCTCCTGCCTCCCTCTCTCCGCCCCTCCCTGCCATCCCAGGCTCTCTGCAACAGTCAGGAAAGCTCTTCCCAGGCCTCTTCACCTAAGTAACCCCTCTCCCTTTCAGACCCGAGCTTGGATGCCTGCCCTGCCCTCCCTAACCAGGTGAATCCCCTGCTACACGACCCTGTAGTACCGTGGGTCCCTGCCTGTGGCCTCATCACAGCTGCAAATTTCCATTTGTTCCTCTGATTATTGGATTAATGTCTGCTCCCGATAGACTGTGAGCTCTATGAGGGCAGGGAGCTCATCTTGTTTTCTCCCCGCTGTATTCCCAGCACCAACCAGATGTTCAATACATATGCTGAATCAGTCAATCAATCAATCAATGAGAGCCGTGATCTGCCTAAAACTAATCTCTGAGTGCCACACTCTTTCCTCCAGGTTTACCCTTGATTCCCTGGAGGCCCTTTGCAGTTCCCTCCCTCCCTCCCTCCCTCCCCACCGCCCTCCCATCTCCTCTGTCTTTTAAAGCCCAGGTCCAATGTCCCTTCTGAGAGGACTTCCCAATGCCACCAGCCAAAAAGGATTCCTCCCCTCCCCCTTCCCCTCCCGAGAATCTGTGTCCCTCTGCCTGAATGAGAGCTGCCCCTTATCCCTGTGTTACATGGCACATTCTCCAGAGAGCAGGGGCTTTTAGTCTTTGTCTTTTTACTTCCCCATCCCAGGGGCTCCATACATTTTGCTGCTATCAAATCAGAATGGAACGTAATTGAAAACCCTCCCACCCTCCCCACCTGGAGCCCAGTCTTTGCTTTGATACAGCCCCGATCGAAGGGGTGCCCAGAGCTTCAGCTCTGAGAGGAGGAAAAATGCCTGAGAAGTAATTAAAGAAAGAGAGAGAGCTTGAAAGCAAAATCTTGAGAAGCCCAGGGCCAGCGTGCTGGCCTCCCTCACAAAGCCTGGCACGGAGTCTGCATTCAATGTGCACTGAATGAAGAGCTGAGTGAATGAAAAGTTCACAGCCTTTAAGCTCCTGGGGGCGCTCCTGGCAGCAGGGCGGAGCAGAGAGATGCTAATGGATTCCCAGCCGCTTAAGCCAACTCTTCTAGGAAGCCAGAGCAACAGTCCTGCCCAGGACAGACGGTGTCTGTCTCCTTCCCGTTTTGGAGATGGAAACAGAGGGTCTGAGATGGGAGGGGCCCCAAGGTGACTCCCTCCTCCCCAGGGTCCATCCCTCAAGTCCTACACATGGAAGGGCTCACAGGTGCCTCTGCCCATGTTAAACAATCCGTCTCAGGACTTGCTGGTCACATCGCATGTAGTGCTGGTCACATCGCATGTAGTGATGTCCCTGCGATTAGATGTGGCCACCTTCCCAGCCCAGCACCAACCTCCCGCTTAGAGGGTACCATCTAAGGAACGTCTGGTGAGTAACGGCCCCTGGGCTTTCTTCAAGAAAGGTTCTTCTGCTTCAGAGGCCCCTGGTCTCAAGAGCAAGAAGCAAAAGAACACCAGACCCCTCCCCATCCCTTGGCAAAAGCAAAGTGTCCATGCTGGATGGGTCCCACTGAAAATACCCATGCCCAGGACACGCGGTCACTTAGAGGGAGTAGACAAATGTTGACAAGTACACACAAACACACATGCGCACACAGAAATGGTTCCCATTACTCTGCCTCCTCTTCAGATCACAACCCCCCAAGGAGAGCTGGCAGGGAGGTCAAAGACCATGTGGATGAAGATTCCAGCCCCAGAGCAGAATGCAGAGCCCTGCAGGGAAGCAAGATACTAACCTGCCCACACCAAGGACCCCCATCCCTCACGTGCCAGCAGCACCCCTGCAGGGCTGTGGCCTCAGCCTGGGCTCCCTCCTTCAGCTCTGAAGGGCACTGGCTGCAAAGTGATGCTTGAGCCTTCATAGACAGCCAGGGACCCCCTTCTAGTCCCCCCAAGGCTGGAAGTCACCCCTCCCAGTTCCCACCGCCAGCCAGGCGGTCTTACTTCTTCACTTTCGGGTACTTCATCTCCGCAATGGCATTCGTGGCTTCCGTCTGCTTCTCCTTCAAGTGCTGGGGCCACATGTTGTCCACCCAGTCCACCAGGTCTACCTGAAAGCCAGACCACCGTCAGCGCCTCCTGTCTCCGCGGGCCCTCTCACCAACTCAGCCCTTCCTCCTGCTCTCAACATCCCTCCCGCCCTCCCCCAGGACTGGCACAGGCTGGCCTTGAACCTGTGAAGCAGCAAGAGAGGCAGGGCAAGGAGAGAAGGCGGAAGGTGTCAGGAGGGGTCACCGCGGCCAGCTGCGTACCACGGTTGGACGCTTGACCAAGTGCTCCAGCTTGGTGTGGCTGAACTCAAGGCTGATGACGTTGTACAGCTTGTCCCGCTGAGCCTCAGGCGTCTCGTAGTACCGCACAAACTGGGACATGCTCATCTCCGTGCCCTTCTGCGTGTTCACGTCCATCACGTCCACCAGCCGCCGGCTACCTGGGGGCAGAATGCACACGCTGGTGGCTCCTGCCGGCCCGGGGTCCGGATCCTACTTGGGAGCCTCCATCAAACAAAACCTCCTCCTCCAGGGTTCCCCATACACCTCACCCCTATGCCAAGTCTGCTCAATTACCCCATCCCGTCGGTTTTCCTTACTGCATCTCTCTCCAATCCATTTGCTTCCCTACACCACCACGGCCTCCACTCTACTCTGCTCCACCATTACTCCTCTGCCAGATGACCTCAAGAGCTTCCTAAAGGGTCTCCAGACTACCCCCCCTACCCATCCTCCACACTGCTGCCAAAGTGAGCTTTCTAAAACAGAGACCCGACATGGGCACTCCTCTCTCTGCTTAAAACCTTCAATGGTTCCTCATCACCTACCAAGGAATTCTGAACACAGCACTCAAAGCCTTTCTGTTTGTTCACAGCACCAGGACAGTACTTATCTCTGTAGATAATTAGCTGTTTAGTAGTCTGCCTCCCTAGTCTGTGAGGCCAGGAAAGTGACCTGATTTCTCTGAACCTCCGTGTCTTCATCTTGCCATCTCTTCTTTTTTTTCTTTTTTTTTTTTTCTGCTGAGGAAGATTCTCCCTGAGCTAACGTCTGTTGCCAATCTTCCTCTATTTTGTACGTGGGACGCTGCCACCGCATGGCTGACAAGTGGTGTGGGTCCATGCCCCAGATCCGAACCCACCAACCCGGGCAGCCAAAGCGGAGCACGCCAAACTTAACCACTAGGCCACAGGGCCGGCCTCTTCGCCATTTCTTCTGATAGGTTCGGTGAGGATTACATCAGATGAAGGACTACAGAAGTACTCGCAGTCACACCGTCTGGTGCATAAATGAACGAGTCCCCCTGTTATTCCCAGCACTAATTGTAATTCCTGAATATCATGTTTCTTTGTCTACTTTGCTGTCTTTCTTGCTACCACTCTGTAGTCATTGTGAGAGCAGGAGTCTTGTCTGTCTTGCTCAACACTCTATCCCAACTATCTGGAATGAAGCCTGGCGCATAGTGGGAGCTCAGTAAATATTTGTGGGACAAATAAAAGATGAATGTTGGCTGTCCTGTACAGCATGTGACATATGACTTCTCATATGTGTGCCTGCTGAACCACAGAGGGTGAGGGGTCCCCCTCAGGAAAGTCCAGACTTTCATCTCAGCAGCAGGCTTCATGCCTCTCCCAGCTTCCCAGAGAGCAGGGAACCAGGTCTGGACCAGGAGACAGGACCCTCTGGTGCCAGCCCTGGGGCCACCACTGACTAAACCCTCAAGGAAATCATGACCCTTTCAGGGACTCTGCTTCCTCATCTGTAAAATGGGAATAATAATGGCTCCAGAACTCCAGTCAAGGTGGAAGGAACAGCCAAAGCTAAGTGGAAGTGCTCTGAAAGGGGAGAAGACAGACACAAAGCAGACTGCCAAATTCATGGTGATTTATGAGGAAAGCTGGCATCTCCTGTCTGTTAAGACTCAAAATAAGCATCATGACGGGAACGAGACGCCCACCATCTGGTCAGGAAAGATCCCAGTTCCTCATCAGCTCAGTGACAAATACATGGTCCACGGAGCCTCAGAAATGTGTAAACCAGAAAATAAAAAACAAAGAAAAGAACAGGAAGCAGGTGATCACCTTGTTCAAAGCTACCCAAGAACAAAGAGTCAACTAAGAGCAGTCAGCAAATGACAGCCCGAGGGCCATTTTCAGGAAGCCCACAGGCTAAGGATGATTTTTACATTTTTAAGTAGTGGAGGGGGGAAAAAGTCAAAAGTAGAAGAAGATTTTGTGATGTGAAAATTATATGAAATTCAAATTTCCAGTTAGCACACAGGCACCCCCATTAGTTCACGTGTGTCTCTGGCTACTTCCGGGCTACGACGGCCAAGCTGAATAGTTGACAGAGACTAAATGGCCAGCAAAACCTGAAAAATCTACTTTCTGGATCCACAGAGAAAGTGTGGGGACCCTTGAACTAGACAAAACCCTTGCAGAACTTACATGCTGATGTGAGTAACATTCCCATCCAGTTTGCTACATACCCAGCTCTGTGCACATAACAAGCCCCATAACAGGCCCACGGTCTATTTGTTGAATAAATACACAGTGCCCCTCATATAGCAGAAACTGAATAATAAAAGTAATCCCCTAGGTGCATAGGAGAACTTGGGTGTCACTATCTTTTGGGTTCAATATCTAATTTTCACAACCACCCCAGAAGCTAGGTAGGACTGTTCCCATCTTACAAATGAGGAAACCAAGGTCTAGAGATGATGCGATTGACTCGGGTCCCTCAGAACACACTCCTACCGACTGGAATAGCTAACACTTACCGAGCACTTCAGCACAGGCAAGCTCTCTACACGGGTTATCTTAACTGCGTTAACAGTTCCGTGAGGTAGAATTTCAGCTACGGTGTACCCATTTGATGGACGAGAAACTGAGGCTTGGACAACTAACTTGCCCCAAAATGCCCAGTTAGTGAGCGGCAGTGCTGGGATTTGAAGCCAATTCATTCTAATGCCAGAGCCCAGGTTCTTATCCCCTCACCTACCCCCTGACCCCTGCCCTGCGCAATACTGACTCTTGATCACACGCTAAGGTTGAAAAATGATCCCCGCCTTCAGTGACTGCCTCCTAACCCCACGGATCCCGGGAAGCCTCGGAGAACAGCTTTGTTTTTGCGTCAGGAGCGCAGATCCACCAGGGGGCATCCCTGAACTTTGCTGGAAATTCTGGCCGTGTTCTCGGCAGCGCCGGCTCCTTCCTTACCAGGACTCCTGGAACAGGTGGGCTCTGCTCAGCTTTTCTGGAAAGCCCACCTGGCAGAGAACCTGCTGTTAGAGTGAGGGAGGTGGGAGGAGAACAAGGCCCCAAGCTCTCCCCGTTCTCTGGCCAGCTTCCACCTCCCCCTCCCCCTGCCTCTCCACCATAACCTTGCTTAAGGGCACATCTGCAAAGCCCCCTGCTGGGCAGGTAGGAGATGGGACACGGAAAATCACAGTCCCAGAGACTCACGCAAGTCAGCACGGAAGGCCCAGGGCTCAGCCACCCCTGTCAGCCCAATGCAGTGGTTAAGCTAAGACTTCATGTGTTCTAACCTCAGCTGGGCCTCGGGCCTCTTAGCTTCACTGAGTATCAGTTTCCCCATCTGTAACATGGGGACAAAAATGGTAGCCAGCCAATGGGGCTGGCCTGAAACTTAAATAAGAAAATGTACATAAAACACTTCCAAGAAGTGCCTGCAGGGAGGTAGTGTTACCTAATCAGACAATTTCATCTATAATTACAGGTGGAGAAAGGGAGGCAGTGGGAAGTCAGAGCCAGTTAAAGCTCTGCCAGCCAGTCCAATGGACCAACTGCTTAGGATCCTAAAACGTAATCAGGACGGCGAATGGGTGTGGGTTTTTATGGGTAGTGATAAAAATGTTCAAAAACTGACTGTGGTGATGGTTGCACAACTCTGTGAAGAGACAAAAAAAAAACAGTGAACTGTACACTTAAAATGGGTGAATTGTATGGTATGTGAATTACATCTCAATAAAGCTGTTATAAAAAAAAAAAAAAACTCAAGCACTAAATGACCAAGAAAGTTGGTTTTTTCTAAAAGTATGTTTTCCTTTCAAAAGCCTTCTATCAACTTAAAAAACACATAAAAAGAGGGGGCCGCCCGGTGGCACAGCGCTTTAGTCCGCACTTGGCGGCCCGGGGTTCGCAGGTTCGGATCCCGGGCGCCCGCCGACTCACTGCTTGTCAGCCATGCCGTGGCGGTGTCCCATATAAAGTGGAGGAGGATGGGCACGGATGTTGGCCCAGGGCCAGTCCTCCTCAGCAAAAAAAGAGGAGGATTGGCAATGGATGTTGGCTCAGGGCTGGTCTTCCCCACAAAAAAAAAAAAGAGAAAAAAAAAAACACATAAAAAGAAATGTAAATTATTCAGCCATAAAAAGGAATAAGTGGTGCATGCTACAACATGGACGAACCTCAAAAACATTATCCTTAGTGAAAAAAGCCAGACAGAAATGGTCACAGACTGTGCGATGCCATTTATATGAAATGTCCAGAGCAGGTAAATCCACAGAGACAAAAAGTAGATGAGTGGTGTCCAGAGGCTGGGGGAGGGGAAATGGGAGTGACCACCAATGGGTACAGTTTCCTTTCGGGGTGACGAAAATGTTCTGGAACTAGACTGAGGTGATGATTGTACAACCTTGTAACTAGCAGAAGTGACGGTTGCACAATGTTGTGAACATCCCAAATGCCACTGAATTGTTCACTAATGGCTAATTTTGTGTTATGTGAATTTCACTTCAGTAAATGATTTTTTTTAAAAAGCAATGGAAGACATTATTTTAAATCTCATATACATCCTCCACTCTGCTGGAACAAGAACTTCATTTCTTCTGATCTGTCTCTCTTCTTTTACCTAACTGGTGTTTTTTCAATTGTGTGTGTGTGTGTGTGTGTGTGTGTGTGTGTGAGGAAGATTAGCCCTGAGCTAACATCTGTGCCAATCTTCCTCTACTTTGTATGTGGGACGCCACCACAGCATGGCTTGATAAGCTGTGTGTAGGTCTGCGCCCCGGATTCAGGTCCGTGAACCCCAGGCCACTGAAGTGGAGCATGTGAACTTAACCAGTATGCCACCGGGCCGGCCCCTACCTGTGTCTTGTGTGTGAGTCTCTCCCCTCCTCACAGCTCAGGAACTTGGGCCACAGACTCTTTCAGCCCATCTCTCTTCAGAAGCCTTCACAAACTGGCCGCAATGCCCTTCCCTCCCCCAGCCAGGAGTGCCCTCGGGCTCAGTTCTTCACAAGTTAACTCAGGACTGAGGATGTGGGTAAAGGTGGGAAATGCTAAAGAAAGGCCAGGAAATGATAAACACAATTCAGGACTGTAGTGGAATGGAAGTAGGGGTGGCCCCCACAAAAGATGTACCTACCCAGAACCTATGAATAGGACCTGATTTGGAAAAAGGGTCTTGCAGAGGTAATTGAGGTAAGGATCTTGAGATGAGATCATCCTGGACTGAGGGTGGGCCCTAAACCCAATGACTAGTGTCCTTATAAGAAGGTCATGTGCACACCAAGGCAGAGATTGGAGTGATGTGTCTATTAGCCAAGGAATGCCTGGCATTACCAAAAGCTGGAGGAGGCATGGAATGATTCTCCCTCAGAGCCTCCAGAAGGAACCAATGCTGCCAACACCTCACTTAAGGACATCTGACCTCCAAAACTACAACAGAATAAATTTCCATAGTTTTCAGCCACCCAGTTTATGGTACTTTCTTATGGCAGCCCCAGGAAACGAATACAAGACAAGGGTCATCTTTGGGGCAGGGAGGGTCACGCTGGAGCATCTAAGGAATTTCAATGATTCCTAACCTGGGTGGCAGGTGTTCATTTTACAATTTTTCTTTAAACAGCTTGGCATATATAAAACATTTCACATATACCCCCCTCAAAATCAGGTCAAAGGACTCAGATATTTCAGGTTCCAGTCTTCATAGCATACGACTTTAGGCAAGGTACCCCAGTGGCCTCATCTGCAACATATGGATAAGACCACCAACCTCAAAAAAATTTTTAACTAAAAATTTTTAAAAATATTCAGACAGTTAATGCTGGAGGCAAATGAAAGGCCTTTAATTAAGGGCACCAAAGGTGCCATGGCATCTCGCTGGGGAGAAGTTAAAGATCTGTACACAGCCAGAGCTTCCCATCCTGCCCATCCCAAACAGCAAGACTGGATAAGCCCCTTCTCTTTCAGAACAACTCTGACTCACCAACCTGATTCCAATCTTGCACAATAAATGTACAATTTTGCTGATTCCAAAATGATAGATCATTATCTCAATGTTATTCTATAAAGTTATTATGTTTAATGCCAACCTATATACAACCCAAATCAAAGAAGACTATATAATATAAAGATTTTTTTAAAAATGAAGCCCAAATCTCAACATAATAAAGGCCATATATGACAATCCCACAGCCAACATCATACTCAATGGGGAAAAACTGAAAGCCATCCCTCTGAGAACAGGAACAAGACAAGGGTGCCTACTCTTGCCACTCTCATTCAACATAGTACTGGAGGTTTTGGCCAGAGCAATTAGGCAAGAAAAAGAAACAAAAGGGATCCAAATTGGAAAGGAAGAAATGAAACTCTTGCTGTTTGCAGATGACACGTTTCTATATATGGAAAACCCTAAAGAATTCATCAGAAAACTATTAGAAATAATCAACAACTACAGCAAAGTTGCAGGGTACAAAATCAACTTACAAAAATCAGTTGCATTTCTATACTCTAATAACAAACTAACAGAAAGAGAACTCATGAATACAATCCCACTTACAATCACAACAAAAAGAATAAAATATCTAGGAATAAATTCAACCAAGGAGGTGAAAGACCTATACACTGAAAACTATAAGACATTATTGAAAGAAATCAAAGATGACATAAAGAAATGGAAAAATATCCCATGCACATGGATTGGAAGAATTAACATGATTAAAATGCCCACATTACCTAAAGCAATCAACAGATTCAATGCAACCCCAACGACCTTCTTCACGGAAATAGAACAAAGAATCCTAAAATTTATATGGAACAACAAAAGACCCCGAATAGTGAAAGCAATCTTGAGAAAAAAGAACAAAGCTGGAGGCATCACAATCCCTGACTTCAAAATATACTATGAAGCTATAGCAATCAAAACACCATGGTACTGGCATAAAAACAGACACATAGATCAATGGAACAGAACTGAAAGTCCAGAAATAAAACCACACATCTATGGACAGTTAATCTTCGACAAAGGAGCCAAGAACATACAACGAAGAAAGGAAAGTCTCTTTAATAAAGGGTGCTGGGAAAACTGGACAGCCATGTGCAAAAGAATGAAAGCAGACCATTATCTTACACCATACACAAAAATTAACTCAAAATGGATTAAAGACTTGAATGTAAGACCTGAAACCATAAAACTCCTAGAAGAAAATATAGGCAGTACACTCTTTGACATCGGTCTTAGCGTCATCTTTTCAAATACCATGTCTACTCAGGCATGGGATACAAAAGAAAAAATAAATGGAACTACATAAGACTAAAGAGCTTCTGCAAGGCAAAGGAAACCATAAACAAAACAAAAGGACAACCCACCAACTGGAAGAAAATATTTGCAAATCATATATCTGACAAGGGGTTAATCTCCAGAATAAAGAACTCATACAACTCAACAACAAAAAAACAAACAACCTGGTCAAAAAACAGTCAGAGGATATGAAGAGACATTTTTCCAAAGAAGATATACAGATGGCCAACAGGCACATGAAAGGATGTTCAGGGACTGGCCCCATGGTGTAGTTGTTAAATTCACGTGCTCTGCTTCGGCAGTCCAGGGTTTGCAGGTTTGGATCCTGGGTGCGGACCTACATACCACTCATCAAGCCATGCTGTGGCAGCGTCCCATATACAAAATAGAGGAAGATTGGCACAGATGTTAGCTCAGGACCATCTTCCTCACCAAAAAAAAAAGAAAGAAAGAAAGAAAGGATGTTCAACATCACTAATTATTAGGGAAATGCAGATCAAAACTATAATGAGATATCACCTTACACCTGTCAGAATAGCTATAATTACCAAAACGAAAAATAACAAATGTTGGGGCCAGCCCGGTGGCATGGTGGTTAAGTTCACACGCTCTGCTTCAACAGCCTGGGGTTTGTAGGTTCAGATCCTAGGGAAAGACCTACACACCACTTATCAAGCCATGCTGTGGCAGGCATCCCACATATAAAGTAGAGGAAGATGGGCACAGCTGTTAGCCCAGGGCCAATCTTCCTCAGCAAAAAGAGGAGGATTGGCAACAGATATTAGCTCAGGGCTAATCTTCCTCACCAAGAAAAATAAAAAATAACAAATGTTGGAGAGGATGTGGAGAAAATCAGGCATCCTCATACACTGCTGGTAGGAATGCAAACTGGAGCAGTCACTATGGAAAACAATATGGAGATTTCTCAAAAAATTAAAAATAGAAATACCATACAATCCAGCTATCCCACTACTGAGTATTTATCCAAGGAATGTGAAATCAACAATTCAAAGGGACTTATGCACTCCTATGTTCATTGCAGCATTATTCACAATAGCCAAGATGTGGAAGCAACCCAAATGCCCATCAACTGATGAATGGATGAAGATGTGGTATATATCTACAACAGAATACTACTCAGCCATAAAAAGGACAAAATTGTCCTGTTTGCAACAACATGGATGGACCTTAAGGGTATTATGTTAAGCAAAACAAGACAGGCAGAGAAAAACAAACACCACATGATTTCACTCATATGTGGAAGGTAAACAAACACATGGACAAAGAGAACAGATTAGTGGTTACCAGAAGGGAAGGGAGTTGAGGGGTGGCGAAAGGGGTAATGGGGCACACATATATGGTGACAGAAAAATCAGACTATTGGTGGTAAGCACAATGCAGTCTACACAGAATACTGATAAATAACAATGTACACCTAAAAGTTCACAATGTTATAAACCATTATGGTCTCAATAAAAAAAATTAAAAAGACAGTCCAAATCTAGTTCTAAAAAATTCTCCTAGGGCCAGCCCCGGTGGCCTAGTGGTTAAGTTCAGCACGCTCTGCTTCGGCAGCCTGGGTTCGGTTCCCAGGCACGGACCTACACCACTCATCTGTCAGTGGCCATCTGTGGCGGCAGCTCACATACAAAAAGGGGAAGACTGGCAACAGCTGTTAGCTCAGGATGAAGCTTCTTGAGCAAAAAAAAAAAAAAACTCCTAAAACAGTAAATTTATCCTTTTTATTAGCATATATTATATATACCCATGTGATATACATATGTGTAACAAATGTATATATAAATATATCATATAGGCAAGCATTAATGTAGATATGTATGTAATGTATATGTACATTCAGAAAAACTTTAAAATAAATTAGATGTCATATATTCAGTTATTCATGGTTAGTACAGAGCAATGTACAAATTACTGATATTTTTAAAACACATAATACATTGCTTGCAGGACATATATAGCCACATGTAATTGTGAGTAAAATTTGGGCAGAAAAGTGTTTTCAAATATGTATATACCTTGCACTTATCATGATACTTGCCTTTTGTAAGATATCTTATGCGACACTTGTAAACTCTCATTTAATCCCATGTATATATACCCCCACTCACATGCACACATAAGTTAATCTAAAAATTATCATTTTCATTCTTAGTCCAAATGTGGATGGAATAAAGAGCATCTGGGATTCATTATCGTTTGGTAAATGCAAGAATAAAGGACAAATCATATTGTGTGAAAAAGAGACACAGCTTTGAAATAATCTAGTTTAATGTATCATTTAGTTACTAAAATGTAGTAATTTGCAAAATTGTACCTTAACACCCTGAAAATGTTATTTACTTCGCATATGTCAAGGTATTAAAAAATAAATAAAACTAGTATGGGGAAAAAAACTTTAATAATAATTTTTTAAATAGTTAAGTAAAAATTTAAATTAAAAAAAAAAAGTTGTGGGATTAACTGAGATGACCCCTACAAAATGCTGGAGACACAGAAGGCATGACCCAAAAGCTGGCTCTCTCCTCACCCAGCCCAACCTCAGGTCCCTCTATCCTGCCAACAGACTTTAGTACCCACTTGCCTCGAGGGCTGTTGTGGGTTGAACTGCGTTCCCCAAAAAGATATGTTCAAGTCCTAACCCCTGATACCTGTGAATGTGACCTTATTTGGAAATAGGGTCTTGGTAGATAAGATCAAGCTAAAATGAGGTCAGACTGGATTAGGGTGGGTACTTAGCCAAAGACTGGTGTCCTTATAAGACAGGGAAGTTTGGACAGAGACACACAGAGGGAACACAGCCATGTGAAGACAGAAGCAAAGACTGGAGTGATGTATCTACAAGCCAAGGAACACAAGGAAGCCAGCAATCACCAGAAGCTGGAGGAGGCAGGGCACGACCCTCCCCTAGAGCCTTCAGAGGGAGCACAGCCCTGCCTACACCTTGATTTCAGACTTTTGGCCTCCAGAACCACGAGAGAATAAACTACCGCGGCTTTAAGCCAGCCAGTTTGTGGTACTTTGTTATGGCAGCCCCAGGAAAAAATACAAAGGCTGATGAGAGAATTACTGAGTAAACCTACATACATGGCTCCATAAATGTCAAATCTGTAGCAGGGAAGGCCCCTGGCCGCCCCCACGGTGCCAGTACGAGGTGTCACAGGCAGACACGCTGTATAACTAACCTGGGTAGTTTACCTAGTAGCTTCACAAAGAGAAAAATGTCATCCACAATGACATCACACCATTTCATCCTAAATCCTAGATTTCTTTGTCTACTTGTTTCTTTTCTTTCTCCCCTACTACTCTGTAAGTGCTGCGAGGGCAGGACACTTGTCCGCCTTGCTCACTATTTCATCTCAAGTATCTAGAACAGAGAGGCTGGCACATAGTGGGAGCTCAGTAAATACTTGTGGAACTAATAAACAAATGTTGGATGTTATTCACTTTTATGTCCTGTCCAGCATGTGACATATGACTTCACATATAAATGACAGTTGAACTGAAGAAATGACCTGGAGGTGGGTATATGTAACCCTCCCCACACTAGGGAAGATGATTCCCCCCAACCCGGAAAATATCTGGAAGTCCTGAGCAGTCAGGAGCCCCACCACTGGAACAACCGTCACTGAAGACAGAAGGAAAGGCCTGTCTTCACTTTTTTGAGCACTAACCAGGCTTCCAGCCCGCGCCCCCCATCACAATCCCCAGGGCTCCCTATGCACCCTCACTTCCTTCTACTCTTAGCCAGGTGCGGGCCCCAGATGACCCCCCCTCAGCCTGCTCCGCCCTCAGATGAAAAGGGAAGTCAGGACTCGGAGTGGTTGGAGCACTGAGGAGCAGCTGGGGCTGAAGCAGGGAGGGGAGTGTGCAGGGAAGAGGCCCAAGGGTGGGAGAGGCCAAGTGACTGTATTGGGAGTGGAAGGCTGGGGCACTTAGTTCTAAGAATAGCTTCTTTGGTGTACAGGGAGCTCCATCCAGCTCCCCAGGTGTCTTGGAAGCCACAGTCTGTGGGAGGGGTTGGAGTGGGAGTGGGCAGAGGAGGAAGACAAGTCAGTTCTCCTAGGTACCTGGGCTCCATAAACCCCCAGGGAAACACAAACGCACCAGCACCAGTAACCAGAAAATTTAACCCTGCTGGGTTCTGGCCCCCAGGTGGCAGTGAGAAATGCATCAATGATAGCATACTGCCCAGGGAGGCAGAATGACATTGGTAGAAGTGACCATTGGCTTAGGAGTCTGACCCATCTGAGATAAGGACCAGCTCTGAATCAAACAGTAGATGAGGGGAAGTTTCTCTCCACAGATGTGTTCCAGCCAATAAATGACAAAGCAGTGATAGACCATCACCACTTTACAACCCTTAATAAACTAGTGGGGCTAGACATCAAACATCAATGGCTGCTAACATCAGAGAGAAACATGATCTGACATTATGTGCCTTCTGATGGAAAAACAGAACACCATCTACGAAGTTAGTCTTGCCAGAAAAAAAATGAATGAATGAGTATGCATTTTTGTGTGTTGAGAGAGAGAAAGAGAGAGACCCTGACTCTGGTCAAGTGTCTACATCCAACTACCAATTTACAGGAACTACAGAGGACGGAGGAACATGTTAAATGACTCCCAGGAGATGCCATTGGCAAAATCCAGACAATGGAAAACTCTACAGATCAAACAAGCCAATTTCTTCAGATTGGAGGGAAATGGAGGGAGGAGCCAGAGACTGTAAGAGACTTAAAAGGCATCTCAACAATCACAATGTAAGGACCATATTTACATTCTGACTCATACAACTGTCAAAAAAAAAAAGTAACATTTACGATATATATGAAACAACTAGAAATTTGAACAATGAATTGACTATTAACTTATTGTAAGGAATTATTGTTTTTAAAAAATAAGGTATGATAATGCTATTATGATTATGTTTTTAAATCTCTTCTCGTTTAGAACTATCTACTGAAAACTTTGTGGATAAAATGGTATGATGTCTGGATATGCATGAAATAATGCAGGAGAGGAGGAAGTAGATGGGGGATGGAAGGGGCAGGACCACAGATTGATGGGTGGTGTTGGGGCTGGGTGATCAGTACATGAGAGTTCATTATACTTGTTACTTTTTAAAATTCTCTCCAATAAGAAGTATTTTTATAAATCCCAGCCCTGCTACCAGCTCTGTGGCTTAAGGGGACTCATTTACCCTTTCTAGACTTAGAAGGTCTTTATTAGCAAAACGGGCCTGTTAATGTAAGAGAGCCTAACACGATATCTGGCACATGGTAGGGTCTGCAATGCACTTAGCCACCAGCCACTGAGCAGGTCTGGGGCTTGGAAAGAACCATGAGATTCTAAATACAAAGTAGATGCTGTCTCAGTCAGACAGAAAGGGAAAGGGAGCTCTTTCTCCCCCATATGTGGACTTCTCAGGCACCTCGATTTTAACCCTGAAACCACAGCCCCCATCCGGGCTCTTTTATTCTCACTTGAAGAACCACGGTGGAGGCACAGGTGTCCGACTTGTTCCTCAGCCAGCGACGGCCCACAGGAGGCCATAGAAGGAGCAGCGGGTGCCCTAAGGGCACCGGGGACAGTGCCAAGAGCTCTGGACTGAGTTCAGGTCCCAGCCACCCTGACTGGCCCTGCTCTGGGCCTTGGTTGCCTCGTGTGTAAAGACAGGAAGAAGCTGACCTTTATACTTTTCTTTTCGTTGCCACAGAACTTTCTTCAAACAGAAGCTTTGACAAGAGCCAACTGCATAAATAAAAACAAGCTGCTCAGACTGAAGTGGGAGGGGGGGCGCTCAGAATTCAGACCTGGATTCCTGGGATTTCCCTTCGAAAACCACTGGGTTAGGTCAGTTTTAGGTCCTCTTCCAGGGCTGACACACTGATTTTTAGCCTAGGTCTTAAATACTCAGATCAGACCCCTTAAACGTGAACTGGAGGGAAGCAGGAGGGGGAAGAGACCAAGGGGCTCCCGAGGGGTCACTAGGGACACTTGGGGCCTGCCAGTTCCTTTCAGTCTTGAGCTGGGAGATTAAGAACTGGCACTCCATCTTCTCAGGTTCCCAGTCCGATCTGCTACTGGTGGCAAAGGGGAGCTGGGCACAAGTGCCCAGTCTCTGAGCAGGAAGCTCAGCACCGTTGAGGAGGCAAGTGCCCCACAGGGACAGAAGGGACAGATCAGTGCTAAGAATGGAATGTGGCCCTCCATGCTTTAGGGAGCAGCCACCCCTGGAGTAGGTGCCAGAACAAGCTGCCCTTTGGAACCTGCAAGGGATCCACAGCGCTGGAACCCTCAGGCTCCTGAAGTCAATGGGTTACAGGAGAAATTTTCCACATGGGAGCGGTGCCTGGTGTTCCTAAGTAGGCCATCAGCTCAGCCCTCCTCCCTTCCTCTCTCTCCTCCCTCCTCCCCTCCCTCCAGTCTCATTGGTTCTCTGGGCTCACAGGCTACACACACATCCAACAAATTCCAGCTGCAGAAATTAACCCATGGCCCATGGCCCTTGCTTTGAAGGCTCCATCAGTCAGCTGCAAGAGCCATGGGCTCGGAGTGGGGAGGAGGCTGCTGAAAGTCACCTTGAAGGCTAACAATAAAGCCCACACGGGCACTGACCCCAAACTCCCCCTGCGCCCACTCTTCAGAGAGTGCACACAACTGTCCCTCATCATCATTCTGGAGCCTCTCCATCATCCTCAAGTTTCTGGACTGGTTTTTTATTCTGCTCCTTGGAAGTATCTCCTCATCCATCCACAGAAGCAGTGTTTATTAATGAGAGCACTGGCCACAGTTCAAATCCCACTCCGCTATTTCCTAGCAGTGAGGCCTTGGGTATATCCCAGAACCTCTCCGGGCCTCAGTTTCCTCATCTGTAAAATGGAGATAATAGGACCTGCCTAGTGAGTTACTGAAAGCACTTTGTAAACTTAAAAGCAGGCATCCTACTGAGGATGCTAACCCAATGTGGAGGTGCAAGGTGTAGGGGAGAAAGGGCCCACGGCCGAGAGTCACGGCACGACTTGGAACCAATCTCTTCCCAGATCTAGGCTTCAGTTTCCTCACTGTGAAATAAGAGGATGGTTGCAAGGGTCCCCAGGTTTTCCCTGAGCACTACTATCTTCTGGCTTCTCACCTTTGTACCTTTAAGAATTCTCCCCAGGACATACCCAGTACCAGGCTGTCCTCTGTGCCCTGGGCTCACAATCCTGACCCTCGTAGACAGATGGGCATGAGAGACAAACCCAGACTCACCAACTGGGGCTAAACTCAATCAGGCAAGAAAATCCAAAAAGACACCCAAGCCAACAACAACAAAGCCTTCTGATGAGGAGATGCTGAAAGCCAGGCACAGCACTGTGCAGAAATTATGGGAACAGCTCTACAGTCACACAGATACGGGCACAAATCTCAGCTCTTCCACGCACCAGCTATCGGCCTGGGGACAAGTCACTCTGAGCCTCAGTTTTGACATCTATAAAATGGGGATAGTGATAAAGGGGTTTTAGGTGGATCACACAAAATAATGTAGGTGAGGTCCCTGGCTTATAAGATCTCAGTGAACAGTAGCTAATGCTATTCTTTATATTCTAAGGAGCTACCCCACAGGAGAATGATTCCTATTAAGCAAACAGTGGGAAGAAGCAAGTATAGCTCCCCTAGGCCCCCAGCACTACCAAGATTTTATTTCAGAGCACTAGCTTTCCAGGAAAAGGGAAAGAGAATAAATCAGAGAGGTGGGCGTTCATCTTGAAGAGAAAACACACCCGAGAACATAACAGAACCGCTCTGAAACCCTCCCCCCTTGGGGTTCGTGATTCTCAGCTCTCCTGACTTCAGGCACCTCCCCTCCTTGCATTTCTATCTGTCCTGCCAGGTGGCTGCTGCTCCCACCTTCCTGTCCAACCTTGACTTCTCTTCTGAGTTCAAACTCAACGTGGCCAGAACTGAACTCATCTACACCCCCCTACAGGTGTACTTTTCCTCTGGGGTTCGGTTACAAGCATCATCTCCCAATCCCTGAAATTCAAACCTACATTTGAATCTGCTGTGCCATCTACTGTCTGAGCGACTTGCAAGTCACTTCTCTGCAGGCCTCAGTTTTTCCCAGCTGTGAAATGGGAAAGCAAGACTAGAAGAGTTCTAAGAACTCTTCCAGAGTTTAAAGTTTTAAAAGCCTATGATTTTACACCAACTTTAAAAAGGTCCGGGAACAAGTCAGCCATCTTTGATTTCTAAGGAGTGAGAATTTTGTCTTCTCCCTAAACACAGCCCATCAAGGGCAGAGCTCATGTCTTGTGAGTCTCCTCGACCCCAGCCCCTCGCACGGGGCCATACACAACACAGACACCCAGTAGATCTGTGAGTGAAAAATGAATGGGGAAGGGTTAGGGTGAGGGTTAGGATTTGGGTTCGGGTTCAGGATAGGGTTCGGGTTCGGGTTTGGGTAGGAAGTCATAAAGCTAACGCATGGGCTTTGGAAACACGGGAGCTGGGTTCAGGTCCTGGCTCCACTGCCCACTAGCTGTATGGCCTTTTCCCTCGGAGGCTCAGATCCCTCATCCGGAAAAGTGAACAATAACCCTAACTTATATGATTACTGGTGAGGACAAAATAAGGTCAGATGGTAAATACACAGTAAAAGATAGGTGATTATTATATAATCGGATGAATAAATGAAGAACGAATGAGGTGATTTGTCACGAAGACTCCCCAAGAAAAGAGACAAAGAAAGTAATAGTTGGGTTGGGTATCCTCATTAGAGAGAAATACAACAAAGAGACAATGTGCAAGACCCCTTAGCCATGGACCATTCCAACCCTCGGTGACATAAGTATGGAGAGTGAGTGGGGACCCAGTACTTTATGGATGCATTTTCTCAGAGGGTTTAAAGCATCTGCAGAGGCAACTAGAATTATCTCTTCCCCAGTCTCCCTATCTCCTCAACCCCCAAGCTATAGATGTGGCTCCCAAACTATAGATCCCAGTCTCTTAAGTGAACTATCTGGGATAGCAATCCTGTTGAGGGGTGGGCCTCGGGGTGCACACAGATTAGAGCACCCAGAAACAGATCCACATGTGCAGTCACCTGATTCATGAGAGAAACAAGACTTCAGTGCCATGGGGAGAGGGTGTTTTTCCAATAAGGGTACCAGATCAACTGGCTAACCATGTAGGAAAAAAAAGGATCTTGACCCCTATCTTGTACCAAACACAAAGATCAATTCCAGAGGAACTACAGATCCCAATGTGAGAGTTCAAACAACAAACCTTTTTGAGAAAAACATATGAACATTTTTTATTGATGTCATAATAGTTTAGAACATTGTGAAATTTCAGTTGTACATTATTATTTGTCAGTCACCATATATATATGTGCCCCTTTACCCCTTATGCCCACTCCCTAACCCCCTTCCTCTCTAGTAACCACTAATCGGTTCTCTTTGTCCAAAACATATGAACATTTTTGCAACCTTAGAGTATGCAAAACTTTCTTAAACAAGACATGAAAAGAAGTACTGAACCAAGAAGAGCTAAACAGTCTAAGTTAAAATTAAGAACGTCTGTTCATTCAAACACACCTTTTTTTTTTTTTAGGAGGAAGATTGGCCCTGAGCTAACCTCTGTCAATCTTCCTCTTTTTGCTGAGGAAGACTAGACGTGAGCTAAGATCTGTGCCCATCTTCCTCTATTTTGTATATGGGATGCCACCACAGCAGGGCTCGATGAGCGGTGCGCCAGTCCATGCCCGGGATCCGAACCCACGAACCCCGGGCCACCAAAGCAGAGCATGCAAACCAACCACTACGCCACTGGGCCAGCCCCGAAGAAGACACTTTTAAGAGTGTGAAAAGGCGACCTACAAAGTAGGAGAAGATTCTGGAATGTGTACTCATATCCAGAATATAGAAAGAACCTTTACGTTATGGGCTGAACTATGCCCCCCCCCCAATTTATATGTTGAAGTCCTAACCCCTAGGACCTCAATATGTAACCATGTTTGGAGATAAGGTCCTTAAAGAGGCAATTAAGTTTAAATGAGTTCTTCAGGGTGGGCTCCAATCCAGTAAAACTGGTGTCCTCATAAGAAGAGGAAATTGGGACACAGATACATAAAGAGGGAAGACCATGTGAAGACACAGAGAGAAGACGGCCATCTAGAAGCCAAGGAGAGAGATTTTTGAAGAAACCAACCCTGCCGACACCTTGATCTTCAACTTCTAGCTCCAGAATTATGAAAAAATAAATTCCTGTTGTTTAAGTCACCCAAGTCCATGGCACTTTGTTATGGCAGCCCTAGCAAATGAATATATCTTACAGTCGATAAGAGACAATCCTTTAAAATAATGGAGAAAAGACTTGATCAGACATTTCACAAAAGAAGATATCCAAACAGCAAATAAACATATGAAATGGAGCACAATTTCATTAGTCATTAAAGAAATGCAAACTAAAACCACAATGAGACACAACCACATTCCCACCAGCATGGGAGCATGGCAGAAATGAAAAGGATGAAAACACCAACTCTTGGTGAGAATGTGGAGCAATCGGAACCAGAACAACCACTCCGGACAATTACTTGACAGTATCAACTGAAAACTGAACAAATATGCATATTCTATGACCCAAGCAATTCTGCTCTTAAGTATATGCGCAACAGAAATGCATCCATCTGTTTACCAAAAGTCATGTTCTAGAATGTCCATAGTAGCAGTATACATATAGCCTTAAAACGGCAGCTATTCAAATGCTCATTAATAGTAGAATGAATAAATAAATTGTGAAATAGTCACAATAGAAAATACATAGCAATGAGAGTAAACAATCTACAACCACACACAACAATATGGATGAATCTTGTAAACAAAAAAATTCAGTGAAAGAAGCCAAAACCAAAAGAGGACACCCTGTATGATTCCACTGATGTAAAGTATGAAAACAGGACAATTCACCCATGCTATGAGAAGTCAGGATGATAGTGGATGGCAGTAACTGGACATGAATAGTTAAGTGGATAAGAGGGGTTAATTCTGGGGCATCAGTTATCCTGGTTTGTTCAATTTGCTAAAATAAATAGAGCTGTATGCTTACTCTATGAGCACTTTTCCACATGTATATTATACTTCAATAAAAAGTTTTTATTTTAAGTGTACAGTGTTATAGAAATGGAAAGTGCCTTTTTTCTTTAAAGGCAGGGAGCTAGGAACAGAGGCTAGGTGCCTGTCTTCCCAGTAGGCAGATAGAGAAAAAGCCCAATTTTAGGACTTAGAGAAGAGTCTGTAGCCCCAAGTTGTAGACTGAATAGCTGGCTGTGCACCAGTCCCCTTCTCAAACAGGTGCCTCCCAAGACATAGGGCCTGGGGAGGGGGAAAGAGGCTGGAAGACAGAGGCTGAGATCCCACACTAACTGGGAGAGTTAGTCCTGCCTCCCCAACACACTGCCCTCCAAAGCAGAACTCCCATTGATGGTAGGGGCATATTTATGTAGCCCAGCAACACTGGAGCATCATTCCTTCCCCACGCCTAGTCCACGTGGTTCTGCTGGGCAGACCCCAGTCACCAGCTCCGGGGTTGGGAGGTGTGCTAAGCCTGTGAGAGCCAATCCAGAGACAGCTGATGGAATCACTGGGGGGTTGGGAAGGCTTGTAGGATGGAAGCCTGGAGCTGCTGGCTCCCCATCTTTGGCACCACATGGGGAGACGCTGGCCTGAGAAAGAAGCAGAAAAAGGAAGCAAAAGAGGGAAGCAGAAAGGAAAAATAAGAGTCGACTTCTTGAGATCTTGGAGCATCCAGATCTAGATGTGCCTGGAAGTCCCTTACTCATATTACATAAGTCAATGAATTCTGTTTTGCTTAGGCCAGCTTGAGTAACATTTGTCACTTATGTCACTATGACAATCATGCCCTACTGCTGCTCTCCGGAAGCCTGTGTGCACTCTCAGAGACTAAAACAGGCGTAATAATACTCCACGCGAACTGCAATTACAGGCGTCCCTCACAATGTCAGAGCACGTTACACCTTTACAAAGCACTTTAATATTCACCCATCCATTTGATCATCACAGAAATGCCAAGAGAGATGGGCTGCAAGTATTACAATTCCTGCTTTCTTTGCCGTCCTAGACTTTTTGAGAACTGGCAAGGATGTCGGGACCATCTAATTGGGTCCTCTTGCTTTCACGATGAGAAGAATGAGGCTCAAGGAAAGAAGAGGCAGCCTGGACACAACCAGAACATAACAAAACTGCAAAGGGCTTGAAAATTCCTCAAAAGGGCCAAGAGAAACATTACTAAGATTGTGGCGTTGCCTGAACCCCAGATTTGAGAATCTGGTTTTAATCCTTGCTCACAAAGAGAATCTCATCAGATCCATGTCCTGCCGTTATAATAAATAACAATGGGGACCTTTTATCGAGCACCCATCACCAAGCATAATGTTAAGCATTCATTCATTCATTCATTCTCTTATGGAATCCTTCTTTGAGGCAGATTTCTGCTATTAGCTCCATTTTGCAGAGGAGGAAACTGAGGCTTACGCAGGTGAAGTAGCTTGCCCAAAATCACTCAGTCAAGTAACAGAGTTGGGCCTCAAACTAAGGTTGTCCAACAGCAAAAGCTCGGGCTGGGTTGAGGTACCAGACCCAGTTGCCTGTGCTAAGACTTGATTTATGGGGTCCATCGTCCCATCTTCTGTCCACTGCTGGAAAGTTTGCCCCCTTGTGCTCTGACATTCACTTCCTTCAGCATTTCCGGAATCCAGCTTTAAAAAAATTCTCTCCTGAGCAATCCCTTGCCAATTAACTGAGATTCTTCTATCAATCATCAGCACCATCTCCTTGTAGCCAATTGGTCCTCCCTTCTGACTTAACACACTTTTGGGTCAATTATTCAGGCTGGATCATCCGACACACCCACTGGTCAGCTGCCTTCATCCTCCACACAGCCGTCAGAGTCAGCACTTATAATACATAAACCAGATCACACCACTTCACACCCACAAGGATGGCTATCATCAAAAAGACAGACAATAACTAGTGTTGGTGAGGATGTGGGGAAATTGGAACCTTCATACACTGCTAATGGGAATGTAAAATGGCACAGCTGCTTTGGAAAACAATCTGGCAGTTCTTCAGGAGGTTAAATATAGTTACCCTATGACCCAGCAATTCTACTTCTAGGTATCTACCCAAAAGAAACGAAAATGGATGTCCACACAAAAACTTGTACATGAATAGTCATAGCAGCATTATTCCCTTTTTCTTTTCTTTTCTTTTTTCTTTTTTTGCTGAGGAAGATTCGCTCTGAGCTAACATTTGTGCCAATCTTCCTCTGTTTTGTATGTGGGTTGCCTCCACAGCATGGCTGCTGACAAATGGTGTAGGTCTGCACCCAGGAACTGAACCTGGGCCACCAAAGCAGAGCGCAGCAAACTTAACGACTAGGCCCTGGGGCTGGCCCCAGCAGCATTATTCTTAATAGCTAAGAAGTAGAAGCAACCAAAATGTCCATCAACTGATGAATGGATAAACAAAATATAGTCTGTTCATACAATAGGATACTATTCATCCATAAAAAATAATGAAGTAGTGACACATGCCACAACATGCATGAACCTCGAAAACATCATGCGAAGTGAAAGAAGTCAGATTTGTACAAAGGACCACATATTATATAATTCCACTTATACGAAATGTCCAGAATAGACAAATCCATAGAGGCAAAAAGGAGATCAGTGGTTGCCAGGGAACGGAGGGAGAAGGGAATTGGGAAGTACAGGGTTTATGTTGGGGGTGATGGAAATGTTCTGGAATTAGATAGTGGTGATGGTTGCACAACATTGTGAACATATTAAAAACCACTGAACTATACACTCTAAAATGGTTAAATGGTGAATTTTATGGTATGTGAATTTTATCTCAATTAAAAAAAAGTTTTAATCATTTTACAACATATGTATATCAAACCATCATTCTGTACACCTTAAACTTACACAGTGATATATGTCAGTTATCTCAATAAAAGTGGGGAAAAAAAGTGTTTTAAATCCCCTTCAGGAAAAGAACAGATCACACAGCTACCCGCCTCACCCCACTTTTAAATCCCCAATGGTTTCCCATCACACTAGGAGTCAAACCTAAATTCCCTACCAGGGCCTATAAGGCCTGGCTCTGTGACCTTTCCTGTCTCCTACTACTTTCTCCCTCGCTCCTTCCATTCCTCCCCTACCTCCTAGCCTTTGACCTGACTCATCCCTCAATCTGGAATGGTCTTTCCCACAGCAGGCCCCAAGGCCCTCCCTCACCACCCCATCTAAGTATAGCTCCATCCCATTACCCTGCTTTATTTCCTCATAGCCCTATCACCCTCTGAGAAGATACATGTTTTTAAAAACTCTTTACTTGGGCCAGCCTCATGGCATAGTTGTTCAGTTTGCATGCTCTGCTTTGGCGGCCCGGGGTTCAGGGGTTTGGATCCCAGACACGGATGTACACACCACTCATCAAGCCCTGCAGTGGTGGTGTCTCACATACTAAATAGAAGATGACTAGCACAGATGTTAGCTCAGGGACCATCTTCCTCACCAAGAAAAAGAAACCTCTTTACTTCTTTGTTGTCTGTCGCTCCCACCAAGGCAGCAGGGGTCTCGTCTGTGATGTTCACAGCTCTGAACGTGCCTGCCATGTAGGAGATACTTGAGAAACACTTCTGGAAAGAACGAATTTATTGAACCACTTCCTGTAAAATCTGAAATGCCGCCTGCTATCTGCCCAGGAGTCTGGAGCATAAAGGGCTCAGCCACGTTCTGCAGGTGCTCAGGGAGTTAATAAACATTTGCTGGGCACTCAGGGGCAAGCCCCGCCCTAGACCTGTCTAGAACCCTGAGGAAGCAGGAAGAATGTCCGAAAGTCTTTTAGGGGTCACAAAGCATGCAGTGTTTACACAGCAACCCACAAACAAATGCAAAGGAGAGATCTAGGATTGTGCTGCTGACACCCAAGCTGGAGCCTAGGGTCCAAACTGGCCTCATAAAACTGCACTGGCAAACGCCCTCTAATACAGCTTCTTATGACTTTGCAACCTGACCTGTTCTGTAGAACGAGACGGTTGCAGCTCACACCTGCTCCTGCCTCCTCCCATAGGGACTTTCTTTTCAGAAGCAGTTAAAAATCTAACCAGGCAGGTGGTGAAGGCCTCCTTCCCCTTCTCCTCCTCCCTACTTCAGCATTTCTGAGGCGCACACACAGCAAGCAACTTACCCACCAGGAGTTTGACATCTCGGACTGTGAAATCAGGGTCAGGCATCCTGGAAAAAGTTGGAGCACAGACATTTGGTGAGAAGCCAGAAACAACAGAGTTAGACCCAACTCTGGGGGCAGGAGGAGGCCATTTTTCCAAGAGGGTTCCCTTACTCTCAGTTTGGGAACTCAAAATGAGATAACCCCGAGGGAGAGTGGTAGACCCGTTGGTGCTTCAAGGGAGGGTCACCTCCAAACAACTGAGCCCCTTCCTCACCCCAATAGGTAAACCAAACCCCCTCACTCTTCCTGACACCTGAACCCCGCACTGCTACAGAGAAGAGGATGGGACATCCACTGTCCTCCCCACTTTCCAGGGAAGACTGAAGTGTCAAGGGTAAGTGCCAGAGATGGGCATTCAAACCCTGCTTTCTTTTAGGGTGGGTGGCCTTCTCTGTGTCTCTTCTTCTAGAAAATACTCTCCATAAGGAGTTGTATGAAAAGTGGGAGTGACCCCTTTAAGTTCAGAGGGAAAAAAAAGACATACATCATAGCAATTCCGGGGATTTTATAACAATGGCTATGACTGTGGTGACATTCACTATTAATTAACAATGATGCCAAAGGTTTAATTTCTACTTGTAGGAATGAGACTCTTGAGCAAGTCTGGCAGTAGATGCTGGAGAGGGAGGCAGGCTGGGATGACACCCTCAGCCTCCTCCCCACCCCTGCCCAAGGGGCGGAAACCTGTTCTTCCAGCCTGTCAGCCTGCCTCCAGGATTTCTCCCCCACCTGGAGTTCTGACAGATCTCTAGGAGAATGTAAATGGAACAAGACACAGTGGGGTGGCAGGTGCTGGGGCAGGGAGAGAAAGGGGAGACATGGGCCTGGCATCCTAGGAAATGAGCCCTCCCCGGAAAAAGACCAATTTCCCGTATAGAGGGATTCTGGGTTTAGAGGCTGGCCAATCCCTTCACAGCTCAGGCCCTGTCTCAGTTTCTTGATTTGGGGAGAGGGGCACAATTCTCTTTAGGAAGTCACTGCACATAACTGGGGTGGGTCAGGGAAAAAAGTCAACACTGTTTAAGTACCTTATGTCCTCTCTGCCCAAATTCTCTGAAAAAGACCAATCTTTGGAGAGTTTTCTCCTTTGTCAGGCCTTGAACAAGGAGATACTATCCCCAGATAATGAAGAAAGATCCTTCTCAGCCATGAGAGGTGGGAAAAGGGTGGAGGAAATCCATCCGGAGGGAGACAGGGAAAGAAGCAATTAGTTTCAGTAACTTACTTAATTCCCAGTCCATCCTTTTCTCGAAATATCAGAGGGACCCTGAGAGCTTCTCTCTGCACGTACTCGTAGTTGAAATCTGTTTGGATGTTGGAATTAAAACAAGTTGGTTAAGTCATGAAGGAGCAAAGGAACCATGATCAATTGGTTAGGGGAAGAAAAATGATGGAAGAAGGGGCAAGGGTTACACTAGACGCAGGCACCAGCCCTAGGGCAAAGCTCCCCAGAAAATGACAGGGAAACGGATTAGGCAAAGCCCAAGAGAAGCCATGCCAACTATCAGCTCCTCTGCCTACTCAGTCATTCTCTGCATGCCCCACGGGTCAGAACTTGTCAATGAACAGCCCAAGGCCGGAGAGGGTTGGGGAGGGAGGCTCATGAAAAGAGCCCCACACAGAACGAGCCCCAGCTATCGCTGAGAAAGAGGAACAGACAGAGAAACACATCCCAAGCTGAGCTCAGAAAGTAAAGGGACTGCAAAATTGAAGAATGCCACCTGGGAGGATCTGAAGCCCCAGAGAGGAGGCTGGGAGGAGGGTTTTCATTGTAGCTGAGCATCAGGGAAGATCTTATTGTAATATCCTGCATAGTGAAGGGGAGGGGGGAAAAGCCGGTTTCCCTGGAAACTGTGTATTTGGTGCCAAAATAACTAGGGAACTGGGCACAGCTTTGTTGTCTTAATAGTGAAATTCTGCTGGAGCCATCGCAATACTTGCTTCAAATGAATAACCAAGAGGGACGCTCCCAGGTGAGGTCTGTGCAAGGAGGGCAGAGTGAGACCCAAAGAGAATTCACAGCGTGGTTTTGTGTCGGGTGTCGACCCCAAAATCCTTACTGAAAGCCCTGGAGAATGAAGGCAGCCTTCGTTTCCATCCTCCTCGAGTTCCAAAAGCAGGGGATCTGACCCAACCATATCCCTAAATATGGAGGTGAGGGAGGCTGAGATAAATCCGCACATCCCCAAATCCTCTGGCAACTGAAGCAATTCACAAGGGCACAAGCCCACCCCGGCCGGTCAGAAGGGAGACAGAAGAGAACCCAGGCCACTGAAGCCTCTGCCCCAGGGAAACAGTTCACCAGGGCAGCTTGGGGGGTGGGGGGCGGAGGCCAACACAACTCGGCTCAGAGGAGAGGGAGAGAACAAAACCGGAGCTGGGGAAAGCCCTGACCTCAGCAGCTCAGATCCCCAGGGGCTCACAGTGAATGGGGATTCCTAAGGATTTAAAGGCAGAGAAGTTTAAGAAGCTTCTATTTTGAATCCACGCTAAGGGCTCCTGTTTCTCAGCTCCTCCCTCGAGTTTTGGGGCCAGATCTGAATTAACTACCAAAACTCTAGGGCCCTCTCCTTCGAAAGGAGCCTGGACCGCAGATTTAAGGACTCTCCCTTGCTGGAACCCCCTATACACACACACCCAAAGCCCACCCCCTGGGTCAGCTTCAGCTTCCTCAAAAGAGCCTGACAAACTGCTCTGAGATCCTGGGCAGAAAATTCCTCACAAATGACTAGGAAGAGTTTGCATATTGTTTTCTCACAGGATCCGGGTAAAAGTGGGGAAGAAAGGAGAGGAATTAAAATCCCATTTGTGCTAAGGAAATTTAAATGCAGTAGTCCCCTGGACTGTCCGCCTCCATGTGCAATGCTCTTAAGACCTGGCAGGCTGGAAGAAATTTCTTCTTCCCTCCCCCCACAACCACCCCCTAGCACGGAAGCCCAGTGCCCCAGGAAGCAATGGGCACAAAAGAGAAACTTCAAAAATGCAAAGGCAGGACGGTCTCTTCTAGGGCTAACTTCACAGCCCCCACCACTCAACCGGAACCTGGAGGCGGGAGGCGCTTCCCATTATCAGCTCACTGAGGGATGGAAGGGTTTTCCAAGGGGGATGGGGGATAAACAAAATGGAAAAAGCGTAATATAAAGGAAACTCAAATATCTGAAGGGAAAAAAATGAACTTACAAACCCCAAGAGGGTATATAGGGAGATGCCTAGGTAGGCAGGGGCATCTTCTGAACCCCAACCCCACAGGCACACCAGGGGCCTCGCAGGGCTCCCAGAGGCCTCAGACCCAAGCCAGAGCATCACCCCAACGTCTGGAGGACACTCCGAGACACCTTCCTAGTACTAAGGTCAGGGAGAAATTCAGACCCTGAAGGTGTCAGGCTGGGGTGGCACCCCAAAACCCAAGAGGCTTCCCCAACTTCTGCTCTAAACTGGCAGGGCCCACCAGAGGGACAGAGCTCTCAAGGTCTCAGGCCTGGGAAGAGACTGTTTCCCAGAGCGGGACAACGCCCTCACCCTCAGTCCCTACTTCAAACGGTCAGGGCTGCCGGCTAGAGGCCTCAGGCTTAAGTGGGGGCTCCAGCCGACAACTGGGAGCTCACCCCACCCCTGCTCCAATCTGGCCGAGCCCACGAGGTGATGGGGTTCAGCAGACCCCAGGCCTGGGGAGGCATCACTCAGTGACTTGGGGCATTCCCAGCGCAAGCTCCTAAATGGCAGGGCCCAAAATGGCACGGGGTTTGGGAGGCTTCGGGCCTGGGGGAACCCTCACCCCAATGCCCCAGGGGCTCCCCAGTCCCCTCTCCAGCCAGGCGACCGCACCTCAGGCAGCGCAAGAAGCTGGGCCGGCTCCGGGAGGGGTAGAATGTGGCGCACCGGCCCTCCCTCCATCCGCTCGTCTGTCCTCAGGTCCCTCTGTCCCCCTGCTCCCTGGCTCTGCCCACCCTGAGGCTGGTGGTGGGCGCGGACCCGGCCTAGGCCCACGCCCGGCCCGGGTTCCCGCCTGCCCTCCTCCCTCGCCACCCCACCCCACCCCCCCAGTGCTCGGCCTCGTTTCGTCACCGGATCCCCTGGAATGGGGGACGCGGGCGCGAAATACGAACCCAGCCACCGGCAGCTCCCTCCCCACGTGCGCTCGGCCCGCGGCACGGAGGGCTGCCCGAGGAGGGGGCGCCTCACCTTTGCCCTCCATGGCGTGCACGAAGTCCCCCTGGTACAGCTGGCTGCGCAGCTTCTCCTCCAGGCTGAAGCCGCGGACGCTGACGATTTCCTCCACGTCCGACAAGTCCTCGTTCTCGTCGTATCTCTGGCGGTCAATCGGGCGCTGCGAGGACCCAAACCAGAGAGCCCGGGACATTATTGGGGGAACTGGGGGTCGCCTCTCACCCTGGGCCCAGCTCGAGCAGGTGCAGGAGCCGCGCGCCCCCTGCACCCCACCATTGCGACCCGACCAACTTTGCGCAAATGCCAAAGATGCTGAAAATCAGGATAACGAGAGGGGCCCGCACCCCCAGGACTGGCTGCGCCCTATACAGGGCACTCCTCTCCTACATCTTTGGAGGCCATGGAAGGGACATCTGGGGGGATGTCCCTTGCCCCCCACCCCCAAGAGGTGTTGAGTTTTGCCCACTCGGCCGGGAGCCTGGTTATGTAACCCGCGAAGGGGGCTCCGCGCACGGGCTGGCGGGGCATTTGTAGGCCCCGGGAGGAGCCGCCGCAGCGCCCGGCTCGGCGCTAACAGCAGCCCTGGCGGCGGCGGCGGCAGAGCCGGGAAGCCGGAACCCGGGGCCGGCGGCATTTCTAAGACTGGAGCCGCCCCCGAGCTACCGGGGAAGCTGGAAAGCTGAAATGGAAGGGCTGAGACCCCAGCCGCCCCCGCCGACCGACCGCCAGTGCAAGAAGAAGGGAAGGGGGGTTCCGGGCTTGGGAGGGAGAGAGGCAGACAGCCCGCCACAAAGCTCCCATCGGAGACCCCAAAACGCACCAGCAGCTGCCTCATCTCCCCACAAGCGCGCGCGCACACTCACTTCCTAAGGAGACTCCCCCACCACTCCCCCATCCCCTGCCTCCTCCCTCCACCGCCTAGCGCCCGGCCCCGCAGCCCCCCAGATTCCGGGCGAACCCCGAGCCCGCTCAGCACCCCCCCCCCGGCTTTCCCCGCTACTACCTCCCCACTTAAGTGTCTGAGAGTCTGAGCCTCACAAGGGACTGGAGGAGTAAGCTGCTTGCTTCCTTTTGCATGCAATTTATTATATTTTTTTTCCGGTCCTCTTGCAAAATACAGAAAAGGAAAGAAAAGGCAGCAAGAAACAACAACAAAAAAAATAGATCTATCATATACCAGATACAGATTTGGAAAAAAAAAAAAAAGCTACACACCAATCTTCTTCCAGAGTCTTTCTCTGCCTCCATTTTTTTAGGAGAGTTCACCAATTAATTGTCAACACTCCTGCCCCCTGCATTTTGGCGGAGGGGGGAAGGAGGGAAGACCAAAGAAAACAAACCAAAAAATAAATAAATAAAGCAAGCCAAAGCCGAGATCTACAAAGTTTTGCACCAACACTTAAGCAGATCCGTTTGCAAAGTCCTAGGAAACCATTTTCAGCAGTTGTGGGGGGGGAGGCGTCGACGTCATAATCCCCGGAACGTAAACATTGTTGCCGATCGCGCTCTGAGCCCGCGGCCCGGCTAGGTGGGGGGGGGGCACTCGGCCCGGGATGGGGGGGGCGGGGGCGGCGGCCCGAGGAGGTGTGGGGCGGGGAGGGCGCCCGGGAGGCACCGGGCGCCGTTAGCGCCCTGGCATCGCTGTTTTGTTGTTGGGTCACGAGTGCGCCTCTGCACGCAGGCGCCGCCGCCGCCCGGGAGTTGTGTGCAGAGCTGACTTTTGGAGGGCTGAGTTGCAGGCGGCGGGCGCATCCCGGAGATGGCGGGGCAGGGAGGGAGGGAAGGAGGAGGGGTTGGGGAGGGAGGTGCAGATTTGCACGGCTGGCCTCAGCGGGAGGCGCGGAAATGCAAGCCGAGCTTGCTGGCATGAAAGCCCCCGGGGTCTGGCACCCCCCAAAATGACCCCCCCACCTTAATCCCTGCCCCCATTTGCCCCAGGCCCCCTCGAGCTACCCCTCTTCCTCTTCCTTCATCCACCCCACCCCACTACCTACATGGCCGACCCAAATTCAAAACATTTTGTATATATAATTCTTTTTTTTTGCTTTTCTGCTGCATGTCTTTTTGGGGGGGCTGGGGGTAATCCTCTCCAGACCCCCATATGCGGACCTGCCATATGGAGCAGGCATTTGGGGATTCAGGAAGAAATTAGCGCAGCTCCATACCTGTACGGACTGCATGGCTTTTAAACTCCGGGACTCAAAGATAATGGACCCACACAACACACACACAGGTACAGGAAATAAAGCCAGACTAGAGCCTTTTCAGACCCGAGCTGACCGGAAGACGTTGCCTTTCATTCATTCATTCTGCCCGCGTCTGTGGAGTCCTTTACTAGGCGACGAGTCCTGGAAACAGAAATTGGACATTTTTTAAAGGTCCCTGCGCTCGCCAAGAGGAGGAAATAGATGCTCAGGAGTGAAATACCAAGAGAATCGGATCTGGCGCCTCCTAACGCAGCTGGCAAACGGGAGGAGGGTAAGCCCTTATTGGCCGTTTACAGGAGAAAAGTCGGTGGAAAGGTGCAAGGCTCTCTGCGATGGGGCACGGGGAACTTTGGGCGCCCTTGGTTAATCCTATAGAGCTTCCTGGCGAAGGTATGGGCACCCTCTATACATATATGAAGTATCGTTAGATCTGGGTGTGCCTCCCTGTCCACGTACCTAGTTTGCTGTGACCACCCCCAAAACTGGAATCCTAAACGGGTTGTCCTGTAATTCCATCCTGAACAACAGCCAAGTCGACTTTGGTTGTGAGAAAACCTGGCCTTAAACATTCCTCCAGCCCAACTAGGCCTGATCTTGGGGGTAAAGATCAGGATGAGATGACACGGCAGCAGGGCTACATAAAGGATCGTGGTGGATGTTCAATGCAGGCTTTGCCAAAATAATTCCCATATTTGTAATTTTATTTCTGCCATGAATCCTGTGGGATAGTTAGAGCAGGTCATTTTGCAGATGGGGAAACTGAGGCCCGGAGAGGTTATGAATCTGGATGATTGCTCCGCCCTCATATCGTCCCCATGTCAACACAGCGATTAGATATGTGGGGAGGAAGTGGCTTCCCCGGCAGAGATCGGATGTGCAACATCAGCTCCATATTGGTCACCCTACCAGACAGCTTCCCCCTCACTCACCTTAAAGTTTCCTGTCCTGTCTGTTTTCTTTTCCACCCAGCCCCCAAAGACTACTCTTTGAAGTTTGTTTTAATCCAAGTCCACTAGTTGTAGAACATTTTTAAGTAGGGATGAGGCAGGCAACCACTAAAATTTTGTTTCCAAACTGAAATTGCCCACATTGGCTCAGGGGGAGGGAGAAGGGTTTTGCCTTCAGCCTCTATCCAGAACCAGGGACCTTTTTACTTGCTTCTCTCTTTCTCACAAGAACCCTTTAAGGGAAATAGTCGTGTTATTACTCATTTTGCAATTAAGGAAGCTGGGACTCAGAAAGGCAAAGCCATTCACCCAAGATCACACAGCTTGTAAGTGGGGTTGCTGGGGCTCAAACTGGAGCCTGGGTCCCTCACCACATGCTTTATGGATATTGACCATCTTCACTGCTCCTGCATAATGAAATAAACTTGTTCAAAGGAGGGCATGTGGGCTGGAGCATCTTGAAAAATGACTGAAGTGGAATAAAGCAAAACTGTGAAATTAGCACACTTGGTCTTAATTCTCCTTTCCTCCCAGAGACCCTTGTTTTTCCCCATGTGGTCTTGTGGTGTCCCCAAAAGCTGGTGTCAGGAAAAGATCTGATGACAGGCACCTTAGTGTAAAAACAGTTAAGTCCATATATCACCCCAATGGGGAGTTACTGGCCTGTCAGAGTGGGAAGGGGTTGAGTAGTCACCTAATTTAATCCCTCCCTTTACAAACTGTGAGGAAACCTCAGACCAGAGAGAAGAATGGGCCAGCCGGGGGGTTATTCCCCTTTGACTCCCCCAGAATGCCTACCCTGCCGCCTGGTCCTAAGTGGTCACTCAATAAATGTTGGGCCCTTGATGGATCACCTTCCCCAGTGATATTTGCATTTTCCCTTTATCAGTAATTGGCAGATGAAAGGCTTTGTCCTCCTGTTGAAAGAATTTCAGGCATTTGCTCAAAGTGGGGGAGGAGGTTATTTTGGGCCAAAGGGGGAAGGGCCAAGACCCTCGAGCTCCCAGTGTTGGCTAATTGTCCCAGAGGAGTGGACCGGAGATGAGAGAGAGGAGGGAAGTTTAAGGTGCTTCTCCAAGAGAGGTATTTTTTCTTGCAGGAAAAAAAGACCAGGCCAGTTGTATTTGAAACGTCATAATAATGACTTCCTGGACCCTCCCTCTGATTCTTACAAAGGGCCCAGTCAAATCCTAGCTGTGTTGGCCCCATTCATTCATTTCTTAATTCATCAAAGGTTGATTGAGCAGCTCTGTGCTCTAAGACCTAGAGGCTACAAGAACCAGCTCTGATTGTATGCGTACTCCGGGTTGGGCAGGGAGTGGACAGACGGCTTCCCAAGGGAGTTAGGAAGGGCTGATTCTGGATGGAACCCTCAGGATCCAAAATCCAGGATTTTCGAAATGTTAGAAAGTGAAGCTGTTGTGTGATTCATATATAATTATTAATAGCTCCTCATTTTTGAGAGCTTACCATGTGTTTGAGCAAAGCTACTCACATTTGCTATGTCTCAGTCTTCATCAAAGTACTACAAGGGAGGGTCTGTAATTCCCTTTTGCAGCCACTTCTATAGCTGAGGCTCAAAGAGAGGTCAAGTTACTTGCCCAAATTTTACAGCTGTGAAATAACAGAGGCAGAATTTGAACCCAGGGCTCGTGGGACTCTAGAGCCGGCAGGTTTGACCACTATGCCTTCCTGCAGGGCTGTCCCATGGAACATGATGGAAATGTTCTATGTCTTCGCTGTCCAATACAGTAGTAGCCTCTAGCCACATGTGGCTACTGAGCACTTGAAATGTAGGTAGTGAGATTAAGGAACTGAATGTTAAATTATATTTAATTTTAATTAAATTTAAATAGCTATACGTAGCTAGTGTCTATCTTATTGGACAGTGCAACCTTAAAGTGTTTTCTAGAATTTGTCTTAACTCACCTGCCAGGCTATATATACCTCATGGTCTGATTTGGCACTGAGTCCCCGTAATCATCCTTCTGGAAACATTTGTGGAATGAATGAAGGGTCCCAGAGAAAATGAAGTATTGGAATAATGAGGTGGGGGAATGGGGCCAGAAATATTTGCAAAGGTTTCCTAGAAGGGGCCATCTGGTACAATGTGAATGTCTGAAGTGTTAGCCCTTAAACCACTCGCTCTGAGTACCTGCCAAGAGCATGGCACTGTAGGCACCTGGGGATGCCTGTTGGGTATAGATTGTCCCACCTGGCCATATCTGACAAATAAACCTCTCAAGGACAGATGGTTGGTGATAGGGCAGGGATCCTTAGGAATGGATAACCACTTCCTGATATATATCCTACTGATCGACTCAGACACAAAGATGCAATCCACTGTGGCTCCATTTGTAATAGAGAAAGATTGAAAATCGATCTAAAAGTTGGGAAACTGATTAAATATTTCTTGGACCATTCGTCTGCCCAATGAAATGCTATTATCAACTCACTAAAAAGAATGAGGTAGCTATATATATACTGATGTGGAATGATGTCCACTTATGTAAACCAAAGGGGATATATCTATATCTACTATATTCTTCTATGTACACAGAATTTTCTTTCTTTGGAAAGAAATATAGAAAAAAAAAAGTGAGGATAAGAGAAGAAAACCTATTCTTTAGTACAGGGTGAAATTTTTACCACATGTATGCATTCGTGTTACCTGATTTGGGACCTTGTAGACTCAATTTCATTTTACATGCTGTGGTGCCTTTTGAATTCTGTACTATGTACCTGTTACCTACTCAAACATGAATTTCATTGGAGTCATCTTTTTTGAGCTTTTAAGGTTCAAAATCAGGCAAATCTAAATCAAATAAATATTGTTTAGGTGTACATACCTAAGTGGTAAATAAAAACAAGAGAGTGATTAACACAAAATATAAAACAAGACTCTGGGGCAGGGACGGTGAACAGCGAGAGGTAAGGGTAATTTTCTGTTTCTGGATCTAGATGGTGGGCACCTGAGTGTAATTCTTTAAAGCATATTTAAATATTTTATAAATCCTATCATACTGATGAAATACTCCACAATTTTAAAATCGCTGTAACTCTTTCTCCCCCATCCCCACCCACCCAGTTTCTCCCTTCCACACTCCCATCCCCAGAAAACTAGTTAACAAGTCTCTTGGGTATCCTTCTAGAAATAGTTTATGCATTTGCAAACATATATTTTCTTTTATTATTGTGACACACAAATATACACACTGTTGTACCCCTTCTTTTTTCATTTAATATGAACGTAGAGATTTTTCCATATACTTTCTGTAGAACTGCCTCATTCTAAAATATTATTTAAGGATGAGGTAAATCTGAATGTTGTGATACAGGAAAAGTTCAAGATTGGTTAAGAAATAAAAAAGAAGTTCAGAGAATTATGTGTATGTTATGATCCCATTTATGGTAAACCATATACAGGTCATGTTGTATAGATATGCTCAAAAAAAGCTTGAATGGAGCAGCAAACTATTGTTTGATCACTTCTGAGAAGGGGAGAAAATTTTGAGGGCGTTATATAGAGACTATATTTATATATATTTGCATTTTTAACAACCATTGTGCCCTTTTAAATTTATCAAATATTTTAAACATAAAGGGACAGAAAAAAAAATAAATATAGCAAGGACTTGTGTATCCAGTGCCTAGCTTTGCCAAACCCTAGAGGTTTGCCATATTTTTATTACTTTTTCAATTAAAAAAATACTTTGGGGGGCAACAGACCATACTATTTCTGTTAAAGTGGTTGGAGTTCCCAAAGTCTTTTTTCTTTTTTTCTTCTCTGCAGTCCCTTGCAGATTGAAGTATCAGAGTAAGAAAGAGCAGAATTATATACAGCCTGACAGTCTTTGGTCATGTGGGGAAGACTTCGGTTTATGCCTACAGTTCTGCATTTTCTAATATCCTCTTCCTGTGCGGGGATTGGAAGGAAACTTGTAACTAACAGGTGAGTTAATTAAGGGGTTAACGCCAGGAAGAGAGTCATAAAAGTTCAAAGATACTTTCAAAACTTGCATCTTTGGATTGATGGACAAGTGTGTGAACCAATGGAAATCAAAATCCATGCATTACTTCATCATGCTAAATTCTCATTGGTTGCCAAGCCCCTAGGGCCGGACAGCAGGACTGGCAATTAACCCTTTCAGGGACGATCATGCCCTTTACATTAATTTTATTTTGAAAGATGAAGTAGGGACAGACGAAAAGCCTACAAAGGTCTCCAGACCTTCAAGTGCCACCTTGGGTCTCAGCCCAGAAGGCAGAGTTTCGCCCCTCAAAGGAACACCAGGAGACAAATTTCCCGGAGAAAAGTTTTGGACTTTTAAAATGGGGAATCAGCTGACCTTGCTTAGTAAGAGGAGAGGGGAGGAGAGAAGTTGGCTTCACTTTTTGTGCTGTCAGAACACAGACCAGTGTCGGAGGCTATTCCATTAGTCTTGCAGAGCCATCAGTCACCGGGAGGATTGAATTGCATTTCCTGCCCAAAGATGTAGACACAGATGACCTTTGCAGCAGCCCTCAGACCCCCAGTTCACAGCTGGAGAGAGGATGTGTCAGCATTAACTTTCGGGTCTCACCCTGCCCTTTGTTCAAAATTCAGACTCTTTGTGTTCAGGCTGCTGCAGGGGTTTTTGTAGCTGTTGATGCTGCTGATTTTTTTTGAACCTCCCACGTCTTGCAACTTCTGAGAAACAAACTATTTGGCAGAAGATAATATCTGGAGGTGCCCCAGAGAGGGAACCAGAATAGACATGGGAGAATTTTAAGAGAGGCCATTGAGCCTTTTGGCTTTCCCTATTGCCCCTTCCTGGGCTCCCTGAAGGCTGCAGGCTGAACTGGATGGAGCCAAAAGTCCAGCAAAACGAATAATCATGCCTTATGTTTACATGGCTCTATTACAAAAAAGCTTTTACATGGATTACCTCATGTGAAAGGAACGGCTAAAACAGAAGCATTTACATAAAGGAACATTCTAAATTCCCAAATATAGCGAGCTACGTCTGACGTTGGACATGGTGCCCAAATTGAGCCTCAGTTATCCCATCCGTAAAATGGGGGTCATAATATCAAACATATAAGAGTTATATGAGGATTGACTGAGCCAATATTCTGTAACGGGGTGGTTGGTAAATGATGTGTCTTCATTAAAACAAAGTTGACCTCCTGGACTTCATAACCCTAACTAGTTGTGGATTGGGGAAATTTAGTTTTCCCTCAAGGGGAAGGCTGTCTGAGATGGGTGGAACAGCCCTGCTCTTCTCTCCAACATCCTTTCTCTCCCCAGCCAGTCTCCTTCAAAGTCTGAACATGCCGACCCGTTTTGAGTTCTTTGAATAAACCTGCTTTCTCTCCTGCTGGCCTTTGCATATGCTGATCCCTTCACCCAGAGCGCCCTCCCGGCCAGCCCCCTCCTCTCCGTAACTCTTACTTATCCTCCTGGAACCACTTAGATATCTTCTCTTTCCTGCCCCCTCATAATGCTGATCACATTACCTCATTGTTGCCTCTGCTCCCACCAGACTGTGAGCCCGGGGAGGGCAGGGACTCTGCTGTCCCACTCATTGATGTATATCCTACCTAGCCCACGGCCAGCACCTGCTCTAAGAGTATGTGTTGAATGGAAACCCAGCACCCCAACTGGGCCTCCCCTAGTCCCCAAATTCCTCACCCTTCCAGAAACCTAGGAATAACAGTGCTGAGATTTTCTCTTTTCCTGGCTAGCCATAGTATAGCACCCTGTGCAGATGGAGTCAGTGGCTTTTTAACCCTGCTTGGAATGACAATCATTAATTCACCAGTTATTTATTGAGTGCCTCCTAGATTCATACACAGAGCGGCCTTTATAGGAAACCCTCTCTTATTCCATGGCAACTATTCACAGCAGAGGACAGGCCTCTTGCCCTAGGAAGGCTAGGATATTCTGAAATGAGGAGGACAGTGGGCTCTGAGTCCCAGCCTGAAGAGAGAAATCTCTGAGACCACCCCTTGAGAGCAGGTGAGCTTGTCCAATCCCAGCACAAAACCCTGTCTCATTCGGGGCACTTCTCAGAATCATAGTAAAATACTCATGTGTTAACGGTCTAATGTCTCTCTCTCTCATTAAAAGGAAAAGTCCCTGAAAAGACTGACCTTGGGCTTGTTCTCTACATATCGTCAGCCCCTAGGGCCTGGCACATAAAATATACTCAACAAATGTTGAATGAATGAATTCCTCAAACACCAAAATGTGTCTATTTTCAGCTTGAAAAACAAACCTTAAAATGTACCTCTTTGAAGAAGACCCAAAGGTTCTAAGAGGCCCTCTTGAAGTGCAAGAGACAAGGGGGTGTGCCTGGGGGAGGTGGTGCTCTACACCTTTCTAGATCCAAAGCCCAGGCTCTCCTCCCCTCTCGTCCAGACAGCGTCTGCGTTCATGAGGCCACCTGGGAGCAGGGAACCAGCTGTCATCGCCCTCAGCTGAGGCCTGCAAATGTGCACTCCACGTCACTGCCCCAGACCCCCTGTCTGGGAGGCCCCTCAAGCTAGTGATGCTAGGTCGGGGGGTGGGGACGCCATTACTTGCAAGTGAGTGTGGCTTCCCCAAGGCAGAGTCAGGGCTAATCACTCAGTCGCCAGCCTCTTTCAGTCTCTCTACTTTATGGCCTGGAGGCTGGAGACCAGAGGGTGGAGGGGGGCCGGGTGCAGAGTCGGCTGTGGGAGCAGGGCAGGGACTGGTGGGCCTCAGAGTCACCAACAGTCCCAGAAATGACCTAGGCAGCCTTCCTCTTCTGCTCTTGTTCTCTGCAATTGATTCATCAGCCTGAGCCTTGACTCCAGCCTCAGTATCTGCATCTCCCATAGGCGATCACACGTAATGTCTGCCCTGGGCACAGGCATGAACACAGCAGTACAGCTTTGTGAGTCCTCTGCTTACCTGGGTCAGCTTACCTCCCTGCCAGATGTCAAGTTCTTGGAAGAAAGTTTGATGCTCCTTTTGTCTTCACTACAACTCTAGGCACTGGGTAGGCGCACAGCAAAGAGTGATTGGCAGGATGGGTCCTCAGTCCTTTCAGAGCCCTGACTTCACAGCCTGTGAGCTGTGTGCCTGTGGGGAAGTGACTTCACCTCTCTGAATCTTATTATTTGTACCATGGGAAAAAAAACAGATTGTTGGGAGGGTGAAATGAGATCACGGAAACCCCAGTCATCACACTCCATATTTCCCTCTTCTGCTTTCATTTTCACTGATCACCATCTAGCATGTTATGTATTTTACTTATTTGTTTTGTTTATTTTTTCTCCTCCCACAAGGATGTCAACTCCTCAAAGCAGGGATTTTATTCTGTTTTGTCCACTTCTGTACCCCTAGTCCCTCAAACAGAGCTTGGCTCATGGTAGGTTCTCAGTACCTATTTGTTGAATAAGTGAATGGATGAATATAAGGTGATTGTATTTGATAAGTGCCAAATATGGTAAATATCATTGATTTACCATTGTGATTAAGAACTCAGTCTCTGGGATCTAATTGAAAGCAGTGTAACTGGGGCAGGGGAAATTTGGCATCATGATAGGAGGTTAGGAGCTCTGGCTGAGAAATCCCGTCTGCACCATTTACAAGCTGTGTGACCTGGAGCAAGTGACTTCACCTTTCTGTGGCTGTAAAATAGAGGTAATAATAGCACCTCCCTGGTAGAATGTGAGCATAGGAGGAGATGGTAAACGTAAAGCACTTAGTAGAGTGCCTAGTACATAGTAAGTGCTCAGTAAACAATGACCATCATTACTCATTATAGTAATAGTAATACTCAGACTAGAGGTGACTTCTGAGTCAAACAGTTGCTAAGCACTTAAAATATATCAAGGTCCAGTGAGTTGAATTAATATTTATTGACCTTTATCTGTGAGTTTCTCAAGGAAAGAGATTGTGTTTACATTGTCATGATCTTAGCCACCAGTAGATGCTAATTAATGTTAAAACATGCTGGAAAAATAGCACACTGAACTCGAATATGAGAACATAGAACAGCTATTAGAATAATAAAATCAATGCCCACTATGTGCCAGGCACAGATGTTGGGTGCTGGAGATATGGCGGTGAGCTTAAACATGGTGGTTACGACTTTCAGGCTAGTGAAACTTGGCGGAGTTGACAGACTTTGTACCAGTAGTTGCACAGAGAGATGGAACATTGCAACTGATAAGCATATCACAACAGAGATGCAAATGGGGCTATAAGATCTATAATATGGGAGGGTTTGACCTGGTCTGGGGTTGAAGAGGAAGGCAGGGAGCTGGTCCAAGGAAGTGAGGCGTAGAGCTGAGCTCTGAGGAAAGAGGTCTTAGCCAGGCTGAGTTTGGGGGAAGTGTTCTCAGCAGAAAAATAGCAGATGCAAAGGCCTCGTGACGGGGGAACACATGTGCTAAGGGAACTGAAAGAAGGGCCCTATGACCCAAATGCAGGGAGCTGAGGGTGGGGGGTAGAGATGAAATAAACTTAAAAAATAAGTAGGCACTTTGGGAACTAATTGGGCAATATTTGGTAAAGCTGAAGGTGTGTGTAACTTATGATCCAGCAGTTCCACTGCTAGGAACATTCTAGAGCCACAGACAAAAGTGCACCAAGAAGCATGAACAAGGATGTTAGCTAGCCCTAGCCACAGTCTATGCAGTCTCCAAAAACCTGAAACAACTCAAATGTTCATTAACAGGAGAGCAAATTGCAGAATATGTCTTTCTTGGATTCCTCAGAAAGCAGAGTGAATCAAAAATTTGTGCAGTACTGGGCCGCCCGGTGGCGCAGCGGTTTAGTCCGCGCTTGGCAGCCCGGGGTTCGCGAGTTCGGATCCCGGGCGCCCGCCGACGCACTGCCTGTCAGCCACGCCGTGGCGGCGTCCCATATAAAGTGGAGGAAGATGGGCACGGATGTTAGCCCAGGGCCAGTCTTCCTCAGCAAAAAGGGGAGGATCGGCAACAGATGTTAGCTCAGGGCTGGTCTTCCCCACAAAAAAAAAAAAAGAAAAAAAAAGGGAAAAAAAAAAATTTGTGCAGTACTAATTTATTGGGGAAGTACAGTCCCACTTTATTGGGGAGAGCAGTCCCAAGAAACAAGAGTGAGGAAAAGGGGGAGTGGGGCAGGGAAAGAGGTTCCATCAATATGAGGGTACCGAGGAGAGGCCATATTTACTATGGCATCTTAGGACAGTTATGGGGGAGGAAGAAGGGAGAAAAATTATCTAGTGGCTCCTGGTCAAAGGTTTGCCCCACAGGGTGTAAACTGCCTTCTACCTCAGGATTACCCATGTGTGAGCACCTAGGAGTTCCCTCAGTGTTGCACACCTCAGCCACACAGAGAGGCCCCAGTCGGAGGCCAGTTGGTCAGAGCCCACACGGAAATCGGTCACCACAGTAACAGTCAGAATGAAACAAGTGACCAAAGAAGATAACCTGAGAAGGGGCTGAGAGGATGGGAAAAGGCCCATGATATTTACATTGTAAGGCACAATACTATATGGCGGTGAAAAAGAAGGACCTATAGCTCCAACTTCCACGTGGACGACTCTGACCCAGAAATGTTGAGCTGAAAGGCAGACTGCAGACGTAGGCACACAGTAAAGTTTAATATAAAGTTCAAAAACAGGCCAAAGTAAACAGTTACATATAGAGAAAAGCAATGGGACAATAAGGGATAAATCCAAAACTGAGGCCAGTAGGTATTTCAGGGGAGATTGCGAGGAAGAGATTGGGATGGCGTCAATTTTGAAGAAAGATGCTGGTAACGTTGGGGGTTTTGTTGTCGCTGTTTTTTTTTTGAAATATGGAACGCTTCACAAATTTGCATGTCATCTTTGCTCAGGGGCCAAGCTAATCTTCTCTGTGTTGTTCCAATTTTATTGTATGCACTGCTAAGTGAGCACTGTTTTTGTTTTTTTTTAATTGTGGCAAGATATATATAACATACGATTTATCATTTTGACCTTTTTTTTCTTTTTTCTCCCCAAAGCCCCAGTAGATAGTTGTATGTCATAGTTGTGCTTCCTTCTAGTCGCTCTGTGTGGGACACCAGCACAGCAGGGCTTGATGAGCGGTGTGTTGGTCCACACCCAGGATCCAAACTGGTGAACCCCGGGCCGCCGAAGCAGAGCACGCAAACTTAACCGCTGCGCCACCGGGCTGTCCCAATTTTGACCATTTTCAAGTGTACAGTTCAGTGGCATTAAGTACATTCACACTGTTGTGCAACAATCACCACCATCCATCTCGAGAACTTTTCATCATCCCCTAGTCAGCTCGGGCTATTATAACAAAATACCATAGACTGGGTGGCTTAAACAACAGACATTTATTTCTCACAGTCCTGGAGGCTGGAAGTCCAAGATCAAGGTGCCAGCAGATTCGATTCCTAGTAAGGAGGGGCCCACTTCTTGGTTTGTAGACAGCCACTTCCTCCCTGTGTGCTCACATGGTCTTTCCTCGGTGTGTGCACATAGAGAGAGAGAGCTCTTTCTTCCTTTTCTTATAAGGGCACTAATCCCATTATGAGGGTCCCACCCTCAGGACCTAATCTAAACCTAATTACCTCCCAGAGGTTCCACCTCCAAATAACATCACATTGGGGTTAGGGCTTCAATTTTTAATTTTGGGGGGACACATTCAGTCCATAACAATCTCAAACAGAAACTCTGTACCCATTAAAAAAATAACTCCCCAAAATTCCCCCTCCACCCAGCCCCTGGCAACCACCAATCTATTTTCCGTCTCTATGAATTTAACTATTCTCGGTATTTCACATGAGTGGAATCAAACCATGTTTGTCCTTTTGTGTCTGGCTTATTTCATTTAGCATAATGTTTCCAAGGTTCATCCATATTGTATTATGTGTCAGAAATTTCTTCCTTTTTTCAGCTAAATAATATTCCATGGTTCATATACGGCACATTTTGTTTATCCATTCATCTGTTGATGGACTTTTGGGTTGTTTCTACCTTTGGCTATTGTGAATAATGCTACTATGAAACTGGTAAAATTTTGTTTTGTAAATTGATAGTGATAATAATATATTATTATTTTTTAAACCATATGTATATATACGATATATATGTGTGTTTATTTCCTATTTTTAAAGCTTAGAACTCCAAATATTTGTCTCTCTTTTTATACTTGCTCATGGTGGCACAATCTTTATTACTTTGCATAACAATAAATAACTCCAAAAAGTAATTTAATGAGTAAGTTTTACTATGACAAACTCTTTATTAGCCATTTCTTACCAAAATAATCAGTACCTTATTAAAGTTATCTTTATAAATGTTCTAAATGAACTGATCATTAAATATAAGATCCCAATAAAAGATAATGAGTAGATAAGTCAATTTCTTTTTTTTTCTTTGGTGAGGAAGACCAGCCCTGAGCTAACATCCGTTGCCAATCCTCCTCTTTTTGCTGAGGAAGACTGGCCCTGGGCTAACATCTGTGCCCATCTTCCTCCACTTTATATGGGACGCTGCCACGGCATGCAGCGGTGCATCGGTGGGCGCCCGGGATCTGAACCCGCGAAGCCCAGGCTGCCAAAGCATGAACTAAACAGCTGCGCCACCAGGCAGCCCCAAGTCAAAGAAGGGGAGCTGGCCCGGTGGTGCAGTGGTTAAGTTTGCACGCTCTGCTGCAGCAGCCCGGGGTTTGCAGGTTCAGATCCCAGGCACAGACCGGCACACTGCTCATCAAGCCATGCTGTGGTGGCATCCCATATACAAAATAGAGGAAGACTGGCACAGATGTTAGCTCAGGGCCAATGCTACTCACCAAAAAAAAAAAAAGAAGGGAAGGATGGTGGTGATGGTTGCCTAACAGTGTGAATGTACTTCATGCCACAGAACTGTACACCTTAAAATGGTTAAAATGGCAAATTTTATGTTATGTGTATTTTACCACAATTTACAAAAAAGGAGAAGGAGGAAGAGGGAAGGAAAGTGTCAGATCAGACAATGCCTTATGACTATGGTGAGGATTTGAGTCTTTAACAATCTCTATGCATCGCCCTAATTTTCACAAGAAGGGATTATATAGAAGTCCAGGCAATGGGTTATACCAACAAGGGAGAATCAAATCCCTCATTTATAGCTGGAAAAGTCAGGTCAAATGGGAGGGTGGGCAGCCTGTCGGAGGCTCCCGGCTCACTGCCGGCAGCAGCTGTGTTAGGACCAAGCTCTGCCCTCTTGCCTGGTGTATGAAGGAAGAGCTGCCAGCAGGAGAGGCTGCAGTCATCACACAACAGGCTCTGACTGAGCACGCGCTGCACGCAAGGTCCTTCCTGGGTGCCCAGGGAATGGACAGACAGGTGAGTGAGGGGCGAGTCTACCTGACCTTCAAAGAGCTGGTTCCCAGGGGAGGCAATAAGACTCTGGGAAAGGCACCTGGCAGTACGAGGTGATAAGAGGCTCCTCTGCACTCTGAACACACCTACATTATAGCCTTATCGTCATGTGCTAGAGTTATTTATTTACAGGCCACTTTAGCAGGAAGACTGCAGGCTCCTTGAGGGTGTTCATTCATTCAGGCACTTATTGAACTACTGTGTACCCAGGTGCTGATTTGGAACAGGTGGTATACAGAAGATGCTTGATAAATGTATACATTGTCTAGCATTCAGTGGGCACTCAATAAATACTCCTTGAATTGAATAAATAACACATGAATAAATAACAGACCTGGCACACAGTAGGTGTTCAATAAATGTTGAATTACATGAAGGAAGGGCTAGCACAGGGCTTGGCACACAGGAATTACTCATTAAATGTTGCACCCTCCTGCTTTCTGACCTACCTCCATCCTGAGCCTGAATCCTGGACATTGAAGCCCAGAGACCAAATTGGACGTCCAGACCATCATCCATCCATCCATCCATGCAATAAGCATTTATCAAGGATCTTCTGTGTACAAGTCACTAGGGATACAGCAGTGAACATGGCAAGGAAGGATTTTTCTCTCTCATTTTCCCACATTCTAGTGGGGGAAAGAAACAATAAATAAGTAAATAAATTTAAAAAAAAACCAGGTAACAATAAGTGCTTATGTTGACAGATGATGTGAAAGACTGCAGGGAGTGGTGGGTGAGATGGATTAATCAGGGAAAGACCTCTCTGAGAAGGTGACTCACATTTGAGCTAAAGTCTAAAAGGGAAGAATCAGTCAGCCATGTGAAGATCTGGGGGAAGAGCATTTAGGCAGAGGGAACAGCATGAGCAGAGGCCTTGAGGCAAGAATGGACTTGGCCTGTGGAAAGAACAGTGAGAAGCAAGTAAGCTCCTATGCTAAGGGGAGGGCAAGAGAGCAGGGTGTTGGAGAGATAGGAAGGGGCTAGATCAGATAAGGCATTCCTGTCGTAGGTAAGGAGCTTGGGTTTTATTCTAATTCAGATGCAAAGCCATTGGAGGGCTTTAAGCAGTGGGGTAGGCTGAATGATGACCCCCCAAAAATGTCCATGTCCTAATTCCTGGAACCTGTGAATATGTTACCTTATATGGCAGAAGGGGCTTTGCAAATGTGATCAAATCAAGGATCTTGAGAGGCAGCGATTATCCTAAATTATCCAAAAGTGCCCAGTGTAATTACAAAGGTCCTTATGAGAGGTAGACAGGAGGGTCAGAGAGAAGGAGATGTGATGATGGAAGCAGAGACTGGACTGATGTGCTTTGAAGAAGGAGGAAGGGGCCACAAGCCAAGGAATACAGGCAGCCACTAGAAGCTGAAAGAGACAAGGAATGGATTTCCCCTTAGAGCTTCCAGAAGGAACCAGCCCTGTTATCACCTTAATCTTAGCCCCTTATGATTCATTTTGGACTTCTGACCTCAAGAATTGTCAGAGAATAAATTTATATTGTTTTAAGCCACTAGATTTATAGTAATTTGTTATAGCAGCAATGGAAAACTAATATAACCAGAGAAGGGACAGGATCAGATTTATGTTTTAGAAGGATTTTTCTGGTTGCTGATACAGAATGGCTTTAGGAGGATGAAGAGTAGAAGCAGAAACACCAAGGAGCAGGTGACTGTAGACCTCTGGGTGAGTGATGATGGTGGCCTGGATAAGATGGAAGAGGTGACACTGGAAAGAAGAGCTCAGATTTTAAGAAAATGTTAAGGGCTACAGTCAACTGGGTTTTCTGATGGATTAGATGTGGTGGGAGGACATGGGGAAGGAAAGCAAGGACTCATCAGAACCCCAACTTCCCCACCTTCCTAGGGCCTCACCGAACCACACTGCACTTGACAGGCTGTTCCTGGGATGCTGGGCATTTTTATGTGATTAGGCTGGAACAGTTCTTAGGGAAATAAATGCCCTCAGTCTAAAAGACTTTTACAAGCCAGGGCAGGGGATTAAAGGCAGCCAGGCTGAGGAGAAATCCCAGGGTCAGGAGACAGCTGAGCATGGAGACTTTTAATCTAAACCTTAAACGTTTTTATTTTTCACTCCCTGAACTCAGGGTGTCATTTTAAATACATGTTTGGCAACATCGGCTGTTCTATTTTTCTTTTTAATTATACAAAGAGAGATCCTGGAAACGGCTCAGCCCTGGGCTGGGAGAGGCAAGGAAAGTTTGGCAGCAGTTGGAGGCAGAGGAAATCAAATTCGAGCGAATTTGAAATGCTTTTGAAGGAGCATGGAGGCCAAACTCCCAACTACCCTGAACTCAGTGTGGTCAGCCCTGACTCAGGATTTCTAAAAGGAGACTGACAGAGTCACCAACTTAGAATGGAGAGAGAACAGATGGGCACGTCTGCGAGATAAAAATATCACTAGCACCAGTACTGCTCCTGTACCTTGAGTTTATTCCCAGGCCTCTGTCCTCTTCCCTCCTTTCCTCCTCTGAGCAGAAAACAGCTAACTAGATCATTCGTTCACACTTACAGGGTTCTCCCTACTACGTACCAGGCACTGGGTTAGACTGTTTACATGTGTTACCTTGTTTTATGCACTCAACTATTCTATGAGTACATACTCATAGACATCATCGTTCCCATTTCCTAGGTAGGGAATCTGAGGCTCAGAGAGATTAAATGTAACTCTCACTCTCCAGTGTTGGGTCTGGGCTTGTTTGCCCTCAAATCCATTCCTTACCCTTCCTCTGCTTTGCGCTGTATCACAGGGAGGCCAGCTTCTGCAGGCTGCCACTCAACTGGTTTCCTGCATAGATTGACCAATGGAAGGCAGTATTAGGAGCCTGGTGGGTGGGAGGAAGGGAGAAGCCAGGGTATTTCTCCCCCTCTCTCTGCTTCCAGCAGCAGCTCCATTTCCTGTGTCTCCACCTCCCACCAGGCAGACCCCTGTGGTCCAGCTTCTATCCCGTGACTCCAGCTCTTCCTGGGTACCAGAAACACCACCTCCTCCCTGCGTCCCTCCAGCCCCAGGGGTGATACTGGCCCTCCTGCTGTCGTTAATCTGTAGATGCTTCACCCTCCCCTATTTGCCTTCTTCCACAGTTCTTCCATTCCCTGTGAAGCAATTCTCTATAAATTCCCTTCTTCTGGTATCTGTTTTTCCCGGTTGGATTCCAACTGATATTCTGCTTTTTATAAATACTTACAGATTAGCTAATTCATTAGATTTGGAATGAGGCAATCCCCTTTCACTGAGCACAGCACATCCCACAAGAGGGAAAATAGCAACCACTATTTACTGAGCAGTGTACTAATTGCCAGACAAATGTTCTTTCGTGGAATACTCATAACCACCCTTTCTGCCAAGTCCCGTTACTATTCCCATTTGACAGATGGGGCTCAGAGAGGTTGGGTTGCTTACCCAAAGTGTCACAGTTATAATTTGACAAAGCCGGGATTCAAATCCAGGTGCCCTAGCTCGGAAGTCTGTGTCCTTTTCTAATCTCTGTTGACATCTTGAACACAACTGCAGCCCCCTGATGAACCCATTAGAACTCAACTTCCTTGGCTGGCTAAAGACCCCACCTCATCTCCCTCCAGGATACTTATATTAGTTTCCTAGGGCTGCTGCAACAAAGTAGCACAAACTGGGGGACTGAGAACAACAGAAATGTATCCTCTCACAGTCTGGAGGCCAGAAGTCGGAAATCAAAGTGTCCGCAGGGCCATGTTCCCTCTGCAGGCTCCAGGAGAGGATGGTTCCAGACCTCCTAACTTCTGTAGCCTCAGGCACTGCTTGGCTGGTAGATGACAATCTTCTCCCTGTGTCTCTGCACATCATCTTCCCTCTGGGCATGTCTATGTGTCCAAATTTCCCCTTTTGTAAGGACACCAGTCATATTGGATTAGGGCCCACCCTAATCACCTCATTTTAACTTGATCACCTCCATCAAGACCCTGTCTCCAGATAAGGTCACATTCTGAGGTCCTGTGAGTAAGGACTCTAACATATCTTTTGGGGGGAACACAATTCAACCCATAACAGTCCTCCCTGATCTCAGGTGCTCAGTCTCTACAGTATAGACTGGTTGGTCCTCTTTTGCTAATGGAGGATGCTAGATCTTCCAGGAAGATGTTTAATCCTGCTGACGCCCCGGTCCTTCAAGAGATGCAATGATTCCCAAATCATGTATGCATTAACAAAATGTATCCCATTTTACTCTAAAATATATTTAGAGATGTAAAGCACCTCATATAGCCAAATCAATTTTGAAAAAGGAGAACAAAATTGAAAGACTTAATTTACTTGACTTCAAGACTTATTTTAAAGCTAGAGTCATCAAGACAGTGTGTATTGGCATGAGAACAGACAAGAGAGCAATGGAATAGAACAGAGAGGCTAGAAATAGACCCTCATGTGTAGAGTCACTTGATTTTTGACAAAAGTGTTCATGCATTTCAATGGGGAAACCTCACTTCACTCAAAAATCAGTTTGAGATGGATCATACTCCTAAACATACAAGCAGAAACTCTAAAGCTTTTTTAAAATCTATGTTTTAAAGTTTTAAAACATAGGTGAATATCTTCATGACCTTGGGGTTGGCAATGATTTCTTAGCCAGGACACAAAAAAGCACTAAACCATAACCGCATAAGCACAAACACATGGACTCCGGCAACGGCTTCTGACTGGGGTGGTGGGGGAAGAGTGAGCCTACAAGCCCAGGAACTGGGGAGCAGGGAGGCAGAGCAGGGGTTCCCCTGGACATGGTCTCTGAGCTCCAGGCCCAGGGAATCATGTGGACATCAACACCAGACTCCACAAATCCTAATTCTGAATTTTGCAACCAGTCCCCTGACAGTATGTAACTTTGTTTCCAGCTTCCTTCACCCAATTCTTTGACTCTGAAAGCTTTTTGGATCACTCGCTAAAGCCGCCTTCCAGATGTTTTGTGGAGTTGGCACCAGGGCTGGGCAGGAGAGGGATTTCATACATTCTATGTGACACAGACAGAGGGAGTCACAGGGAGGCCTATGCCAGCTCCATAGAAGGATGACTTCTGAACTGTTAGAAATAAGTGGTACAGAAATGCATCATTTCTGGAAGGAGTGAGTTTCCCATCACCAGAGGTATACTAGCACTGCTCTGTAAAGGCAAGGCTCATGAACTGGTGGCTCTTTTCATTATTATTAATTTAGGGTTTTCAAGCCTTACAGCAGTCAGAAGGAGAGGCATAGATGGGGGAGAGAAGTAAACAGAGGCAAGCCGCCATGATGAGCTCTGACAAGTACTCTCTTTTAAAACTGAAATGGGGGTCCGCCTGGTGGTGCAGCGGTTAAGTTCGCACTTGGCAGCCCGGGGTTCGCCGGTTCGGATCCCGGGTGCCTGCCGACGCACTGCCTGTCAGCCAGGCCGTGGCGGCGTCCCATATAAAGTAGAGGAAGACGGGAACGGATGTTAGCCCAGGGCCGGTCTTCCTCAGCAAAAAGAGGAGGATCGGCAGTGGATGTTAGCTCAGGGCTGGTCTTCCTCACAAAAAAAAAAAAAACTGAAATGAAAGTGGGGAATTCTTTGAGGCCTTATTGGGCAGGAAGGGGCAACGGGGTTCTTCTTCAGCTGGGCATCAAATTCACCCCTCCTAAAAATCTGCCTGGGGGAGGTGACTGGGTGTCCAAATTCAAGGTCCATGAATAGGTATTTGTAATATCTCCATTTTTGCAGAAGATTGGAGGCTCAGAGAGGTTAACTAATTTGCCTAAGGTCACACTGCAATTGAGTAGCCAAGGGGACACCCAACCTTAACCACTGCAAAAGACTAAAACTACTGAAAAACTAAAGCTCATCCAGTTCAGTGGTTCTCAAACTTTACCCAAAGAACTTGCGAAAACTAAACTGCTTGAGGGGGTTTTAGTAATTTGCATTTTAAGAAAATACTTCTGGAGATTCATTCTGATGCAGGGGCAGGGGTGACTTTGGTCGTGGGCAAGCCCCAGACTCTGGAGACCCACCAAGTGGGTTTAACGTCTTGTACTACTCTGCAGATTTTTCTCATCTGTAAGATGGCGATATTAATACCATGGGTTGTTGTAAGGAATCCCTGAGTTCAATGTAATAAAATAATAATAAACAATGAAATGATCTAATATCTTTAATATATAATAAATATATAAATTATCTAATAATAAAGGACTTAGAATAGTGCCTGTCATTGGTAAGTACTATTCAAGTGTTAACTATTTTTTTTACCCTATGTGATAGGGAGCTTGCTACCATCTCCCAAGGCAGCTCATGCCATCTTTGGTCAGCCCTGTGCTATGCCCACTGGTCACGGTGGTGGGGTGGGTTGCAGCAACTCTTTCAGTTGGATCTCTATACTCTCATGCGCAGAGTTGATTGAAAAATTCCATTTGACTTTTTCGAATATAAACCCCAAAAGCCTGAGAGCACGTCTTCCTAGCCACTAGAGGGAGCCACACATGGTGCTTGGAGGCACTGCAGGGATGGCAGCCAGGGTTCCAATCCTGATTCTCCAAGGGGTTGTTTGGTGTCCTTTGGCAAGGTGCTTTCTCTCTGGGGCCTCACTTTCTTCATCCGCTAAATAGGCATTTGGGATGAGACTAGTGCATCTCATGGTCCCAGCTGGCTCTAACAAGGGTGGGGAAGTTACTAACCCCTGGCCCTGCAGGGCTCTGGAACTCTTAGAGCCAGAAGCAGGGATTGCCCTGACCCAGATGCTCCCCTTCAAGTCTGGAGAGTATTTTTACTTCTGCTGTTCACTGCAGATGGTGGGATTCAAACCCCAGAGAATCAGAAGGAGAGGGGAAGACCATGATGTAGGAGCTGGAGAAAGGAAACCTGGCCCCATCCAGGCCCCAAAGCCCCCTGCTGAGTTGCCACCCTCCCCCCCCAGATCCTATTGTTCCTTCTAAATCAGCAAATCTCTCCTTCCAGCTTCCAGCCTCTTTCCCTTCCAGACCTGCTGGCCTCCCTCAGGCCCCATTAGCCTTCAAATGTTGTATGTACCCAATTCTGAGCTGGGATTTCTCGGAAGCAAAGACATTTCATAATTTTATTCATTGAACATGTTTCTATTGGGAGTCTCCAGTGGGCCAGACCCTGTGAAAGGCCCTGGGGTGACAGCGAAGTGATTTAAATAGACATGAACTTTGCTCTCAAGACATGGACAAACAGGTCAATACATAAATAAACTAGGTGATTTCAGATACTGTAGTGATCAGAACTATAAAGGAAATAAAACAGGGTGCGGTGATAAAACCTGAAATGGGGCTACTTTAGACAGAGAGGGAAGATTTCCCTTTGGAGGTGATATCTGAGCTGGAACAGGTGGCAAGCGGAAGGAGTTACAAGTGCCACCAAAGAAGCCTAGTGCGGTGAGATTTCAAATTCCAAGTTCCCTAGTCTCCATAAAAACACAGAGAAAGGTCTCTGGGGGAATCCCAGAGACTTTTTTGGGAGGAGGGGGCCTTCAGTTTTTTTCCCATAATGTGAGTGAGTGGAGGGGCGCTCTCTAGTGGTGACAAGACTTAAATTTCACATCGATGACCTGGAATGCCACATGCTTGTGACCTGACTCTGGGGTAATTATGAGCTTCACTCATTTCTGTCTCTCCCACACTTATTCATTCAACAAATATTTACTGAGATCCGCGTATGTGCCAAGCGATATTCTAGATGCTGGGGGTAGAGTTGTGAAACCCACAGTCACCTCCCTGCCCTCCTGGAGCTCACATCCTAGGGGACAGTTCCTGGCCGTGTACTCCCCCCCCCACCTCACCTCTGCCCTCCACTCTTCCGCAGCTAAATTGGCCTCCTAAATCTCCAACAGCCAGGTATTGCTGCTGCAGGGTCTCTGCACCTGCTGTTCCCTTCACCCCTGGAAAGCGGGTCTCTGGCTCCTCGCATCGCCGGCTCAGGTCTCAGTTCAAATGTGACCAAGTCAGAAAGGTGTAAACTTACCTTGTTTGCTTATTGTCTGTTCTCCCCACTAAAATATGATTCCACGAAGGTTACCATTTCTTGGAATCCCTCAGCCTCGCACTTAGCAGGTGCTCAGCGAACACTTGCTGAATGGGTTTGAGCATTCATTCACTCATTCAAAAAAATATTTATCAGGTGCCGGCCGGCCTACTACGCGACAGACGCTGGTGAACCGTAAATGAACGAATTGAACAAAACAGACCAAAAATCCCTGCCCAGAGCATTCCAAAATTAAGATAGCAGCCTCCACAACACCCCCCCTTTCTCTCTGCTTTATTTTTTCTATACATTTATCACCTAAGCTATTATAATTTACTCTTTGGTGTTTGTGTGTTGCCCCCTCTAGAATATAAGCTTCATGAGGGCAGAGGATTTTGTCCATCTTGTTCACCACCCTACCCTCAGCGCCTAGAACAGTGCTGACACCCAGCAGATGCTCGATAGGCAGACTAAATGAACTCTAGACCTCAGCCTGTTCTTTTTCCTGCAGAACTTAAGCCACCTTGTTCCAAGAGGGAAACGGGCCCCAGGAGGCGCCCAGAGGTGACCTCAGGCAGTCCAACGCAGGAGTCCGAGCTCCGGGAGCAGGGCCATCGGAGCAGCTGCGGAGATGGAAGGCCCGCGAGGCACAGAGAACTGGGGCGCTTCCAGGAAGAGGCGCGGACGCTTGCGGCGCCGCGCGGGGATTGTGGGCGGTTCCGTCCGAGGAGATGAGTCACGTGACTCGCGCCGGCACCGCCTACTCCTCCGGGCGGGGTGTCGAGGTGGGCGGGGACGCATGCAAATCAGCCTGGGGCGGCAGCCAATCGCGGCGCGCGCCGAGGGACCGGGCCCAGGGATCCAGGACGCTGGCTCGCGCGCAGGCTCGCGTTGCTGCCTCCCCCGGCTTTTGCAAGCGGCGCGGCGGGCCTGCGAGCTGCCGCCGCAGCTGCTTCGACGATCTCCTCGTTGTCCTCGGCGGCCGGCCGGGTGAGGCCGGGCCCGCGCGGGGGGCAGGCGGTCGCTGCCTCAGGCGGAGGCGGAGGTGGAGGTGCGGCGTGGGGTGGGGGCCGCTGCCTTCGCAGGCGCCCGGGCCGGCCCGCGCCTCTGCAGCGTGCTCCATGCATCCGGAGCCCGCCCCGCCCCCGAGCAGCAACAGCCCCGAGCTTCCCCTAAGCGGCGGCAGCAGCAACAGCGGCAGCCGCCGGAGCCGGCGCCGCAGCGGGGACGGGGAGCCCCCGGGGTCGTCGCAGCCGCCGCCACCTCCGCCGCCTCCTGCCGTCACCTACCCGGACTGGATCGGCCAGAGTTACTCCGAGGTGATGAGCCTCAACGAGCACTCGATGCAGGCGCTGTCCTGGCGCAAGCTCTACTTGAGCCGCGCCAAGCTCAAAGCCTCCAGCCGGACCTCGGCTCTGCTCTCCGGCTTCGCTATGGTGAGCTCGGGCTGCCCTGCCCTGCCCCCTCTCCTGTCCTGATCGCTCCCGCCCGTAGCCCCGACGGGGCCCACAGGGGAGCAAGAGGGCTGGGGTGAGGGGAAGAGCTGGGAGAAGGTTGTCGTGGACGCTGGAGGGGGCCAGAGGTGCTGGACGTGAGCAGAAGTGGGCAAGTGACACCCGATGTGGGAGACTGGGGGGAGTATCAAACCATACAAATGTCCAGGGTTGGAGGGCTCAAGTGCCTTTAGATGGGCAAGCTTGATGCAACAAGTAGGGAAAAACATAGCAGAATCCTCAAAGTAGATCTGCAAGAAGACAGTCCCGCATATATTCAGGGGGAAAGGAAGGACACAAAGGGTCTGATCTCCTTTGTGTCAGGTGTCAGGAGGTGAGGAGGAGACGGACCCCTGAGCTGTCTGTCTTGTGCCCCCACACTTGAGGCCAGAAGTTATTGGCCATGTTCTTTTATCACCTGGTAGAGGGGATTTCCCGACACCCTTTCTCCCACCGCATTTTCCGAGAGCTTCAGCCTGAGGGGTTGACAATCACTCCTCGCCCTCAGTTTCTACTCCAGAAACTTGCCACTGAGTCACTGGGTGCGGGGGAGGAGGGTGGGACATGTTCCCGTTGAATAGGCTCTTTCTTGATTTAGGGGATTGGCGTAGTTTCCCCTCCTCTTGCTGTCCTGGGCTGGAGTAGAAACAAGCCTTTGAGGGGTGGGATGGGTGAGGCTGCAGGTTGGGCACAGAAGTGGCCTTGGGGATGCCTTCAGGCCTGGAATCTTAGAGTCTTGGGGCTGGGCCCTACATAACAATTCATTATTACCACTTTCGGTGACATCAGCCCTAATGAATGGGGTCAGCCCCCGACCCCCACCCCAAGGTCTCTAGCCTAGAGCACTCCTGCCTCCCCAGTGAGTGAGCTAAGCCCTTGGCCTTGAGGAAGGGAGTGGCTGCAGCCTCCGTGTTTTCTTGGGAAGGGAGTGTGTCTGGTACTCTCCCGGTGTTCTACAAACAAGTTGGCTGATGCAGTGGAGCCTGAACTTTTTAGAAACCCCAAGCGGGCACAGAGCACACCAGCCACAGTGGAAAGGCCAGGTGATTGGGGGTGGAGAAGAGCTCTCCCAGCTCTGCCACTTGCTGCCTGTGTGACCTCAAGCAGGTCCCTCTCCGGGCTTTGACTTCTGAATCGGTAAATGAAAGCTGCCCCTCACAAGTTTCTCCAACTTTAAGAATTAAATTGAGGGAGCCCTTGAAAGGAGATGAGAGAGTGTGTGTGTATGTATGTGCAAGGGAGTGGCGGTCTAGTTTTTAGTTTAGGTCAGTATGATGGAATTCTGTTCTATCAGTCCAGATCCTATGCGACCCATCTCTGCCTTGTGCCTGAAGAATCTCTAAGAATAGCTGACATTTATCAAGCACTCTGTGTAGGTTCCTTAACTTCCATACTAACTCCTCAGCCACCCTTTGAGGTGATTCTCATCATGGGACTTTCCCAAGGCCACCCAACTAGTCTGCTGGAGCGTGATTTGAACCCAGCTCTGCTGGCATCCAGAACTCACGCACTTGTGCCATTTGTGGTGTATGGAGCTCTGGTTGATATCCAGCCAGGGACATGTTAGGACCACGCCTTCTAGGGAATGAGAAATGGAACAGAAAAGTTTCTTTTAAACAAAATAAAATTTTATGGTTTGGGGGAAGGGAGAGGAAGGGAGTGACACAGCGGGTGTCAGCTCTTCACAGTGGTGCTCATCAGGTGCGATACCGGTTCCCGTTTTTCTTGGGATCTTAAATTCGTAGCTGCCCAGGCCCCTTCCCACTCCAGGAGAAGTGTGGATCCTGCCTTCTTGAGTCCTGTCTTCCTCCGAAGAAGCCGGGCCTTTTAATCAAATGTTATCTCCTCTTCCTCTTGCTAAAAACAGTGCGGGGAAGTCAGGAGGCAGGGGCAGCCAGCAACTTGGGGTGGGCCTTGGCTCACCCAGACTGTCTCTCGGGGACCTTTATTTTCCCCGGCCGGGGTGGTGAACGCTTCTTGGCCCACTGATGGAATCCCCAAAGTTCTGCCGGCAGAAAAGGCTGAATCCCATGACAGCCACCATTCTAGTGAGGCAGTTACAAGAAGGTAACTGCGTTTGCCACGAGTCTGGAAATCTATGGGAAAAATGGGGCTAGGGTAGAGAGGGGGGCTCAGCAAAGCAGGTTTGCCTGTGTCCCACCCCCACCACAGACATCTAGCCTTGCAAGTGACCCTCTGAGAGGAAAGGGTGCCACACAGCCCAACGCCATCAAAACAGTGAGCAAGTTTCCTGGACTACTCTCCCTTGGCCTGTGAGTCAGCACAGACAACTTCCTGCTCCTCAGGGCTTCCTTCCTAGAGACCTGGAAAACCAGAGGAACCGATGTGACCTTTGATCTCCAGGGGTGGGAGAGTTGGCAGGGATGAGAGGCTCACTTGCTCACCAGGTGAGATGGGGGAAGATCTCCCAAGAGCCTGGAGGGGACTGAGACTTCCCCGCCCCCCAGTTGTGGGAAGAAGGGCCTGGCTGTGGGATCTCAGACCAGGGGCTTTACTCTTTGGGGCCGTGTATGAAAGGGGCACAGATCCTGCTCCCTCATGGACCTGAGTGAGGATTCATGACGAGGGCGGACTGGGCCAACGAAGGGATGAGGAATTTCCAGGATCTGATGGTGTACACCTTAGCTGGACCCTCTACTCTGCAGACAAGATTCCTACTCCTGACAGCATTTCTAGAAACAACGGGCCTTGGCTGGGCTCAGCATCGACTCCAATGAAAGATACAAAACCAGGTGCCCTGGATGTAGCACATGATCAGCATCCTGCACCCTTGAGCCAAGGGTGCCTCGTGGGCTATGATTCAGGCCGTCTGTGCCTCAGTTTACCTCTCAGTGAAAGGCAGCCTGCCTCAGCCTGACCCTGTGCCCTGCAGGACCTTGGCCGAGGCACATGGCAATCTTGGTTTGCTGGGGAGGGCAGGCTGTAACGTTAGCCTAAGCAGAAGATAATTGGGAAGTCAGCCTGCTGCAGTAAACAAAATGCCTTCCACGACCTGGGATCAATTATTTTTGGATTATCTCCCTCCTCAAGTTCTCTGCCCGCCAGCACCCTTTTGTTCCCAGGTTCCAGAGCAGATTCAGAAGTTGCTTGGAATTTCTGTGAAAATTAGTTGAAAGGAAGGGCTCAAATCATACGACACTGAGCCTCTGACATGTTCAGAGTTCAGGGGGCGTGGAAATGAATAAGAAATTACTATTAACTATTCACAGTGCTAATCACTAATAGTAATCATTGCAGTTGTTGACTGGGCTCTTGCAATAGGCTAGCCACTGTGCAAAGTGTTCTTGTCCCATCTCATGATCCTCACACAACCTGGTGAGGGTAGGTGCTCGTCCTAGATGAATGACATCCCTGAGGTTACCTGGCTGGTAAGCTGCTGAGCCCTATGACTGGTGTAGCCCCATTGCTACCAGAGAGGAAGCATCAGAGAGAGTTGGGTGGGGCGGAGCGGGAAGGCTCCAGTAGGGCAGAACAAAGTAAGAGTTGCCTGGAGCCACACAACCTGGGTTCAGATCTGGGTTCTACCATTTACAACTGTGAGACCCTGGGGAAATCACTTAATGTCTCTGGGCCTCAGTTCCCTCATCTGTAAAATGGAGCTAATAGTAGTACCAACCTCATGGGGTTGGTGTGAGGATTCATTGACTTAGTATTTGCAAAGCACTTAGAATATCCCTAGCCCGGGTACCCAGCAAACTGGCTCACCTTTGTTCCCATGGTATTGGGACTGCCTTTATAAGGGTTAACCGATTGAGAAGAATGATTCCAGCTAAGCCTTGAGGGTGGTAGAGCTAGGGTGTGGTGAAGAGCCCTCTGATCAAAGGAAATGTCTGGGACAGAGTTACAGAGATGAGAAATACTAGGGTCTCAGGGAAAGGCAGAGGGGCTGATGTGGCTGGAGTTGAGAGTGTGTAGGGAGTAGTAGAGAAAGATGAATATAGCCAGCCAAGTTGGTGGAGGGCCTTGACTGGCTGTTTAGGAAGTTTGAACTCTGGTATTGGCAATGGGGAGCCATCGAAGGTTTTGGAGCAGAGGAGTTACATGATGAAGTTTAGAAAAATGATGATGATGTTACTGAACACTGGGCATGAGCCTGGACCCTTTTCTTTCTTATTTAATCCTCAGAAAGCTCTTAAAGATGTGTACTATAGCTAGAAAATCTAAGCCTCATAGGGGTGAAGATCACCCAGCGAGTAGAATTCAAACCCCGGTCTGTCTGACTTGGAGCCTTTTCTCCTCAACCACCCTCTCGCCTGCCCCCTTGGCTGGTCGGTAACTGGGTCTTTGAAATCTTCCAGATGTGCGGTTCTGCACTCCGGGCTGTGTATAAATGGAATTTTGCTGAATGCCCCAAGGGGAGGGCACTCCCTGCCTAGCTGAGAAGCCTCTTGTAAAACTTCACAAGTGCTTGTGGTGCGTTTCTAGAATTTTCTGCCAGGATCTGTGTTGAGCTCTGCTGGTTGCTGGGTCCAGGGCTGGTGAGGAGAATGCTAGGGCTTCCCAAGTTGGCACTGTGGTAATCGGTGCTAGGGAGAGGGGGAGGTCCCTCAGAGAAATAAAACTGAGAATGTTTAAACAGAAGCCAGCAGGTTTCTCTCTGATGGGCCTTCTGGGGGGCCTTGAATATGCTCCCCAGCAGGGACCTCTCAAATTGATAGGACCACACACTGTTTTCTTCAGAGGAGACTCTCCCAGGACTGTGATTTGACAACCCTCTTTGAGAGCATTGGTCTAACCCAGGAATTAGCCGCATAGTAAATATTTTCGGCTTTGCAGACCACACAGTCTCGGTGGTAACTACTCAGTTCTGCCATTTTAGCTCAAATGCAGCCATAGAGGATAGGCAAGTGAATGGGTGTAGCTGTGTACCAATAAAACTTTATTTACAAAAGCTACACTCTGCAGGCCACAGTTTGCCAACCCCTGGTCTAAGTGGTGGTCTCCAAACTTTTGAGTGCGCACCCCTCCCAAAAAATTGTTAGTGCTAGCCGCAGTATTTGTATGCTTATGTATACAAAGATTATACATATTATTTGTATATGTGTACATTATGTATATTATACAGATATTATGTAGATATGTGTTCTAATAAAACGTGTATTAAAACATACATAAAAATATAATATTGTAAAGTTGAAAGGATGAGCTAAATAATAAATTAATGTCATTGGAAGCTCTAATATGGTCTTCAAATTTCCAGTGGATCACATAGGATTGTCTGTCAAACACTTTAGAAACTCTGGGCTGAAGTACCCATCAGGTCAGGTCTTACCTTCATTTATTCCTTCAATAGTCTTTTACTGAGGCCCCTAGTGGGACAAGGTCCAGTGCAAGATGCTGGAGAAACAAAGGGAAGTAGAGTAGGCTGGAGGAAACAGACATGTTATTATGTCTTTAGAACACGTTTGTTTGGTAAGTGCGGTGGTGGAAGAGCATAATTGAAGGACGCGTATCACAGTCTGAAGATACTATTTGCCTAAATGTTTAGTGTCTGTCATCCTCCCTGGGTCAGGAGTTTGGCTGTCTTACTTCCTGCTTTCTCTCCAGCAGAGCCACAAGATCCCCCAGGCCAAACTTGACAAAGTCAGAATTAGCCAGATGAAGAGAAAGTCTAGGCCTGTCGTCCCCCGCACCTCCCCCCCGCCCAATCTGCAGGTTCAACTTAGTGGCTTATGACATAAATTTAGTGAGTCACAACCAGCATTTTTTTTTAAATGAAACAAGAATGGAATGAAATAAAAAGTAGCAGCATGCATGGAGTGTTGTAAGAATAGGTTGTTATTAGTGGGCTTTAAGGATAAATATTGTTTGGGGAAACTTTTTTTTCTGTTATACATGTGCGTGTATCTATTTATAGAAACATTTAGAGTACTGGACTGTAGTGCTCAAAGAGTTTGTAAACCGCTAGACTGGGCCTCAATCCTCTCTTAATAGATGATTTGCATTTGAGATGGGCTGGCAGACTTAGATGGCCCTGCGTGACCCTGGGTGATTGCGGCTTGGCGGCCCTTGTGTTCCAGGCTGCAGCCGTCCACCCTCCTAAAGAGTGAGCAAGAGAAGCCCAGGCTTGGGAAAAGAGAGTTGTGTCTCCCAGCTGTGGGTGCTGGGGTCAGGCTGGGCGTGGGAGGGTTGCCTCAGAAGGGTCTGGACTTCCAGGCAGGCACCAGGTGGCCGGGGTCTCCATAGAACCTAGCAGGAGTGAGGAGGGGTGGTTGGCATTTGGGTGTGGCAAAGACAGCCAGGCCCTACCCCTCACAGAATCACATGACCCTCTTCTTGGCTCATGCTTGAAAATTGGCATCCCCGAGTCCCCTGTGGGGAGTCCGTGGACCAGCGTGAGGTGGGGCTGGCAGCCTTTCGCCCTTCCTACCCCTTTAGGACCCGTGTGGCCGGGTTCGAACAGGCCCATGGCCGGCTGGGAGCTGTTTATTTTATTTTGGGTTAACAGGCCCAGCGTTCCGGCTATATTTACCTTGCGAAGCTGCTTGCAATCTGATCTGATCTCTCTGGGACTCAGCTGGGGCCCTAGGAGTCGCCTGCCAGATTCCGTGAGGCCCCCAACTTTACTCTCCAAACCCCCGGGGGAGATTTCCCCAACGGGAAGCATTCTGGAAAAAGCAGTGGCTTTTATTTTCATCAGGATCTGTGATGTGTGCCATCCGTTCCTTTCTTCTCACTCTGAGTCATTCCTTTATGAAGCTCCAGGGCGCTGAATTTGGTCCTATGGCCAGCCTGCGTGGTCGAAGTTCCAGGAATTGTAGGGTCCGGTGAGGGTGATGGGGTTTCTTCCAGAGCACGGCAGCAGGCCCCTTCCTCGCCCTCGGAGCGGCCAGCGTCACAGGCTGAGCCGCCAAGCCCAAGACCTCAGGGAAGGCTGGCCGGTTCTGGTGTGCCCAGGCCAGGTGTGTGTCGACAGCTGCCTTTTCTGGCCCTGGAGCCTGTGGGTGTGACAAAGGGTGTGTAAAGGGGTGGTGTCGGTCCTGCTGAAGTGGCCTTCTGGTCAGGTGTGGTTTGGGGCTCATATTTCTCCTTATGCCCAGAGTTTGGAGCTGGGGCAGCCTCAGAATGGGGCAGACGAGGCCCAGAGTGAGGGTCCATGACCCTCACCCAAACCAAGGGGTGGAACATGAGCACATGGGGTCAGCTCTCTCCAGCCTGAGCTGAGGGCATCCAGAGGCTATTTCTCTCCCACTTCAAGCCCTGTGTTTTTCTTTTTCACTAAGATTTATTGAGCGCCTCCTGTGGGCCAGTCCTGTGTTTAAACACTTACATGTCAAGACCTCGTTTAATTTCCTCAGCAACTGTCTTAGTCCATCTGGGCTGCTATAACAAAATACCACAGACTGGGTGGCTTACAAACAACAGACAATTACTTCTCACAGTTCTGGAGGCTGGAAGAGCAAGGGGCAGGCTCCCTGGTTCATAGACGCTGTTTACTCACTGTGTTTTTATAAGGGCACTAGTCCCGTTTTGAGGGCTCCACCCTGGCGGCCTAATCACCTCCCAAAGGCCCCACCTCACACCATCACATTGGGGGTTAGGATTTCAGTGTATTAATTTGGGGGGAACGTAAACATTTAGTCTATAGTAGCAACCATGTGAGGGAAGCAGTGTTACCCCCTTTGCACACAGGCTTTAGAGCCAAGTGGACTTGAGTTCAGATTCCCCATTCAGCAGAAGTGCAACCTTTGACCCCGCTGACCTCACCTCTCTGAGCCTCAGTTTCTTCATTTGTAAAAGAATAATAATGATGTTGCTAATAACCGCTGACACTTGATTAAGCTTATTATATGCCAGGTCTTGTTTTAAGGGCTTCATATTCATTAATTCATTGAATCTTTATATCAACCACAAGAAGTAGGCCCCTGTTTTAAAGATGTGGAAACTGTGGCACAGAGGGGTGGAAATACTTGTCCAAGGTCGCCAGCTTTGTAAGTGGAGGAGCCAGTTCACTCTTGATGGATATATACAGGGGGAGACACTAGGTGGGGGGGCAGATGGGGAGGGTTACCTGTATGTGTCTCCCCTACATACACCCCCAGCACCCAGCTCAGGGCCTGAAGCACCTGACGGTCTGAACATTTCCGGTGAGTGAATAAATAGCCAGTAGACTGGGGCAGCCAAGCAGTGGGCTCTCCTGCTCATCCCTTCTCTGATTTCAGGTTCCGGGGCAGCAGGCCAAAACAGGAAGAGGAAGTGCTGGGGGTGGGGAGGTGGCAGGAGGCACGGGCTGCTGGGGGGTGCCCCCTTTTCCAATGTGGGCAGGCCTGGGCACAGAGGCCAGAGGTCTCAGGATGCAGCTCTTAACTCTCCGTGCCCTGTTGCCCGCTCTGATGCCCCGTGTGCCTCACCCGAACGTACTAAGAATTCTCAGGGTTGGCTTTGGGCCACCAATGATCTTAAAAAAGGTCAAAAGCCTAGGGGCCGCCCGGTGGCGCAGCGGTTGAGTTCGCGCTTGGCAGCCCGGGGTTCGCGAGTTCGGATCCCGGGCGCCCGCCGACGCACTGCCTGTCAGCCATGCCGTGGGGGCGTCCCATATAAAGTGGAGGAAGATGGGCACGGATGTTAGCCCAGGGCCAGTCTTCCTCGGCAAAAAGAGGAAGATTGGTGACGGATGTTAGCTCAGGGCTGGTCGTCCTCACACAAAAAAACAAACAAACAGGTCAAAAGCCTAATGGCACAGCCCCAGATTTACATGAGCTTAAAACATTTTGTAAACTCCTGGGCGGAAAAGTTATACAATCATCAATTGTGGGAATTCTTAGGCAAAAGTCTGTGAATCCCTTTGAAATTGTCGGAGAAGTCCTATGAATATATATACCTGGGTGTTCTAAGGAGAGTGTCCATTATTTTCACCAGATTCTCAAAGGTCTTGGACCCCACATCAGCTCTACACTGTGACCTTAATATCACCATGTCCCCTCCTTTTACAGATACGAGGGGAGGGTCTTGTTCAAGGTCACAGGGAAGCAGCAGTGGTTCCGGAGCCAGAACCCAGGCCTGCCGGTTTGGCCCTGGTGTTCTCTCAGCCCAAGCATGCCCCTCCAGTAGGAGAGTAGAAACCCCAGAGGATTCCATATAGCAACAGTGGGATTGGCGATGAGGTTTCCAACTGAATAATGATAATAATAAAGCTTTTGTGTGTGTGTGTGTGTGAGGAAGACTAGCTCTGAGCTAACATCTGTTGTCAATCCTCCTCTTATTTTTTTGCTGAGGAAAACTGGCCCTGGGCTAACATCCGTGCCCATCTTCCTCTACTTTATATGGGACGCCGCCACAGCATGGCTTAGACAAGCAGTGTCTCTGTCCGCGCCCGGCATCCAAACCTGTGAACCCCGGGCCTCCGAAGCAGAGCGTGCAAACTTAACCACTACGACCCCAGGCTGGCCCCAATAAAGCTTCTTTTTACTGAGGGTTTACTCGTTTCCAGGCACTAAGTTTTACATGGATTAACTCAATCCTCACAACAACCCTCCATCATGTACCATTATCCTCATTTTATAGATGAGGAAACTGAGGCCCAGAAAGTTAAAGGAACTTGCCAGAGTCATACAGCCTAATAAAGAGCAGAGGAGTCAAGGTTCAAGGCCAGGCAGCCTGGCTCCAGGGCCTGTGCACCTAACCACTGCCCCACACTGCCTTTCCAGGCCTAGGAAGGGTGTAGAGATACAAGAAATGAAAGCAAACAGGGCCAGGCATCACAGGCAGAAGGAGAGCTGGTGGGGAAGGAAGGAGCCCACTCCTCTCCCCAGGAGTAAGGAGGCGTCAGGGCAGGCTGGTGTGGGGCTGGTGGGTACATTTCAGCATTAGACCTCCCCCTCTGAGCCTGGCACATGCAGAGCAAACACTGTCTTAAGGGTCACTATCCTTAATGGTATTGCCGTCAGTGCTTGCTGCTCCAGTCCCTCCAGCCCCAACAGGCAGATCCTGGCAGTGTGTCCACTGCCCGCTGCTCCTGGCCCAGATCTGATGAGCTGGCTCCTTCACATGGGGGTATTTTGCAAGCCCCAGGTGAGAAGCAGCGGGTGGTGGGCCTGGAGCTTGTCCCTGGTGACCCTGGATCCACAGGTCTCCAGGAACTGGGGAGCCGCTAGTGCGTCAGCCCTGGGGCCCTAAGCCTGGAGCTGGGACTGAGGGAGGAGACGGCGCCAGGGCTTGCCAACCCCGCCGTGGCACCGGCTCGAGCCCATCTCTTCTGGGAAGCCTCTCCTGGTTCTTTGTTGGTTGATGCACTGTGTTCTCAGAAGGGGCCTGGGTGTGACCTGGGAGGATCATCTCTCCACCCCCACCCCTCTCCTTGTCCCCAGTTCCCGGGCAAGAAGGAGAAGCCTCTGCTTGGGGATGGGAACGTGGGGCCAACAGTTGGTGGTTGATCTTTTTTTATGCAAACTTTGTTTATCATCATGAAATATACATAAAACTTACCATTTGAACCATTCGTGGTGGTTGGTTTTTAATACCTGGCGGGGTGTTAATTGCAGTGGTTCCTATTTGGGAGGCATTTACCATGTACCAGGACCTCTCATTTAATTGTTAAAATCATCCTATGAACTAGTATGATATCCCTGTTTTACAAAGAAGAAAGCTGAGGCTCAGAGAGGTTCAGTGACTTTCCCAAGGACACGCAGCTAGTGAGTAGCAGAACTGGGATTCAAATCCAGGCAGCCTGGGCTCCAAGCCTGCTTTCTTCACCAGTACTCTGTGCCATTTCTCAACCCTAAGTGTGTGGGTCTTATCATCCCCATTATATAGATATGGAAACTGAGGCTCAGAGAAGCCAAGTGACTTACCCAGGGTCCCAGAGCTTGATGGGAGGAGAGCCAGGATTCAAGTGCAGCTCTGTGGGCTGTGACCATCCTGGCACTCAGCCCACCTCTCCCCTTCTCCCAGGTGGCAATGGTGGAGGTGCAGCTGGACGCTGACCATGACTACCCGCCCGGGCTGCTTATCGCCTTCAGCGCCTGCACCACAGTCCTGGTGGCCGTGCACCTGTTTGCACTCATGATCAGCACCTGCATCCTGCCCAACATCGAGGCCGTGAGCAACGTGCACAACCTCAACTCAGTCAAGGAGTCGCCGCATGAGCGCATGCACCGCCACATCGAGCTGGCCTGGGCCTTCTCCACTGTCATTGGCACGCTGCTGTTCCTGGCCGAGGTGGTGCTGCTCTGCTGGGTCAAATTCTTGCCCCTCAAGAGGCAGCCAGGCCAGCCACAGCCCACCAGCAAGCCCCCAGCCGACAGCGCGGCTGCCAACGTCAGCAGCAGCGGCATCACCCCGGGCCAGGCGGCCGCCATCGCCTCTACCACCATCATGGTCCCCTTCGGCCTGGTCTTTATCGTCTTTGCCGTCCACTTCTACCGCTCACTGGTCAGCCATAAAACGGACCGACAGTTCCAGGAGCTCAACGAGCTGGCTGAGTTCGCCCGCTTGCAGGACCAGCTGGACCACAGAGGGGACCACCCCCTGACGCCTGGCAGCCACTATGCCTAAGCCCTCCCAGGTCTGGGCACTTCAAAGCTTTGGCCTTACACCCTCCCCCATGACCTTGTCCTGCCCCAGCCTCAAGGACAGCCTGCACAGGGACTGGGTTTTCATCAGGGGGCAGAGAGTGGAGGGAAGAGGCTTTTTTTAAAGAGAAATTACTGCACTTTGAAACTTTCCTCTGAGAATAAGCACTTCCTGTTCTTCCAGCTCCAGGTTCACCTCCTCTTAGGAGGCCCCCGGTGGGAGCCAGAGCAGGGACAAACACTCCCTTTGTCCCTCCTCCTCCCCCGTGCCAGTGCCACCTGGATGCCTCCTGTCCTTTCCGTCTTGACCGCCCCTCCCTGTTCGTCGAGTGTGTGCGTGTGTGTGTGTGTGAGAACACGTAAATATACTCATAAGGGACACCTCCCCTTGTGTCTGTATTTGTTGGGTCTGGACTGCCTGGTATTATTTCTCCTGGTTCCCCAATCAGGTGAGCCTCTAAGCAGATTTTTTTTTCAACATTTCTAGAAATTTCAGACCTATGCAAAAGTCGCATGACTAGCAGCTGAAATATTTATGTACAGTCAATTCTTGTTACTCGCGGTAGTTAACGTTCTATAAAGTCACCGTGAACACTGAATTAGTGGGTATTGAACCACCACTAAGGGAAAGGCTTAGGTTACTATGAGCCCCTGGTCACGACATTTTTGTCAACCGACCGATACATTACCTTGTTTTATGTGTGTTTCTGTTTAAAGACACCTTATTTAGTATATATTGTAGATTCGTTAACAGGGAACTGACTGCCAACAGCACTGTCACTCGGGCCTGTTGGAAGCTTACCTAACAGGTATTTTCTCCCTAGAGCACGTCATAGCCTCGCTGCGATCAGGAACTCTTGACAGCGCGTTAGCACTCCGTTTGAGGTCCATTTTAAACAAATCGACAAAAAGCACAAAATGTGAAAACCGTGGCGCTCTAAATAGACCATGAAAAGGACACTTGGTGGCAGTATGAGAGCTCAGACAAGGCAGAGCTCTCGTGTTCCACCTGAGAGCAAGTAGGCAGGTTCGCAAATACTGAAACCGTGAAGGATGAGGATCGACAGTGTATGTTTTTCTCCCTGAGCCGTACGTGTTAGCAGATATCATGACCCCTTCATGCCTAAACACTTCCTCCTAAAACCAAGGACACTCCCCTACATAACCTCAGTTCAATGACCAAATTCAGGGAGTTTGACATTGATACAATACTATCATCTGACGTAACATTTGTGTTCAATTCCCTCTCCTGCCAATTTTGCCCTTTCTAGCCCTAATTTTTCCATCCAGGGTCATGTGTTGTCATGTCTCCCTAGTCACCTTTCATTTGGAATGGCTTTCTTTGTCCCCTGTAACACCAACATGTTTGAAGAGTCTGGGCTGTGGTTTTGTAGAATGCCGCCTCAGTCTGGTTTCTCTGATGTTTTCTCTTTATTACAATCAGGTTGTGCATTTTGGCAGGAATATTTGTCTCCATTTTGCAGATGACAAAACTGATGCCCAAAGAGGTTAAGTAATTGGCCAGAATTCAAACCTGGAAAGTTTGGCTCAGAGCCCAGGCACTCAAAAAATCTGACATGGGCTGATTCTGGCTTTGCTTAAGAAATTGGAAGATCCAGAAGCAGCAGCACTGGGCTTACCTTCTTGCAGAGCAGCAATGAGCAGGAGCTGAGTTGCAGCCACTGTCTTCCCCGGGAGATGTGTTTGCCCCAGTCCCCACCACTCCCTCTTGTCTCACACCAGGCGGGCTTCAGTTATGTTACTTGGCAGGCCCTCATAGGGCTTTGCGTTTGAGAACTGTGTCTGTCCCAGAAACCCAGCATAGAAAGTGGTTTCATAAAAACAAAGTGCTCTGGCTGAAGTGAAAGTTGTTTGGGGGAAGGTGTGACCTTAAGCTCTTGTCCTTCTGTGCAGACTTGGACACAGCCAACAGCAGCTTTCTGGGCTGAGTGGGGAAGGGGGCCGTCATTTTTCCTATCACAGCTTCTTAACTCCATCGGGCATCACATGCACCAGGACCCACACCTCCCCTGTCCCTGGACAGCCCTTTAACGACCGAGTGAGTAGGACGGGGCAGAGGTTTAACCTTAGGTTTTCTATCCTAAACTTGCCTGAACTCAAAAATCACCAGATTGGCTTCTAAAATGCAGATTTCCAAGCCCTTCCCCTGCAGGTTCCATTGATTCAAGTTGGTCTGGGTGTGTCTCTGGAATCTGTATTTTTAACAAGCCCTCCAGGTACTCTCAAACCCAGGCAACTTAGAGAAACACTGGTAGCTAAGAACACAGTCTCTTTAATTTCAGTTTCATGCATAGTTTGAATAGATAATACATTCACACAGTTCCAAAGACAACAGTGAAAAGTTCTCTCTCCTGTTCCCAGGTTCCCAGTTCTCCCCAGAGACAACCATTGTTGCCAGTTTACTGTGTTCCCATGTAGAGATATTTTATACATAAACAAGCACACACACACACCCTACTTTTTCTGAAAAATGGTACCTTCTCTACACTGCCACTGTTCTGCACCTGAAGAGCGGATAGATTTAGGTTTAAAGACAGTCACCTAGCTTAGTGACTTGTGAACCTCCCTGAACCTTGGTTTCCTCCTCTAAAATGGCACTAATAATAGCAGGACACCTCATAGGTTGTTGAGGGGTCAGGGGAGAGGACACACGTAAAGCTGTCAGCACAGGGCCTGGCACCAAGTCAGCATCCCAAGGCGGCCAGGCTCAGATTCCTGGTAGCAGAGGTACAGACTGAACCCCGCTAGGACTCAGAGGGCAGAGAGAACGTCAGTAGTGTCGGTGAGCATTTATTGAGCCTTTTACAATGTGCCAGGCGCTTGCTGAGGGCTTTCTGAACATTGTGGTATTTCAGGGTTACACTATTGACCTTGGGCTGAATAACTCTTGTACAGTGTTCACACGGTTAGTGGGAGCCCCAACCTCGACCCACGAGGTGCCAGTAGCATTCTTCTCTGCTAGTGGTGACAACCAAAAATGTCTTCAGACTTTGCTAAATGTCCCTGGGCGGGAGGGGGACAAAACCACCCTGGGATTAGAACCACGCCTTATTTCATCCTCACGGTAACCAAGATAACCCTGCACCCAGTGCAATACATACCGTTATTATCCCGTATTAGAGTTTGGGTGACATACCCAAAGACATACAACTAATAATCACCCTGGGACTCACACCCAATCCGACTGCAGAGCTCACGTTCCTACTCATGAGTCCCTCTTATGTCGCAGGAATGTTGTCTAGATAAGAATTATGGAAAGCCCTTCCCAGATAACCTGCTTCACAACTAACCTCAATACATGTTACTCATTATTGTTATATCTGTTAACAAATCCTCAAAACCCCTTGTGAGATCTCCTAAGTCCCATTTTACAGATGGGGCAACTGAGGTCACTTGCTTAGGGTTGCACTGCCAGTAAGTCAGGGGTTCTGGCTGCACATTGGAATCACCTGGGGAACTCTGAAGGCCCAGGCCTCACCCCAGATAGATGCGAATCTCTGAGTGTGGGACCTGGGCGTCTGCAGATTTTAAAGCTCCCACAGGATTCTAAGGTTGAGAGTCCCTGTGTTAGGCTGAGAAGCCAGGTCAGGTTTTAACCCCAAATCTTTGTGACAAGTGTGACCAGAAGCAGGCTCTTTCTCCTCTGGAGTATCTCAGAGGTCAGGGACCTGGAGACACCTCCCCTTTCTCCCCAAGGTGAATCCATGCAGCCCATGGGGACGTCTTCCCTTTTCTCTACCTGAAATCCCTCCCGAGGCTCCCCCCCACCCCATTTCCACAACCACAGGCCCTGGACTAATGCCACCAGGTTCTCCTTTATTCTCATGCTCTCAGAGATGGGGTTGTAGAAGGAAGGCTATAACAAGAGGGTCCCCAAGGCCAGCTGGGGAGAGAAGCACTGGCCCCTGTGGGCAAAGAATGATCCAGTGCTTGGAGAAGCGAGTGCCCTCTGAGGCTGCCAGGGGTGTGCCTGGAGTCACCACTCACTCCAGCAGGAGCCACACCGGTCTGAGCAGTTGGGTGACATGGGCTTGAATTTCTTCCAAAGCTCCGGTGTTCTCTGCAGGGGCAAGGGGGTGGTGGGAGCTAGTGTTCCAAAGACACTGTACCAATGCCCTCTCCTCGAACCTCACTTATACCCACACCAGGAGGGTTTAGGGCTGGACGAGGCCCCACTGGACAGATGTGCAAGTGAAGGCTGGGACAAACCACCTTACTCAAGGGCATTCAGGGGCGAGCAGACCACCTGGCTCCAATCCAGCATTCATCCCAGTAAGCCCAGGGTGCAAATGGGAGAATTTGGGCAGGCCTGGAATGAACTGGTCTTCTGGGAAATGAGTTTTGAAGGGGAGGAACCAAAAAGGACCAACTGCAAGAGTCAAGAAACCCACCCTCTCTTGGTCCTGCCGCTGAACCACTCGGCCAAAGGAGACCCCAGGAGCTACCCCACCACAACAGAGGGTGGCAGGCTTGCCTGCCCCCTCACCTGGCATTAATCTTCTTCTTCCTCTGTCTTCTTGAACATGGCCAAAGCTTCTTCCAGCACACCGTCAGGGTCAAGAATTTTGACCTGGAAGGAAGCAGCAGGAGTTGGTTTGGGGAGCATGGAAAGCCCAGGCTGCCAGCCTTGGGGTTGCTGCCTGTCTTGTGGGATGCTGCCAGCCTTGGGGGGTGCTGCCTACTTTGGGGGTGCTGCCAGCCTCGCAGGATGCTGCCTGCCTCCCTGGGGATGCCCTGACTGAAAACAAAACCTTGTCTGTTCCCTGGCTGGGCTGGGCTGGGTGTGGCTGGGGGTGCTATTTTCAGTCTCTCTCTGGGTGTGGCCACAGGGCCCTAGTGGTAGCTGCCCACCTTAGGAATGGGGAACTGGGTGGGCTCAGGGGCCTCATCACGGCCAAAGTCAATCATCGTGCCACACTTGGCCACGTCGTCCACCCAGAAGCCTTCAAACAGCTGACCGTGGTTCAGGTGGAAGAAACGTCCTGACCCATTCTTCATGCCTCTCTGCCAGGAGCCCTCGTAGCGGTTCCCGTTCTCTGGGGGAAAGGACAGGGAGGCGTGCGTGCCGGGCACACCAAACCAGGCTGGACTACCAGGCGGGCCCCTCCACCATGCCCAGGCTGGACCCTCTGTCACTCCCAGGCCAGACACCGTGCCACCAGGAAGCCAGAAGGAAACTATGTTGACTAGAGTGTGCTGAGCTGGGTGGCTGGAGTGGGGTCTGGGAGGACTGACCTATAACGGTAGAGCCCTGGGGTGTCAGCAACTTCCGGAATCAGACCTGCTTCACATCTTGCCTCTACTACTTACCTGACCTTGGACAAGCAACTCTTTTAGTATCGTTTCCTATCTGTAAAAAATATAGCTAATAGTACAAATAGGCAGTGTTTTTTCAGCACTTACTTTGTGCCTGGTTCTTTGCTATATTTCTGACCTCACTGACTCCTCACGAAAACAGTTCTACGAAGGATGACAGACTCCATGTTACAGATGGAGCTTGAAAAGCTCAGGGAGTTTGATTGACCTGCTTGAGCAAATCACAGAGCTAAGAAGTGGCAGAGGCAAGATTTGAAACCAAGACCTGTTCATCCCAGGAGAACATGCCCTTAATCCGGAATCACTTCTACTTATCTGATGGTGGTGATGGTGTAAAATTAATAATAATAAAGCTAACCCCCTCTCAGTTCAGACACTTCCTAGCTGTGTGACCTTGGGCAGGTCACATTACCGTTTTGTCTCATTTCCTCATTTGTAAAACGGGGATGAGAGTAGCATCTACCTCACAGAATGATTGTGAAGATTAAATGAGTCAATACGTGGAAAGGATGTAGAGGAGTACTGGGCAGACTAGACCAGAGGTCAGCAAACTTTTCCTGTAAAGGGGCAGATAGTAAGTATTTTCAGCTTTCCAGAGCACAGGGTCTCTGTCATAACTACTCACCTCTGCCATTACAGTGCAAAAGCAGCCATGGACAATATGTGACCGAATGAGCAAGTCTGTGTGCCAATAAAACTTTATTTACAAAAATATGTGTTGGGCTGGATTTGGCCCAGGGGCCATAGTTTGTGGACCCCTGCTACATACAAGTAAGAGCTAGTGATATTATCACTGAGTACCTGCTGTCATGTGTCAGGCACCAAGCTAAGCACTTTACAAATTGAACCCTCATTTAACCTTCACAATAACCCTAGTTAAGGTTTATTTTTATCCTTACTTTACAGATGAGGAAACTGAAGCAGAAAGTTTAAGCAAATTGCCCGAGGTCACGCAACTAGTAAGAACTTGAACCAGGATTTGAACTCAGGCAGGCTGGCTCCAGAGTCCAAGCCATTAGTCAAGCTGCCCCAATGCCTCCACTTGACCGAATCTCATTGGAGTTGGAATCTTGAGTTTTCAGGACTCTGGGCTCTGTTTTGTGTCTTCCCCAAGGGCACCTACTATGTGCCAGTCACTGGGCAAACAGTGAGGAACAAGAGAGACGCAGTCCTGGTGCTTATGCAGCTCGCGGTCTGGAGGAGCAATGACACTAGCATCGTAGAGAGCCTAGTGTGTGCCAGGCCCTGTTCTAAGCACTTCACACAGATTCCCTCATCTAATCCTCACTACAGCCCTATGAAGGCTACGATTATTCCTCCCATGTTACAGGTGAGGAAACTGAGGCAGAGAGGGGTGAAGTAACTTGCCCAAGATTATACACCTAGCGCTAAGAAGGAAAGGAAGCAGGTGCTGAGAATAATGGGGAGAATGTGCTCTGGGTGGGGTGGACAGGGAAGGCCTCTCTGAGGAGGAGACAATGCAAAGCTCTGGGGGATCTTCTTTCTGTTCCAGGAAGAGGGAGCAGCAGTGCAAGGGCCCTGAGGCAAAACACGTGGGAGGAACTGAAAGAAAATTATTATAGCCAAAACCAAGGCAGTCAGGGATGGGTGGAGGGGGGCCAGATCATGCTGGGCCACAGACCCCCGTCCGGGCTCTGAACTCAGTCTCAGGGCAATAGGGAGCTACGGAAAGGTTGAAAGCAGGGCAGTGACAAGGTCCACTTTATAAAAAGCTCACGCTGGTTGCTGTGTAGAGAATGCATTAAGTCCTGACACCAGTGCGGGCTCTCTGTACTCCTCCCTTTGCCTGGGAATGCTCTTCTCTAGCTCTATGTATATCCGGCTCCTCCCCTTCCTTTAGGTCTCCGTTCAAATGTCGCCTCCTCAGGGAGGCGTTCCTCATGTAAGTCAATGTAAAGAGCCACTGTCTCCAACTCCTTGGTCATTCTCCAACACACCTTCCTGTTTTCAAGGGGGGATTCCTTTGCAATTCTGACCTCACAACTCACAGACTGTGTGACCTTGAGCGAGAGATTTAACCTCTCTGTGCTTCAGTTCATTTGCGAAGTGGGGATAAGAGTACCTGTCTTCTAGGGTTGTAGTGAGGATTAAATGGGCTCAGTGCTGTTAAGTGTAGGCTATGATTATTATGACCATAAGAAACTGTCTTAATTGTTCATGTGTTCATTGTTAGCCGCCCTTTTTAGGGTATAAGCTCCCTAAGGGCAGGGATCTGGTCCTCCCATTCACCTCAACGGGGCTTTGCGGGGGCGTAGCCTGCTGGGGGCGTGGCCAAGATGAGTGCGGCCTTGGGCGGGGCCGGGTGGTGGGCGTGGCCAGCAGCTGGGGGCGGGGCGGGGCGGGGCGGGGCGGGGCGGGGCGGGTCACTCACTCAGGCGCAACATGCCCTCCCCGTCCGGCTTGTCGTTGCACCACTGGCCCTCGTAGATGTCGCCGTTGCTGTAGTACATGCGGCCCCACCCGCTGCGCTGGTTGCCACACCACTCACCCTCGTAATACTCCTTGGGTCCGAAAAACTGGATCCCATAGCCCTGAAAGCACGGAGGTGTCCTTGTTCAGGGCGCCCCAACAACCCTCCCTGGCACCCAAGCCACACCCCGGGCTTCTTCCTTGCTTCCTCAGCCCTACATCCAAGATGATGGCCGTGCCTTGAAAAATCTCCCCAGGCTGTCCATGTCCCTCTACCCCTCTGCTCCGGTCTCCATGCAGCCACCATCATTTCTCCCCTCCTCACTGGTCCCCCTCCTCCACTCTCCCATTCTCCCCACCCCACGCGTCTTCCATACAGCAGCTAAAAGGATCTTTACATCGCCTATCTGATCACGTTTGCCCTGTCTACCCAACTCTGACTTCACCCTATTAAAAATTGCAGATGCCTTTGTGAATCAGATCAAAGCCACAGACTTTCTCCCCAGAAAAAATGAACATTAACACCACGCTTAACATCCAGCCACAGAGAATCGTGGACTCCCCAAGGATGGCACCTAAGGAAGTTGGGTCAAGCAGCCAAGTCTGCCCCTTAAAATCCTGATTCCCCATATAACCTTCAAGGCCCTCACATACCTGTCCCCTCACTCCCAGCCCTGTGGGCATACACACATTGCAGTTTAATATCTTCTTCCCTTTGCTCCTTCTGCCTCCTTTGCTACTCTCCCTCCTGCTTTTTTTCTCCCTGGCTAACTCCTCGCATCTTTTGGTGTCACCTCCTACAGGAAGCCTGCCCTGAATTCCCAATGATCTTCCTCTGGGCTACCTGTGAAAACCTCTATCCTAACATCTTATTATATGTAAACTGTTTATTTTGGGATCTCTGTCCCCACTGGCCAATAAGCAATTTGAGACAGAGATCAAGAAGTCCTGGAGCCGCCCAGTGGCGCAGCGGTTTAGTCCGCGCTTGGCAGCCCAGGGTTCGCGAGTTCGGATCCCGGGCGCCCGCCGACGCACTGCTTGTCAGCCATGCTGTGGCGGCGTCCCATATAAAGTGGAGGAAGATGGGCACGATGTTAGCCCAGGGCCAGTCTTCCTCAGCAAAAAGGGGAAGATTGGCAACAGATGTTAGCTCAGGGCTGGTCTTCCCCACAAAAAAAAAAAAAAAGAAGTCCTGGGCTCTACCACTTTGTTCACAGTGTGGCCCCAGGCAAGGCACTTCACCTCTCTGAGCTTGTTTCCTCATCAGTAAAATGGGAATGATGATAATAATAATGCTGCCGATGATGATGTTGTGCGAGTTAATTGAAGTACCATTTATCATGTTCCAGGGTCACAAGAGCAGTTGTTCCATAGCTATACTGTATTACTACCTGTCTCCATGGCCTATGGTAAGGATTCGGGCGTTTATGGGTTGGGGACATGCCTCTGGCTGGCTTCTATCTCCAGGATCTTCCTCTCTTGTCCTGTGGTCAAGGGTGTAGCCTCTACTTTCTTGCTCCCACTTTCCCTACCCTCTTCCACGTCTTATCCAGGCCAAACAGAAGGGGGATTCTCAGAAAGGGATGCCCAGGGAAAAGAAAGCCAGGAAATGAGTGGGTACAAGGGGGAGGAGACTTCACCCCCACACAGCCTGGCTGGCTTCTTGTAGCCACAGTGCACTTCAGGGCTCCTCCCTGGGCCCTCTCCTCTTGCTTCCTGTTTCCTGGGTTTTGTTCTGAGAAGCCTTGACGATTCCCCCACCCCTTCCCTCTCCCACCCACACAGCAAGCCTGTTCTCCTCCCCTTAGATCCCCTCCTGTTCTCCCAGGCCTCTCTGACTGCCCCCGCTACACACACCCACACCCACACCCACAACCCCCCCCCACACACACAGCCTGCCTGGCCCACACCCCAGGGCATGATGGAAACCACTCACCGATTTCTTATCGCCCTTCCACCAGCCTGAGTATATTCTTTTGTACTTTCCTGTCTCTTGGTCAGGAAGGCTGAGGGTGCCATAGCCATCTCGCTTCCCAAACCTCCAGTCCCCCTCATAGATGGCTCTTTTCTTCTTCCAGATCTGTGTTCCTTTCCCTGGTGACACATGATGGGCCAACACTGTAGACATGGCCTCCATGGGGCTGGAGTGGGGTGAGTGCAGAGGCAGGCGCTGTGTCTGCCTGGATGTCAGGGTCCCCTAGACTGGATAATCCTCCAAGACTGAGTCCAGGTCTGTGCCTTGTCTCTAGACCCCCAGCCCCTGGGAAAACCCCAAGAAAGTTCCATTTCTACAAATAGTGGTTCTCCAGCCCTTTGCCCTGAAGCCAAACTGATGAAGCAAACCCCAAGTATAAATCTGCCCCTTCAGCATTTCAGCTTCATCTCTTAATAATACTGATTAGTATTATTTTATTTTTTATTTTTTGTGAGGGAGATTAGCCCTGAGCTAACATCTGTTGCCAATCCTCCTCTTTTTGCTGAGGAAGATTGGTGCTAGGCTAACATCTGTGCCCATCTTCCTCTACTTTATATGGGACACCGCCACAGCATGGCTTGACAAGCGGTGCGTTAGTCCGCCCATGATCTGAACCTGTGAACCCCGGGCTGCCAAAGTGGAGGCACGTGAACTCAATTGCTAAGCCACCAAGACAGCCCCCTGATTAGTATTATTAATAATACTTAGTAATAATGATTCGCCAGATAGCCAGGGTTTCTAGAAAATATTCTGTATATTTCTTGAGTTCTTCTGAACATATATGGAGACCCATCTCCTACTACCCCAGCCCCTTCTGTGTCCTCCACTCCCACCTTCCAGACTGCCCTGCAACCACTATGGCCGCCATGTTGTTCCTGGAATCCACTAGATAGGCTTCTGCCTCAGGGCCTTTGTACATGCTTGTCCCTTGGCCTGGAACACTCTTCCCCAAATATTCACTCACTCCCTTCCTCCTGCAAGTCTTTTCTCATTTTCTCAATGAGGCCTACCCTGACCATCCCATTTTAAATGACAAGCGTCTCCTGCCCCCTCATCCTTCTCTGTTTCTTTCCATATCTCTTATCAACTCCTAACATAATAGATAATTCACTTATTTATCATTTTTTTGTCTATTGTCTGTCTCTTCCAGGAGAATGTGTGCTCCATGAGGGCACAGACTTTGGTCTGTTTTGTTCAATGCTCTATTCCCAGCACTGAAGCACAGTGCCTGGCACATTGTAGGTGACCACTACTTGTTGAACAAAGACATCTGTTGAACAAAGGGATGAATAAAATATTTCTGGAGTACCTCTATGGGTCAATTCATGTCTTGGTCTTTGGTAGCTCAGTAACAAATCCAAAATTGGCCCTGTGAGCTTTTTTATCTCGGGCGCGTAACTTAACTCTCTGGGCCTCAGATTCCTCATGTGCAAAATGGGGATAAGAATATCTCATGGGGTCGTTCTCTTCACTAAATGTATTACTATTTGGAGAAGACTTAGAACAGTGCCTGCAAATAGGAAAGATATCAATTATTTTTGCCTTTGAGGTATGGCCCTGTCACACTGCAGGGAATATTTGGTTGTTTGTACCTGTCCTCTTATCCTTCAGGGCTCAGTTCAAACATCATCTCTCTGACTGTCTATGTTCTCATGGCCCCTTTCGTGTCTCCATCACATCCTGATGCCACTACTTTTAGCCATGTGACCTTGAGTAAGTCATTTCCTCTCTCTGAGCTGCAGTTTCCTCATCTGTAAAACAGGATGTTACCTATTGTGCAGGTTCCCCATGGGACTGGAAGCTCTCTGAGGGTTGGGATTATGCAAGATGCCCAGTATAGGGCCTGGCATGGACCAGGAGTGCAATAAGTTTTAGTGGAGTGAATGAATGAGCGGTCTGGGAACCACTGGGACCACCCTATCCTTGCCCTGCATTAGTCTTGATTGCTTCCAATCTGCTTGATCTGTTTATACCACAGCAACCCACTTCAGCTTGGTCAAAAGGTGAGTGTTGACGAGGCAGGGGTTGGGCCTGGATTCTCTGACAGGTCTGCTTTCTGCTGCCCCAGCTCCATCAACTCTGTGCCTGCAGGGTCAGAGGGGAGGCAGGACTCACACGGAAGGAGGGCTCCCTCGGAAGGACACGTCAGCCCACAATGCCATATCACAAGTGGGGCAGCCCAGATCCAGGGAATGGGAAATGCAGTACTCAGTGGGAGAGCCAGTCTCAGAACCTCAGGGTCCTGACTCCCAGTCCAGGGATCTGTCTACACCACATGCTGCCCACAAGGACTGAAGTACACACACAGGCATCTCCAACCACATACAGAGCTCTGAGCAGCCGCATAAAGCCTGGCCTTTAAGTCAGTGCTGAGGGTGGGTGTTGTGTCACATGCTGGGTTGGGGTCAGCTCTTTGGTGGGCTTCTTAGACAAGGAATGTTCTGAATAGTGATCCCTGCCATACTCAGCCCTCAGAGAACATTCCAGAAGTTCCCTTTCTGCACAGACCCTGGGCTACAGGCTTGACAGATGTTATCTTTTATCTTTACAGATAGATATTATTCCTATTTTACAGATGGGGAAACTGAGGCTCAGAGTGGTATAGTGATTCACTCCAGGTCCTAGTTGGTGGAGCTGAGACTCTGACCCAGGTTTATGGACTCCAAAGCACTTAACACAGGAAGGCAGGAGAGAGGTGGTTAAGAGCATAGAATCTGGAATTGCAAGAGCGGAGTGAGAAGCCATGCCACCGTTTTTTTGAATAAAAATTCTTTTTTTTTCTTTAGGGCTTAGTTTGTATCACAAAGACCTCTGTGTTCCCTGCTAGTTAGACCCAGAGCCCAGCCCAGTTAATGTAGGAGCCCCAGATACTTCTGGGGGAATCCTCCCTCGCCCCCTGCTGGTCAGACGTCACACTCAGCGGTCCTCAGAACGGGGTCAGGGCTGAGTGAAGACCAGACTCCCAGTTGCTAGCCGGTTTCTGAGGGACTGCCTTTTCCTCCTGCTAGCCACCTCATGCTGAGCCCAGGGTTCAGAGGGGAGGGACCGAGCTGGAGTCCCCAGGGCCCCAGCTGCAGCTGGTGTCTCAAGACCACTTTGTCCCCTGCTGGTCCCTGAGCCCTTTGTTCAGCTGAGATCAGGGCTGAGTTCTGTCCCAGAGTCCCAGCCCCTGGCTGGTCTGAGTTAGATTCACCCCTTGGGGGAGCCTTGGGGACACATCTCATGTCCCCAGTGAACTCTGCATGCTGCTTTCTTGGCCCCAGTCGCCCACCACAGCCCAGACCCTACATTCGCCGTCCAAGCCCCTGAGGATCCCCGACTCACCGTGTTTCATGTTGTCCTTCCATTCGCCCACATAGCGGTCGCCATTGACAGCATACACCTGGTGCCTCAGTCCATTCTTCTGGGCCTTCCGGTCCCACCCCTTCCACAGGGGCTCCGACTTTCGCAGGCACTTGGAGATAGGCATGTTGGCTGCTTCTGCGGGGCCACAGGGTGCTGGCAAAGGGTTATGGACATCGGGGGCTCAGTGCACCCTGTGTAATGCTGGGATCCTGGGGCTTCCCAAGGAGGCACCTGAGCTCAAATAGGGTGAGTCACGTGTGTTCTGAGTCCCCGAGGCAGATGCGCAGCCCTTGGGGGGGATCCTTTTGTGCTGAACTGACCCTCAGCTGTCCCTTCCCTTGCTTCTCCAGGGGCCCCCTGGGGGGGTCTGATGGCACAATTGCTTGGGAACCCAGGGAAACCAGTAGAGCAGAGGGGTTTGTGATGGCATCAGGACGAACTGCCCCCGGGGAGGGTGACAGTCACATATTTAATAACCAGTGTGACCAATGAGAGTGGATGCTGGCCCTGAGGCAAGAGCTTGGCATGGAGCCCCCAGTGGTAAGCACTGGGATGCACCCCAGGGGAGTGGGGGGTAGCCAGGCTGTGCTGGGCTGGCAGACAGCTGCTATGGCACAGCCCACAGGGCCACCACCACCACCAGCCCAGCATCAGGCACTTTAGCCCCTTGGTCCTACCTCATCTGTCTGGTGGACAGGGTGGTGGAAAAGCCCGGGATTGGATTTGCAGGGGTTTCCATGCTGTCAGGAGAGTCCACTAACTAAAGATACTGCCTCTAGGGTGACCACTGTCCCAGATTGCCCAGGACTGAGGGGTTTTCGGGGACCTTCGACTTTCAGTGCTAAAACTGGGGCAGTCCCAGTCACACCAGGACAGTTGGTCACCTTCTGCCTCTGACTTCTGACCTCTGCCTGGGTACTCTACTCATCTGCCTCATCACTGGGGCTCTCCTCCCTGCCCTGCCTGGTGGGGTTGCAGAGAGACTTTGGGTGGTCCAGGGCCTCTCCCGAGTTTGGGAGCCCCCCATCTGTGCTCTTCATGTCCTCAGGATCTATGGTGCAGACATTCATGCCTGTCTGTCTATCTGAAAGGTTGTGCAAGGTGATAAAGATGGTTTCTTCCCAATCTTTGGGATCCCTCTTTCCCCTCAACAAATACCATCTCTCCTGCTCAATGGGTTTGGGGAAATACACACATACACACACAGACACACACACACACACTCGATGGGTTTGGGGAAATACACACACACACACACAAACACACCAGCAGGGCCAGGTGTTAGATATTTAACCATCAGCATGCAAAGGTATTGACCAATCAGAATGACCTAGGGCTGAGCAGGTTCCAGGAGATCATGGTGTCCCAGCATCCACCCATCCAGGGCCAGTGTCATGGGTGTGCAACCTGTGCAGTTGCACAGGGCCCCATGCTGAGAAGGGCTCATGCTTAGTTTACTGCTCTGCTGTCACCATTTTGCAGTTCTTAATACTTTATGAGCAAGGGCCCCACATTTTCATTTTGCGCTGGGCCCTGCCCATCAAGGAATTCCTTCTGTTGGGTTACAGCCGGGGCCTCCAGGAGTCTGACCAGGCTAACCCACCATCCTGGTTGGTACATACTTTACAGTCATGCCCAGGAATAGGGAGGGTCACTCCAGGCAAAGAAAACAGCAAGGGCAAAGGGTGGGAGGGGGGAAACAGTCTCAGGTCCTAAATTTAATGTCTTTTCTTTTTTCTCCCATTTTCAAGAATGATTGTACTATGATGAATCTTTATATTAAGTTAATTCACTTTAAAAAGTCAATATATTTATCCAAGAAGGAGACTTTACATATCATTTCTATAAATGGAAAACCAGTATCAGTTACCCTAAGGGGAAAGTAACTGTCAAAATAAAAATACTGAAAAGAAACCAATTTATGTCTTAGCTAGATATTGTGTCTTACAGATGAGATTAGCAAATGTTCAGAAAGGTGTTAATGCCATATTAGCCCCAAACTGACACTTTCTCCTTGGCTTAGTCAGAATTGTAAAAGAAGCTAGAATCTAATAACTCTCTTACGATGTCACTGAGTGTTACTTAATGCCTCATCACTGTGATATAAAATAATCCTCTGTCCCACACTTTCGGGAACCTAAGTTTTTCTCAAAAGTAGGTTGCGGTCTTAAATGAGCTGCTGATAGGAAAGAAAGTCTTGCAGTGCGGTGCATGGACTCAGCCCAGGTTGCTTTGTTGCTGAATAACAATAATTACCACAATGGAAGGTGGAGGGGGCGGGTCCCAGACAGCTGGGGGTCAGTCCCGAGCCCCTGTCCCGTCCCACCTGCGTCCGCTCACCTGCGCTCTCCCGCGGGGCGGATCCTGGATCCGGAGTCCCGGGGGCGGGAGCGGTGGGGTCGCGGACTCCAGCCTCAATTGCCGCGTGCAGAGCGCGCTCCGGCGTCCCGGGCCTGGCCGGGGTCGCTATGGCAACGCGGGGCCCCAGCAAAGGCGCCCGGCAGTGCCCGCCCCTTCCTGCGGAGACTGAGCTGGCGAACCCGCGGGTGGGGAAGGGTGCAGATCCTCCGCCAGCGGGCAACGACGTCTTCGGGCCTGTGGAGGTCGAGTGCCGGCTGGTACAGCGGCCTGGTCGCCAAAGCCTGGTGGGCGAGCCGGGAGACCTGCTGTCTGCGGAGCATGGCCCACAGTGTGCCCGGGGAGGTTACTGCCCTCCCTACCCCTACCCGTCTCCCATCTGGGGTTCTCCAGGGCAAACGCAACGGCCCGAAGCAGGCAGGAAACGGTGCAAAGATAAATCGGCAAAATTTGAAGGGAAAACCAACATCACACCGGTTCTCAGTCTTGTGGGGGTCTACTAGTCTTCTATGGAAACCTGAGGGACGCTATATATATATATATATATAGCTCCTCCACCCCTGGAAGATGCACGCATTTTACATGACACAAGTCGGCCCACCAGGCTCTTCACTCCTTGGCTCACATCCTTAGTGGCTCTCCCTTGTCACTCAGAGTAAAGCCACAGTCCCTACAGTGGCCTTCAAAGCCCTGCGTCATCTGCTCACATCCCTCCCCTTTCCTCTTTGACCTTGTCCTCTACTCCCCAGTCACACTTGGCTCCAGCCACACACTTGCTTCCTTGCTGTTCCTGGAAAATACTGGGCATGTTCCTGCCTCAGGGCCTTTGCCTCTTCTGTACCCTCTGCCAGGATATCTCTTCCTCCATTTAGCAGCCTGGATCGCTCCCTCCTCTCCTTCAGGGCTTTATTCAACCATCACCTTCTTAGTAAGAAGTTTCTGGACCATCATATTTAAAACTGGAATCTCCATCTATACTTCCCAACCTGTTTTCCTGTTTTCCCAACCTCATTCCTGTTTCCTGTTCTCTTTAGCACTTAGCACCAATACATATATATATATATATATGTACATATACACACACACACATATTTATTGTCCGTCTCTGAAGGCAAGGATGTTTTTCTTCCAACTTTAAAGTGAAAAATTTCAAACACTCAGAAAAACGTAACTAATAGTACAATGAATACCCGTTACAACCTCTACTTATATTCAACCATTATCAGCATGTTTGAAGTCAGAGCAGTTTTTGTGTTTTTTTCACTGCTGTCTCCCTAGGATCTAGAAGAAATGCCTGGCCCCTAGGAGTTGCTCAATAAATGTTTGTCAAATGAATGAATGAATGATGTGCTTTCAAGGACCCCTGCTCCAGGAGTCCTTGGTCTCCAGGTTAAGGATTCCTGCTACAGAGGAAGCCAAATCTCCAGGCCCCTTTGTGAAAATAGTACCCCGCCCAGGAGCCTACAGCTTGCCCCAGCTGCTTGGCAAGCTATGTGCCCAAGGGGCTGTGTCGTCCTGGAGGGACTTTTTCTGATTTGCACAAAGATCCAATATGGGCTAGAGGCAGGCTTCCTGGGGTGGAGGCTTCCTCTGGCTGCACAGAAGCACTTCCGTCTTGCCCCAAACTGTGGTCTCTCTCTGTGCCATTTATTCCAGGCTGTAGCCCCAATATCTAGCACAGTCCTGGCACATAACATGCGGTTAGTACGTCTTTGTTGAACAGAACAATGTTAAGTTTGGTCATTGGCCATTTTGTCCTCAGATCCATTCTTTGCCCTTCCCCTGCTCTGTTCTGTTTGGCAGGGGGCTGCGTTTCTCAGGCCTCTGGTCAGTTCACTTCCAGCTGCGTTCAGCTAATGGGAAACACGGGCAGGAGACTGAGTGGCGGACAAGAGGAAGGGAGAAGCTGGCGTATTTCTTCCCCTCTCTCTCTGCCTCAGTGGTGTCTCTGGCAGAGAGTACATCTGGTTGCATCTCCTGCTGCACAGGTCTGGCCCCTGGGCTGTGCCACCACCTGCTCCCCCTGTCCCTCCTGTGCTAGGTGTAGTAGTGACTTCCTCAGTTGCTCATATTGGGACTGTCTTCTTTTCTCCTAGCGCTCTTTATGTGCGTCCAAGACCCTTGTAACTCATTCCCCCCTATTGAATTCTCTTTGTTGAACTACCTGGCGTGGAGTTTGGTTTTCTACCTAGACTCTGATTGATGGAGTAGAGTGGTCAGGTGACCAATAATACCCAAAATATGTACCTTGCTGACCAGTTGGTGCCGGTGGCCTGAGGCTGGGTGTAGCAGACACGGTTGGTGCCCACCTTGGTAATTTCAGACCAGTTCTGTGTACACATCCCCCGGGTTCTGTGTGCTTTACTTCTTCCAGCTTTAATTCTTCTAAGGACCGTCCCTGAGCTACTGAAGTCACTTCACCGGGCAGAGGATTGGAAGTGCCTGAGACTTGGTGTCCCTCCAGGGTGGCCTGTAGATAATGACTGATAGAATGGTATGAAGCCTTGGATTCTAGACCAAACAAACCCAGGTGCAATTTTTTTTTCTTTTTCTTGTTTGTTGTGGTAATATATACATAGCATAAAATTTACCATTTTAATCATTTTTAAGTGTATAGTTTAGTGGCATTAAGTTGTGCAACTATCACCACTACCCATTTCTAGAACTTTTTCATCATCTGAAACTGCAATTCTGAACCCATTAAACAATGACCCTTCCCTCTTCCCCAGGCCCTGGTAACCTCTATTCTACTTTCTGTCTCCATGAAATTGCCTTTTCTGGGTTCCTCACATAAGTGCATTCATAGAATATTTGTTGAAGTGTAATTTTTGCTCTCAAGTTCCCCGCGGGATCAGGCTGCACTCACTTGGCTTCTTCCCTATCATATTTATTGGGTCTATTAACCAATTTCTCCTGGGAGCACTTTCTTAACAAATCATATAAATATTATATATACATTTTTTTGTTTTTACAAAACTGGTTTGTACAAAAACCAGCCCGGAGAATGGCAGAGCACGCTCCCATGTTGAAACACACTCAAGGACACCATTTTAACACCCAAATAGTTTTTCCTTCACCAGTCTCCTGGTGATAGGCATCATATTGATTGCCAGTGTTCCCCATTATAAGTGTTGATTTGATGAATGTCCTTCCACATAATTATTTCCTTAGGACAAATCCCTAGAGGCAGAATTATGAGTCAAAAAGTATGAACATTTTGAGTTTTTTTTTTTTCTGGTGAGGAAGATTGGCCCTGAGCTAACATCAGTGTCAGTCTTCCCCTATTTTGTATGTGGGATGCCGCTATAGCATGGCTTGATGAGCGGTGTGTATGTCCATGCCCGGGATCTGAACCCACAAACCCTGGGCCACCTAAGCGGAGCGCATGAACTTAACCACTACGCCACAGGGCCGACCCCAACTGCTCTCCCAAAAGATTGTAGCAATTCCATCCGCAGAACAGTGTCTGTTTTTTTCCCCACTTTTGCCCTTTGCCCACATTAAGTATTATTGTTTTTAAAGCTCTTTACCAATTTCATAGACAAAAAAATCTTGTTTTGATGGCTTTTCTTTGATTACCAGTGGGCTTTCCTTCATTGCTTTGGTCCTCACTCCCATTGGAATGGGAATTTTGCTCTGATTTCCACACTTACCCCATTTGTAGTTAATTTTTCAGGTGTATGTCTCTCTCTCTCTCTCAACAGACAGCAATTGATGGACACAGAGCTTCCACCATGTATCTTCTTGCCTTATCCAAGATTCTTTTGGTTGCAAGTAGAGACACCACCTGCTATCTAATAAAGGAAATTTATTAAGGATACAAGAGTTGGAAAGCTGTCAATAGCAAAGCCATCCTCTCTATCTCTCCTTCATCTTTTTCATTCTACCAGTTGGCTTTCTTATGATCATGGTGGAAAATGGCCACGCTTATTTCACCTCGGTTCCAGTCACTCCCAGAACTTAATTGGCTCTTTCTGAATTCCAGTCTCAAATTCCTGAGTGGCCCAGTGAGGGTCTGGAGTCTGCCCCTGGCCAATCATGCTGCTGACACTGTGTGGTTCTCCTCACGACATTCTCCTCTCCTCCTCAGGTACCTGGGCAGCAGTCCTTGGCAGGCTTTACCCAGGTACAAACCATCCCTTGGCTTGTAGCTTTGTCCAGAGTTGCCCTGCCACCCGCTGAGTGGCACCTCATGGTCTAGAATCTCCTTTCTCCCTCAGCCAGGCTAAGACACAGCCTGAAGCCTCAGTCCCACCACTGCAAGGATCCCTTTCATAGCCCCTAATAAGACCCTGGTTCAGGAGAAGCCAGGACTGTCCCCTGGAGAAGAATCTAGGGCAGGTTAAGGCTTACTGGCATCCACAGGCCAGCTGGAAAGGCAGGTTACAAATCTATGAGATTATTCTCCCTGTGGGGTCAGAATGTGGTAGCATTATTCACAAACTCCTGAGTAGGTGCAATGGACTGGCCACTCCCCGATACTGAAGTGCCAGGAGCATCAAGCCTGAGGGCTCCTGTCCCAAATACTCTTCTGATAATTACTTGCCAGATTTGAATAGCTAGAATTTGGCCAGGCTCCTCTCAAGGAACTTGTTTACAACTTGGGGTAAAGGGAGTTCTCCTGCGTAGTCTATCAAAAGATGAATGGATAAACAAAATATAGTCTATTCATACAGTGAAATATTATTCAGCCATAAAAAGGAATGAAGTACTGTACTGACACATGCTACAATGTGAAGGAACTTTGAAAACATTATACTAAGTGAAAGAAGCCAGACACAAAAGGCCATATATTATATCATTCCATTTATAAGAAATGTCCAGAAAAGGCAAATCTATAGAGATAGAAAATATATTAGTGGTTGTTTGGGGAGGGGTGGAGGAGATAGGAAGGTGGATAAGGGGCAGGGAGTTTCTTTTTGTGGTGATGAAAATATTCTAAAACTGACTGTGGTGATGGTTGCACAGCTCTGTGAACAGACTAAAAACCACTGAATTGTATACTATAAATGGATCAATCGCAGGGTGTGAGAATTCTCTCTCAGTAAAGCTTGAAAGTCTCCCATGCAGGATGAGCGCCCTCTAGGGGCTCTCAAATGTCCAGAGTGAGTCACAGGCCACTTTTTATTTTTTTTGAGACTTCCACTAAATTAAAAGTCAGAGAAATGACTAAAGAAAGTAACACAAAGTGTGGCAAATGTTTAAATTTTTATTGAAGTGCAGAATATATATAGAAATGTGGAAATATCAATGTATAGCTTGATAGATTTTTGCAAACTAAACACACCCTTCTTGCCAAGACTGACAGTCTCTGGGACTCTCTCGGGAACAATGCTAAAAGTCTAAATTTGAGTCCCGTCACATATACGAGACCACTTAGTGATTCTGTAGGGCCCCTATTTTCCCTTCCTTTCTCTCCTTTCCTAATGTCTAGGGTTATGCCATCAGTGAGGTGGCTATTAATATTTAAATTTAAGGTAAATAAAAATAAAAATTCACTTCCTCAGTCGCAGTAGCCAGATTCCAAGTATTCGGTAGGCACATGTGACAACTGGCTACCATACGGGACAGCACAGATACAGAACATTTCCTGTATCATAGAAAGTTCTACCTGGCAGTGCTGCTTTCAGGGATGAGCTCCGACCTCCAGTTTCTATCCCTTCCTTGGAAAGTTTCCTTTGACTTCTCTCTCTCTCTCTCAATCCTCTTTCTTTTTCTTCTTTTTAAATTGGTCAGCAAAATGCTCTCTCAGAACCTAACATAATGTCTGCAAGGATAAGCCAGTGGAAATTACAGTGTTTGAAAACAGTTGTTAGGCAAAGGAATACAGTTAATAAATCATCCCAAGGAAAAATGCACAGCCTCACTAGCAATTAAAGAAATGAAAGTTAAAATAGCCCTGCCATACCATTACATACTGTCTAGACTAGGAAAAATGTGTAAAAATTATGGACTGTGATATTGGCAACACTGTGGGGAAAGAGGCATCATTACATATGGCCAGCCATCCTGGCAATTAGGTAAATCTTCCTGAAGAACCATCTGGAACTATGCTGCAGAAACTTATTATAAAACTATTTTCTGACTGAATAATTCCACTTGATGACTATTTATTTATTTAATAGATAGCTGGTATGAGGCATAGTACTTGGTACTTTACATACTTTAAAAAACATGTACTTGTCAACAATCCTATGAGGTAGGTATCCTTATCCTCATTTTAAAAATCAGCAAATCCTTAGGTTCACAGAAGTGAAGATATCCAGAGCAAAAGAGCAAGGAAGTGGCCGAGCCAGGATTCAATCTCAGACCTCTTGACCTGGGAAGACCTCCCCAGAGGACTGCATTGCCTCCCATTTCAGAGAACTGTCTGAATGGTACAAATGGGGCGAGGGAGAAAACTTACGCAAAAATATACGTTTTGACGTAATTTATTACAATGATTACAAAAGGAAAAACTGGAAAATGCACACAGGAGACAATGTAAGTTGGGTCTGGCACATAGTAGGCTCTCAATAAATGCTTAATTTTTAAGAAGAAATTCGGGGAAAAGGGCTCTGCAACTTTAAAAGTCGGAGGCGGGTTAAGAGAGAAAGGGGGCGGGTTATAAAGCTGACGTGAAAAGCTTCCTGCCTTATTTAAATGAGCATGCGTAAAGGTTCGCCCTCGTTTCTTCGCCACGTTCCTGCACTCAGTGCGCGTGCGCTGCCTGAATGCTGAGGAGGCTCTCGGGCTCCGCCTGCCTATTTAGCGGGGCGGAGATAGTCGCGTGAGTTCGGTGGGCCTACATTCTCCCGCGCAATTAACCAGCCCCGCCCCCTTTTGCACATGCGCATACATCAGCCTCGGACCGGGAGGTTGATGAATGGTTCCTGCAGTTGCGCCTGCGCCCTGGACGCCTCTGGCGGAAGTGGGCGGAATCGTGTTCCAACGCCGCAAGGGCCAAGGGAGAAAGCCTGGCAAGAACGTGCGTAAGTGAATGGAAAGCTGAATTTGGGAACTATCCCAAATGCCCTCCTGCAAAATTACCAAACTTAGAAATTTAAAAATCAGAATGTGATCACAGAGAACTTTTCGTTTTTAAAAAGGTTTCACAAGATTATTCTTGTTTACGTGTGTGTTAAACAAAGGTTTTAGGGAGAGGGAAGATTTTTCCTTAAGTTTTCTTTTTCCTCATGAATTCTTACATTTCTGGAAGACTTCAAGACTCAATAAAGAATCATTTGAATGCCTCCTATGTGCCCAGGTTGAAAATAAGTATGATAGAAAAACAAAATAGAGGACAGGTTATCGCCCACATGAAAGTATGTTCTAGTCAGGAAATTGTTAGGAAGATATGTTAAATGGGTGTCAGAAAAGAAACAATCTGCCTAGAATCTGGTGTGATTTTTGTGTCATAAATTTATAAATGCTTTACAAGCACTTTGTGTCAGTTCTTCAACTTTATTCCATAAACATTTGTGGTAATCATATTGTTTTATGTATGTTCATTGTGCTGGATACTGGAGATTCAAAGGTGAATATAATTCAGCCCCTGCGCTTGGAAAGTTCACACTCAGAGAGAAAGGACCATGGGGTTCAGGTGTAGGAATAGCCTGGCAAAGTCTTGGAGGCAGGAATGATAAGGAGGCTGTCATGACTAAAACTGAAGGATGCCATCAAATAACTGGGAGATGGTGTCCTAGAATAAAGTGTAGACTGGGAGTGAGGAAGTCTAGATGCCAAGCTGAGGAAGTTTGGGTCCAAATCCAGGGGCCAGAACCATCGTGTTTTCTTGAACTTGCTTTGATGGCAGGGGATGGGGCAGAAGGTGACTTTTAGATCACAGTGACCTGGTTAAGGGAGAAGTTGGGAAAACTGTTCAAGACAGTTTCAAGCTGACAGGCAGTGAAACCTCCATGCCAAGAGTTATGAATCCTAATCAAGGATCGGAACAATGGAAAGGAAAGGAAAGGTGATTCTCGGGTATCCTGAGGAAGTTGCTCAGACATTCTATGGGGCTAGGGAGAAAAGCTTTTCCCTTTTGGGTAGTCACCATCCCCCTAAACTATTTTCTCTTTGAGAGATACGATCTTAGGTCTTAAGTCAAGAATGAACCTGCTGTAAAAAGAATGAACTGCTTCATAGGTACCTCACAAAGAACTCAGAAAAATAATGAAAAAGCAAACAAAGAAAACTTAAATGGACTTAAAATACACCAGTTAGCACAATCCTCCCCACAGGGGAGTCACACAGGGATTCGTGCTCAGCTGGGCCCTGAACTTGGCTTAATGTTCTGCTGTCACCATTGTGAAATTCCTAATAATTTTTAAACAAGGGATCCCATATTTTTATTTTGCACTGGGGCCCACAAATTGTGTAGTTGGTCCTGCCTGCCTCCTCTGACTTTTCTGGGGTTTTTTTTCCTCGTCTTTCATAGTCCTATTCTTCTCTTCCTCTCTCCTCCCTTCTATTTTTCCTTCTTTTATTCCTATTTTCCTTCCTTGGCTTCTTCCTGCTCCTTTAAGGCTGAGTTTAAGTATGTGGTGGCCTTGTAAGACTCAAAACATGTTCCTTTTATAGGGTGAATTGTGTTCCTCCAAATGATGTTGAAATGCTGACCCCCGGTACCTGTGAACACATTCACAGGTACTAACTTGGAAATAGGGTCTTCGCAGATGATCAAGTTAAGATGAGGTCATTAGGGTGGATTCTGATCCAATATGACTGGTTTCCTTATGAAAAGGGAAAATCTGGACACAGAGACAGAGATGCAGGAGAATGCCAAGCGAGATTGGACTGATGATGCCACAAGCCAAGGAATGCCAAAGATTGCCAGCAAACTGCTGGAAGGTAGAAGAGAGGCGTGGAACGGATTCTCCCTCAGAGCCTCCAGAAGGAACTACACCTGCTAACACCTTGGTTTCAGATTTCTGGCCTCCAGAACTGTGAGACAATAAGTTTCTGTTGTTTAAGCCACCCAGTTTGTGGTACTTTGTTATGGCAGCCCCAGAAAACGAATACAATTCCTGATACATCCTAAATAAATATTTGTTTAATAAATGGATGGATGAGTAAATGATAATTTTATTGTGTCTGGTTTTTCAAAAGATGACAAAAGAGGTATCAGGATAATAACTTTGTCCAACTGCTCAAGTCTGGTGAATGGTTGAAAAACTGGCCCTTTCCCCAGCCTACTTCATTTTCTCCCTTGATATAATCTCTGTATTTGATACCTACTTTGTCCTATGTCTCAGACCTCCTGGGCCGTGACAATAAGGGCCGGTGGAGTGGGTGTCGCTGGTCCCCTGTGGTGGACACTATTGGTTGCTACTGAAATTCAATACCCTCCCCTTTCCTCCTTGATGGCAGGTCTCCAAATGTATTAGCTTCCCTTTTGTCCAGGGAAAGTGAACCCTCTTCCCCACAGCCCAGAGGCAAATTATAGTTGGGTAAACCTTTTCTGTAAAGATAGTAAATATTTTTTGGCTTTGCAGGCCAAACATTCTCTGTCACAGACACACACGTATATCTGGCAACAGTAACCGCACTCTAAAATGTTGCATGAAATTGAGATTGTGTTGCAAATAATATGGATCTCATTCATTGCTTAAAATATTAGGCTCTGTCTTAGTTTGCTCAGGAAGCTGTAACAAAGTACCACAGCCTGGGTGGCTTATAAACAACAAGTTTATTTCTCACAGTTCTGGAGGCTGGAAGTCTGAGATCAGAGCGCCAGCGTGGTCGGGTGAGGGCCTTCTTCTAGGTTGCAGACTTCTCGTATCCTCACATGGTGCGAGGGGCTAGGGGTCTCTGTGGGGTCTCTTTTATAAGAGCACTAATCCATTCGTGAGAGCTGGACCCTCCTGACCTAATCACTTCTCAAAGGCCCCACCTCCCAATCCCACCACATTGGGCTTTAGGATTCCAACTTGTGAATTTGTGTGTGTGTGTGTGTGTGTGTGTGTGTGAGGAAGACCAGCCCTGAGCTAACATCCATTGCCAATCCTCCTCTTTTTGCTGAGGAAGACTGGCCCTGGGCTAACATCCGTGCCCATCTTCCTCTACTTTATATGGGACGCCGCCACAGCACGGCTGACAAGCGGTGCGTTGGCGGGCACCCGGGATCTGAACCGGCGAACCCCGGGCTGCCAAAGCGCGAACTAAACCGCTGCGCCACCGGCCGGCCCCCCAACATGTGAATTTTGGGAGGACACAAACATTCAGACCATAGCAGGCTCTAAACATTAATATGAAAATCTCATGATCCTGGGTACCATTCCAAAGATGGATTCTGGGGTGATAATTAGTCTTTGGGTGGTGAACGTGATGCAGTGTACACAGAAATTGAAATATAATGATGTACACCTGAAATTTATACAATGTTATAAACCAGTGTTACCTCAATAAAAAAGAAGAATACAAAGAAGGGTTCTGTATGACAAATCCAGTCCCGTATCCCAAATTGTCTCAGTTAGTGTTTACAGTAAAACAAACAGCAATCTACTCTGAGGGGCAGACAGCAGTAGACATTCCTTTAGCTCACTCAGTTGCCAGTTGGCTGATCTAGGCTGGCCTTGGCTAGGGCAGTTCTGTACTAAGTGTCTCTCATCCTCCCTTTGGGATCAATGAGTGATCAGGAATATTTTCCTCATTGTAATGGCAGAAGTGCAAGCAAGCAAATCTATTCATTTAGTGCTTTTTAAATCTTTGGTGATGTTGACCAAAACAAGCTTCATGACCAAATCCCAAATGAAGAAATAGGAAGTACACTGTGCCTATGGAGTTTACAGTGGAGTATACTGTGCTGTATTGATCTGGTTACAACGAATCGTTTACAACAAAATTTTCTGTACAACAAGATACTATCTCAGGTTCCTAGCTACCGTGTGGTTCAAAGAACCTGAGCTACAGGCCCGTGCACTGTAATTTACTGGATAATCTGGACAGCTATGACTCTCTGAATCGCAGTCTCCTCGTCTCTAAAATACACAATAATAATATTTACCTCTCAGTATTTTTATGAGGATTAAATGAAATACTGTTTGTGAAAGCACATTCTAAACAGTTAACAACTATTCACATTGCAGGTGTGAGGAAAATGTATCAATGGTGATGTTTGCACTGTTGTCAAACAGAGTGGAGAGCTGAGAGGCACTGAGCAGTTGGTAAATTCTTTAAAGTGCTTTTTCTGGCAAGTGGCACTCATCTCCCCGTTTCAAATAGCCCAGTAGCAGCTTTCATGAAAACCCACTTAGATTTTTTTTAAACCACCAACCATACGAAATATACTTCTCAAAGGTAATTTGAAAACGTGGAAGAATTGAACTCTTTTGGGGAGTGTGAACCACTTTGGAAGACAGTTTGGTGTGATCTGGTAGAGTTGAAGATAGGAGTAAGCTTGCCTCTGATGATTAACTCCCAGTTATGTACCAGGATAATGTACAGAAGGCCCATTGCCACATTGGTCTTCAAATCCCAAACAGGAAATGACCCGAATATTTATCATTGACAGCCCAGGTAAATCACTTGTGTGCTATTCACACAATAGAATATCCCAGCAGTGAAAACAGAGGAATTATAGTCACGTACAGCATGGATGAATCTTAACAATACTGAGCACAAGAAGACAGCATCAAAACAAAGCAACAAACAGAGACAGTATAATTTCACTTATAAAAGTTCCAAATAAGGAAAAACAAACCTATGTTATGTAGGGATACAAAGATAGGTGGTAAACTACAAGGAAAACAAAGAAATTACCATAAAAATTAGGATTGTGTTTACCTCTGGGGGGAAAAAGAGGGTTGGAATTGGGAGTTAACTCGTGTGAGGCTTCTGGGGGCTGGTGATGTTCTACTTCTTGACCTGGATGGTAGTTACATAAGTGTTCGCCTCATAATTCTTTGTTAAACTGCACTTAATGTTTTTTGCACTTTCCAGTATGCATATTTCACAAATAAAAATTCTCTTTCCTTCTTTCTTTTGAAATTTCCCAAAAGAAAAAGCAGAAAAAAATTAAGCATATGTGTAACGTGATGCTTTTGTCTTTCTCATTCTATTTTCAAGGTGTCTTTTCCCTTGTTAGTTACTCTTATGGTGGGTGCAGGGGGGCAGGCATCAACCTCTAATTCCTTCAACTGAGAGATGAGATTTGGAGCTTTGTTTCACCATAACAAAATTCTACTAGGTGGCAATAATTGGGAAGTCTTGTGTTATTAATTGGATATTGCCTTCCCTTTGAAGATCTCTCAATATCTTTTGTGTGATGCAATATGTAACACTGCATATGCTGTGAACAGGAGTCCTCTCTAGCTTTGCTCATTAATGTAATTCCAGTGCCTAGTACGGTGCTTGGCACATAATAGGTTTTCAAAAATATACATGACTTATAACAACTTTATTAAGATATGTCACCTACCATAAAATTCACTCTTTAAAGTGTACAATTCAGTAGGTTTTACTGTATTCACAGAGTTGTGCAACCATCACTATCTCATTCCAGAACATTTTCTTCACCCCAGAAGGAAACTTTGTGCCCATTAGCAGTCACTCTCCCTTCCTCCTCATCCCCATTCCCTGGCCACCACTAATCTACTTCTGTCTCTATGGATTTGCCTATTCTGGACATTTTATATAAATGGAGTCATGCAGTATGTGGTCTTTTGTGATTGACTTCTTTAACTTAGCATTAACCTTGAACTTAACTTCAAGGTTCTTCCATGTGGTAGCATGGATCAATACATTATTCTGTTTTATGGCTGGATAATATTCCATTGTATGGTATATCACATTTTGTTTACCTCTTCATCAGTTGACAGACATTTGGATTGTTTCCACTTTTTGGCTACTATGAATAATGCTACAATGAATATTCGTGTACAAATTTTTGTGTGGACATATATTTTCTTTTCTCTTAGTACTACACCTAGCAGTGGAATTGCTGGGTCAGATGATAACTCTATAACTTTTGGAGGAACTGCCAGACTGTTTTCCAAAGTGGCTGCACCATATTACATTCCCACTAGTAATATATGAGGGTTTTAATTTGTCCCTATCTTTTCCAACATTTGTTATGGTCTGTCTTTTTAACTTTAGCCATCTTAGTGGGTATGAAGTGGTGTTGCACCACAGTTTGATTTGTATTCCCTAATGACTAATGATGTTGAACTCAACATATGTTTGTTAAGTGCAGGAATAGCCATGTAAGTTTCTAGATTAAATAGCTACACCAAAATTTTTACCTTACTATTTTTTAAATTAATACTTTAATTGTTTTCTGGTTATAAAAGTAGTACATGCTCAAATGATAATCCCCCAAATCAGGATACTGGTTACCTTAGTGGGGAGGGAGGGAAAAAGTTATGATCAGGGAAGAGTGACACAGGGTTATCTAGGGTGATGGCAATCTTATTCTTGACCTGGCTCTTAGTTACACAAATTTCTTTATAATTATTGTTTGAATTATACACATAAATTTTATGTACTTTTCTGTATATATATCGTATATCACAATAAAAAGGTAATATAATCTTGTTGTTGAAAACTTGGAAATCAAGTGTTGTTTTGTTAGCGATGAAGAGTGTTGAAATTTCTACCACCCAAGCTCTGTGAGTGGTAGTTTTTCAGGTGGGAAGAAAAAAGAGTATTTGTTAATCAATCTTTGTTGAACAGGCCTCTTGCCTTTTGTTGGAAGAAACAGAAATTCTGAGAAGTTGCCAGCAGGGGGGGGCAATGAAACAAGAGTTAATCTTGCAGCCTAAAAAGCAAATCAAAACAAAAACAAAAAGCAGCCCACACTTCACCTGGTCAAGGGAAAACATTTTGGTGAATTTCCAACTACCTACTTCCTCCAATATCTGCCATCATACAAAGGAACTCGGTAAATATAGCTTCACTGGGGAACCATCAGACCTAATTCTTTAAATTCATCGAACACAGGAAAAAACATAGAAAGACACTCGATATTTTCTCCTTGTTGCTTGACAGAGGGCCTTCAAATAATAAGGTTGGCTGGAACCCAGGATATAGGGCTTTTTGTGCCTGCAACAAATGGAGACAGCAAAGGTGTCTAGTAATAAATACATTCCCTAAATATTTTTAGATGGCTTTTGAGACGAATTACAAAGTGTTCAGTCTCTACACCTTTATCAAGTACTTTCTTCCACTCATATCTGGTTGATAACAGCCACTGGAGGTTGGGAAAATTTTCATCATTTTTTTAAAAAGACATTTAATCTGGACACCAAGCCAAAAAAGGGATCAACATGCTCATCATCGCTTTCATCAAGATACATTTATTTGGTTGGCATTAGGACTGGGGAGAGGATGGTGGTGGTGATGGGAGATTGGTTACATGTGAAGAGGAATGGTCAGATAAGTAAATACACTAAGGATAATGGGAGCCGGGTTTCTCATTGATGGAGAAGGGAGTTGTGAAGGTGGAGAAGGGAGAAAACTAGAATGAATCCTGTGGGTTGGATATTGGTGTGAAGTCATGGTTTTCAACATTTATAGAGAGTTATAAATAAAGGTCTAAAATGTGTACAAATACATATATACATACACAGATGAATATAATCCCTAAATCTGTCCCCTGAGAGAGCTGGCAGTTGTGACATCCATAGTGATGAACACACACATCTAGTCCCCAGAACCTGGTTTCTAAATACCATTCCCACCAAAAGGAAGTAGGACTACTTGGCGAAATGGCTGATTCCAGAGTTGGAGGAGGGAAAGTGTAAGATGTGCTCGGAACATCTTTTTGTACCAAAAAGTAAGGAAATGCTGAAAGAATGATGGGGACCTATTAAAAGGACAAAGAAGTCAGCTAAAAGTAGATCTCAGTGGTCAAGTCTGTGATAACTTGAGCATCAAAGTAAATAGTTACCATAATGGATTATAACTCATTGACTAAAATAGGAAAACATGAGTTCCGTGCTGATGTAAATAAATGGAAGGTTTGATGAAGAGCAGAATATTTGCATAGTTAGAGTGCCTCCCATAAAATATTTAAAAATTACAAAGGGAATGAGAGTAACCTTACAGTGGAGAAAACAGTACCTTAATCAAGCAAAGTGAACATCAGTAGTGGGACATACTGCAATTCTGTACCACCTGGTGAGCTGCAGTGAGAAGGACACAGCATCAGCTCCTAACAAAGATACCTAACCTCGATGTAATCAGGAGGATGTATGAGGCAAACCTTAATTAAGGAAAATTCTACAAAATAACCATCCTGTCCTCTTCAGAAATATCAAGACAAGGAAGACGAAGAAAGATTGAGGAACCATTCCATATGAAGGGAGACTAAAGAGACATGACAACTAATGCAGCAGATGATCCTGGATTGCATCTTTTTGCTATAAAGGATGCTATTGGCATGAGTGGAAAACTTGAATGGGGTCTGAGGATTAGAGGGCAGTAATGTATAAGTGTTAGTTTCTTGATTTTGATGATTGTACTTTGACTGATTAGGAGAATGTTCTTGATTGTAGGAAATGCCCACTAAAGTATTCAGGAGTGATGGGGCATCAGATCAGCAATTTACTCTCAAATGCATCTGAAAAAAAGTCCTTTGTACTGTACTTGTAACTTTTCTTTAAGTTTGAGGTTGTTGAATAAGTAAAAAAATATATATAATCAACTCACAGAATGGGAGAAATTATTTGCAAATCGTATGAGAAGGGACTTGTATCCAGAACATGTGCAACTCAACAATGATAAAGGAAATAGCCCAATTTAAAAATGAGCAAAGCATTTGAATAGACATTTCTCCCAAAGAAGACAGACAAATGGCCAATAAGCACATGGAAAGACACTCCACATTCTTAGCCATTAGCAAAATGCAAAATCAAAACCACAGTGAGATATGCTTCATACAAAACCACAAAGATGGCTAAAATGAGAAATATAGACAGTAACAAGTGTTGACAAGGTTGTGGAGAAATTGGAACCTTCATACATTGCCGGTTAGAGTATAAAATGTTTGTAGCCACTTTGGAAAACAGTTTGGCAGTTCCTCAAAATGTTAAACACAGAGTTACCATCTGATCCAGAAATTCCATTCTTAAGTGTAATACCAAGAGAATAGAAAATATATGTCCACACAAAAACTTGTACATGAATGTTCATAGCAGCATTATTTATAATGGCCAAAAAGTGGAAACAACCCAAATTTCTATCAACTGATGAATGGATAAATAAAATGTGTAGTTCCAGTCTGAGTGTGAAGGTCTGAGAGCCAGGAGAACTGATGGTGTAGATTCTAGTCCAGGTCCAAAGGCCCAAGGACCAGGAGAGCTGATGCTGTCAATCCCAGTCGGAGATGAGGAGAAGACTGATATCCCAGCTTAAGCAATCGGCGGGGGCGGGGGGGGCGGGGACAGAATCCTCCCGTCATCTACATTTTTGTTCTGTTCAGACCCTCAACTGCTTGGATGAGGCCCCCCCACAATGAGGAGGACAATCTGCTTTACTCAGTCTACCAATTCAAGTAATCTCTTCCAGAAACACCCCCATAGACACACCCAGAATAATGTTTAACCAGATGTCTGGGCATCACATAGTCAAGTTGACACATAAAATTAACCACCACAACATCTCAATGAAGCTACTATTAAAACTACATATATTACTCTTCAAAACTGTCAAGGTCATGACAAACAAGGAAAGACTGAGACAGGATCACAGACAGGAGACTGTGGAGACATGACGCCTAAGTGCAATGTCAGGTTGAATCCTGGAACAGAAAAGGACATCAGTGGAAACACTGGTAAAATCTGAACAAAGTCTGGAGTTTAGTTTATAGTAATACACCTACATTAATTTCTTAGTTTTGATAAAGGTGTCTGGCTATGTAAATTGTCAACATTAGGGGAAGCTGAGTGGAGAGTATATGGGAACTCTCTGTACTAACTTTGCAGCTTCGTTTGTAAATCTAAAAGCATCCCTGAATAAAATGTTTATTTTCTTAAAACCTAAATATATAAAGTCGGTGCTTTCTGGTGCTTACATAGTGTCAGGCAGTTTATCTACATCATCGCATTTAATCCCCACGACAAACCTACGAGAGCAACCCACAATTTACAGAGATGGTGAATTAGGTACTGAGAGTCACACATCCGGCAGGTGGCAGAGCTGGGATTTGAGCTCAGGTCAGTCTGACTGGGCCACATAAATCACACAGCCCCATCCAGCCAGGACTATTCAGCCCCAGGTAAGTCCAGTAATGCAAATTACTGAATAAGGACTTTTTGATACCTGAAGAGTAAGCATTAAACAAACGAAATTTACTAGATACTACTTGCTGTTTACATTATAAACCCATGAACAGAAAGATGGGGTTTAAAATTTCTATTGAACACCTGAACAACATATTAGGGAAAAAAAATTCCATCAATTTACGTGCTGGAGTATTTCTGTTATACTAAATTCAGCCAATCTTTTTCAGGGTACATGAATGATCATATAACTTTAATCAGTATATACACATTATTGTGGGCTCTACTTTTTTTTGATGAGGAAGATTGTTCCTGAGCTAATATCTGTTGCCAATCTTCCTCTTTTTGCTTGAGGAGGATTGGCCCTGAGCTCACATCTGTGCCCATCTTCCTCTGTTTTGTATGTGGGGCACCACCACAGCATGGCTTGATGAGCAGTGTGTAGGTCCTGCCTGGGATCTGAGCCTGTGAACCCCGGGCTGCCAAAGCGGAGGGGACGAACTTAACCACTACGTCAGCAGGCTGGCCCCAGGCTCTACTTTTTTACTTAACATGATTTAACATATCTGTTTATAGGCATCCATTTAGCTCCCACCCATAATGATAATTTTAACAGCCATATAGTATTACACGAAATAGACAGACTATGACTGACTTAACCATTTCCCTGTTGTGGGGCATTTGGGTTGTTTCCAGTGTGTGGCTGATCTGAAAAGCGCTGCTATAAACATCTTTGCCCAAATTGTCTGTTACAGTCTTTGGGACTATTTTGAGCAAGGGCATTTGTGGGAAGCAAATAAAGGAAAAGCCCCTGGAATTTTCACTTCTCCTTGGACAGATGCTCTTTTTTCAGAGCTGGTTCTTGGCATCCTGCAATGTGTAAGTAACACAGCTACCAGTAGCTGGATGATCTTTGGTACGTTCCTTCACCTCCCTGCACCTTGGATTCTTGCTATTTAAAGTGTGGTCTTTAGACCAGTAGTATTGGCTGGGAGCTTGTAGAATTACAGGATCTCGGGCCCTTCCTAGAACCTACTGAATCAGAATCTGCACTTTAACAAGATCTCCAGGAGGTGGTTCATGAGCACATTAAAAGTTGGAGAAACCATGCCTTAGAGTACTTACCTGTCACATAGGGATCATAAAGTTCCTTCCTCATAAGGTCATCGTGAGGACTTAACGCATTAATACATATACATAAAGCGTACAGAAGAGCAGCAGGCACATAGTGAGTGCTATGTGTTTGCTACTTTTATGAGTCTCCCCAGATGGTTGAGCAAATTCTCAGGCTGGCAGATCCCTAAGTAGGTACCTTAAAGAGAACAAATAGGGCAGATTTTCCCCTGGTGGCGTGGGCAGGGGGTGGAGAGGACAACCTCGCACCACGCTTTCTCACCCATCATGATCAAAGTCCCTATGAAAAGCCAGCCCCAGCCCCAGGGAGTGACGACTGAGTCTGAAAGCACTTTGGGCAGGGACAGGGACAGGGTGGCAGCCAGGTAAGATCTGATACTTCTGGCACCTGAGTGGCTACACTGATGGGGATGGCTAGCCCATGCCATTTACAGAAGGGCTTGTGAATAATGCACAGGGAGTCCTGACCCTACAGAATGAACAATCCCTTAGATTTGCAACCTGACTGCTGACCAGCCTGCAGATAAGGTGCATCTGCCTGGATCTCCCCTGGGGCAGGCTCAGCCTCTCCTGACCCTGGGCAGCCTGGGGCAGATGGACCTGCTTGGATTGAGCAACTGCAAGAGAGGTGAAGGGGCATCTTCTTTGTAAATCCTCTGCTTCGTGACACTTTATTCATCCTTCAGGGTTCTGTGTTTTCTTTTTGATTCTACTAACCCCAATTAAATAAACCATTTTCTGTTTTTCCACCATTTGAGTGGTTTATCCAGTTTTGGAATCTTCATCACACATCATATCAGGAGTCTCAAATTCAAATGTCTCCAAGGACCACAGGTTACATAAGTACACAAAGTAGGCTGGGGTGACACAGTTGAGCATGGTGGGGTCTGTGGCAACTGGCAAGCTCCATCTGTTACTCTGTTCCAGCCCATTGACATGCAGGAATGTGAGCTCCATGGGACCAGATCTTTCCATTTTTCAAGAGAAATTAAAACTCTGGATTTTTATGTAAAATCATCTTCTTTTTCTTAATTTAAGAACTTTCACATAAATGTTTATAGTGGCTTTATTCATAATTGACCCAAACTGGAAACACCCCAAAGGTCCCTCAACTGGTGAATGGATAAAGAATGGATAAGCAGGGGCTGGCTCTGTGGTGTAGTGGTTGGGTTCGGTGCACTCTGCGTTGGTGGCCTGGGTTTGCAGGTTTGGATCCTGGGCACAGAACTACACCACTCATCAGCCATGCTGTGGTGGCGACCCACATACAAAATAGAGGAAGATTAGTGAGGATGTTAGCTCAGGGTGAATCTTCCTCAAGCAAAAAAGAGGAAGATTGGCAACAGATGTCAGCCCAGGGCAAATCTTCCTCAACAACAGCCACAAAAAGAATGGATAAGCAAACTGCTATACAATGAAATACACTCAGAAAAACAAAAAAAGGAATGAACTAGCAATACACACAATCATCATCCAAATCTCAGAGGCATTATGCTGACTTCTGCTTCTGGCCAAGATTCAGTAATATGGACCAGATATATCTTCTCACCTGAAACAACCAAAAAATGGAGAAAACATGTATGAAATGATGTTTTTCACTTAAGGCACTAGACATCAGTCAACGGAGGACAGTGATCTCCGAGAAACAGGAAACAAATGGGATTAGTTCTACAATTGCCTCAGTTTACTGTCTTGAGAAAGTTTTCTAGGCCATGGTGCAGGGAGAGGAGATACTGGCAGACCCCCTGAGTCAAGAAGACAGAGCCGAGAGTCCAGAGGGACCATGAAGTTTAGAGTTCTAGAGAGGAGACAGCTGCACACAGAGAATCCAGAGGTCTCCAAAGAGTTCCCTCAGGAGTCAGCTGAGCACTGGTCACCACATGCATGCAAGGACAACTACCTGTGGCCAGGGAAAGAACCACCTGAAATGATCAGAGGTAGGAGTGGATGTCACTCACACAGGCCCAGGAGTAGTGCCTGCTCCCACCAACTAGACTGGAAGACCTCATGATTCACTGGGCTTTGGTCTTGCCTCAGGACTGGGGAAAAATGAGCTCTAGACTGAGCACTGTTTGGGTCCCACGTAAATGTTAAAGCAAGAGTCAAAAAGATCAAATTGTTTTAAAGTAACTTAGCTATATCCAATATAAAGCTCAAGAATATTTTTAGGAATACTAAAATACAAAAGAAGAAGAAGTAGGGGGAGGGGGAGGAGGAGGAAGAAGAGAAGGAGGAGGAAGGAAACCAATTCACAAGATAAAATTCACAACTTCTGACATCCAATCAACAATAACCGGCCTGCAAACAAGCCCTGCTTCACATTTTTTGAGAGATGTTGTTATGGGTTGAATTGTGTCTCCCAAAAAGACACGTTGAAGTCCTAACCCCCAGAGATGAGAATCATAATTCAAAGTCGGTCATTAATTAGCCGGGAATCTTGAGTAAGTCATGCTCTTCCTCAGCCCTCAATCAAGAACTGCAAATATTTCTCTGTGTGCTTATGTGCATATTCTCCATTCAAAGTTCTCAGAGGGGTCTATGAACCCCAAAAGTTGAGAACCTCTGCAGTAGATGATCTTTAATGTTCATTCATTCAACAAATATTTACTGAGGGCCTACTATGTGCTAAGCTCTGGGGATCCAATGATGACCAAGATAGAGACAAGATCCCTGAGATCTTATGGAGATTATACACCACAGAGGGAAACATACAACCAACATGGAGACAAACACTTTCATGCAATAGTAACTTGTATTAAGGAAATAAAACAGGTGATATATAAGTGACTGGGAGGAGACGTGAACTTCTTCCTGTTCAGGAAAAATCCTTTTTTGGAGTTGGTGTTATAGGTGGAATTGTGTCCCCCAGAAAGATATGTTGAAGTTCTAATACACACTACCTCAGAATGTCACCTTATTTGGAAATAGGGTCTGTGCAGATGTAATTAGTTGAGATAAGGTCATGCTGGGGTAGGGTGAGCCCTTAAGCCAACAAGACTGGTGACTTTATAAGAGGAGAGAACCCACAGAGACAAGCACAGAGGAAGAAGACTATGTAAAAACAGAGGCCCAGATTGGAGGGATGAAACTGCAAGCCAAGGAATGCTGAGGACTGACAGCCGCCACTAGAAGTTATGAAGGAGCAAGGCAACAGTCTACCCAGGGAGACTCTCAAAGGGAGCATGGCCTTGCTGACATCTTGATTTACCACTTCTAGCCTCCAGAACTGTGAGAGAACACATTTCTATTGTTTAAGTCACCCAGTTTGTGGTACTTAACCCAATTTGTCGTTAGGGCAGCCCTAGGAAACTAATCCAGGTGTAATTTGAACTAAGACTTGAATGATGAGAAAAAAGCAACCATATGAAGATTTAGAGAGGAGAACGTTCATGCAAGAGCAGGAAGAGAAAAAAACAGTGGCTGGAGAGTACAGGTCCAGGGGATGAGTTAGGAGATGTTACTGGAAAGCTAGGCGGTAGTAGATCTTGTGGGGCCATGCAGGGGAGGGGAGGGAATCTGGATTCAATTAGCTTTGAGGCTTTTGTGTCATTTGAGTGACAGAAACAGCTGTCAAGAGAGTCACCCAGAGTCTTGGAGGGCAGGAATCTAGCATGTATTAGTTGCAGTAAATAATAACGACAATGTGAGATGACAGAGCCCTCTCTGCGCTTCCCCGCCCTGCCTGGCGACCTTGCTGGATGGTCAATGTCAGTTCTAGCATTTCAGGCCGTTGGCTTTGGCTCAGGTCAGGCAATGCCAAGGGGTGGTGAGCTTTCACCTCCCCCAGATCTCCTTTCTCCCTCCACACCAGAGACACCCCAAATAAACACAATCTAAGTAAAATATGCTCTGCAAATACAGCTTGAGGACAAGTTCCCCAGGCCCAACTAGGAGAGAGAGGTTCTAGAGTAGCACGAGGACTCCCAAGAGGCCAGCGACAGACGCTGCCGAGACCTGCAAAGCTACAGTTGTCCCTGGCCCAGGCGCGCGGGGGCGGAGCCGGGGGAGGTGCGTGCGCATGCGCGGGCCCTGCCTCCCGGCCGGGGGGTGGAGCCGGCGCAGGGGCGGGGGCGGTGACGTCAGTTGCGCGCGTGGCTCCGGCTGCGCAGGAACAGCTGGTCCCTCGGAAGGCGGCCGGGGCGCGCGCGGGAGTGGGGTGCTGGTGGCCATCCGCGCCGCGCTGCGGGAGCAGCCGCAGCCGCCTCGCCCCGCTGCACCATGTCCGGCCAGCTGGAGCGTTGCGAGCGCGAGTGGCACGAGCTGGAGGGAGAATTTCAGGAACTGCAGGTAGGGCCGGGCTACCTGGTCCCGCAACTCTGCTACCTGCGGTGCGGTGCTTCCCCTTCCTGCTCTCCCAGCCCGGGCGGTGGGGACCATCAGGGCCCACGGGGTGGCCCTGGCTCGGCCCTGGGGGCTGGGGGTTCGTGTGGGCCAGCACCCTCCCATCACTTCAGTTCTTCAACCACTTGGGGTTCCCGACGGGAGCCTTCCATTCCCCCTACCGCGCACTGGCTCTTTGCCCCGCGCGCCTCCTTTGCTGCAGAAAGTTGGTCTCTGGCCTCTGAGGGAAAGTTCCAGGCGTGCTCACGTGGGAGAGGCCTGAGGAGGCAGATATGTACTAGGACTCAAAGAGAACAGGCCAGCCTCCACCTTCGTAGGAGTCTCCCCTGACCTCACCCCTGCCCACCGGCTTTTGGCGCTCAACTTCCCCTTTACTCTGGCGGGGCAGCCCTCTCCTCTGCAGCTCCATTCTGAAAGATGTGCTTGGGAGCCGTTCACCTTGAACCTCTAGGCTTTGGTTAGGGATTAGGGACCCCTGTTCTCCGTCTTTGGGGCTCTGGTGTCTGTGCCCGCCTCTCCCGCGCTGCTGCAGGCTGAGTTTGGCGTGGTGGATGGCATCTGTCAGTTCTGACAGCTGAGTTGCCTCCCTCAGCGCTAGAAGCTGCTCCCAGCCCTTCACCCTTCTGGCCCAGAGCCTTACCCGGGGTGGGGTGAGGGCGGGTGTGAGACAGGCCCCCTGAGAGAATGGCACTGCCACTGCGAGGTCCTGGCAGGAGGTTCCTGATGGGAGGCTCACAGAGGCCTCAGCTACCTACTCTGGTGACTAGAGATGCCTCACGAAACCTTGGGGTTGGCCAAGAGGGACCCCGGATCATTTCTGGAGATGGGGCTGTACCCTCTCCAGCTCCCAGACTCCAGAGTTACGCTCCGTTTGCCTGAAATCACAGCGCACACCCCCATCTCCTTCCTATTCTCAGCAGGAGCAGTGACATTTTTCCTGTCCATGTGGCTGTTGTCTGCAGTTGGTTGGCCTCTTGCAATGTCCAGAGGAGAGGAGAGGAGGTTGTCAAGGGGGGTCTGTAATTGTCTTTCTAGACATGAGGCAGCAGGTCCTGATGAGTAGAGAGAGAGGGGCTGGAGAGACTGAGCAGGAAGGGGGGTGCTCTTTTAGGATGAGCAGCCGGTAAGGTATCCAGAACCGGAAGGTTATGCCTTTCTTGGCCTGTCCAGTGTGTGTGGGTTGGTGCCCTCTCTTTCAGGTCTAGGGCTTGGGTCCCACCCAGTTCCCAGGGGACCCTCTGGCTCCGCTCCCATTGAGAAGACTCAGCCACTTCTTAACCCTTTGTCTTACTGGGCTCTCAAGTCCTGTCCAGCTGCACAGCCACGGAGAGGGTATTAGGGTGAAGAGTGGGAGAAGAGTTTTGCTGTGTGGAGCTTTTGTTGTTCATAATTCCTTGCCCTCGCCCTGGCTTAGACTAGGAGGAGGAGGAGGAATCTTAACACTTCAGAGCTATGCAATTAATGCAATTAACAGCAATTAGACAGCTAGTCGTGGTAGGCAGAGGTTGCAAAGGAGATCTTTGATTTGTTGTTATGTTTTTACTTGGTGTCTCTGGGACTCAGTTGTGTGAGGGACAGAGAGGAATTGGGTATTAATCCTGGATTTCGTCCCCTGGTGCACAGCAAGGGTTGTAGAAGGGCTGACTGGGTGGAAACTGATGTCCCCTGCTCAGTTCTTCAGCAGTGGGGGAACTGAAATGGACTGGGTCCTACTTTGGGGAAAAGGGACCCTTCTGGCCTCAGGCTTTGGTGGGCAGCTGCTGGGTCAGAGGCCAATGATGGATGGAAGGCCACAGAGTCTCCCTGGGGTCAAGGTCATAGACTGGAGCAAAATTCATAGTCTTCAATTCATAGATGAGGAAACGGAAGATTGGGCATGCTAATCAACTGAACTGGGGGCTCTTTAGCGTAAAGTTGGGGCTAGAACTTAGTTCTCTAAACATTTAGTTCAGATGTGTGTCATTGTGTTGGGGGTCCCTCTCTGTCTTCAAACCTCCTGACCCCCCATTATAAATGAGAGCTCTGAACTCCTGAGATGAACTCTGGAAATATGCATATAATAAGTAGAGTGTACATTGTCGTTGTGCACGTGTGGGACAGACTTTCAGATATGAGACATTTGTTGGAGAACAAGGAGGTCACAACAGGTAGGCAGGTGGGCAGATTAGAATTAGAAAGGTTAACAATAGGAATGATTTTTTTTCCACCAGAAAAATCGCAGTCTGTCTGAATTTTCCTACATCTGCCTCAGAATCTAGGATTTGGTGGGTTTCAAGTTTGTATCTCTCTAATTCTGTCTTTTTTTGGGTAATATATAATCTCTGTGTTTTACCTCTCCTTCCCTTTTTCAAATGAAGGGAGGAAAGAAGAAACCTAATTCTCAGACCCTAGAGGATTTGAAAGGTCTTTGGAATTCCTCCCCACATCCAAAAAGTCATAATCTCTGGGACTTTCTAAAGGAAAGGATCTGTTTTCTTTTGACTGTGATTTGCATCTGCCAGGGCCTCACTGGACTCAGGGGCAAGGTTGAGTCACTATGGGGCTTTGTTTTTGGCTGGCTGAGGTTTCGGTCTTGCTGGTGAATTGAGCATCAGTCTGAGAGCAGTGCTTGTTTGGCCTCGTGGCCTGTGCTGTGACCACAGAAGGTCACTTACACTTATGGTGGCAGGTGACTTAATGAACATTTCCTGCCTTGCATCACTGGAAACCTGACCTTGTCCCTTCTCACTCAGGAAGGAGGTGGCCCCAAGTGGCCATTCCCTAAACCTGACCTCATGGAAATGCTGGGGCCTGGTAGGTCATTGTAAAGATTTAGGGCTTTACTACCAATGAAATTGGCATCCCTCTGGTTGCTGTGTATAGAATAGACATCGAGGGGCAGACAGGAAGCAGGACTATATTATTATTTCATTAAAACCTTATGAAATAGATCCTTTTTTCCCCAATTTATGGAGGGAAAAATCAATTACCCAAAGTCACACGGCTTGTAAGTGCTTGAAGTCAGGATTCAAACCCACGCTGTTGAACACCAGAGTCTGTGCTCTTAACCACTACCCAACGCAGGTCTGTGCTCCGGGGTTGTCTGTTGTGGGGTTTTGTTTCTCTTCCATCTTGCATTGCCTTATGGGCCCCTTTCTTTAGAAGCTAGTTGTGTGGAAAGAACCCTAGACAGGGAGTCGGGATTCCTGGGTGCAGGCCCCATCCCTGCCACTGTCTGGTATCTGACCGTAAGCAAGCCACCTTTCTGAGCTTGAGTTTCTTTATCTACAGAACAAGGGCTGACAGTAATAACAACAAAATAAGAGCTAACTGATACATGGAATGTCCCATTTCATCTAAATGACAGCCCTGCTTCATAGATGAGGAGACTGAGGCCAAGAGATGTTAAGTAACTTGAAAGTCATAGAGCCAGAATTTGAACCCAGGCCTGCTGTATAGATCAGATACTTTTTGGGTTCCTAACACAGTGGACTCCAAAAGTATCCTGAGACCCTTAGCTCTGGAAGAAAACTTTCGAACTTGCGGGGTCTCGTTTCCTTTGTATGGTGCTTTAACACAGTGTATTACTCAGAATTCTTAGCCAAAAAAGGGATTTGTTGGCTCATGTATTGGGAAGTCCAGAGGCAAATGACTTCAGGCAAGGCTGGATCCAGGGGCTCCAATGATGTCTCTGTGTGTCTCTCTGTCTTCTGTATGTCAGCTTCATTCTCAGGCACTCTCTCCCATGTTGTGGCAAAGATGACCACTGGCAGCCCCAGGCTGACATCTACTAGCTTAGTACACCTGGCAGAACAGCATCTTTTCTCTTAATTCCAGCAGGAGTTCCAGAGCCGACTCTCATTGGCCTGACTTGGGTCACGTGATTATCTCTTACTTAACCAGTTAGTGGCACTGATTGGCTGGGCCTTGGTTACATGTCTACCCCTGGATCCCAGGACTGGGATCAGTGCCACTCAAACCACATGAAATAAGAGCGGGGGAGGGGCAGTCCCATGAAGGAAAATCAAAATACTGATAGTAAAAAAAAAACAGAGAGGGATGCTGGACAGGCATCTTTTTAGGGGTAATACAAACAGTTTGTATCTATAATTCTCAGACTGTGTCAAGGCACCCCCAGGGAGCTGCAGCAAGCTCACAGGGACACTATAGGATAATTTAAATTTTCAAGGGAAACATAATGACGTCTGTCACACGTCCCTTAGAGTACTAGCTTGAGGTAGTTCACAGTTGCACATTAGAGCATGCTATATTCTTTTTGATGATGTCATATCTTTGTGAAGTTGAGTTTTCAGTGGTCTCTGATTAGAATCAAGCACTATGTGAAAATCAGTATGGAACAAGAAATGAGAAGGGTAGTGTCCAATCTGATTCCAAGCTTTGAGAATTTGTGCAGAGCCCAGCAGGCACACACATCCCATTAGTAAATAATTTTGATTATTTCAAAATGAAATAAAAATATTTTTGTCAATTTCTGTATGTTCTTTTTCTCCAGAGGCTACTAAGTTGTTAGGACATAAATACTTTTCAATTATTTGACCTAAGGATTCCGTGCAAAGTTTTCTGTGACGCTAAGGGCGCAGTGAATCAACAAAGTTTGGGTAACTTTGTTTTATGTCCTGATTGTGGTATTGGTTACACAACTGTGTATATTTGCCAGAATTCATTGAATTATACACCTGAAAATGGGTGAATTGATGTGAAAATTATACCTCAGTAAAGCTGATTTAAAGAAACTAGTACATGACCTGTTACATATACCTCATCTTCTAGCCCTTTTACAGCTGAGGAAATTGAGGTACAAAGAGATTATATAACTCAGGCGAGAAGTGGCAGACTCTGGATATGTAGTCAGACAGTGTGGCTCTAGAGTCTAAGCACTTAACCATTATGTTTTCCTGCCTCCTTGATGTCTGACACACATGCTGATACCCGCCCTTACTGCTCGCATAACAGACATCACTCATCGATCCCAGCACACAATTCTGAGTCTTTCCCAGTAGAGAGTCAACTTGCCATCCTTGGTAGTGTTTCCATGGTGATGAGTCTTAGTTAAGTATACTCAGCATCCAGAAATCTTTATTTGAAGTTGATTCCTTGGAAAGAGAACTATATAAATGTAATCTCTTGAAAACTTACCACCAGAGAGAGACACAGCTGTAAGGCACCACATTTTGGTGGTGGCCATGGCTCTGTTGCAATCTACTGGGTTGGCCACCAACTTGTAATGTTCCTGGGCCAGAGCTCTGTCTGAAAATGCCACGAGATTTCCATTGCTGGCAATTCTTGGAATAAATGTTGACTCAGGAGTTGTGACTCCCCGGTTCTGGATCTTATGACAGCCAGGTTGTGTTAGGGAGGCATCTCCAGATGTTTCACAGCCATGCTGGGACCTGGAGTCATTAACCTCATCTTCCCACTGGGGCAGAGCTTAGAGCCTCGGAGGACAGGAGAGGCCGCAGATCTCCGAATCCTCCGATGGAAACTTGCTTGTTTGTGTCTTCTGTACATGGCATAAAGGATGGTAATCAGATCTGTAGGAAAGAAGCCATGGGCATCCCACTTCACAGAGCTAGTGTTAGTGCTTCTATTTTTTTTTAATCCATTCTACATTTTTATGAGTAATACATATCCACATAAAAATTCAAATAGATATGTACAAGAATTCTCATAACACTTGTTTATAACAGCTAAAAACCAGAAACCTAAATGTCCATCAGAATGGATAATTCCACTGATCATCCATGGAGTGGGGTATGAAGAGCAGAATGAATAAACTAGACTTACGTGTATCAAGATGGATAAATCTTTTAAATAGAAAAGCAACATAGAAAAGTTGCAGAGGGGTATATACAGTATGGCATGTATAATAAGTTAAAAGCATTCAAAACGACACTGTGTATTGCTTACTGATACATATCTATGCAGTACAAATATAAAGACTTGCAAGGGAGTGATGTGGGCCACATTAAGTAGAGTGGGGATTCAGGCAGGGCTCTGGCAAGAGGCAAATAACTCTCCCCAAATGGGCTCATTGAAGAGTTTAAGGAAGGGGCTGTTTACAGAGGTGCGGCAGTTTAAGCGTGAGGCCCCTGGAGCTGAGACCAGTCCTAATTCTAAAGGGGCAGAGTGATGGGGACAGTCACCAGAGTTTGGCCAAAGCTTGTTGCTGGGGAAGGGGAGCTGCTACAGGCTCAGTCGTGGTTGAAGGCTGCAGCACAGCAGGGAGGAGGCAGCAGTAACAAAGACCCCCGCCTCTCTCTTGCCCTGCCCTCCAGTCTTCTGTCTGTGCATCCCGTTGGCTAAAGCCAAGTAGGAGGTAGAACAAGGGAGCCCAGGAGATGCAGCCTGTAGGGTCAGCTCCCAGGGCACAGAGAAAGGCAGAATTGATCTGGGGTGGGTGTAGGGGCAGAAATAACCAGCTTAGGGGTTCCCCTCTTTGGGGGCAGAGGGTGGGAATACCACCTAGAAAGAGTATATAGGGGCTTTCAACTCTGTGTACACTATTATTTCTTAAACTGACGGTGAGAATATGAGCGTTATGTTTGTTTTCTATTATATGATTTTCCATCTTTTTTTCTATGCCCCAAATAATTCATAATAAAATGAGCGGGAGACCAAAAAATAATCCAACAATACTAAAAGGCTTATAAAGAAAAAGTAGGCTCACTGTCAGTCATTTATGTGATTATGAGCATGCAGATATCATTTACTGCAGAATTGAGTAGTGTACTATGCATGTTTTTTCTCTCTTGGAGATTTTGACTACATTTACAGAGTTAACATTTGATTCTTTACCGGTGATGTTTGCCTTATAATTAGACTCTTTTTTCCCCTAAAGCTCCGTCTTCAGATATTCTATCAAGTGTGTTTCTTTTCTTTGATTGGCCTTGAACTAGACAGCTGGCGGCTGGGGCTGGCTTTATGCTGCAGGACGGAGTCCTTTCTTCCACAGCCGCCTGTCTGCTTTGGTGCCCCCAGCACTCTGGGTTATTTTTAGAGGTAGCAACTTGATGTGGGAATCAATCACGTTTAATAAGCTGATACTCCCCACTCTGTGTGTGGAGAGCTGACTCTCAGTTTTTGGTGCTTATCCCCATGTTCCAGTCCACCACTGTCAAGTTTAGAAATAAAAATAGTGGTTTGGCAGTTTGGCGTCTTCTTTAAAAATTAAACATACATTTACCATATGACCTGACAATGCCATTCCTAGGTACCTACCCAAGAGAAATGAAAATATGTCTATTCAAAGACTTGTACATGGATGTTCATGGAAGCATTATTCATAATAGCTAAAAAGTGGAAATAACCCAAATGTCCAACAACTGGTGAATGGATAAACAAAATGTGGTATATCTATACCAAATTTTTTTGCTGAATGGCAATAAAAAAAATACTAGCTGCAATGTAAATAAACCTCAGAAACATTATGTTAAGTGAAAAAAGCCAGACACAAAACCCACATATCGTATGATTTCATTTATATGAGATATCCAGAAAAGACAAATCTATAGGGACAGAAGGTAGATTAGTGGTTGCCAGGAGCTGAGGGGAGGAGAGAGTGGGGAGTGAGTGCAGATAGACACCAGGGATCTTACTGGGTGATGGAATGTTCTAAAACTGGATGTGGAATAGTTGTACAACTTGGTAAATGTAAAAAAATCACAGAATTGTACACTTGAATGAATTTTGTAGGATATAAATTGTACCTCAATGAAATTGTTAAAAAAAATAATGGTTTAGATTCTTAGTTTGGTAGAAAAACAAACCAATATGGTGGTTCAGAGATCTACATTTTTGGGTGACTGTTCAGTTATTGGCTTGATGAAGGATTCTTTCAACCAGGCTCCAAGCTTTGATTTTGGCATCTTTAAGATGACAGTGCCCTGGGCAAGAGCTTGGTAATAATGACTCCAAGATTTGTGGTTTCTTTTCTTACCTGGTGTGGTTAACTTTGCCCAGAAGGAAAGCTCTATTCTTTGGCATATTAATCTAGATTCTGATACTTGCCTCTGAAATGAAGACACTCAACCCAAACTGGCAAAGCCAAACGTAACAAGATGGAATTTGTTTGCTTACGTAATGGGAAGTCAAAAGCCTAGAGGTACAAGCTGATCCAGGGGCTCAAGTGAAATCATCATGGCTCAGCCTTCATCTCTCTCTCCATCCTAATTTCCTCTCAGTTGGGTTCATTCTCAGGCAAGACAGCTCCATTAGCTCTGGGCTCACATTCTGCTACCTTCAAAACTAGTGGAAAAAGAGTTTCTCTTTTTTAGCAGTTCTGATAAAAGCCCCACAATTGAGTTTCGTTGGTTCTGAATGCCCATCCCTGAATCGACCAGCTGAGTCAAGAGGCTGATGTTCTGATTGGCCAGGCCTGGGTCATACGCCCTGGAACTCAGGATAGGGTCAACCCTGCTCCTAGCTAGATCTCAGGGACTGAGTGTGGGGGAGGGATGGGTCTCCAAAGAAACTATGGGGGGACATTAACGAGAAGGGGAATAGCTGCCTAGTTGGCAAAAAAGGCCTCTATCTGGTGACTAGTTCCATTCGAGGCCACAGGGCCAGGGTTGATTGGATAAAAGGCAGGATTGGATTGCTCAGTGTGGCTCATCTGTTCCGGGAAAAAGCATCTCAATGCATAAGTCCAATTGAGGGTCTGCTGGAGACCCTCATGTGCAGACTGTAGCCAGGGACTCTGAGGAAGACAGGAATTGTATCCCCTCCACCTGCCAGAATCACCTCATGGACAGTGCAGCAAGAGACAGCTGTTATAAAATGGTGCAGCCACTGTGGAAAATGGTATGGCAGTTCCTCAAAAAAAAATTAAACATAGAATTACTGTATGATCCAGCAACCTCACTTCTTGGTATATACCCAAAATACTGGAAAGCAAGGACTCAAACATATTTGTCTACCCATGTTCATAGCAACATAATTCACAATAGCCAAAAGATGGAAGCAACCCAAGTGTCTGTCGATAGATGAATGAGTAAACAAAATATGGTATATATGCACAGTGGAATATTTTTCAGCCTAAAAAGGAAGGAAATTCTGATACATGCTACAACATGGATGAATCTTGAAGACATTATGCTATGTGACAAATAAGCCAGTCACAAGAAGACAAATACTGTATGATTCCACTTATGTGAGGTCCCTAGAGTAGTCAAATTCATAGAGACAGAAAGTAGAATGGTGGTTGCCAGGGCCTGGGGGGAAGAGGAAATGGGGTTATTGTTTGATAGTTTCAGAGCTTCAGTTTGGAATAATGAAAAAGTTCTGGAGATGTGTGATGGTGATGGTTGTACAACAATGTGAATGCATTTAATACCACTGACTTGTACACTTAAAAATGGTTAAGATGGTAATTTTGATGTGTATTTTATTACAAATAGAAAAGAAATTTTTAAGTGATTAAACTGGTAAATTTTATGCTATGTATATTTTACCCCAATTTAAAAAAGAGAGAGAGGGGCCGCCTGGTGGCGCAGTGGTTTGGTTCGCGCTTGGCAGCCCGGGGTTCGCGAGTTTGGATCCTGGGCACCCGCCGATGCACTGCCTGTCAGCCCTGCCATGGCGGCGTCCCATATAAAGTAGATGAAGATGGGCATGGATGTTAGCCCAGGGCCAGGCTTCCTCAGCAAAAGAGGAGGATTGGCGATGGATGTTAGCTCAGGGCTGGTCTTCCTCACAAAAAAAAAAAAAAGAAAGAAAGAAAAAAGAGAGAGAGAGGTATCTGGAAAAAAGTAAGTATCCAAGAAATGAATTGATAACCTTTTCTGTTGCTCTGTTGCTTGTGGGACTGGCACGAGGTGGAATCAGCAGAGACTGAACGTGGGCGAGGAATGCCCTGGGGGTGGAGAGTATGTCACAGTAAGGGCCTTGTTTCTGACTCCCCCCACCCTGTGTTGTCCTCCTATTGGCTGGCAAATCCTGAGCTTGGAGCCGAGGACAGGAGTGGACTAGATGTGTGGTCTCCAGTATCAGGTGTCCCCTGGGAAGTGGCTCTGGCCAATGGCAGAGTGGGAGGGAACTTTGGGGGAGCAGGAATGACTCCATATACCAGGGGACAAAATTATGGGAAGGCCCATGGATTTCCCATCCCTACCCACTCTGATGGCTTAGGATTGAGCAGAAAATATCACCAGTGGAATATTAGAAAAGTGCCTGTAAAAAAGTAAAGTTGATAGGATTGAGTATTGGTGAGGTGTGGACAACTGTCATATGCTGTGGGTGGGAGTGTAAATTGGTACAGCCACCCTGTGGGCAGTTTGCCAAGATCTATTAAAACTGAAAACAAGCCTGTATCCTTTGACCCAGCAATTCCACTTCTCTTCCCCTGAAAAATAATTGCATGTGCTCAGGGAGGCAGTGCAAGGATGTTATTCAATGTTGCATTGTTGATTGTAGTCAGAGACTGGAAACAACCTAAATATCCAGCAATAGGGAAGTGGCTAAATAAACTGTATTATGTCCATAGCGTGAAATGCTGCCCAGCACTAAAAAGAATGAAGTACATCTATATATTCTTAGGTAGGTAGATCTTCAAGTTGAGTGAGAAAAGAAAGTTGTGGAATCATATATATACTCTGATATTGTTAATATATTTTTAAAAATTAAAAGTATGTGCTTTAGGGTATAAGCTATACTGTTACAACAAAGAGATTCCCAGATAAAAAGGCTTAAATGAAGTAGCTTCTTTCTTTCTCACATAACAGTCCAGAGGGAGGTGTGGTCCAGAGTGAGTGGTTTTCTAGTTATCTGTTGCTGCATAAAACAACAATAATTTCATTTTGCTCATGGATTCTGTGAGTCAGCAATTTAGACAGGGCATAGTCTGGATGGCTTGACTGTGCTCTAGGATGTTAGAGGCCTTGGCTGGGAAGACTTGAACAGCTGGGAGTAACTCACATGGCCAGGGGCTGGAATCATCTGGAGGTTTCTTTACCCCTCTGGTGCCTGAGCTGGAATGACAAGAAGGTTTGTCTTAGTTGGGACTGTTGATTGGAGCACCTACATGTGACTTCTCTATGTGGTGAGGGTTTCCACACAGCACGGTGGCCTCAGGGTAGTTGAACTTTTTGTTCCGAGAGCAAGTGTTCCAGCAAGTAAGGCGGAAGGTACATGGCCTTCCACAACTTTTTCTCAGAAATTGTATAGTGTCACTTCTGCCATATTTTACTGGTCAAAACTGCCTATATAGGGGCCGCCCGGTGGCGCAGCAGTTTAGTCCACGCTTGGCAGCCCAGGGTTCGCAGGTTCAGATCCCGGGTGCCCGCCGACGCACTGCTCGTCAGCCACGCCGTGGCGGCGTCCCATATAAAGTAGAGGAAGATGGGCACGGATGTTAGCCCAGGGCCGGTCTTCCTCAGCAAAAAGAGGAAGATTGGCGATGGATGTTAGCTCAGGGCTGGTCTTCCTCACAAAAAAAAAAATTAAAAAAAAAAAACTGCCTATATTTAAGGGGAGGGAACAGAGACCCCCATCTCTCTATGTGAGGAGTGCTAAAGGATGGATGATCATGTTTTCAAACCATCACAGGTGAGAAGTTCTATCACATGAGTCATTGAAGATCCAGGTTGGTTTGGCTGGGGAAGGAACAGTGGGCTTTTCCATTTGCGTCATGTAGCTTCTGTCTCTGGTTTTAAGGTAGCCAGACCTGTTGTTGCCATATCCCAGCCAGGGAAAGAGAGTGGAGGGCAAGCAGTTCCTTGTAAAAATATGGTTCAGAACTTACACAGATCACTTCTGCTTGCATCCCATTGGCTAACTCTCAGTCATCCGACTACACCTAGCTGCAAGAGAGGCTGGGAAATGTAGTCTGTAGCTGGGCAGCCATGTGCCCAGCTACAACTCAGTGGGCACTGTTACTAAAAGGAAGCAAAGGAGAATAAGTATTAGGGACAATTAGTTTTTGCAACAGTGTGTATTTTTCATATATATATTTATGTGTGTATACATCGAAATAGGTCTATGTAGAATAGAGATATACAGTCATGTGTCACTTAACGATGGGGATATGTTCTGTGAAATGCGTCGTTAGGCGATTTTGTCACTGTGCGAACATCATAGAAAGTGCTTACGTAAACCTAGATGGTATAGCCTACTCTGCACCTAAGCTATATGTACTAATCTTTTGGACCACTGTTGTATATGCAGTTCATCACTGACTGAAGTGTTGTTATGTGGCGCATGACGATACATAGATACATAGAATACAGTCTGGAAGAGTACATAGAGAAAGGTCTAGAAGACACTGGTAACAGTGGTTACTTCTGGAGAAGGGAGAACATAGGATAAGGGTATATTCAAAGCTGACTCTAGCCATAGCTGTATTATTTTAATTTTTAACGAGGATAATGTCTTCACATTTTACTTGTGAAATTAAATATTAATGTAAACTGAAGAGGGCCTGGTGAGCATCTGGCTGCTGATGCTGCTGTCTTGGTCCTGTCTCCCTGTGGGGGGACTCAACACCAAAGAGCACCAGGAGGCAGCATGGCCCTTTATCCTCCAGGAGCTTCAGCTGGCGTTGCCGGGACTCTCGGTCCAAAGGCCCCACCTTCTCGAAGGCTGTGTAATCTCGGGGTCTCTCTGCCCCTGTCCTCTCCATCCAGTTCTTGGGGGGTTTCCTTTATTACCAGCAGATATTGGTTGAACATAGAGGGCTGTTTTGGCACTGAAGAATTCAGAAGATTAGAACACAGCCTGTCTTCCCACAGATTATTTATTAATCACAGACAGAAAGCCAGTCACCGTACAGTGGAGAAAGTGGGTAGACACCGCCTTTTCTAAATAATCAAAGTTAACATCACGGACACTGTGTCCTTCCTGATGGGAGATACTAAGAAGGACACAGAGTCACTTCAGTGGCAATTCTGCCCCAGATGCATAACCAGAATCCAATCATGAAGAAATATCAGATAAACTCAGGTGGAGGGACATTCTCCAAAACAACTGGACTGAACTCTTTAAAAATGTTGATGTCATGAAAGACAAAGAAAAGTTAAGTAGCTATTCTAGACTAAAGGAGACTAAAGAGATATGAGCAGTAATACAGGGCAGGAGACTGAACTGGGTCCAGGATCTGGGGGGAAATTGCCATAAAGAGACAGGCAGCAAAATTTGTGTTTGGATGCTATTTGTGTTTGGATGTTGAGGTCATAGTCCTGTATGGTATCAAGGTTACATTTTCTGTATTTGATAATTGTACTGTGGATATATAAGAGAATGTCATTGTTCTTAGGAAACACACACTGTGTAGCTACTCAATTTAGGAGTGAAGAAGCATGTTGTCTGCAACTAACTTCCAAATGGTTTAGAACAGGAGTGGGCAAACTTTTTTGGCAAAAAGGCCAACTAGGGAGGATTCTAGGCGTTGCAGGCCATATGGTCTCTGTCACAACTGCTCACTCTGCTGTCTAGTGCCAGAGCAGCCTCAGACAGTATGTAAATGCATGGGTGTGGCTGTGCTCCAATGAAGTTTATTTATGGATACTGAAATTTCATTTTCTTATACGTTTCACATGTCACGAAATATTCTTCTTTTGATTTTTATTCAATTATGCAAAAGCCAGTTCTAGCTTACTGTCCTTACAAAATCAGGTAGCTGGATTTGTCCTGTGGGCTGTAGTTTACTGATGCCTGATGTAGAAAAAGAACACACACACACACACACACACACACACACACACACACACATGCACAAGATAAAGCAAATATGGCATAATGCTAACAATTGGCGAATCTGGGCGAAGGGTCTAAGGGAGTTCTTTGTACTCTTCTTACAATCCTTCTGCACGTTTGAAATTATATTTTAAAATAAGAAATTAAATTTAAAAAGAGATACTGTTTTCCTCTCTGGGGGCACAGGAAGGAGAAAGTGACAATACTGTATGCATCCGGGAGGGCCAAGAGACACTTGCTCACAGTGTTCCTCACTGTTGCCTTTAATGGTTATCTATTCACTTCATTGTGTTCACTTCTTCCTTATTTTCTGCCTCAACCTTTATATCTAGGGACCCCGCTTGGCAGGCATGAGGGTTTAGGCTCTGGCCTCACTATTTTTGACCATCCCCTTTTCCTCTCCTGCTAAATACATTTCTCCACCAGCCAAGAAAACAGCCACTTTCAATATGTTCCCTGGATTGTTGTTTTCAATTTCATAGTCTCCATCCCCCATATTGTTTTCTCCAAATTGTTGGTATTTTTCTTAGATGATCAGAACTCTAGAGGGAAGGGGTTGTTTCCCTGCCTAGGGCATTATTTGGGGGGAGGTGAGCTATGGTGGCAAAGTTGAGAAGTTAATGTGTTCCATTGTCCCAGCATTGGGGCGAAGTCTCTTGTATTTCCCCTGGCCTTGTGGCCCTGAATGGTTAATTCCAGGAATGAGATACTGAGTTCACTGGAGTGAATGTGTCTGGGGTACGGAGGGTTGGCTTTAAGGGAAGAGGTATGTCCTTTTCTTAATTGACTTACAAGAATTCTCTTCATTGCCATGATCAGAAACCCAACTCAAATTGGCCTAAGTAAAAAGGAATTTATTAATTCATATGGCCAAGAGTATTGGATACCATTACATTCAGACTTGGTTAGATCCAAGGACTGAAATGATGCTATGAGAATTCTGTCTCTTACCATATCTCAATTCTGTTTTCCTATTGGGCTTCATTCTTGGGCAGGCTCTCCCTACTCAGCAGCCCCAGGGTTCTACCAGATTAGCAAACCCAGGAGAAAAAGGGCATCCCCAAACCATACTTCCAGTGGACTTCCCAGAACTGACCCTCATTGGCTCAGTTTGAGCCATGTGTCCATGTCCAAACCAATCAGTAAACAGGGAATTGGAGGATTCTGATTGGTCAAGCCCGGATCACATGCTCACTCTAGGCATGGGGACTGTTAGCTCTACTCACACCATCTGGACTAAGAATTGACAAGAGGTGGCCCCTCAAAGGCATATTTGGTTGCTGTTACCATCAGGAAGGATGGAACCTGGGTAGGGAAAAAACAGCGGTTTCTTATTACACAAGTGCTGTGCTATGCTGTGCTGCCTTCCCCAATTCCAGTCTCAATTTTCTAAGCCACGTCTTTGATAGTTGTAGTTGTATTGTCTTAGCTGTCAAATTGTGACAAATTGTAGTCACGTCCCCTGACACAAGCAAACTATGAAAAATGGCTGTTCACGTTCTCCCATACACCCTGCCTTGACTCCTCCATCCCTCAGGAAACTCACAGGATCTACAGGCAGAAGCTGGAGGAGCTGACCGCGCTCCAAGCTTCGTGTAGCAGCTCCATTAACAAGCAGAAGACACGACTGAAGGACTTGAAACACACACTTCAGAGGTAGGCGGGGCTGTGACTCAAAGGCTCCCTTGGTTTTTTTGTTTTTTGTTTTTTTGTGAGGAAGACTGGCCCTGAGCTAACATCCGTTGCCAATCATCCTCTTTTTGCTGAGGAAGACCGGCCCTGGGCTAACATCTGTGCCCATCCTCCTCTACTTTATATGGGACACCGCACAGCATGGCTTGATGAGCAGTGCATAGGTCCACGCCCAGGATCCGAACCTGCGAACCCCGGGCCACCGAAGCGGAGTGCGCGAACTTAACTGCCACCGGGCCTAGCCCCAAGGCTCCCCTAGTTTTAAGGGTCAGAAACCCAACTCAAAACTGGCTTGAACAGAGAATGGAAATTTTAATGGAAAAAAACCAGGAGTAGCTTCAGTTATCACTGGGTCCAGGGGTCAAAGTGTGTTTTTAGGAATCTGGTTTTTTCCTTTAAATTCTGCCTTCCTCTGGATTGGCTTCACTCTCAGGCTGACTGTTCACTCATGGTCACTGACATGGCCACCAGCAGTGAAAGCTTATATCCTTCAGCCTTACTTCCTCCTGGCTTGGCCACTCCAGCAGAATGAGAACTTGTCTTTCAGCAAAAGTTCTGGGTCTGATCCTCACTGGCTGGAATTGGTCACATGCTCACCTGTGGACCAATCACTGAGGCTCTAGTTAGGCAAGACTAGGTCAAATGCTTAGTTTATGGACCTGGGGGATGGGACAGTCCTAGGTGAACCATGTGGAGGGGGGAAGAGGATGAGAGGTAGTTCCCCAGAGGAAAGTTGTTATAAGAAGTCATGCTAGACAGGTAAACAGTAAATATCCTTCTCATGGGTGTGGGAGCTCACCCCACCAGGGTCTCTGGTGTAGGAGTAAGAAGTCTGGCAACCTTGGTGGGGACGTACTTGAGCTCATGACTTAGTTCAGTCCCTGCCAGGATCACATGTTTACTTCCCGATCCTCCTGTCTTCATGGTTTGGGAAGTGCCTTCATCCCCTGTAGGTGAGAGGGGTCTAGTGGATGCTATGACCCTCTAGGCAGGCAGGGAAACTAAGGCTCTGAGTGGCTTGTCCTAGACCACTTAGCTGGGCCTCCATTTCAGAGTGTGTGACTCCTAATCAATTCTTCCCTTCTCTCGTGGACAGTTTTTGGGAAGGTGACTGATCATACCCCTAACCCTGGCTGACCATTTTGGAAATGGAAGCCCATTAGTCATGGGGTAGAGTGTGGGTGGTTCCGTGTAATGAAATTGCCACTCTTGGAAAAGCACATCTTACTGACGGCAAGACTCAAGAGTCTTATCTATCTGGGGTGTTTCAACCTTGGAACTACTGATAATTCTTTGTTGCAGGGGCCTGCCCTGTGCACTGTGGGATGTTTAGCAGCATCCCTAGCCTCTACCCACTAGATGCCAGTAGAACCCTCCACCCCTGTTGTGACAATCAACATGTTCCCAGACATTGCCAAGTGTCTACTTGAGAACCACTAGGTTAGAAGGTTGACCCATGAGGACCCCTACTCTTCTGAGAGAGTGTCTGCTGACTTATTTTTCTAGTTTTGAGAGTTAAGTATCACCAAAGAATAACAATCAGACCTTGATCAGTTTGACTGCTTATACTTTCAAAGTGCCCTCCTGTCTGCCTTCTTAAGTAATCTTCAGGTTATTCCTTTAGAATAGTGAGAAGAATAGTATTGCCAGTAGATATCCATTGAGCTCATACTGTGTGTCAAGTATCATTCTAAATGCATTACATTTACTCACTTAATCCTCACAACAGTGTTGTCAGTGAAGTAGACCTGATGTTATCCCTGTTTTTCAGGTGTGGAAAATAAGGCAGAGAGGTTAAAGGACATTCCCAAGGTCACAAGGCTAGCAGGGATCTAGCATCAAACCCAGAGAGTACAGATGGAGAATTGAAGTTGCGAGAAGCATTCAGATGGGAAGATGCGAGGGTAGTGCCTAGAGCTTCCAGATTCTTCCTCCAATCTGAGTAACGCCCCTGCTTCTCCTACGCCCGCACTTCTGACCACAGGTATAAGCGCCATGCCAGTCGGGAGGAGGCAGAGCTCGTTCAGCAGATGGACGCCAACATCAAGGAGCGGCAGAACATCTTCTTCGACATGGAGGCCTACCTGCCCAAGAAGAACGGGTAGGAGCTGGAAACTTAACCCCTCCCTGCTGGTCTGAGTAACTCCCACCTTCCTGTTGGGGCTTGAGGTTGAGGGGAAAGTGGGGGAAGCAAGGGCAGGAAAGAGAAGGAAGCTTCCTCACGTGTCCCTATGAACCCAGGAGGGGTCCTCAGCCCCTGCTGTGTGGTAGTGACATTCCCAGCGGGGGCTTTTGCAAGGAACCAGATGAAAGATCTTGTTCCCAGCACCTGCCACATGCCTGGTGCCACCTGGGGTCAAGTGGAAAGGTGTTCTCTCCCAAGGGAACAAACTATTTGTTGAGTGCCTGCTGTATGCTCAACAACTTACTTAGATCCAGGTATCCGCATTTTACAAGGTTCAGGGACATTAGGAAGTACCTTGCACGGGTCGCTCAGTCCAGGTTTGGCCAAGCCAGGATGTGAGCACTACACATTCTGACTCCAGAGCCTGTGTTCTTTCAAGCTTCCCCCTTCAGAGAAGTCCCACCTCCTCCTCAAGAGACATCACTGCCACCCTGTTCCAGGGAAAGATCCAGTGTGGTATTATGACCTGACGGGAGCTGCTAAGCACGTCCCACCACTTCACCCTGACCCTCTTTCCTGCTTCAGCCAGCACTGAGCCCGAGCCTCCTCCCAGGAGGCTCACTAGCCCTGTTAACATTTTAAGCCATTCTTCTTGGCTTCTCCTTTTTTGCTGTGTTTGGTTAACACTCCATGAGTTCAGTGGTCATGATTTTCTACAGAATGAAACAGTGTGACACTCTTTACAGTGGCTCAAATTCACCTTTCCAGCCCCTCCCTCCCCAGTCCTCTGTGCATCTTGCAGATGATGGAAAACCCAACTCCAAGTTACTTAAGAAAAAATAGGGGAGGGGTCGGCCCAGTGGTGCAGCGATTTAGTTCGCGCTTGGCAGCCTGGGGTTCGCAGGTTCGGATCCTGGGCGCCTACCGACGCACTGCTTGTCAGCCATGCTGTGGCAGTGTCCCATATAAAGTAGAGGAGGATGGGCATGGATGTTAGCCCAGGGCCAGTCTTCCTCAGCAAAAAGAGGAGGATTGGCAACGGATGTTAGCTCAGGGCTGGTCTTCCTCACAAAAAAATAAAAAATAAAAAAATAAATAAAAGAAGAAAAAATGGGGGATTTGTTGGCTCATGTAGTGGAAAAGTCCAGGTGTAGCTGTAGGTATGGCTGGATCCTGCTGTTCAAATGATACGATTTGTCTCTCATTTAGCTTTTTTTTTACTCTTTTCCAGTGTATGAGTTTTATTCTTGGGCAGGCTTTCTCTACAAGCTTGCCCCAGCAGCTCTGGGTTTGCATCCTACCTGCTTAGCAATTCCAGTAGAGAAAGCCTCTTTGTTCCTTAGTGGTTCTGGGAGAAGTCCCAGGACTGATTCTCATTGGCCTAGATTGTGTCACATGACCATTATTAACCCGGTCAGGAGAATGCACTGCTTTGATTGGCTGAGTGTGGATCATGTGCCTCCCCCTAGAGTTTAGGGAGAAAAGAGATCCTCAGAAGGGAAATTGTACTGCCCTCTCAGGAGGTAGGGACTATATACTAGGCAAGAAAAATAGATGTCCTTTTCACACCTCTGCTCTAGTTACACCAGAGTGAAAATGCCCCTAGAATCTACTCACAGCCACAAAGAAGGCTCTTCTGTTCCCTTTTCTCCTCTCAAACTTCTCATCCTTCAAAGCCCGGTTCAAATGTTACCACCTCAATGAAGCCTTTCCAAACCCTCTCCCTCTGTGGTATTAACCCTGAGATCTCCTAACTCTTTATCTGCACCTTTTTAGTATGTTAGAGTACAGGCTGTTATAACAGAAGCCCAACGATACAATGGCTCAAACAAGCAAGAGGTTTCTCTCTCTCACACCTAACAGTCCAGAGGTGAGTGGGCCAAGAGTGGTGGGCTCATGAGATCCTCTAGGGACTCAGGGTCCTTCCAACTTACTGCTTCACCACCCTTTAGGGAGTTGTCCTCATCTGCATGGCCAAGGCTGGTTCACACCATCACATTCTCAGGCAGCGGGGAAGAGTCAGGCAGCGGAGGGCAAGCAGATCCCTTTTTACAAAAAATGTTTACTATTTCCTGGGGAAGCCAACATATACATACCCTATGACCCATAAATTCCACTCCTGGCCATCTACCCAATGGAAATGAGTGCTTCTGTCCTCCAAAAGACATGTGTAAGAATGTTCACAGCAAAGAAGCCAGATGCAAAAGGCCACATATCGTGTGGGTGTATTTATGTGAAATGTCCAGAACAGGCAAATCCATAGAGACAGAAAGTAGGCTAGTGGTTGCCAGCAGGAGGGAGGAATGGGAAGTGACTGCTGATGGGTACAGGCTTTCCTTTTGTGGTGATAAAAATGTTCTAGATTTAGATAATGGTGATGATTGCACAACATTGTGAATATACTAGAAACCATTAAATTGTATACTTTACAAGGGTGATGCTAATGGTATGTGAATTCTATCTTGATTAAAAAAAAAGAATGTTCACAGCAGGTATATTCATAATAGCCAAAAACTGAAAACAAGCCCACTATTCACCAACAGTAGAATGAATAAATAAGTTGTGGTATATTCACTCAGTGGAATAATATACGCAATGGAAGGCAGGAATTTCTGACGCACAGATGACGTGGGTGAATCTCACAGACATAATATTGGGGGAAAGAAACCAGGCATAAAATATAACACGCTGTGTACATTATGTGAAGAACTCATCCAGGGTGATACAAAACACAACAGTGGCAACCCTTGGTGGGGAGTACTGACTGGGATGGGGCACAGGGCAGCCTCCTGGGGCTGGAAGTGTTTTATTTGATCTGGGTGTTGGCTACATGGATGTGTAAATATGTAAAAATTTATCATGTTGTGTACTTAAGATTTGTGTGCTTAAAGAAGGTTATGCCTTAATTTTTTTTTTGTGAGGAAGACCAGCCCTGAGCTAACATCCGTTGCTAATCTTCCTCTTTTTGCTGAGGAAGACTGGCCCTGGGCTAACGTCCATGCCCATCCTCCTCTACTTTATATGGGACGCCACCACGGCATGGCTGACAAGCAGTGCGTCGGCCGGCGCCCTGGATCCAAACCGGCGAACCCCGGGCTGCCAAGCGTGAACTAAACTGCTGTGCCACCGGGCGGCCCCCTATGCCTTAATTTTAAAAAGAGGTCTTTAAATTGACCTGGAGATTGAACACTTGCCTTCGCCTCATTGGCTGGAACTTAGTCACGTGCTCCCATTAGCTTCAAGGGAGGCTGGGAAGTGTGGTCTCTAAGCCGGCTAAAATGGGGGGAAATGGGTTAGTCATGACTGTCATGTGTCACAGTTGTCACGTTCTCTAGTTAATCATTATTCTCACTCGATGTGAGAATTTTACCACTGAGCTTAGCACCCTATTTTCTAACATCCCGTGCTCAGTGTGTGCTTATTAAGTTTGAATATTTTTGGTTGGGGCCCACTTCTGCAGCTGGTGAGGAACACGGTGGCCCTCACAGGTCTTTCCTTCCAGGCTCTACTTAAATCTGGTCCTTGGCAACGTGAATGTGACACTTCTCAGCAACCAGGCCAAGTAAGTATCCCAGACCCCCACCTGGCTTTACGGAATCCAGGCATTTTGCTCTTTCAACTCAGGAGAGATGAGACCAAGCTAGAATTTTTGCACACATCAAAAATCATTAACAATTGGGGTCTGGCTCTTGGTCTTTCTGACACTCCCCCCCTCAGTGGGTAGACCACCTGGGGGAAGTTTCCTTCCTTCATTTACAGAGTCAATACACTGGGTGGACAGGACTGCCAATTTCTCATGAGAAATGGCCCCTGCTCCATTCCACGCCTTATCATGCACATTTCTCCTGGGAAGCAGGCAGTCCTGTCCACTCGAAATCTGTCAGTTTCAGGGGAAATGGGGCTGTGGCATTTCTGCTGGAGTGGCTGGTTGGGGGAAGACACCCTGTCTCTACCCCCTGCCCATCCCCATCACAGGCCTGGAGTCCTAAATCAGGAGTCCAGGGTCATGGGAAGCTTTACACATTGGCCCTCTTTCCCTAATTGATCATCACCATAAATTCAAGGCCAGGTCTCTCCTTGAGTGGGATTGGAAGGTCCTTGTGGGGTGTGGGTTGTAGTAGGTCAAGGATCTGATGGGGCTGAGGGTCCCGCCCCCAGATGGGGTATAGTTATATTACTGTAACTAGAGTAATAGTTATGGGGGGGTGTCTGTCACTGCAGATTTGCCTACAAGGATGAATATGAGAAGTTCAAGCTCTACCTGACCATCATCCTGCTCCTGGGGGCTGTGGCATGTCGATTTGTCCTTCACTACAGGTAACAGGGGCTGTGGCAATGTGTGTAGGCATGCTGGGGGGAGGGGGCCGTGAGAGTGGGATCCAGGGTCTCTGCTGTGTCTGCAATGTTTGGTATGACAAGGTGTAGGTAGAGAAGAGCCATTTCTCATGAGAAATAGCAGTCCTGTCCACCCTACATCCGTCCAGCAAATATCTACTAAACAGCTACTGGAGAAGCCTTATAGTACTTAAGAAGGAGCCCAATGGCATACGCATACAGTGGAATATGATTCAGCCATGGAAAGGGATGAAGCACTGATACATGCTAGAACATGGATGAACCTTGAAACATGTGAAGTGAAGTCAATCTTAAAAGGCCATGTAGTCCATTTATATGAAATGTCCAGAATTGGCGAATCCATAGAGACAGAAAATAGATTAGCGGTTGCCAGGGGCTGGGGGGAGGGGAAATGGGGAATAACTGCTAATGGGTACAGGGTTTCTACTGGAGCGATGAGAATGTTCCAGAATTAGATAGTGGTGATGGATGCATAACTCTGTGAATATACTAAAAACTACTGAATTGTATACTTTAAAAGGGTGAATTTTATGGTACGTGAATTATATCTCATTTACAAAGAGAGAGAAAGAGAAAGAGGGAAAGGAAAGAAAGATCACAGACTGCCTGGGTTGAATTCTGGCTGGAGATAACTGGCTGTTAGCACGGGCAGGTTCCCTCTGGGAGCCTCAGTCTCCCCATCTGTAAAACGAGGTGACTTCAGTGCCTACCTCACAGGGTGGCTGGGACAACTTGGTGCATTGACACTGTATGTGGAGGGCTCTGCCCAGCGCCTGGCACCCAGGGGTGCCGTTGAGAGCGTCAGCTGCTGCCGTTTGAGTGGGATGTGGCCGTGCTGCTCTGAGAGGCAGAGGCCACTGGGCTGAAGCTGCACTGCCCCTGGGGGTTTTGTTTCTCCCCCAGGTCCTGGGTTTTGTGCCCTGAGGGGAGGCGGCCAATTATGACTCGGGCATTTGGCCCACATGTCAGGGGTTTATTTCCTGGCAGGCATTTGGCTGGGAGTCCAGTTGCTGGTCTGGCCACTTCAATGTCCAAACAAAGGCTCTTTTAGGCCCATGCCTGCCTGCTGCCTTGGGCCTGGCCTGTTTCCCCGGAGGGCAAAAGCTGCACACGTCAGTAATGCCTGCTCACATGCCCTTCTGGAAGCTGGTAGTTCTTGATGTGCAACCAGAGTCCCTTGCACTGGGACCTCTGGGGCCCTCAAAGTGCAAACCTGTGGTGTGTTGCCAAGTTCTAAGGTACACTGAGGGAAAATTTCCATTTTCTCCCTTCCGTTTCTGCGTTCATTTCCTGGGACTGTCGTAACAAAACACCACAAACTGGGTGACTTAAAACAACAGAAATATATTTTCTCACAATTCTGGTGGGCACCTGGAGTTCAATGCTGCTGGAGAACTGGGGGACAGCATAGAACATGCCTCAGTTATCCCACCTGAGGGGTGAGGGAGTGGGGGGTATTTATCCTCCAACTGCTGTCAGTCAGGGGAGTTGAGGACTGCTCCCAGAGGGTGTCAATTCCCTCACCTTTCTGATCTGTCTCTCACACCAGCAGAGTGAGCTCTGGGGGCCCAAGAAAGCCCCCGGGCATGCCAAGAGTTGCAAGTTCTGGCTATTGGAAGTTGTGCAGATGGGCAGGGTTGTGGTAAATGCACCTGCCACCAGAACCAGTCCTGTAGGATTGTTCAGGGATCCAGAAAGATCATCCATATAAAATGCCTGCAATGCTGCAAGTTCCCAATAATTAGTGCTGGCCTAGTGTGGCAGGCTGAATAATGGTCCCCAAAGATGGGCACGTTCTAATCCCTAGAACCTGAGAATATGTGATGTTATGTGGCAAAAGGTCTTCGTAGATGGATTAAGTTAAGGATCCTGAGATGGGGAGATTATCCTGGATAATCTGGTGGGCCCAGTGTTATCACAAGGGTCCTTCTAATAGGGAGGCAGGAGGGTCAGAGTCAGAGAAGGAGACGTGATGACAGAAGCAGAGGTCAGAGTGATATGGAGCTAGGGACAAGGAATGTGGGCAGCCTCTAGAAGCTGGAAAAGGCAAGGAAATGGATTCTCTCCTTGAGCCTCCAGAAGGAATGCAGCCCTGCTGACCCATTTCAAACTTTGGACCTCTAGAACTGTAAGAGAATAAACATGTTGCTTTAAACCACTAGATTTATGGTCATTTGTTATAGCAGCAAGAGGAAACTCATACACTTTGGCCGAGCAGGTTGAGGCGGGCACCTCAAGCATGTCCCTGAAGTGCTGGGGCCATAAAACTGCTTTTATTCCACTCTTTACTGACAAGATATAGGAAGGGACCAGTGAAAAATATCCTGGTAACCACGACTGGCTACTGGGCCTGTCTCCTGTCTGGAGATGAGCTCAGAAGTCAGCATGTAAGTGACTCTGACTGGGGAGGCCATCCCCTCACCCTCCGTTTTCTGGTCAGGTCAAGTAGGCCTTTGATTTCCTCAGAGTGGGTGTCTGAGACTCATGTCCTGGACTTTGGACACTCTGTGGTGCTTCCAAATCATGAGGGACACATATGGCTCTTCCTGTGCTCCAGGCACTGCTCTGAGCACTTCGTGTATTCAGTCCAGCTGAGGCCCGGGTGGCCCGGGCGGGAGGTGCTGTTACTCTCGCCATTTACAGATGGGGACGTGACAGTGCGGGAGAATCGCTACCTTGTCCGTGGTGCCACAGCCGGAGTTGGAACTCAGGCCCTGATCCTCCCGTGATGGCCTCTGGGGCGACGGTTCAGCAGGGCTCGGAGCTGAGAGTCTGTCATCTGTGACCACACAGCTTAAAAGACACCTCCCAGCCTCTTTTATTATTGTTGAAGTTGCACCCTCCCATTTCCCTCCCAGGGCCATTAGAATTGAGGAGAAGGATCTCCCAGTTCAAGGATGGAAATGGAGATTGGGAGTGTTCTCCCTCCCCAGTGTAGATGGACAGCACTCCGTGCAGTCATTTCTCTTCCCATGCCAGATGGATCTGTCTGACACCGGGAGGTGCAGAGGTGCTTCCCGTTGGGATCGAAGGTAGAGCCTTTGTCAAGGCCTCATCAGTCAGAGTCAGTGGCAGGGGAGCCCTCTGAGGGGCTGTCTGCCACAGGCTCTCTCCCAGGATCCTTCACCCAGGAATGCTCACGTAGGGGGTCAACCTTCCCATTTTACCGGCAGCAAAGCTGAGGCCAGGCAGGTCTCTGACAAGGTCACACAGCGTGTCTGCCAGCTCTCCACTCTGACCTGTGGCACAGCACAGCTCCAGCCGCCCAGTTCTGTCCGTCTTGAAGGCCTGCTCTGCCCAGCTCTGGGCCGTGGGCACTGTAGAGGAGGCTGGGAGTTCTTAAGTTCATCTTACAGACAATTCAGTCTGTCTGAAGAATTTTTTGTGTGTGCAACAAAGTTTACAGATGGTTTAAGACGACAGAGGGAATTTACCTCTTGATACCGCAGACAGTTTAAAATAGAATATTAGGTTTCCTGCTTAAAGTCATTCTGTCCCTATCCCACCAGAAATTTCACATCAGACAGTAAGAATTTAGAAGGGAGACAGGCTGTCATGGGCTGAGTGATCTGGGAAGGAGAGGAATCCTCAGCTAGAGCCTTAAGAGCAGGTAGGATTCCTGTAGAAAGGGGAGGAGGGGGACAGGCATTCTAGGTGAAGACCAAGCTCCCTCTGCCTTCCCGGGGGTCAGTGGGGATTTCCAGAGGCACACCTGCCGTGGGCAGCTCTCGTCCTGGTTTGCTGTTCTCTTGCAGTGAGGGTGGGTCAGCTGTCCCTGGTTCTCATGCCTGCTCCTCTCTCCGGGGCTGTTTCTCCCCGCCAGGGTGACGGATGAAGTCTTTAACTTCCTGCTGGTGTGGTATTACTGCACCCTGACGATTCGGGAGAGTATTCTCATCAGCAACGGCTCGAGGTAATTGGGGGCCCAGCTTTTGGGGGGTGTAGGGGGAACCAAAGGGAAATCTGTCATGAAGGGGAGGCAGGTGAGGGCTGTCACCCTTAGCCTGCATTCCCTTCCTCCTTGGGGGCGGTCCGTGACCACTCAGACCCAGGGAGGAGGAAAACTGTGTCTGCTCCTGCTGCAGCGTCACTTGCTACGGTCAGTCTCTTGCTTACAAGGAACCCTAACTCAAATGGACTTAACATAATAGGAAATTTATTTTCTTCCATCAAGGACCAGGTCCATTGGGACTGACTTCAGGTGAGGCTTAATCCAGGTGCTCAGACATTGTCATCAGGACCCAGTTTCTCTCTGTCTCTCACCTCTACCTTCTACTGTGTTGTTTTTAGTTTCAGGCTCCATGTAGGCGCACCCAGCAGCTCCAGGCTCACATCTTTATTTCTAGCATTCCCAGCAAAATAGGGCACATTCCTTTCTTCCAAGAGTCTCACTGGGTCCCACTGGCACTCACTGGATCATGTGCCCAACTATGAACCAATCACTGTGGCCAGAGAATGCACAGCTGTGATTGGTCAGGCCTAAGCCCCGTGCCCACTCCTACATTGTCGTTAGAAGCTTAGAAGCTGAGTGTCAGGAATGGAGTGGTTCCCCAGAGGAAAATTGGGGTACTGTCACTGGACGGATGAATGGATTCTGGTGACAAGAGTAGATGGTCCCCCACAGGGAGATGGGGAGGAGGGTGGACAGGTGATGTGGGTCTTGGGCCAAACCTGCCATGCCACAGAGCTGGTGCTGGGGAGAAGGAGCCCAGGCTGGGAGAGAAGATTTCCTGAGTTCTAGTCCCAGTGCTCTCACTCAGCAGCTCTGTGACCCTCGGCAAGTCACATTCCCTCTTTGGGCTGTTTCAGGATCCCCTGGGGGAGTGATTGCATCCAGTGTTGCTCAGTGAATCTAGGCACAACTGGGGCTTCCCTCATCCTCCCATCTCTGAAGGCCTCCAAGTGCAAGGAACCCCACTGTTTTCTCTCAGTTTCCTCTCTGCCCCGCCTCTCTCTGGGCTGAGAATCTCGGGACCCAGTTGAGATCCATGAGTTGCCACCTGGAGGACCCATTTTCCGAAGGTCTGATTCCTTTTTGGGGTGGCCATTTGAACCTCTGCACGCAATTCTTGTCCCTGTTCTTTCCTGAAACAAAAGAAACGACTTCCCAACCCCTCCCCGCTTCCTCCCTGCTGGGGGTTGGTAAGGAATGGCCAGGAACTGTGTATTTAAGACTGGGGGCATCTGCCAAACCCCCAAATAATTTGCCACCTTCTCACTTTTCTGCCCAGTGGTCTCTTATGGCAGATCCCTGCCCTGCCGGGCCTTTCCCTGAACATAGAGCCGAGAGGTAAGGACCAGGGGAGCAGCGGTTCTTAGGTACGCAGCCCTGTAGCATGTAGCCCTTTAGAAAAGATCAGTGTTTCTCAAACTGCACTCACTTTTGTCCTATCCATGCCTTTTTCCATGTCCATGTATCACTTAGATGATAATTTTCTCACATTTTAAATCAACTCCCTCCTCTTTTTTATTTACTTAAATAAATCTTAATTTATTTTAAAAGGAAACTTTATTTCACCACCATACATGGAAAACCAGCATCAGTTGCAGGAAAGAGGAAGTTGTGTAAAAATATCTTTTTGTTTTCATTGTGTTATTTATTGAAGTCAATCATTCTTGCTTCCTGAAGGCTCTGTGCCTGAGGCCTGCTGTCTCTCTCCTCCGTGTGTGCGTGTGTGTAAAAGGGAGATTAGCAGATCTTGAGAAGCGTTAAAGATGCACCAGCATCTGACCGAGACTCTCTCCTTGACTTAGTCAGGAGATGGAAAGAGAACTAAGATGACTTCTCACCACGATTCAGTATCATCTAGTGTTATGCTCGAGCATCATCTAGAACTTGGTGGTACGCGCCCTATGCTTTGGGAAACACTGAAGTAGAAAATCTTACCAAAGAAATAACATTCATAGTTTTCCTTAATTTTAGTGAATAGTATCTTTCTGCTCTTGGGTGTGGTCTGAGGGGAGCCAGGGTAGTATATAGTGGGGAAATGGGGCCAGGGTGATTGGCAAGGCTTCCTTGTCACTAATTCTCTTCCTGTACCCATGGGCTGTCAGTCTTGCAGTGTAACCCTTCTGATGGACTCATATTAAGAGTATTCAGGGGCATGCTACGTCTCCAACAGTCACTACACTTTAGTAAGAGTTACTCTAGTCAGCTCTTTTTCTAGTATGACAAGCTGTGAATGGAGGGGTTACCAGAAAGAAGGGAGCAGGACTGAGTGGAGGTCCCTGCAAGTGTGGGGCACACCAGGAAAATGAGGAGGGGGACAAAGAAGGAAGAAGTGGGGTTCCAAAGCCAAGTCCTGTTTGCCTAACAGTTTAGCAGGGGCTGTTCCGGGGCCTCCTTGGAGCTCATTCTCTGGCGGGACAGCAGGAAGGGTTTTCTCCGAGCTTGTAATGCAAAGCTTTCATGTGGGTCCTCTCTGCACTGCCCCCGCCACCCCGGCATTCATCACCCATTTATTTTGAGCATCTCCTAGGTGTCAGACACTGAGCTTGAGACTCCAAGAAAGCCCACACTCTGTGCCTTTTGGGGGCACTCAGAGTTTTTTTTTAAAAGACCCATTTCGTGGCAAATATGGTTCAGGAATCTAGAGTTGTAATGGCACCGTTCCTCCAGGCCTGTCTCTCTACTCTGGCCTGGGGTAGGGGTTCGGATGTGATGGTGGTGGTGGGGGGGAATGGCTGAGGGGGGCTCGCAAGGTGCCTCATCTTCTGGAATGACTACGGGAGTTGTGGGCAATTTAGCGGGGATGGGGGCATGGCAGGTGGGCCAAATCTCAGTGACTAAAACTTGTGACTCATCCTCAATATCTGTTGGATATTTAGCCTCCATCCTCCTCCAGCTCCTTTTCAGAGATGATTTCTTCTGGGGGCGGGCTGGGGAGATGTCTTTGAGGTTTCCCCTCACACTTGGCCCTTACTGGCAGTAGCTAAGAAACCATTCCAAGAGAGCACGTGAGGAGAAGGAGGGAGGGGTCCGGATTGGGATGAATACTACCTTTCTCATCTCTGAAGCATCCTGGGGCCAGGTCAGGAGCCCAGGGTTGGTGTCCAGTAAACACTCCATGGTGTTTGTGGAAATGAATGGAACCCAAGCTCAGCAATGAAGGAAGGTCCCTGGGGCCGTACCAGCGTTCTAAAGACAGCTGGAGCTGAGCTCTAGGGGCTTCCTGGAGGCTTGCTGCCCAGTTTTGGTCTGCCTGAGCCTCTTACTCCTGCTCCCGGTTGCACCTGAGACCTGAATTAGAGGCGTGGGGGGGGAAGCAGGCCTAGAGAGGCGGGGGTATGGAGGGACTCCCCCACCTTTGGTTTGTGTCTGATACCTCCCATGTGAGATGTAGCTCATTAGCTCAGCGCAATAAGCAAATCAGCTTCCCTTGCCAGTTTTGCAAATAAGGCAAAACTACCTGATGGGGTAAACATAAAGGGGGAGCATATATATGGGAGCATATAAATAGTTCAAGGAGGTGAAAAGGGCTCAAACAATGTTAACAGCCCTGCTCCCTCTCCCTATTCTGTTGTCTCTTGTGCTGGCTCCCAGAATCTGTGTCCAGCATCCTACCCAATCAGCAGTCCCAGAGGAAGAAGCTCCTTTCCTCCACAGAGCCAGCTGCAATCTTGCGAGGGACTTCTGATTGGCTAGGCTCAGGTCACATGCTCATCCCCAAGCCAATCACTGTGACTGGAGGGATGCAGAGCCCTGATTGGCTGACTCTGAGTCATGTGCCTGGTCATATTTCTCAGCTCCACCCCAACCACCTAGACTGAGTTTGGGGGTGAGGGGGTTCCCGAAAAGAAAGCTGAGGCCTGGAACCAGAATGGGAGTGATTGACAGACTGGCAAAACAGCAGATGTCCCCCGCAGTTAGTTCTGGAGCAGAAGGAATGATGAATCAGAGATCATGTGGCTTTTCTGGCGAGCCAGCCCACGGGTTCCTGGCTCTAACCAGCTTTTATAGGGGCCTTTCCTGGGATACAGAGGTATAGGGGTGCCAGGCAAGGGAGGGAGCCCCAGTGTGGAGGCCATTCCCCCAACTGCCCAGATGACTCAAAGCCCAAAGCCAGAAACAGCCTGGGGTTGAATAGTGGCTGCTGCACGTATCTTGTGGACACATTGCAACTGTGGCTAAAGTGTCCTGAAGGGAGGGCCATGGTCTCCCCAGGCACATCCCCAGATACCAGGACATGCTGTCCCTACATTCTGGCCATGCTTGCACCGCTCTTCCCTGTCTGCTCTTTAGAAAGCCCACAAGCCCCTGCAAGCTTCACTTCTGTGGCAAAACAGGCCCAGAGAGTGACTGCTAATTGGTGCAGTTTTCTTTTGGGGGTGATAAAAATGTCCTAAAACTGATTGTGGTCATGGTTGCACAAACTCTGTGAACATACTAAAAACCACTGACTTGTATACTTTAAATAGGTGAATGATATGGTATCTGAAATATATCACAATAAAACTGTTATATACGTGCACAAAACCAGTCCAGAGCCGTGGAGTGTGCAGATGGACGATGGGGCTGGTGAATGCTGCGCTGGGAAAGAAGCAATTTCTAGTTCTCCCGGTGCTGCTGAGCTGTATTTATTGGTGGCGTCTGTTAGAGATGGGCTCTGGGCACAGCGAGCAGTGAAATTAAAAGCTGCTGCCCAGCCAAGCTTGTCACCCAGAGCCTGTGTCTGGCTCCAGCCGCTCCCACACAGGGAGAGGGCATTTCTCTGAGGAGCTTTGTGGAGCAGGACATAGGAGCATGAGGCTTGCATGTGGCTTTGCAGAGAACTGGGAGGTTCCAGAGAGCCTTCTTGGGTTCAAAGTGAAAGTCTGAGGATGGGGCCAACTGCCTTTTCTGTCAGAAAATTAGAGCCAGGGCTCTTTGTTAACTCTGACAGGCAAGACAGGGACTTGGGGAGGAAGAGACTGGGACAAAGAAGTGGATGGATATCTTGTGAACTCACGTGGCACCTGCAACAATCTCCTGTCACCTCTGTGCTGGTGGCATCCAGACCAGCTGCTTCTTTCACCAGCTGCACCTCCTAGACATCACTTCTTTCATTTCAACATTTATTGAGTGCCTACTGTTTACCAGGTGCCTTTAGTACTAGGAATAAAGAGCCACCTAAAGCCTTGTCCCTCACCATGACCCTTGAGGTTCCCACAGGCTCATGCCTGAACACCTAATTATGTCCAGAACTGCTGTAGGGCTGCAAAGAGAAGAAGAGATGAGTAAGATCCAGTCTCTGCTCTTATGATGTCTGTGTTCTGGTTGGAAGGTTTTACGACTGCTCAAAATCGCTTATTAGGACAATGCAAATTAAAACCTCAATGACACACCAATTTTCACCTAATAAGATGGGACGAGATTTTAAAATTTTGTGTCAGGTGTTGGTGAGGGTTTGGGGAACCCACATGCTCCTCTACTGCCGATGGGAGTGTAAGTTGGATAGCAGTTTTGGAGGGTAATTTGACAAGTAACTGCACACATCCTCTGACCTGGCCATCCTCCTTCTTGGTAGCCACCGTAGAGAAAGTGTCATTGCCCTAAGGGACATCCACAAGGATGTCATGGCAGCATCAAGGATGATAGTGACAGTTGAGGAACAGTCAAGTAGACTGTGGCAGAGCCACATCCTCAAATGTCATGTGGCATTTAAGAAGCCAGTGACAGGCCTATGGGTACTGGCCTGGGAGTCAAGACGTGAAAGCAAGTTGCAGGGCGATTTTAGTTAAAAAGAAACTCTGGGGGCCGGACTGGTGGTGTAGCGGTTGAGTTCGTACGCTCTGTTTGGGCAGCCGGGGGTTCACGGCTTCGGACCCCAGGTGCGGACCTACACACCCTTCATCAAGCCACATTGTGGCAATGTCGCTTATACAAAGTAGAGGAAGACGGGCATAGGTGTTAGCTCAGGGCCAGTCTTCCTCACACACACACACAACCTGATCCAGCACTCCAACCCCCAAACCAGCAGATCCTTGGGTTCCTCCTTTTTGTGAGCAGCAGCGCCTTGGACCCCATCTCCCCATTTGGCCCCCACCCCAGTCCTCCCCCAAGAGAGTTCTGGAGGACGAAGGTTAATGACTACTCCCACATGGATCCTGCAGGTGTCCCAATCCCTATTGCCCAGTCCTTGGGAGGAAGGAGCTCAGCTGCTCCCAGGCTGCATTTGGCAAAGCAAATCACTGCCACTTGTGTTCAGTTAACTGAGCTTCCAGAAAGGGGCCAGGGAAGGGCAGCAGAGGCCAGAGACAGACTCAGGGACTTTGAAGGGGAAAAGTTTGAGGGTCCAGCTTCATCCTAGGCTGCCCCTGACACAGAGGAGGAGGTGACTGCTGGGCTCCCTCCCCCAGTGTGGAGTGAGAGTCAGGAACCAGGGGAGCTCTGGGTTCTGACAACAGGGTCCCCACAGCTTCTGGCCTGGATGGATGAAGTCCAGGGCTGGGTGAGGACCTGCTGTAGATGGCAGGTGTGGATGTGCCGAGGGCGTAGGGCTCCCAGGGAGAAGCTGTGTCTGGGATGGTGTGAGATGCTGCCTTTGCAGCCTGTCATTTCACTATGTCTGTGTGGGGTAATGTAGGTAGCTACGGCTGTGTGGAAATGTGTGCGTGTGTTCTGTTTTTATTCACACTTATTGAGCACCTGCTGAGCCAAGTGTCACAGATACTTCGATGAACAGCACAGATAAGATCCCTGCTCTTCTGGAGTTTACATTTGTGTGGTGAAGGGGGTTCAGAAAACAAAAATAATAATTTCAGATAGTGGTAAGCACCATGATGAAAATAAAACAAGGTAATGTGGTCCAGAGTGGGGCCGGCTGTTTTAGATCAGGTGGTCAGGGAAGGCATCTTGGAGGAGGTGACAGTTGGTCCAAAACTTGAATCCAGACCAGGAGCCAGGCAGGCCAAGGTGTTGGAGCAGAGAGAACAGCAAGTGGGAAGGCCCTCTTAGTCTGCCTATGCTACCATGACAACTGGGGGCTTAAACAACAGAAATTCATTTTCTCACAGTTCTGGAGACTAGAAGTCCACGATCTAGGTGCCAGTAGGGTTGGTTTCTCTTGAGGCCTCTCCTTGGCTTGCAGATGGCCACTGTGTCTTCACATGGCCTTTTCTCTGTGAGCATGCGCACTCGCCATGTCGGTTCCTCTCATAAAGACACCAGTCCTGTTGGATTAGGGCCCATCCTTATGACCTCACTTAATCTTAATCACCTGTTTAACGACCCCATCTCCAAATACAGTCACATTCTATGGTACTGGGGGTTAGTGCTTCAACATGGGAATTCTGGGGGGACACAATTCAGCCCATAACAGGCCCTGAGTTAGCAGTGGGCTTGGTGGGTTCAAGGAGGAGAGGACAGGGAGGCAGGGCTTGGAGTTGTGAGCTCAGGGATGTGTTCTGAGGGTAGTGGGAAGCCACTGGAAGCCCAAGTGCTTCTGTGGGTCTCGTGGCTAATCTGTGAGCGGTTTGTGTGTGATTCTGCGTCTCTGTAGGACAGAGAGGGGCAGAGTCATGGCTTGGGTCTATTTCGTGGCTGTTTCTGGGCTGCAAAGCAGCCCCTGCCCACATAGGCTGGGGAGCAGGCCGCCGCCTGCGTCTCTCTCCCGACCTGAGCTCTTTTTCCTTCTCTTGTTCTCTCCGAGAATTAAAGGCTGGTGGGTGTCTCACCACTATGTGTCCACGTTCCTGTCTGGAGTGATGCTGACCTGGTGAGTGTCTCCTGCTGGGCCCTGAGGGCCTCTGCTCACCCTCCCCAGGGAGCCAGAGCGTGGGGGCCGGTGAATGGGGACTAGTGGGGGGCCAGGGGGCCCGGATGGGGGGGCTTTTGGGCTAAGAAGGAAAGTGTGAGCTTACAACTGGGCTGCAGGGACCTCCCCCCAAACTGTCTGGGGAGTTTTCTGGGGAGTGTCCCATCCGCCTGCTGGCTGCGGCAGAGTTGACAGGGAGCAAGGCTGGATGGATGAGCCTGGGGCACCAAAGGAGCCTGAGATGGAGGGAGGGAGGATGGGTGGGAACTTGGGCTTCAGAATGACTGCATGGGCTCCCCTGGTTCTGGAAGGGACTTAAAGCAATGATGGAAATGACCTGGTCCAGCCCAGGGACACTGGTGATAAGGAAGGGCAGAAATCAGGGACCTTGGCTTAATTTTAAAACCTTTTCTTCTCGGTTAGAACAGAGGTAGGCGGGGATGAATGTCTGATTTCAAGCGTGCCTCACCTTTGCCTCTCCCCACTTCTCTGCAGGCCTAACGGACTAATTTATCAGAAGTTTCGCAATCAGTTTTTAGCGTTTTCCATTTTTCAGAGTGAGTGTTTTCTTGCCCAGATTCAGGGGAGGGGGCCCAGTTTCCTGGGGCTTTCACTGATGGAGGCCCCATAGCCCCTGGTGAGGGATGTGTCTTGCATGGAAGGGAGATGAGACCGGGGAGGTCCCTGGCCAGCCTGGGGGCAGGGAACGGTCCCAGAAATCCAGAAAAGAGCTTCCCACCCCCATCATCTCCATCCTACCCCACAGTCCCCAGCCCTGAGAGAGAGAGGGCCTGACCCACCCCGCACCCCTGGAGCTCCAGTCACCGCCTTTTCCCTCCTCAGAATCCAACCAATTGCAGCCTTCTGGAAGTGAGTGGTGTTGGGGGCACTAACTTTGTTTTCCTCAAAATGGAAATAAACACTCTTTTTCTCATTTAAGAATAGCTCTGGATTTATATACATAAACTGGTCCCAGGGGTCACCCTTGGAAAGGGGGAGCCTGGATGGTTGGAGAGAGGGAGGGAGTGAGTTTTACTTTTTACTAAGTACCTGTTTGTTCCCTTTGAATTTTATACCGTGTGTATATTGCCTATTCAAAAAATACAATTTAATTTTTATATAAAACCCTGCTTTCAAATACAAATACATGAGGCTGAGAATGAAAATTATGTATAATCCCACTGTTAGGGGTGATCATTGTTAACAGATCTATGTCCTTTCAAACATTTTTATTCATAGATACATGTATACTGCATTATGCATAGTCTACAAATGTGGGATCCCTCTGCACATACAGCTTTACTTATAACCTAGTGTTTTTGTGTTTTTTAAGACAATTTATCATGGATATTTTCCCACATCAATACACAGAATTCTACTTCCTCATTTTTAGTGACTACAAAGTACCCCATCGTATGAAACTATCTTTTGTGTGTCTTGGCATTGCACACAGCTCCCAGCATGGTGCCGCCATTCCAGCAAGCATCTGTTGAGTGCCTACTGCATGCCTAAGAAAGCTCCAGAAGTTTCTAGTCTAGTTAGGGTTTTGTTGGGTCCTCAGATAACCTGAGCTCTCTTTGTATTCTGGATAAGGGATAAAGCGGGTTCATACCCGTGTGTGTGTGTGTGTGTGTGCGCGCGCGCGTGTGCGTGTGTGCGTGCGCTATAGGTGGGAGAGGGTTGTACCCAGGGCACCCCCTGCCCTCTGAGCAGTGAAGGCCTGTGGTGGAGGTGTCGCCCAGTGCTCCAGGCCCTGAACTGGGTGCTGTGCTCCCCCTGCAGGCTGTGTCCAGTTCCTGCAATATTATTACCAGAGGGGCTGCCTCTACCGGCTGCGGGCCCTGGGGGAGAGGAATCACCTGGACCTCACCGTGGGTAAGTAGCCCTGGGGTTGGGACGGGAGGGGGCAAGCCCCAGCTCCTCCCAGCTCCCCCAAACCTCGCCCCGCACTCCCCACTAGGAGCACCTGCCAGGAAGAGCATAACAAGACCTGCCACACGCAAAGCCAGGGCTGCTGGGCCTCTGCCCGAATTGCTTTTCATAATTCATCGTGGATTCTGTTTCAGTGGACAAGCGTGAGGCCAGCTGTGTGCCAGGCCCTCGATGCTGATTTCTATCTTATCCTTTTCAAATGTCCATTTTTTGTGTTTTATAATATACATAACGTTAGCTTAGTGTTGTTGCACATATATAATTTATGTATAATACGTCTACATATAAATGTGTATAAACATATACGTGTATATAGGGAATGTATGCTGAACTTTTTAAACTCATAGGGGTAGGTGCCCAATCAGAAAAGCTCGGAGACCCCTCATGTAAACTTTTGGGGGAAACTGTTTTTAATAAAACTCTGCTATCTTTTGAGATGGTCATTTCCATTGAATTACTCTGCAAAGTAGCCCTATTTTGTCAAGGCTCCATTGATAGGATGCTTGCAAAAATTCATTATGAAAATGCAAAAGCCTGTGTAAATTAAAGAAATTATTAAAAAACATAGTGCCTGGACATCAGTGTTCCATAAGTATGGTCAAGCCCACTTAGTTCATGGTGACTTGAGGCGTGAGAGCAGTAGGGCCTGGTGACAGGTGTTCTGCACACTCTCTGGGTTATTTTCATAGCGAGTGCTCACCCACCTATAAGAGGTGAGGGCTGTCTCCCCACCCCAAGTGTGTTTGTGCCTGACTAATCTCAGGGTAACTAGCATGGCTGGGCAGTGGGTGCTTGGTGAGGCCGTGGGGCAGCCAAATCCCCTCTCATGGGCCCTTTGCTCCCTACTTCCCTTCTCTCCACAGAAGGATTCCAGTCCTGGATGTGGCGGGGCCTCACTTTCCTCCTGCCTTTCCTGTTCTGTGGCCACGTGAGTCCCCCTGGGGTTTGTGGGTATCCCCTGCTCTGGGCTGACCCCTGGGAACAGAAGGTCTTCAGGCCTCTCTGTCACTCACCAGCCATCTCTGAGCTGGGCCCCACAGGGACCTGGGGCTAGGATGGCCCCTGGGTCCAGGGATGCCAGTGACAGAAGCCAGAACTGGCCCTCAGCACCAGCATACCCAACCTCAGACCTGCCCTAGTTTCATTTTGGGGGGTTGTCAGTATCTCAGGACAGTTGACCACAGAAGCTGGGGGGCCTGGCCATCTCCCTGGGCTTTCCTTGGGAGTCTCCAGGGGAATTGGGTCGGGTGAGCAGTGCCTGCCTTCCCTCTCTGCAGTTCTGGCAGCTCTACAATGCTGTCACGTTGTTTGAACTCTCCAGCCATGAGGAATGCAAAGAATGGCAGGTATGGTGTGTCTGTGTGTGTGTGTGTGTGTGCACATGTGCATGTGTGTGTGTCGTGGGGGTCCTGGGGAAGGCTGGGCCGGCTTGGGGAGAATTCTTTCCTCAGCCACTCCCTCTACCCCCTTCATGGGACCCCGCTGCCCAGAGCCCCCTGCTACTGGGGCCTGGGAGATGCTGGGAGGGAATTCGGGAGGCCAGGGACCCCCTCAATGGTCTGAGAATCCCAAGGAGGTTCACCCTGTCGAACGCTATGGGGGGCTGAAGGGAGCCCCCCAGGACACTGCCTGACCTTGAGGACTCTCACCCTTCACCCAGTTGGCCCAGGTCCCTGCTGTCTGTGGGCAAACCCTGGTAGCTGGTGCCACGTGGGTTCTGCATTCAGTGGGGGGAGCACAGCCGCTTCCTTCTTTGCCCTCTTCTCTCTGCCCGGCCTTCCAGGCCCCTGGCGCTACCCTTCTCTGCACCCCCTCCCCAGGTGTTCGTGTTGGCGCTCACATTCCTCATCCTCTTCCTCGGCAATTTCCTGACCACACTCAAAGTCGTGCACACCAAACTCCAGAAGAACAGAAATAAGGTGAAGAAGCCGTGAGCCGTGGGACTCATGTGTCCCTTGAGCCCCTAGACTTTTGAGACTGCAGGGGGATCCTAGTCGGCACCTTCGCTGCCAATTTCCTCCCCCACAGTGCCAGTGGCCACTGGCAGCAGCAAGCTCAGGGGCCAGCAGCATCACTGGGAGCAGGGCCAAGGCCCTGGCCCCCAGCCGGACAAGAGGAATGTGACCCCAGCCTGTCTGCGCAGTGTTAGCCCCACAGCCTCCCTATTTATGATATTTAATACTGGTCCTCCCCACCTCCCTAGACTGGGTCAGTCTTCCTGGGGTGGGGGGGCCTAACCTCAGGGAGCCCCTCTGTCCCCACTCCCTTCATTTGAGCCTCTCAGTTGGGGTTTGGATGTGCCTCGCTGAGGTTGGATTGATGCTGACCTGCTCCTTACCGAGGCCCAGGCGGGGGTAGACGGAAACCCCTCAGCATCCTGTGGAGCCTCCCTCCCCCAGGCACACTGCTTCTGCTGTAAGCCCCACTCCTCCCGGCCCCCACTTCTCTGGTGGGGGTATTTAAGTTCTCAGAGAACCACTGTCTGTGCCTCATGCTCTTTGTGCTTCTCTCGCCTGCTGACCATCAGGGGAAAGTGGGTCTACCTCCCTAAGGCCTGGGGGCTTGGCCCCAGGAGCCGCGCAGAGGCATGGGCCCAAGGTGGGAGGGTTTTCTGAGGGTCACCACCAGAGGGCGCTCCAGCCTCTGCATCGTTCAGATGGTTTGAAGGTGTTTTTGACACTGAAAGTTTGGGTGCCCTCTTGGGGGCTTCCTGACCCCCACCCCTCAGCCCACCTTCCTGAATTCTTGCAGTGAGTACTCAGGGAGGGGGACCACGACCCTCAGCACTGGCTGAGACTTAAGCCATTATGGAGGTCACCCACCCCCCACCTCCCTCCCTTCACCTCAGAGGTTCTGGAATGTGGGGAGAGTCTGAGCAGGCTCACTTCCAGAAGGCTGCACTCAGAGGCCAGGGCAGGTCTGCTGGTCACCTTGTGTTAGATTCTGGATTCGTGGGGAAGGTGAAGAAGCCAACAGGTTTGGTTGAATTTTCTGCCCTTTCTCTCCACATATGGGCCTCAGCTACTTCCCTACAAATCCCCTTCGACCAGAATTCACAGCTGGTGTTCACAGTCATGCTTTGGCTCTCAAACGGGTTTAATTTTCTTTAATTTGTTACATTTTTTAAACTATGAAATCCTCCCCCCAATAAGATTCCACATAAAAATCCAGATTTTTGTTTTGCCTAGAAAAATGGAAAGATCTGGCAATATTCCCACAGGGCAGCACCAGCCTGGGCTGAGCTGCCTGCCTAGGGTGGGGTGCTTGTTTTCTAGTTTGCTGCAAGCCCCACCATTCCCTTTTATCCCTGTCCTACTTCACCCTTTGGGTCTTGCATCAGGCCCTTTAGGTACTTGGGTTTGCCCTAGACTAGGAATCAGCAAACTTTTCCTGTAAAGGCCCAGATGGCAAATATTTTAGGCTTTGAGGGCCAGATGGTCTGTGTCACAACTACTCTAGTCTGTAGTTGTAGGGCAAAGCAGCCAATCCATAAATGAATGGGCATGGCTGTGTTCCCAATAAAACTTCATTTACAAAAAGAGGCAGCGGCCAGATTTGGCCCACAGACTAGTTTGCAGACCTCTGTCCTAGACCATCATCTGTCCACAAGGCCTTGGATTCTGCTAGAACACAAGGTTCTTGGTCTGAACGCTCTTATTGACTCCCCAGGGCATGACAGGGCCTTGGGGAACCTGGGTAGGGTGGGGTGGACTTCAGCAGTCTCTTTTCCTACCACTTGATCTCAGAGAGGCTCAGGCTTAGCGGCGGCCGCAGCACTGGACAAGGGGTGGGGTGCTGAGGCAGGAGCCACCTGAAGCCATTATCCCATCTGAGGGCTGACTCCTGGGCTCACTCAGGAACCAAGCAGCTCTCAATCTCTGGGGCATCATAATCACCTGGGGCACTTGTTTAAAAACTCCTGGACCCCCCCTGGACTCCAGACCTTCCAGAAGGAGGTTCAGTGAACCTGCAGCTGGGGGTTGATCAAGTCCGTTCTCACAGGAGGCCAGGATGGTCTTAACTCCAGAACTCCACATCTTGGCAAAAGTGGAGGCTGTGAGGAACAGAGGGGAGCTTGACGACATTGGAATGATCTGGTGCTGTCCTTGTGCAGATAAGGAAACAGTCTAGAGAGAGAACTGCCTTGCCCAAGATCACTCGGGGCTGTTGTCACTTTTCATCTTGAGTTTCCGGCAGCGGGGGGTTGCAGGCGAGGGGAGTTCAGATGGGTGGTCCAGGGTATACTTTTTGCTTTTTGAGAGCTTCTTCTCCTTGGGCATGTGTGACCAGCTCTGGAAAGATGGCAGCCAAGCCGAAGACGGATACCGAAGTCCTCTGTGTGGGGCGGAGAAGGAGGAAGGGTGGGTGCGGGCTGGTGCTGGCCCCATGTCCGGGGCTGTTGCCTGTGCTCCCCTGATAGGCCCTGGTCCCATGGTGGCCCCCGAGTTCCTGGGGGAAGGAAGCAAGAAGCTGGAGGATGCAGTTGGGCCTATCTCAGGAGCCCAGGGAGGCGGGTGACATGGGAGCTGCAGGCTTGGGGGGGGCATGTGGAATGGTGCCAAATCCATATTTACCCACATACCAGATGTAGTTTCTCATTTTAAGCATAGGCTTTGAGGACCTATTGGCTGTGCAAAGGGGGGACACACAGGGCTGGGGGGAAGTGGTGAAGAGGGCACTCCTGGGTCTTGGGGACAAATGCCGGTTCCAGGGTACAGAGGGACTGAGTCCCGCACCCTCACCCACCACCACGCAGGCCACAGCTCCAATGAGCCTGGAGGCGAGTTCATGGTCCGAGCTCCAGCTGGGAAAGGAGAGAGTTCCAGAATGTTTTAAGAGTCTAGCCCCAGGCCCTGGAGATGCCTAACTCCAAGTGCCCTTTGAGAGTTGGGTCTGGGGCAGGATCCCGGGGAGCAGTCTGGGCCTGGGTAGCCAGGCCCTGTCAGTCCTGTCATGAGGGCCGTGTGCCCCCAAGGGGTCAGAGCAGCTGGCACAGGCGGTGTTTTTTCTGCCGCTGTGCTTTCTTCAGAGCGCTGAGGGCAACCTTGGCGGCCTCTCGGAAGACATCCTCCACGTTCTCCCGAAACTTGGCAGAACATTCCAGGTAGAGGGCGGCTCGGATCTGTTCGCAGGCGCTCTGGCCCTGGGTGGGGGAGGGGTCAGCATTAGATGAGGGGCCTGGAGCATGGGGTGCCTCCTGACACCCCCTCGTGGGTTTGGGGGTGTGGGGCTGGCGTTGGGGGCTCTCCAGGGGTGGAAGTGTTGGTGTGGGGCCCCTCCCACCCCAGGGCCAGCCCCCGCCAGTGTGTGTGGATGGGACATAGGGCCTGTTTGGTGTGGCCCAAGGGCTGCAGCTGCTGGAGAAGCCCCATCCCAGCCTCCCCTGCCCGCCCTTTGACCTCAGGCAAAGAATTCCGAGAACGGGGTTGTCCGTTGTGTCTGCCAGGCCTGTGAGAAGACCTGAAGGCCTCTCCCTTCTCTTCTCGAAAGCACAACTTAGGCAACTGAGCTTGCCATTAGAGTAAAAAAAATCTTTATTTCTAAAACAAATTTACTTTTATTAATTCTTATTTCTTTTTATTAAACTTTATTAGTTTTCCTTTGTGTTCCTTTTATTCTCCCATGCCTCACTCAGAAAGCCGTGGGGTTTCGTTTTGCCTATGACACTCTTGAACAAGGGCCTGCCCCTCCAGTCCCCTCTGGGCAGTGGGACGAGACGGTGGTTAAGGGCCCAGACTCTGGAGCCAGAGTGACCGGGACGGGATCCTGGCTCCACTTCAGGTTAGCTGTGTGACCCTAAGCAAGCTACTTGACCTCTCTGGGTTTCAACTTCTCCCCTGTGAAATGGGGGACACCAACAGTCTCTACCTCATGGTTATAAGGATTAAATGAGGTAAGTAATGTAAAGTGCTCAGAGAAGTGGGCTATCAACATCTTCTAATTATTAGTATTAGAATCCTGCCTGCTTCAGCTCCTCGAAAGGCCACTAAGGCACTCCAGCTGCAGAGGCCAAAGGCCTGGGAAGCTTTTGAGCCATGGCTGTGCCCAGGGACCTGGGCTCCTGGCGGTGGGATGTGGGAGGGGAGGTAAGGGGACCCCTGGCCAACCTGCATGTAGGTGATGGGCTCCAGCTGGGCCGCCCGGAGCTTCCGCAGCTGCTCCTTATCCTTCCTTAGGTCTGTCTTGCAGCCGATGAGCACCATGGGGGTCCCACGGCAGAAGTGGGTGACCTCAGGGTACCACTGCGGAGGGAGAGGGCGGGCATCACGGCTGGGGCCGGATCCGTGGCCCCCACCCCCGGAGGCAGTCTGGCTGGGGGACGGGCCTCACCTTGATGAGGACGTTGTCATAGCTGGTGGGGTTCATGACGTCATAGCAGATGAGCACGAGGTGGGTGTTCTGGTAGGACAGGGGCCGCAGCCGGTCATAATCTTCCTGCCCTGAAACCAGACAGCAGGTGGGGGGTCAGTGAAGCACCACTTTCTTGTCCACCTGAGTCCCCTGTCTGGGCTCAGATAGGTGAGGGGTTGGGGTCTCCTGGGCAGGTGCCTCTGTGTCTCTAGGCCTCAGTTTCCTCATCTATAAAACAGAGGTAGCAGCCCCCAGTCCTGGATGGTAGCAAAGATTACACAAGATAAAACCCGTGCAGTGCTCGGAGCTGGGCCTGATGACAGGGTAAGTGCTGGAAAACTGCTAGCAATTATGCGGATGCTGATTACACCCCCGCCGCTGCCTGCCCTGGTGCTCAGGTTGAAAGTGCAGACTCTGAAGCCAAATCCCTTCCCTCCTAGAGTAGACCAGTGGGGCTGGGCGGGCTCAGGACACTGCAGTTAACCAGGGAGGGTGCCCCCAGGCTGAGAGGTGTGTGGCCTCTGGCTGAATTCCTCCTGCCATTCTGGCAAACGCCAGGAGGAGGGTCGGGGATGGCTGGAGACTACCAGTACGCTCCTGCCCAGAGCCACCGCACTGCCCAGCCACCGCGCTGCCCATCAGCCTCGCCTGAGCAGAACTGAACACTCCTCCTGGGGCTCGGCCCCTCCCCAGCACCAAGTGAATCAGAACCCAAAGCTGGGCTTCAGCAACAGTGGGTTCGGTTTTTGAAAAAATCTTGTAGTCATTTTTAATACTGACCGTTTCAAAGTTACAGAAAAACTGCAAAAAAAGAGTGCAAAGAACTCCCTTACTCAGATTCACCACGTGCTTACATTTGGCCCACCTGCTTTATCTATATATAAACGCTTTTTGAACCACGTGAGCAGTAATTGCAGGCATTCGGCTTCTCTACCCTGGAATCGGTCGTGTGCATTTCCTAAGAACAAGGACGTTTTCTCACCTCCCACAGTACCGCTATCAAACAAACGCTGATACTACTATGATCCAACCCACGGGCTGTGTTCAGATTTCACCAGTAACGCCCTGTAGCAGGCCCAGGATTGCGTGCTGCACTTAGTCGTCATGCCTGGTATTTCTGAAGGACGCCCACAGTGAGAACTGAGAGCCTTTCAGGCTCATTGGCGACCCCCTGGCCACCTCTGCAGAAAGGTGTGGTGACTTCCTTCCACGGAACACGGAACACAGAGGCCCAGGAATCCCCCACCCTCACCCCTCCCTCTAGCCTGTGGGTGCCCGGGTGGCGCCAGCCTACCCTCCGCTCCCTCCCTGCCAAAGGCCTCTCGGGACAAGTGGCCTCTCCACTGAGAGCAGCCAGGCCAGGTCTTGCTCCTGGTCCCTGCTGATGACGGTACAGCCACCCTCTCCCACTCCACTGGCTCTCCCTCAGCTCAGGGACCCCCAAGGATGTGCAGTGACCAGGAGCCACAGTTATGACGATGGCTGGGCCGGGAGGACTGTCCATGCTGTCGTGCAGCCAAAGTTCCCCCGACACTGGAGAAAGGGTGAGGGCTGGTCGGGGCCCACTGGACTCTGATCCTCATGCCTTCATCGCCATAAAGCTGGAGAAATCCTTGTAAGACGGTGGGAAACAAGCCCAGCATGCTATTCCAGCCCATCTCCTCCCCTTCCCAAGTACATCCCCAAACGGTCCCTTCTCCTAACCTTTGTCCATGTCTTTCTAGACTTATGCTGTCCAATAGGGTAGCCGCTAGCCCCATGTGGCTACCTAATTAACATTAAAAATTTAGCTTCTCCATTGCACTAGCTACATTTCAAGTGATTAACTGCTATATGCAGTTAGTGGCTACCGTAATGGGCAGCACAGGTGCAGAACATTTCCATCATTGTAGAAAGTTCTACTGGACAGCACGGCACCATTCTTGTCCAAGCCACTGTTGGTCTCCCATGCCACCTCCTCCCTGGTCTGCTGCCCCTTGATAAAGCCATTCTCCACCCGGCAGCTGGATGGATCTTAAAACACAAGTAAAATCCTGACCCTCTCCCTTCAACTGAAACACTTTCAATGGCTCCCTATTGCCCTTTGTGTAAAATCCAAGCATCTCCTGGTGGTCCACATGACCTGGAACCCACCAACCTTGATCTCATCTCCGTCTCTCCATGTCCCCTCACTCACTGCAGTCCGGCCAAGGTGGCCTCCTCGCTGTTTATCAAACCCACCAAGCTCTTGTGCCTCAAAGCCTTCGTGCTTGCTGTTCCCCACACTTAGAATGCTTTTGCCTCATTTTTCCCCCCATTTTCTTCCTAGCATTTTATTCTTAAATATTCAGACTGACCATCCACATTATTTCCTTTTTCAGGATAATTGCCTTCTATTTCTACTTAATAACAACACCACCTTATACTTTATATACTTTTTAGAGTGTTTTTGCCTATAAATGATTAAGAAATCCTGGGCCAGCTCCAGTGGCTTAGTGGTTAAGTTCAGCGCACTCCACTTTGGTGGCCCAGGTTTGGTTCCTGGGCACAGACCTGCACCACTTGTCAATGGCCATGCTGTGGCAGCGACCCACGTTCAAAACAGAGGAAGACAGGCAACAGACTCTCAGCAAAAAAAATCCTTACCACCACCACCTGGAGTACCAGTCAGGGAACTTATGAATACTCCCATTTACATGTAAAGAAAGTGAGTTTCAGAGAAGTGAGGTGACCCACCTGAGGTCACTGCATCAGTGACTGAGCCAGGACTCAACCCCAGTTCATCAGATTCCAAGTCGACACAGCAATGCTCTATTCTGCTTTGTTTTGTGCAAAAATAGCTTCTGGGCCCCTTTGACGCAATGATGCAGTTCTGGCGTACATCTCATCCCCTTTTCAAAATACGGCAGGCGTGGGGCCTGCTGTGCGCCGACGTCTCCTCTCATCTTGCCGGGCTGATTCCTCCTCGGAGAGGCTTTCCCTCACCCCAGGAAGTCCACCCCCCGTTTGTCCACGATCTGTACTCATCCATCGACCTGTTTACTGCCCATCTCTCTGTGGACTGTAAGCACTCTGAGGGCAGGGACCACGTCTGTCCTTAAAAATAACTCCCGGCCCCCAGGAGACGTCCGGTCGCTGGCTGGCTGTTGAAGTTGTTCAGCTCTTCCAGGTGCAGCAGAGATGACGGCTGAGACGTGCCGCTGGGTTGAGCAATGACGGCCTGCGAGGGACTCAGCAGAGGTGATGAGAGCAGAAGTGGGGCTGCCGCGGGTTGAAGGAGGAAGTCAGACCAACCCTGCTTCCCCTCGGGGCCTCTGCCCTTGCTGTTCCCTCTTCTGGAAGGCTCCTCCCCAGGTAGCAGCATGCTCCTCCCTCCTTTCCTTCAGGCCTCTGCAGAAATGTCACCTGCTCTGAGAGAACTTTCCTGATTGCTCTGAAACAACAGTCTCCTTTGCCGTCTGTCCCACGACTGACCGTGGCTTTCTTCTTCATAGCGCATACGCTACCTGACCTCACAATACTGTTCTGGTTTTTCTTCTGTCACCCCCATGAGCATGCACGTCCCCTGAGGACAGGGCCGTCTCTGTCCTTGGGACACAGCGTATCCCCTGGGACACGGGTGAGCTCAGTGACATTTGGTGAGTAAACAGACGAATGAGTGGGTGAAGAAGGTGGGACAATCATCTGCACGGCTTTCAGCCTGTGAAGAGCACCTCACTTCCATCCCCCGTGTTAGTTCAAGCAGCCACCCCGGGAAGGAAGCTGGGCAGGGAAAGTTCCTCCTGTTAAGAGCCCACGTGGCTGAGGGGGCCTTTTTCAAGGTCATAGACAGGCTCCCTGTGAGCTGGAGTGCCAACTCAGTCCCCAACTCCCAGGTCGGCTGCCTGCCAGGCCACTGTAAAAGCACCAATTCTCCCAGAAAGCCTTCCCAGCCTTCCCAATTGGGAATTAACTTCTGGACCTCAGTTTCCTCATCTGTGAAATGGATATGTGAGAAGCAGGTGAGCCTTCATGACAATGATAATAAAAATGGTTAATATCGACAATATTTATGGAAGAATGCTCACTCTTCATACGCCAGGCTCCATTTGAAGCCCTTTACCTACGTTAACTCATTCCTCATGACGACCCTACAAGGTAAGACTATTGTTATTCCCATTTTACAGATGAAAAACTAAAGCACAGAGAGGTGAAGTGACTTGCCCAAGGTCACACAACTAAGGGGAAGCTTTGTAAATGACAGAGGACCATAGGTAGGACCATTGGGTGCCTCTCTCTCAGTCCATCCCAGAGGATAGGGAGTTGTCCTCACCCTACAAGTGTCAGCCCTGACCAAGTGAGGAAAAGGCTGCCAACACAGGCATCTCGAGAGAGAGGGACTCTAGGAGGGGCTGGGTAGGCAGCCCTGATCCCAGCTCCTCTCCCGGTTGCCTTCTTGACTTGAATGTGCCCGACTCAGCTTTCCCCAGGATTCAGTGTGGGCCTCCACTCAGGGACCAGGCCTGCAGATGATGGACTTCCGGGTGCTGTTGACCTCACATTTCCTTGGGAGGGGAGTGTCTTAGACACGTGTCTCGTATGAGTCAGGAGAGCCAGGCTCCACTTGGACTCACGTTCCGTGACCTTGGTGCTTTACCTCTCTGGTCCTCAGTTTCCTTATCTGGAAAAGGGGGTGATAACCCTGCCCTGATACTGAAAGTAAAGGACTTGTAGGCTGGGCAACGTTGAACAAAGGTGAGGGACGGCTCCTGTGGTTACTGCTGAAATAGAAACTTCCAAGGGACAGGGGCCTGGGGGGGGGGGTTCTAACCCCAGATCTTGGCACCCACAAGCTTGGGGGGCCTCCCAGCCACAAGGCGATGCCTCCCCATTTACCCACAGTGATGCCAAGGCTTAATGGGGCCAAGCCACCTGCCCATAGGCACACAGGGGTCGCCCTCTGGCCTCTGTGGATGGGCTTGAGAGATTAAGAAAGACCCAGAGTTACGTGCGAAGGCATTTGTTTCTGGCGAGGACAGGTCTTCTCCCCTTGAAACCACTCATCTCCCTGAGGTTGGGGGCTGTGGGGCGGGAGGAAGTGAGGCTCTCGCCTCCCGCCAGGCTATTTCCTTTGTGGGAAGGAGCTCCACCGCGGCAGTCATCCTTCCGGGGCGAGGGGTCTCTAAGGCCTGGTGCTGAGTTGAGGAGAGAGGTTGTCATCGGGCCACAGTAGTCCCCAAATCTGCTGGAGGACATACACAGGGCAGGCGGTTCCCAGCTCCGGCTGGGGCGTGGGTCAGGGGAGGGGTGCAGGCAGCATGAGAAGGAGAAGCTGCTGGAAGAGGAACCCACTTTTACTAGCACTACTGGGGCCCACCCACCTGCATTTCCTTCCCCAGAGACAGGAGGGGCTGGGGCGGGGGCAGCCCCAGCCTGGAGCCGACAGCACGTTCTGACCCACCTGCAGTTCTGGCTCCCCAAGCACCCAGGGCTCCTGGCTCCTAGACCCCGCTCTGGCCCGATCCTTGTCTTAGCAACTGCTTTGCCCCCAGTTTTTCCTACTGTTCCCATCTCAGGTTGGGAAGGGGACCACAGCTTCCCACCTCCCTGGGCACCCCCCACCCCATCCTGTGATGCCCCACCCCTGGGCCCCACCCCAAGGCCCAGACAGCTGTCTCTGGTTGGTGTCTTAACATCCCACCTCGCCCCCTCCTCCCCACCCCCGTCCAGGAAACTTCAGACCTCACCACAGCTTCCTGCCTCTGAGGGTGTCAGGCCCGGCGGGCGAGGCTGGTAGGGCAATGGCTGCTCACAGCCCCCACCACCTTTGAGCACTGAGAGCTCCGTGAGCCTCCACCCACCCTCCACCCTCCCACCGCTGCGGTGTCTGTAACTGCTTCTGTGGGATGGAGACAAGTAGCCAGACTGGCCTCCCACGTGGACCCCTGTGGCCGAGGCCCTGGATGTGGAGAAATGCAACCTCCCAGCGGCCACCCTTGTCCCAGAGCTCTGGTTACCACAGGTTGGTTGGAAAGATGATGCCCTGCCCACCTCTCCTCCCCCACCACGGGGTCTAGCCCATCAGGTTCTAGAACCTTCTGCAACAACCTTTACAAGACTCATCTCCATCTCGGCCACTCCCCTCACCCTCTTAGTCTCTATCTTTTTCTAGTTGGTCACCTGGCCGTCCTTTCCTGCTACATTCTCCTGATATCCATCCACCCCAAATCTCATCGCATTTATCACACAGAAACTTCTCCCTGGGCATCTCCGCATCCAGATTAATTCTTCATTCCACAAGCCTTGCTCTAGAACAAGCACTGTGCTGGGCACTGGTGTACATAAGAGGAATGACCCAGTCTCTCCTGCATGCTCTTCCCCATGATGGGGCTTCCCGGGTCACAGCAGGACATCCTTGAGGAGGGAGTAGCCCTGTTTCTCCCTCTTTGGGCTGCCCTGCTGACTGGGGGCCAGTCTACTCCCCCAGGACTCCACTGAGAGGTTCAAACCCCAGCTCTGCTTTCCTGTTGCTTGGAAGAGTCCTGCTGGGAGAGCAGGGCTGGGGGCCAGCACGAGCTCTGCCACCACGGATCCAGAAGGAGAGGCTCAGGCCTGAATGTGACCACACTTAGTGAGCCCTTCCCAACAGCCAAACCCCTGTGCTGAGTGCTGCACGTCACTTGGATCTGATTCAATCCTCACGACTGTTGTAGCCCTGATTACAGATGAGGAGGCTGAGGTCCAGGTGTCCCCGATGACACCCAGCCAGGGGAGCGGGCATCGAAGCCCAGGTCTGACTCCAAAGCACATGGCAGGAAGTCGTGGACGGGATTCTCATTGTTCCATGTGGTCGCATGCTTCTGGTGACTCGGGGGATGGGGCTCCCTCCGTCCCTCCCACAGCTCTTAGCACAAATCCTTCCTTACACCAAGTAGAAGCTTTTCAGAACCTCCACACGACAATCTACGCTGACGGGTTCTTCGAGCATCTTTCTCTGAGCGAGGCCAGAAAGACCAGAAGTGGTTCCTGTGCTGGGTCTGATTGGGGAGGCTGTCATGAACAGTGAACTCTGGGGATCTGAGAGGAGAGGTCCGGAGGTCAGAGGAAGGAGGAGCAAGTGAAAACTCTCCTCTGGTTCTCCCTGCCCATCAGCCCTTCACCCACAAAGTGGGACTAATGAACCTGCCCCTCCCTGGCTCCCGGACAGGAAACATATGAAACTAAAAGTGTCCCAGGCATACCATGATTTTTACTGCTTTTGTGGCCACACCCTCGGGAATTCCTGAGAAGCCTTTGGCTTTCCCAGTTCAAGGGGCTGGAGGCATGGCCCTGTTCTGCGGGCAGCCCTGCAGGGCCCTCATCCAAGAAGAGGGGGGTCCTTAGAGGCCACTGCAGGGGGAGACACACCTATACAGCAAAGCTTGCTGAAGTCAGGAATAGAGGAAGCGTCTGGGGCTGGGACAGACCCTTTTCTGATCCTCTCCAGGATGGAAGGAGAGATGCTGGTGGCAGCCTTGGGGGGTGGGGGGGTATCTGGGTTTTGGCTCCATCCAAGGCCAGTGGGAGACTTCACCTCATACATACAAGGCTTGGCTGGCAAGAGAACCTGATGACACGGTTGCACAGAGGTCACGAAACACTGAGTCACAGAGGCTGGGTGAGGCCCCAGGTGGGGATCCTGACCTTTGCTCCCCAATACCGATCAGCTCAGAGGGGAGCCAAGGTAGGATGGAAGCTCCCCGAGGGCAGCCTCCCCCCCCCCCCCGCCAAGTGTTACCCAAATCCTCCCAGTGGCTGTGCTCCTCTACCCATCTGATGCAGTTAGCATAAATCCACTTGCTTTTGGAGCTGCAGGTGGCAGAGAGAACCTGATTTTGGACCTTCGTTCCCTAGAGCTCTGTTCTGTCCTCAGTGCCTGGTCTCTTCCCAGGGAATCAGAAAGACAGAACTGTAGCCACAGAATTCTAGAACCACAAGCTCAAAACCATAGACCACAGAATTCCAGAATCACGAATGGTAGCCTGTGGAATCCCAGAAGCGGGGGACTCAGAACTTAGGTCCACAGGACCCTGGAGCCTCAGCACTGTCGGCCACAGAATCTTGGAGTTACAAGCTCTGATCTGCAGCCCTGAGTATTCTAGAAGCATAAGCCCCAGGAACACAGCCCACAGAATCCTAGCACCAGGGGACTCAAATCTGCAGCCCACAGAATCTTAAGAGACCACAGCATGTAACGCACGAAATCCTGGAACCATGGGAAGCAGAAGTAAAGCCCATGGTTTTCTAGAACCACGGGAAAGGAACGAAGTTGGACCTCAGCACATCACGCTAGGAGGGTGGTCCAGGAGCTCCCGCCTCCAAACGCCCTCCTTTTACAGATGGAACGACTGAGGCCTTCTCGGCCTCCAGGCGGTGGGTAACCGGCCCCCAGCCAGCGCCCCTCCGCGGCCGCCACGAGTGATGGGATGTCAGGGCTCCGCAAAGGCTGGCAGGCGGGGATGCCCGGCGGGGGATGCCCCTGCGGGGAAACCCTTCGGGCGGACCCCGGGACCCCCGGCGCGCAGGCGCACTCACCGGCGGTGTCGTAGAGGTTCAGGGTCACCTCCTTGCTGCCCACGGTCACGCTGGCCGTGTACTTCTCGAACACGGATGGGGCGTAGTGCTGTCGGAGAAGGGTCGGGCTGGTTCTTAAGGGGTGGAGCGAGGACCAGAGTCCGGCTGGACACCCCCCTCCACCTTCACCGCATCCAGCTCAGGCCCCCCTCGCCCCGCTGGGCTCTGGAATTCCCGAGGGGGCGCCCCGGGGTGGCGCCCACTTCTCCACGCGCAGGACGCGGGGGACCCGGGGGCCGGGCTCGGGGCGCAGGCTGAGGGCCGTCCCTCGCCCCTGGTGGCCCAAGCCCGGCCGCCCGACCCAGCCTACCCGCCTCCAGCCCCCCGGCGGGCCTCACCTCGGGGAAGGAGCCCTGGCTGTACACCATGAGCAGCGAGGTCTTGCCGCAGCCGCCGTCGCCCACGATCACGATCTTCAGCTCCTTCCGGCCCGGGCCCGGGCCCGTGCCCGGGGCGGCGGTCGGGGCCGGGGCCCCAGGGGCGTCCATAGCCCGGAGCGGACAGCACTGGCAGTGGCGCGCCCGGCGGAGCGCTGGGGCTGAGGGATTGGGGTAGGGGCGGCCCCGGGGGGCGGGGCTACAATAAGCCCCGCCCTTCTGGGCAGGCACCGCCTCCGCCAGGCAGCCACCCGGGCCGACCTCTTAGCCTCAGTTTCCTTCCTGCTACAGTCCCGACCCGGGTCGTTCACCTCTCATCCCCAGGGAAACTGAGGCACCTGAGAAACGGGGTGCTCAGCGGCATACGCAGCTCCCACACCCTCCCCCGCGCGTGACGGAGCGCCCCCCACCGGCGAGATCCGAACACTTCTGCAGCTCCTCGCCCGGCACCCCTGATTGGCAGGCTCCGCCTTCTGACAGTGTCCCTCTGATTGGCCGGCTCAGCCTCCCCCATCAGACAGTGACTCTTTGATTGGCGGACTGTCCCTCCGGCACCCGGGTTCGAGGAGCCTCGGTCTCAAGCCCTGGGAATAGCCGCCAGCTTTGCCCCGCCCCAGCTGCGTGGCCTGGGGCAAGCCCGCCTCTGACCTGTTTCCCCACAGGAGGTAGGTTGGTGGTGCCAGGGAAGACGCTGGCACGGGGGTCGTGCCTGCCCACCCGGTCTGGTCCTTCGGGCGCCTGTGTGGCTACGGGTTGAGGGTGGGGAATAGCGGTTCCGCTTACCTACCCCCCACCTCCCTGGGGGCGCAAGGTGGATGTCTGGCGCCCTCTGCCGGGCAGTCGCCTTGGCGCGGGCGGCTTGCGGAGCAGGTGAGCGGCTCCGGAAAAATACCCTTTCGAGCGTTGGCCCCGAACCACGCTGGTGGGAGCCTTTTTCTAGCAGGGGCCAGAGGCATGAACCGATCAAGACTGTCGAAGAAGGGACGGGGAAGGCCAGGGTAGATCTGGTTGAGATCAGCTGGGGCCCTCTCTGTCCGCTTTGGTGACTCATAACTCCCACCCCGCCCAGAAATTTGTTCTCCGTATGTGGCCAGCACATATTCTTCATCCCAAGGATTCTCCCTAATCCTCCCACCCCCCTGATCAAAACAGCTATTTACTGAGTACTCACTAAGCACAGGCACTATCAGGGCGGCAGACTGTGATCACTCCGGCCGGCCCCTCCATCCCTTCCCTCCCTGCGATCCTGGGCTCCTTTGCACGAGCCAGGCCAATGGTCAGGAGGGGCGGAGAAAGCCCTGGAGCCGGTGCACGGCAGGCAGGCACTGGGGCACGACCAAGTGAGAGCAGAGTTGTCCCAGCTAGGGTAAGACCCCTGGATGGTTTCCTGAGGGTATGGCAGGGCTCATGATTCTCTTGCCCCCACCCCACTCCGACGATTCCCAATTTTCAAGTTCTCAGCAAATATCGGGTAAATTTTACTTCGAGGAAAGGAAGTTGCCAACCTGGCAGTTCCACAAATGCCAGGGCAAGGTTTTCAGTAGATTCAAGGCAGGGTCTGACCACCAGGGGGCAGCAGCGACTACCCATAGAAGCCCCAAAAGAGCCCAGAGCTGGGAAGAGGATTAAGGCCCAGCTCCAGGTTGTTGGGCAGAGGCCCCATCCAGTCACCAGAGGGATATCTGCTGGGTCAAGCACCCCTAGACAAATATACAGCAACTCATTCATTCCTTTTTGCAACACAAGTTTATTGAGAGGCAATCGGGTCCCTGCCTGAGAGGAGCTCAGCCTTGGGGAAAGCAGTCTAAAGGAGTTTGGGAGATGTGAACAATTTAGAGAACAGAGCCCTTTGGGGATTCAGGGAAGGTTGAGCTCTCTGGGTGGCGCGTGAACTACGCCTGGCAGTGCTGGGAGGGCAGGCGGTGGAAGCAGGATGGGTACCCAGCCAGGGCAAAGGCACGGTGGCTGGAAAACCCCATCAGGTTCAGCAGTGGCTGGGGAGTGAGGAGGGAGGGCAGACACGGTTGTCAAGGTAACCAGGGTTAGATCATGGAAGGCCTGGCTGCCAGGCTCACGCGGGGTGCTGGACAGAAGGCTCCTGAACAGGAGGAGCCCAGCCAAAGCCGGGACCTCAAGCTCTGTCTGGTGACCAGGGAGGAGCTGTGATTGGCTGGTGAGGAAGGCATGGGGCTGGGGCCATCTTTCCATAGAAGCAGCCTGAGGTTGGCAAGAGGCAACCAGGTCCAGAGACATGTAAGAAGTGAGGTTCTGCAGGACCATGAGGAGGCCAGGGCAGAGTGACTGTCACTCAGGGAGAGGGAGGATAGAAAGGGGTTTTGAGTGAGGGGAGGACCACTTACCTTTGCAGTCAGCCCCAGGCCTCTCCCCTCTGGCTGTCTCAGGCCTGACCCCGAAGCTCAGGGAGGGCTGGGAGAGTAGGGGAGGGAGGTAGGCTGCTTCATCTGGGAGAATTCACTTAGGAGGCTCACCCCACTCTGAGCAAACTGTCACCTGAAACAGGGTTAACCGCATGAACCCAAGGGAGGGCTCCTGATTTTCCTCAAAATCCTCAGATCTCAGTTTCCACCCATCTGAGAAATAGGGCTACAATTTCAACTTATGACAGAACAAATGACTTACACAAAACTGAGGGGAGGGAGGAAGAGGAAAAGTAAGTCTTCCCAGCTCTGCCTGAGTCCAGGCAGAACAGCTGACGCTGGCCCCAGCCAGCCCACCCACCCCTGCCTGGCCAAGGCTGGCAGAACCCCAGCCCCACCCAGCCTGGAGCGTGTGTGATTTGGACCCAGCTCCAGTGGTGGTGTAGGGGCTGATCTGTAGCTAAAAATACTCAGGAGCCAGGCCAGCTGCTTGGAGCTTCCTCAGAGGCAGCTAGGCCAGGGCAGGCCAGCTCAAGAGCCCGGCACACCCACCCACACGGGGACCCTGCTCCCTTACCGGAGGTGTTCTGAGGACCCATGTCATTCTTCTGTTCACCAGGAATTCCTGGAGAGACGTAGGAGGGCAAGAAAGATTCTTTAAATTGGTTCCTGCCACAGAGCTATTGGGACACAGAAGCCTAGGGAGCTGGCCAGGTGGCATTTGTGGGGTGCCTATGCCATAATGAGGGCAACTGAGCCCAGGAGAGAAGTAGGGGCCAGATCACTTCTGTCCTGTCAAGGCAAAGTCTGGCCAGCATGGGTCAGGATGGGGAAGTTAATGACAATTCTCATGGCTTCCACTTCCCTGGTGCCTCCTGAGAAGTTATCCACCCCAGATGAAGCAGAAAAGGAGCCTTCACAGATTAAGCTATTCTTTGAGGCTCCAGAGATGGGAGATGGCCAAGGGTGGCCCGGAAAGTCAAGGCCATCTACCCCTACCCAAGGACTCTCTCCAGGCTTTAGCACTTGGTGAGGGGAGAGGTCACTGCTGGGATACAAAAAGCTCCCCTCTCACAAAGTCAGACCCAGAGACAAAAGATGATCAGGGCCAACTTCTCCCTCCTACGTCACATGGGGAGAGCTGTTACCAGAGGGGGGGGCCGTGCTGAGGTCACTGGCCAGTTGGAGCCAGCACTGGACCTGGTGGCCTCTGAGATGGCTGGTGCCTCTCTCCACAGTCCAGGCAGAGGCCTCCCGTCTCGCCCAGAGGGTCCAAAAGGTCGTATTCGGCGCCGAGGCCCTCAGTGGAGGGGCCGGAAGAGGCGGGACCCTGGCATCCAGTAGTAAGGCAGGTCCAGCCACCTCCCTGCCTTGGGCCGCCCTTCTGCTGGCGTGGCCCTCTAGGCAGGCCCCACCAACTTGGAGCCAGGAGCAGCCCCGCCCCACGCTCCCTGGGTGACCGGTGGGCGGGGCCACCCTCTTGGCCAGGAGGTACAAGAGCCTGAGGACAGACAGGCTGCCTCGCCCCTCCCTGCCCCCAGGAAGTGATACTAAGAAGGGGGGAGGTCACAGAAATTACAAAGAGAGGGTGAAAGAGAAATGGAAGCAGGGCGGGAGTATAAGCCTTCCAGGTCGTGGGGACACCTCTCCCTTCCAAGAATCACACCCAGACCACAGTTTAGCACCTAATTGCTCCCTAATTGGTCCGAGGGCAGGAGTGGAGGAACTGGCTGTAGCCCTGTAGGCTGCTGCTAGGAGGGGAAGGTTTAAATCAATTATTTTGCCATCCTATCCCCATGTGAGGTAAAGACCCCTGCCCTGGGGAGCCCCAAGGACTCGATTCAAAGGGATGCAGGACGCCCGCAGGCGGCAGAACAGTCAGGTGAGGATCAAGGGGGTTGAATGAGCTCATCAGTGGCAGAACCGAATTTAAACCTCAGGTGTGGGGCAGAGTGGAAGGAGGGAAGAGGCTTACGACCTGTTAATAATAATGTGAGTCTTATCAACTTTTACCAAGTGCTTTCCCCCTCTCCCCTCACCCCACATAGGGGAAAGGGAGTCTGGTGCCAGGCGCAGCAGAGTGCACCCCCCAGCAAAGGATAAGATGGACCAAACCCAGCTTATCTGGGATTGGAGACCCTCACGGGGCCAAGGCATGGTGGCCAGGAGGAACCAAAAGCAGCATGCTGGTTACTTTCAACCAGACAGCTTTCCCAGCTCCTGGGCAGTGATGCCAGCAGACAGCTGGCATGGGAAGGAGCCCAAAATAACCCAGACAGCTGGGGTGAGGGGGTGCCATGGACACAGGCGCCGGGCTGGAAGTCAGGACACCTGGAACCCCATCCTGGCTGCTGGTGGTGGCCTTGTGACCTGGGTGAGTCACTTCTACTCTCTAGTTGGGTGACACCAAATCATGGCCCATCATGGAAAAGCCCGTGGAGCTGGGGACAGGCCACCACCCCAACTCAAACTACACAGGAGGAAAAACTGCTGGCTCCTCGCCTGCCGAAAGCCAGTCTTCCCTTTGCCCTGAGGCTTTGCCACGAGCTTGGAGGTGGGCTGGTGGGGGAGGAGCTCAAAGACAGCCCAGCCCCCACTCCCTGCAGCCACACTGGAATGGAGGCTAAGTAGTGGGAAGCCGGAATGCCAGGCCAGCCCCCTTAATCGCACTTAATCCTCCCACCACCCTTTTCAGCATTCATCATTATCGTCTGACACAGGAGACTTGCCCAAGGTCACCAGCACAGCGGAGATTCAAGCCCACAGCCCTTGATGAAGCACCAAGACACCCAGCTCAAGCCCTACAGGTTCCCCCAAACCTCAATTTAGTCCTCATACTGGGGGACAGGGTAAGAGTGGGCAGGGCTGATCCAACTTGGAAGCCAAGCCATGGCCCAAACCGGGGAGGCCGCTCGGATCAGCAGCACCTGGACCCAAATGGTTCCTCCAACTAATCTCAAATGAGAGATCACATGGGGGAGGGGCGGAGATCAAGGGCCACAAAGTCTCCAGCTGTGGAGCTTCCTGGAGACAAAAGGGTATGGAATGGTGCGCAGTCAGCCCGAGTTAGGGGACTACGGAGAGAGGTGCCTCATTACCAAGCTAACAACTCTGTGCCAAACGCTGAGCTGGGGGCTCCAAGTGCATGAGCTTGCGGCCTCCTCACAACTCAGGTGTTAACCAAGCCCAAAGCTTCTCAAAACAGTTTCCCAGGTGACAGCATCAGCTCACCTGGGAGCCTGTTAGAAATGCAAAGTCTCAGGCCCCACCTACTGAAACAAACTCCAGGACCAGGCCCAGAATCAGGTCCAATGGGCCACCCGGGTGATTTGGATGCACACTGAAGTTTGGGAATCACTGACCTAACCCCATTTGTGCAGATGGAGAAACGGGGGCTCAGAGACTGTGCAGCTTACGCAAGGTCACAGCACGTGAATGGCTAGCCAGGTTTCAAATCCGGGTTCGTCTGATTCTGGAAACAGGGCTCGTTTTGGGTGAGGGCTGGGGAGGGAATCATGGGAATTCCCAGGAAGGGAAAGAAGAATCAAGAACCCTCTTTCTCAGAGGAAGGCGATCCAGATGTCAGGTCCTTCTGTTCACCTCCCTAGCAGCTAGACACTAGGGGCCAGCCAGCTCATGCACCTTACACATCCCCACTGGGGGCCGGAAGGGAGGGCCAGGTTTCCTGGCAGCCGCCTGTGCCTTTCAGAAGTAGACTTCCAGGGCCCTCCCCCCACCAGCAAACACACAACTGGGAAATACTTGCAAAGGCAGCCTCTCCTATGTTGCTAAATACGGCCGAAAATTGCAAGCCCCAAACTCCTGACAACAGAAGCTGACAGGCGGGGATGGATGGACCAAGCAGGCCCAGCAGGCAGCCGATTTCACACACAGACGGTCCCACAAATCTGTGGGGGGGAGGGGCTGTAGAACCAGCCTAGCGGGTTTGGGGTGCCCGCCCTCCCTGGGCTCCAGGCCAAAGCCCCCCAAATCTCCCTCCCAGCCTGGGAAAGGGCTCACACCTACCTTAGTGGGAGGATTGTTAGAGTCAAACTAGGCCTGCTCCCGCTGTCCAAAGGAGGACTGTCCACTCTGGGGGCACCAGGCCCGTTGCCCCTTCTCCGGTGAAGAGCCTGGGGGGAAGTCGGAGGGATTGTTAGGGAGTTGAGGGCCACAAACCAGACAGGATCTCCTTGAGGGAAGGGGAGCCTTACAAATGCCGCCCCCCCTTCCCAGCTGCCAAGGCGGCCGTCACTCTGCAATGGATGGGGGGGGTGGGCTGAGTCACCAAGGTTCAGCCCGGGTGACAAGCAGCAGGAGGCGACTCATCTGCATTTCCAAAGGCCCGCCCCGTCCACATCCCCTCCCCCAGGAAGGGCCGGAGATGTGAGGGTTTACCCCAGAGCCCTCCGCCTCGGGGGATCCCGGGGCTGGCCCGCTCAGCCTTCCCAGGCCCCAACCCCCACCGCAGCGCCAGAGCCTCGGGTTGGAGGGCGTGCCGCGGGCGGCCAAATCGGGGCGTCGGCGGCCTCCGTGAGGGCCTCACGCCCAAAGTGGGGACAAAGGGGCCCCCCGCCCCTGGGGCTCGGCTATCCAAGGACGGCGTGGAGCCAGACATGGGCGCCCAGGCCCGGGGGGGCAGCGACGACGGCCCGGGCTGCGGGCTGGGCCGCGGGGCAGGCTTCCGCGGCCCCGGAGGAGGCGCTCGGGGTCAGGGGCGGCCCCGAGGCCCTCTGCCGCTGGCTGGCGCGCGGGAGGAGGGCGACCCCCGCCACCCGGCCTGGAGCGAGGCCTCGTGCCCGCGCGGAGTCCGGGGGGCGGCGGAGCCCGCGCTCGTCGGCGAGGCCTCCCGGGCCAGGGGCGTCCACGAGGCGGCCTCCCCTCCCCCCGGCCCGCCGCCTCCGCCCTCCTCCCGCCCGGGCCGCGGGCGGCGCGCGAAATGGCGCCGCTCTGGCCGCCTCGCCCGGCGGAGGCGAGCGCGGGAGCCGCGGCGCGCGACGCCCCCAGGCCCGCGGCCCCCGGAACGGCCTCCACGCCCGCCCCCCGGCGCGGGGCGCCGTGCCCTGCGGGCTCTCGGGGCCCGGCCCGGCCGAGGGGCCGCCGCCTGCGCCGGGCTCGCCGCGCCCGCCGGGAGGGGGGAGGAAGCGAGAGCGGCCGCCATTAGCCGCCGCGGCCCGGCCGCCCGCCCGCGCGCCCGCCAGCCCCGGCCCGGCCCGGCCCGGCGGCGGCTCCGCTCTGAACCTGAAAATAAAACTCGAGTCGGGGAGGGAGGAGCGAGCGCGGCCGGGAGCACGGGCGGCGCGCGGGCCGCAGGCGGGAGAGATGCTGCGTCATGGTGTCAACATGGACGCCGGCCTTTGTCCTTTTTGCTGAGGAAGTGCGGGCGCGCCCCGGAGCCGCGGAGAGCCGGCCTCGGAGGGCGACACCCCCCCAGTCAAAAGGGAACGAGGCCCTGGGCCGGGGGGAGGGGAAGTCTCCTTGTCTTTTGAGCCCCTCATTTCCAAAGCACTTTCATCTCGTCTCCCCACCAAGGCTCAGACCTAGACAAGCGGGGGGGGGGGGGGGACAAGCGCAGGGGCCTCATGAACGCCCGAGGTCGCTGGGGAGACCCTCCTCTCACCTCCGGGGCAGAAGGGGCCAAAGGGTGTGAAGAGCCCTCCTCGTCCCCCTACCCCTCCCCGATACGGCTGCCAAACATAAAGCTCCAGAAACCTCCTCCTCTCCTCAGCTCCCAAACATTTGCAGCCCTTGGCCTGCTCGAAAACCAAGATTTCCTCGAAGGGGCAAAATGCACGTTTTTGCTTTTTTTACTCACCCGCTCAGCTCGGTGCCATGGAGTCTGGAAGATCAAGCGGGGCGGAGGTTTTAAATCTTTTGGGGGGGATTGTTTAGTTGGGAGTATTTGGGAGAATGGTGGTGTCTTTTTTTGTTGCTGTTACCTTTTTGTAAGTTACACTCTCATGGCATTTTCTGCTCCTTCCACTTCTGCAAACCTTCCAGGGTTGGGTTGGCAAAAGGCGGCTTCGCAGAGGGCTGTTTACTGCTCTGGATATAGCAATGGTGTGATCGTCATTAAGAGACAAAAGGCGAAAATACACAGTCAAATCAAACAAAAGGCATAAGACGCACCGGCCATCCCAACCACCATAGAAAATACCCGCGAGCTAACGTCGGTGTTTGGCTCGAACCAGCTAGGACTTGTTTTCCAGTTTTAATCTAGTTTCCTGTGACGGCTTTAGTCTCTTTACACAAAGAGAAGGTCTTCCTTTCCCTCACCCACTCCCCTACCCAGACGAGAAAAACAGAGCTGTTTTTCTTCAAATAGATCGATTTTCAAAGAAAGTGTACATCTTACTGGGAAGAAAGCTGACTAGCATTTATTGCTGTAAACATTTTCAAAAGCTTAAAGCTAAAAAACCTTAGCTTTATAAAAGCAAAATCATCTAAAAGCATTTTAACTGGCTTATATTAGACAAGAGCGACAAAGACATACATGCAGATGAAGGTTCAGAAAATTAAGGACATCTCAGCAACATTAACATGAAAACTGCACGGCGTAAGGACAGAATGGATTGGGTACTTACAATGTAAAAGGTTTTTAGAAACTTAAAAGTTAACAACTGCTTACAATTTTTTGTTGCTGCCATTTCGCTAGTCCTAAAACTATACATTTAAAACATTACCTTGTTAAAAAGAGAGCAGAAGGAGTTAATAAGATGGCCAGGTTTAAGTGTTTAATAGAGGAAACTATATATATTTAAAAATTTATTGTTCAGTCAAGAGAATACAGATTAAGACAGCTCCAAGCTCCCCCCACCCACCCAAGAAAAAAAGAGGAAAAAAATTAAATATGTCATTTACTTAGGTTTTTTGGAATTCAAAATTGTTAACTGCTGACATTAATGGTGTGCTATGACCTAGTTATACAAGACAAAGATGGATTCCAAGTCATAAGGAAAAATCCAGATCTTTTTAAAAAGTCTTCTTCATTCTTCCAATTGTGAGTCCTTTAGCCTGTTGACAAATGTTAAACACAACACTGAGGCGTCCTGAACTGGATGGTGGAGTCAAAGGAAAAACATTCCCCATTTGCAACAAAGGAAAAACCCACTTGGCCATTTAATTCCATTGCAGAAAAATGGCTCCCCTCATCTGTTGGCCTCTCCTTGGTGTCTGATGAAGGATGTTTTGAGACCAGCGTCTAATAACTCAAGCCCTATAGAAGCCGCGCGCTGATTGGCTGCCGCGCCCTGCCGCCCTGCTCCAGCCAATTACCTACCCACGGCCAAATTACAAACCCCGAAAAGAGCCCCAATATGAAATACACCACGGCGAAGCCCCGGCGAGGCGGCCTCCTCGCCTCGGCCGCCCGAGAGGAGAGGCAGAGGGGGCTGCAAACGCGTCCTCGCGAAGCCCGGGAGCCTCGGAGTTGAACTCACAAAATGGAAGCCGCGCGCTGATTGGCCGCCGCCACTCCCGGACCTTTAATAAAGAAAGGGGAAGGAAAAGATAAATGCAAAAAAGGGGGACTCTCTCCTCCGCTGGTGGCTGGAGGAAGAAGGAGGGGGGGAGAGAGAAGCATGTGTTCAAGACAATTACAGGGCGCTCCTCTCCAAAAATAAAAACAGAGAAAAGAAGCTTCTATCACCCGGGTCCAGGCGAGGGCTGCATCCTCCCAGGAATGTGAATGCTAATTTGGTTAAAATCCTGGTTTAGCCTGCCCAGCTCAGCTCCGGGGGGGAGGGGGTCGCGGGGCAGAAGAGGAAGCCGGAGCGGAGATACCTCGATTGCAACTCGTCTTGAGTCTTCTTGCCTCTCCCCACGGCTTCCAACGTCCAAACACACAATCACACACACACCCCAAAACCCGGCCCTGCCCCCCGAGCCCCCGCGCGCCCACCTCCGGTCTCGGCAGTTTGGAAACAGTTTTGGGGGCCCGAGGCGCACGCCGCGGCGGCCGCGGCTCGGAGGGTAGCCCCGGCCGCGGGAGGTAGAGCCTGGGGAGACCCCCTCCCCCGCCAGCCGAGCCCCCCACCTAAGTCCCAGCAGAATAAATAAATTAAAAGGCCTTCCCCCGGGGAGGGGGGAGGCAGTGTGGGAGCGCGCGAGTGAGGGGTGGGGGGCCGCTGGGGCCCGGGGCTTTGGCGGCGCAGCTGCCGCCGCCGGGAGAGTGCCTGGGGAAGCGGCGAGGAAGGAGAGGGGAGGAGGAAGAGGAGGAGGAGGAAGAGGAGGAGGGTGAGCGCTCTGGTCGGGCTCCTTAGCGGTGTATTGTGGGATGTGCGGCTACTGGGAGCCGAGCCTCCGCCGCCAGCCGCCTCCCGGGCAGCAGCAGCAGCAGCAGCAGCGGCGGCGGCAGCAGCTCCGGGCCCGGCAGCCGCGGCGGCGGCGCCCCCCCCTCCCGGCCCCCCGTCCGGCCGCCCCGGCCTCGGCTCCCGCGGGGGACACCATGTACTGGCTGGCGGCGCAGGGAGGCCGGCGCCCGGCGGGGATGTAAGCGCGGCTCGGGGAGGGAGAGGCCGCGGCCGGCAGCCGGGCAGCCCGAGCCCCCAGCCCCGGCCCCGGCCGAGCGGGCGGGCGGGCGGGCGGGCGGCGCCAGGCCTGCCGCGAGCCCCGCGCCCGAGCCGGGCCGAGCGAGCGAGCGCGCGCCACGCCGGGCGGCCGGGCGGGCACCATGGGCCGGAGCCCGCGTCCTCCGGGCGCCCCGGGCACCGCCAGCCCGCACTGGGGGCCCCCGGGAGCCCCTCGCTGCCGCCCCGAGACGGTGGCCGAGCGGGCGGGCGCCTAATTCTCCCGGAAGGGTTATTCTCTCGCTCCATTCTTATTTTGGGGGGAGCCAGCGAGACAGCTCCTTTTGGGGCGCGCTGGTAAGGTGGGAGGGGGTGGGGGCTGGACGATTGGATTCTCTCGCGTGTGTGTAGAAGCGGCCGCCGCCGCGGCGGAGACGACAACAACTTGCTCGATTTCAGGTTGGGTTAACGGCATGGAGAACAGTCACCCCCCCCACCACCACCACCAGCAGCCCCCGCCGCAGCCCGGCCCTTCGGGCGAGAGGAGGAACCACCATTGGAGAAGTTACAAGTTGATGATTGACCCGGCTCTGAAAAAGGGGCACCATAAACTGTACCGCTACGATGGGCAGCATTTCAGCCTGGCGGTGAGTAGCCGGCGCGCCTCCCCGCCGCCCCCACCCACCCCAGCCCGGCCCGGGGAGCGGGGTCCGAGCGGCCCGGGGACCCCCTCCCGACCCCCGGGCCAACTGTCAGCCGGGGCCCGGCCCTGGAGTTTGACAAGTGCCTGGAGAAGGGGGGTCTGCCCCTGCCCCCGGGGAGTGGGACCGGCCCTCCCATTCCGTCCCCCCTTCCTGCCCGCAGATGTCCAGCAACCGCCCGGTGGATATCGTCGAAGATCCCCGGGTCGTCGGGATCTGGACCAAAAACAAGGAGCTGGAGCTGTCGGTGCCCAAATTCAAGGTAGGACCCCTCCCCCCTGCCCCGCGCTCCCTCCCCCTCCCCACTCCGCGAGTTCGAAAATAACGCCAGTCCTGACCGAGCCCAGCCGGATTCTGAGTTCCCGCCGTCCGGGCCGGGGAAGTTTGGGCGGGGAGGGGGGACGGCTGCGAGAGGGTGTCCCCTCTGGGCGACTGTAAACACGGTGCAACTGTAATCAGGGCGCTGATACAGTGTCCTGTCCGCCCAGCTGGGGGCCCCGGGTCTCCACCTGGCTCCTGCCCGCCGGGGACTCAGCCCCGGGACCCGCCCCCCTCCCCAGCCCTGTGGCTTTAGGGGGACGGCTTCCTAGCCCGAGGGGTCGCCCCTGACCCGGCGGCAGGGAGAGGAGGCCAGAATGGGGGGTGGGGAAAGAGAAACTGTTTCTTTTTCCCCTTTCCTTTCGAACCCAGAGGACTTCCACGTTCCAAACGATTTAATCCTCCGCTTCCCGGGCCCGCCCGCGTGCATTTTTTTTCCCCCAAAATTTTTTTTAATTTTTTACCCTTCATTGTTTTCAACGGGCGGGCTAGTGGGGAATGTTGTGTTTTCCCTTTGGTTTCAATGTTCTCCAAACTCCCTTCCCCCTCGTCCCCTGCCAGATCGATGAGTTCTATGTGGGCCCGGTGCCTCCGAAGCAGGTGACATTTGCCAAGCTGAATGATAACATCCGCGAAAACTTCCTGAGGGACATGTGCAAGAAGTATGGGGAGGTGGAGGAGGTGGAGATTTTGTACAACCCCAAGACCAAGAAGCACTTGGGCATTGCCAAGGTGGTCTTTGCCACGGTCCGGGGAGCCAAGGAGGCCGTTCAGCACTTGCACAGCACTTCGGTCATGGGCAATATCATCCACGTGGAGCTGGACACCAAAGGTGAGTGGAGGCCAGCTGCGGACTGCCCACTGCTGAGGAGCCGCAGGGCCTGTCCGTGTGACCCCTTTCCCTCCCAGAGCCCCTCCTGCAGTGTTGGGGACCCCCTGACCCTTCCTTGGGTGCCCCCTACAATTGTATTTTTTTCCCCTCCTGAGGGTAGAGTCACGTGGAGCTAAATGTGTTGTCTGTTGCTAGGAGACAAGCTATAATTTACCAAATGTGCCAGTCCTTGGCCACTGCACCCCTAGGGACCACCCGGAGGCTTCCCCACTGCTGACACCCCCGCGGGCCCCTCTCGGAGCCCTGGTGTCCTGGGTTTAGACAGTCCCCAGTGTTGCCAACTGTGTTAGGGGAGGAGGCAGCGTTTGTTTATTTGTGGGGGGCTGAGGGAGAGCCACCAGGATGCTTTTAAATACATAAAGACTAGGTCCCTCGACTAAAAAGAGGGTCCTCTAAGGATCCAGCGTCCCCCTTCCCCCTGGAAGTGGGAACCAATCTGGGCCCAGAGTGTGGTTTCATTGATAATGTTCCCATATAGAGTGGGAAGGGCTGCTCTGGGTGCTCAAGGGTTGACACTGTCTTCCCTCCTCTCTCTTAAAGAGACAGCACCGCCTCCCATGCACCGGAATCTCCCTCTGTGCTCACTCTGAGCAGCTGCTGGGAGAGTCTGGGAGAGCCAGGCTGGGGACCACATACCTCCCAGGGTCCTGGGAGGCTTCTCCTGGATGCTGGCTGGAGGGGCTTGCAGGAGTCTAGGGCATCCCCCAAAGTTTGCCTGTGGCCTCTCTAAGGAAGTTCCCACCGATATAGAAGAAGGTGCTGGGTGCTCTGAGGACCAGCCAGCCCTGTGACTGGGCAGACACTGTTGAGTCCAGAGCCCCTGGGAGACCCTGCCTGGGAGGGCTTAGGTGGGTGGCTTCCAGGGGTTTTGTGAATATGGGGTTTAGGGGCACCCAGTGCACACCAAACCCAAGCCAGGAAAATCTAAACCTGTGTTTTTTGTCTTTAATAATGAATACATGTTGACTGAGTCTCTATGATCTTGCTGGGGGTCGTGGAAGGAAGGACACTGGTCCTCCGCCGGCAAGGTTATCCCACAAACTCTTCCTGAGCCCTCCCGAGTTCTGAGTGTCCTCAGGGCACAACCCAGGTTCCTGGCCCCCTGACCTCTCTTTTCTAGCTTCTCAATCTCTGGCGGCAGGGGGGAGTATGGACCATTTCAAATCTACATATCCCTTGGGTGGCTGCTGTCAGCTCTTAGCAAAATTTCATTTCTGCAAAAAAAAGTGGGGGGGGGCCTCAGAGACTGCCAACTCAGTTTGTATTTCAAGAAAGAGACCGATAAAGTGTAAAGAGTAGCTCAAGGAATGCGTCTCCTTTGCATATGTAAGCAGCTGCCTCAGAGGGCTCTATAAATATAGATAATCTGGGGCCCCCTGGTCTGCAGAGGCCTCTCTCTACTGGGGGGTTGAGGGTTACCAGACAGGGCTCCGTGGGACCGGCAGAGCTGGGGAGCCTGGTCAGAGGAGGCAGGTGGCATTCACAGTAAGGTGGGACTAGAGAGTGTTTTACAAACTCTGCTGGTCACCTGGCTTCAGAGAGTTAACAAAAAACTGTCACCCTCTCCTCTCCACTTGCTACAGGGCCCTGGTTGTTAAGTGGGAAGGCGAAGGGACGGGGAAGACCTGACTCTTTCTTTAGGTGCCATGGCCAGGTGACAGGAAGGGGCTTTGTGTTGCAGGTGGCATTTCTGTATTTGGGGGAGTCCCGGCCCCACGAGGCATTAAATTCTGAATCTCAGGATCAGACAAATTGTACAGTTTAGCAGCTTCGTTGAACAGATGGAACTCTTGAGTGAGGTGAAAAGACAGGTGGGAAGTTGGTCAGGGTCACATAGCTCCCGTAGGCTTGGGATCTCAGGGACCCACAAGGATGCCAACCTGTGGGGGCTGCCCCATCCTGGAGCCTCGCTAAGTCCTCCCTCCCTTCCCTTTCCACAGGGGAAACCCGCATGCGGTTCTACGAACTGTTGGTCACGGGCCGATACACGCCCCAGACCCTCCCAGTAGGCGAGCTGGAGGCTGTCTCTCCCATCGTGAATGAGACCCTGCAGGTGGGTTTATGGCTGTCCATCCCCCCGCCCCGCCCCCTGTCCCCCTTCACCATCTCCAGCTTTGGACACCAGGGCCCGGGAGGGAAAGGAGCCTGGCCACATCCACCACAGGTTCTAGTATGGTCTACAAGCCCAGTTTGCCCAAGCTCTCCTCCAGCATGGCCCCCAGGCCTCCCCCTGTGCATTCTGGGATTCCCACAGGACCCAGAGCCCACCTGGGGCCTGCTTTCCACATTGATGCTGAAACACTGCTGTGTCCAGGGTCCTAGTGTCTGGTGTCCCGTGCACCCTCTACCTTGTCTCCCGAAAGCAGAGTTCAGTCCCTCCTTCCAGAGCAAGACTGATTCCTTCCCCAGCCACTGCCTCCCAGGACACTCACCAGACCAGCCTCTCCTGGGGAGCTCCTCATCCCAGCTCCTTCCCCAGCACCAACCCCCCACCCTCAGGAGTAGCTGTTCCAGACTGAAGAGTCTTTGTTTACTTGCTAGTCAGCTGCGTTATTAGGCACTTTTACCAAGTCACACTATTTAAATCCTAAAACATTAGGAGTCTGGGGGTACAAGGCCCTTGGCCACCCCCTCATTACTAAGATCATAGGCAACTGTCTCTACCTGGAAAGTTTTTGATTTCTGACAGCCTGAGGCAGGAAGGAAATCCCAGTTCAAACCAAAATGTCAAGGTCTTATCTTTTCTCTGCTTCAGGGATTAGGAAAAACCCTCAAGGTTTTCTGAGGATAACTGGCTACCCCAAGATTACAGTTGAAGACCATCCAGACACTCCTTTTTAATCTCCCCCCTTCCTTTCACCATCCTGCAGTTCTAGAGCAACAAGTTTGGCTCTGAGCTCCCCAGCAGCCAGAGTGAGGAGGGAAAACAGCTCCATTCCACTGTGTATTTTCCCTCCAATGATCTCACACCTCTCTCTCTCTCTTCCCAGCTGTCAGATGCCCTGAAGCGCCTCAAGGATGGTGGCCTGTCTGCAGGCTGTGGCTCTGGCTCATCCTCTGTCACCCCCAATAGTGGTGGGACACCCTTCTCCCAGGACACTGCTTACTCCAGCTGCCGCCTGGACACGCCCAACTCCTATGGACAGGGCACACCACTCACACCGCGCCTGGGTACCCCCTTCTCACAGGACTCCAGCTACTCCAGCCGCCAGCCCACACCCTCCTACCTCTTCAGCCAGGACCCCACAGCGACCTTCAAGGCCCGGCGCCATGAGAGCAAGTTCACGGATGCCTACAACCGCCGCCATGAGCATCATTATGTCCACAACTCTTCTTCAGTCACCGCGGTGGCAGGGGCCGCAGCCGCCTTCAGGGGCTCTGTGGACCTCCCATTCGGGGCAGTCAGCAGCAGTGGGGGCAGCAGTGGCCCTTTCAAGACCCAACCACAGGATTCAGTCACGTTTGCCCACACTCCACCGCCTGCCCAAGCGAGCTCTGCTCCTGGAGTCACATTCAAGACGGCTTTCTCTCCATATCAGACGCCCGTGCCCCCTTTCCCCCCACCCCCTGAAGAGCCCACCACCACAACCACCTTTGGGGCCCGTGACAGTGGGGAGTTCCGGAGAGCACCTGCACCCCCACCTCTGCCACCCACTGAGCCCCTGACCAAGGAGAAGCCAGGCACGCCACCCGGCCCACCGCCCCCTGATGCCAACAGCATGGAGCTGGGTGGCCGGCCGACCTTCGGCTGGAGTCCTGAGCCCTGCGACAGTCCTGGCACGCCTACGCTGGAGTCGTCACCTGCAGGGCCGGAGAAGCCCCACGACAGCCTGGACTCGCGCATCGAGATGCTGCTGAAGGAGCAGCGCACCAAGCTGCCCTTCCTTCGGGAGCAGGACTCGGACACGGAGCTGCAGATGGAGGGCAGCCCTATCTCGTCCTCTTCCTCCCAGCTCTCCCCACTGGCCCCCTTTGGCACTAACTCCCAGCTGGGCTTTCGAGGCCCCACGCCACCCTCCTCACGCCCCTCCAGCACCGGCCTGGAGGATATCAGCCCCACACCACTGCCCGACTCCGATGAGGACGATGAGCTTGACCTGGGCCTGGGACTCCGGCCCCCACCTGAGCCAGGCCCTCCAGACCCGACCGGTCTTCTGGGCCAGACAACTGAGGTGGCCTTGGACTTGGCTGGAGACAGGACCCCAACCTCAGAGAAGATGGATGAGGTACCACTATGTCTGTCCATCTCTGTCTGGGGTGGGTTTTGTCTGTCTTGTATCTCCCTCTTTCCCTCTTTGAAACGTTATCCCCTTAGGATAACTAGCTAAGACACAGAAGCAACAGGGCGAGGGCAGCCAAAATAACAGATCAAAAATAAAAAGAGGATGCAAAAAGCACCAGGGGCTGTGTTTGAGCAGCTGATTTGGCTTTGAGCTCCCTAGCAGCTATGGAGAAAAGGGAAACATGACCTAGTTCTGTTGCCCTCCTTGTTAGGTATGGGAAGTCATGACTTTACCTAGGGATAAATTCTAACTTGAGCTTCTTTGGTAGGAGTTTTCTGAGACCCCAGAGTATGGGCTGTGGTGATGGTTCTGGGCCTCTTCTGTTGGGTGGCTTGGGGATGATCAAGGCTGCTCAGGCAGATTTGGGGAGAAGGATTAGCCAGAGTGCTGTGCTGAGCTAGGCCAGGTGGGAGCTCCAGAGCACCGTCTCCTAGAACCTGGTGCTCCCTGAAGAGACGGGAAACCATGGCAGGCAGGGAGGGCACTGAAGTTTTCTTTCTCCCTCTCCCCCTGGCTCCAGGAGTGAAGGAGTTAAGGGCTAGCCCAGGGGGAGGGCCACAGCCAGAAGCCAGCGAAGTTGACCACCCTTACCCACTCCTCACCCAAAGATCCTCATCCGGGGTCTCAGTGCCCAAACCTCCAGCTTCAGGGTTGGAGTGGGGGTGCTGCATGCCACATTCCCTGTGTGTGGGGGGGGGGAATTAGGTCATCTTACTTGGCTCTGCTCCCCCTCCTGATCCAGGCACCTGCCCTCACCCTCCTGGAGACCTGAGTTGGAACCTGTGGGCCTGGCGGGCATAAGCAGCCAGGGGCTTGGACAGAGCTTGTGTCCTGTGGGCGGCAGGAGGAGGGTCCCCCTTCCTAGGCCCTTTGATGAGGCCGGTCTGGCTGCCTCAGGGAGGAACAGAAAGGAACCTGGCCTGCCCCGGAGGGGACAGCAGGTAGCTGGGGCTCCAAGGGTCCTCCAGGCAGTTCTAGGGAAGTGGCTTCTGGCGCCAAGGGGTCCAGGCAGGGGGAGTTGACAGGTGCGCAGAGGTGGGGGCTGCTGGCCCTGCCAGCCCCCTCCTTCCCTCCCTCTCCGCTGCCTGGGGTTAGGGGATGTTTACCGTGCTGACCGGCTGGTCCAGGGCTGGGAAGCCCGGAGTAGCTGGAGGAAATGGGCTTTCCCACCGTGTCACTGTAGGCCAGGGGAGACTGAGGCCCAGAGAGCTGGGGTTGGGGATGCCCCAGGACATTAGCCCAGGGAAGCCAGAGTACTGATAACCTCCAGGCTGGCCCTCGGGAGCCCCCTGCTGGCGGCCTGGAGAGCAGCACCCGGGCTCCTCGGGACTGAGCCGGGAGGGAGTCTCAGCCCGGGCTGACGATGCGGGAGAGCCCGAGAGCCGCGCAGCCCCTTGCGGGGTGGAGGGAGAGTCCCATTCTTCACTGAGGCTGATGGTGAAAAGTTCAGGCTCCAGGCCTTGAGCCTCGAGTCCCAGCTCTGTCACTTACTGGCTAGGTGACCTTGGGGAGGGCACTTTCCCTGAGTCTCAGTTTCGCCGTCTGTGAAATGGGACGGTGAGAGCACCTGCCTACACTGTCTCGGCTTAAGGCAGGGGCCGCACGGGAGCTCCAGGCTCAGCGCTCCTGGTTCCCGGTTCCCGCGGCTCACCCGGCCGAGGGGCGGAGGAGGGGCAGAGGGAGGGGCAGGGCCGCGGGCTGGAGCGCCCGGCCTCCTCGCGATTGGCTGGCCGCGGCGCCGGCTTAACCCTCTGTGCGCTGCGGCCGCCTGGCTGGGCTCTGTCCAGGACTCGTCTCCCGGGTGCTGTCCCTGACGATCGGCCTGAGCCCGCCAGTCCCGCCCTCAGCCCGGGCGTGGGGACCCTGAGAGAGAGAGAGCCAGCGAGCGGTGTGTGTGGTGGGAACTTAGCAAAATCCAGAGCTTCCTGCTGCTGCTGGAGGTTCCATATTCCTCTTCTCCCCGCCCCTCCGTTTTCCCGGGAGGCCTCCCTCACCTGTAGCTGTGATCTCTGACCCTGCAGCCTGCGCAGACCCCGCCCCTCAGCCTGTGAAGGCTCTCCCTGTCTCTTGCAGCCTCCCAGGCTCTGATCCTCGCCTGAGCTACCTCTTCGCCTCTTGTCCTGACGCAGGAGCCTGGGGGTGGCCTGTCCTCCTCTCCCCGCCCTGCTCTGCCTCCTCGCTCCACCTCCACCACGTGGACCAATGCCTCCCTCGGTCCTGGGCCTGTGCATCCAACTCCCCAAAGCCCCAGGTCCCAATACAAAGGGGCCCTTGCCCATTTCAGAGCCGGGGTCGTGCTCGACTCCTCTCCTGGTCACCTGTGCCACGTCCCTGGATTTGGACAACAGCCCCCTCACCCCTCATGGGGCAGGCATCCGGGGCTTGTACCCAGCCCCATTTCTGACTGACTGTGCCTCTTGGGCCAGTGACTTGGCTGTCTGAGTGTTTCCTCACCTGTCAAAAGGGATTGGAGTAGAGCCCCACCTGGTGAAGTCACAGTGTAGATGAGAAATGAGACGTTGTGTGCCCAGAGCACGCAGCCCCACACCGGACCACAGTAAGTGTGCAGTTACGGGACTGGATGAAAAGAGTAATTAAGGAAAAATAGAGACACATCTCCTATTTATGCACCCTTAGTACTGCTAACTCCCCTATTCCAACGTCGCCTTCTCCCTCGGGCCCCTCTGCCACAGTGAGGACAGCAGGCTGACTGGGAGCACAGGCTGGGGAGCCACTTTCCGGTTCAAATCCTGGCCCCATCTCTAATTGGCTGCATGGCCTTGGGCAAGTTTCTTAAGCTCTCTGTGTTCCAATTTCCTCATCAGTAAAAATTGAGATAGTAGGTCTGCTTTGTAGAGTTGTTCTGAGGATTAACTGAGTTAATATTTGTAAAATGCTTAGAAAGGTGCCTGGTGCACAGGAAGCGCTGTTGAAGTCTCAACTATTAGTATTATCTTCTCTGAATACAAACTGAAACAGAATCTCTCAAACTGAGACAATCTATTTCCTCCTTCATGCCCCATCCCCCTTCCCTGCTTTCTTTTTCTCCATGAGACTGTATATTTCACATCTTCATCCTGGTGGTCCTTTGCCTCTTCCCTATAGAAGTTTAGGTCCAAGAGAGCAAGAATCTTGTCCGTCTTGTTCACCGCTGTGTCCCCAGCACCTGGAACAGTGTGCTGGCACACAGCAGATGCTGAGTAAATGTTTGTTGAATGAATGAATGAATGAATGAATCCTCATAATTACCCCATGAGGCAGGTAGTATGATGCCCATTATGCAAATGGGGAAACTGAGGCTTAAAGAGGTTAAATGACTTGTCCAAGGCCACATGACTGGGAAGGGAGGGGACCAGGATCAGAACTACAAAATCCATGTTGCTCGCTAGTCTTGCAGAAAGCTTCTCCAACTTTCTGGTGTTCAGAAGGGGGCTCTGGGAGCTGGCTTGGCCTCCCGGGCTCACCTTTACCATTCACTCCTCGCTCTCCCCGCAGGGCCAGCAGTCCTCGGGTGAGGACATGGAGATCTCGGACGACGAGATGCCCTCGGCCCCCATCACCAGCACTGACTGCCCTAAGCCCATGGTGGTGACCCCAGGAGCGGCGGCTGTGGCAGCCACCTCTGTGCTGGCCCCGACCCTGCCACTGCCTCCACCCCCTGGCTTCCCACCACTGCCTCCTCCCCCGCCACCACCCCCACCACAGCCCGGCTTCCCCATGCCCCCACCTCTGCCCCCACCGCCACCACCACCACCTCCAGCCCACCCAGCCGTGACAGTGCCCCCGCCACCCTTGCCAGCGCCACCCCCTGGTGTCCCACCCCCACCTATCCTGCCGCCCCTGCCGCCTTTCCCGCCAGGGCTGTTTCCCGTGATGCAGGTGGACATGAGCCACGTGCTGGGTGGCCAGTGGGGCGGCATGCCCATGTCCTTCCAGATGCAAACGCAGATGCTGAGCCGTCTGATGACGGGCCAGGGCGCCTGCCCCTACCCACCCTTCATGGCTGCCGCAGCCGCCGCTGCCTCGGCTGGGCTGCAGTTTGTCAACCTGCCACCTTACCGGGGCCCCTTCTCCCTGAGCAACGCTGGTCCAGGCCGCGGGCAGCCCTGGCCACCCCTGCCCAAGTTTGACCCATCAGTGCCGCCACCAGGCTATGTGCCACGCCAGGAGGACCCTCACAAGGCCACTGTGGACGGCGTCCTGCTAGTGGTACTCAAAGAGCTGAAGGCTATCATGAAGCGTGACCTGAACCGCAAGATGGTGGAGGTGGTGGCCTTCCGGGCCTTCGATGAGTGGTGGGATAAGAAGGAGCGGATGGCCAAGGTGGGTGGGCGGACGCCGGCACCCAGGGTGGCGGGTGGGTGTGAGGCAGGAACCCAGCGGGGCACCCCTTCTTCTCCCAAGGCAGGTTACTGGAAACACTGCCACCCACACCTCCAAAATAGGATAGTGTGAATATTATTTTGTGAAACTTGTGTTTCAATGATGCAGATGTAGTTACAATGTTTCTTTTGGATTCCAATCTCCAAAGTGCAAAAGCCGCTGTTCTGATGCAGGTAGCTGTAGTGGCCTGCACTGCGGGGGAGGAAACTGAGGGTCAGTGAGGCAGAGTGGAGCACTGTGGGCATCCTGAGTGGTGGGTACAGAGTGTGGCCAGGTACACAGAAAGGAAGTGCCCAGTTACCGTGCGGCTGTCACTGTTGGAGGAAGGCAGGCTGCTCAGGGAGAGCCACCCTGTGGGATTGCTGACCCTCCCCTCCTCTCTCGCGCCCCAGGCGTCTCTGACCCCCGTGAAGTCTGGAGAGCACAAGGATGAGGACAGGCCGAAGCCCAAGGACCGCATTGCCTCGTGCCTGCTGGAGTCATGGGGCAAGGGTGAGGGCTTGGGCTACGAGGGCCTGGGCCTGGGCATTGGGCTGCGCGGGGCCATCCGGCTGCCCTCCTTCAAGGTCAAGAGGAAGGAGCCACCGGACACAGCCTCATCTGGTGACCAGAAGCGGCTGCGGCCCTCTACCTCCGTGGATGAGGAAGACGAAGGTTTGTGCCCCCCACCCCTTCCTCCGTGTCTTCTCCTTACATGTCCCCCAGCCCAGCTCTGACTCTCTCCCTCCCACAGAGTCTGAGCGGGAGCGGGACCGGGACATGGCGGACGCCCCCTGCGAGCTCGCCAAGCGAGACCCCAAGGGTGTGGGTGTGCGGCGGCGGCCAGCCCGGCCACTGGAGCTGGACAGTGGCGGGGAGGAGGATGAGAAGGAGTCATTGTCAGTGTCCTCATCTTCATCGGCATCCTCATCCTCGGGATCCTCGAGCACCTCACCCTCATCCTCCGCCTCTGACAAAGAGGAGCGGGAAAGCACTGAGGAGGAAGAGGAGGGGGAGGGGGAGGAGGAGGAGGAAGAGGAGGAAGGCCCCAGGAGCCAGATCTCCTCCTCCTCAACCTCATCCACATCAGATAAGGTACCATCCGGGTTGGAGAGGCCTGAGGGCTGGGCCAGGCGAGGGGGCCCCAGGCCCTTCACCCATCCTCCCCATCCCCCTCCCCAGGATGATGATGATGAAGACAGCGATGACCGGGATGAGTCTGAGAACGACGAAGACACAGCCCTGTCAGAGGCGAGTGAGAAGGAAGAAGGGGACTCGGACAGAGGTGAGTGGGGCAGGCTGTGGCACCTGGCCCGGCCCAGGGTCCCTCTGCAGAGGGCAGAGCCTGAGCGATAGCTAGCAGTACTTTTTGGGCAAAATTTCTTGCCTTTGACATGTGAACTCATTAAAACACACGCGTAGCATACTGTATAATTCCATTTATGTGAAACGTCCAGAACAGGTTAATCCATAGAGACAGAAAGCAGATTAGTGGTTGCTTGGGGCAAGGGATGGGGGTAGAGGGATGATAGCTAAAGGGGATGGATTTCTTCTTGAGCTGATGAAAATATTCTGGAGCTAGACAGAGCTGGTGGTTGTATACATTGTGACTGTACTAAATACCATTGAATTGTTTACTTAAAATGGTTAGTTTAATGTTATGTGGATTTCACCTCAATCTAAAAAAATGATGAGTAGTTAACACACACGCACACATCCCCCCACATATCCGAGGGCCACGTTCAGCCCGGGTGCCACCATTTGGAGACCTGTGGTAAAGCATCTGGCTGGGGCACAGCAGATAATGGGAGGGCTCCTGCCTGTGTCCCCACCCAGAGGAGACAGTGAGCATCGCCACCTCCCAAGCCGGAGCCGGGTCCTCCAGCGAGAGTTCCGAGTCTTCTGAGTTCGAATCAAGCTCTGAGTCCTCATCGTCATCCTCGGAGGATGAAGAAGAGTTGGCAGCGGAGGAGGAGGAGGAGGAGGGGGAGGAGGAGGAGGAGGAGGAGGAGGAGGGAGCTGCAGGTGAGAGTGTGGCTCCCACTGCTCCCGAGGAGGACATTGAGGAGGACGTGGCCATGGGGGCAGCCGCAGCGGAGTGTCTGGGCGTGGAAGAGGAGGTGGACGTTGAGGCTGAGGACGAAGCCCCTGAGGAGCAGACCCCCATGCTGGAGGAGCCCTCCTTGCCTGTGGGTGTCGAGGAGCCTGTGAGCGGCAAGGAGCTCCCCGAGGAGCCAGGCCTGAACCAGGAGGGGGCCAGGCTGCTGTCTCCAGAGCCCCCTGCTGGAGAGATGGAGAGCCGGCCCCTGCCCTCCCCAGAGCCCACTCCAGGTAACACCTGTGACCCATGGAGGGCGATGCGGGGGGGAGGCAGGATGTCCTCACCATCAGAATGAGCCCAGGCTCCTTTGGGTAAATCACCTAACCTTCCCAAGCCTCGGTTTCCTCGTCTGTAAAGTGGGATCAGTGGACAGTGCCTCCCTCGTGAGGCCGTGGGGAGGATGGGGTGACATGACATAAGGTGCCCGCACTGAGCCTGGCACGTGTGGTAGTTCCCACTGCCGTTTCCATTCCTCAGGGCCAGTGTGTCCCCACGGTTTAGTCCTTGGACCATCAGTCCCATGAGATGCTCCCAAAAAAGGGGGGTGTGCATGGTCATTTTAGTGACGGGCAGGTGGGGAGCTGGGCCGCAGACCCTGCGCCCTCCCCCATCTCAGTGGAGCTGCACAGAGCACGTGAAAAGCTCTAACAGCACCATCCAATAGAACGCTCCATGGTGATGGAAACGTCTTCTCTCCACCTCGTCCAGGACTCTAGCCACAAGGTCACTATGAGCACTTGAATGTGGCAAGTGCCACTGTGGCGCTGAATCTGTAATGCCATTTAATTTTAATTAATTTAAATGCATGTAGCCACATGTGCTTAGTTCCTACCTCTAATAAGACCTTCAGGAAAGAAACTTGTTGTATTTTGTTTAATTCTGTGTTACTTGGCTACAGAACCACAGGTCTTTGAATATCGTCACAAGTATTCATTATGCCTCTATTGTGTCCCTAGTACTGTTGTAGGCACTGACAATACAACAGTGGACCAAACGGACAAGTATCTGCCCTCCTGGAGCTTACATTCTGGGGCAGGGTGATAGATGACAGCAGATAAGTTAGAAAATGTGTTATATGACAATGGACATAAATGCCAGGAGAGAAAACCTTAAAGGCTCTGACAAGTCCTGTGGGAAAGAGACTTGTTAAATTTTATTAGATCACAGAGCCCATTTTCTTGGTCCATAGGATGCTTCCTGTTCATGGGAACTCTTTTCTGAAGACCCAGTGTCAAAGGCTAGCAACCATGTCTCCTGCATCTTTGATTTACTCCACAAACATTTAACAAGCACCCACTGTGTGCCTGACACTGGGCTGGGTGCTGAGCAGTCCTTGAGTGGTTTAGCTGGAGGGAGACAGTCCCCATACTCACAAAACCCCAGGGGACTCAGAGGGCTATGAGTCAGTCAGGAGTCAAGTGTACAGTAGGGCAGCATAAATAGAGCACTGAGCGATGTGTGAATCCAGTAATAATTGTCTGGTTTTCCTCCCCATCTCTGCAGAGGACAAGCTGGAAGTGGAGCCCAAGCCCCCTGCGCTGCTCTCCTTACCCCTGCAGCCACCACTGCCGCCCCCTCGACCACCCCGGCCGCCCAGCCCGCCACCAGAGCCCGAGACCCTGGACCCCCCACATGCCCCTGTCACTCTGGAGCCTCCCTCCGAGGACCAACCCCCACGTACCCCAGGCCTCTGTGGCAGCCTGGCCAAGTCGCAGAGCACAGAGACGGTGCCGGCCACGCCAAGCGGGGAGCCCCCGCTGTCGGGGGGCAGCAGTGGCCTGTCACTGAGCTCCCCGCAGGTGCCTGGCAGCCCCTTCTCCTACCCATCGCAGTCCCCCAGCCTGAGCAGCGGGGGCCTCCCAAGGACACCTGGCCGGGACTTCAGCTTCACACCCACCTTCCCCGAGCCCGGCGGGCCCATACTCCTGCCAGTCTGCCCCCTCCCAGCTGGCCGGCGCGATGAGCGGTCTGGCCCCCTGGCCTCCCCGGTGCTCCTGGAGACGGGCCTGCCGCTCCCTCTGCCCTTGCCCCTGCCCCTGCCCTTGGCATTGCCGGTCCCTGTCCTGCGGGCCCAGACTCGGGCCCCCGCCCAGCTGCCACCCTTGCTGCCGGCCTCGCTGGCCCCCTGCCCGCCCCCCATCAAGAGAAAGCCGGGCCGGCCCCGGCGATCCCCGCCGGCTGTGCTCTCCTTGGATGGGCCCTTGGTCCGGCCGCCAGGAGGGGCCGCCCTTGGCAGGGACCTTCTGCTCCTGCCAGGCCAGCCACAGACCCCTCTCTTCCCCAGCACCCATGACCCCCGGGCCGTGACCCTGGACTTCCGGAACGCGGGGATCCCGGCCCCCCCACCGCCCCTGCCCCCCCAGCCTCCCCCACCTCCACCTCCACCACCTATTGAGCCCACCAAGCTGCCCTTTAAGGAGCTGGAGAACCAGTGGCCCTCCGAGGCCATCCCTCCAGGTCCCCGTGGGCGCGATGAGGTCACTGAGGAGTTCATGGACCTGGCCAAGATGCGGGGGCCCTGGCGCCGGCCACCTAAGAAGCGGCACGAGGACCTGGTGGCCTCGGCCTCTCCCGAGCTCTCGCCACCTCAGCCCCTCTTCCGGCCCCGCTCAGAGTTTGAGGAGATGACCATCCTGTATGACATCTGGAACGGCGGCATCGACGAAGAGGACATCCGCTTCCTGTGTGTCACCTACGAGCGGCTGCTGCAGCAGGACAACGGCATGGACTGGCTCAATGACACGCTCTGGGTCTACCATCCCTATATCCTGCCAGGCGGGGTGGGGGGCTGCACCCCCTAGGATGCAGGAACCCTCACCCACCTCTCCGGGCCCCATCTCCCACAGGAGTGCGAGTCACCATCACCTGTGGGGTGGTGTCTGTGGGCTGGCACCGTGCCAGGCTCTGTACAGAATCATCACTGGCACTTTAAATGCACCCCCTGTGCCAGGACCATCCCACCCCCAGAATTAGCAGGTCTGGTGTGACAGTGTGACTGTACAACGTAGCAGTAGCAGAGGCTGACTGAGGGCTCACTCTTCTGGCCCCCTAATCACCTGATTTAATCTTCCCAACAGCCCAGGGGTAGGGGCTATTATTATTCCCATTTTACATTGAAAAAACTGAGACTCAGAGAGGTTCAATGACTTGTCCATAGTCACACAGCAATGAAGTAGCAGAGCTGAGATTTGAACTCAGGCAAATCTGGCTCTAGAATCTGGGCTCTTAGCCGTGATGCTGCCCTAGTGGTTGTTGCCGCGAGCCTGTGAGGTTGGAGCTGTCATTATCCGTGTTGTTCCAAACTAATTATCAAGCACTTACTCTGTATCAGGAACTCTGCTAAGCAGCCTGAGCAGATGTAATCATTCAGAGGCATCGTTATTATCCCACTTCGCAGGTGGGGAAACTGAGGCAGAAAGTGGATAAGAAACACTCCCAGGGCCTTGCAGTGAGGTGCCCCTGACAGAGTTCTGACCGGCAGTGGAGTCGCCAGTGGGCAGCTGCATGGAGGTGGTGTAGGTGTGGGCGGTGGGGCTGGGCATCCTTAGTGCCCTGGAGATTGGTCGTGGAATGGAGAGGCCAGGACTGGTGGCATGGGTCTCCAGAAGGACCAGAGGGGCTCTCCCAGAATGTCTATGTGGCCCTTGACCCACACCCACCCACCAGCCTCTCTTCAGCTAAGAAAAAGAAACGGGACGACGGCATCCGCGAGCACGTGACGGGCTGTGCCCGCAGCGAGGGCTTCTACATCATTGACAAGAAGGACAAGCTCAGATACCTCAACAGCAGCCGCGCCAGCACCGATGAGCCCCCCGCAGACACCCAGGTACTGCCATCAGGCACCCAGACAGCGTAGCCTCCCTGGCTGGGCAATGGGTGGGTGCCTCCTAGAGGGGGTGCCAGGCACTGTGAGGGGCTGTGGAGCCAGAGGGGCTGGCACACGCACGGCGTTACTCACCTGGGTGCTCAGGGTTGAGGGGCGGGCAGTGGAGAACTTCCGAAGGGTTTTAATCAGGGACGTGAGCAGAGTTGAGTTGCGTTTCCAGAAGATTCATTCATCCCTTTTTAAATTCAGCAAGTATCTACTGAGCGCCTGCTGTGTTCCAAGTCTGTTCTGGGGCTGCAGCAGCGAACAAAGCAAAATCCTTTCCTTATGGAACTTACGTTTTAGTGGGGGATTGGAAATAATCAAGGGGACAAATAAACCTAGAATTCTAGGTGGAGAGAATGCTATGGAGAACACAGGAGAGGAGGTTAGGGATTGGCAAGTCAAAAGGGGTCAGAGAAGGGGACATCTGAGCCAGACCTGTGTGAAGTAAAGAAACAAGCCACGTGAATAACTGGGAGAGACCGCAGAGAAGTAGAAAAAGACTTAAATTAAAAGTTAAAACAGGAGGGGAGCTCACTAAGTCCAGTAGGTCACACAGAACAGCATGTCCAAAGGCCCTGAGGCAGGGAGGGGCTCAGTGGTGTGAAAAGGAAAGGCTAGTTGCAGCCAGAGAGAGAGAAGAGGTCATTGGGACCCCAGAGGCTGTGGTTTGCATTCTCTGTGTGACGGCAAGCCACAGGGGGGCTTTGAGAGATAGGGTGATGGTGATGTGGTTCAGGCTGTGGTTTTTGAAGCTCACATTGGCTGCTATGTAGAGAGCTGACTGCAGGGGTCCAGAGGGGAGACTCTGATACAGTTGCTACAGTTTCCAGTCCAGATATGCAGGTAGGTTGGACTTGGGTGGTCTCTGAGGACAAAAATGGATGCATTTGAAAGAATATTAGAAATGTTAGAATATGAGGAAGTCGAATGGACAGGACTGGGGGCTGGATTGGGTATAGGAGACAAGAGGTATAGGAATAGGGGATATGCCATACGGGTCTGGCTTGAGGTACTGGACAGCTGGACAAGTGCTGAGGTGGGAGGGAAGGTGGTACCTTTATTTTGGGACAACTTGAGTTGTGGGGCTTTGTGGAACATTCAGGTAGTGAGGTCGGGCAGACAGTTAGATACTTGGTTACAGTATAGAACTTGGGAGGGGGACTTCCGGTCCAGGGACCTACATTTAGGCATCATCAGGATGGAAATGTTAATCAAAGGCCACGGCAGGGACGAACCCACCCAGGGAGAGCATCTGGGGAGGGGAGGGGCCTCCAGGTGTTCATGGCTGGGGCAGAGGACGAGGGAGGCCAAGAGAAGGAGGGGACGCGCGGATGTCCAGGAAAGAGCCGTGATTTCAAAGCCTTGGGGAAGTCAGCGGGGCCGTGGTGAGAGCCACAGGGGATCGAGGTAGATAGACAACCCACCATCTTCTGTCCGAGAAGTGGGGCTGCTTCCAGATCTTCCAGCTGAGACGGGAAAAGACGGCAAGAGTGAAGGGAAAGCTGTGTCGTCATCAAGACTGGAGGCACTGCAGCACATTCAGATTCTGACGAGAAGGACCCAGCTGGAGGAGGGGTGACAGTTAGGGACAGGAGAGGCGTACGCCCGGAGCAAGGAAGCTGGGAAGTTGGGACGACAGGGACCCAGAGTTAGGGTAGGGGTGCCGAGGACGTGATGGGGACACGGGGACCGTAGTCAGTGGGGCCCCCTGGGCAGCGCACCTGTCCTCTGATGTGTTCCCCGCCGTCCCGGGCAGGGCATGAGCATCCCGGCACAGCCTCACGCCTCCACTCGGGCGGGCTCGGAGCGGCGTTCAGAGCAGCGCCGCCTGTTGTCCTCCTTCACTGGTAGCTGTGACAGTGACCTGCTCAAGTTCAACCAGCTCAAGGTGAGGCTAGGCCCCACTGGGGTGGCCGGGGTGGCTGCGGGACCCGGGACAGGGCTCTCACCCCTCGTCTCCTCCCCTCCCCCAGTTCCGGAAGAAGAAGCTCAAATTCTGCAAGAGCCACATTCACGACTGGGGCCTGTTCGCCATGGAGCCCATTGCGGCGGATGAGATGGTCATCGAGTACGTGGGCCAGAACATCCGCCAGGTACCGTGCTGCGCGGCGGGCCGGGTGGCGGGGCGGGGACGGCGCGGCCCAGCCCAGACTGAGGGCTTTTCCTGGCCAGGTGATCGCGGACATGCGGGAGAAACGTTATGAGGACGAGGGCATCGGTAGCAGCTACATGTTTCGGGTGGACCACGACACCATCATCGACGCCACCAAGTGCGGCAACTTCGCGCGCTTCATTAACCACAGCTGCAACGTGAGTGCCCGGCAAGGGGCCACCACTGCCCCTGCCGCTGTGCCAGGAAGACCCGGGAGCCCCTGGCATGGGGACCAGTGCGGCTCCTTCCCAAGCTCAGGGGCGACCGAGGGTGATAGGGAGGGAGGGTGGGGGTGTGAGGCCTTGTACAAGGAGCCTTTGTCCTCTGAGGTTCAGTTTCCTCATCTGTAAAACGGGCGTCATGAGACCCAAGGTGCTCAAGAAGCGGTCCGCTCAGTGAATAATTACGGAGTTCCTTCTCTGCCTTAGTTGGCTCGGCCATCAGAGCACTTATGTCCTAGGGCAGTGCTGTCCAGTAGAACTTTCTGCACTGGGGGAAATGCTCTACGTCTGTGCCGTCCACTCTGAAGTTCTAACCACGTGTGGGGCTAAGCACTTGAAATGTGGCCTGTGCAACTGAGGAACTGAGCTTTTAATTTTAATTAAATAGTCACATGTGGCTAGTAGCGACCGTCGTGGACAGCACAGGGCTGGGGGCGTGGTGGGCACTGATAACAAGGTGATTCTCACGCTGAAGACAAACGCGAGGAACTTCAGACAGGAGGCAGGCTAGTTCCAGGGCGAGTACCCCGCCTCTGGGTTCAAGTCTTGGATCGCTATTTAGTGAGTGACCGTAGGCTCATTTCTTCATGTCTTGGTGCCTCAGTTTCCTAATCTGCAAAACAGGGATAATAACAGTCCTCCTTGTAGGGTGTTGGGAGGACCAGGTGGGTCACTGAGTGTGGGCCCTTTGAGTGTGCTGACACAGCAGGTGCTCAGTATGTGCCAGCTCGCATGACTGTGACTCGAGCATTCCCCAGGCTAGTAGGGACTGTGCTGTGAGATCTGAGGGATAAAAGGAATCACCCAGGTGAAGCAGTGAGTGGGGCAAGCGTTCTGTTCAAAGGCTCTGGGGCAGGGAGCAAGAACACCTGTTTGGGGGCAGTGGGGATGGAGTAGGGGGCAAGGGGATGCAGTGAGAGAATGAGGTTGGCAGGGTTGGGGTGGCCAAGTCATTCAGCCCTATAGGCAGAGCTGAGAAGTTTCTCTAAAAGCCAAGGCAGGCCACTGGAAAATTTTGAGCCGGGGGTGACAGGATCTGCTGTCCCTTTGGAAAGATTTCCCTGACTGCTGGGTCAGGCATAGATTTTTTTCAGAGGACAGAGAGCCAGCGGGAGCTGCTGTAGTCGAGGCGAGTGATGAGGGGGCCTGACCGTCTCCAGAGGTCAGAAGTGAGGCCGGGCTAGAAATGTAAACTTGGGAGTGACCTGCAGTATCAGTGGAAATCAAGGCCCTAGGAAGTAATTGATTGTTAGTACCATCATCACCCTTCTTATTTAATATCAGAGGCAAGGGGTCCTCGCTTCCAGATGGGGGAACTGAGGCCTAAAGCAGGTGGCCAGTGGGCATGGGGGTCATGCAAGTAAGTCAGGCCTTGAGCTTGGAGCTTGGTTGGGTGTTGGGGCCCGCGGCGGTGGAGGGCCCCGGGGTTCCCGGGTGGGTTGTGTGCTCATCCTCCCCTCCCGCCCCGCCCACAGCCCAACTGCTACGCCAAGGTGATCACCGTGGAGTCTCAGAAGAAGATCGTGATCTACTCGAAGCAGCATATCAGCGTCAACGAGGAGATCACCTACGACTACAAGTTCCCCATCGAGGACGTCAAGATCCCCTGCCTGTGCGGCTCCGAGAACTGCCGGGGGACCCTCAACTAGGCCTGGCGCCCCGGAGCTCCCGAGCGTGGCCCCCACGGCCCCGGGGCCTAGCTCCACCTCCCACCCCCATTTCAGGTGCTGTCCCTCTACCCAGCGGCCATGTCAGGGCCTGGCGCCCCCAACACTACCCCCCAGGACCCCCCGCAGCTCCAGCCCCTCAGGGGGAAAGGGCTTCTCTGTCTCAGCACATGTCTCTCTCGTTGTTTTAAAATGCTCCTTTCAGGATTTTTGTTTAGCTCCAGCATAAACGTCTGTCTGTCTCTGTCTCCCTGGCTCTCCTCCTTTCTCCTCCTCTGTCTGTCTGTCTGTCCATCTGTCTGTCTGTCTGTCTCTTCTCTTGCCTTTTTCATCAGCCTCTTCCCGTGAATGCTGCTACGTTGTCTTGTCTTCTCTTTATTTCCTTCCTTGTCATAGAAAAGACATTTTAACCGTTGAAATGTGAAGGCAGAATCAGAGTGGGGACCCCAGCGGGGGCTGCAGAGGCCTCTGTTTGATGGTGTGTGGGCCCACGTTCCAGAACCCCCGGCCAGGGTGCTGGGCCCGGTGCTGCAGAGAGGAGGGGGTTCGGGCCAGGCGGCTTTGACCTCAGAACACTACGCAAGGCCCCCCTCTCTGCTGGCGGACTCAGGAGAGGACCCCCCCCCTTACCTGACCCCCCAACTGTTCCTTCCCCAGCAGCCTGGGGGCACCATTTCCCCAAGCAGACCCTGGTGGAGCTAAGCCGGTCCCAGGCAGGAATGTCCCCTCTGGGCTCTCCCTGCCACCCCACACCCCGCTACCCCCAAAATCTTGGGTTCAGTGTTTACTTTCTCATTCGAATGCCAGCAACGAGGGAGCCTCCCGGGGGCCCCAGTGCGGGCGAGGGGCGCTGGGAAGGGTTGAGTCTCCTCTCCTGCCCTCACCTTCACCCGGGCAGGGGCTGCCTCCCAGGGCCGGCGGGGCCCCAGGCCTGCCACTACGGGTGTCTGACCGGATGCGTGTGGCATTTTTTTGTTTATAAGCTTCACCTGCTCACCTCCAGCCCACTCCCCAACTCACCCTGCCAGCAGCCCCGTCACCCCAAGAAGTCAAGAGCATATTTATTTTCAGAGTGAGAAGATTATTTCTCCCAGAGAAAGGAAAATCTTGGAAAAGATTTTAAAACTCAGATCTAACAAGGTCTGACAGGTTTTTTTTTTTTTTTTTTTTAATCCTTTTTTACCCCCTTCCCATCATCCTCTTCAGGGTTTATTTCCATGAATTTTTTTTCTTGTGCGTGTATAAAATCAAAACGAAGGGAAAAATTGGTTTTTGAAGTTCAGAACCAACTTCTGTATATAGGCTGCCATAAAGGACTTTTTCTCGGGAACATTGTTTCTTGTAGAAACATGTGGGAAGACTTTTTTGCTCATTTCTTGTACTTCCAGAACACCAGACACACACACACAGACACACACAGGCAAGTCCCCCGCACCCCAGAAAGGAGAGCAGGCGTGTAAATAATTTATGGAAAGTGACTGTTGTGGCCAGGAGTCATCCTCACCAGACGGGAGAGCTCCCGGTGGGGCCGCCCCCCTGCGGACCTGGGCCTCTGGTATTTCAGCTTGTGTCAAGCTTGTTATCATGTAAATTCTGTACAAAGAATTGTTACTTTTCTCTTTTTTTGTCGTTGGTGGTTTTGTTGTGTTTTTTTTTTTTTTCCTCCACCCCATGCCCTCTCTGTTTGAGACTGTGCCCACCGGTTTCAACATGGACGAAATCGGTGGCATGAAGACACAGAGGGGGACCTGGGCACAGCGGCGACCTTCTCTTCCGTTTGCGGTTTTCTGCCTAATTGTGCAACCAAGGAAATATTTATTTTTCACATGAGGAAATGTGTAGTTTGTAGAGATGGCTGATTTAATTTCCTTGTGCAGCCCCCAAGGGGCCGCCTGCATTCTCTTCCCCCTTCATGAAAGAAGTGGAGGGGGGATGTGAGGACCCCAGGGGCCGGGGCCAGCCTCACCCTCACCCTGGCCTCATCTTGCCCAACCGGCAAGGGGCTGGGCCCTCCCCGTCCCCAGGAACCCCCACCCCACCCCTGAGATGGTTTGCCATATCCAGAAATGAGTTGACTCATTTTTATTTCGATGCCTTCACTTTCATTGAACAAATCTTTGCTTTCAAAGAGTTGGGGGTTTCTGCTTTTTTTTCCCTGGTCCTCCCCGCCCCCTCCTCCCACAAAGAAGAGAACCCATAAGTTTTAGGAATGTTTGTGCATATAGACTCTGTCATCTGTATGTAACTTGTTTTGAAGAGAAGTGTTTCCGTTGTGGGTGTGTCTTGCTGTAAATATTTGTTCATATTTTTGTGAATTCAATACTATGTACCATTGTATTATAGTAACTTTTATAAAGCAAACCATAAATATACTGACTTTTCTTACAGATACGCCGTCTCTCTTGCTCTCCTCTCTCTCCCTCTCCTCCTCTCTTTCTGTTAGGGGCTCACCCTGCTCACAGGGTGGCTGGCTTGGCTCGGGGTGCAAAGAGCCAGGTCGGGTGTGGTCCACTCAGACCAGCAGTTCTTAACCTCTGAGCCCATAGGTGGATTCTGTGAACTGGGCCAAGATATAGTCAGACCAAACCTTCCCCAGCTTTTAAATTTTCCTTCCAGAACTTTCTTAAAACCTGAAGTATCTAACACTTCTAATGGTCTGCAATTAAGGAAACTATCAAATATCCTGTTGCCTTCACGAGAAGAGCTTGGAAAGGTGGTACCCCCAAAATGTTTAACACTTAAGGCGACATCGCTGTGGTCTGTGTTTGAGGTGAAAGGGGGATGACAAAATAGTCACAAGTTGAGAAGAATTCAATGTATGTAGTGTTTGTGGTATTCCAGAGGTTCTGTGCTCTGGTAGGTCTCGACTCTGCCTGATCCGGTGGTGGGGTAACTGGGGGGCCCACAGAGTTTGTTAGACGATGACCACTCATCCCTGAAAAGGACAGACTCAAAACATCAGCAAAAAGCAGCGTGACTGAAAAAATGCTGTACCTCACTTCTTACTAGAGAAATGCAAATTATACCACGATACCATTTCCCCTGTCAAGTGGTAAATATCAGAAACTGGAAAACACCCAGTGTTGCTGAGTATGTGGCGGGGGCACCCATGCACCATTAGTAGGAGCATAAATGGCTGCAACCTTGAGGAGGAAACTAGCTATTCACAATCAGTATTTAAAATGCACATAAACTCTTGGCCGAAATGTTCCACTGTCAGGAATTGAGCCTGACAGCCACAAGCAGGCAATATGTATAAGAATGTTCTTTGCAGCCTCACTTGTGAGCAAAAAAGTGAAGGCAGGATAGATGTCCACTAGTGCTGGGCTGGTTTTCAGAATTGTACATCCAAACAGGTGAGCACCACTGAAGGTGGATTCGTGAGAACAGAAAAAGAGCTGAGGGTCAGGCAGGGCCAGGAAAGAGAAGGTAGAGGCAGCTGCTGGCCATTCATTTGTTCATTCAACCAATATTTATTGAGCACCACTATATGCCAGATACTCCTCTGAACACTGGGGATATAGGAACAGAGAAAAGACACTCCCCGTCTTCATGGTGATTATGTTTTTGTGGGTGAGTCAGACAAACATGAAGAATACATGCTATAGTAAGGAGAAAAATAGCTACAAGAAGAGGGTATCACTTGGGAGGGGAGTGAAATTTTAAAGAATATTGTCAGGAAAGTCCACTTAACTGACATGTGAACAAAATTCAAAGGAGATAAGAGAGTCCGCCCTGCGGACGGGGGAGAAGGGTATTCCAGGCAGAAGGAGCAATACATGCAAAGGCCCTGAGGCAGGAGCCTGCCCAATGTATGTGAGAACCAGCATGGGGGCCTGCGTGACTGCAGCTGAGTAAGGGAAAGAGAGAGTAAGGAAATGAGGTCCAAGAGGTACCAAGTGGGGGAGTGAGGGAGGCAGATGCTACAGGGCCTTGCAGGACAGCACAAGGACAACCCAGGGCGTCCAGCTCAAGGCACACAAAACATCCATGTTGGAAAAACATCCAAGTTTGAGTTTCCTTCAACTTCCCTCTCAAACCTGCTCCTCCTGCCGTATTTTCCACCTCTATCAATGGCACTTGTATTCCTCGCCTCCACCCACCATGGCTGCCGCGGGTTACCTGAGCTCGATACTCAGGAATCCTTGCCTTCTCCTTTTCCCTCAGCTACCAAATCGGGTGGTTCTCTTTCTCCCATGTTCTTCAGATCCATCCATCTCTCCCTCTGCCCCTCTTCAGTCCCACAGGATAAGTCCTTCCTTCACTGGTTCTGCTGTGGGGGCCAGAAAGGGAGCCCCAGCTCAAGACATCTGCACACACAGGGCAGACTGGGGTGGGGTGGGAGATGCCAGGTGAACTTGGGCAAGAGCCCCTCACCTAGGCCCCTCTCCAAAAATAACAAGAGCACACACAGCACTGACACTGTGCCAGCCACTGTCTTAAAGGTCTTTGATATTAAAATCACAGCAGCACTAGGAGGTTCATCATCCCCATTTAACAGATGAGGAAAACTGAGGCACTGAGAGGTCAAGTAGCTTGCCCAAGTTCACATAGCTAGCAAGTGGCTGATCTGGGGTGTGAACCTAGGCAATCCAGCTCCCTAGTCTGTGCTCAGATGATGCAAATCTGCTCTGCTCGTGCTCCATCTAAAGGGGCACCCACGGCCTGGCACCAGCAGATTGTTGCTGGATAGGAAGGCAAGCCCAGAACTGCCTGGTTGTCCCAAGAAGAACCAGAATCCTAGAATTCATATGTGAGATATTTCAACTTTCTGAAATGTTGACTCAAATTTGTTTAAAACCAGGCAGACAAAATAAAATACATCTGTGAGCCAGATTTGGCCCATGAGCCACCAGTTTGCAACCTCTTAGGGTACAGAATTTCCCTTCTTTGCATAAGCCATGGGAAAATAGAGGGAGTGTATTTTTAATCAGCAGCAAGAGGGCCTGCCATTGTTCCTCTGGCTACTCACTGCTGTTCTTTTCATTTCTGAAGTGCATGATCCCAGAAGCCCTGACTTCTCTAACCTGAAAAAAAATCCCCCAATTCCCCATTATACCAACTTGGATTTTCTCTTATACTGAGATCCACCTGCTCCTAGTTCTGAGTTGATTCATCCTCAGGGAGGGCTGTCAAGCATCAGAAACAGAGGGAAAGAGCCCCAATTTGCCCCCACCTTCCAAGAGTTTTAGGACCAGTAGCTCCTCTCCCAACTGTGTCATTCTTTTGCAAGGGTCACTCACACTTGAGTATGAACTAGCCTCTTTCCAAAGGGAGTCCTCACCGGGAACAAGGCTGAGGAGAGTGGAGCAGCATGGGGCAGGGAGGTGGGGGAATGGGGGGAAACTGCCATGTGGAGGGTAGAGGGCAGAAGCTGAGGGGCTCAGATCCCTCCTACCTGCTCTCCCTCTCAGACCAGGAACCATGTCCCATGGTTGCTGAGCAAGGATGCTGCCCCAAAGTTCCTTGGCTAACACCTTACCCTCTCCTGTGTCCAGAAGTTTGGGCTCAGGGAAGCAAAGTTGGGGACAGTTCATCTTTAGAGATCATAAAGCCGTCAGACAGGACGCTACCAAATGCGATCCCACCTTACGGCCTACACTCTTGCTGTTTTCTCTTCCTGGGATGCTCTGTGCCCAGATTTTCCCATAGCTGCCTCCCAAATATCACCTCCCCAGAGCGGCCTTCCCTCGATGGAAATTAGTCCCCCTCCCAGCTTCACCTCCACACAATCTCATCACCTGCTTTATTTTCTTAATAGCATTTACCACTCTATGAAACGATACTGTCTGTCTTCCCCTCTAGCGTGTAAGCCCTCTATACCCCTTAGTTCCAGAATTCCCCCCGACCGGTGCTGTCTTGCTTAGCAAAGCGCTTGCACCCCGCGCCCCCTCGGCTCGGAACCGCTAACGCGGACGCCTCCGGCAGCGCTGCCGCCCTGAGCGCCCCCTGGCGGCCAAAGGTCGTCACTGCTCCAGCCCGACACAGACACCAGAACTCCGCACGGCCCCCCAGTCTGCTTTATTCCGGGGGGCGGGAGCAGGGAGGGGCCCAACCTAGGGGGCGTGGTCACGAGGTGGGCGGAGCCTTGGGTCCTGGAGCCGGCTGGTGGGCGGGGTCTAAAAGGAGTGGCCAGTAAGGAGGGTTTGCCGTTCAGGGCCCGTGGGGTGGGCGAGCTCCAGGACTAGGGAGCGTGGCCCACCGTGCGCCGGCGGGTGGGCGGGGCCTCGGTGGGGCAGGCGGGAGCTGCGGGGCCTACTTGCCCGGCACCACCCCGTTGGTGTCCATGTCGGTGAGGTTGCCCCGCAGGTCCTGCTCCTCCTCGAAAGCCTTGAACAGTGAGTTGAAGTTGCCGGCTCCAAAACCCTGGAGTGGGAGAGAGGAGGTGAGCTGTTGGCCCAGAAAGCGAAGCTAAGCGTGCTACCCTACATGCCCCTCGGGCTTGCTGGGGACAGGCGGTACCTGGTGGTTGTGGCGCTGGATGACTTCCAGGAAGAGCGTGGGCCGGTCCTGCATGGGCTTGGTGAAGATCTGCAGGAGGTAGCCCTTCTCGTCGTAGTCCACCAGGATTTTCAGCTCCTAAGTGGGAGGCAGGGGGCTGGATTAGGGGTAAGCTGGCACGGTGGGATCCTTAGAAAGTCCATAGGGGTTCCTGCACCCCCAAAGCCAAGAAAAGACCCCTTTCTCCAGCAGTTCCAGACGCCTCCAAATTGTCCTGTTACCACTCTCTGTCACAGTCCCTGTATAAGCAGCCATCAAGGCTGGCCTGGACCACCCCAGGAGCCTCTACACAGGTCTCCCTACTTCCCTCTTGCCTCAGTCCCCCCCAACCCCCAGACATCAGAAGGATCTTTTAAAAATCAGATCATGTCATTCCCCTGTTTAAAACCCTCCAGTGGAAATTGGAACCCTCCTATTTTGCTGGTGGGAATGTAAAATGGTGCAGCTGCTGTGGAAAACTGTCCGGCAGTTCCTCAAAAGGTTAAACAGTTACAGCAATTCCACTCCTAGGTATATACCCAAGAGAATTAAAAACATGTGTTCACACAAAAACTTGTACACGAATAATCATAGCAGCATTATTCACAATAGCCAAAAAGTAGAAACAACCCCAATGTCCATCAACTAAGGTATGGATAAGCAAAATGATATACGCATACAATGGAATATTATTCTGCCATAGAAAGGAAGGAGGTGCTGATGCATGATACAACATGATAAACCTTGAAAACGTTATGCTGAGTGAAAAGCCAACACAAAAGACCATATATTGTATGAGTCCATTCATATGACATGTTCAGAAAAGGCAAATCTGTACAGACAGAAGATAGATTAATGGTTGCCTAGGGCTGGGGTGGGGGGGGCGAGGAATGGAGGGATGGGGAGGTAATGGCTATGGGGTGTGAAGTTTCTTTTTAGAGTGATGCAAATGTTCTAAAATCGATTTTGATGATGGTTGTGCAACATAGTGAAGAGCTAAAAACCACTGAATTGTGCATTTTAAAAGAGTAACTTATATGTTATGTGACTTACGTATCAATAAAGCTGTTAAAAACAAAACCAAAAAACCCTCCAGTGGTTTCTGGCCACAGAAGAACAAAATGCAAGCTCCTAAATAGCCTGTCAGAGGAATCGGCCCCTGCCTATGTCTCTGACTGAGATCGCTCCTCAAACCCTTCCTTTCATCCTCTCTAGCCTTTCTGTTCCTCAGACACTTGGAGCTTACTCCTGCCTCAAGACCTTTGCACTTGCTATTCCCTCTGCCAGGAGCACTCTTTTCCCAGCCCTTCACACCGCTAACTCCCTCTTATCCTCTAGATTCCACTAAAACGTCACCTCCTCAGAGAGGTCCTCCCTGATCACCTCCTGTAAAGTAGCCTCAGGTCACTCTGCCATAGCCTGTTTTAACTTTGTGCATAGCACCAACTCTCTTTCTTTGATGGTGTTTGTGTTACTTATTTGTTTGTCATCTGTCTCCCCACTAGAATGCAAGTCCCCTGATGGCAGGGACGTGGTCTGGTTTTCCCTCTGTGTCCTGGAGCCTGATGGAGGGTACAGGCTTAGACAATATTTGTGAGGCAAGATGGAGCTCAGGGCTCACTCTTCCCAGCTGACCAAGGCTCCTGCACTAGCCTCACCTCTAGGACATCGATGTTCTCCTTCACCCGGATCTTGGCCGACTTGAGATTCTCCCGCAATTGTCTGTAGTATGTGGACGGAACAGCCAGGAACTCCACGCCTCTCTCTCTCAGGTGGCGAATCTGTGTCGGAGCAGGGTCAGGGTCAGCTTCCTTCCTCCAGGCTCGGCACCCCTAGCCAGGTGGAGGTGCTGGGCCAGGAGGCAGGGTCCCTCTCCTAGCTCCCGCCAACAGCCAGGATGCCACGTGACCTCATCGCCTTCCTCCCCTGAGCCTCATGGGCCCCATGAGAAGAACAGCCATTGCTACCACATATGGAGCGCTCACTCTGTGCCTGTCCCCACCACTTTCAATGTGTTGCTTCATTATGTCCCTGCAGGAATCTTTTGAGACACCTGGACAATTATCATCTTCATTTCATAGTTGGGGAAACTGAGGCATTGAGAGATTAAATATCTATTTTCAACATAGTAGCCAGAGTGATTTCATCAAAATACAAGTCAAATCATGTCACCCCTCTGCTTACCCCACCATGGTGTCCTGTCTCAGAGTCACATTCAAAGCCCTCACCATGGCTCCCCCTATGTGCCCCCAACTCCTACCTTCTGACCTCACCTCCTACCCCTTTCTGCCATGCTCATTCTGTTCCAGCCACACTGATCTCCTTGCTGTTCCTTTAACTTTCCTCTGCCCTGCCGGTCCCTTCTGCCTAGGGCACTTTCCCCAGATTTCCACATCCTTCTCTTCTTCCAACTCTGCATTCTCAAATGTCTCCCTGTCAATGAAGCCTTTTGTGACCACCCTGTTTAAACACACGTCCTTCACCCTCCCTCTCCCGTTCGCCTGCTTTATTTTCCTGCAGAGCACGCACCGCAGGCTAGCATACGTATTTTCCTCATTTCATTTTCTGCCTCTGTAAGGGCAGAGACTATTGCCTTGTTGGCTGATGTATCCCAAATACCTAAAACAGTGCCCGGCACATAGTGGGTGCTCAGTAATCATCTACTGAACGAATGAATGAATGAAGTTGCTAAGGTCACGCAGTGAATTCTTGGTTGCGCCAGGATTGAATGGGACAGTCCAGCCTTTGTCCACTCTGCCATACTCTGCCACATAAGGAATAGGTAGACCCGGCTTCCCCAAGGGCTGAATCCACAGACTTGAGACATTTAATTTGGCTCAAAGGACCTAACCGATCTTGTAGCCTAACAGCCTCATTTTCAAGGTGAGGCAACTGAAGCCCAGAGAGGGGGGTGACTCTCCCAGAGACACACAGCGAGTCACTCGAAGAACCGAGACTAGAATTCAGGCTTCCTGTTACTCTGGCACCTGCTACGTCTGAAGCTGAGAGTGTTCTGCAGAGAGACCGAACTGTCCGGGGAGGGAACGGGCCTGTGCATGAGTGGCAGGAACCAGTAGGGGAGCCGGTGAAGGGGCCCAGCACTGCCATGCCCCCAACCCCTCCACTTTGCAGAGATTGACTCTGGAGCTGACTGGGAGATGAGTTAGGGCCAGGAAAGGGCTCCTAACCGCTGTGACGATGTCTTCGGTCTTGAGGGCAATGTGCTGGACCCCAGCGCCCCCGTTATAGTCCACATATTCCTGCGGGAGGGGAACAAGGAAACTGCTGTCATTGGCCCCCGTCCCCCACACCCCTGCCCCCAAAAGAGCCCTCAAACCTCTTCCTGCTCTCTTTTTCCCGACCAGGCCCCCAGGGCCCAGGGTGAGCCCCACCTGGATCTGGGACTTCTTCCTGCCCAGCGCTGGCTCATTAATGGGCATCTTGATGGACTCCTCATAATTGGCCACCACGATGGAACGCAGAGAGCTGTACTCCGTGTGCACCTGCGTGTCATCCACGGACCAGAAACGGTGGAACTGCAGGTTCTTCAGGTACCTGCGGGGTGGCCGGAGGGACACGTCGGCTCTGGGTGCCAGCTGGGGACTGGCTCCCCGCCCCTATTTCCAAATTCTAGAATTTGTCCCCGAGCAGGCTCCATAAAGGAGCCACCATTCGCGTTGTACACGTCGTAGATTTGTACCTTTATTATGACAATTTTCCTTCAGGTGGAAGTAAAGTGTCTAGTAACAAGATCGTAGTATGGCAGCCCGCCAACACTCCCAGATGGGAGGGCTTTGAGAAGGGCCTCTTGCATCTCATTTGCACAAGGGCGCCGTTTGGGTGGTGACAGTCTTCCTCCAAGCCCCCCTGGACTGTGACACCCCCCTGTGCCCATTCTTCCAGGTTCCTCAGGGGGAGGACCTGTGGATCACTTTGGGCCGTACATCCTCTGGTCTCCATGGTGACACCTTTACAGGGAACAGATGAATCGGTGACCTCAGGCTAACCTCCCCCACCTTGTGCTCTATTTCCCAACAAGACCTGGGGCATGGGCCTGAACCCTGTGAGGGCCTGTCACCTTTGTGGGAAGGACCTGGGCCAGGGACTCACCATTCCGAGGCAGACTCCATCTCCTGATCAGGCTGGTTTCCCACGATGTGATCGATCATCTCAAGGCTACAGCTGGGCCTGGGAGAGGGAAGTGGTTGGGGCTGCAGACACAGCTACTCCCTGAACCGCCCCCCAGCCCACTGGCCCCTCAGTAACAGTAATAGCTCATACATATGTAGCACTTACTACGGGCACTTTATTTTTGTTGCCTCACACATGATTACTAGCCCCATTTTACAGACGAAGAAACTGAGGCATAGAGAAATAAAGTAACTTGCTGAGGTTAAATAACTACAAAGTGACGGAGCTGAGACTTGAACCGGGCAGCCTGGTTCCAGAGCCCATGCTCTTAGCTTCTATGCTGCCTCTTCAAGCCACTGTTGGGGACCCTCACGAGCTCCCTGGCAGACCCCCAATGCTCTGCCTGCTCAGAGAAGCCTGTCTGCATCGAGGAGGGGGGCACTCACAGCTTGGAGAGCACAGGGTCCCTGAATGCTGGGGCCTCAAATCCAGGCAAGAACCGGCCGTTGTAGTTCATCTTCTCCACCAGGGTGTGTGTCGTGTCCCCGTACTGTGGGTGGAAGCAGCCTGGCTTGGCCCCTGATCTCCGTCCCAGCTGAGGCCAGGCTGCATTTCACGGCACCAACACAGCCTGGCTTCCAACCCGGGTCGGGCCCTAACTCGGTGTGTGCTCTTGCGCAAGTCCCTCCCCCTCTGAAATGAATGGCAATCTGTCATTTGTTTGGGAATTTCTTTGTCAGTCTGTCTGCCCCATGGGACCAGAAGCTCTGTGAGGACGGGGATGCTGCTTTGCTTGCCATGGTGGCCCCCGCACCTAGGGCGGTGCCTGGCTCATAGTAGGTGCTCAATAAAAATGCATGGCCTAAATGAAGGATGTTGAGGGCATTGGATCGAATTATACTGAAGGGCTCTTTCAGTCATCTTAACAATCTTGAAGTTGTATTTAATCTTGAGGAGGTAGGGCCTATGACGGTCTGGATGACAATGACACAGATGCCGAACAGACCAGTTCATCTTTGCTGCGTGTCTACGATATGCCGGGCCCTGTGGTTCTAAGTGCTGTACAGGAATGGTCTCATGTGATGCTCACAGTAACCGTAGGTTAGAGCTGAAAACACTGAGGCACAGAAAGGTTAAGGAGCCCGGGTTAGGGTCCAACTCCAGTCCCTGCTCATTTAAATGGAGTCGCAGAGAGATGAAGTGATTTGCCCAGAGTCACACAGCTGGTGCAGGATGGGGCTTCCCCAGACCCCACCCCTCTCGCTCAGAGCCCCTGCCCGCAGCTTACACCCCAGGCTGTCACCTCCGCTGGGGAGGAAGGGAAGGCCCAGGGGTGGCTGGTAGCTTTCATCAGCCTGTGCATACTGGCCAAGCATTACAGGTGGTCAGACTGAGGGAGAATATCTGTGCTTCGAGGCATGAGGGTGGGATGACATAATGGAGTGGGGGCGGGCGGAGAGGGGGATCTGGGCATCTCAGTGGGTGCCGACAGCAGGAGGGGTGGGGCACCCAAGGTAACTCACTGTCTGCAGCACAGCAAACTTGACCTTCCCAAACTTATCTTGCTCGACCCAGGGCTCCCGCACAATTTTGGCGCCCCGTTCCCGGGCTTTCTGCGGAGGAGATGGGGTGGGGGAAGCCGTCAGGGCTGGACCCTCCTGGAGCCCCTGCTGGCTGCCCCTGCTGGATCGCCTCTGCCTGGTCCTGCCACAGCCTCCTCCAGTTTTCCCAGCTCTAGGCAGGAACCCTGGCCAGCTTCGGCTGTTGCCCCTGATACCCGTGCTTCATGCCCATTTGGCAGATAGGGAAACTGAGGCCCAGGCTCAGAGTTGGGGCTATGGGAGACAAGTCAAGTGGAAGTGGGGGTCTCTCCTGCCTCTGCTAACTCGCTTTGTGGCCCTTCCCCCTCTCCAGTCCTCAGTTCTCCCATCTGTAAAAAGGGTGGTTGGATAAGAAAAATACAAGCTGCATTTATTAAGCAACTACTGTGTGTCAGACCCTCTGCTAAGTGCCTCACACGCATGATTCATGCATTTATTTAGCAAAACCTTACTTACTGCATGTCTATGCTTATCGCATATCAGGCATGTTGTAGGTATTAACCTCTTTAATCCTCACGGCAACAGTATACGAGAGGCGCTATTATCATTTTAGGCTTTCGTTTTACAGGTGAGGAAAGTGAGGCACAGAGAAGTTAAGTCACTTGTCCAACGTCATACAGCTAATAAGATTCAGACCCAGGCAGTCTGCCTCTGGAATCTGTGCTCTGAACCTCTAAACTGCCTCTTGAATACAGTGTTGCGTTCAGAGTCACGCTCAAGAAATGGTAATTATGATCTCATTTCCTCTTTGTCACAACTCAGCGAGATAGGTGCTGTGGTTATCCCCATTTTGCAGATGTGGAAACTGGAGGCTTAGAGAGAGGACACACAGTGAATAAGGGGCAGGGTGTCCCTGGAACTCAGGTATGTGTCACACCAACGTCTGGGCTCATCTCTGCGACCTGGCAGTGTCCTTCCAGCCCTGACTTATAGGGGTCCTAAAAGCAGACAGAGGGCAGGCCGAGCCTTATTGCTTCGTCTCTGTGCCAGCCCAGGTGTGGTCTCACCTGCACGATGTAGTCACAATCTTCCACCTCGAAGGCAATGTCTTTCACTGCGTCGCCGTGTTTCACCAGGTGATCACCCATCTCTGTGGCCAGTGGGGGAGGTGGGTGGCACTGGAGTCGTGGCCCCCTCACCTGTGCTCTCAACCTTCTGGGCTCCATCTCCTTCTCAGCTGAGGCCCCCTCCCTGGACCCTGACCCCACCCGCAGTACCATGTCTCCACCCCTGCCACCCTGAACACCCCGGGCCCCCTCACCTTTGTTCCAGGGGTTGAGGGCGGAGGAGAAGACAAACATAATCTAAGACACAGAGGAGAAGGGAGGTGAGCTGGTGGCTCAGGAGAGCGTGTGGAGGTGCACCCCCACCCCCCCCTCCCTGCCCACCAGTGAGATATCCCTGGGGGCGCATTAGGACCAGATTACCCCTCCCTGCCAGGCAGGACTCCTTCACCCTGGGTTCCAGTCCCTTCTCTGCCTTAGCTTCCCACCCTGGTCCTGAGGGACGGGGGCTTCTCGCATGCCAGACGGGCCCGGACTCCTGAGACAAGCTGCTGGTGAGGCCTCCCCCTGGGGGAGAGCCCCAGGGATCCCGTGGACCAGGGCACTGCTCAGACTTCCAGCTCTGACATCGAGGCCTCTGCCAGCTTTTCCTGAACATCTGTGAGGCCAGCACTGGGCCGGGCCGAGAGGGAGACAAAACTAAGAAGGTCCCTATTGCATGTGGTACAAAGGTGCCAGGTGGAGGGGCCGGTGGGGACTGAACTCAGACCATGCTCCCCCAGCCGTGCCCGGCATCCTGGAAGAGGACTGGGCCTCCTGGAGAAGGGCCTCTGGTCTACTTCACCCAGAGGTGGAGCTCAGAGACCAGCAGAGGGGGAGAGGCTGGCCTCCTAGAGAAGGGCCTCTTGTCCACTTCACCCAGAGGTGCCAGAGCCCTCAGGGAGCTCAGAGACCAGCAGAGGGAGAAGCAGCCTCCTGGAGGAGCGGGAGCCCTGGGGTGGGGACTTACCTGTCCTTGTTTGATCACGTGGCTGACCACCTCCCGAGAACCCGTCTCCAGGCCCTTGTAGGCTAGTGGTTCAAAGCCCATCTTGGTACAGTAGAATGATGCAGCCTGAATCACAGAGTTGCAACCAGATTCACGAGGGTCAACGGGCCAGCCTGGGGGTTCCCCAGCTGAGAGGCCCCAGCCCCCCTCAGCCTGTTTGCCTTGTTGCCCCAGGTGCAAAGTCCTTCCTGGGAAGAAAGGCTGCTCCCTGGCCCATTCTGACCGCAGATAAGTTTCCTGCTGGGGTCTGCGGCCCTGACTGTGTACACAGGATCCAAAGAGTCTGTCCTTTCTGATACTGGCCCTGATCCTCCCCTCCCAGGGGCCAATCACAGACCCGACTGGAGGCCTGCCCTGTCCAGGAGGTTCTCCCATCTCCCCTCTGTCCACTCCAACATCTCGCACCACTTTCTACCTGCTTGGCGTTGCCAACCCAGAAGGTCACGGAGTGGAAATGGAGGAATCGGCCTCTCTCAGGCTGCAGAAGGAGAGAAGGGGTGAGGCTGAGTCCCTAGAAGTGGGTCTACAAAAGTGCAGGTAGGAAGGTGTCCCCTAGCCACCTCCCTTGTCCCAGGCTCAACCCCAGAACCAGGGAGACACCAAACGCCCTGCAGCCTTGCCAAACCTCGAAAGAGGTTTCTCATGTAGAAATCGAGCTCCTGGGGGTTCGGGATTGGGAAGCTCCCTCAGGAGGCGTGCCCAGGTTTTACAGAGGGAAACAGCTTTATGCTACAGCAACACAGATTTAAATTAGATCTTAGAAAGAACTTCCAGACAGGATTAAGAGATTGGTAGGAATTTAAGAGGTCAAAGTTTTTCTTAGGAGGGCGAGGTTGAGTCCAGCTCAGTCTGGGGGCGGCCAGAGATGAACTTGAGTGTGCATAATGGACATCACATACCCACTGTAGTTATTCCTCTTCTGCTCTTTGCTGACGTCCCAGTCTCCCAGGACTCTGACCCCCTTCCAGACCCAGACCCCACATTTCCCCTCCTGCTTACCTTCTCTCCTTTGTTGCTGTAAGTCGTCTAAGGAGAAAGAAAAAGACAATAAGATTTAGACACTTGGAAGCTTGGAGCTTCTGGAAGTCTCACTGCAGATCGTACCACCCGAGGAAGGCTGCCATGGTCCCAGGCAGTCACTTACCATGATTGATCTTGGTCAAACTTCCTGCTGGGAAGACTGGGACAAGAGGCCAGCAGAGTGCTGGACAGAAATATTTAACACCGAGCAGGTCCCGCCCCTGGCCTCCTGGGAGACTCTAATCCAGCCACGGCCTCATTGGACAGGGTGATGCCGTCAGGCCCAGAGAGGAGAGTGACTCCCCCAAGGCCACTAGCCAATCGGGGGCAAGGCCAGGGCAAGAAGCCAAGGGCACACTCTTTCCAGGACCCCCAGCTGCGATTTCAATCTCTGCCCTCCAGAACCCAAAGCTCAGAAACCAAGGCCAGCTTGAGTGCAGTGGTGGCTCCAGAATTCTTATTTAGGGAGAATTTGTAGGGAGATTAGGGACTAGTCTGGAAGCCCTGTTTGCACAGCAAGTGTGTGGTTTATATTTAGATAAAAGGGTTGTATTCCATAGTGGTGAGAGGCATGGGCCTGGGGGTTTGAGTCCTGGACCTACCACATACTATGTGACTGGGGAAAGTCACCGAACCCATCTGAGCCTCACTCTCCCCATCTGTAAAATGGGAGCAATAATAGTGTGATGGGGAGTCAATGAGATTAAGCACAGTCTTCAAAATTGAGCCCAGCACACAGTAAGGCCTCTGTTAATGTTGGCTATGATTAATTATGTTTCTTTGGGGTTTTGGGGGGCTGATGGAGAATAGGGGGCCTTGGCTTTGCCACAGCCGGAGTATCAGGAAAGAGGTTATGGCCCCTGCCCCTGCCCCAGGTTCTCAGTATCTCCAGAGTAGTGGGAAGGTGGAGCTGATGGCTCTGGGAAGAGGAAGGCTGGGGCTTTCCCCAGTACCCTGACACCTGAGTCCTCAGGTCTCACTTTCCTGGAAGATGGAGTGGTGACTGCTGGCCAGCCATAGCGTTTAGCTGAGGGCTCTTCAACAGCCCCTGCCTCTAGCTTCACCCCAGTCCTCAGGAACTTCATTGCTGAGCCATCTTGCCCTCTTCCCTGGTAACTGACTTTGTCAGCTAACCTCATTGCCTGGAAACTCTTTTTCCAGCCTCTGATGCTGATGGTCTTAGCCCATGACTGTGCTATGACCACCTACCCTCTTGCATTTTGGCTCCCCAAATGTCTTGCATCAGCCTTTTTCTTCTTCTTCTTTTTTTTTTGCTGAGGAAGATTCGCCCTGAGTTAACACCTGTGCCAATCTTCCTCTATTTTGTATGTGGGTCACTGCCACAGCATGGCTGACAAGTGGTGTAGGTCTGTGCCTGGGATCTGAACCTTCAAACCCGGGCCACCAAAGCAGAGTGCACTGAACTTAACCACTATGCCATGGGGCCAGTCCCCTCTAGGTTCAAGAGGCCTTTTTTTTTTTTTAATGCAGAATCACAGATCATGTCTAGTAATGACCTCAAAGATCATTCGATCCAACATTCCCATTTCTCAGATGAGAAAAACTGACAAACAGCAAGAAAGTGCCTGAGACTACTTCCCTCTTTCCTTCCTCCCTCCCTCGCATGTCTCTCCCTCCCCTCCAGGGAGCAGAGAGCAGCAGCTCTACTAGGGAGGACCCCTCCCTCACCTTCCTCAGCATGCCGGGCCCCCTGGACCACTCTCAACTTTCCACCTTCTCCAGGAAGCCCTCTCAGAACTCTCCAGCCCAGAGGTTGAGTTAAGCCCTGCCTGTCGGCTTTAGCTAGCAACACCGGGAGTGGGGCCCAGGATGGTTGGAGACCTTTCCCAGGCCATGCAGATAGCAAGTGGCAGAACAGGACTGAAATGTGAACCAGGTTATTCTGACTCCAGAGCCCACAGCTTTTAGTGCTGCATTGCCTTAAACACAAATAGGAGATATTGATATTCCCACCGGACTGGTGGGGAAACTGAGGCCTGGATTGGTGAACATAAGTCCAAGAGGTCACAGAGCTGGTAAGAACAGAGATCCAAACTCTGGCCTATTTGCTTCTGAAGTTGGATCTCAGTCCACCAGTCCAGAAACTTTCCGTCTTCTTTTCTCTGTTTTCTGGGCAAATCTGGAGGCAGGTGAGATGGGCCCACCTCTTGCCCCTCCTGGGATGCCTTGCCCACCCCAGCTCCTTGGATCTAGGTTTCCAGCTGAGAAAACTGGAGCAGAGGTAGCCCAGATTGGAGCTCCCAGGCCAGAAGTTTCTTTCCTTCTCTTCCAGAGGGAGAAGGGCTCTGTGCACCCTCTCAGCCCCCCACGTGAGGAGAAACATCTTGCCTCTTGTTCGCAGTGGCCAACTCAAACCTCCACTCTCAGAGCCTGGCCTGGCTTGTGTCCTAGGCACAAAGTCAATATTTACTGAATCAAGGAAGCATGTCATCAGCAGCCTCGAGGTGCCGAAGGCCGGTTTCTGGCTCAGCTGGGCAGGGCTGGTGGCTCTGTCCCTTCAACCCTCTGGACTTTGCTTTCAGAAATACTGTGGTTCTCAGTCACACTCTGGATACACCCCTAGGTGCCTATCCCATCTGCGGGCAGAGACTGGGGGGAGGATCCTGCAGTGTCCAGTTTCTGGAGCCCCCCTGCCCCACCCCCAGGTGCTTCCTCTCAGACTGGGCCCAGTTGGATAACAGGTTAGCAGTGGGTGGGTATGGCTGTCTCTGCTCTTTGTTCCTGAGTTGTTACTTTCCGCCCAACCTGATACGAGCTCGGTTCCAGAGGCCTTGCTCACGGAGCCCACTATTCAGATGGGCTCGCAAGACTCATGCTCCGTCCCCTGGTGTGCAGAAAACAGTCAACACTGCAGGCTTGAGGCTGCTATGCATGGAAAGGCCTGCCTGCAGGGTTGAGCCTTGGTTGGCATTGAGGAACTTGAATTTCGGGAAGGTTCCCACCATTCCCAGAAATGATGAGACTGGCTCACTGGGCCTAAACTGTTTGTACAAACAACGTGGTTTATGCTGAACACCGGGGAGCCTGCGATTTGGGTACATGCTATGCAGCAGGTCCTGGAGCTTAGGCTCAGAAGGGCATCCCTAGTAGATAGCATTTCACAACTCCTCACTGGAGGAATTCAGTGCATCCCGTGCGACTCCATTGGAAGAAGACCCTTGGCACTTGCACCTGGTTTCCTTTGGACTTCACTCAGGCGCCTTTTCCCTGGATTGATTTTGCTGTCTCCTTTTGCTGTAATACATCTTAGCCGTGAGAATGACTATGTGCTGGGTCCAGGGAGTCCTCTGAGCACATCATCAAACCTGGGGGTGGGCTTGGGAACCCCTGACACAGGGGTGGCAGCAGTGGGATTTGCTCAGTGGGCCCTGACTCACTGAAAGATTGTTTGGGAAAAGGAAGGACGAAGGGGCAAGGAATGTCCTTCCTAAGGTATGAATATGAGATTCCTAGCTGTATAAATACTGGCCATCTTCTTCCTTATGACCGTGACCAAGGTGGCCTGGGCCCTGAGCTCCTTTCTGACGACGTTGCTGAGCACTCAGTACCTTCCCAGGGACCATGGGGCAGTCTGCATGGCCTCCTGGAATGGGTGACAGATCTTAGATGACTGTGGAGTTGCCCATGGTGTGACACAGCAGCTAGAGCTGCAGCTGAATCTCCTGTGAGAGGTCAGAATTACCTCTGGGATTTAACGCAGAGAGATGGACCCCAGGAGCGATGACTAGCTGGGTCCCTTGGCCTCTCTTGGCTGTTCTGGCTAAAACGAGGGGGAAAGCCCAGCATGGGTGATGCCTTTGGTTTTTGTTCTCTCAAAGTGGGAAAAGAAAGGGCCCAAACATCCCCAAAGGTGAGCTTTGGGTGGACCAAAAATGTTGAAAGTTTGCATTATTCTCTCCTCCAAGTGGGAGGAAAGAAGTTTGAAATCAGTTCCCAGGACTGGAGCAAAGTCGTAGATAAACCAGAGAGGGGAAAATGGGGGGCATGCTCCAGCTGCTGCACCAGCCCGCCCCACCCCCAACTGCTGAATTTACTGCTAGGAGTTTAAGGAAATTTGCAATGAAAATAAAGGGGAGGGGGAAATTTTTTAAAATGACTTTGTATTTTATAGTTATTACATCTGGATGTATGATTAAAATTGATGTACTATATTATATGCTTGTAATTTCATAAATGTTAGAGGGATCATCACATCACGGTGAGCTGCAGGAGAAAGTGTCATTGGGACACAACTTTCTTGCATTTGCCACATGGGCGGCTTGGAATTTGAATTCTTTGAGCATTGAAAACAGAACAAGTCTCTGTAACTGATGATATTTACTATGATTTTTTGCCTATTGGACCCTTCTGGGAAAAAAAGGGAGACCGCATGAAAAAAAGAGGCAATCTCTAAATGGAGATATGCTTTTGAGGTTTGAAAAAGCAGTTTTTAGTTGCTAATGAGCTCCTGTGAAATCACATGTCCAGCCTTTAGAGATGATTTTCCAGCTGATGTGCGTATTTTTGAGGGGGTCAATTTGGGCTCTAAGACCAACACGATGAAAAGGGCTTAGGAAAGCCTTTGACCTTGTCTCTTGAACTTGAGACATGGCTGTCTGGCTTGGCTGCAGCATCTCAGCTTTGCTGCAGCAAAAGAAAAGCTGCTGGCTCTTTTTTCTCCCGCTTGATTGAGGAATAATTGACAAATAAAAGTTGTCTTTATTTAAGGCAAATAGGTGATGTTTTGATATATGTATACATGATGAAATATTTACTGCAATCAAGCTAATGAACATATCCATCACCTCACAGTTACCTTTTTTGCCGCTGACTTTTTTGGAATCCTGAATTCACAAATCCCAATTGCCTGGACCTGACTCTAAGTGAAACCTGCCGCTGTCTGCTGTGAGTGGTTTCAGCATTAGCACGGGCTAAAATTGGGCAAATTGCTCCACTCGATGAAAAGGATTGGGATCTAGGACTGTGGCAGATTTGGGACACCCCTCTGTGGGACCATATGCTGTGAAAACATCATGGATGCTGCTGCATCATCTGGGTTCTTAGAGATGTCGGTGATGAAGTGTTTACTTCTTGCTGGGACCATTTATATCCGGCTGCTGATCAGCTCTCCAGTTCTGGTGCAGACTGATCATTCCTAACTGTGATTCCTGCCCAAAGCAGCAAGTTGGTGAGGGCCCATCACAGGGACTGTGACCCTCCCACCCACTCCTGACAGATGGGGGCTGTCTCACTGCTATTGATTTTTTATTTGACTTTGTGATTAGTTGCAGTTTCCATCAATGGGCTGACATCTTAACTCCACCTCCCTCACTTTCTTCTGGAACACACATCTTAGTAAGGCAGTCTGTTCAATGCAAGTGTCCCCCCCAAAAGACTTATCTTTTCTGGGCTGCTCACTAGATCAATGATCAGGATGAAAGGGGCGGGGAATTACATTTTGAACATTCTTGAAAATGCAGGATTTTGCCCTGACCACTTTCTGAATCTCATGAATCTTTCTGGATAAGTTGCATAAAAATGCTTTTCTGTGAAAATGCTTTTGTCCCTCTTGGGTACGACACTTCCAGACAAAGGTCTGGGGGAGGGTAGGAGATGATTGAAAAAGAGTCAAGTTTTAATTACTGAATAGGACACACTGATTTCTTAACAACAGAGAAAAACAAAACCCAGTACCTGGAGGCTCAGGGGAGGAGAGGAGACAGCGTTACTGATCTTGATTTTTCAGAACTGTCTGGAAGCTGTCCTCTCCTCCTGAAGGGAAACTCCCCTTGCTGCCTTCCCAAGCAGCTGTGAGCTTTGAATTCAGATGCTGAGCCTAGGACCTCAGCTGAGAGCAGCGGGTGGCTCAGCTCCTGCGCTCTCCCTGAAGAATACCTCTGGGTGCCCACATGAATCAAGGATAAGCAGAATGGTTCGGGACTGACTGCCTCAAGCAGTCCCTCTGAAAACAAGGACTCAGTGGAATTATTAGGACTGGAGTGAGAACCCTAGGATGGGAAGTCACGTGATGCAGGGCCATATGGGGACCCTGATACCCTGACTTTCAGGTTAATGCCTGCCCTGCTTGAGATGCCTTAATGTTGTAAACTCTGTGTTTCTGGGGGGACCACGTGCGCCCTCTGGGATTGTACTTCTTGTGTGAGTCCCCTCAGTATCATGATATTCGTTGCCTCTGTCCTGGAAGGTGTTCGGATCAGCTTCAACTTACTGGCCACAGTTGTGCTGTGCTGAAATTGATGCCTCTTGCTCAGGTAAAGAAAGGCTCATGCAAAAACTTGAAGAGGAATCCAGCTCCTTTCTAAGATAAACCTTTGTGATGCGTGGGATTCGTTTTACCCGGCTGAGTCCAGGATCTCTGAAGAGTGTAACTGAGTTCAATGTTACACATTGGTTTCACCCTGCTCCCTGTGTCCTATTGATCATTTTGCTGTAAAGATGCCTTGGCCAAAGGCAAAAGGGACTGTGCAGAAAAGAGTTAACCTAGCAGTTCTGAGAAAGGCCTGCTTACAAGGTTGGCTAGCATCTGGAAATGTGGATTTCTAGAGGGTTCCCAGGATTCTCTGATAAGAGGGGCTCACCATGCCTAAATTGTACAGTGTACTTTATGGTGAGTACCTGCTTGCCTCTGGGACTCTGTAATTTTGGTACATTGTACCAGGCAGAGGTTCACAAGACTTCCAAAGGTGTCCATGGCACCAAAAAAGATAAGGTTAAGAATTCCTGCTGTAGATAATAGCCACGTGAATTCCCATTCTCATTTATAAGGCTGTTCATTTGCAATGGTTCATCTACCATGGTTTATGGTAGAAAATATTGTAAACAACCTAAATATCCATCAACAGGAAATTGGTTAAATACAAGGAAACATTAAGTAACTATTGAAAAGAATGAAGAAACTTTTACGTAGCAGTGGGGAAAGAGCAAGATACATTGTTAAGTTTTTAAAAAAAGGCAAAGTACAGAAGAGTGTGTATGAGAAGTTACCATTTGTGTGAAAAACCACTGTTTAGGGATATTTTTCATTTTGTTCTTGCAGTTTATTTGAATTTTCCACAGTGCAAAACGTGCCAATGATTCTCAGCCACTGGGTGAAGTTTAAATAGTTCAGCCTTGCCATTTGGGATCTTCTGCTTTTGAGAGCACCCCACGCTTAGTGACCAAAGAGTCTATTTCCTTCTCTCCGTGTCCAATTGTCCTTCCCGGTTCTGCAGCAAATAATATTTACATGATTTACAAATTTGTAAATATGGCTTATTGAGCGTGTGAAACTGAGTAAAGGAAACCTCATTTACACCGGAGTTGGGAGGCCAGAAGTGGGAGCTGCTCTAGCATTACCACTCCACATCAATTATACAAAGAATCGTCAATTACAGACCCCACAGGAAAAGATGTACATTGCATCCCCGACAAGAAATCAACCACCCCAGCAACTCAGCCAATGAGAAACTGTCACCACCCTGAACTCTCGCTTTCCACCAATGGACCTTTGTTCAAAACAACCCCTCCCAACTTCCTCCTTTTTCTCTATAAACTAATGTTCCTCTTGTTTGCTTGCTGGACTTGTCTATGGCTTTTGGTATACCTTCTTTGTCCCAAATTGCAATTCCTCTGCTATTCCTGAATAAACCCATTTGCTGCTGATAAGAAACTTTCACATATTGAGGTATATGGGGAAGCTATTCTGTTTTAAACCTGATTCAGCCTGAAATGTATATCAACTAAAGAAGCCTGACTTATGGCCGTCAAACATATATTGTACATCTTTAATCATTAAATTATGCCTGATCTTGGTTTGAATTGGATAGCCACGGCTCTAAAATTATCACAACTGAATGGGATGCCTTTTTTTTTTTTGCTGAGGAAGATTGGCCCTGGGCTAACATCCGTGCCCATCTTCCTCTACTTTATATGAGACGCTGCCACAGCATGGCTTGAGAAATGGTGCGTTGGTCTGCACCCAGGATCTGAATTTGCAAACCCTGGGCCACCAGAAGCAGAGCACGCGAACTTAACCGCTAGGCCACTGGGCCGGCCCTGGGACATCAATTTTGATTGGTATCTTGAGGCTTCCAAATGTTTTCAGAAGTCTAAAATTGCTTCTCTGCAAAATACAATTTCTAAGTCAACAGGCAAACCAACAACTAAAGAAAGACAGAATGGTTTCTGAGTCCTCTCCTTCCCCTGCCCTGTTTTCTTTGTCTCCTGCTACATGGCAGTCACCTTATGCTTAGGCCTGCCTCTGTGCCCTCTTCCTCCTTCCCTTCTGCACCAGCTTCACCTCCTCTATATCTTTTTTCGCCATTCTAATTCTCTTGCTGAACTTCCCTTCTCTGAACCTCTCCTGCTCCTTCCTCCTCTGAACCTGTCAGACGGGGCTCCAAGGACCTACAGAGGCTCTTCCCAATCCTCCCTCTTAATCGGCTCAGAGAGACTACTCTCCAGACTGGGAATGAATTTCTCTCTGTCCTTATGGACACGAGTTACACTCTCGGTGGTCAGTCTCACTGTTCTAGAGCAGCCCCTTCCTCGGAGTACGAAAACAGTTCACATAGTGGGTCTCTAATAAACCTCCACAGGTTCCTGAACCTTTTCCCTTTTGTTGAGGCCCTTTGAGAGAAACACACCCGTTTCTCCTTAGTTCCTCCGCCCCTATTCATTTATTAGGCCGAGACTTCTTAGAAAATTATCGTGCTGGAATTTCTTTCTCCCAGAAGGGAAAAATAATTCTAGAATTTGACAATAGCAATCAAAATAGCCAATCAAGTGAATTAAATGACCCTTCAACATCCTCTTTTATTTGCTCCGTCTCTGACAGCACTAGAGCTGAGTCGGGGGACACTGGTCATTTGTCCTTATTGGATCAGCTACCATCTTTTTTTTGGGCAAAATCTTCAGCTGATATTGGCAGAATTCACAGTGCACCTCCCATTAGGATTCAAATAGATCCCTCAAAACCTCTCCCCAGAATTAATCAATACCCTATAAATAAAGAAGCCCTTCAAGGCATCAAGTCCATAATAGAAGATTACAAGGTTCAGGGCCGCATTGTCCCCTGTACTGGTCCCTGTAATACCCCGATATTACCTGTGAGAAAACCCAGCGGCCGGGGATGGAGGTTTGTCCAGGACCTCTGAGCAGTAAATGACATTGTTGCTCGGCACGCTGTTGTTCCCAACCCCAGTACGCTACTGACATCCATTCCCACGAAAGCAAAATTTTCACTGTAACCGATTTATGCAGTGCATTTTTAGTATTCTACTTGCTAAGGCCAGCCAATATCTTTTTGCCTTCACTGGGGAAGAATGGCGATACACCTGGACAGTAATGCCCCAGAGCGTCACAGAAATTCCCTCTTACTTTTCACTAACCTTAAGGACTGATTTAGATGATATCGTTTTCTGCAGGCTCTATTTTGTTGCAATACACAGATGATTTGCTTCTCAGCTCTTCTCAAACCTCTTCACAGGAAGACAGCATCCATCTGTTAAAACTTCTAGCCTTAAAGAGACATAAAGTCTCCAAAGAAAAATTGCAGTTTGCTCAAACTCAGGTTCAGTATTAGGGCACCTGATCTTGGAACAAGGACTCCATTTGCATCCAGGTAAGCTTCATGGCATCTTGAACTTCTCCAAACCTAAAACTAAGCGCCAATTATGAGGTTTTTCTCAGGCTAGTTGGCTATTGTTGAAACTGGATTCCAAATTTCTTTCTTATGGCCTAGCCCCTCTATGTTTTACTAAAAAACAACAAACCTAACCCTGTTATTTGGGGGGATTAAGATGACACAGGGCCTTGAAGAGAAACTTAATGAAGCCCCCTGCCTGTGGACGTTGTAATTATCAGCTCCCCTTTCCCCCTTTTTCCCTTTGTGTGTAAGAAGGAAGGGAATCCCCTTGGCGGACTCACCCAAAAACATGGGGCCGTCATCGACCCACAGGGTATTATAGCCAACACCTAGACCCTGTGGCACAAAGACACCCCTCTTGTCTTAGGGCCATTCCTGCCACTGCCCTTTTGGTCAAGGCCACCAAAGAAAGAATCCTGGGATCGCCTTTAACCATCTTTGTGTCCCACGCAGTAGAAGCCCTTCTGAATTCCCACCACACTCAACACCTTTCCGTCAGTCAGCTCGCCTCCTCTGAAATCCTTCTGCTAACTGCTCCTCACATAACTCTTTCTCTTTGTAATAACTTCAACCCCGCGATTCTTCTCCCCTCCTTCACTGACAAGCCCCCACGACTGCTGGATGCTGACCTCATGATTCTCTGTAGTAATTTGCAAAAAATTCCTTTAACCAGTGCAGATTTTACGTGGTTCACTGATGGTTCCTATTTACAAGATGACAATGGGAAATATCGTGCTGGGTGAGCTGTTAGAGCTCCTTTTGAGGTCGTGAGGCAACGCCTTTGCCTTTGGGTCCTTTGGCCCAACAGCCCGAATTATATGCTCTTACACGGGGCTTGTGCTTTACTCAAGGGTAAAACCACAAACACTTATACCAATAGTCCACGTGCCTTTGGGGTAGCCCATGACTTTGGGATGCTGTGGGAAAGCGAGGTTTCCTTGCCTCTAATGGGGAAAAGGTTAAAAACGGCTCTTACATCCAAAATCTGTTAGACGCCAACTCTTGTCAGCTGCCTTGGCCATTATTAAGGTCCCTGGGCATTCCAAATTCGACTCCCTGAGACTGAAGGAAACCACATCGCTGATATTTCCACCAAAAATGCTGCTCTCAAGGAAACTAAAAGCCAAGTCTCTGTCATGGTCCAAAAGGATGTTTCCCCAGGTGATAATTTGGAAAACTTAACTAAAGACGCCCAACAATTGGCCCCAGAAAAGGAAAAGCAATATTGGAAATCTAATCATTGTTGGCTCGATAAAAAAAGAATTCTGGTTTGGGTCAAACAACAATCTGGTCTTACCAGAAATTTTTAAATTCCCACTCCTTACCACTGTCCGTGCATTAAACCGTTGGTCTGCTGACAAAAGGGTAGTATTCATGAACCCACATTGGTGGGGAAACATTAATAAGGTTGTAAAAAGTGCCTACCTCACTTGTCCTACCTGTCCCACCTGGATTGTCCAAAATACAATCCAGGGAAACCTGTTCACACTGCTCCCGGACACTTTGAACTGCCTAATGGACCATTCGAGGTTTGACAAAAGAATTTCATACAGTTTCTCCCGCTTCACGTATATTCATATATTTTGGTCATGGTTTGCATGTTTTCTCACTGGACCGAAGCCTTCCCCGGTGGGCAGGCCAATGCTTCTTCTGTGGCTAAAATTCTGTTAGAAAAGATTATCCCTACCGGGCGAATCCCTTTTGAACTTTGTAGTTATCAAGGGATCCATTTTACTGGTCAGCTACCTTGACGAGTTTGTGCTGTGTGGCCGGTTTTGTAACACTTTCACTGTGCTTACCATCCTCAATCCTCAGGGTTGATCAAATGCACTAATGGCACTGTTAGGACTCAAGTAGCAAAATTTGTAGAGATCCTCCACATACTTTGGCCAAAAATATTGCCGTTGGTCCTTCTAAATCTCAGATCCACCCCTTTGGAATGCATGAACTCTCCCTGTTTGAGATAGTTGCAGGACGTCATGCACCTGGCCCCTGTCTCTTGATCCACAGCTAATAAAAGGAGATAGCCTTCAAAATCGTAAAGTCCTAATTGCTTCTATGAAAAATAATCATGCTTTGGTAGAGCAATTTTTCACAGCGCGCTCCTGGGAGATAAGAGCTTAAGCATCACACCTTGTAATCTGGAGATTGTGTTTCCTGGAAGACACCTCCAGAAAGACTCTCTTCAACCTTGCTGGAAAGGCTCCTCTCAGGTACTCCTAACCAACCCTTGTGCTGCCAAACTCCAGGGAATAGACCCTTGGATTAATGTGACACAGCTAAATAAAGCACCAAACCCTGACTGGACCTGTACACCATCTGGTGACCTGAAAGTAAAGGTTTCCCAGAATTGGGAAGCCAAAGCCGCTGATGACATCTGGTGAGACAGCTTTCCCAAGATGTCAGGACCAGGCCTGCATATCCTTTCTCGCTGTTGCTTCTTTCTTTATTTTCTCCCTCTCTTCCTCAGGCAGACAATACTCTTGTGCTCCTTTCCCCATCCCTTGCAAAAGGGGGGAAACTACTTCTTTTGATTGCGGCCTTTTGGAAACAGCCTCATCATGGTCCTGTGACAAATTAATCCTTTCAGTTGCTTTTTCTGAAGGGTTGGAAGCTTCAGAATTCAGAGATCTTTCTTTCTTCTGGACTATTAACTGACTCTGGGTTCTTATCCAAATTCACGGTCTCTAAATTTGCAGCCTTACAGGCTGTGTTATTGGATAACACATTTGCTTCCCAAATGGTTTTTCTGAGATAACAATACTGTTTGAATACATCTTTGAAGTTTTGCTGTTTCTGAAAAGAGTTCGTCAGCTATTGATTCATGATTATTCCTGGACTGGGTCTTCCCAGCGTGCTTGGTTAATTTTTCCAGTTTGAATGTGTGCCTGCTCTATTCACTATTCTAAGACACAGACTTCACATGGGAAATGCCAAGGGTTTGCCCTCCTACCCTTCCTTGTTACTCAGTTGTGACCTCAATAGGTTTCCAATCTGTGCACTTTCCCTCTGATATGAGACACAACACCCAGGAAAGGTCCTTCCAGGCACCAGAGGACAAAGGCCACTGAATTCAGAAGACCTAACCATTGTATGTACATATTACATTTTATTTATCCATTATCATCAGCTGGTGTGTTGTCCCCCCCCCTTTTTTTTTTGCTGAGGAAGATTTGCCCTGAGCTAACATCTGTGCCCATCTTCCTCTATTTTGTATGTGGGTTGCCGCCACAGCATGGCCACCGACGAGTGGTGTAGGTCTGCGCCCGGGAACTGAACCTGGGCCACCAAAGCAGAGCTCATGGAACTTAACCACTAGGCCATGGGGCCGGCCCCTCCACTTTTTGACTATTGTGAGTAATGCTGCTATGAATGTTTGTGTACAAGTTTTTGTGTGGACATATGTTCTCATTTCTTTTGGGTGTATACCTAGGAGTGGAATTGCTGGGTCATATGGTAACCCTATATTTAACATTTTGAGGAACTGCCAAATTGTTTCCCACAGCGGCTGTATCATTTTACATTCCCACCAGCAATGCACAAGGGTTCCAATTTCTCCACAGCCTCGCTAACAGTTGTCGCTGTCTATCATTTTTATTCTAGCCATCCCATCTCTTATTGAAGTGATATCTCATTGTAGTTTTGATTTGCATGGCTAATGAAGTTGATTTTCATATGCTTATTGTTGATTTGCATATCTTCTTTGGAGAAAAATCTATTCATATTCTTTGCCTGTTTTTAAATTGTATTATTTGTCTTTTTATTATTGAGTTGTAAATATTCCTTATATATTCTGGATTCAAATTCCTTACTAGATATATGATTTGCCAGTATTTTTTTCCCATTCTGTGGGTTGTCTTTTCACTTTTTTTTTGGTGAGTAATATTAGTCCTGAACTAACATCCGTTGCTAATCCACCCCTTTTTGCTGAGGAAGACTGGCCCTGGGCTAACATCCATGCCCATCTTCCTCTACTTTATATGGGACGCCGCCACAGCATGGCTGACAAGCAGTGCGTCGGTCTGCGCCTGGGATCCGAACCCGTGAACCCCGGGCCACCAAAGCGGAGTGCACGAATCTGACTGCTACACCACAGGGCTGGCCCATCTTCGCTTTCTTGATGGTATCACGTGCAGCACAAAAGTTTTTAATTTTGATGAAGTGCACTATGTCTGTTTTTTCTTTTGTCATTTGTGCTTTGGGTTTAACCTGAAAGATCTTCACCTGAAAGAGTATGATCTGTCTCCAAGTTGTCGCCTCTGGAGCCAGAGCACTTTTTCTAAATAACAACAATAACAATAATAATAACAACAAATATTCTCATTTTCTGGTCACTTTGTTTTATGGACCAGGCATCGTGCTAAGCACAGAAGATACTATGACCTTTACTCCCCTGTGAGGTGGGTGGTATCATCATGCACATTTTACAGATTAGAAGATGGAGGCTCAGAGGTATTTGGACATACAGCTAAAAAGTGACCGAACTGAGAATCGAACCAGGCCTGACTCTCTCCAAAGTCTATATGCTAGCCAATTCCAGCCATGCTGCTGCTAGTCAGATATTTGGGAAAATTCTTTGGGAATGAGCTTCGAGCCCATTTTCAAGCAGCAGGAGAAAACCAGCTTCCTGGCTTTATTCACTAAGACGTTGGAGAAGGTTCCTCTTCATTTGGCCTGTGGCTGAGCGAAGGGCAGGCTTGTCAGGGGGACCAGAGTGGGCAAAGAGGGAGATAGGCGCACAGCAGGCATGCGAGGGGGCTTGGTGGACAGGCTAGAAGGGAGCAAAGCACTTGTGGAGGCAGGGGTGGGTGCTCCTGGCTCTGTCACTGACTAGCTGAGCAACCTCAGGCAAGTCACTTCACCTCTCTGAGCCTCAGTTTCCTCATCTGTAAAATGGGAATTATAATAGTACCTCTCTCGAGGGTTGTTGTGAGGATCATCTGATCTGATGTATGTAGAGTGCTTTGCTTGATGGCTGGCACATGGTAGCTTCAATTCATGGTTAATGATTATGTTTAATATTGTAAGGAATGTGGAAGGGTCTTGAATGTCAGGTTAGGGGGTTTGAGTTTTATCTTTGAGGCAGTGGGGAGCTATTGAAGGTTTTATAGCAAGATTGTAACATCATCAGAACTTTACAGGCTCCTCTCCTCAAGGTCAGAGTAGAGAAGAGAGCTGAGCAGGAAACCCAGCTGTCTGTGGCTGCTGTGCTTGGAATCCAATGGCCCACTGGCCTTTTTGTGATTCTTTATTATGTTTGGAGAACATAAACAAACCAAGAGGCTTTAGTTACATTTTAAAATTGGACCTAAAACAGCCAAATAGCCCTGTGCTCTGTTTCCTAGAATGTACAACTATAGACCCCCAAACAGACAGAACTAAAGAAGATTCAGAGGCACAAGCCCATGGAGAGAACTTCCCTATCTTCCGCCAGGCCCCCCAGCCCTCCCAAGCAAGGGCTGAGGTAGCAGTTGGGGCCAGAGGAGTTGAGGGCTGGCCAGGGTGCCCGGCTGTTATCAAGGCTAGTGTGGCTGGGCAAGGCCAGCTGGGTGTGACTGGTCTTTATCTCTTGGGGCACAGAGCCCACATGCCTGAGCTTTGAGGTGACAGTCAGCTGTATCAGCAGGCATCAGTGATGGCCTGGAGGGTCCAGAGAGTTGATGGCTTGGGACGCAGGGTCTCTGGGCTCTGGAGACTGTGTGATCTTGGGCCACCCCTAGCCCCTCTCTGAGTCTCAGTGTCCCAAACTGTGCAGCAGTGGGTGCCCTGGATCTGATGTGGTCTGAAGGATGTCCCGTGTGCTTGGCACTGGAAGCCCTGAGGAGCATCCTGGATATTTGCTGTTGCTGCCTCACCAGCATCCATTCCTACCCTTTTGTCACAGCATCTCACCTTTCTTTGGGGGAACCAGCCTTTCCCCTGCTCTGTCCATGTGGTTTGGGGGCTTGTGAGCCAGGACTGGCCAATGAGAGTCCTGTGACTGGTTCAGGGATGGGCGCCTGACCAGAGCCGTCCGCTGTAGGCTTGCCCTGGGACTTTTGCCTGAGGAAGAGCCTCTCTCTGAGCTCTGGGTTTGCTGAGCTGATTGAATGGCGCTGCGGTGGCCATGTCTGACTCCACGGAGGAAAGCGTGCCTGTGTCTGAAGCCAGCACAGAGAAAGCAGGGATGAGAGAAGACAGGCGGACTCCTGATACCTGAGCAACTTGTTCCGGGTATGCTTCTGGGGGAGCCAAAGTTTTCCATCTTTTGCTGAAGCTACTTTGGGTTGGGTTTCTGGCATGTACAACCATTAATCCTGAGTAACACAAGGAGAATGATAATAATAGCAGCGACAGCAGCACTATCTATGAACACTTATTCAACATCAGGCACTGGGTGGGGGCACTGGGACTTGACATCAGCAACTGGCATTGACATTGTTTAGATTTGCTGGCACAAAACGATAAAGTCAACAGACTTTGAGTAGTTTTTATTATCATTTTAAAATTCTCTCCAGACAGTGCACCCCTGTGGTAGGCACAGAGAGATGCCACTCCACCTCCCTTCAAGGAGGGGCTTGCTGCCCGGGTGCAGGGAGAGTGGCTGGCTGTCAGCCCTATAGGAGCTGCCACAGCTGCAGAGACTTTGACCAAGGCCCCGTCTTCCCAGGGCAGCCCAATTTGGGGACTGAGCATGGCAGGGGTAGAAAGGTTGGGCCATGTCAGCCCAAGGGGGGACAAGTCTGACCAGTAAGTCTGTCTCCAGAGCCCCCGGTAGGGTTGGCTGAGGCCTTGTTGGGCCTCCACCACTGACTGCTCCTTCTCCCTAATCTGGCTTCCCCCTTCCTTTCACTGATGCAGATCCCTAAAAACATCTTGCGCCCTAAGCTCTGTGCTCTGCCTCTGCTTCCGGAGAGTCATCCCCTGACAACTCCCTCACTACCTGCACCTGGGGTGGACAGCATCCCCGCCTCTCCCTGCTTGGTGTGCCACTCGCAAGCACTGTGCCTATTTTATCCTCTGAACTTACTACTATTTCCCCCATTTTACAGATGAGGAAACGGAGACTCAGGAGGATGAAGACTTGCCCAAATAACTTGTCCACTGTGGTTAGAAAATGCTGAGCCAGAACTTGGATCTGGACTACATTTATATCACTATGTTTGTTACTGTTCAAACATAAAAGCAATCCCTTCTTTCAAGGTTTCAAGAAGCTTAGCATCCATTGGGGGAAGATGGATGTGAAGTCTGTGATCTGAAATTTATCACTTTTTAAAGTCTAGAACAGATCCTGGCAAGCATTTTCTGTAAAGAGCTAGATGGTAATTATTTCAGGCTTTGAGAGCCATATGGCCTTTGCTGCAACTATTCAACTCTGCTGTTGTGATGTAAGAGCAGCCAGAGACAGTATGTAAATGAATTGGTGTAGCTGAGTGCCAATAAAACTTTATAAAAATAGACAGTGAGAGGGGCCGGCCGGGTGGCATAGTGGTTAAGTTGGTGTGCTCTGCTTTGGTGGCCAAGGGTTTGCGGGTTCGGATCCTGGGTGTGGACCTATGCACTGCTCATCAAGCCTTGCTGTGGAGGCATCCCACACACAAAATAGAGGAAGATTGGCAAAGATGTTAGCTCAGGGCCACTCTTCCTCACCAAAAAACCCCCCCAAAAAACAAAACACAAAACACACGACAGTGAGAAAAAAAGAGACAGTTGTCCACATTTGGACCAAGGGCCCATAGTTTGTCCATCCCTGCCCTAGACAATCAATACAACAATATATTAAGCCTTTACTTATAGCACTTGCTGAATTCTGTGGTGTAAATACTCCCTATGGCCAATTTCAGGCTATCAACATGAGGTCACTGAACTTGGAGTTGAGAACAGCATGTGCAGTAACATATCACACAGATATAAGAGAAAAAAGCATGGGTAATACTGAAATGTAGTAAAATAATTAAGAAGTGATGAGATTTGAGCATTTATTACCTTTGTTTTTAACACAGTTTATTTAGTTCTAAGTTTATATTATTTAATTTTTTTGCTGCTTTTAAATTTAATTTTTAGTATAATTTAATTTTAAGTAATGTTGGTGTTTAAAAAAAAACCAGTGGGCAGACTTCCTGAAGAATCAACAGTGGGCTCTTCTGAGCCGGTAGGAGCTGCTCCGCTGATCTGGTTGTCTGAGGTTTGGTGGGTGAGAGGCTCCCACGACTGGGGAATGGGCAGACCATGGAGGTTGAGCAGCTGCTATGGCATCGAGGCCAAGGGCACATCAAAGGGGTTGTCTCTTTCCTCTCAGGCCAAACTACCATCACGTCAGTGGCTCCGTCACTTTCATAAGCCGAGGATGAAGTTACTCAAGGTCAACCATTGATCCTTTCCAGACTGAACCTGTGTCCTCACCATCCAAAGTCCCCAAGCTTTTGAAAATTTCCTACCCTTCGGTTCAGAACACCGACTTTCATTCTTCACAGGGTAATAGGGGAGTAAGCTTTGGCTTCTGATTAGTTGAAGTGCCTTCAAGACATTATTTAATCTCTCTGTACCTCCTTTTCCCATTTCCTGAATGTTAGGGAGAGCTGTTATGAGTCTCGGTTACCCACAGGGATAGGAGTGCCTATGTTTCTGGTGCTTTGCATTTAACATAACAACCCTGCGAAGTAGGTATTATTATTATGTCCATTTTACAGTTAAGAAACTGAGGCTCAGAGAAGCTAAGTGGTTCATACTAGTAAGTGGTGAAGTTGAGATTCATTCCCCCTTATTCCCAGGCCAAGTTTCTGATTTTTTCTGGTGTGTCTCACTGCCCCTGAATACTCTCAGGATTTTTACAAATAAAAAGGGTGTGAGAAGTCAGTCCAGGGACTTGTATCCCAAACGTCCAGGAGCCAGGAGAGTGACACAGAAGAGCGAAGAGCTGGGTGGGATTGTGGAGTTGTACTCTCATGTGTTGTCAACAAGGGCAGTGACGTCTCAGCTTCAGCCAGTTGTTGCCTGTGAGGATGTGGGCCTAGTTTGGCCAGATTTTGTTAAAAATAAGCTGGAAATTTGAATTTTTATGTGAAATCCATTGATTACAAATTGGATTGTTTTTAATTCCATTCATATGAAATATCCAGAATAGGTAAATCCAACAGAGACAGAATGCAGATTGGTGGGTGCCAGGGGCTGAGAGGAGGGAGGCATGAGGAGTGACTGCCTAATGCACACGGGGTTTCCTTTGGGGTGATGAAAATGTTTTGGAACCGGAAAGAGGTGGTGGTTTGCAACATTGTTAGTGTACTACAAACCACTGAATTGTTCAGTTTAAAGTGGTTAATTTTATGTTATGTGAATCTCATCTCAACAAGAAAAACTTGTATTGGTTCTAAAATTTTCTTTATTTTTGTGCATTTTTGATATTGGGAAATAGTATTTTTATTGAAGATTAATATATATGGAAAAGTGCAAAAAGTATACAGCTCTCTAAATTTTCACAAACTGAACACGCCTGTTTAACCAGCTCAGATATGTGTTTTATGTTATTCTTTATAACAGAATTAATACAAATTAATTTAGGGGGAAAAAAGAGAAAATACAGAAAATTAAAAGGGAAAAAGAAAATGCAGAAAACAAACCCACCCATAATCCTTCATCTGCAGACAACCACCATGGACTATTTGGTCATATCCACCCAGACTACCTTCTAAAATATATAAACATATATAGATGTGATACTTTTCTGTACCATAATTTTTTTTTTTTGCGAGGAAGACCAGCCCTGTGCTAACATCCACAGCCGATCCTCCTCTTTTTGCTGAGGAAGACTGGCCCTGGGCTAACATCTGTGCCCATCTTCCTCTACTTTATATGGGACGCCGCCACGGCAGGGCTGACAAGCAGTGCATCGGCGGGCACCCGGGATCCGAACCCGCAAACCCTGGGCTGCCAAGCGCGAACTTAACCGCTGCGCCACCGGGCGGCCCAAGTACCATAATTTTTAATGTGTGTTTTGTAAACATTTTTCATGGTAATAAACACCTATGTTCATCATATGTGTGTTTGTGTTTCATTGAATGGCTGTATCATAATTACTTTAACCAACCACTAGAACCAAACAAAATCTTCCCACTATGGCATCTAGAATGCAGACGGGTGCAGCCTCTATGGAAAACAGTATGGAGATTCCTCAAAAAATTAAAAATAGAAATACCTTATGATCCAGCAATCCCACTCTTGGGCATCTACTCAACAGACATGAGATCAACCATCCCAAGAGGCTTATGCACCCCTATGTTCATTGCAGCATTATTCACTATAGCCAAGAAGTGGAAGCAACCCATGTCCCTTGACTGATGACTGGATAAAGAAGATGTGGTGTATATATATAATGGAATACTACTCAGCCATAAAAAAGACAGAATTCTCCCATTTGCAACAACATGGATAGATCTAGAGGGTATTATGTTAAGTGAAATAAGCCAGAGAGAGAAGGACAAACACCACATGATTTCACTCATATGTGGAATATAAACAAACACACGGACAGAGAGAACTGGTTGGTGGTTACCAAGGGGAAGGGGGATGGGGGGTGGGCACAAGGGGTGAAGGGATGCATCCATATGGTGACGGACAAATAATAATGTACAACTAAAACCCCACAATGTTATAAACTATTAAGACATCAATAAAAATTTAGAAAAAAAAAGGAAACAGCATCTACAATGATCTTGTGTGGCTTGAATGTACAGTTTCATGATCTTTAACAATTATTTTCTTTGTTAAATTACTTTAGATTCATAATTTATTAATTATTAATTAATAAATATCCTGTTTTTTCAATTGTTTTCTCTGCTCCACAATCGGTCCAGGTACTAAATATTAACAATCTCATATGTGTAATTCCCCACCTTTCTCCATTCTCATGTCATTATATACAAGCATATTATAGACACATATATGGTGGAGTTGACTGTGTGGTATAAAATCAGGATCATATACTTTGTGGGTCTCTGCATCTACTTTCCCAAATGTTTAAATATTCGCAACTGTGCTGGATATTCTGTTTGCCCCTCCAAAATCTCTTCCCTCCCTGCCCTACTCTATGCCCCAGGCCCCTTTGCTCTCAGCCAACCAGAGGCTCCAGCAGATGAGAGGGGAGAGAGGAGGGGTATTTACTCCCCAGCGCCCTCTCTGCCAGATGTTTTAGCAGCAGCTGTGTTCCTCTACTCAAGGCTATACTCCTGTTGGATGGCTACACCCTCGCTAGGTTCTGAAGCTACTCCCTCCCCTTGCCCTTTAGGTCTGCGGGTGGTATCCGGTCCCCATGGTCTCCAGTCCCAGCCAATTTTATCATCCCTTATTTTCTCCCGTAAGCTTGCCCATGACTGTGTAAATAGCCCTTTCATTAAATGCCCCTTAAATATCCTTCTGAGTTTGCGAGCTGTTTCGTGATGGGGCCCTGAACTGATTCAGCAACTAATTTAAAGTTCTTAAAAACTCTTAGTGAGCCAGCTCACACAAACCTGCCATCAATTTGGACCTTGGAATCCAGCCCCTCGGTTTACAGATGCAGGAACTGAGAGTAATTGACTTACCAGTTTGCCTGGGTCCTCGGCCAGGTTGGAGGGGAAATATGGAAAATTTGCTGAGGCTTGAAGGTGGGCAGTATGAATTATGACCACCCGGGTCTTGGTAGGCTAGCTCTAGCTTCCCGGCTCTAGTTTCCAATTCTGTATCTCTCAGCCTCCCTCTTGTTCTGAAATGAAAATGAGCAAGATATGGATGTTGGGGAGAGACAAACAATTTAAGTTCTCCTAGATCTTGGCAGTTTTCTAAAACAAAGTCTTTGTTGGCTGTCTATGGCCACTAGAGGTAAGATGAACCAGAACAACGCGAATGGAGAGGGAGCAAAGATTGTTCTCTTAGCCTATCCCCTCATAATCCTCTATTCAACACTCAGTCAAACATTTGAAAACAAACAAGACTTAGTCCACATCCTCTGAGTCCTCAGTGTGTGGGACACACAGGTCAACAGGCGTTTACGATGCCAAGTGGAAAGTGCAGTAAACAGCCCAGCTTTGAGGCGGGTCGGAGAATGATTCCCAGAGGAGCTAATGTTTGAGCTGGATCTTGAAGGAGGAGCTGAAATCAGCCTGGCCTGAGATGGTGTTCTAGAGAAGGGATGAGCTGGTGCTAAGACCCAGTGCTAAGAGAGATTGAGCAATAAATGTGCCAGAAACTGATAAAAGTTCAGTGTGGCTGGAACATTAAGTTGTGTATGTGTTTTGAGGGGGTGGGTGGGGGTCAAAAGGCAAGGAGGGATGGGGAGAGTCTTGAAAGATAAGAGAAGGGTGCTGGAAAGCCATTGAAAGCTTTTAAGCGGAGAGTGACAATGTTACTCTTTGTGTAGGTTATTCAGGATGCTGAGTTGAGAATGGATGAAAGGGGCAACCTAGAAGCGGAGACAAATTCAGAGGCACTGCAATCTGGAAAAAGATTGGAGTGGGGGGATGAGAGTAGAGGGGGAGGTGATGGATGGCTTTGAGAGCTATGAAGGCAGTAGAAGGGAGAGGATCTACGTTTATTATGATAATAACAATACTGACAATAACAACATAATATAGTGACAGACAATAGCTCTGCTTTCAGACTGTGGGAGAATCTTCTCCCACACTTTTTATCTGGAAAAATTTCAAACCTCAGAAGAGTTGCAAGATAGTTTCCATGAACATTAATACTTCCTTCACTGAGATTTACCTATTGTTACATTTTACCTCTCTCTCTCTCCCTCCCACCCTACCCATCCCCGGTCCATCCTGTCTCTCTTTATATATGTGTGTATGTATAGCTTTTTTCCTGAACCACTTGCAAATTTATTGCAGAAATCATGACTCACACCTCTCAATACTTCAGCATTCATCTCTTTGAATAAGGAGATTCTCTTACATAATCACAATCTTACTGATGAAATTTAACATTGATACACTATAATCTAATATAAAGTTCATATTCAAATTTAACCAATTGTCCCAACAATGTCTTTTAAAGCTGTTGCTTTTTTTTTGCTGAGGAAGATTCACCCTGAGCTAACATCCGCTGCCAATCTTCCTCTTTTTGTATGTGAGCCACTGCCACAGCATGGCCACTGACAGACGAGTGGTGTAGATCTGTGCCCCCAGCATCTGAAGCAGAGCACCCTGAACTTAACCACTAGGCCACCTGGGCTGGCCCAAAGCTGCTGCTTTTTATTAAAAAAAAAATCTAATATCCAGTCAAGGATCGTGCATTGCCTAGAGTTATCATGTCTCTTTTTCCTTTTCCTTTTTTTGGGACAATGTTAGAAATGTTAGTTTATTTAAAAGAGATAATTGAACAAAATATTGGAGGCCTAATGTAATCAGTTCTACGTTCTCCTGTATAAAGATTATTTTTGTAACTTTTTATTTTGAAATAATTTCAAACTTACAGAAAAGTTGCAAAGATAGTACAAAGAATGTTTATATATGTTTCACCCAGAGTCACCAATTATTTACACTTTGCCACATGTGCCTTATCATTCTCTTGTCTACAAATATATATTCATATTTTTTTATGAATCATTTGAAAGTAAGTTCACTCTCTTGCCCCTAAATCCTACAGGGTGCTTTTTGTCTTATATAAGCATCAAAATTAGGAAATGTAACATTGATACTATATGATCCATATTCAGATTTCCCCAACTGTCCCAAGAATGTCCTTTATAGCTTTTGGGTGGGGAGGGGAACAAGGATCCAATCAAGGAGCACACGTTGCATTTAACTGTTGCATCTCTTCAGTGTTCTTTCATCTAGGCGATTGCCTAGCTTCTGTGTGTGTGTGTGTGTTTCACAACTCTGACCTTTATGAACAGTTCAGGCCAGTTGTTTTGAAGAATGTCCTTGAATTTGGATCTGTTTGTTTTCTATGATTGGATTTGGGGCAAACATGTTTGATTACTACATAGGTGATGGTGTGTCCTTTTTAGTGCAAAATATTAGGGGCCATGTATTAGGATGTTGAATTTCATCGTTTGATTAAGCCGGGTTGAAATCCGGGTTGCTTATTTTGCCAGTTGGGCAAGTTGGTTATTCAGATGGTTTTCTCAGCTGCCAAATGAGGGTAATAATAATCTTGGTTTCATGAAGTTGTGGAATTAATACACGTAAGGCACTTAGAACAGTGTCTGGCACATTGTAAGTATCCGATAAATTGTTAGTATTACTATTATTGTTATCATCAGTACTGTTTTTACCAAAACTTATGGAGACCTTAATATGTGGCAGGCACTGAGTCTTTACCCCTGCAGCACCTAGGAGGCATTCAATAAATGTTTGCTGGCAAAATGTCAGCCCTATGATTGCTATCAATATGCAACCAATTTACAGACAAGGAAACTGAGGCTCAGAGAAGTGAAGTAATTTACCTATGGTCACTACATTGCAGTAACTGGCAAGAGCTCTGATTTGAACCCAAGCTTGTAGAGTTTGTAAAGTCGGGCTTATCTGAATGTGTTTTGTAAACCCTCACTGACTGTGTAGATGTGAAGAGCTGAATTGGAGCTCCACACAGTGCTCTCGCACATACATACAGTAGGCACTCAATAAATGTTAGTTGAGCAAATGAGTTAAGAATACGAGTCAGCTAGGGAGAGATCATCCTGTCCCGGTCGGGGCCAGCGCTTGGTAGGGACCAGGAATCCCTTTCTCCATATAGTGCCCCTCGTGGAGTCGCCACAAGACCACGTGTTCTAGCGGGGTGTGGCTTCCAATGACCCCACCCCATGAACCAAGCCACGCCCCTCGCTTCTCCTCGCGCACGCGGACGGCCGTGGTGTTTTGGCCCGCGGGCGGAGCCGTAGCCACAGTCTCCTCGGGCGTCCGCAGCCGGGAACCCGGGTGTCCAGGATCCCGGGCCGAGGTCCATGATGTCGGGGAAGGCAGCTGGGCAGAGCGGAGGCTCCCCGCAGGCTGGCGGGGCGACTGTCAGCGACATCCAGGAGCTAATACGGCGCAAGGAGGAGATCGAGGCGCAGATCAAGGCCAATTATGACGTGCTGGAGAGCGTGAGTGTGGGCTCGGGGCTGCGGGCGGGCGCGGGGGCGCCCCGAGGCCTCCTCGCCGGGCCCCCGGACCCGGGCGGACTGGGAGGCGCGGGCGGCCTCCGCTTGAGCTCTCTGGTGTGGATCTCTCCCTCCCTGGGGGCCCGAGGCGCTGCAACTGCGGCCTCTGTCGGCAGCCGGCAGGGAGGCAAATGACGTTAATAGTTGGGAACAATTCGAGTTGATGTTACAGCAAGCGTTTATGGAGCGCTTACTGTGTACTGGCGCTGTTCTAAGTGCTTTACAGTAGTCAGGTCGTTTAATCCTCGCAGCGACCCTTTGAGGTGAGTTCTGATATTTCCCCCATGTTAGGGATGGGGAAACAGGCATCACTTAGCTTAAACCTGCCTCGGGTCACAGAGCTAAGGTTGCAGTGGCTGGGTGATGATCACCACCATCGTCAGTCCTTGTTGAACGTTTACCAGATGTCCTGTGCTTTGCTAACTACTTTACATCAGAGCTTCTTAAACTTTAGTGTGCATGTGAATCACCTGGGGATCTTGTTAGAATTCAGATTCTGATGGGAGGGCGGGGCGTGCGGGAGCAGATGCTGCATTTCTAGCAAATTCCCAGCGATGCTGATGCTGCTGGTCTAAGGACTGAGCTTTGAGTGACAAGTAAGGCTCATTATCCTTATTTATAGGGAGCAAACTGAGGCCCAGAATGGCACAAACCCTTGCCTAGGGTCATGTATCTGGGAAGTGGCAGTGGTCAGGCTAGTTCCCAGGTCTGTCTGGCTCCATAACTGGTATAGTTTTTCTTTAGTCACCTGGTGTAAAACCACAAATCAGTTTGCAGAGAAAAAGTAAATTAAGTATATCCTATATAGGGCGGATGGAATGCGTTTTAGGTGACGGGAGTAAGATGAGTATGATATGGAGACCAGAGTACCATTTTACTGGGTGCTGACCGTATGCCTGAAGGGTGCTAGTTTACGTGTGTTATCTCATGACATCCTCGGAACTATCCTGTGAAATTGGTATGTTACCCTGAAGCTCAGAAAGGGGAAGTCACTTGATCAAAGTCTCAAAGATGAATTCAGATCTCAGCCTGTTGAATCCAGAACCTGTCCTTTCAAGCATTATGCCAGCAATTTATCAAACTTTAGTTATTTTCTGCCACAAGCGGGATGCTGTCTCCATATACCTCCTGTGCTATTATTCCCTTGATATTTTTAAGTTGACCCATTTTTTTACTTAAAGAAGTTTGTTTTAAAAGTAAATTTTATTCTACAGCATATGAAAAAACAAGCATCTCTTCTCTTAAATATAGGTAAAAATGTGTATGAAAGTGATCCATCCAAATATCCATCAACTGATGAACGGGTAGATAAAATGAGATATATCCATACAGTGGGATATTATTCTATAAAAAGGAATGAAGTACTGACACACGGTACAATGTGCATGAACCTTGAAAACATGATACTAAGTGAAAGAAGTTCCTCACAAAAGACCATATATTTTATGATTCCGTTTATATAAAATGCCCAGAACAGGCAAATCCACAAACAGAAAGTAGATTAGTGGTTGCTAGGGGCTGAGGAGGTGGGGAATGGGAGTGACTGCTAACGGGTCTGGGGTTTCTTTTTGGAGGGTGATGAAAATGTTATAAAATTGATTGTGGCAGTGGTTGCACAACTGCGTTAATATTCTAAAAACCATTAAATTGTACACTTTAAATAGATGGATTGTATGGCATGTGAATTGTATCTCAATAAATATGTTAAAAACGAAATGGGAGGACCCAGAGATAGCAAGTGATCTGGAGTTGATAATAAAGACCAGCACCAAATGGAGACTTTCTCCTTGAAGGAGTGAAGATAAGTGGAAAGGGAAGAAGTGTTTTAGATTCAGGGTTATTTAATACCCAGTGTGTGAGCCACCAGTGGTGTGGGTCCCAACTTTGGAAAGCAGTGTCTTACGTGGTATTGGTTCGAAAAGGTCTTGTAACTCTTAGTCATTGTGGGAAGGCAGCAGGCACACCCAGGTGTTTAGCCCCTGGCACATCTATGCAGTGTATGCGGAGAGTCCTGTGTTAAGGGAGTATATGGGACCCCTTTCCCCCCAGTAGGAAACAGTATTTATAATGCAGAGGCTTCCAGAGAGAAAGGGAGAGAAGTGAATGGAATCTCTCCTCCCAGTACCTGTGTACACGGGGCAACTTGTCTCTGTGCTGACTTATAATTACAGCCATCATTTATTCTTTCCTGTGTGTATTAATATCTGGGGCTGCCATAACAAATTGCCGCAAACTGGGTGGCTTGAAACAACAGAAATTTATCCTCTCACAGTCGTGGAGGTGAGAAGTCCAAAATCCAGGTGTTGGCAGGGTTGGTTCCTTCTGGAGGCTCTGGAGGAGAATCTCTGCCCTGCCTTTCTCCTAGTTTCTGGCGGCTGCTGCCCATCCTTGGTTTCTTGCTGTGTAACTCCAGACTCTGCCTGTGTCTTCACATGGCCTTCTTTTCTCTGTGTTTCTGTGTCCCAAATCTCCCTCTCCTTTCTTTTGTAAGGATGTCTGTCATTGGATTTAGGACCCACCCTAAATCCCGAATAATCTCATCTTGAAATCCTTAACTATTACATCTGCAAAGGTCCTTTTTTCCAAATAAGGTCACATTCACTGGTTCTGGAGGTTAGGACTTGGACATAGCTTTTGCGGGCCACTCTTCACCCCACTATGAATGTGCCTGGCACTGTGCGAGGCGGTCTACATGGGTCAACTCATTAATTCTCGAAACAGGTGGGAAGGGAGGTGAGTCCATTATTCCCATTTTGTAATTGAGGAAGTTGAGGCTTAGAGAGGGGCAGATCTTAACCAAGGGCACCCAGAGGGTATGTGGCAGAATTGAGATTCAAATCCAAGTCTAACTGACTGCAAAATCCCTGCCCCACATCATATGACGTGTTTCATTGCTTTTGTGCACCACGCTCTGACTTATGTAGGAAGAGACTTCAAAATGTTGAAAGAAATGTACTGTTTTGAATAGGGAATACATTTCCATGGTCAAAATTCCAAGTCTACAGAAGGATATAAAATGGAAAGGCTCGCCCCCTCCCCTGTCCCCAACCACCCAACTCCTCTCCCTGGAGATGACAAGTGATATTGGCGTACCCTGCCAGGGGGGAAAGCCTCTCTGAAAGTCCTTTGAGATCTCTGCTTTCAGAAGAACCAAAGTCCTACCACAGCTGGGTGCTCTTTGGGGCTTTCACTCCCCTCCAGCTTCCAAGGCCACTGGCCAGGTGTCAGCTGCCCAAGGGAAGGAGCGCTTGGAGGAGTCGAGGAAGAGGCCAGCCTTGGAGTTGACACTCAAAGGAGTCTTCAGTTTTATCTGCACTGTTTTAACTTCAAAAGAGGAGAATGATTCATGTATTAGTTGTGCTATTGAAAATTAATTTGATGGGGCCGGCCCGATGACACAGCGGTTTAGGTTGCGCTTTGGCAGCCTGGGGTTCACGGGTTCAGATCCCGGGCACCTGCCATCGCACTGCTTGTCAGCCATGCTGTGGCAGCGTCCCATATAAAGTAGAGGAAGATGGGCACGGAGGTTAGCCCAGGGCCAGTCTTCCTCAGCAAAAAGAGGAAGATTAGCAACGGATGTTAGCTCAGGGCTGGTCTTCCTCACATAAAAAAAAAAGAAAATTAATTTGAAAAATAGTGCCCACCTCAGAGGGTGGTTGTGAGAAGGTGTGGGTAAAGTACCTGGTCTGTGCTGAGGGATGAATACAATGAATGTGATAAGGTTTTGTTACCTTTATTAGGACTGTGAAGGAAAAGAGTCTGGGGAAAGAGGTCTTGAGGACTTGACAGCTGCGAAATCTTTTTAACCACGTTTCTTCCCTCCAGCAAAAAGGCATTGGGATGAACGAGCCACTGGTGGACTGCGAGGGCTACCCCCGGTCAGACGTGGACCTGTACCAAGTCCGAACCGCAAGGCACAACATTGTCTGTGAGTGACCCTCGTGGGGGATGTTCCCCCACCTTGCAGCAGGGATGCTAAAGGCACACAGATGGAATCACCAGTATTCCATGCTACCTGCTTCCCTCTCTGCTGCCTTGACGGGATTATCTCATCCAGGGAGGAGAACTAAGGGAATGGATTAGACTGTAGGGTTCTATATCTATGGTTTCATTTTGTTTTTAAGAACTTTACTTCACTGTGGAAACTTGATTGCAACAACAACAGAAACCCAAATCAAATATTGCTTAAATCCTAGTCAGATCAATTATGTGTTAGGAGGTATGTTTAGCGGTTAATTATAGTGACCTGACTACAGTCACTCAAACATGAAAGAGTTTAGTCCCTCAGTAAGGACATTTGAGGGTGGCAGTGCAGGGCTGGTCATCAGCAACCCAGGCTCTGCCAACCTTAGGACATGTCCATCTTCATGATCCCCATGTCCATGTGCCAGGCAGGAAGAAAGGGAAAGAAGAAGGTCGGAAGGACAAAAGGTCCTGTGCCACCTAGCACCCCTTGTTTTAAGGATCTGTCCTGCAAGTCCCACCCCCAACCCCCTGCATCAATTTCTGCTTTCCCCTCATAGTCACCTCCACCTGCAAGAAACTTTGGGAATGTCCTCCACGATGGGCATGTCGCTATCCTAGCTAAAATCTCTTATCTGTATACGTATATGTGTATGTATACATGTATGTATGTATTAATTATCAAGGAACAGGGAGAGAGTAGAGGTTGGGTAGTGTATTAGTTTTCTGTTTCCACTGTAACAAATCACCACAGACTTAGTGGCTTAAAACCTCGCAGATTTATTACCTTACAGTCCTGGAGGTGAGCGTCCAAGTGGGTCTCACTGGGCTAAGATCAAGGTGTCAGCAGGGCTGTGTTCCCTCTGGAGGCTCTCGGGAAGAACCCATTTCCTTGTCTTTTCCAGCTTCTAGAGGCTGCCCACATTCCTTGGCTTGCGGCCTCTACCATCTTCAAAGCCAACAGTCATATCTCTCCAACCTCTGATTCTGTCATCACACCTCTTTCTCTGCTGCCTCCCTCTTTCACTTATGAAGACCCTCGTGATTACGTTGGGCCCACTGCCTGGATAATCCAAGATCATCTCCCCATCTCAAGGTCCTTAACTAAATCACATCTACAAAGTCCCCTTTGCCATGTAAAGTCACATATTCACAGGTTCTGGGTATTAGGACGTGAACATCTTTGGGGGCGATTATTCACCCTGCCACAGGTGGGCAACCAGCAGTCTCTACCACAATGTCATATTAGAAGGGAATTTATCATCCACATTTTTCACTGAATGACTTCTGTTTTACTTATTTGAATCTTGATTCCATCTGCAGCGTGTTTTGTTATGGAGGTACAAGTAACCCTCAGGTGGATACAGATTAAGATGCCACAGGTTCCTCAGAGCCACAGTATGATCATAAAATTTCTTAGAGCATCACTTTTCCTTGAATATTTTGGGAAAAGAAGCATGCCATTTTCATATTAAAATAAGTAGGGAGATACAGAGTAGGGAAAAACCACGTTAAGATGATCAGACTGGAGGGAAATTTGGGGCTTTTGGCTAAACCCTTAGACTCCCCAAGGGTGTAGCCCACTTGCTTCCCCAGTTAGGAGAATTCTGGGGGAAATTTGAGAAGCTCAAGCCCACAGTGTGAGGGAGGGCACTGACTTATTTTTTTTCCAAATGGTTAGCATGATGTTCTAAACATCCTTTTTAAAATAGTCTGTTCTTTCTCCATTAATTTGAAATGCTAGCAGTATTACACATTAAATCTGTAGACATGCTTATGTCTCTTTCTGGGCTTTTTGCCCTGTTCTCTTGATCTATCCCTTTGGGTGCTAATATCACACTGTCTTAATAACTTTAATGTACTTAAGAATCTGGTTGAGCAATTCCTTCTTATCGGTCTTCTGCAAAACTCTTCTCACAAGTTTATTTTATTTTTAAAAACAGACTTTATTTTTTAGAACAGTTTTAGGTTTAAAGAAAATTTGGGAAACTGACCCGGGAGGGCCCATGTACACTGTACCCAGTTTCTCCTATTAGTGACACCTTACGTTAGTATCATGCATTTGTTACAATTGCAAGTTTGTTTTTTGAAATATGCTTCAGAAATGTTTTATCCAGGAAAAAAAATTTTTTGAATTCTGATTAGAATTGCAATATATTGTAAAAAAAAAAAAAACAGTCATTCATTTCATTACCCAGCAGCTGTAGATAGAGAACTTACTGGGTGCCAGGCATTGCTGAAGGTTCTGGGGATCCTCGGGGAGCTTTTCCCCTAGTCAGCGAGTGACCTATATTATACATTGACATCATTTTAAGTCTTCTTGCCCAAGTGTATGTCTCCAGGTCTTCAAATCTGGGTTCTTTTCTGTTGTCTGCTCCTGTGGGTTGAGTACTGGATGCTGTAATGCCTGAGGGCCTCACATTTGCTCCAAAGTGACAGGGCAGAGGAACCAAGCCAGACAGCCATGCATGCCCGCAGTCCCATAGCCGAAGGCACCTGGAAAGTCGGAAAGTCTGTGACCTGAGATGCTGGACACAGACTGGCTGACAGTGCTGGTCTGCTCAGGCCTCTGAAACGCCTCAAAGGGACTTGTGTATTAGTGACTTGGCTTGAATAAGGTGCGGAATCCAGAGCAGTACAGGAAGTTGTTTTTAGGTTAAAAAAAAGTATCAAAAAAAAAAATGCCAACCACTCTGCTGGACTGGCCTGCAGAGGTGACTTATTCGACTGGCACGGTGGTTCCCAGAATTTTGAATTAGCCATCAGTACTGAAAAAATCAGATTTCATCTCTCAACTCCTAATTTCCAGGTTTTCTCCCTGTTACCTCTCCCAGACTGAACATCCCCAGCCATGTATCAGTAGACTCAGGCGTCATTTTTCTTCTGGAGGCGTTAAGAGAAGAGTGACACCCTCCTCACCCCCAGCTCGCCTCACTCATCTGTATGGCCGCCACGCTTGTTCCTTGTGTGCATTTGAATTTGTGGCTGTGGATTCATCTGGACTATTCCTTACATCTGCTCACCTTCCAAGTCTCAGCTGAAACCGTGCTGCCTTTGGGAAGTCTCCCCTGATCTCCTTGACTAGCACGGTCAGGTCCCTGGGCTGGGCTGGCCTTCGTTGCAGCCATGAGATGTTATTGGACCTCCTGTTCCATAGCTGCTTTCCTTGCTAGACTGTCAGCTCCTGAGGGTAGCTCCTCTGTCTTGTTCACAGATTAGTCCTCAGCCTCTAGCCCAACATCTGGAGTGTAATAAGTGCTCATTAAATACGGGTGAGGGAATGTGGGAGTCTTGTGTCCTCCGCTGTTTTCCTTGGCTCCTGATACAGTGTTCTCCTCCTAGGCTTGCAGAATGATCACAAGGCGGTGATGAAGCAGGTGGAGGAGGCCCTGCACCAGCTGCACGCTCGCGACAAGGAGAAGCAGGCCCGGGACATGGCTGAGGCCCAAGTAGAGGCCATGAACTGCGGCCTGGGCCAGAGCGAGGGCCCCAGCCCCCTTCAGGCCTTTGCCAAAGTGAACAGCGTCAGCCCTGGCTCCCCCGCCAGCATTGCAGTAAGCCAGGGACTGGCCACTTACATCTGCACCCAGAGGGTGCTGTGGGTCAAGTAGCCTTGGGGCGGGAGTAAATGGAGGGGGACTGTGGAAAGACAGACCCTCTCTGTCTCCACGCTGCAGCTTGATTTCATGTACTCATTCCTCAAACACTGATCGAAGCCTGCAGGGGGCCTGTGCTGGGGCCAGGGCTTTGGAGAGGTCAGCCCCTGCTCCCCTCTAAACTGGTTGGGGAGAGACCTGGGACATAAGATAGAAGGTGATAAATGTCCCGAGAGAGGAGAAGAGGATTACTTGTTGGGGCTCATTTAGCTGGGCGCTGAATAATAGACATGAGTGACAACAGTGGCTGCCAGTTACTGAGCCCTTGCTTTGCACCAGGTGTCCCGCTAAATGAATTATTTATCCTACTTCGTGTGTTTTAAAAAGCTTTATTGAAATATAATTCACATACCATAAAATTTACCATTTTAAAGTATATAATTCCATGGCTTTTAGCGTGTTCACGGAGCTGTACATTCATTACCACAATCAATTGTAGAATCTTTTCATTATCCTAAAAGGAAACCCTATACAGCTTAGCCATTACCCCCAACCCTCCATCTTTCCCAGCCCCTGGCAACTACCATTCTGCTTTCTGTCTCTATGAATTTGCCTATTTTGGACATTTCATATAAATGGAATAATACAATATGTAGTCCTTTATGACTGGCTTGTTGTGCTTAGTACCATGTTTTCAAGGTTCATCCATGCTGGAGCATGTATCTCTAGTTCATTCCTTTTTATTGCTGAGTAATATTCCATCACATGGATGTACCACATTTTGTTTATCCCTTCATCAGTCAGTGGACGTCTGGTTTCCATTTTTTGCTGTTATGAATAATGCTACTCTGAACATCATGTACAGGTTTTTATGTGGACGTGTATTTAACATTTAATCCCACAGCCACCTTCTGAGGTAGGTACTAATCTTTACCCCATTTCACCCGTGAGGAAAAGCCTCAAAGACCTGAAGTAGCTTGTGCCAGGACACATAGCTCCCAAGCTATGGAACTGGGTCCTGAATCCAGGTCCTGCCAGTCGTCTGTAATGATCACAAGACTGTAAGTTACACATAAGCTCCATTTTATTCACCACTGTATCCACAGTATCTAGCACATTGCTGTAGTTGGCCCGTGACACATATTTGTGGAAAGAGTGAATGAATCATGATCTGTGTTCTTAGAACAAAAGGGTCACACTAGTCCTGGGTCATCCTTATGCCTGTGGCTGCTTGTTTGGGGGCTTCTAAGGCAAACTTGTCTAAATTCTGATCCCTGAACAAAATAGGCCCAGACAGGCTTGCCTCTTCTTGCCCTTGAACCTAGGTCAGGACCCCCAAGAGCGGCATTTGGCTTTTCCTCACATTCCTCAAAGCCTCCACAACCACCTGCTTTTATTAGACATTGGGCAGCTTGACCACCTTCTACTAGGTCTGCCCTAGGAGGAACCCCCAGGAGAAGGGGGCCCAATTATCCACCGCCCCATCTTGCATGAGGTATCTAAATCTCTAACCTCTTTGCTTTGTGTCTGCCATTGTCCCCTGTAGAAAATAAACTCTTGGCCCTGACATTAAATTGGGCATGGAAGGGTAAAGAACACCAGAAGCAGGGGCCGGCCCAGTGGCATAGTGGTTAAAGTTCTACGTGCTCCGCTTCCGCGGCCTGGGTTCATGGGTTTGGATCCCGGGCATGGACCTACCCAGTTGTCAGCCATGCTGTGGCGGCGACCCACATACAAAATAGAGGAAGACGGGCATAGATGTTAGCTCGGGGCTAATCTTCCTCAGGGAAAAAAAAAAATTAAAAAAGAAAAGAACACCAGAAGCTCATTTAACCTCTAGCCTGGTTTTCCATTTTCTTTCTCTCTTTAGGGTCTGCAAGTGGATGATGAGATTGTGGAGTTTGGCTCTGTGAACACCCAAAACTTCCAGTCGCTGCAGAACATCGGTGGTGTGGTGCAGCACAGTGAGGGGGTGAGCTGAAGGTTACATGGTGTCTGGCCTGTAACCCTACAATTGCTGGGGCCAGGAAATGTTACTGGGGCCTTTGACTGCTGCTTTCAGGGTGCTGTTACTCAGGCATAGTCCCTGCTCAGGGCCTTTGCACTTGCTGTTCCCTCTACCTAGAATGCTTTTCCTTCCTTTTTTCCCTCATCTTCCTTCCTTACCTCCCTCATCTTGTACAAATGACACCTTCTCAAGGAGGCCTTTCCAGCCACCATATCTAAAATACCCTCTCCTACTTCCTGTCCCTGTTTTCATTTAACAGTGTTTCTTCGAGATCTTTTCATTTGGGTGCATACCTTCCTCTTTTTTACTGCTGTATAGTACTCCAGTGCATGAATGGACTGCAGTTTGTCCATCCACTGCCTTATCATTAGAGGTTTTGGTTATTTCCAGTTTTATGCCAGCATGAACAGTCGTGTGGACTTGTTCACGACTGTGCACATGTGTGGGCTCTTCTTGAGGTAGATACCAGAAAGTAGAATCACATACTCTCAGTATATGCACACTTAAAATTTTAATTGGTAATTTGAAGAAGTTTTACTAATTTATACCCTGACCAATGGTATGTGAGTGTATCATATTATCAATGGTACTCTGTATTTTAGATCTTCCAATATTTTTGCTAAAATGGAATTTTGTTTTTATTTGTATTTTTTTGATTACCAGTGAGGTTGAGTATCTTTTTCTGTATGTTCATTAATGTTCATATTTTTGTTTCTCTGAGTTGTCTGTTAATATTTTTTCCCAATTTTTTCTACTGGGTTATTTGTTCTTTTAAAAAGTTGATTTGTAGGAATTCTTTGTATATTCTGGATAGTAAATCTTTGCCTGTTTACATGTTAGCTTTTAACTTTTGTTTGTGGTGATTTTGATTACTTGGAAGTTTTTTTAAAATTCTCTTAGATATCCATTTTATTGAATTTATTAATATTATAAGGTTCTTCACTGCCAAAACCATACCTGAGAATTGAAATAAAGAAATATGGTGCAATGCACAGTAACGTAGTACTATTCAAACAGTAGTATATTAGAACTTTATTCTTGTGCATTTTGATAATTTCAGTCTTTAAAAATATAATAAGAGTTGGAATTCAAAATTGGCTGCAGTCTTCCAGCTTTCATGTGTCATTAAATAACATTTCCACCTAATCATCTCAGCTCATTTCTCAGTAATGTAACTCCAACAAAAGGTGGTTTTTTTTTTTTTTTTTTTTTTTGGCAAAAGTCCATACTTTGCAGGAGGAATATGGGGCTGAAAGTCCAGAAAAATTATTTACTAAAGTTTTGGTTCCCAAATGAAATCTTCAGTTTAACCAACAATTCTTGGTTTGTCTTGCATCCACTCAACTCCTGCTTGGCTGTGTTGCTCATCCGCGTGTAACTCATCAGAAGGCAGGCATCGGGCCAAAAACCAGTTGGCCGGTGCCCAGGTCCCTGCCAGAGGTCAGGCCTTCGTTTCCACACTGACATCTCATCAAGTATCTACTTGTATGGAAGTTCAAAATTTTGATTTTGTCAAATTCATCAGTTTCTCGCCTTATGGCTTTTGTATTTTGTGTCTGCTTAAAGAAGTTCTTCTAGTGCTTTTATTGTTTCATTTTTAGTTTCTCTTTAATCCATCTGGAATTTACCTTTTACTATTTTTTATAACAGTTTTGTTGAGGTATAATTCACCTACCGTAAGTTCACCCATTTAAAGTGCATACATAATTCAGTGGTTTCTAGTATATTCATGGAGTTGTGCATCCATCATCAGTCAATTTTAGAACATTTTCATCACCTCAAAAAGAAACCTTGTACCCATTAGCAGTCAATTCCCATTTCCCATATATCCACCAACCCCTGGCAACCACTAACTTACTTTCTGTCTCTATGGAATTGCTTATTTATTGACATTTCATATAAATGAGATCATAAATATGTGATATTTTGTGACTTTCACTTAGCAGCCTGTTTTCAAGGTCCATCCATGTTGTAGCAGGTGTTGGCGCTTCATTCCTTTTTTATGGCCAAATAATATCCCATTGTATGGATATGCCACATTTTACTTATCCATTCATCAGTTTATGAGTATTTGGGTTATTTACACATTTTGGCTATTATGAATAATACTTCTTTGAACATTTATATACAAGTTTTTGTGTGGACATTTGTTTTCATTTCTCTTGAGTATATACCTCATCTAGAATTAATTTTTGTGAATGGTATGAGGTAGGGCACCAAACTTTTTTTCCCCAATTGGCTAGTTGTTGTCCCAGTACCATTCGGTGAAGTTAATACCTTACCCAGTCATTTATATTGCCGCCTCTGTTATATACTTCTTATATGTGGGATTCTTTATTCTGTTCCATTGGTCTGTTTGTTCTGAGCCTTTCTGGGGTTCCCTGGAACAAATCCATTTGTTCTTTGTCAGCTTCCCTTTAACCTCTTGCCATAAAGAGTGTATTAATTGTCTGTTGGTGAGTAAAATACCCCAAAACTTAGCAGCTTAAAACAACAAACATTTATTATTTCTCAAATTTTCTGAGGGTTGGGCATCCTGGCTGAGTGGTTCTGGCTTGGGGTGTCGCCTGAGGTTGCACTCAAGATGTTGGCGGGGCTGCAGTCATCCAAGGGCTTGACGGAGGTTACAAAGTCTGCTCCTGAGATGCCTCACTCACATGTGTGTTGGCAGGAGGCTTCAGTTCCTCGTCACATGGGCCTCTCTGAGGTGCTGCTCGAGTGCCCTCCCAACGTGGCGGCTGGCCTTCCCCAGACTGAGCCGTCAAAGAGAGAGCTGAGAGGAGGCAGCAGTGCCGTCTTTGACCCAGCCTCTGAAGACGCACACTGCCACTTCTACTTTATTCTGTTCGTTAGAAGCAACTCACTAAGTCCAGCCCACACTCAAAGGGAGGAGAATTAGGCTCTACCTCTTGAAGGAAGGAATGTGGAAGAATTTATGGACATATTCTAAAACCACCACAACGGGTTTCTATTTTCTCTACTTGCTCCATTTTCTTTAAGCTTTTCATTTTGTTGCCATTGCTCATCTTTGCAGTCTCCTTTCCCATTTTATTTCTTTATTCTTAGGTGTTGTGCCTTTATTATCGCTTTACTGTTCCGACATCATTTTTGTGAGGTTTCTAGAGGTGGTGCAGATGTAGCTTTATTCTGTTCTCTTTACCCAAAGTCTCTCTATTTTTCACTCCTTTCTCCCCCAAGCTTTCTAGTATGTCATGGTTTACTTATGTCTCTTGTGTACCTGGATGCACGTACTGTTAAACTTTGTAGTTGTCTGGGCTCATTGTTAGTGTTTTGTTTTATAAATGTCTTTTTTTTTTCCTGGAAGAGGTAATACATACACATGGTAAAAACAGAACTGGAGAACATATAATGAAGTCTCCCTCTCCTCTCCTTCAAGTTTCCTCTCTTCCAGAGGCAGCCACTTTCTACCCGTGTGTCCTTCTGTGGACAGTTTGTTCAAACACCAGCGTACTACATAGCTACTGGTTGTTTTTATTAAGGTATAATTTACCCAGAGTGAAATTCACCCTTTTCAGTGTACAGTACTGTGGATTTTGATGAATGTATATAGTCAGGTAACTGCCGTTGTAATGAAGATACAGAGAAGTTCCATCATCCCCCCAAAATGGCCTCATTTACTTTTCCCCCACCCTCACCCCAGACAGCCACTGACCTGTGCTCTGTCCCTATAGTTTTACCTTTTCCAGAATGTCATACAAATGGAAGCCCCCAGTATATAGCCTTTTAAGTCTAGCTTCTTTCACTCAGCATCATACGTCTGAGATTCTTCTGTGTACCATAGTTCATTCCTTTTTATTGCTGAGTAGTGCTCCACTGGGTAGGCGAACCCCAGATTCTTCATACATTTGCCAGGGAGGGACATTTAGGTTGTTTCCAGTTTTTGGTGATTACTGATAATAGCTACTGGTTTTTAATCTGCCTTTTATAGTTAAATATATTTGTAGGCTTTTTATAGGTCTATAAATCCTTTTTTACAAAAATGTTGTTCAACATTTTTTAGCAACAGAACCTTTTCTTCAAATGAAATTTCATGGGAATTCCAATATATCAAACAGATATAAGCTGAGCGTCTGGGAGTGGACTGGCGGGGGTGGGAGGACTCATCCCTCAGGGCCCTGGGTCCTTCTGGAACAAGAGCCCAGCTTGAGAATTAAGGATCCAGGTTTCCATTGTTCTGTGAATTAAAAAAACCCCCACAGCATTCTGTTATTAGACATTTAGGTAGTTTCCAACTTTATGGAAACCTGGAGATGAACACTCTTGTAGATAAATCTCTATTTTTTTAGATAACTTTCTAAAGGTGAGTTTCTGGATCAAATGCATGTATTTTCAAAGGAAAAAAAACTGTCCTTATTATAAAAATAATGCATATTTTATTCAGCCATAAAAAGAAATGGTGTACTGATATGCTGTAACATGGATGAACCTTGAAAGGATTTGTGCTAAGTGAAAGAAGTCAGACAGAAAGGGCCACATATTTTAGAATTCCATTTATATGGGATGTCCAGAACAGGCAAATCCACAGAGATAGAAAGGAGATTGGTGGGTGCTGGATGCTGAGGGGAGGAGGGAATGGGAAGTGACTACTAATGGATATGGGGTTTCTTTTTGGGTGATGAAAATGTTCTGGAATTAGTGGTGATGGTTGTACAAATCTTTGAACATACTAAAACCCACTGAATTGTATACGTTAAAATGGTGAATTTGGGGTCAGCCCAGTGGCGTAGTGGTTAAGTTTGCATTCTGCTTCAGTGGCCTGGGGTTCATGGGTTCAGATCCTGGGTGTGGACCTACACCACTCATCAAGCCATGCTGTGGCAGCATCCCACATACAAAATAGAGGAAGATGGGCACAGATGTTAGCTCAGGGCTAATCTTCATCACCAAAAATAAATAAATTAATTAAAATGGTGAATTTTGTTGTATGTGAATTGTATCTCAGTAATGCAAATAATGCATGTTTGGTGTAAAAAAAAAATCATGCAGTGCAAAAGTATTTAAAGTAAGAATAAAAGTCCTAGGCCTCTCCCTACCTTAGTACCCTGCTTGCTCTGTTTGAGTGCAGGCCTAGATGCTGGCACTATAGTGGGGAGCAAAACAGATAAACAGAAGGTCCTTGCCTTGGGGGCACTTTGGTGGGGGAGACAAGCATTAATCAAATTACTAGAGATATGTAATTATGTACTCTGAGTATTCTGAAGGAAAAAGCAAGGAGGCTATAGGAGAGCAAATAATGGGGTCCTGATTCAGTTTGAGGTTGAAGGAGAATGTTCCTGAGGACACAACCCGTAAGTATGTAGAAGTTTATCAAGGCGGGGAGACTGGCAGGGGGCGGAGCCATCCAGCAGGGTCACGGCCCTGAGATGGGAGGACCGAGAAGGCTGGTGAGAGCCCAGAGGAAGGAAGAGTGTGGGGAGGGGAGGAGGCCAGGCTGAGAGGTCGGCAGGGGCCAGCCTGCACAAGGCCTTATGGTCCCTAGTGAGGATTTTCTTCTTTTTGCCTGAGGAGCAGTAGGGAGCCATGCCACTTCCAAGCCGGAGAGTGACAGATGTAACCGGCTTTGTGTCTTGTAAAGATCTCTCTGGATGCTAGGTAGAGAACTGATGGGAGGGCTCACAGAGTTTTAGCAGCCTGAAATGACAGTGGCTTTGACAAATGAGCAAATCAGAGAGACATTTAAGATGTAAAATAGACAGGCTTTAATATGACAGACCATGTTAAGGATGACCCCTGGGTTTCTAGCTTGCCCAGAGGTGTCATTTCCAGAACTGGAAGCACATCAGTGTATCCCTCACACATTTTCTCAGTGTGGGTGTAGATATCTATAGTGATTGCTTTTTGAAAAGACAGACAAGACCTACTCTACATACTGTTCTGGATTTTTCCCCTTCTAAGGGATTTCCATATCAGGACACATATGTCTTCATTGTGTCTGTTGCTTGGTTTGCCATCTTTTATTTAACCAGACCCCCATACTGGACATCTAGGCTGTTTCCAGTGTTTGGTCATCACAAACAATGGTGTAGTGAATATTTTTATCTTGTGTGAGGGTTTCTGTCAGAGAGATTTTTACAAGTAGAATGACTGGGTCAAAGGCATTATGCATTGACAGATTTGACAGATGTCAAGGTGTCCTCCAGAAACCTTACCCTGGTTCACGTTCTCTCCAGTGGTGCATGCGAGGACTTATTTCTTGACCCCTCCCCAACTATGTTATTGTCAGTCTTTTATTCTTTGACAATCTAGGTGAAAAATGGCATCTTTTTTGTTTTTTCTTCATGTTTTGTTTTATTTTTTCAGATTCAGAGATTACATTGATAGATATGCCATAATTTTTAAAAATTGTAAAATTTACATAGCATAAAATTGACCATTTTAACCATTTTTAAGTGTCCAATTCTGTGGCGTTAAATACATTCACATTGTTCTGTAACCATCTCCTCCATCTCCAGAAGTTCATCATCTTCCCAAACTGAAACTCCTTACCCACTAAACACTAACTCCCCATTCCCATCTCCCCAAGTCTCTGGCAACCACTAGTCTACTTTCTGTTTTTGTGAATTTGACTGCTCTTGATACCCGCTATAAGTGGAATCATACAATGTTTATCTTTTTGTGACTGGTGTATTTCACTTAGCATAATGTCTTTATGGTCTGTCCATGTTGTTACATGTGTCAGAATTTCCTTCCTTTTTAGGGCTGAATAATATTCCATTGTATGTATATACCACATTTTGTTTATCTATGAATCCACTGATGGCCACTTGGGTTGTTTCCAGCTTTTTTTTTTTTGCTGAGCAAGATTTGCCCTGAGCTAACATCTGTTGCCAATCTTCCTCTATTTTGTATGTGGGTCACCGCCATGGCATGGCCACTCACAAGTGGTGTAGGTCTGTGCCCGGGAACCAAACCTGGACTGCCAAAGCAGAGTGTGCAGAACTTAACCACTAGGCCACGGGGCTGGCCCCTATTTTCATTTTTTGAGAAATAGCCATACTGTTTTCCACAGCAGCTGTACCATTTTACATTGCCACCCGTAGTGCACACGGGTTACAATTTCTCCATATCCTCACCAACTCTGTTATTTTTTTGTTTCTTGGTAGTAGCCATCCTAATAGATGCGAGGTGATACCTCAATGTGGTGGGGGTTTTTTTGTTTTTCGTTGAGGAAGATTGGCCCTGGGCTAACATCCGTGCCCATCTTCCTCTACTTTATATGTGAGACACCTGCCACAGCATGGCTTGACAAGCGGTGTGAAGGTCTGTGCCTGGGATCTGAACCTGCGAACCCTGGGCCGCCAAAATGGAGAGTGCGAACTTAACCACCACGCTACCAGGCCAGCCCTTCATTGTGGTTTTGATTTGCATTTCTCTCATGATTAGTGATGTGGAGCATCTTTTCACGTGCTTGTTCATGTGCCATTTGTATATCTCTTTTGGAGAAATGTCTATTCAAGTTCTTTGGTCATTTCTTTAATCAGGTTTTTTTGTTGTTGAGTTGTAGGAGTTCTTTATATATTCTGGATATTAATCCCTTATCAGATACATGATTTACAAATATTTTCTCCTATTTTGTGGGTTGCTTTTTCACTCAGTTGATAGTGTCCTTTGATGCACAAAAGTTTTAAACTTTGATCATCTTGTTTTAATTTGTAATTTTCTTTGGTATGGATTCTACCTATTTTAATTTTTTCTATTAAAGTAATACATACACATGGTAAAAAATTAATAGTACAGAAAGATATAAAAGTTAATGTCTTCTTCTCTTACTCCAAACAACTAGTGCTTCTCTGTGGGAGTAACCACTGTTAACAGTTGTTTTGTATATCTTCCAGAAAACTTTGTAGGGACCAAGCAACACATATGTCCTTTTAGAACATATATTCAAATAGGTTCATACTTTGCTGGTTTTGTTTGTTTTATTTTTACTAAAACTGCTTCATTCACTATACTATATTTGGATAATACCTTATGGAGGGATACTTTGGGTGTTCTCAGTTTTTGAATTTATAAACAGTCCTGGAATGAACATTTCGTTTGTATATCATCTTGTACTTTTGCAAAATGTATCTTGTGTGCACCTTTTAAAGATTTTTTTTCCTTGGGTTGGGGGGATATGTTTCTCCATGCATGGTACCGATTTGCGGCCCCAGTGGCTGCCCCAAGAGTGTCATATCCCCCACACTCTTGCCAACTGCAGGATTCTGCTAAAATAAGCATCCTTATCAATCTGATGGGCAAAAAACAGTATCTCAGCATTTTAGCCTGAGTCTCATTGAGTACTAAGGAGGCTGAAGATAAAATGAGCTTATTTTCCTTTCAGAAGCCCCTGAATGTGACAGTGATGCGCAGAGGAGAGAAACACCAGCTTAGACTTGTCCCCACACGCTGGGTGGGAAAAGGACTGCTCGGGTAAAGTATCTGTTTCATTCACACTGCAGTGGTGACTGATTGTTTGTTAGTCATAAAGCTGCAGGAGGAGGGGAGGAGGAGGCCGGGGTCATTGGGAAATGGTGGGAATCCCCAGATTGCCCGTAGAAACTCATGATAAATACTTGTGGCAGGAATGAGGTTGCAGGGATGGAGGTGGATGGAGCCCTGATCTCTCTGGTTCTTTCATTAACTGGGCATTGGCTTTAAAAGAATTAAAGAATGTAGGTGAAAAGCTTTGATCTTCCTGAAAGGAGCCATCAAACTTATGCCATTCCATTTCTTTTTTTCTTCCAGCTGCAACATTATTCCTTTGCAAAGATGATTGTCCCTGGGGAACAGTAACAGGAAAGCATCTTCCCTTGCCCCAGACTTGGGTCTGGTGGGGATTTCTTCCTTCTCTTCTCTCCCTGAAGCTTAAGGATCTGGAAGAGGCTGGAAGCTTGAACTTCTAGGTGGTGGACACCCTGTGGCCTCCCAGTGTAATCTCTCAGGATTAAGGCATTGTTAAAAATTTGATTTTTGCTTAGCATCTTTTGCAAATTAGGCCATGGCCCTAAATGGGGATCTTTTGGCCTAAATGTGGGCACGTGGGCTGGAGTTATTCTGGCAGGTGCTGATATGACTTTATTCTTTTAGGAATTTTTTTTTTCCAAATAAACACAATTTTAAAGTGCTGATATGACCATGTTATTACCCCAACTGAATTTTTTATGAACCTTTCAAATCAAAGCTCAGGTGGGAGTTAGAACGTCTTCATAGAATGTTGGGCAAAACAAATCAACAATTGTGCTGAAGTCAAGATTTGTCCAACAAAACCTCAGGAATGTCATCCTGTAGTGAGTGGGGTTTCCATACGCTCAGGCTGCACCGTGTGCGTTTGCATCGTGGCATTGCTGCTCTGGATACAGAAATTGTTAAAATAGTTCTGGGCATCCTCAGCAGTCGAACCCCCAGGGCCACAATCGCTCTCTTGAGGAATGGGGAAAGCCAGTAGGTTCCCCAGGAGCCCAGTGCTGTGTCGGCCTTCTCCTCCATAACCCACTAGAGGGCAGCACACTCCCTTCACTTCTGGAGTAAAAAATCCTGCAAATTAGCTTCCAACTGGACTTCATAATCGAACCTCCTGGCCATGCCTTCAGGTCAGCACTATTTTGTAAACTGCTAAGGGTGCTTGATACGGCAGATGGGAACAAGCAGTGTGTGCACATCGACCTCTTGAGAATGCTGATTCCTTCTTCCTTCCTTTTCTTTTCTCTTTAACATGGCAAGATGAGTTTCAGTGATTCCTAGTGACTCTGTGTCTGTGTCTTATGCTCTTTCTCTCTTCACCATATCACAGTGTTTATTTCCACAGCTCTTGCAGACCACTTTTTGTTTCGGAGGAGGTCAGGCACATTCTGCTGAGGCATGCCTGTGTTCCTTGGGACTGGATTTGCTTGTGTTGGATACAGATATCAGCTGCCCTGATGGAAGTCAGCATTGTGGTGTGCTTCCAGCCATGGCTCTCATGCTCAACTCGAAAGCCTTCCTGTTGAGCGTCTTCCCCTAAACTGTGTACTCCAGCCCTACATCCGCGTATTCCCCACTTGTAGCCACAGACATACTGTGTTCACCAATGTTTGCTGTTTGAATTGTGTGTTCTAATTCCAAGTGTTTTCCAGTCTCTTTTTATAAGTCCTAGACTATAATAAACACAGCTTGTCCCATGCAGTTTATCCCCCCCCTTTTTTTTTTGAGATGTATGCATGTCAGTCAACCAGCGTTGGGGCATGGGGGTGGGGGGTAGGGAGAATCATTCACATTCTCCTAAAATGATGGCAGCAAAGAGTCTTCTGCATCAGCGCCTTTGGCTGGTTTCCTGCAGGTCTGCCTTCTGGAACCTCAGAATGGCCACGTGTGCCGTTTTCTGTGAGATTCTAGCAGAGAGTCACTTGCAGGTGGAATGATCCTAATAGATTTAACCGAACTGGTTTTGCAGAAACGTTTTGTGATAAGAACAGCAAGATAATGTAACCTATATAATATTTAATCCCAGCTAGCTGAAATTCTCTATACAACATGTCGCGCCCGGCTGAGAAGGTGTGGAGGACAGATCTATGAGACCGGGAAATTTAGTTTGCTTTTGGCAGAGAATTTTATCAAACAGTTCATGCTTCTTCACTGAATCTTGTCAAACCTTTAGAAAGTCAAAATGGCTAGTATCGGCCGCTGCGGCTTCTCAGGGGATGGCACCATGGGAAAAAGTGGGGGAGAGCAGAGAGAAACGGGAGACAGGAAAGCCCATCTGGCAGCTCCAGTCGGCAGCGCCTCCCCCTCAGGGACCGGCAGGGGGCGTGCCTTCCCCGCTCCCGGCCGCGCTCTGGGCACGTGACCACCGCCCAGCCCTCTCGCTTTACGGCCCGTCGCTGGCGGCGGTTACCATGGGGATGGGGCTTGGGTGGCAACCGTAACTAAGGAGCCCGTGGAGGAGAAAGAGGTGGCCGCTGGAGGGCCAGGAGGCGGCGAAGGGGGTCCAGGCGGCGGGACGACCCTGGCCTTTGAGGACCGGGGTGGGCGCGCTCTGTGAGTCAGGGGTGGGGGCCCCGCGGGGACGCTCCCCGCGTCCCGGGCCGGGCCTGGGCGGCCCCAGGGAGACCTGAGCTGGAGGAGGGGTTGCTGCCGGGCTTTGTGCCCCCACAGACGCGCACACCCGCCGCCCTCCCCTAAGCCCCCGCGCCAAGATTCACTGGCACAGTCTGGCAGTCGGAAGAGGCTCTGTGCTAAGGCCCTAGGCTTGAGATCATAGCAATCATTTTTCAGACGGGGGAACTGAGCGTCAGAAAGGTCTGCTTCTTACTAAGCTGTGTGATCTCGAATGAGTCACTTCAACTCCCAGAGCCTCAAACTCTTATGTTTGTTGTAAGGAATAAATGAAAGAATATGTTAGAAGGCTTTTAAACTTTTTAAACAATTGCTACCATTTCTCAAGCACTCTGTACTGCAACTGTGTTGAGAATTTTACGTTTGTCATCTCATCTAATCTTCACAACAACGCCAGAATTTAAGATTATCATTTTTATTTTGCCTATGAGCAAATTTAGACTCTGGTAGGTGACTTGCCCAAGGTCACAGAGCAAGTTCATGGTGGAACTGGGATTCAGTGCCAGGAGGGGCTGACTGCAAAGCCCATGCTTTTAACCACTAAGCCACACAGCCTCTTCCCTTAGTCACATTATTAGAATTGTAGCAAATGCCTGGGTTATCCGATTTTGCTGCCTGTGGGCATATGAATATATTTAAAATGAGTTAGAGCTCTCTAAAGTTATTCCTAGAAAGATGAAAGGCCCCGTGATCAATATTTTTAAGATTTGGGATAGGTTTTCCCAGGAGTATGACATTCTTTTTATTCCTGTGGACAGGAACTAGAGCTGGTATTGCACAGTGCACCAGGAAATCAAAATGGGAAACAGTGGGCCCTGCTGATTATTATGGTCAAAATTTCTCTAGAGGAAACTCCACAGAGAAGAATGTCAGATGCAGAGGAAAACCCACTAGAAGAGATAGAAAAAGATGGAGAAACAGACATGGAAGAAGAAGAGGAAGAAGAAAATATGCAACAGGAATCAAAAGAAAATGACACATTAGCATGGAGAGAGTCTCAGGAGGAGGGGGAGCGGGAGGAGGAGGAAGCAATGGAGAAGGAAGGGGAGGAGGAGGAAGGAGTGGAGGAGAAGGAGGAGAAGGAGGAAGGGGAGGAGGAGGGAGGAGGGGAGGAGAAGGAGAAGGAAGGGGAGGGGGAGGAAGGGGAGGAGGAAGAAGAAGTGAAGGAGGAAACAGTGGAGGAAGGGGAGGTGGAGGAGGAAGAAAGGGGGGAGGAGAAAGAGGAGGAAGGAGGGGAGGAGGAGGAAGGAGTGGAGGAGAAAGAGGAGAAGGAGGAAGGGGAGGAGGAGGAGGCTGTCAGAGAAGAAATGGAGGAAAAGGCTGGAGCAGCACAGGAGGAGGTGGCTGCAGCAGTAGAGGAAGAAACCACAGTGAAGGCCCAAGAAATCACCAAGTCCACGATCAGTTTGGAGAGACTTACACTGACTGATTCCCAGTCAGTCATGTCAGGAACTTTCCCAGTAAGTAGTAATTGTAATTCATTCATCTGTTCATTCATTTGTTCAGAACCATTAATTGAATGCTTACCACATACCAGGCTATGGGGATACAAAACCAAATAAGACACAATCCATTCTCTTAAGGAGCTCTAGGGTATGTAGGGAGGCAGATTTATAATAGAACATTATAAAACAATATGTTAAGTGCAGTGATTGAGAGATGCATAGGGGGGAAAAAAAAGGACAACTTAACCCAGCTTGGAGGATGGTCAGGGAAAGCTTCCTGGAGGAGGTGTGTACCAGAGCTGACTTAAAGGCCTGGTAGGGGATAGCTGGAATGTGCTTGTCTTAGAACACAGGCAGTGTGATAACAGTACTGTAGGCTTCCCACTGACTCTCCCTGTAGGAGAACTCAGCTCTGCCCAAGGAGAAGTGACTCTGTGCCGGGTCAGTCTTTTAGAGACCATCAGGGCAACTTAGAAGAATGATTTTGCTGTTTTGGGTCTGCCAGTAGGCCAAGAATCAACCCGACACACCCATGATTCATGTTATTTAAGTACAAAATGTCCCAGGCTCCTTTTTATAACACTTTATAATTCCCATGTGAGGCTAACGCTAAGACTGGATGATTCGGAATAAAAAAGGAAAATAAATGAGGGAGTGTAGCAGCATAGACTGTACTTGGAATCACAATCTCCTTTTATTTCTTTTTTAAGAAAACCCGTAGTGGTATCGAGTCAAAGCATTCATTACAATCAGAGCGTTTGGAAACAAATGAGCTTTCCAGAGTCCTGAGCTCACAGTTAGAATTTCTCGATTTGGATCAAACCAGTTCAGAGGAGCAACAGATTAGTTCCCCTGAAAGGCAGCCCTCGGGTGAGCTTGGGGAGAAAACCGACCAGATGCCCCAAGACGAACGGGGACAAGAAAAGAGAGACTTGGAACCAGAGAAGGGAGATTTGGAGATGAAAAAGGGAGGAAGGGGACGAGAAAAAAGAGTGTCAAACTTAAATGAGGAAGAAGAAAAAGAATCACAGCCCGAAGCAGGGATCCCAAAGGACTCACTGGTGTCCGCCACCACCGAGGACATTTTGTTTCGAAAGGATGACAGTGCCCATGTGTATCCCCTGGTAAGTGTAACGTGCTTTTTAATTTCCCCCAGTGCTTTGAGGGTATTGGGAAATAGGGGAATTTTATGCATATGGAAAAAATTACCACCAGAGATATCCTTTTGAAACTAATAATACACTTGTGTCTTTTCAAGTTCAGTTCAGAGCTCTGGATGGATGTGTGTGACAGAATATGGACATGAATGCTGCATCTGGGTTCAGTAGTGTTGCTCAGCAGGCAGGAAATTCCGGACATAGTCTGTTGCGTAGGGTGCTGTTTTTTGTGGGAGACTCTAAATTGATCTCTCCCTCTCCCCTGTCCCTCTCCCCTCTCCTCTGTCCTCCTCTTCCTCCCCCACTCCTCTTCCCTCTCCCGCCCCTCCTCTATCCTCTCCTTTCTCTCTCTCTCTCATTGTAATACTCTTCCATCCCACCAATTCCTTCCCTTTCCCTCCTCTCCTCACCTCTTCTGCCTCATACCTTTACAAGCTCCTACAACCATTACAGGCTCCTAAAAGTATCCGTTCCCCGCTGGACCAGAAAGTGAAAGATAGAGAAAAGTGAAAGCCACAGTGAAAAGCGCCAGGCAGTCCAAAGGAATCTGCCTTTGCTGCCACTGGTGATATTCTCGGGGTCCATCTGCGAGGAGTAAAAATATCACTTACCGAGAGAAGAAAGAGGAGGGTGTTTTTCCTTCTTTCTCCATCTGCTGCTTTCTGAAAATTGTTTCCTAAGATTCATCTCCTTTTTTTTCCTTTTCCTTATAGATTCAGGCCTTTGGAAGATTTGTAAGTGATTGAGTGTATATAAAGTATTTAATATAGTTCCTAACACATAGTGAGCACTTGACAAGTGTTAACAACTAGATGACGATGACGATGATGATGATGGAAAAATGCCCAGTGGGAAATGCAGACAACTGACAGCCTCCTTTCTGTAGATGTGGCTTACTTTGAGCAGTGCAGTTCAAGATTAAAGATTGCAACTGCTCAGTCTGAAAGAAAGAGTAATTGAGTTGCAGAGTCCGGGAAGACTTTTGTCTTGTTTAGCTGGCTAACAAGAGACCAGGTAACATCACTAGTGAGAGCAAGTGGGGGGTCTTTGTGTCAGGGCCCCGCTCTCTGGACTTGACATAAGCCACTGCCCAGGTTTGGGTCCCCTGTTAGCCTTGGACTCACTGCAGAACCAAACTCCCCTAGACCAGCTCCCTTTGCAGATGTGTTTAGCTCTTTGGGTACACCTTCTTTCTTTTCCCTTTACTTTCACCTTTATTGCTTTTTTCTTTTTGTTAAAATTAATAGGTGCTCTTTATAAGAACATTAAACGAGGATTCCTCTTCTCGCACACACTCCCACCCCAACCCCATCCCTTCGGTGACTGCTTTTTCAGTTTGATATAACTGTGTATCTTTCCAGACCTTTTTCTGCGCACATGGAAACATGTTATCTGTATGCTCATGTGTGTGGGTGCACACACACACACACACACACACACATATACACGACACACATTTAGTTTTCGGGGTTTTTTTTTTTTCCCACCATTGAGATATTCTGCATTTCTGCAAAGTGTTTTTCCACTTAATATGTCTTGGAGGGTCTTGTATTTCAGTGCACATAGATCCACTTCCTCATTTTAAACTCCTCTTTCCCCAGTTGATGGCCATTTTTGTTGCTTCTCATTTCTTGCTCTCACCAAACGTGCCTCAGTGAGCGTGCTCCTCCCCCACTCTGTGTGCCTGCAGCATCCTCCTTTCCCTTTGGGGTCCCCTGCCTTATCCCAAAGGCCTGTAATAACTCCCAGTGCTCATGGTAAATGGGCATAACCATGGATACCGTCTCCAGCCCAGAAACAAGGTATCCTGCATGTATGAGAAGGAATATTATGACCATCAAATATAGTGAAATCTGGTTTTTGACAATAAAGTTTTGTTTTCCAGATCACCATGTTTTATAAAAGGACTGATGTAAGAGGTGGCTCTCTCCATGATCGTGCACCGTGAATGTTAAAACTGGTGCAAAATGCAAAGATTAATACTGTGCGATTTCAGTTGAGTGCTGCTCGAGAAGGAAGTTCTGTTATTACTGAGTGAAGTCAGCCTAGTTTTGACCTTGGAAGAGTTGTTTTATCTGGAGACAGGAGTCTAGTTAGGAATGTTTTCTTTTTGTAACTAATTTGTTAAATGGCAGAATAAATTTCCAGGATGAATAAAATGCCTTTTAGGATTAGCAAGTTTCCAAAAGAACAATCTCATTTGAAGAAATCGGCTTTTAAGAACCAGCCAAAGACTAAATAGTTCTGTTCCTAGAAGTTGCAACTTGAGACAATTATGATTCTGTAATTCTACCACTCACACCCACACAATAAAAGACCTAAATATATATAAATTACAGGGAATGAGCAGATGGCAACAGGAGAGGATGGGGAATGAAAAATGTTGGAGAGAGAAATTGGCCATATTGCCCACTATGTCTGTCTTGGGAGAAATATATGGTACCTCAATTTCACCTTATAAGTATTGTTCAAAGATAAGAAAGGAAACTCACCAGATTTTGTTTCTATCCTCCAATATAATTCACTGATTTTGAGTAACTAATCACTAAGCCATCTCTTTAAACACTCTACCACATTTGATTAATTGGCCTTCATTAATTTTTTAAATAGACTTTAGTTTTTTTTTAGCAGTTTTAGCTTTATAGAAAAATTGAGGGAAAAATATAGAGTTCCCATTTACTTTCTTGTGCCTCCTCCACAGCTAGTTTCCGCTTTTATTAATATCTTCTGTTAGTGTGGTGTGTTTGTTACAACTGATGAGCCAATATTGATACATTATTATTAACTAAAGTCCATTGTTTACCTTACGGTTTACTCTGGGTGGTGTACATTTTCTGGGCTTTGACAACTGTATAATGACATGTACCCACCATTCTAGTATCATATAGAGTAGTTTCACTGCCCTAAAAAGCCCCTGTGCCCCACCTTTTCATCCCTCCCTTCTACTCTCCCCACCAGCCCCTGGCAACCACTGATCTTGTTATTGCCTCTGTAGTTTTACCTTTTCCAGACTGTCATGTAGTTGGAATCATACAGTATATATAGCCTTTTCAGACTGGCTTCTTTCACTTAGCAATATGCATTTAAGGTTCTCCATGTCTTTTCAAGGCTTGCTAGCTCATTTCTTTTTATTGCTGAATACTATTCCATTGTATGAATGTACCGGAGTTTGCTTATCCTTAATTTTTGTAAAAGACTTTGAACACAAAAATATACATCGGTTACTATTGAATTAACAGCATTAGTCAGATTTATAGTACCTATGATTTTCTACTTCATAACATTTTTATTTTGGATTTATTCCTGGCAATATGGAATTTTTAATCTTATTAAGGGAATTTTGTCTCTTTATACTTTATCCTTCAAGGGAAAATGGTATATAAGGACCAAATACCCAGGCTGAATAATTGCCTTTCTTATAAAGTTATTTAGTGACTTTATTATAATTTGTCCATTCTACTTATTTCATGAAGTAAATTGAATTTCACAACATGAAGTGCTCACTATGTGTCCTGTATCGAGCTAGGTTTAGATCCTGGGGAGTGGAAGGAGGTTGTTTGTATTTACTATTGAAGACTTTTTTTTCTTTTCTAATGGAATGAGAATTCACATACCATAAAACTCACCCTCTTTTTTTTTTTTTTTTTTTTTTTTTGTGAGGAAGACCAACCCTGAGCTAACATCCGTTGCTAATCCTCCTCTTTTTGCTGAGGAAGACTGGCCCTGGGCTAACATCGTGCCCATCTTCCTCCACTTTATATGGGACGCCGCCACGGCATGGCTGACGAGCAGTGCGTCCGCGGGTGCCCGGGATCCGAACCCGCGAACCCCGGGCTGCCAAGCGCGGACTAAACCGCTGCGCCACCGGATGGCCCCAAAAACTCACCCTCTTAAAATTTTTTAAAATTGTGGTAAAATGCACATAAAATACAATTTACCATCTTAACCATTTTTAAGTGTACAGCTCAGTGGTGTTACACATCATTGTGCAACAAATCCCCAGAAATCATCTTGCAGAACTGAAACTCTGTAACCACTAAACAACAAATCCCCATTCCCCCACCCCAGCCCCTGGCACCCACCATTCTACTTTCTGTCTGTATGAATTTGGCTACTCTAGGTAACTCATATAAGTGGAATCATATAGTATTTGTCTTTTTATGACTGGTGTATTTCACTTACATATTGTCCTCAAGGTTCATCCATGTTGTAGCATGTGGGAATCTCCTTCCTTTTGAAGGCTGAATAATATTCACATTTTGTTTATCCATTCATCCATTGATGGACACTTGGGTTGCTTCTACCTTTTGGCTATTGTGAAATATGCTGCTATGAACATGGGTATACAAATATCTCTTTGAGATCCTGCTTTCAGTTCGTTTGGGTATATACCCAGAAGTGCAATCGCAGTGATTATATGGCAATTCTATTTTCAATTTTTTGAGGAACCTCCATATTGCTTTCCATAGCAGCTGTACCATTTCACATTCCTACCAAGAGTGCAAAAGGGTTCCATTTTCTCCTCATCCTCCTAAAATTTACCCTTTTAAAGTGTACAATTCATTGGTTTTTAGCACATTCACAAAGTTGTGAAACCATTGCCACTATCTAATTATAGAACATTTTCATCGCCCCAAAAGGAAACCCATACCCTTTAAGCAGTCACTCCCCATTCCACCTCCCACCAGCCCCTGGCAACCAGTAATCTACTTTATGTCTGTATGGATTTGCCTCTTCTGGACATTTCAGGTAGATGGGATCAGACAATGTGTGGTCCTGTGTGTCTGGCTCCTTTTGCTCAGCATCATGTTTTCAAGGGTTGTCCACACTGTAGTATGCTATTGAGGACTTTCTTAAAGTGCTTTCTCTTTGTTGGACTGACGATGTGAAATCCTTCTCCTTCAAGGACTCATGCCCCCAGCGCCTGGCGTCACAGCTCTGGGCTCAGCACCCTGTCACGTCTTGCTGGTTTTACCTTTGTCTTCCAGACCATGACTTGGTCATTCGGATGGAATAGTTCTCTTCCTGTTTACTACATTCGAGACGAAAACCAGAGAGTTCTTCTCTATGTCTGTGCTCACACTGCGGTCATCTACAACGTTTTCAAGAATGATCAGCACCATCTTCAGGTACGAGGTTTTTCTTAACCACAAGTAAAAGAGGTTGCCTCTAACTTGAATATGGCATTTGGGGTGTTATTTCAAGGGCTGACTTCATTCCATCACTGTCGTGTTTTCCTATCTCTTTTCCGAACCGTAGCAATTCTTGTCTTTAGAAACCCATTTTATTGTTCATTGTGTCTCTGATTCAAATCAAAATCAATTTACAAACAGCAGTTGATTTTGATTTTGTAGTAACAAGGATTTAAAACATCTGTATTTTTTACATTTCTGTAAAAATGTGGCAGGATAGATCATGTTATCTCCACAGAACTGTGGTGAAACACAAAGGGCAGCTACTCAGCAGGGATTCAGACCTAATTCACACTCAGACTCCTTCCCAGGTTTCGAAGGGCTTTGATCCTCATAATCATGCTGAGAAGTGGGTGTTAATTTCCCTATTTTCCAGAATAAGGAACTGAGGCTAAGAGCGATTTCATTGACATGCCCAAGATGGCGCTAGGAAATGGTGAAGCCAGGTCTTAAATCTAGGCCTCCTAACTTGAAGGTATTAAGTAGGTCGGTTGTCCTCCTATCCCTCCCTCCTTTCCTTCCTTCACCCCACTCTGCACCTCCCTGAGTATCCTACATGCCTACCCTCCCCACACCACTCCGCTTCCTCCGTTCCTGACATTTTTGATCCCTTTCATTTTCATCATTTACCTATCCTAATGTATACTTTCTTGGTGTCTAACTTTCCACTAGTTAACCTGGTAAACAGTTCCATGTTCCCCTTTCCAATTGACATATATTTTAGTAAGTACCTTCCTTAGTCAGTGCTTAGATCAAAAACATCACAAAGTATTTTCCAAGAGCTCAGTCAATACTCAGCCTTGTGCCAGGGATCCAAGACATGTGGGTGCAACTTAAGGAAGTTGCTTTCTAGAAGTCCAGAAATACACACACACAAAATCAGCAGGCAGCCCCTCTTGGAGCTCGTTGAATGCACAGCATCTACCACAGGGGCAACAGGAGAGGGAGAAGGGAGAGTTGTGTAGGCAGCTCAGAGAGTGGGGGAAGGCAGGAGTGGGCAGGTGGGCTGAGAAGTGGGGAGCATGCCAGGCAGGAGTCCAGCCTCCCCAGAGTCAGGGGGCTGGGAATGGCCTTGACTGTTCATTCATTCGTTCCACAAATATTTATCATAACCACTGTGTTTCAGATTATAGGTCTGTAGTCATGAACAGAACAGGTATCATCCCCCCTCATGGAGCTTAGTCTAGTGGAAAGACAGACACTAAACAAGTGGACACATAAATATATAATTACAAATGATAATAGCTGCTCGAAAAGAAATGTGAAAATGCTATAAGAGAGAGTGAAACTAACTCAAGGGTAAGAGTCTTGAGTAAGGGTGAGAGAGGACTTACTTTAGACTGGGTGGGCAGGGAGTAAAAAAGGGCTGTTTATTCTGAGACCTGAAGATGAGAATGAGCTGGCCAGGGACAGTTTGGGGAAGAGCGTTCCAGACAGTGAGAGCTCCAAGTGTCTGGCCTCGTTGGTGAGGCCCAGAAAGGAGGCCAGTGTGCTGGTGCAGAGTGAGTGAGGGGAGATGAGGAAGGAGGGAAACGGGCTATTTCCTGGCTGGGAGTGTTACCATCTTGTTTGTGTTTCCAGAAGATTCCTCTGTTATGTGGAGAAAGGATTGTAGCAGGATAAAAGTGAAAGCAGAGAGACCAGCCAGACGTGCCTGGAAAGGGAGCTCAGGTCTCTCTTTGGGGCCCAGGCTGGGCCACACCCTTGATGTTTCAGAGCATTTTCTCTCCGTTTCTGTAGGGCCACCCTAATGTGATTTCCTGCCTCTGCATCAGCGAAGACAGGCGGTGGATCGCCACAGCCGACAGAGGGCCCGACTGCCTGATAATCATATGGGACTCCTTCACAGGGTAGGCTTGGTGCTGTCACTTTTTTCCCCGAATATCTGTAGAGTATCTGCCACTGTGACCAGGAAAATATGATAATACCAGTCTGGGGATGCAGAAGCCCGTGATGGGACGCAGGTGAGGGGTGAGGTTGCCAGGAAGGCTGGTTGTCTGGTTGCCTCAAGGCCTGATGGCCTGACATTACCTTGGTGAATTTCCCAATTACAATTCTTGGCTCTTTAAGCCCAGAAACTTGGTTTGTCAGTGTCCCAGAGTAGACTGGGCTGAGGGAGCCTGACTCACACTAACCCGACTTGGAGGCCCAGAGAAATGAAGTGACTTTCCCCACCTGTGAAAAAAAGAGGCGAATTGTACCTACTGTTTAGTTTCCTAGGGCTGCCTGAGAAATTGCCACAAACTGGGTGGCTTAAAATAACAGAAATCTATTCTCTCAGTTCATGAGGCCAGAAGTCTGAAATTGAGGTGTCTGCAAGGTTGGTTCCTTTTGGGGGCTCTGAGAGAGAATCTGTTCTGTGTCCTCTCCTGGCTTCTGGGGGTTGCTGGCCATCCTTGGTGTTCCTTGACTAATCATCCTAGTCTCTGCTTCCATCTTCACATGACACATTTTTCCATATGTGTCTCTCTGTGTCTTCTCTTCTATAAGGACATTGCATTTAGGATCCACCCTAATCCAGTATGACCTCATCTTAGCTAACTACATACGCAAAGACTCTATTTCTATATAAGGTCACATTCTGAGGTTCTAAGTGGACATGAATTTTGAGGGGGCAGTATTCAACCCACTATACTTACAGGATTGTTAGGAAGGTCACTAGAGCACAGTACCTGCCTATGATAGAGGCTCATAGATGAGTTTTCTTCCTTAATTCCTGGTCCTAGGGGTAGAGAGCAGTGCTGGATTCATTGACAAGATTGTAAGGCCCTGGTTGGCTATGTGTGGGGTGGGGTAAGGTCAGGGGTGGAGGAGTCTAGTTGGACAAGAAAATCAGGAAGATGTTTAATGTTCTCGAATGTTCTAGATAGTTATGTTTATCTAGGACCCAGGAACTGTTCTCCCCGTGGTAACTGGTGACCTCTATAGGGCTGTATTACCTAATCCTGGTCCTCATCTTACTTGACCTCTCAGTGGCATTTGACACTCTTCATTTCCCTTGGCTTCTCTGATACCATCTTCCCCTGGTACTCATCCTACTTACTGTCTGTTCCTTCTCAGACTCCTCTTCCTCTGGCCATTCCTTAACTGTGGCCTAAGGTGATGAGAATGCTGTTGGTATTATTCTCCAGCCAGGAAGGAGCAGATCCAGGATTTGAAACCACATCATCTTAATCTCAGTAACTATCTCAATGTTTCCTCTTTTTTTTCCTTTGGTGAGGAAGATTAGCCCTGAGCTAACGTCTGTTGCCAATCCTCCTCTTTTTGCTGAGGAAGATTGGCCCTGTGCTAACATCCGTGCCCACCTTCCTCTACCTTATATGTGGGATGCCTGCCACAGCATGGCCTGATAAGCGGTGTGTAGGTCCGTGCCTAGGATCTGAACCTGCGAACTCTGAGCCGCCGAAGCAGAGTGTGCGAGCTTAACCACTATGCCACTGGGCCAGCCTTCGACGTTTCCTCTTTTTATAGATGAGGAAGCTGCTGGAGGACATTCCATCTGGGTGTCCTATGGGCATCTCCTGCTAAAATGTCCAAAAGTCTTGTTGCATCTATCTCCCAGTTGACTTCTGAACCCATCCCACTGCCTCTGTCCTTCTAATGCCCAGGCTATTGCAATAACCTCCTAACTGATCTCCCTCCCTGCACTTTCACTCTTCAACCCGGCCTCCATGACAATGAACCATTTTTAAATGTACAATTCAGTGGCATTAATTACATTCACAGTGTTGTACAACCATCACCACTATTTCTAGAACATTTCTGTTGCCCCAGACAGAAACTCTGTACTGATGAACTCCCCATTCTCCCTCCAGTCAGCCCCTGGTAGCCTCTAATCTGCTCTCTGTCTCTGTCAATTTGGCTATTCTGGACTTTTCATGTCAATGGACTCATACAATATGTGGCTGCTTGTGTCTGGCTTCTTTCACTTAGCATAATATTTACAAAGTTCTTCCATGCTGTAGCATGATTCAATACTTCATTCCTTTTTATAGCCGTCTAAGATTCCATTGCATGGATGTACCAATTTTGTTTATCCTTTCATCTTGTTGATTTTTTAAAAATCATTTTAATTGAAAGCTCAAGTCTCCTTTGGCTACCATCTCCAATCCTAGTCCTCTTCCTAGAGGCAGTCAATTTGGTGTGTTACCTTCCAGAACATTTGCTGTTGTTTTAAATACACATATATGGACATCATCATGTATCATCATCTGATTTTTCTCCACAACATTTTCAGCATGACCTTTTCCCAAATGCAAAATCTGTTTGTGTTGCTCCCCTGCTTAGAACCCTTAAGAGGCTGCGCATTGCCAACCCTGCATGTGTTACAGGGAATACGCACCTTGCATCACAGCCGTGCGAACACTTCCCCCTGAGAGGGAAATTCCCTGTCTGCATGTCTAGCCGTCATCTGTAGCTATTACATGCTTTCAGCTGCAAGTAATGGGACATCTGACTTAACACTCAAGGGAAAGTTATCTCCTGCAACAGGAAGTGGGAAGGCAGGAAGGGTGGGTCCCTCAGGTATATCTCTTTGAAGCTGTTGCTGACAACTCCCCCTTCCCAGGCAGAGCTGGCTGCCTTACCAGGTGTTTATTCTTTGCTTTTTTCTTGTTTGTAAAGCTGTCTCTCCACTAGACTGGGGGTGACTCTGGCAGTATTTTTTTTTTAAATTACAAAGTAATTTACAAAGTAAAGCATATCTATGGTTAACAATTCAAACAACATGTCAATATGAGTTTTATGATATCGCAAATGAGAACTTTGGGACCCAGAAAAGATTATTTGGTTTTAGAATTAATATTCACTTTATTAAAGTGATAAACTAAAAACCATAGTTCTTCCTTAAGCTTTTCATTCAACTTATAAATCGTACTCTCTTTATAAATCTAGCATATTTTTGCAATTCCCTTTGAGGGGGTTTTGATTATTGTTTGGCCCCACTTACAAATTTGATTATTAACTCCTTTTAAACATTTTAAGCTGCATTTAGAAATTGAATATATTCAATTTTATCTTTCAGTTCTTTAGTAGTCTGATTAACAAATAAATCCTTCACCAGTACTTAAGTAATTCTTGTAAATCTAATAAATTAGACATAAATATGGCAAATCTTAAGTTCTCCTAAGTGTTCTAATATTATTTATAAACCTAATACGATTTGAATTTAAAATCACGTCTAAATCAACCACAGACTTTAAATTAGAATCACAAATCTAATCTGTTAGAGACTCTGATACGTTAAATTTTCTTAAACATCAGCCATTCCTAAAAAAAATGAACAAATTCTCTTTTCACAAATATGTTAATAGTACAGGTCCAACTGCCGTCATCTTCTCTATATTTAATTCTAAATATTTCCAGGGATAAGATACATTTACCACTAAGGACATCATTATATCATTCCCAACAATTTTAGGACTGCCTTCCCAAGTGAATTTTTGGGATTACTTCTCAGGGGGATGGAGTTTCTCAAGTGACAGAGAACCAGACAGGCCCTCAGCTGGGGCACAGACTTGGTTCCAGCCAATTGGGACACTGATGTGACATACTGAGGCCTGTTTATATTTGCTGTAACAAGGGCTCCATAAAAAAAAATATTTGTAAATGGGGAGCTAATAGCCCACGCTCCTGGATTAAGTCTTCCTACCACCCACTCTTCACTTCCAGTGGAAGTCAGGGACTGCCCAACATTACAGTTTACTTCCATCATTGCTTCGTTGTTTCTTGCATTTCTTTGGCTCTCTCAGATATTTAAATATCATCTAATTAAATTCTGCATGTGTCAAGGCTTTGTCTGCTTCTTACAGTTCTAAAGTCTTGCCAGTGACACAGTACAGAAGTGTATAAGTTAAAAAAAAATGAAAGTCCCTCTTTACCCAAACCTGTCTCCAGAGTTGCCATTGTTTAGTTTGCAGTCTGCTTCTCCAGACTTTTTTTATACATGTAAATACACTCACGCGTACTCACCCAGAATCATGCTTTACATACTGTTTTGCAATTTGCTTTTTTCACAAACTTTTGGTCACTTTCCCAAATCTACCCCATTCTCTTTGAGAGTGGCATAGCTTTTCATTATATGGTTGTGTCACAATATTTTTTAGCAATTCCCATATCAATGGAAATTTGTGTTGTTTTCAGATTTTTCACTGTTAAAGCAGTGCCAAAATGAACATGAATTTTCGTTTATCTTTGCTGTTATTTCTCTGGGAAAAAGTTGTAGAAGTGGAATTGTTGGGTCCTAGGGTAGGTGCAATTAAAATTTTATAAATTGCTGTCTAGGAAGCTTGTGCCCGTTTACTCCCCTCCTGTGGAGGAGAACGTCCATTTTCCTGAGACCTATGGTGTTGTCCTCGGCATCTTTTGTCACATTTTCATCCTTCATGCCTGCCCAAAATCGGCCCTCAGTGACACCTGAGAGACCCGAGTTCATGAAGGGAGCAGATAGCATGGTTATGTGCTGCCCTGAGTTAGGTTGGTTTTTTAAATTATTGAGGTAAAATTCACGGAACATAAAATCAACCCTTTTAAAGTGTACAATTCAGTGACATTTAGTCCATTCATAATGTGGTGCATCCACCACCTCTATCTAGTTCCAAAACATTTCCATCACCCCAAAAGGAAACCCTGTCTCCACTGGCAGTCACTCCCCATTCCCTCTCTCCAGGCTCTAGAAAACACCAGTCTACTTTCTGTCTCTATGGATATTCCTGAGCTGGACATTTCATATCAATGGAATCATGTAATATGTGGCCTTTTGTATCTGGCTTCTTTCACTTCGCATATTTTGAAGGTCCATCCATGTTGTAGCAGGTGTCAGTGCTTCAATCCTCTTTATGGCTGAATCATATTCCACTGTGTGGATGGACTACATTTGTTTATTCTAGTTGTTTTTGGAAGAGGGTCCCTCTGGAAAGCAAGGTAGAGCCCAGCAAATGCTTGTCCCCCGTCCTGTTTTGCAGTATTCCCGTGCACACGATATTTGACAGCTGCCCGGAAGGTAACGGCATCAGAGCCATAGCCATGACCCGTGACGCCAAGTATCTGGCCACCATCTCAGATGCTGAAATCCAGGTACAGGGGCCTTTGGGGCGGCCTCAGCGGGCTGGCCAGCCTGTCATGAGTGTGCCCGTGAGCAGCTCTGCTCGGGCCGCGTGGCATCTGTGATGCTCTCAGGGGATGAGAGGACTCCACAGCATGTTGTCAGGGGCCCCTGCTTGTGGCTTAGCTTGCGGTGCAGTTAACCGAAGTTATAGGTTACCACAGGAGGGGCAGGTTACTTCAGCAGCTTTCAGAAACCTTCTCCTCCTCCTCTGTCTGCTGTCACTTTCAGAAAGTTTGCATCTGGAGGTGGACTTTGGCAGTGGAAACCCCAGCGTGTACTCTCGATCTTCCCAAAGAATATGGTTTTCAGGTGAGTTCAGTCTGAACCTGTAAAGATCTTCTCAAACCTACACTGAAGCCAGGTCAAAACTATGTTTTGTTTTAATAAAGTTTTGTTATGGTGCAGTAGAGCTTTTTAAAAACACATTCGTATCCACAGTCTCATTTTATTTTTGATAATAATAGCTAATTTTTTGAGCATTTATTATTCGCCAGATTCTGCTAAGTTCTTTACATTCAGTATCTCACACAGTGCATGCAAACATGCTGGGAAGGAGATATTACTAAATAGTAATATCTGTGGAATCCTACTATCAATTATTAAATAATATGTTTCAAGTCACCCAGCTAGCAGCCTTTCTTATTCTAGAAGCATGCTCTTAACTGCTCTTCATACAGGGAAGTTATTATTATTCTCAGTTTGCATGAAGTGCCCTGCCAATGACACCCAGAAAGTTTACTCTGCTGTTCTACATTGTCTCATTCCTCCTTGCATCCTTTATTCTTTGTACATTTATTGAGCACCTACTATGTGCCAGACACTGTGGTAAGTATTTACCTGGCTTTCGGGAAGTGGAGTCCAAACAGGGGATCTGGGTGACTAGACTCAGCAAGGTACCTGTCGTCATGCAGCTGTATGCCCCTCTTCTCTCCTCCCGCCAACATTCCTCCTGCCCCCCCCAAAATTTCCTTACTTCTTAAAGCTGCTCTTATACAGTGGCCACCAGTCATACATGGCTATTTAGGATGGATTTTTCTGTTGCTGCAAAAAACACCTTTGGGATTTTGATAGAGATTGCATTGAATCTGTATAGATCACTTTGGGTAGTATTGTCATCTTAGTAATATTGTCTTCCAATCCATGAGCATGGGATATCTTTCCATTTGTTTGTGTCTCGTTTAATTTCCTTCAGCAGTGTTTTGTAGTTTTCAGTGTACAAATCTTTCACTTTCTTAGTTAAATTTGTTCCTAAGTATTTTTTTTTTTTGATGCTGTTATAAGTGGAGCTGTTGTTTTAATTTCCTTCTCAGATTGTTTGTTGCTGGTTTATAGAAGTGAAACTGATTTTTGTATGCTGATTTTGTATCAACTTTGCTAAATACATGCGGCTATTTCAATTTAAATTGATTAAAATTCGATGAAACTACAAATTCGTTTCCTCAGTTTCACTAGCCACATTTCAAGTACTCATCAGCCGCATGTGGCTAGTGGCTACTGTTCTTGACAACACAGATTACAGAACCTCTCCGTCATCACGGGAAGCGCTTTGGACAGCACTGCAGAAGCGCCCCAGTTCTGGATGAAGTCCACGGCCATCCTTCTGTGCACCTGTACCGAGCAGGCTGCGTGTGGCTGGGGAGAACCACCCCACCGAGCTGATTCGTTTTACTTAGAATTCAGTCACAGGTTTTGAGAGAGCTTTCAGCCCTGCCTGGCTGATCTAGTGGGCTGTCTAGAGACAACAGTTTCACACCTTCTCCTCACACCTCCCACAGCCCTTCCTCTCACTCTCCGCTGATGACCTCCCTCATATTTCATTGAGAAAATGGAAGCCGTCCGATACAAACACCAGCCTAGTCTCACTCCCAAGCCTGCCACCTACTGTCAGCATCACCATCCTCTCTTTTCCCCTCTATCTGAGAGGAGGGGCCGGATCCCTTCCCTCTTACTCCAGGCCCCTCCTGCAGCTGTCAGCTCTCCCTCTACCAGCTGGTTATTCCCATCAGCAAGTAAACATGCCTCCGTGTCACCCATCCTTAAAGAACCCCTTTGACCCCACATCTCCTTCCAGCTATGGCCCTCTGCTCCTCTTCACAGTAAAACTTCTTAGAAGAGCTGTCTACACTTGCTTTCTCTACCTCTCCATCTCATTTATTCGTTGTTTTTTTGTCAGGAAGACCAGCCCTGAGCTAACATCTGTCGCCAATCCTCCTCTTTTTGCTGAGGAAGACTGGCCCTGGGCTAACATCCGTGCCCCTCTTCCTCCACTTTATATGGGACGCCGCCACGGCATGGCTGACAGGCAGTGCGTCGGCGGGCGCCTGGGATCCGAACCGGCGAACCCCGGGCTGCCAAGCGCTGACTAAACCGCTACGCCACTGGGTGGCCCCCTCATTTACTCTTTTTTTGCAAAAAATATTTGATCGCTTTATATTTTTATCGTTAAATAAGGCAAATATGTAAAATGTATACATTTTAAGGAAGAAAACAAAATGTACCTTTGTGCTTACCATTGATCAAGAAATAGAATGTTCCCTAAGCCCTAGACACTCCCTTTGTTCCCCTTCCCCATTCTCATCCCCAACCTTGCTCCCTAAAGTTAACCACTATCCCAAATTTTGTGCTATACTTTCTCTTACTTTTCTTTATACTTTTCTCCAGTGATGTATGTATCCCTCAATACTTTCTTATTTTACCTGTTTTTGACCTTTGTATACTTGGAATCAGACTAGAATTGCTTTGTTTGCTCAGCATTGTTTCTGAGATTCATCCACGTTGATTTTTGAGCTATAATTCATTCACTTTCACTGCTGTATAGTTTTTCATTCTTTGAGTATAACCCAACTTACTTAGCTATCCTACTGTTGATGGACATTTTGGTTCTTTTCATCTGTCTTCCACCCACCCATGGCTCTACCAAAACCATGCTTATCATGGTCACTGGTGTTCCCAAATCAAATGAACGTTGTCAGATCCTCAGTTGCACCCTTCATAGTGGGCTCCCAAGACTGTTTGCCTGCATCTCACTGGCCGTTCTTTCTCAGGCTCCTTTGTGGATTCTTCCTCTTTCATTTGCCCACCTTCTAAATATTGACGTTCCTCAGGGTTTCCTTCTGAGAGCTCTTCCTTTTTCTCTTCTTGCTACACTTTCTTTTTGGGTATTCTCAGCCATTCCCAGGGCTTTAAGTACTGTTTACATCCAAGATATATCCTGAAATCCTTCCTCTCCTCTCCATCTCCACTGCCGCCATCGTAGTCCAGACTACAGTCATCTCTACCTGCATGGCTACAACGTCCTCCCAGCTGATCTCTCTGCTTTCACTCCTGCTGCACCCCTACCAATCTTGCCACAGCAGTCAGGGTGATATTTTTAAAATAAGGAAAACAGATTCTATCACTTTCTTACTTAAAATTCTTCAGTGACTTCCCATTGTCCTTAGAATAAAATCAGAACTCCTTATTACGGCCTCCAAGGTATGATCTGATCCCTTCATCCATCTCCCAACATCTACCCTCCTGTTCATTAATGTTTTTTAGTTTGCATTTTCTAGAATTTTATATAAATGGACCCTTTGTGGAGGGCTCTGGCTTCATTCACCCAACTTAAGTTTTGAGATTCATCCATGTTATTACATGTATCAATAGCTTATTCTTTTTTATTGCCAAATAGCAGTGCATTGAATGGATATGTCACAGTTTATCTGTTCACTGTTGATGGATGTTTGGGTTGTTTCCTGTTTGTGGCTGTTGAAAGTAAAGCTGTATGAACATTCATGTATAAGTCTTTGTAGGGATATATGCTTTCCTTTCTCTTGGTAATTGTCTTTATTTTTGGAGGATATTTTCCCTAAGTATAGAATTCTAGGTTGGTAGTCATCTTTCAGTAACTTGATGATATGATTCCATTGTCTTCTGACATACATCGTTTCTGTTGAGAAGTCAACCATCAATCTTATTGTTCCTTCTTTAGAAAGTTTTGTGTCTTTTTTCCGCCTCTGGATGCTTTTAAGATTTTCTCTTGGTTTTCAGCAGTTTGTTCAATGATGTGTCTGTGTGTTTATGGGTATGTTGTTGATTTAAAAAGCAAAACCAAAAACTTATCCTTTGGGGTTTTTTGAACCCAGGATGTCATTTTTTTCCTCAGCTTTGGAAAATTTTCAGCCATTATCTCCTTAAACATTATTTCTGCCACATTCTTTCTTTCCTCTCCTTCTGGGACTCCAGTTACATTAAGTTAGACCTTTTCACTTTTTATTCTCTTTATTTTATATTCTTTTGTCTCCTTATGCCACAGTCTGGATATTTCCTCCTATAATTTATCTTCCTTTTCTATTGACTAATCATTTCTTTGGCTATATCTAATTTTCTGTTAAACCTTATTTTGAGTTTTTAAAATCATTTATTCAGGTCTAGAATTTCCATTTGATTCTTTTTTTAAAGAGAGTTATCCGCTGAGATTAGCCATCCTGGCCTCTACTTTCTTGCACATATTAATCAGAGTTATTGTCGAATCTGTGTGTGATAACGCCAATGCCTGAATCTCCTGGGGGTCTCTTGCTATTGATTGCTTTTCCCCCTTGGTTTTCAGTCATTTGGATATCTCTCTTTCATATACTGGTTATTTTTCATTGAGTGTCCCTGGTGCTTTAGAAAGCGTAGGAATAATTTGGGCCTCAGGATAATTTCCTCCAAGGAAGACATACTTTCGATTCACGCAGGTGTCTGGCAGAGTGGTCACCTTGATCTGATCAGAGATTGAGGTGATTTGAAGCCAACTTTCAGCCTTTCTGAGGTCTCGTCCATGCACTAGCTTTCATCAGTTCTTTACCCCACCAGACTTCTGTGCTGTCCTGATAGTAACTCTCAGACATTGGCCTTAGTAGTTCACATTCCTGAATCGAAGCAGCAAGCAGGAGGCAAGGAAGAGGAAATGGGCTGGAACTGGCAGGAATGGAACTTAAAAAGCTTTTCTTGAACGTAGCTCTCAATGCTGCCACCTGCAGCCCTTTATCTCAGGCTGCAGCCCCCCCCCCCATATATCTCCCATTTCAAGACATATGTTTTAAGTCATCCCAGAGAATTCTCACTTTTTGTTGTTGTTATTGTTTAGTTTCTGCATTTCATGTTTCCCTCACTCCTGCTGTTTCTGCAGGGTTGATTTTTGGGAAGGGAGCCAGGCAACTCATTTATTTATTCACCATCTTGGCAGGAATCAGAACCTCCTTCCAATATTTTGCATTCATTCCAAGTCACCTTGTAGCCCTGTCAAATTTAGAAACGTGTATGTAGCAGTTTTTGTCCAAAAGGACACAGAATAAAGGTTATTGGTGAATACCGGTTTACTTTTGCTTGTTCTAATTTATAGGTGATGAATTATAATAAGTAAGACTAAATAGGAAAGGGAACACATTTGAGACCATTAATTTTAACACTCAGTATTTAAATTGTATTCCTATTGCTTACAAAATGCTATGTCTTTTCTGTTTTGTATCCCTACTCAGTTATTTATTTTAATAAATAATAATATTTAATTTTAACATGGAGCTTAACCAGAGAGAAACAGAAAATTTATTATAATGTAATATATTTCCATACTTTATATTTCAGAACTACCTTACTTTTAATCCAACAAATAATAAAGAATTGGTGAGCAATAGTAAAACACAGGCAATATATTATTTGTGGGTAAGTGGAAATATTTTGATTTGTTTTAAATGTGTAGACAAGTATATGTTCATTCTTTGAGTACAGACGTTTTGGTAATGTAACAGTATAGTATCTACTTAGGAAGCAATAAATATATGTTAAAATGTTTTTATTTAATTGTAGTATTTATTTTAGTCCCTTTGGAAATAAGCATGTTAAATCGGAAGCAGATAATTTAAATTTCATTTAAGTTTTTTAAAGTAATGAGGCAAATATTTGTTTGGATATATTTAACAGGTCTAAAATATAGGGTTTTTCAAGATATTGAACTTTATTCCCTTTTAGAAAGGAATTAGCAAACGGATCAGCAATATGTATACTGACACAGGGCAAAATCATGAGGTTAAGAAAACGTCAAAAGTTAAACATAAAATTACTATGTAACTCAGCAATTCCTAGGTATATAGCCAAAAGAATTGAAAAGAGGCATTCAAACAAATACTTATACACAAATGTTCATAACAGCAGCATTATTTGCAATAAGCAAAGAGTTGAAACAAACCAAATGTCCGTCAACAGACGAATGAATAAACAAAATGTGGTCTATCCATACAATGGAATATTATTTAGTCATTAAGAGAAATGAAGTACTGACATATGCTACAACATGGCTGAATCTCGAAAACATTATGCTAAGTGAAAGAAGCCTGACGCAAAAGCCACATATTGTATGATTCCATTGATGTGAAATGTCCAGAATAGGTAAATCCATAGAGACAGAAAGCAGAATGGTGATTGTCAGGGGCTGTAGGTGGGGGAATGGGGCGTGACTGATTAATAGATAAAGGGCTTCCTTTTGGGATGACCAAAGTGTCCTGGAACTAGATAGAATGATGGTTGCACAGCATTGTTAACCTACTAAATGCCATTGAATTGTATACTTTACTATTATTTTTTAAATTTTTAATTGTTATTGATGTCTTAATAGTTTATAACATTGTGGGGTTTTTAGTTGTACATTATTATTTGTCCGTCACCATATGAATGCATCCCTTCGCCCCTTGTACCCACCCCGAATTGTACACTTTAAAATGGTTAATTTTACATTATGAATTTTGCCTCAGTAAGAAATGCAAAACAAAAATACATTGAATTGCTGATTTTCAGTGATAGTCGTTACTTCAGGTATTTATTATAGCTTTAAAGCCTTATAAGTGTAGAATTCAGATTTCCGTTAACTACCATGTAAAGTCACAATAATTTGTGGCATTTTTAATGTATTTGCTTTTCTTCCAGAGTGTTTTTAGATGTTCCTGGAGGCAGCGGGTTCTCTTACCTGTAGAGAGTGCAAAGCTCTGACCCCGTTTAGATGCATTTGTTTTGATTTTGTTATTATGTAGTTCTTCTTTTGGAAACCAGGTCTTTTTTTAGTAGTGATTATTTTTTCTGTATTTGTCAGTATGAAGAGGGAGATATACTTGCTCACAGTGCCCCACTTTTAACGGAAAAAGTGAGTATGCCTGTTGTGTTTTTATGCATCGGATTTTGTGGAGACTAAATATGGATGTGTCAGCTTCATCACTTTGGGCTGCTGTTTGTATGTCTTGATATTAAGCCATTGGGAAAAATTTGAAAAATTTACTTAGGTCCTTTACCATATTGAATTGTCAGTTGAAATAATGGAAGTATTATTAAAAATAAAATGTCATGGAAAAGAAAGTTTACTACCATGAGAAAATATCCAAAAACGTGATGGCTTTTATAATGTTTGTGTGCATGTGACAAAGAATGAAAGTTAATTGGAGTGATGTCAGTATAGTAGTTGCACATGAGTGGATCCCTTTTAAGCTGCTCAGTATTCAGCCTAATAAAAAAATGATACTGGATCTTTAGATGCACAAGAGCCAATAGAAAGGTCATGAACCTTGTATTGGAGGAAACATTTTATCTTGCCTGCTTACCTCCAGCTATTGCATCTGAGACAGTACTCGAGTCCTGTCTCCTGCGGTGAGAACATTATGAAGAGTTTTTTGCTTCCTTTCTTCACTCTTGATACGACTTACAGAAATTTATTTTTTAAAAGGGCATGCCAAAAGAAAAAAAAAGATGAGACAGATGGACACAAAGAAAGATTATTCTGTCTGCAAACTCTGTTTTTCATAAATCAAAGGATCAAAAAACAAATACAATCAATTCTCATTTTTTGTGGCAGTTTTGTTCTATAAATTCTCTGCAGATGACAGTTAGCAAATACTGAATCATTGCTCCTGGGAGAAATACAGGAATAGGTGCCTGCCAGCCTGTGGTTACAACATTTTCATTAACTGACAGATACGAAACCTTGTTTTGTTATGTTTCTGTTGAAAGACACCATATTTAATATATAACGATTCATTAACATTGGAAGCACGGCTAACAGCATCAGAACTGGTGCCTGGAGGACGCTTACCTAACACACGTATATTCTCTGTAAGGCCTTCTTGTGCTTAGGAACACTAGACAGCACTTCAGTACCATGTTTGGGGGCCAATTTAAATATCAAAATCACCAAAACACCAAAAAAAATGCAAACAATATGGCACTAAACAGACCATGAGAAGGACACTTGTTTCCAGTGGGAGCTGAAACAAGAAGGCAGAGTGTCGCCTTGTGTGGCCTTAGCTGGGAACATCAAATTTTTCGCCACTCTGCACGTATACGCATCCGCAAATGATTGTGAAAGTGCCACGAGGATGATTTGGGGCTTACAAATAAACTTTAGCAAGGAAATTTGCAAATACAGAATCCACAAATAACGAGGATCGATTGAAGTTTGAAATGATAAAAACTGAAACAGTGCTGCTCTTAGAAAGAACTTGATTTTCTTGTTTGACCAGTTGTTATGTTACTGACCCTCTTGTGTTCAAGTCAGAAGTAAACCCTAGGATGTTCTCTGCCTAATTAGAGAACTGGGCAGCACATTACTGCGTCATATGACAGATTGCGGAGTTTCATTTGTTCATTCGCTAAGCATTCACTGAGGGCTTCACTCACTGCTCTGGGTTCTTTCTATACTTTATCTCTAAGACATCTCTAAGAAAGATGGCCTCGTGCCTTATTTTATGTAGCACAAATTTAATACTCTTGGGGACATTTCTATGTATAGTACTTAATTTCTACTGATGCGAAAATAATTTATGATCAAAAGGAGACTGGGAGAATTGTGATATTTTAGAACTGGAGCATACTTTTGCTCACTATAGGCATTTCTATTTTTTTTTAAATTTTCATTTTTATTGATGTGTTAATAGTTCATAACATTGTGGGGTTTTAGTTGTACATTATTGTTTGTCCATCACCGTATGGATGCATCCCTTCACCCCTTGTGCCCACCCCCCACCCCACTTCCCCCTGGTAACCACCAATCAGTTCTCTCTGTCCGTGTGTTAGTTTATATTCCACATATGAGTGGAATCATGCGGTGTTTGTCCTTCTCTCTCTGGCTAATTTCACTTAACATAATACCCTCTAGGTCCATCCATGTTGTTGTAAATGGGAGAATTCTGTCTTTTCTTATGGCTGAGTAGTATTCCATTGTATATATATGCCACATCTTCTTTAACCAGTCTTCAGTTGAGGGACACTTGGGTTGCTTCCACTTCTTGGCTATAGTGAATAATGCCGCAATGAACATAGGGGTGCATAAGCCTCTTGTGATGGTTGATTTCATGTTCGTTGGGTAGATGCCCAAGAATGGGATTGCTGGATCATAAGGTATGTCTATTTTTAATTTTTTGAGGAATCTCCATACTGTTTTCCTTAGAGGCTGCGCCAGTTTGCATTCCTACCAGCAGTGAATGAGGGTTCCCATTTCTCCACAGCCTCTCCAACATTTATTGTTTTTTGTCTTGGTGATTATAGCCATTCTGATGGGTGTAAGGTGATATCTTAGCATAGTTTTGATTTGCATTTCCCTGATGATTAGTGATGTTGAACACCTTTTCATGTGTGTGTTGGCCATCTGTATATCTTCCTTGGAAAAATGTCTGTTCATATCCTCTGCCCATTTTGTTGATTGGGTTGTTTGTTTTTCTGTTGTTCAGTTGTGTGAGTTCTTTATCTATTATGGAGATTAATCCCTTATTGGATATACGATTTGCGAATATTTTCTCCCAGCTGGTGGGTTGTCTATTCATTTTGATCCTGGTTTCATTTGCCTTGTAGAAGCTCTGTAGTCTGATGAAGTCCCACTTGTTTATTTTTTCTTTTGTTTCCCTTGTCTGAGTAGCCATGGAATCTGTAAGTATCCCTTTATGACCATTGTGAATTAGTGTACTGCCTATATTTTCTTCCAGGATTTTTATAGTTTCAGGTCTAACTTTCAGGTCCTTAATCCATTTTGAGTTGATTTTTGTGTATGTAGATAGAAGATGGTCTACTTTCTTTTGCATGTGGCTGTCCAGTTTTCCCAGTACCATTTATTGAAGAGACTTCCCTCTCTCCATTGTATGTTCTTCGCTCCTTTGTCAAAGATTAGCTGTCCATAGGTGTGTGGTTTTATTTCTGGGCTTTCAATTCTGTTCCATTGATCTGTGTGTCTATTTTTGTACCAGTACCATGCTGCTTTGATTACTATAGCTCTAGAGTATATTTTCAAATCAGGGATTGTGATGCCTCCAGCTTTGTTCTTTTTTTCAGGATTGCTTTAGCTATTCGGGGTCTTTTGTTGTCCCATATGAATTGCAGTATTTTGTGTTCTATTTCTGTGAAGAATGACATTGGGATTCTGATTGGGATTGCATTGAATCTGTAGATTGCTTTAGGTAGTGTGGACATTTCAACTATGTTTATTCTTCCAATCCATGTGCATGGAATATTTTTCCATTTCTTTGTGTCTTCATCGATTTCTTTCAATAGTGTCTTATAGTTTTCATTGTATAGGTCTTTCACCTCCTTGGTTAAATTTATTCCCAGATATTTTATTCCTTTTGTTGCAATTGTAAATGAGATTGTCTTTTTGAGTTCTCTTTCTGTTAGTTCATCATTAGCATATAGAAATGCAACTGATTTTTGTAAGTTGATTTTATACCCTGCCACTTTGCTGTAGTTGTTGATTATTTCTAGTAGTTTTCCAATGGATTTTTTGGGGTTTTCTGTGTATAAGATCATGTCATCTGCAAATAGTGAGAGTTTCACTTCTTTGTGGCCTATTTGGCGTCCTTTTATTCCTTTTTCTTGCCACTATAGACATTTCTTTATCAGTCTCTGAAACCTCAGTGAGAGAAGTTGAACAGGTATAAACAGTGATTGTCCACTCTTTCGTTTGCTTTAAGCAAACAGTTTAATTAACAGTACACACGTAACCCTTCACTTGCTCTTAGCAAAACTTGAGAGGTTCAGAACTCCTGGACCATGGCAATCCATGGGGGAGGGTTTTTTTTAGTGATTTTTTTTTTTTTTACTTTATCTTTTTTCTGCTATATTTTGGTGTAGTGTTATAAAACGCTGTGCTGGTAAATGCTTTATTTTATATTTATTACTGACGCTAACTCATAACCTGTCTTTTGAAATGCAGACGTTCAACAAGCTTGTGGGAAAATTTAGCCAGTCCATCTTTCATTTGAATTTAACACAAATACTCTCGGCAACAATGGAAGGGAAGCTGGTTGTCTGGGACATTTGCCGCCCACAGTCATCTGCCTCCTCCTCTTTGGACTTACCCTATATCAAACCTTGTAAATTGGTTCATTTGCAGAAAGAGGGTGTCACTGTGCTTACTACAGTTGATAGGTAATTATCTTAATTAGAAAGTAGCTACAGATGATTATAAAAGTATTCTAAAACCCTTTTGGATGTATACACATCTTATATATAGGCATAGAATATTTCTGGGGAGAGTCACAATTAACAGGGAACGTTGGTTGCCTCTGAGGAAAAAAACTAAGAGCTAGGTTCAAGGATTGGGGTGGATTTACTTCTTTTTTAGTCTCATTTGTACTAATTGGTTTACTTTTTTTAAAAATCATGGGCATGTATTACTTAAAAAAAAATCTCTTTGTGTTGGTGAAACAAAAAGTAACGATTTTTTCTTCTGCACTAAATAGACTTATTTTATACCCTAAATCTTACATACTTTAAATTTAAGAAAATAACGTGAATAGCTATATGGTTTTTTTCTGATTACAAAATAACATTTACCCCTTATGAAAAGATGAAATACAACAGAACTTTATCAAGTTCACTAACTCTTTGATTTTGAGAGGCTGTAGGGGCTTACAGATGATCATTAAAAGCCTTAGCATCAGATAGAAAGGGTTCACATTGCAGATACATCCCTTCCTTGCTGAGATACCTTGAGCGAGGGACTTTGGTCCATTTTTCCATCTGTAGAATGGGCATAACAATACTATCTATCTCAGAGTGATTTTATGAGAATTTAGTGAGACAAGGCATGTAAAACTCTTAGCACACTGTCTGGCACAGGGGAGCTCTAGGTAAAACAGTCATTATTAGCATGCTAGAGAAGTTCCCAAAAGTGATGGAGAAAATTGCCTAATGACGAGGACCCCGCCCATATGTTGGAGTCACTGTGCCATCTGCTTTCCAGAAGCCCATTTGCTTTCCTCTTCCTTGCTTTTAATACAGGGAAACAGTGAGGTCCTCGCATGGCTTTGCAGAGAAAAATGCAAATTGTCATCCTCACTCAGTGTTGCGAAAAGACAGTAGTAGAATTGCAATTGCCGATGCAATCAACTTTTAACTAGTTGGAGGTTAGGACCCTGTGAAGACCAGGCCTCCGTTCCCCTCTTCATGTTAAGTAAAACCCAGCCAGGACCAGGGAACCCATGAAGGAAAAGGTCTCTGAAAACACTTGGCCTGTTTTGCCATTTCCGTCCAGCAGAGGGCAGTGAAAGTTGTTCTAGCCAATTACTCTGCCCACCTGCCTTGCTTATTAATCAGAAATCTCATTTAATCACTTTGCATATATAAAGAGGAAATTCATCCCTCTACTCCCCCCATGACTAGAATTATGTCAGAGGCTTAAAACAAAAGCCCATTTGGGATGGATGTGAGGACTGGAAATAAAAGCCATTTTGTCACACAGCACTGCCTTTGGCTGTGATGACTGGATGGGATTTTATGATTGCTCTAACAGCAGCACCTTCCTATAAAGTGACTTATATCCCACTGCCAGTCTGTGTGATTTCAGAGGGCTGGTAGACGGACCTTGTCATCTGTAGTCTCGTGGTGGAAAATGTAAATCACTGCCCACCACCACGGGCAGGGAAGAGCAGAGCAGAGAGCAGGGACTTTTCATTAAACACACCTGGATCCCTGCACAGTCTAGCCACGTGGCCCTGATAGGGTTGCCAGGTATAAATATGTCCCATGCAATATTTGGGACATACTTATACTAAAAGATTGGTCATCGTTTGGGGCCGGCCCGGTGGCGCAGCGGTTTAGTTTGCGCTTGGCAGCCCACGGTTCGCAGGTTCGGATCCCGGGCACCCGCCGACGCACTGCTTGTCAGCCACGCTGTATAAAGTAGAGGAAGATGAGCACAGATGTTAGCCCAGGGCCAGTCTTCCTCAGCAAAAAGAGGAGGATTAGCAACGGATGTTAGTTCAGCGCTGGTCTTCCTCACACACCCACAAAAAAGATTGGTCATTGTTTATCCAAAATTCAAATTTAACTGGGTATCCTGCATTTTTATTTGTTAAATCTGGCAACCCCAGGCCTTGAGCAAATTTCTTAACTTCTCTGAGCCTTAGTTTCCTAGGTATAAAGTGAGATAACAAGATAATCAGCCTTATAGAGCAGTATTAAGTGAAATTTTTACAACACCGAGAGTCCGGAGCCTGACGTATAATTAGGTGTTCAATAGGTGGCAGTTACCACTGTTATTTAACAAACTGGTGTTCTTCTCCATTTCAGCTATATTGTCACAGGTGACGTTAAGGGCAACATTAAATTCTATGATCACACCCTGTCCATTGTTAACTGGTATAGCCACTTCAAATTGAGCTCCATAAGAACCCTGTCTTTTTCAAAGACCCCAGCAACTCCTCCTACCGAAAAGTCAAACTATCCTCCAGACTGCACTTTAAAAGGTGACCTTTTTATTGTAAGGTAAGTTGTTAACGAATCTAGTCATTTGAATTGTTAAAAGTGATTGATGTCTTCTTTCAATTTGCACGCAGTGGACTGTTATCTTGTTCCCGGGATATAGAGTAGAGGGAACTGGCCTTCCTACTCAGTCCTTTACCTGGCTTGCAGGTGGATCTCCTTGGCTGATTACAATCACTATTTAATCATTTTTAAAAAGGAAACATTATTTTCCTATGAAGAATTTTTAGTGACTGGGAACTGGAAAGGGCTCTCACCTCTGTAGCATCTGGGGTCCTTCGCTGTAGGTTGGTCTCCTTCTTGAAGATGAGTTTGTCCTAGCACTGCGGTTAAAGGCATTTGATAATTAATAGCCATAACATTTCAAGACTGAGTTATCTGTGAGTCTGCTTAATTACCCTTGCAGTATTTGCAGGCACATCTGTATGTGTGCACCAAACTCCATATTTGCATACACAAATGAATATTTGCATGTGCAGATTAGCTAATTGTACAACTGACTGTCCATCTGCATACTTAATGACTCAATTTCCATGTGGAAATGTGGGCTTTTTCACTTGCAAATGGAGGCTGTTGGGAGTTGGTGGTATATTTTTGGAGATGTTAGGTTAATCATGTCACTAAATTACAGACGACAGAGGCGTTTCATGCACAATTAGAAGCAGAATAGCTGGCGTGCCCCGTTCCGTGCAAACATTGATACTGGTTGATCTGTCCTTGGCAAACAGGAATCTCATCATTGGAACATCTGATGCGACAGTGTACCACTTAACGACAGATGGGACCAAACTTGAGAAGTTATTTGTAGAGCCCAAGGATGCCATTTGTGCCATCTCCTGCCACCCGTATCAGCCCCTCATCGCCATTGGGAGTTTCTGTGGGATGATCAAAGTGTGGGATTATGAAAAGAAAAAATACCTTTTCAGCAGGGTCTTTGAGAAGGGGCTTGGAGTCCAGAGTCTGACCTACAACCCCGAAGGTATTTTCGTCTTATCAGCCTATTTTAGGTTCTAAATCGAAAACAGACCCAAGTGGCTATGTCCTTGGCTGTAACAGCTGCAGGAAGTTTGACCCCACTTTCCCCACCAGGTTAAACGAGGCACCTTCTCCTCTGGGTCCCACGGCCGTCCATGCTTAGTACTCTCTGAGCACTCATCCTCGGGGTCATGCCTTTCAGTTGATTTCTCCTTCTCGGGACTCTGTTGCGTTTGTTGCTGTCTCCTCGGCACCCAGAACAAGGCCTGGCACGGAGTCCATGTTTCCTAAGTGAATGAAGTCCTTTTTGATCCTTGTGCTCTCGCTTGTGATTTCAGGGGCCCTTCTTGGAGCTGGCTTCACGGAGGGGACAGTTTACATTCTCGATGCCATGTCCTTGGAAAACGAAATCCCAGAGCCTTTCAGATATTCCAGAACCAGCGTGACTCTTATCAGTTTCTCCCATGACTCCCAGTATATGGCAACTGCTGTAAGTATTTTCACTGGGCACTGTCCAGGGGTTTAGCAACCTTATTTAAATCCAAAAGAGAGAGGGGACTGGGGACAGATGGGGAGTGACTGCTAGTGGATGTGGAGTTTCTTTTGGGGTGATGAAATACCACTCTAAAACTGTGATGATGAATGAGCAACTCTGTGAATATACCAAAACCCATTGAATTGTACACTTTAAATGGGTGAATTGTGTGGTGTGTGAATTATGTCTCAATGAAGCTGTCATAAAAAGAGAAACAGGTGAGGGAGGTGGGAGGACTTTTGCCTGAAAACAAGAGCAGGGCTTCAGAACTTCCAGACTTGGGTTCTACTGCTCTGACAGCTCATTTTGGTTTGTTAGTTTTTTGGAACCCTTTCTCTGCATCCAGTCTTTCATCTTTCCCTTTGATTTTTGACAAGATGACATTCTCATTTATCTCAAAGCAAAGTCTTCCACTGGTATTTTGGATTCTGTTCCTTCCCTCTGTGAACAGGGCTCTTAATCTCAGTGAAGATTTTCCTAGACCTCTAACCTCCTCTTCCTGCCGGTTCCCTGGTCTGCAGCGTGCTCATCGTGCCTTGATGTTGCTGGGGGGGGGGCGACGCAGCCATCTTCACTTAAACCGCTGTCCCTTCTAAGACTCTCTCGTTGCCTCTCTTCTGACCTGCGTACACAACACTTTTAAAGGCCCGAAGCCATCCCTCGCGCCTCCCATCAGCACAGTGACTCAGGCGCCCCAGGTCCCTTCAGGCTGGTCTCGCCCCCTCTCCGACCCCTTCCACTCTCAGCTGTCACACTTTTTTTTTCAATCATACCTTTTAAATTTTGTGTAGCTGATAAAGAGAAGGGAGAACAAAGGCAGAAGGAGTCGGGGTTTCAGTTTCCAACAGACAATGAGGTGGGGGCTAGAAAGGAGAGTGAGACCACAGTGTCAGATAAATACTGTCTCCCCCCACCTTTGTGAGTTATCTACTTTTAACCTAAATTTTCTCATCTGTAAAATGGGTGTTATTTTACTACTTGCTCTGATAGACTAAGATTTCTTTTGGATAAAATATTCTAAGACCAAAATTAGTGTGAAAAACATAAGGATGATTCTTAAGTTACAAAATTTAAAAAGGAATAACTTCTGTTGTTTTGCTCGTATCCAGGATATAAAGTTTACTGTGGCCGTTTACATGGTGGTAGTCAAAAACGGACGAAGGGTCTGGGAATATTTGGCGAGACTTCGTTCTCATCGCAAAAGCATCCGGAGTCTCCTGTTCGGGCTTCACCTGGACATCAATGAGCCTCGACTGCTGAGCCTCGGGAGGGACAGGCTCCTGGTGAGCTGTTCAGTGTTCGTCTGTCTGGTCACCCAGACTGTGTTTGTCTCATTCTTGTTACTTCCCTGGCCTCTGGCCTAGAACTGGGCCCTTGGTCTGTGTGTTTGTTGGAGAAAATAAATGTACAATGAAGTAGCATAAACCTCTCTGAGGAGGCATTTTGCCTTCACACAGCTGTGAAGCCGTGCAGGGACTCATTTCCCAAGGGAGGAGGCTTCTGGGGAGCCTCACGTAGGCCGGCGGGGAGGTGGTGTTCCCCACAGCACAGGAAACTCAGCCACCCTCGCCTCTCAGTGAACATTTGGAAAGCTGACACTCACTGATACTTTCTTTGTGTCCAAGGGTTGGGGCCAGGCTCTTACCTAAATGTGACACTAATAGAGGATGTGAGATAAGAGGGAAAGATAAGGACCCTGGCAAATGCAACGTGACATGATCAAGTCAAAAGAATTCAAAGTCAATCAATCAATCTATATATCTATCCATCCATCTTAACTTCCTTCCTTCCTTCCCTTCCCTTCCTTCTTTTATTCCATCCACCCACCCACCCACCCATCCTGGTCTGGCCACCAAAATCTGCTTAGGGGTGAAATTTAGCAGGCTGCTAATTTATGACTGTCAGGTGCTGAGATTTAGATATGAATTAGTTCCTACCCTGGAAGAGTTCCAAGATAATGGTAATTGACCCTAAATTTGAATTCTTACCCTACCACTTCTTAGCTGTGTGACCCTGGGCAAGCCACTAAATCTCTGTGAACATCTGTTTTCTCATTTGTTAAGTGGGCACAACAGTACTACTTTGCAGAGGAGTCGTGAGTATTAAATGGCATGATGTTTTTGGAGCACTTAGCTCATCATCTTGCTCGTAATGAATTCTCCATAATAGTAGCTTATTAGGTGTAAGGGTCTAGGCATGTCTTCTCTTAGGAGGCCTGATACTGTCTCCCCCCAGAATAGGACTGTTGGCTGATTTCATTTGGCTCAGTCCTCATGTGCGTCCATCTGGGCTCCTCTGCAGATAGAGTATAATCTTCTCAAGAGCTACAAAGACCACCTGGAAGTCCTGGACATTCACCGAACTGACCAGGGCAACTACCCCACCTGTATGATCTGGTACCCGCCACTCACTAAGGAACTCTTCCTGCTCGTTTGCAACAGTGGCTACAAAGTGAAACTTTTTAATTCTACTACAAAAATGTGCAGGTAAGCACCCTGGGCTTCCCACTAACATGGTGCGGAAATCAGTTTCTCAGCCCCTGGTTTATTTCAAGTCTCAATTTAAGGACCAGCGTAAGGACCAGCTTGGTTACCATAACTATCTTCTTCACTTTGCAGAGGAGGAAACTGAGGCACAGATAAGTAAGCATTTCTTACCTAAGGTCACATGGCTAGGAAGGCCAGAGGCAAGATTCAAACCCAGAGCCCTCATTTCTGAGCCTGCACAGAGATAAGGTGCCCAGAGCTCAGTACTTGAGACTGGAACTGGAAGAGTCGTTGATGCTCTGTAAAATCTCCTCTTCTTCCCTCGTGGATAAAAACAGATATTTCCACCTGAATACTACCAATTATTTGATTTTTCTTACTCTTGGTTCTTAAAGGAGTTTTTTCGTTCACCTGATAGCATGCATTTGTTCACTCAGTCAGTATTTACTGAGTGCCTGTACAAGCCAGGTGCTGTTCCAGGTGCTGAAGGCAGGGATAAGAACCATTGTTTCTGTCATTACAGAGTTTGCATTTTAGTGGGGGAGTGGAGTGGAGTTCATCGGGGAGGCTGGGCTCGACATCCACATTTGAGGTCAAGAGCACACAGTGGTTTAAGGCCATGAGACGAGAAGATTCCAGAGGCTAAGGGTAGATAGGGAAGAGGTCAGAGGCCCAGGGCATCCAAAGCTTAGCCTCTTAAAGCAGCAGCATTCCGTCCGAAATAGGTCCACACCTGTGGTTGACCTCTGTGCTGTTAGGCCTGTGGGTCTCACGGTTTGCTCCTCGTGATAAATACTATGGTGCACCATCCCTGCACCAGGGCCCTGCACTCCCATCATCCCATTTCATCTTCAGCAACCCCACTGAGGTTCAGAGAGGTGGTGAAACTTGCCCAAGGTCAAGCAGCTGGTCAGGGCAGGGCAGCTCTGACTCTGTCCTCTAGTTGGCACTGCTAGGCCCTGATGCAGCCCTGGCTTTGGGATCCCACCTAGTCAGCCCTTAGAGGGCATCATCTTTCTGCCTGCAGGTTGGCTGTCTTGTGGGTATGGCTGGAAGGAGCAGAGGCTCTGAGACAGGAGAAACAGGAAGTGGGAATGCTTTGGTGACTCCACCTGGGAGAAGGACGTTGGAAAACTGACCAACAGCAGCTGGCCCCATGCTTGAGGAAGGTCATTTTTTTTGAAATGTGTCTCAGATAACATAGGTCCTCAAAAGGCCAGGATCACCCAGGATCTTTTTTTTTTTCAACAATTCTTTCCTGAAGGGCACAAGGAAAATGGACTGAGAAATGCCATGTCATGTGGCAGGAGAGAAATCCAGCACAATTTTTTTTAAACTATTAAAACACTGAGGGGGCCGGCCCAATGGCGTAGTGGTTAAATTCGCATGCTCTGCTTCGGCGGGCCGGGGGTTCGCAGGTTTGGATCCTGGGTGCGGACAGACGCACCGTTTGTCAGCTATGCTGTGGCGGCGTCCCATGTAAAGTGGAGGAAGATGGGCACGGATGTTAGCCCAGGGCCAGTCTTCTTCACAAAAAAAACCAAAAACAAACAACAACAACAACAACAAAAAAACACTGGGAAGGAGACATTTAAAAGAAATAGGTAAAAAGGAATTTTAGGAAGATTTCAGAATCTTCATACTTCATCTTTAGTGGACACAAACTTTTTGGACGAAGAATCTTCCACAGATATGCCCAGTCCTGAGAAAATCTGAGTTTGCCGAGCAGGTAGATTGGGGATGGAGCGACTCAGACTTGAGGTTCCTGCTGACAGTTGGTAACCAGGGACTAGCCACACAGTTAGGAGTTTCTGCCATTGAAGATCAATCAAAAATTAGCATAAAGCGGGCCGGTGTAGCGCTTAAATTTGCGCCTTCTGATTAGGTGGCCTGGGGTTCGCGGTGGGATCCTGGGCACGGACCTACTCACTGCTCATCAGGCCATGCTGAGGGAGTGTCCCACATAGAAGAGCTACAGCTCTACAACTATGATACACAACTATGTACTGGGGTTTTGGGGATAAAAAAAGAAAAAGAGGAAGATTGGCAACAGATGTTAGCACAGGGCCAATCTTCCTCAAAAACAAAAACAAACAAGCAAAAAATCCTCCTGAACTGTGTCCTAAACCTATGTTTTAAAAAAACACACTAGCATAAAGCATCTTTAAAAAAAAATAATTTATTGAGGTGAAAGTCACATAACATAAAATGAACCATTTTAAAGTGAACAATTCAGTGGCATTTATCCCTTCACAATGTTGTGTCACCACCACCTCTATCTAGTTCCAAAACATTTCTGTCACCCCAAAGTAAAACCCCTTGCATAAAGCTCTCATAAGTTGTAGATTAAAGCCTCATAACCACAGCTTAATTGGGAAGGAATGGCCTTTTCATGATAAATCCAAAAGAATTTAAAAATGCACTTAAAAATATTTAAAAGAACATGAAAAGGCAGTTCACAGAAAAAGGGCAATAAACCTATGAGCAGATGCTCACTACTATATCAAAGATGCACATGAAAATGAGACAGCATTTCTCACAAATCAGATTAGCAAAGATAAAAATGATCGATAGTGTCTAGTGTTGGCAAGGGTCCACGGGAACGGGCACTCTCCCTGACTGCTGGGGGGGTGTAAGTCGGGGCGGCCTTTTGGGAGAACTATTTGTTACCCTCTATTAAATTTTATCGTATCTCTGACTTCTAGGAATGTAGCCCACAGAAGTACTCACACAGTATGCCAAGACATAAGTAAAAGGATGTCTTGCTCGAAAGTATTTTTAAAAATGGAAACAATCCAGATGTCCATTAATAGGGGATTAGTTAAATGATGGCTTGTCAGTACACTGAAACACGGTGCTGCTTTTAGAAAAGAAAAAGACAAGATAGCGCTCTGCATCATAACATGGAAATATCTCCAACACGTAATATGAGATAAAGGAGCTTGCCAAATAAGCCTGAATATATTTTCATATAAAACTGTATTTATGTAACTTACATATTTTCATATAAAATTATAATTATATCAGTTAGAATATGTATAAAAGAAATTCTTGAGTCATACACACCAACTATTCCCCATGATTATCTTGGGGAAAAGGGTGTGGCAGCGTTGAGTTATGGGTAGATTTTCTACTTTATAAAGGTCTAAGTGCTTGAAATTTTTCACAATGAATATGTAATACTTGTTAGAAGAAAAAGATATTAATTTTATGAACTTGTTAGATATTTTAACAATACTGAGTAATAGTTATATTGTTCCTACTATGTGCCAGGAACTGTTCTGAGCGCTTTATATATAACGTGTTTAATGCTCACCACAGTCTTACAGGGGAAGTACGGTCATTATCCCTGTTTCACCAATGAGGAAACTGAGGCACAGAGAGCTTGAATAGCTTGACTTTTCTTTTTTGCTTATTTATAATTTAAGATATAATTTACATACCATAAAATTTACCCTTTTTTAATGGTTTTTACTGTATTCACAAAGTTGTGCAACCATCACCACTATCTAATTCAAGAACATTTTCCTTACCCCAAAAAGAAAGCCCATACCCGTTAGCAGACACTTCCCATTCCCTTCCCTCCCTCCCCCACCTCCTGCCCCCACCCCTGACAACTACTAGTCTACTCTCTGTCTCTATGGATTTGTCTATTCTGGACATTTCACATAAATGGAATAATTTAATGTGTGACTTTTTGTGTCTGGTTTCTTTCACTCAGCATAATGTTTTCAAGGTTTATCTATGTTGTAGCAGATATCAGTGCTTCATTCCTTTTCACGGCTGAATCATGTTCCATTGTATGGATAGACCACGTTTTGTGTATCCATTCATCTGTTGTTGGACATTTGGCTTGTCTCTACTTTTTGGCTATTACAAACATCGTGTATAGGTCTGTGTGTAGACATATGTTTCGTTTCTCTTGGATATCGACCTAGGAGTGGAACTGCTGGGTCATATGGTAACTATGTTTAACTGTTTGAGGAACTCCCAGACTGTTTTCCAAAACAGCCCCCCCTTTTACATTCCTAGCAGCAGTGTATGAAGGTTCCGATTTCTCCACAAGTTACCCCTAAGTTTTAAGGATCAGAGCTGGGGTTCAAACCAGAGTCTGTGCTCTTAACTGTGCTCTACCCTGCCTCCATCCACTCAGTGATATTTGGGGAAGGTCCTTGAACATTTCTACTCGAATGATTAGATAACAGTGACTTATAAGTAGCTGGTGCATTGTCTACCACTTGGTCATTTTAGTCTTTTTAACATTTCACCTAATTCTCTGTGCATGTAAACCTGGTCATGGATCATTGCAGCCTGACACCCTCCTACCGCATCCTGCAGCCCAGCAATTCTGTGTTTTCAGCTCTTGCCCCTACTCACCTCCTCAGTTTCACCTCCCTCCACTTCCCACTCCTTCCACCTTACACTTCCTGTCTTCTGCAGTTTTCAAACAATATTCCAGTATTCCTTGTCCCATATCTGTACATCCTCCTGTTCCCGCTGCCTGTTTTTACCTCCACATTCTTCTCTACCTTCCCGATTCACCATTCCAGACTCAGCTCAGATATCTCCTGAGAGCTCATCAGTCCTTCCTCAGCACAGTCTCTGTGTCACACCTCTTCCCTCCTAGGGCTCCCATGTCTGTGGTCTGTGCCAGGCTGTGAGCTCAGGGCCAGCAACCAATGTCACTCATGCCTGTGTCCCCAGCACCTAACATGGTGCCTGACATAGAGAGGTGCTCAAGAAAGGCTGTTTAATGGATTTGCTCTTCGTTTATTCGGTGCACATACATGGAGTATCTACTGTCCCTGCCAGACCTGGGCTGGGTGCAGGGGACACAGGGAGAAAACACATCCAAACAACAAGGGGCTTCTAATATAATAAGATAGCTACCGGCCTTACATAGGGCCAGATCCAGGTTTTTGTGGGATGTGAAGTGTATTCGATTTTGTAGGCCCTCTTAGGAAAAAAAAGATGTATAATTAAGAGTAGAAAACGGCTAGGGCTCCTCCTAGGGCGTGTGTGAGTGAGGGTCCTGAAGCCCAAGTTATTTTAGCTTCAAGGAGTCCAGCTGTGGGCTTAAGGTAGTGTCCAGTAACCTCATCTCAGATCAGATTCCTAATCAGTGTAATACAGCCTGAGTTAAAGAAGTCTGACCACTGAGGGGGTACGATTTATTACAATTTGATTCAGACAGTTTTTTTGGAAATCTGAGTGTTGCCCTTAGACCTGTGTGTCAGATGTTGGAACAGTGGACGGCATCTCATTCTAATCTCTTGGTTTCCACTGAGGAAGGGGGTGTTTTCTTGCATCCTGTCAATGCATGTCACTTCCTCGCAGTGTTTTTCTCATCCCTTGTTCATGTGCACATTCTCGAGGCATCATGTTCCCTTCACTCAGCTGTCAAGGAGTGAAGTCAGAGCCTTGACTGCAAAAAGCATTCTTCACAGAGTTTCCCAGGAGCATTTGCTGTTTGGAGCCGTTTCCCCTTATTTACGGCAGCTGTTAACAGAGGTTGAAAGAGAGGTTCTTACGGACAGGCTTCGCTGAGTGACAAGACAGGAAGTTCAGAATTTAAAATGTTTAGGGTATCATGAAAGGTGCTAGTTATAAAATCTTCATTCCGATTTGTGGAATTAAAAAAAGTTCCTTTTTATCTCATGCAGAAAGACACTCCTTGGGCCAGTTTATGGTTCTCCCATTGAGCAGATACAGATCCTCCCAGTGAAAACCACTATGGAACTGCAGAAACGCTACCTGGTGTTTATTAACAGAGACAAGGTATTAACCTTTGCTGTCTACCTCTGTTAGGTGAGTCTGTATTTTGAGCAGCAGTCAGTCCAAGTATTATAAGGCTCAAGGATGCTTGGTTTCATAGCCAAGCCCAACTGCTTCCATCCTGCTCAACAGCAATACTGAAAATTGCCCTGAATGAGTGAGAACGACTCAGGAGGCATTTCCCAACAGAGTTACCATATTTTCTGTACCCTCCGTGAAGACATATGGTCCACCAAAGGATTTTTTTTTCTGATTTATTTACATGGAAAAATCTTATAAAGATAACAAATAATTACACTTAGTTGTACATTCAATGAATAATCTCTATTGAAAAGCATAAAATCATAGGGTGCCAGAATTATTCTGGAAAACCCTGGACATCTGACTATGAAAACGGGAGGAAAGCTTCCTTTCTGTGTCCCTGCTGGAACCTGGTGTCTCTCTCCTACAGGACCGCCCTGCAGGGGTCAGTGTGTGTGAACCCACCACCGTGTGAAACCCGGCTTTCACACGCTGAGATGGTTCCAGACATGCAGGTCCTTCCAGTAAACAGATCTGGAGGTAACCTGTGAACGTGCCAGGCCTAGCCTGGGGCCCAGTTATCCGAGTCTGAATATCCAATTACATATTCCTTTCCAGGTTGGACTTCAGATCTTACCAGTTGATGGCAATCCACATAAGACATCTGCTATTGTTTGCCACCCAAACGGGGTGGCTGGAATGGCTCTCTCCTACGACGGCCGCTATGCCTTCACAGCAGGAGGACAGGACCGATCAGTGGTGCAGTGGGAAGTCAACTTAAGGTACATGATGGGGTGAGAAGCCTGGCCCCAGGAGGAAGGTGTCAAGTGCAGACCCCTTCTTTCTACTCAGCAGCAGCAAAGTATTCAACCCTTTCCGCGTGCCGGGCACCATGCGAGGCCTGCAATGACCACGACTCAGGCCTTGTCTTTAGGCCACTCCCTGTGACATCTGTCCTTGTTAATGTGCAGACAGAAGGTTACTGTTCCGTCTCAGGATGGATAGTGTTTGTAGTTGAGGCAGTGTGATTCTGTTGTTCACCCATGCCCCTGAAATACTTTTCACTCTGTCGTCTGCAGATCCACACCAGCTAGAAAGGTCTAGCCCGAATCTTGAGTGTGAGTTTCAGAAATAGTAGGAGTGTTATTTGAAGCACATATTTTCAGTTTACTCTTCTCACCCCCTGCCTTGAGCTAAGAATCTCCACCTAAGGGGAGGCCGGAGGATTCCACGGTCAGGCATCAGAGAGCAAATGGACTTCGGGGTCAAAGAGACATGGATTCGAATCTGAAGCCTACTCTTTGCTAGCTGTGGGACCTAGGGCAGGTTTCTTAACATCTCTGATCTTTGGATTCCTTGTCTGTGAAACAGGGGTAATAATAGGGAACTTTATAGCATCCTTGTAAGGATCAGGTAGGTTAATATATGTAAAGCACTCAGCACAGAGCTAAGGGCTCAGTAAATTAGTGATTTCCTTTCTTCTTTAAAAAGGCATTTGCTTATGGGGCCGCCCGGTGGCGCAGCAGTTTAGTCCGCGGTTGGCAGCCCGGGGTTCACGAGTTTGATCCCGGGCGCCCGCGGACGCACTGCTTGTCAGCTGTGCCGTGGCGCGTCCCATATAAAGTAGAGGAAGATGGGCACGATGTTAGCCCAGGGCCAGTCTTCCTCAGCAAAAAGAGGAGCATTAGCAACGGATGTTAGCTCAGGGCTGATCTTCCCCCCCCCACACACACAAAAAGGCATTTGCTTATGAGTTCAGGATCTTTCTTACTAGACGAGGGGGCAAGCACTAGAGATCCCCTTATCTCACCAAGTTCAGAGAACTGCCACAGGGCAGCACTGGTTCCTATCCCTGACCACCTTCTCCAAGCCCCTGCCTCTCAGATGGCCCCCGCCTGGCAGTGTCACGTTGAGAAACTGTGTAGAAACAGCTCGGAGCCACCTTCCTTCCTAAAGAACAAATTCAATTCATCGCTCCCAGAAGCTTCTCCTCTGAACCTGAATATGAGCAAAAATAGCCAGCGGTTTCAGATTGCATTTGCAACCCTGACCTTCACCTCTCCTTCACCTGAGAGAGCAGATCTTGGGAATTTGGGGAGTTTAGAAGCTGGAGGTGAGCTCTCCCATTGAAAGCACTTCCCGACAGCGTCCCCAGAATGAGCCCCTTGAATCCTTGACATGTAGCCTGTTACCTGGAATGGTGGGGCGAGCAACACCCTGGAGGGAGAACAGAATGTTCCCTTTTTATATTTGTCCTCTTCTCCATCGTCTTGGGATCTGGAATGGTAAAGATTAAAAAAAAAAAAGGCACTTGCTTTCTAATAGCTTTCCTGTGCCTGGCCGGAGTCCAGGCTTCCAAGATTTCAATTTAATTTTTTGTGGGGACAAAGGATCATTATAAACTAATTAGCACTTCATTGCCGCTTCTGGTGTCTTAATATGTTCGGTGCTTCACTAATGGGCAGAAATGTGAAAACCCTGAACAAGTAAACAAAGTTCCCTACTAGATCTACTGATGGTGAGTTGTAGGGTAAAATAAAGACGATAAAACCCCGCATATTCTGATGATTTTAATCTGTGCACTCCTAGGCCCGAATCCCATCATGGCAGCATGTGGAACTTTTCCCTGGGAGACCCTGTCCCTTCCTCTTTCCCCTGGAGCTCATTTCACATATACTCTCCCTTCTCCCCATCTTTGCTCAGACACCGCCCTTTTTCTCTCCTTGTCTGCACCCACCTATAATCCTGCTGCCCTACTCAGACAAGAGCAGAAGGACCTGGGTTCAAATCCCACCCTCCCTACCTACTTGCTAGATGACCTCAGGCAAGTCCCTTAACTTCTCTAAGTCTCGGTTTCTCCATCTGTTAAATCGGAATATTATCGCTGAGTTCAGAGTTGTTTGAGGGTAATGATCTCTGCCATTATTATTACTCCTCCTCCTCTTCCTCCCCTAGGGAGCAGTTCTTGAGCACTTACTAGTGCTAGTTACAGTGCTCACTGCTTCTCTAGCTTTAGCCCATTTCCTGAAGTACTGTATGTATTTCTGGGCACATAATAGGTTTTCAATAAATGTACTTCCCTTTTGTGCCTCTTTTTTTTTTCTGTGAGGACGATTAGCCCTCAGCTAACATCTATTGCCAATCTTCCCCTTTTTGCTGAGGAAGACTGGCCCTGGGCTAACATCCGTGCCCATCTTCCTCCACTTTATATGGGACGCCGCCACGGCATGGCTGACAAGCAGTGCGTAGGTCCGCGTCTGAGATCTGAACCTGTGAACCCCGGGTCGCCAAAGCGGAGCACACAAACTTAATCACTATGCCACTGGGCCTGCCCCTTGTGCCCCAGTGACCTCTCTTTTTTGTTGCAAGTGTTAGAAACCCAACTTAGGCAAAAAGGGGAGTTTATGAGAAGGTCACCGAGGTCTCAGGTAACCAGACTGCAGGAAGAGCAGGGACAGTGCACTCTCGGACGCCCTCGGCATTCGTTCTCTGCTTGCCTCTGCTGTTGGCTTCATTCTCTGCAGGACTGGATTTTGTCACTTGGTAGGAACATGGCCACTGATAGTCCCCAAATTTCACAAACTGTTGCTCTCACCACAGAGAGATTGAGTCTGTTTCCCCAGCTCTGGTTGGACAACCCCAGTCCTGCCCTCTGGCCCTGTTGAGTCAGTTGACAGTGGCCAGGAAGCAGGGGATGTAGTATAGTCCTGACCACTGGAGGGCTGTTCCCAGAGGATCCGGAACTCTTGTGAGCCTGTCCCATCAGGCTTTCCTGGTGGTGACAGGCTCCTCCGTGTCACTTCTGGCCTTTACCTGGCCCTGCTCCAGAACTCACCCACAGAGCCTGATAGCACTGGGTCTGGGCCTGGCCTGGAGGCCACAGAGAGGGAGCCCTCTCAGCTGGACACCTGCCTCGATGGCTAATATCAGAGCCAAGAGCCGGGAGAAGACTGGGCCCTGCTGGAGACGGGCCTCAGGTCCACCCGGAGAATACACCAGCCCCCAGAGACCCTAACGTAGCCTGCTTGTGCAGGGCCCCGACAAGACGACCAAGGACAGTTTTGTGGCTGACTCTTTTAAGAGAGGTGTAGGCATGTATCAATACCCAGTTCAAGGGTAATAATAACTAACCTCCTTGGACTGAGCTTTCTCTGCTCCAGGCCGTGTCTGAGTGCTTTCCCTGCATTGTCTGATCTCTCCCTCACAGCCAAGCTGTGAGATAGGAAACGTTGGTATCCCCGTTGTACAGATCTGGAAACTAGCTCCGAGGGGTTAAATGACCCACCCAAGCAATAGAGTCAGTGGTGGGGCTGAGATTCACATCTGGGTCTTTCTGGTTCAACCCCACACCTCAACAAATGTTCATCACAGGAGAGAAATAAAGGGCTTTGTGTCAGATCCCTTCTGTGTATTCACTTATTTCATTCTCACAACAACCCCGTGAATCAGACCCTGAAATTATTTCCATTTTACAGGCAAGGAAACTGAGGCTCAGGGAGGTTAAGTTACTTGTCCATGATCACACCGCTTGCGAGTGGCAGAGCCAGGACTCACACATGTGTCCCTTTGACTCCAGATTCTGGATGCTTAACCACTTCCCCGCTGTGCTCTATGCTGAAGTGTGTTTTAATAACCTTACAAAGAGGCTAATGGCCTGATTAGCAGAAATCCGGTTAGTGGATTATTATAATGATTTCATATTGTTAGCATTTTATATGAGGCAAAGTCAGTCTCGTACAAAAAGTAGGTTTTCTTACCATTTGGAGGGCCTATTTTTGGAAAATCTGACCCGGTGTTAGAGAGCAGAGGGTTATTTTTATCTGACTGGCATGAGTCCCTTGTGGCCTCCTGAGTTTTTATGGAAGCAATTAGTGTTGGCAGTCCACCTGTACCATGTCCCATTCTTCTGGCTCCGGTCGTGCGCAGACCTAAAGTGACGGGTAGAGACACTCTGCTGGGGAGGATTGTGGTTTCGGCACACAGGAGCCCTCTCTCCCTCCCTCAGGAGAGACACGTTCCCCAAAGATTGCAGACAAATTGCCAAGCACCTGCCCCGTCATCAGCGAGAGAATATCACCATCATTAAGGTGGGTGCCCTGTACCACCGGGTTCCACACTTGAAACTGAAATTTCCATTTTCAGCTTCATTTGGAGGGAATTTTCTTAACAAGCTTACACAGACCCTAGTTGTGTCTGCGCTGTGACACCCTTCAGGGGGCCCCAGTGCCAGGTACACTCCCGACTGAGCGTGCTCATGCACGAGTGCTTTCTAACAGTGATGCTTCTGTTATTGTTCTAGCGCCCTGGAGGCAGCAGTTTCTCTTGGGGGTGAAGACTTGACCCCGTTCTACGGTCTGGTGTCTGGTGGCAGGGAAGGAAAATTCTACAGGGTAATTGTCCTCAGAGTAAACACTTCCTGGTAACATCTAGTTAAGTTTGTAAAACAAATGTGCCCAGGGTTAACCCTCTTGGTTTTTTCCAAAGCTCTTTTCCCCACTGAGCTCAAAATGTACTTTCTAGAAAACGTCCTTGAAGTTTTAACGGATGCTTCAGACTTAAGCCGAAATGCATATTGTGTTTCCATTTTATTTCCACGTAGGAGCTGGAAGACTATTTTTACTATTCCCAGCTCCGTAGTCAAGGCATCGATACAATGGAGACCAGACAGGTGTCGGAACACATTCGCCTGTCGGAGCTTCCTTTTGTCATGAGAGCAGTGGGCTTTTACCCCTCCGAAGAAAAGGTAGGCAGAAGAAAAACAAGAACAGCAGTGGGATGTGTTATTTGTAAAAACGACCTCTGAGAATGATAATTATAGGTCAAAGTGAAAATTTAACATTCTTCTTACATAAATGGAACAGAAAGAAGGTTTTGGGCATAGCAGATGAGCACCTGAGAGACAGACTTCTGTTGTTAGTGCCGTCGAGCCGATTCCGACTCCTTGCACCCCCATGGACAGCAGAGTGGAACCTGCCTGGTCTTCTTGTGCCATCCTCTCACCTGACGCTGTGTCAGACAGTGCTCCGCTGCTGTTCGGAGGGTTTTCATGGCCAAATTTTTCAGAAGTGGGTGGCTGGGTCCTTCTTCTAGTCTGTTTTAGTCTGGAATCTCTGCTGAAACCTGTCCACCGTGGGTGACCCTTCTGGTATTTGAAATCCCGCTGGCATAGCTTTCAGCATCCCAGCAACACGCAGCTGCCATGGCCTGACAACTGACAGATGGGTGGTGTGGTTCCTTGACCAGGAAATGAACCTGGGCCCTGGTCGTTGGGGCACCAAATCTTAACCACTAGACCACCAGGGCTGGCTAGAAACAGACTTATCATAAAGATATTCCTAAGAGACTTATTCCTTACCAAAGTTTGATGTTGGTAAGAGGATGGGTTTTGGAGTTAGACTATCCCTCACTGGTGAGGACCAGCCTCATAGGATTCAAGGAGGTGATGCCCACAAAGTACTTGGCACAGAGCTGTGCACATAGGAAGAGCTCAGTGCATGCTCGCTATTATGATTATTTTCCTGTATAGCTGCTGTTAACCTGACTTGTGTGAATGGGGTGCCTCTGGGAGGCTCATCCTGGGCTGTGGAGCTCCGAAGACTCAGTCACTCCTCATGACCTCACAAAACACCCCCAGCTGCAAGGGGTCCAAGCAGGGGCCCGAAGCACTCCAGGGAAACTGTTCCTCATAGACACTGTGGTTTAAGATGCAATCGACTCGGTTTTCTTTCTGACCTGAAATGTTAACACAGTCTCATTGTAGGAAGTTTGGAAAAGATACACAAGTAGATTGAAGGAAAATACTTACAATCTCACTACATAGACTTAACAGTTACTAGAATCTTCCTGGATTTTGTGTGTGTGTGTATATATATATAATTTTTAAAAACTAATTGATACCATGTTGAATATATATTTTTATCCTATATATTCACTTGATATTATATCATAACCTTTTTCCATTTTATTAAGAATTCTCTGGAAACATGATTTTTAAAAGATATATCTTAATTGTGTAACTTTTTCTGATTTAGAAAATAGAACTCTAAAGAAGATAATAGAAATTACTCAGAGATAATAACTGTTAACATTTTGGTGGACTTCCCTCTATTGTTTTATATATGGATATATCTATATCTATATCTATCTATATATTTTTTTGGTGAGGAAGATTAGCCCTGAGCTAACGTCTGTTGCCAATCCTCCTCTTTTTGCTGAGGAAGATTGGCCCTGGGCTAACATCCGTCCGTGCCCATCTTCCTCTACTTTATATGCAGGATGCCTGCCACAGCATGGCTTGATAAGTGGTGTGTAGGTCCGCACCCGGGGTCCAAACCTGTGAACACTAGGCTGCCAAAGCAGAGCATACAAACTTAACCACTATGCCACCGGGCCAGCCCCCTAGATATATCTATATTTTTAAACAAAGAATTGGCATTATATGATGCATACAGTATAGGTATGTATTAGTATATATATCAACATTTTCCAGAGTATGTGTGTATATATGTGTATATGTGTGTTTGTTTATGTGTATGTATATATATCAACATTCTCAGTAACTATTGTTTTGTGAGCGTGTGTTGAAAATTCCTTGACAATATGCTTTTTTCCCCAGCTTTATTGAGATATAATTGACATATAACATTGTGTAAGTTTAAGGTATACAGTGTAGTGATTTTATGTATGTATATATTGCAAAATTATTACCACAATAAGGTTAGTTAACACATCCATTACCCCACATAGTTATAATTTTTGTGCGTGTGGTGAGAACTTTAAAAATCTACTATCTTAGCAACTTTGAGATGTGCAGTACTGTGTTGTTAACTGTAGTCTCCACACTGTACATTACACCCCCAGGACTTGTTTATCTTATAACTGGAAGTTTGTACCCTTTGACCACTTTCACCCATTTCTCCCACTCTCCACCCCCTACCCCTGGCAACCACCAGTCTTCTTTCTGTTTCTATGAGTTTGGTTTTTTAAGATTCTGCACATAAGTTAGATCATACAATATTTGTCTTTCTTTGTGTGACTTATTTCACTTAGCATAATGTTTTCTAGTTTCATCTATGTTGTCATGAATGGCAAGGTTTCCTTGTCATTATGTGTGTGTGTGTATATATATATATATATATACACACACACACATATATACACACACACACCCCACATTTTCTTTGTGCGTTCCCACCTACAGTGCACAGGGGTTCCCTTTTCCCCGCATCTTTGCCAGCACTTTTTTTCTCTTATCTTTTTGATAACAGCCATTCTTATAGATGATATCTCATTGTGGTTTTGATTTGCATTTCCCTGATGATTAGTGATGTTAAGCACCTTTTCATGTACTTATTGGCCGTTTGAATATCTTCTTTAGAAAAAAATCTTTAGAATATCTTCTTTAGAAAATTAGAATATCTTCTTTAGGTCTTTTGCCCATTTTTTAAATGGGTTATTTGTTTTTTTGCTGTTGAGTTATATGAGTTCCTTATATATTTTGGATATTAACCCCTTATCAGATATGTGGTTTGCAGGTATTTTCTCCCATTCCGTAGGTTGCTTTTTTCATTTTGCTGATCACTTCTTTTGCTGTGTAGAAGCTTTTTAGTTTGATACAGACAACATGCTTTGTGTAGGCTGTATACTTAACTGATTGCCCAGTTGATGGACACATATGTTGTCTGAAGTATTTTGGCTGTCAGAGACTTGGCTGTGATGAGCTTCCTGTGTATGGTTTTTGTATACTTCTCCGATTACTTTCCTGGGTCAGAGTCCTAGAAATCGAATTACTGGGTCAGAGAGTATGAACTTGAAGGCCCTGTTGCCAAACAGCTTTCCAAAAATGTAGCACTTATAGCCCACCATCAAGCACACACAACTCCTGAAACCCAGCTGAGACTTGATGTTCACAGGTGACTGAGCGCATTTTAGTGATATAAGCTGTGGTCCCAATCGTTTCTCTTGGCTTCAGTGGCCTCCCCAGAATCACTTGTTTTTGTATACTCCAGGTATCACTGGAAGGTGACTTTTATTCTCCAATTAGCATCTGGAGAAATGAGCTATCAGAGCCCATAAACCCATGCTGAGTCTTGAATGAGTTTCTTAAAAACACCACGGATTCTTTTAAGCTTCTCAAAAGGTCTTCTGACCAATGTGCATTTTGTCAAAGTGCATGGCCAGAAATGGAAGCAACTATCAAGAAACTTTGTGCAACCCACAAAAAAGTGTTCCTTAGAACATTGGTTCTCAAATTGGCAAGCTGTATCAGAATTACCTGAGCATTTACCCAAAAATCATATTCCTGGGCCCCACTCCAAATTTAGCCAATTAGAATCTCCAAGTTTGGGGCCTGGGAGCCTGCCTTTTTCTCTCTCCCAGGGTTGTTCTGATGGGCAGCCAGGTGGCGAACCCCTGCCTTTAGAACACTGGCCCCACAGGGTGTTTACCAGGGCCACTCACCTTCAAGGAAGGAGGATTCTACAAAATTAAATAGGATTATTAGTCAGGACTCTTCTTTGATTACAAGTTACAGAAACCTAAGTCAACCAGTTTTTGGTTCATAGAATTCCAAGTCCAGAGGTGGAGGTAATGTCCTCTATTAACCTAATTCAGGCCCTCAAACTGTGTGTCCAGGAAGCACCCTTCTCCCTGGGCCTCATATTCCTCTGTGTTGCCTTCCTCCTCCAGTGAGTCCCCCAGCCTATGTCAGTGGGCACAATCCCAGAGGCAGGAGCTGCCTTCTTCCCAGAGCCCTGGCCACCGCCCCCAACCTTCTTGTCACTACTGTCGGGGCATGCTTGCTCAGACTGACCTAGAGTCTGATGCAGATCAGCCACCTTGACCATGAGGACTCTGAACCAGGAGGAGTGGTCTCCACATGAAATTCTGCATAGGAAAAAATGGGTCCACTATTCAGAAGCTGTAAAATGTTCCTGGACATTAGGGATCTCAAAGTGAGGGATATGACGTGCAGTATAGCATTCCCAAACAACATTGAGTATGGAAATCTTTTTCTCATTTAATTTAGAAATGTTGCCTTAGACTTCTTACTTGGTTTCCCCTTCCACTGCATATTGTCTTCTTCTCCCTCCCCCCTTTTTTTTTATTGTTATTTTGCTGAGTAAGATTCGCCCTGAGCTAACATCTGCTGCCAATCTTGCTCTATTTTGTATGTGGATCGCCACCACAGCATGGCTGACAAAGCCAATTAGATCTTTAAATTTTCTTGGTTGAATTTTGTTTTTTAACAGCATTTTAATCATTGTACTTTTATGGTATGTTTTGATCTTTGGTCCCTACTTCCTGAAACACACCCTCTTCTCGGCCTCCATGATCTGACACTAGTCTGTTCCACCCCCTCTCCTCCGTATGTCGATTTTTCTTTATACTTCTGGCGCTACTCCTCAGTCTCCTCCACAGGTTCTTCCCTCTGCTCATCCCCTAAATGGTAGTGTCTTCAGGAACCTCGCTCATCCTCATTCTACACACCCTCCCTGGGTGATCTTATCCACTCCCATGTTGATGACTCTCAAACGTGTATCTCTATTCCTAACGGTGTTCCTAAATATATCTTCACTGTCCAATTAAACCTGGTGTACTTCTAGTGTTCCTTCCTTCATTGAATGCCACAACTGGCCGTAGAGTTGCTGAAGTCAAAAACCTGCTTGTCTGAGTGGTGTAGGTCTGTGCCTGGGATCCGAACCTGCGAACTTGGGCTGATGAAGCAGAGCGTGCCGAACTTAACAACTACTCCATGGGGCTGGCCCCTTCTCCCTTTTTTAGCCAAACATTTTTCTTAAACTAATATGCATCTTCTTTGGGCAGCTAGCATAATGCCTAGCACTTCCAGATCAAGGAGGGGAAAGAAGGCATACGTTAGTGGGAAGTGCAGGGACTCAGAACCTGGCTGACCTGGGTGCAATTCCTAGACACTCACTTGGCAAGTCATTTCAACTATAATCTGAGTTCCTGTGTCCTCATCTGTAAGATGAAGCTGGAAACAGCTCCGACCTCATAGAGCTGTCACGAGGACTAAAGGACAACAGTCTACTGAGTGCCCCACCCATCGTCACACAGAATAGGCATTTACTCAGTGGAGCTCTTCTTCTAACTTGAGTATTTCCTGTCAAAATGGCGTGTTCTTTTTAAGAGCTTGGTGAGGTAGTCCTTCTTTTACCTATTTTAACTTTTTATTTTGGAAAATTCCAAACATACACAAAAGTAGACAAAATAGTATAATGAACTCTGTGTGCCCATCAGTCAATTCAACGGTGATCAACTCCTGTTATGTCCAGACCCACCAACTTTCTCCCCACTCCGTGGGTTGTTCTGACGCAAGTCCCAGGCACGTTCACTTCATGGGGAGGCCCTTGGAACTGAGGTGCCCCTTCCTCGGTAATCCAGCCAAGGAAGGGGCCTCCTCCACAATGCCACACAGACTCAGCTGCTGCCTGTGGATGTCTGAGGTTTGCGTTCGTACGAAAGTCACCAAAATGCCATCATGGGCCACACGTCTCACATTTCCTCTGAGTGTTCAGGCGCCTCTCTGATGGCTGCAGATCCAAGCTGTCCTGCTAGGGAGGCAGCGCTGTGTAGTGGCTCAGAGCACAGGCTCCCAGGTCGGGTGGCTCTGGGTTTGAATCCTGACTACCACTTGCCAGCTGTGAGATGTGGTCAAGTTTCTGACCCTCTCCAAGTCTCAGTTTCCTCATCTATAAAATGGGTAAAATAGTATTACCCATCTCCTGGAATTACTATGAAGGTTAAATAAATGTCTATTTAGTACAGTATGTGGCACATGTTAAACATTTGAAAAATATCATCCAATATTATCGTCTCCATCACCATATCCTTGTCTCTGGCTGTGTGATTATAAAAGGCCTTTAAGATGAATGTTTCTTGGGTCTCAGGATTCTTTGTTCACAATACCCTTTCTAAAATTAGTTTATTTTCTTGATTCATCTGTTAAAGGTGCTTTACGTAAATGACAGAAGGTCATCAAACTGATGGCAGTGTTCTTTTTTTTTTTTTTTGTGGGGAAGACCAGCCCTGAGCTAACATCCGTCGCCAATCCTCCCCTTTTTGCTGAGGAAGACTGGCCCTGGGCTAACATCCGTGCCCATCTTCCTCTACTTTATATGGGACGCCGGCACGGCATGGCTGACAAGCAGTGCGTCGGCGGGCGCCCGGGATCTGAACTCGTGAACCCTGGGCTGCCAAGCGCGGACTAAACTGCTACGCCACCGGGCGGCCCCCTGATGGCAGTGTTCTGATTCGGGATTCTTGATGTTAGATCCCGGGCTCACATACCTGTGTCCTTCTCTGCAGTCCTGCTCTGTTGATAAGGGAGTTCTAGGTGTTTAGCCTTTGCGACCATCACCCACCTGCCATACAAAGTGCTAAAGAAAGAGGGAGGGAACAGTCTTGTTCTGCCTCCTGCAGAGGTAGGGAAGTGTAATCACTGAAGGCTCACTCAGTTATTCTATCACTGGCAAAAAATAATAAAGCTTAACAACCTATCAAATGAGTAAAAGGTATGCAGAAAAAATGTTAGTCTGCAACAAATGTTATAAAGTGGCATTGAGCGTTATTTACAAACACAAAAACAAAAAGAAATAAAAATGGTCAGTGTTAGGTTTTCATTGGCTTTTGTACATGTCTCCCCACACTGCTGAGAAAGGAGGTTTCAGTGCCCCACTCAGTGTCTTCATAAATCCCTTGGAGTCCAGGGTCTTTAATCCACTTAAAAAAATACATTTACTCTCTGGAGATGTTTTCTGAAGGCCCCTTATCCAGATGTGGCCACATCAGTGTGCAAACGTTATTTGGTGAGTTCGTTTATATCTGAAGCTGCACGGAGAGAACTTTTTGATCTCTTGTTTTCATGTCAGATTTATAGCGATTTTAATAGAAATGTTTTCAGGGCTTTGAAACTTTTAAACCCAGGCTTTGTGGTGGTTAATGAAACATTTCCTATTAAGATGCAGCTGTTCCCCCTCCCCCAAAAAGTTGCGTGAAGAAGCATGCCTAGCTAATAGAGTATTTTAACACTTGGTTACACAAAAGTCTCAGACAGAGATTCAAACCAGCCCCCCAAAGGCTATACATTATTTGTATTTTTCTTACATCATTTTAACTGCCTTGGGGATTTGAATCTACTCAGTGTGGTAAATTGAAGCCAAATTATACAGAATATAACCCTCCCCAAAGAATTCGTAACCACTCCCATCCTCCCATCTTTTGCAGAGTGCTGCATTCAGGCAGAACACAGCTAAAGTGTGGTCGGGGTAGGTTGCTCTAACAAATCTTCATTTTTTTTTAAGTGAAAGATTTGTAATGTTTATAATGTTGTAGAAGGAACCAAAACTTAGGTGTCACAGTTTCTACAGCTGATTGTCTTCTATCTTTATAAATGATATTTTCCTCCAGGACTTTGGACTCTCTTGTTGGGGTGGGGCCCATGCATCCTGTGTGTTCCCTGGTCACTGGTGGGTACATTTCTCCCTAGCTTGCAGAGCACTGAATCATCTTGAAAGGCTTTTGCCATGAATTAGCAGTAGTGCAACCACTTAGTTCTATAAATATAAGACTAATCTTGGCAGAGAAGTATGTGCTTGTCTAGTGCCCACATAGTGGACACTCAGCAGATGTTGGTCAAATGAGGGAATGAATGATGCTCATTGGTTATATTTGACTTCACAGGGAATGAAGAAAATAGAATCCCTGACGTTATTATTTGATCTCAGAGTAATTGACAGTAGCCCTAAAGTGTTTAGTAATTTTAGGAGCTTTGGCATTGTTTAGGAGAATTTAAATGTGCATATCTTTGGACTCGGCAAATCTACTTTTAGGAGTATATCCTACAGAAAAACTCACACAAGTGTACAGTGATGTGCATATAGAAGGGACAATTACTACAGCATAGTTTATAATAGTGAAAAAATACAGCAACCCTAATACCCACTGATAGGAGATGGGATCAATAAAATGAGGCACAGCTGTACTAGGTAGGCATTAAAAAGTGAAATTGACCTATGTTTTTTGACTCAGAAAGAATTTGCAGGATTTGTTGCTAAATGACAAAAGGCAAGTTGCAAAACAGTATGTAAAACATGGTCTCATTTCTGTACTAATACTATATATGAATTCATATCTGCCTAACTAAACTCTGAAAGAACTTGTTGCAAACCCTTAATGACATTGATTTCTCAGGGATGGGATTTGGAGAACTTATACTTTCTACATATAACCTCATGTCAGCTGTGGCCTCTGGTACCAGCTGGAACCCAGCCCTGGTCCCCGCCAGTCGGAGTTTTGGGGCAGCCCTGGGGGCTTGTGCTGTCCTGGCCTGGGGGCTCCCACGTGTGTGTGTGCTGACTCCCTCCACCCCACATCATCCCAGACCTGACACTCAGCCCCCTGCTCAGTTTCCACAAAAACAGAAAGCCTATTCACACAAGGCAACTTTCTTAAAAATTTGAGAATCACTAGAAAGTGTCACATACAACCGCATTTCACAGCAATTTACCTTAAACTGCGTATTGAACGTTCTTCCCAGTCCTGATGACACCCCCATGGGGGCCTCCTTGCTGGCCTTCACCCCCCCACAGCACTTGGCACTCTGCTCCGTCCTCTTTCCTGGAGCACCCCAAAATGCCACGTTCTTCTCCCTCTGCTGAGCCAGGCGGCTCTTCTTAGCTTTGATTTCCAAACCTTCAAACAAGCCCATCCAGAGGGTCTGTTAATGAAGAAACTTCCCGTTTAGTGTCATCCACCCTCCCTAGAAGACAGTTGTGGTTATAAATTGAGGGGGGACCTCATACATACATTTCTGTAGTATTTAATTTTTCTTAACTACAAGCATGTAGCTTGTGTTGCTTTTGTATTCAGAACAAAACCCAGAAAGATAAACAAACAAATCCTCCCAAAGATTAGTATGCTAATCTTTGTGGCTAAACCGTGGTCCCAGCTGGGATGGAGGGACCCTGGCCAAGTGGTTCAACCTCCCCCATATGAGGAGGAGAAATTTGAGCCAAGGATCATGGGCACAGTTTCTGCTCTGATAAAGACCCCATGGGAATTTGGAAATTTGCACTTTGAAGAGAGGCCCTCAGTGTGCTGCATTTGCTCTGAAACATAAATATCAGGAGGTATTTCCATCCTGATGGTGAGAGAAATGGCCCACTGTTCTAGGAGGCCTTCCTGGTCACCTGAGAACCCCCAGGCAGGGCCTCCCCGCAGAGAGATCAGGGCACGACAAAACGATTTCTGTTTTTCACACTTAACACATTTAAAGAAATAAATCCTGAAATGCCATACGGCCACTAAAAAAGAATGCAGGTGACGATGATCCTGTAACACCACCACCCCCCCCCAGTAACCGCAGCACAAGTCTTCTCTCCTGAGCTCTCGCTGCCGCCAAGTACCATGTTAACCCACCCCCACGTCCTTTATCCTCACAAGGCGATGCTTTCATCATCTCCATTGTACAGACAGGGAAAAGGAGGCTTGGGGAGATGAGGACTTGCACAGTCGCTCAGCTTCCCAGGGCAGAGCCAGGGGCTGCACCCCAGCCGGCTGTCCCCAAACCCCATGTTCTGTTTCTGCATGTGCGCTTCAGTGCAAACAAGGAAGAAACCCTAAAAGTCGGGACGTCAAACGTGGGTATTGCTGAGGGATGAGGAGTTATAGGGCATTTTATTCCTCTTCTCTGTATCTCCATTGTTTGAATTTTTATAACAAGCATGTATTAATCTTTACTGGTTTTATGAATGTAAAAGGATAGATCATGGTGATGGTGGAAAAACTATTCTTAAAACTACTGCCGTTATTTGCTGTTTCTTGCCTTTGCCATGGCTTCACCTCCATATTATTTTTCTTTCTTTTTAACAACTTTATTGAGATATATCGCACACCATACAATTCACCCATTTAAAGTGTACAGTTCAGTGGCTTTTAGTACATTCACAGAGTTGTGCAACCATCACCACTACCTAATCCCAGAACATTTCATCACCCTAAAAAGAAATCCCATATGCATTAGCAGTCACTCCCCATTCCCCCTCCCCTTAGCTCCTGGCTACCGCTAATCTACTTCCTATCTCTATGGATTTGCCTATTCTGGACATTTCATACAAATGGAATCATGCAATACGTGGTCTTTTGTGTCTGGCTTCTTTCACTATTTTCAAGGTGCATCCATGTTGTAGCATGAATCAGTGCTTCATTCCTTCTTATGGCTGAATAGTATTGTATTCATTCATATGGATATGTCACATTTTATTTTTCCATTCATCAACTGATGGATATTTGGGTTTCCACATTTTGGCCATTATGAATAATACTGCTATAAATATTTGTGTACAGGTTTTTGCGTAGAGGTGTGTTTTAATTTCTCTTGCATATGTACTTAGGAGTAGAATTGCTGTGTCTAATGGTAACTCCATGTTTAACCGTTTGAGGAACGTCAAACTGTTTTCCATCCATACTATTTCTTGACTTGAACCAGGACCCAGCTGATGCTTCTGGGTGCAGCCACAAGGCAGAATGAGGATTTCAGAGAGCTGGGGGCACTTAACTAACAAACCCTCGATTGTGGGTTTGGGACAAGGTGAAGGACTTGTTATTCAGATTTTAACACCTTAAAAAAATTCACTCTGGCAGGGAAAAGTCCCTGCAGTGTTTGAGCCCCAGACTGTGATGAGGGGCTGTGTGAAGGTCACTAAAGGGCCCTGTGAGTGGGTGGTGTTATCATTTTTGAGTCACCTCACCACAGACAGCAGGGAGAGAGCTCCGTAGCCGAGCACTAAGGACTGGCCTTCCCCTGTGACTGCGTCCAGTGGGCAGGACCTGACCGTGGCTTGTCCTACTCCTGGAGAAGGAGGCAGCTCCATCTGGATATAGTCACTGGAGGAGGCAGGGGGCAGTTGTGAGTCACAGAGAGGTACAGTAAATAGCAGAGGTGTCTTCAGGTGTGACCATGCAGTGAAGCTGCCCAGCCCTGAAACCTGCTCCTCAGCCCCCTCCTTCCTTGCCCCCGTCAGCGCCGAAATGCCTGAATAGGCGACAAGGAGAGGGTGTGAGGTGCAGATGATGCGCTGTGACAGAAGACCATCTCCTCATTTGTTGAGGATGTTCTCGAGAGCTCTGTGTGTTGGGAGGCGGGGTATAAGAAGGAGGGAGAATCCTCCAGCCTGCAAGTCTGTAAAACTATCACAAAAGAAACCGACCCACACTGGGAGCCTGTTTATAAAAACGAGGAATGGCCTCAGTTCGAATGTATCATGTTCCTCTCCGTTTAACAGGGAGGTTATAAAATTTAATTATAAAACATAATTCTGTGGCCATCAATGGCTTCCTGAGGCTGACAGCAGGATCACAAGCCTAAAGGCCTGTGGGGTGAATGACAAGGCTGAAGTAAAGTAATCCTGGGTGAGGGGCCTCGGCCCACCAGGAACAGGCCAGCCTTGTGTCACCGGGCCGGGGCAGCAGCGCCAGCAGAGGCCCAGGTGCCCTATGTCTAAATGTTTAAAGGTTATAAATCAAGCGACAAGCTGTTGAGTAAACACCCTACCTCAACAGTTCTACTGGAACACAAGCTGGTTCATGTGGAATCCTGGGACTCCTCCGAGCTGTGCACTTGGCTGAGTGGCACGGGAAAGCCAGGCCAGCGACTACCCACTTGTCTTCTCGCCCCTGGCTCCATCTCTGGCCACCCGTCAGGCCTATGGGGGCACCTTAGGGGCGTGGCTCACTCTCTGAGGATGACTTCAGGAGGAGACCCCCACGGGCCCTAGAAGTGGGCTTGGGTTATTCGGGGGACCCAGAGTGAGGTGTAGAAGGGGGGGGCACATCTCTCCAAAGGGGACAGTTTCTTAGCTCCACCCAACTCTTCCCATCTGGAAATGCAGGCCTACCGTCACCAGACTTCTCTGATTTTTCAAGAGAGGTTTGAAATCCAGGTTTCTGTATGAAATCTTCTAATTTTTAAAGCACCATATGAACCAAACAAAGTGCGTCTGCAGGTTTAACCTGGGACCACCAGTTTGTGTCCTCTGACCTGCAGATGGCACCAAGGCCCTCGATGCCTTAACCAAACCCCAACCCTCCAGCTCTCCTTCTTAAGACTTCTCAACACAAATGGAAGGTGTGGCTTGCAGAATTTTTGTTGTTAGTGCTGCTGAGTCAATTGAGACTCCTAGCGCCCCCGTGGACAGCAGGGCAGAACCCTGCCCACTCTTTTTGCGCCATCCTCTCACCCTCTGTAGCTATATCAGATAATGCTCTGCTGCTATTCATAGGGTTTTCATGGCCAATTTTTTAGGAAGTGGGTGGCCAGGTCCTTCCTAGTCTGTCTGAGTCTGGAAGCTCTGCTGAAACCTGCCCACCGTGGGTGACACTGCTGGTGTTTGAAATACTAGTAGCATAGCTTTCAGCATCACAGCAACACGCAGCCACCACAGTGTGACAACCGACAGAGGGTGGTGTGGTTCCCTGACCAGGACATGAACCTGGGCTGGGGCAGTGAGAGCGCTGGATCTTAACCACTAGACCACCAGGGCTGGCTGGCATGCAGAGTAACAGTCCCCAAAGATGTCTCTGTCCTAATCCCTGCAATCTGTGAATACATTACCTTACATGACAAAGGGGATTTTGCATGCATGATTAAATTAAGGATCTTGAGATGAGATTGCCCTGGATTATCTGGTGGACTCAATGCAATCACAAGGGTCTTTACAAGAGGGAGGCAGGAGGGTCGGAGTTAGAGGAATAGATGTGATAACGGAAGAAAAGGTCAAGAGAATGATGAGATGGCTGGCTTTAAAGATAGAAAGGGCCATGAGCCGGGGAATGATGGTGGCCTCTAGAAGCTGGAAGAGGAAAGGACGTGGATTCTCCACTAGAGCTCCCAGGAGGAGCACAGCCCTGCAGACACCTTGGTTTTGGCCCTTAAAACCCATTTCGGACCTCTGACCTTGAGAACTGTAAGATAGTTTGTGTGCTTTAAGCCACTAAGTGTATCGTCATTGTTACTGCGGTGATAGGAGGTTAACACAGAAGGTGCCTGGGGAGAGTCCCGCAGGTCCCCTCCCTCGCGCCCCCCTCCTCACACTTGTTTCCCACCCTGCAGTGCCTTCCTCTCACCTCCTTCTGGCTGGATCCTTGTGGCTGTCCTCCAGGCCCACCTCTTCCATGAAGTCTTCCCAAGCCTACCTGGCTGAGTGCTCCTACAGCCCTTGATGTTGGTCTCCTGCACTTTGACACTGAAGCTCAGAGCCATGGTATCCAGCTGGGTCAAAATCACTTTAAAAATACTGATACCTGGGCCCACCTCCATCAGTTGAACCTAGGTGTGGAGCCTGGGCATGGACAAACGTTACAAGCCCCCAGGTGTTTCTCACAGGCCATCAGAGCTGAGAACCTCGATGATGGCGCCTTCATATTCTCTCACTCTCTCCGTGTGTGTATGTTGTCTCTTGAGTGTCTCTTTACAGGGCCCAGACCAGTACCTTGCACTTAGTAGGTGTTTCATAAATGTTTGCTGACTGACTGACAGACTGTGGACTCCTCAAGTGCAGGACTGTTCTAGTAATAATTAAGTGATTTGCCTTTCATTCACTTAGCCCTGAGCCAAATGCTCAGTAACTACCAGTACACTGAACTAAGTGACCTAGAGCACTAAGTGGTTATTCTAAATAAGCCTTCTGTGAGTTTTAAGAGAAATTCTTCCATAGCCTCACTTGTGCCTGCATTGTTTGTTTCATTCATTCATTCACTCATTTGTTCAGTAAACATTTCTGTAGGCACCTACAATATGCCAAGCTCTGAAGGAAGCTGTGAGGAAATAGAAATAAAAGCTATTGCTGCCGCTTGATGGAGGAGACAGATGTGGGCCCAAAGAATTAGTGCATGTGCCACAGCTACCACCCCCTCCCATTACTCTCTAGTGAGAGTCACAGCCTGGTGCTGATTCCTTTGAGCACAAGTATCACCTTTGTGAACCGCTGTGGTCTAAGAGCAGTGGTTCTCAAAGCTGTGGCCCTCAGACGCAGCACTGGCCTGACCTGGGGACTTGTAAGAAACGGAGATTCACAGCCCCCATCCCAGACTCACTGAATCAGAAACATCAGTCTGTGTTTTCACAAGCCCTCCTGGTTATTCTGATGCCTGACAAAGTTTGAGAACTCCTGCCTGAAAGCCACGCTTCTCAACCTGGGGAGCTTTTAAAAAATATGACTGCTCATGCTCCACCCCAGACCGATTAAATCAGGATCTCTGGGAATGGGGCCTGGGCCTCAGAATGTTTAAAGCTCCCCGGGTGAATCAAATGAACCACTGCCTTGGCAGACGACAGGCCAGTGTGAGGATGCCAATAAAAGGCCCGCTGAAGCCAACCGACGTGCTCTGGGCAGGGCAGCAGGGCCTCCGAGTCCCCTTCACATGGGGCACTGGAATGTTCTCAGCTTCTCCATCTCCGAGGTTCCTCTCCCAAGCATGAACTTTGTTTAGACATGTAGCAGAACCTGCCTTTTCTGCTAACACTTGCAAAGTAGGTTCAGGAAAGAAATGTCAGTGATGCTGAAGCTGCCAACTTGCTGCTTGTTGAGCAGTCATTCTTGATCAGTCATTCGGGAAGAGAGAAATCGCCCACGGAGTGGTTTGTGCTGAGAATGTTCACTGAGATCCTTGGAACACTCTGGGTTTGAGTAACTCCAGGCACTTGTGGATTCCTTTTTGTCATCTTTGGGTTAGTCTTCTATTTCTGAATTGAGTTAAGTCATGTATTACATTTATAATTTACATATATAATTTATATTATTTATGTAATTATAAATCATAATTTGTATTATAATTATATATATCATAATCACCAAGGGCGTAGACAGTCTAATAATCACAAGAGTAGTTACTGCCTGTTGAGTGCTTACTGTGTGTTAGGCATTATGTTGAGCACTTTACATACATTGTCACAATAAGCTTCCAAACAGTTCAGTGCATATTTTACCATATTACCCCCATCTTCAAGATGAGGAAACTGATGATAAGGAATGTTAAGTTACCCAAAGTCATATAGAAAATGGCAGAGCCAGACAGCTAGGTCTGTCATCAAAGATCATACTTTTAGCCCCAGTCTCTACTGGCTCATAGAGAGTAGTAGCACATGTATATATTATTATCAAGATTATATAGTACAACATGTAAATAAAATGTTACTGGATAGTGTTTTATTTATACATAAAATTATACATAACATGCAGTTGTACATAATATAAACTCAATAAATGCTGTATATGAAAATGTTACCTTTAAAGCTACCTGTAGAGTATCGATTATAGTTCATTGTATCTGTCACCAATGATGTTGTGGGTAAAGACCATTCCTGGAATGTTGCAGGATATAAATGTTGAGAATATATGACTTCTCTGAAAATACTGGATGATTACTAAGATACAGTGTTGAAAAAAGCAGGATACAAAAGTGTGTGTGTGTGTGTATATATATATGTGTGTATATATATATATATGAATGATACCAATTTTGCAAAAAAAATACACGTATATTTTGTATGCATGGGAAGAAATGGAAAGAAACTGCCCCAAATCTTTCACAGAAATTATGATTGGATGGTTGGATTGCAAGAGGTTTTTATTTTCTTCTTGATACTCGGGGCCAGACATTTATTTGGTGGACAGGGAGAAACTGGTTACCTATTGATAAATATTGTGTCCAAATATAGATTCACTTCCTGATTCAGTCCTACAGGCCAAAGTTCCTGTTCTGGGGGAAAAAATTATTTCCCACTTTTCTGTGACTCTTATTCTCTCTATCTGTAAAATTCCAAACCCCACAATTTATTGGGAGACAAGTTAGTTTAAAATGTAGATACTAGGGGCCAGCCTAGTGGCGTAGTGGTGAAGTTTGCGCGCTCCACTTTGGTGGCCTGGGGTTCACAGGTTCGGATCCCAGGCACAGACCTATGCACCGCTCATCAAGCCATGCTGTAAGAAGCCATGCCATAATAAGCAGAGGAAGATGGGCACAGATGTTGGCCCAGGGCCAATATTCCTCAGCAAAAAGAGGAGGATTGGCAATGAATATTAGCTCAGGGCTAATCTTCCTCACCAAAAAAAAAAGTAGATACTGAAATAAACTACTCATTTCTAGCCCTTTGCCAGGCATAATTCAGGTTTCTGAATTTCAGCCGACTGCAACAGGCATGGTACAAAATACTGCACAGACAGGCTGATGGCAGTGCAGAGTGGTTTTGCTTGTTTTTATGTTATATTTCTCTCTTCCTTACATTTTGCCAGTAACATAAGAGCCTCGTGTGGAGACCTGCCTTAACCGGCACCACACTAACATTTGAATCCACAGACATGTCAGCACCCTTTGCTCATTCTAGAAAATTTGGAAAATACACAAATGACTTTCCAAATCAGGAAGCAGTCTCATAGAACGAATTGGGAATTGTTCCTTTTCCTTCTGTTTTTGGGAGAGTTGGTGGAGAATTGGTATTCTTCCTTAAATATATGGTAGAATTCACCAGTGAAGCCATCTGGTTCTTGGCTTTTCTTTGTGGAAGCTTTAAAATTACTAATTCAATCTCTTTCCTTGTTAGACCTAGTTCCTAGTTCCTAGTCCTAGTTCATTAGGTCTATTCAGATTTTCTATTTCTTCTTGAGTCAGTTTTGGTCATTTGCATCTTTCCAGGAATTTGTCCATTTCATCTAAGTTATCTGGTTGGTTGGCATACAGTGGTTTATACTCTTTTTTATTTCTGTAAGGTCGATCCTGGTGTCCCCTCTTTCATTCCTGATTTTAGTAATTTGAGTCTTTTCTCATTTTCTCTTGGTTACTCTAGTAAAGATGTGTCAATTTTGTTGATCTTTTCAATGAATGATGGCTTCTTAGGTGTTCATTTTTTAAATTATACCGCATTAAGTTACTTATATGTCACGTATCTTTTGTGTATATAAAATATCGCAGAATAAAAATGGAAAAGAAAGAAGAATCATGGTGCAGTTAATTGTCTTAAGAAACTTACTAGTGCCGCAGATCCTACATTTGAGTTTCACACTGAATTATTTGCTTATTCATATAAACTAATTTCTAAATTCTAGAGAATTCTATCTTTTAAATGAAACTATGAATTCTATCTTTTAAATGAATGCTTCAGAAGGCAAGGAAGTAGTTGATATACTGTGAGATACTTAGGTGAAAAGTGATAAAATGAAATAGCGTTCATGCTAGTGCTGACAGTATTGACAACTGGATACTGTATTAGAGCTGCTGTAAAAAGTACCACAAACTGGGTGGCTTAAAACAGCAGAAATTTGGGGCCAGCCCAGTGGCACAACACTTAAGTTCACGCGCTCCGCTTCAGCGGCCCGGGGTTCACAGGTTCGGATCCCGAGTACGGACAGACACACCGCTTGTCAAGGCATGCCGTGGCGGCGTCCCATATAAAGTAGAGGAAGATGGGCACGGATGTTAGCCCAGGGCCAGTCTTCCTCAGCAAAAAGAGGAGGATTGGCAACGGGTGTTAGCTCAGAGCTGGTCTTCCTCACACACACACAAAAAACCCAGCAGAAATTTATTCTCTCACAGAAGTCTGAAATCAAGGTGTCAGCAGGGCCGTGCTCTCTGCGAAACCTTTCGGGGAGAATCCTTCCTGCCTATTCTAGCTTCTGGTGGTTACCGGCAATCCTTGGTGTTCCAGAATCGCTCCTTATCACTCCCATCTCTGTCTCCATCATCACGTGGCTGTCTTCTCCCTGTGTGTCTCTCTCCTCTTTCATCAGGACACCAGTACATCATATTGGATGAAAGGCCCACCCTATTCCAGCATGACATCATCTTAACTTACTACATCCGGCATGACTCTGTTTCTAAATAAGGTCACAATCTGAGGTGCTGGGGTTAGGGCTTCAACATATCTTTCTTGGGGGATACAATCAACCCATAATAGCATGTTCTAAGCTAACTGTGAACATTTGTCTCTCCAATTTTTAAAAGTAAAAATTGTTACTCTCCAATTTTTACAAGTGTATGGAAGTATCTCTTCTGCTTACCATGGTCTTTTCTTTTTTTAACCTCTTCCCTAGATTGAAGATATGTTTAATGAAATCAGATTTGGTGAATATGTGGACACCGGAAGGCTAATTGACAAAATCAATTTACCAGATTTCCTCAAAGTTTACCTTAATCACAGGCCACCTTTCGGTAACACCATGAGTGGCATCCAGCGGAGCTTTGACATTCTGGGTTTTACCAACGCCAAAGGAAAAAAGGTTATTCGAAGGGAGGATTTCCTGAAACTGCTTCTAACTAAAGGTAAATACATAAATAGGGATGTCTAGTACCATCCTTGGGCCATTCCCATTGGAGAGACCTGAATTTGGGGGGACAGAGTCCCTGGTGCCCTGAAGTCGACAGAGCTTCAGCCGTGAGGGATGTCACTTCCTGGCCCCACAGCTGGCAGACGTGGAGTAGTAGGAAGGATGCTGACCTGGGAACAGGAGAATGCGATTTATGTCCCAGCTTCCGGAAACTGCAAGATTCAGTGTCCTCACTTGTAAAATAGGAATAAAAGTGCCAGCCAGCCATCTCACAGGGCTATTACGGGATTGGGATGCATCTGTGAAATAAGACCACACCGAAGTAAAAGTTCTCATTTTCACCTACTATTTTCCTCATTATTTTGTGTGAGGCAGCCAAGTAGGCTTCCTCTCTGGGTGATCATTTCATCTTAGTCAAACTGGTGGTTCTAATGTGAGCGAGTTTGAAATGAAGCCCAGCTCTGTCTGTATCAGAAAGTTGTCCTATTTCTCCATACGAGCTCCAGTATACTTCCCCTGTTTGGAGTACCATTTTTAACACCATATAAGGAACTGTGTGTGACAGTAATATGGGGCTCTCTAGATTGTTTTTGTGTCTCAAAAAAAGGAAATAATGGAATAATTCTCTTCAAGACCTTGGAATGATGATACTAAGCTCTGACATTATGCTTCGTGCCAAGAGCTGAACAGTCACCTCTTTCCCTCCCGATACCCAGGTGAGCACATGACGGAAGAGGAGATGTCCGACTGCTTTGCTACGCTGCTGGGACTGAATCCTGAGGGGTGGAAATCCGAGCCTGCAGCCTCCTCTGTCACAGGTACCGTGGCCGGCCCTGCCTGAGCATGTGGCCGAGGCGCACTCATTTGTTGTAGACTCATGTGCATTTATTTCTCCTGACTGGGGCAAGCTGCTCCCTTAACGCCGTGCACACAACAAAGCGAGTCTGTTGGGAACCCGACATGAATAAGTTATGAAAAGACCAGTGAGCGGTGGTTATGTCTGAGAGATGAAAGCTTCTGTTCCCGTGCTCTGTCCGTCCTTTGTGTCTTCTGGCCTTGTTTTTCCCTTTATTCCACTGACTCGGGCTTCATCTTCCCAGCTTGGCTGGGTGAGTAGTGGCCGCTCGTAGAGGAAACAGTTGAGAAGCTGTTTCAGAAGAAGAGGTATTATGGAGAGAGACTTGAATAAGGAGAGGGCAGCGACTTGGTAGGCTACACAAGCCTGACTTCAAGCTGCCAGAACTTTCAAGTCATTAAAGATCATCCACCTCTCCTTTCCCGCCTGAGGAGTTCCCACCTCCTTCTTTTAGTCCACTGGAGGGAGGAAAATGGACCTGAAGTTAGGCTTGTGAATGTAAGCTCAGGAGGAACCGATCCAAACAGCTCTCCTGGGCCTGCTTGTGCGGGAATGTCTCCACTGACAAGCCCAGGACGCTGCCCCACTAACCCTGTGGTGGCCGAGGTGCCGCCGTTACTGAGACTGGAGTGCGGAGCAGAGATTCCTCACCAGACTTCCTTCTCCCTCTCCTTTCATTGTCCGTTCAATTTCAAATTAAACAGACTTCCTAAACTCAGACAATTCTAGACTTCAGTGTCTGATGAGTCATTTCCAACCTGCAAGCTCCCCTTACCCCATTCCTTGTGTACTTGGGATCTCAGAATGTAACTTTCCCAACTGTTATGTATTTACGTGTGTTCCTAGGCATCTTGAAACAGTAAAATCAACGATATGGTGTAGTTAAGGCTTTCCAGTGAAGTTTGTAGAGATCTGGGTAACGGTGCTCCAGACCATAAGGGAGGAATTTAACCCATTTCCACACAGGGGTTTTCATGGAATCAAAGCCAAACCACAGCACAAAGCACCTCTCACTCTAGTATCGTTTCTGTGTATTTTTGGAAAATGCTTCTGAGTTAGAAACCCAATCATTGTGAAGGCATTTGTTTTCTTTTCTTGTTTGGCTAGGTTCAGAAATCTGCTTTGAAGAAGAACTTCCAGACGAGATCACTGCAGAAATATTGGCGACTGAAATTCTTGGCTTAACCATTTCACAAGATTTCAGACAAGATCCCGCGGTTGGGGCAGTTGTAAGGAATGTTTGAAGCGCACAGGACCCCGTGTGTGTGGTTTTCTTCCAAGAGGCACTGCTTTTCCTGATTTGCCTGCCCCCACTCTAATCTTGAGAACATTTAGACATTAAAAGCAAATTTCTCTTAAGCAATGGAATTCACAAAGTTGGCCATTCCACTGTTTCTGAAATAGAAAATTGGGTGGAGGCAAGAAAAACACTGGCAGCTGGATGTCAGTGGTTGCTACCCTGGCCTGTCTTCACCCCTGGTCTCAGGCATTGCCGCCTGGGGGGTTGAACAGGACACGGAGGTGGTGTGGTCCCTGGGGGCAGAGAGGGCCTCAGCCAGCAGCAGGCCTTCCCTGTGACATATGTGGCTTTATTCCCTTCCCCTTAAGTGCCACCTGGACCTTTGGCCTAATGTGACCTAATGTGGGTCACCCAGCCTGCTGTTGGGCTGGGTGGGGGTGCTGGGCGCTCTGGGCTCCTGAGAGGCCCTGCTTGTACCTTCTTATCAGCAAAACACCCAAGCGGTTGTGTGCAGCCCTTATGAAGAGCATCACTGGCCATGCTTAACCCTGGTGGCAACTGCCAGAGAGAATGCAAAAAGCACCCGCGGAACCCATGTGTGCTGCACCTGGACTAGAAACCACACTGCCAGCCTGGCGGGGTAGAACTCACCAGCTAGAGTCTGTGAGCCCCCCTCCCACACACACACCACACAGACCCACGTGGTTAATCCAGCGTCTCACACTCCGCTGGGCTTCAAAACACATAGTAGGCAAAAACGGCGGGTTCCCCACCTTGGGAGGTGGGGGGTGTTTAGGAAACATCACTAAGTTTTCAGCAGTGTTTGACCTTGAAAACAGAGTACCATCATCGTGTAAACAGATGAAAGTTAGGGTCTGATTTTGGAGTTTGGTCACCAGTTATGGGGTCTCATTCAGGCAAACGTGCCACATGTTATTCTCCATGCATGCTCGGTCCAGCACACCCTCCCACCCAAACCAAGTCCTTCCCCAGAGAAACTAGCATTTGAGATAACAATTCTGATCCCCGTAAAGGTACATTCTCCCAGGAGCAGCGATCTGTGTGAGAGAAGTAGAAAGCCTCCTCCCGCTCCGGGCACAGAGCCCTCCCCACTGCATGGTGTCCACTTGGACTCTGGCACGGTGAGTCTTTGGAACACCCTGGAACACAGAAGGGAACCGTGTACCTCAAACCAGGCTGTGTCACCGCGACCTTGGGATGGATGGCGTGGGCCAAGGTTCTGCAGGAGCCTGCTCGTCACAGTGTGTCGCCAGGGCTTTGCAACCTGGTTTACATTTTGTTCTTTTTCAAAAACACAAAAAGAAAAACAAGCTTTATGAATCAATTTTGCAGCTGCTAAGGGCCTCGGACATATATTACCAAGCCAGTTAAAAGTTCCTGGGGACATTTTAGGGAATAAGAAACTCTCAAATGACTTGTTCTCTCCAAAAAAAAAAACTCAGAATTGGATGCAGTCTGGACACCAACTGGAAGCTTCTCATTAAATCCAACACACTCTGAATTTGGTCTTATTGACTATATATGTTGGGATAATTGTCTTGAGCAGAACTGCCCAGCGACCAGTTAGACCCACTGTGGCTGGATCAGTGAGCTGAAACCACCGTCAGACACAGGCTGAGGTGCTCCCTCTGTGCTGAGCCCGCTTCCCGCATCTCTCTTTAAGCCCCAGTAGGGAGGAGGGCCCTGGTTATGACATTCATCCAGGAAGGCCAAGACAGCAAGGACGGCAGGATCTGTGTCAGTGGCGTTCCCACCCCGCCCCCAGCCTGGCCTGGCCAGTGGGGCCCTTCTCACCTCTGGGACCCCTTTCTGCAGGTGCTTTTGTTTGGGTGTCTCTCAACCTATTTGACCAGGGTGGAGAGCAGCTCCTGTGCACCTCCCATCCCAGGCGGGCCTCTTCACCTCCCGTCCCAGGCAGGCCCACCTGCTGGCCACACGGGTGGTGGAGAGGCAGGGCACCAGCGCCCCGTCCAGGGGAGGAGGCGGACGGCGGTCTTCCTGCCAAGTGAGCAGAGAGCTCAGACTCTCCAGCAGTGTGGGTGGCTGAACAGCGACAACAGAAAAGGAGGAAGGAGAGAGCGAAGATAGTATCGCTGGGCTAGCACATCCAGACTTGGGGACAGAAAAAGCACGTTGTGATGTTCCTTTGAGAAGAGAATCCCATTCCAGGTGGGGCCTGTGGCTCCTGACCTTGACACCCTGGTTTGCTGCATCTGGCGTTCAGGAACATGGAGAACAGCGGTGGTCTGCCAGGAGCCACCAAAGCCTTCCCCGACCCCCACTCTCTACTCCAGCCCCCCCAGACCCCTGCTGAGCATGGTGAGCGTCTTGTGTGCACAGCGCCAGCTCTGGAAGCCACAGGCTGGGCTGGGCTCGTTTCTGCTGCTGCCATTGAGTGGCTCTGCGTGCCCTTGGGTGTGGCTAATCTCTCAAACCTCAGTTTCCTCCTGGAACAGCCCCTCGAGTGGTTGTGAGGATTAAAAGAGATAGTGCAAGTAAAGCGTTACTGGCAGAAGGTAGCGCTCAAAAATAGGACGGCAGCTGTTATTATTACAGGCAGAAACTGTGCCTGGGACTCGGGAAGACAGTTGATGAGAATTAACCTCTCCCAACTCCACAGTTTTAGCATCAGTAACACTTGCTCAGATAGGGGTCTCTGCTAGTTCTGACAATGGGGCCTCAAAAAATGTTTGTGGAAAGATCAAATGAATGAACTTGGGGCGTCAGTGCTCTGAATAGCTGACTTAGCCTTTGAATAAAAGTGACTGCCGGTCCTCGCAGGCCCTCCATCAGCGTCGGCAAACTTTCTCTGTAAAGGGCCAGAGAGTAAATATTGAGGCTCACCTGGTCAAACGGGCTCCATCGCAGCTCCTTAGCTCAGCCACTGGAGCGCAGAAGCAGCCACAGGCAATCCAGAGAAGAATGGTGTGGCTGCATTCCCATCACGTTTATTTATGGATGCTGAAATTTGGATTCCTTGATAGTTTCCACATATCATGAAGTCTTCCTCTTCTTTTGATTTTTTTCAGCCATTTAAAAATGTGAAAATCATTCTTAGCTTTTAGACCACACAAAAACAGACCCCCGGATTTGTCCCGCAGGCTGGAGTTTGCCCTGCCTCATAGGCCAGGATTACTCATTCCAACAGATTTTCATAAATAGAACGAATCTGTACAAAATACCTGACTAGTACTCTTCAGAAATGTCTAGGTCACGACAAACAGGAAAAGACTGAGAAACCGTTACAGACCGGAGGAGACTAAGGAGACACGATGACTAAATGCAAAGTAGGCTCCTGGATTTCTGGAACAAAAAAAGGACATTAGAAAAAATTGGTGAAACTCAGCTAAAGTCTGTAGTTTAGTTAATAGCATTGCACCAATGTTGATTTCTTATCAATGTGTCATGATAATCAGTGATCAATGACATCAGTGATCCATGCATCATGGTTCTATAAGATGTGCGCACTAGGGAAGCTGGGGGAAGAGTCCATGGGAACTCTTGGTTCTACCTTTGCAATTCTCCTGTAAAGGTAAAATTATTTCAAAATTAAAAGTTTTTAAAAAATGAAATGCATACCACCTGTCTGACTGAGCCCCCCTGAACTGTTTTCATGATCTGCCCTGTGCTGCTTAGTTCTCAGGCAAACGCTGCTGAAGCTGGTTGGGGCCTGCTGCTCCTGGGTCACCTCACTTGCTGTCTGTTCTCTGCGAACACAACCCTCAGCTGTGCTTTGAGGCAACGCAGACAAAAAGGGTCTTTTTTTAAAGATGTATGTCTGTGAACCATGGCTGCCCTGGACACTGGTGTTTTTGCCCTGAGCGTGTTCTTGAGGGATTTGACCAGCATTTCCCCTCCAGGCCCTCGCTTCAAAATTCCTGTAATGAATAGATGCAGGGCACTGGGAATCAACAGCAAGTTGCCACCCTCTCGTATGTCATATAACTACCCTCTTCTAGCTTAGCTGAAAGGAATATTTTTTTAAGAAAAACCCAGGTTGATGCAACATTCTTCAATGGCAGTGCAATATTGAGTGCAGGACCAACCTCAGGGGACAGTTCATAGCGGGGTTCCTGTGCCCCTTAGCTGGTGTTTTCCTAAGCTGCTGATGCCTAAGGCAGGCCTCCTGCCTTTCTAGGTAACAGTGGGTAACTATCAGTGCCCAGGTGAGAGGCATCGGGCCCAGGGTGATCGCCATCCACTGCTGGCACCGCTGCCTTTCTTGATAGTTTGAGATTACTGGTGGTGTGACAGGGAAGTTCAGTACCGAAGACGCCCCCATGGAAAGGGACTGAGCCATTGTGTTCTGCCCGCACCCCTCACGTTCTCTTGTTGATTGGAAATCACCAACCGCATCACTGTAAACGTGGTATTTATTTTTGTGTATCTTACCCTTCGAAGCTAATGGGGCTGTTTTCCTCGGGAGGGGGACGAGTTTAGTTACAATAACTAGTACACGCTCCTTGACAGCACTTCAAACAGTACAGAAGTGTGTGCTGTGAAGTGTGAGCCCCCCAGCCCGCCGCCAGTGTGTCTGCCCTGGGGAAAGGAACAGGGGGCAGTATCGGGGACCACCGGACTGAAGCAGAGAGAGCACATCAAGAGCAGGCTCTGAGCACGAGGGAGACGTGGGGCTGTGGCAAACTCAGAGCACAGAGTCCGACGGAAGGGGCTGGCCGCCGCCCCGCTTCTCCCCTGCACACGTCTGATTTCTTCATAGATGGGCTTTGTTCGTTTATCCATTCACGAATTCAGCAAATATTTACTGCGTGCTAGACTGTTAGGGCTGGGTATGCAGCGGTGAACAAGACAGTCACGGCCCTTGTCTTTAGAGAGTTCGTGTTAACCAAACACATAAATGTGTTGTTGCAAATCGTGCTCAGAGTCGTAGAGAAGAAGCCTGGGCCCTGTGAGAGCACACCGGGAGGCGAAGGTGTTCTAGTTAAGGTGGTCAGGGAGGGCTCTCCAAAGATGAGACATTGAAGTTGAGAGCCAGTCATGGAAAGAGAGAGGGGAGAACATTCCAGACAGAGGGGACAGTGTGCACCAAAGGTTTGTGCGGCCAGACCATAAAGACAAGGTCTGCAGGAGTCCAGAAGGATCTCTAGCATTCCTTCAGTGCTACCATTGTATGGTTCTCCCTCACAAGTCTGAATAGGAATGTTTTCATGTGGGAAATCAGCAGGAGGAATGGAGGCCAGCCAAGTCTTCTGAGTGGAAGATCTTGCCATTCTCAATCCTTTACATCCAAGGAGTCTTGGTGTATCGGGATAGGCTGTCACTCAGGGGATCCCAGGAGCCAGCCCTAGAGTTGGTGTGTTCTTGCACATGACACTTGCCAAAGGTGAAAAAGCTCACCATGGGTTTCAGCCCCTGAAACCTTAAGGCCTGAGTCAGCATCTCTTCATCATTCTTAGGTTTCTGGGGATTTCAACATTTTAAAAAATGTAACCACGATTTTCTCAGTGATCTTGTTGTCCCTTCACACACAATCACGTTTAAATATACACTCCTCTGAGTTGCTGGTGATCACCAGAAGACAGTGAAGCTTCAACAAATGCTTGCCACTTACCCCTCCCGCAGTGTCCTTTCGGTCACCTCTTCGTTTTCCACTTTTCTAGGATAAGTGACAGAATGGCAGTAACTTGTGGCCTACAGATCCTCTAACAGTGACCTCAGCGTCAACTCAGAGTGCTAAACCCTGAGATACAATGTGGCATGAAGCATGGTTCTTGCCCTTCAGATGGTTACATTGTAGTGAGAGAAACAGACAATAATAATGACAGTATCTTGTGATACGATATAGGGGCATCCAGAGCAGATAGGGCAAGAAGGAGCAGGAGATCAGGGAAGGTGGAGGGGAAATTAAATATATGGCACTCTAAGCCAGTATGAGGGGTGCCTGGGAGTGGTGGCAGGAGAGCAACCCAGAGAAGGCAGCGGTCACATTATGGATGCCCTTGTGTGCTAAATCAAGGAGGTTGAACTTGATTAAAATGAAGGGAAAGTGGATCGAATTTGCACCTTAGAGGCATGGGACTGGGTGATGGGCAGGAGAGGTTGGCTGGGGAAAGGGACAGCAGTGACAACATATTACAGTAGTTTGGGGAGAAGTGAAGGATTACAACAAGAGACAGGCATTCAGGAAGTATAAATAAGTATAAAGGTTAAGAGGCAGCTTAAATATGGTATCAATCATGATCTTTGGTTTGCAGCAATAGAAATTGGCGCTCGTTAGCTTTAGTGGAAAGGGACTTTGAAGACTATCAGAATCAATGGAGAGGCTGGAGAAGCAAGTTCTGGAAATGAGCGGGAACCAAAGAAGGCCAGGCTGCAAATGGCACTGCTTCCCCAGGGAGCTCAGTGCCTCCAATCTCTTAGGTTCTCCAGTGGCCACTTCTGCTGTAAGTCATTTCTCCACTGCCCTACACTCAGAAATCAAAGTCAAAATCAAAACCACGGTGAGTTACCACTTCTCCTCCACTAGGATGGCTAAAATAAAAAAGACAGACAATAACAAGTGTTAGCGAGGATGTGGAGAAGTCGGAACCCTCCTACACTGCTGGTAGGAATGGAAAATGGTGCAGCCGCTTTGGAAAACAGTCTGGCAGTTCCTCAAAATGTTAAACATAGAGTGACCATATGACTCAGCAATTCTACTCCTAGATATATAAGCAAGAGAAATGAAAATACACATCTGCACAAAAACTGTATACTAATGTTCATAGCAACACTATTCATAGTAGCCGAAAAGGGAAAACAACCCAGTGTCCATCAATGAATGAATGGATAAACAAAATATGGTAAATTCATACCATGGAACATATTATTCAGCCATAAAAAGGAATGAAGTACTGATACAGGCTACAACATGGATAAACTTTGAAAATATGCTAAGTGAAAGAAGCAGACACAAAAGGCCACATATCATATGATTCCATTTATGTGAAATGTCCAGAATAGGCAAATCCATAGAGACATAGACTTGTGGTTGCCTAGGGCTGGCGGGAGGGGAGAGGAGAGGGAGAGTGACTGCTAATGGGTAAAAGGTTTCTTTTTCAGATGACACAAAATGTTCTAAAATTGATTGTGGTGATGGTTTCACAACTCTGTGAATATACTAAAAACCACTTGAAAAGGGTGAATTTTATGGTATGTTGATTATACTTCAGTAAAGCTATTGTTTAAAAAAATCAACTGGCTAGACCATCCACTGCCTGACTAAGGTTGGGACCCTCACTCGGGCCCTAACTCCTTGGGTGAAGAAAGAGACTGGCCTCCTTCAGCTTCTGTAGTTGGGGGTGGGGTGGGTGGGGTGGGGGCAGCCTCCACCCCCAAAGTCTCACCCGGAACCAGGAAGGGTATTCAGATGCGGGGGCAGCCAAAATGACTGCACAGTGGGAGTGAGGGAGAAGACATTCGGGCAGCCGTCTAGATTCCTGACCTAAGCATTCACCAAGCCTGTGTGTGAATGGATTCCAACTTTGCTCCAAGGCACTGGGTCATGACCAGACATTCTGCATTTCATCATTCATTGTTAGAAGGGCATCTGGATTATATTGTCTCCCCTTTGAACACATTAGTCTTTCAAAGCACTTTATATCTACTCTCTCTTTATTTTCATATGGCCTCAAGTGGCCCAACTTTTAGGCAAGCCAATGGCTGCATGGGTGGGTATGCAAATTGCCAATCCACTAGTATCTGAGCTGGTGACGATTTTATAGTTGTGGTTATAGGCAAGAAAAAGTACGCAGAGAGGCAAATTGCAGTGTTTGGTTTATCAAAAAAATTTTTTTTCAAGTTTTTGAAATTTTCTAGTCTATCTGAAACACATCATAAGGCCCACACTGTTGGGGAAGGCCTTCCCCACAATAATTTGGGACCTGACTGGGCTCCATCAGTGGTATGCTAGTAAATGTTTACCAACCAGCTCTGGGTGGGGGAGGGACAGGAGGGTCCCGATGTATAGATAGCACTTGTTAATTTCCATAGTGTCAATACTCCTGTCGTGGCTGATGTCCAACTATCAACATTATGATGAATGTGGAGTGAGGAAGCCCAGAGACCACCATCAGAGAGTGGGGTTCTGGCCAGAACTCTGCTAACTGGCTGTGTGACTATTGGATTTTAGCATCCTTTTCTGTGAAAGGAGGGAGGACACCCTTTCTGATCCTGTCCCCAAAGAAGGGACTAGATTTCATTCTGTGGTTGGAATGTTGTCTTCAAAGCTTTCCGCCTTTGCTGGGACTTGCTAATGGCCTGCTCCCCAAACACCAAAGCACCTCTGTTTATGAAAACAACATGCTACCGCAAGTTGCTAGGTGAGGACCAAGGCTGCCGGAAAAGCACCAGAGCTGGGCCTGCATTTTCCTCACAATTTCGCATCTCTGTTCCAGCGATGGAAACCTCCTCCACCCCGCCCCGCCCCCCATCCCCACCGGCCGGGTGGTGAATGAGCCTTCATCCTGGAGGAGCTACAACAGGAGGAGTGGATTAAAGGCCGAATTTAGCAACCCAGGAAAGAGGAGCAGTTTGACTTCGGCCCCTAGGGTGGGTCATAATGATGACAGGGATCATATAGGTCCTTTACCTAACAAATCCTTTCCAGTATCTAGCACTCACTATTTGCCAGGCACTGTTCTAAGAGCTTGACAAATATTGTCTTTAATTCTCATAACAACTCTGCGAGGCAGGTGTTATGGCCATCCCCATTTGATAGATGAGGCACAGGGAGGTTGAGACAGAAACTGTAACTAAATAACTCCCTTGTGTAACCCTAGGATCGCTCTTTTAACATGTCTAGAATAATAACTAACATTCAGAGGGAGCTGGACTTCCAGTTTCTGGTAATTAGTTATTCAGATGAACTCTCAAGCTGAAAGCAACTAAAAATGCTAGAAAAAGTATTTAAAAACATCCTAAAAGCCACTACATGGTTAAAAGATAGTAAGGTATAGCCAAAATTGAAGGAAAAAGAGAACGCCGAAAGATAATCCAGCAAGGAAGCCCCTTTAATCCTGCAGATAATTGCCAAGCCAAGCATATTTGAACTTAAGTGTGAATGGTTTTTTTGAGGAAACAGGCCAGAAATCAAGTCAGGGGCCACACTAGGTGGGAGATGAGACCTTGCCCACAATAATTTAGGACCCCAACAGGCTCCACCTGTGGTATGCTGGTAAATGTTTACCAACCAGCTCTGTGTGGGGTTGGGGAAAGAGTCCCGATGTATAGATAGCATTTGCCAATTTCCACAGTGTCAATACTCCCGCCATGGCTGATTTCAAACTGTCAACATGAAGTCACTGAACACAGAGTTGGGAAGTGCAGGCCTGTCAGCCAGCTGCCCCACAACACTGACCCCACCTCAGGATACAATAAGCAAACCAGTCTTGCTCACTTGGGCAGCCCATATTTGCATCACCTGGGTGGTTCCTGGAACCACAAGCCCTAAACTTGGATGTAGGTGGTCCTGGACCAGCAGTGCCCTCAGGAGCTGGCAGAAGCAAATGAAAAGCATCTCTAGAGGAAGGTAACTTCATCCTAGGTCTCAAATTATCCATATAAATAAATTTTAAGATACAGTATCCAGCATGGTCAAAGAGAACCAGGCAGATCACAAGGAAATAGGACACCATGAGCAAGAACTAGCAGAAACACGTCCTCAGAAACCTCAGATATTAGAATTATCAGACACAGACTTTAAAACCACTGTGCTTTGATGAAGGAAAGAAGTTAAAAGATATCTACAGGGGACAGAAACTATACAAAGTGACATACTAGATTTATAAAGAACATTTGTAGAAAGTTTTACAGTTTAATCAGAGATCAAAACCACAGACACCTTCAGGGGCCATCTGGTAACACAACTGAGTAAATGACTGAGTGACACATGGTGACCTGGAGAGCTCTGTCTGAGGGGCACTGGGCTCCTCTGCTCCCACTGATTGTTGCCATGTGGCCCTGGGCGCCTAGTTTGCAGATCTTCTGCTCTTTCTAGAGAAGCTGGATACTCGGATTTCTTTTTATTGTGGCAAAATACACACAACACAAAACTGACCATTGTAACCATGTTGAAGTGTATAATCCAGAGGCATTAAGTATATTCGCAATGTTGTGCAATGATACCATTATCTACTTCCAGAACTTTTTCATCACCCTAAAAGGAAACCCCATACCCATTAGCAGTCACTCCCCTTTCCCCCGCCCCTGGCGACCACCAATCTGTCTTCTGTCTCTGTGGATTTGCCTAGTCTATATATCTCACATAAGTGAAATCACGCAATATTTGTCCTTTTGTGATTGGCTTCTTTCACTTATCATGTTTTCAAAGTTTACCCATGTTGTGCATGTGTCTGTACCCCATTCCTTTTTAATGGCTGAATAATATTCCATTATGTAGATATATGCATTTATCTATTCATCAGTTGATATTTGGATTTTTGATATATCTTCCTATTGTAAATTCAAATATATATTTTAAAAAGTTCTGTGTGGCCCTAAGCACATATCTGCTGGCTAGATATAGTCCGAGGGCCAACAACACAAGACCTCTGTTTTATGACCTGCTGTTACATATTTTCCCATATAATTCTCAGAATGATTCTCTAATGTGTTATCTTCATTTTTCACATTAAGTACTCGATTTCCCTAGTAGCTTTTCTCCCCAAAGCCAAAGCCTCAGGGGAAACTGCTTGGTTCTAGAATGAATGGGATTCAGAGACCTAGCTTATGGCTATGACCTTGAACTTCCCTGGGACTCAGTTTCCCCACGTGTAAAATGACTGATGTTGGGTTAGTTTATCTCCAAGGCACTGGGCTTTCCCCGGCATCCATCTGGGGAAATCAAGGCATGAATAAGTTCTGGTCAAGTCGGTTTAGCTGCAGCGAACAGGAACAAGAAGATGCGGCACCTGCGTGATCTCGATGGTAACTGTAGATTCCTCCCAGAGCTGTCCTGGAGGCAGGATGGGGAAGAAACAACCTCAGAAGTCCTCCTTGTAGGCGGGCCGGTCCATTTGACCTGCCTGGGTCATTTGTGCGGTAGCAGCTTCTGGTCTGAGCCTGGGACTTAAGTGAGGAGTGGCTTAAAGTCGTGGTTCTTTGGCAGAAACCCCAGCGTGGGCCCCCTCACCTCGCTTATGGTGTGGGCAACTTATCTCCAGGGGGAAAGGAAGCGCCCCTGTTGAAATGCTGATAATCACTGAGCTTTTCCTGCGCTGAAAGCTATTTAATAAGCAAAGTCGAAGGTATCTCGTGGTCTGCCTCACCCCAGGCACCTTTCCTCCAACCCGAGTTTTCCAAAAGGGAAGCGACATCCGAGCTCGCGTATTTAAACAGTGCTCCGGGCCAGCAGAGATCCGTGTTTCTCAACTCTTTCCAAGAGCACCTCGCGTCCCGAATCGCCGCCTTCAACTCGGAGAAGTCAGGAGCCCCACAGGAAACTTGCATTATTGCACCCTCCGCCACAAACCCGGGCCAGCGGACGGGCAGGCGAGCTGGCTCCCACGGAGTGCGCCCCCTCCACGGCCGGCCGCCCCGCGGGCCCGCCCTCCCTGGGGGACCCCACCGCACCTGCGGCCTCCGAGTAAGAGTCTGCGCGCACGTCCGCCCGCCCGCCCGCCTCCCCTTCCGCGGGCCCGGAGCCGGGGGTCGCCGGCAGCCTCCCCGGGTGGTTGAGGGGGCTCGCGGGGCTGCCTGGCAGCGGCGGCGCCCGGAGGCCGCACTGCTGGCGACCGCGGCGGCGCTGCTCCCCCTGCTCGGTGCAGCTGCCGCCCGGCGCTTGCGCACTGAGCCCCGGGCGCGCGGCGGCACCAGGCTTTGTGTGTGTGTGTATGTGTGTGTGAGTGTGTGTGTGTGAGTGTCTGTGTGTGTGAGTGAGTGAGCGGGCGGGCGGGCGCGAGTGTGGCCGCCGCGGAGCGCGAGCAGGACCCGGCGGGCGCGCTCCCCAGCCTCTCTCTCCCCGCCAGAACCATGTCGGGCAGGTCGGTTCGAGCCGAGACCAGGAGCCGGGCCAAAGATGATATCAAGAGGGTCATGGCGGCTATCGAGAAAGTGCGCAAATGGTAAGCGGAGGCGCCTCCTCGCTCGCTCCCTCGCCCGCGCCGCGGCCGCCCCGAACCCCGAGCCCCGATACAAAAAGCCGGCGGGGCGCAGCGCCCCGGGCCGCCGCGGGCCCGGGAGTTGGAGAGGGCCGGCGGCGCGCGAGCCGGGTCACCTGCGCCAGGCGGGGGCCGCGGCCGCTGCCCAGGTGCGCTCGCGCCTGTCGCCCACCTGGCGCGGCGGCGGCGGAGCCTGGAGGCGGCGAGCGCCCCGGGCCGGGCGGTGGACGGCGGGCAGTCCCCGCCGCGGCGCTCGGCTCCCGGGAGGGGTGCTCGGGGCCGGCCCCAGAAGCCATTTCGTTTTGTGCAAGTCACATGAAAGCGGCTTCCCGCGCGCCGGGGCCGTGATGCCGGCGGCGGAGGGGAGAGCGCGAGCTCCATTGTGCAGGCACCGAGCGGGCCGCCGCCGTCTCCGTCTCCTCCCCGCGCGTCCCGGGCGGCGCAGCGCCGGCCCCCGCGCCCTTGCCCGCGTCGGCCTCCCTCGTTCCCTCCCTCCCTCCGCGCTGGCTCGCCCGCTCGCTCCCCGCCTTCCAGGCCCGGCGCCCTCGAGTCTGCGGAGTTTGCAGAGCGCGAGCCGTTTAAATTTAGCGCTTTGGGCTGCCTGGAGCGAGGGCTCTCGGCGGGGAAGAAAGATGGGGGCGAGCGCGGGGAGGAAACGCCGGTGGCGGCCGCGGGCCCGGGGCGCCGGGCACCCTCCACCCCGCTCTGCCGGGCACTGCGCGCGGGGTCGCGGAGGCTCGGGCGAGCGAGTATTTTTGGCCAGAAACCGGTCGTGGGCCGCGTCTGCCTTTCCCAAACCCGCGGCTCGTGTTCGTTTTGCGGAGAGAGCCGTTGTTTTTGTTCTCGGCCCGGGGGGAAAGGGGGTTCGGGGCTGGCCGTGCGTGTTTCTCGGGCTCGCGGTGGGTTCTGCCCGGCGTCGCCTCGTTGTAATTAACACGACCGAGCGATGCGCGGCCTCGGGGGTTCTCACTCGGGATCGGCCCGAGGCCCAGGCCCGAGGCGCGAGCTCATCGCCGGGTTGGGGCAGACTTGTTGAAAACTCCCAGTTCCCTGATTTCAACTTTATTATTTTTTTCCCACGGCTTCTCCAGGGTCGGGGAGGGAGAGGAGCAGCCGCGACGTGCTCTAGTGTCAGCGCCCGCGGGCTCATCCTGACCCTTTATTTAGAGCCTAAGAACTGGGCCGGCCGGCCCCATGGCGGGTATGTTTATGGGTAGGGGTGTCCTTTTTTGAGTAACGCCTTGGTCTCTAAAAACCACTGGGGGCGAGCCTGCAGTCTAACCGTGTCACAAGTTAGCTGTCCTTTCTGAGTCAAACCCAACAAAAAAGGCAAGAGGAAAATCAATAAAGTCCACGTGCTCCCCGGCCTCCTATGGAAAAGGGCTGTCTGCAGATGGCCGGATGCCCGGCCGAGGGCTGGGTTTGGCTCCAATGGGACAAAGAATTTTCAGAACCGTGAGAAGGGGAGGCCTTCCAAAGTTGAGATCCAAGTCTTTGGTGCTGTGGGAGCTCCCCTGGCGAGCAGGGCGCCCAGTGCCTGACTGGAGCCATTTAAAAATGGCAGAAACAGCTGCAGGCCAAAACACACACAGGGAAACAAGCCCACAACCCCCTCTCTTGTGGGATCCCCAGAGGGAAGGCTGGAGTTATCCCCTGCCCTAATGCTTGTGCAGAGAAAGAACTGGTGTCTGGGCCTGAGTCCCTTCTGTCACCAGCCTGTAGGTGAGAAAGGGGCTGGGGGCAAGCTGCCTTTCTCTGTTCCAGGAGGCGTGGTGGGGCCTTCTGCCCCAGGTTCCCAGCCCTGCAGAGGCTCCTGCACCCTGACAGCTGCTCCTGTAGGGCCGGCCCACCAGCTGCTCTGCAGGGAGGGCAGATGGAGCTATGGGGTTTTCCACCCTGCCAGGCCCCAGAGCAGGCGGCCTGGAGGCCTCAATGCTGCTGAAGCCCCTGTGGGCCAGCCTGTGTTTGCGGAGAGGGGAGGAGAACGTGTCTCCCTCCCTTCTTGTGTTTTGGGAAACAACATGTCATGTCCTCTAGGGACCTCAGGCTTTGGGATCTCATGGCTGGGCTTCCAGTTCACTCCCTTGCTGTGACCTTGGGCAAAGCATGTAACTTTTCTAACCACAGCAGCAAGGGGAGTCCTGCGCTGTCTCCTCTCTTAGAGTAAGATCATGTCCCCAAGAGCACTTATCCCTGCACACAGGAGGTGTCATTAAATGCCATCCTTATTGTAAAGTGGGCTCCATAGAAACTTGCATTTTGCTGATTTTTTTTCTTTTTTTTCCTGCCCCTTCGAAGCAAAGAAGACTTTACCTTATCTCCTGGGTTTCCCTAGCCCAGAGAAGCCAAATCTCACCTTCACTGTGCTTTTAGCATGGGTCTTCCAGTCAGTCCTGGAGGCTCTGGGTTGTTTATTAACTGTGTGGCCACCAACCATGCATTTCACCACTGTCTGGGACGCTGGGTTGCCGGATTTAGTGAATAAAATTACAGGACACCCAGTTAAATTTGAATTTCAGATAAACAACGAAATAATTTTTAAAAATACTTTTTTTTAAGCATAAGTATGTCCCATGCCATATTTGGGACATACTTATATTAGAAGGTTATTCATTGTTTATCTGAAATTCAAATTTAATTTGGCATCCTGTATTTTATCCAGAGGAGAAGGGAAGTGTCTGGCATGCCATTCAGCCTGTAAGCCAGGCGTGGTGTTTCACCTCAGCCCCAGTGACCCCTAAAAATCCCCGCTCTGCCAGCCCTACCCTTCCCCTGCCCCTGGAAAAAGCCAGCAGCTGGCTGTGGCCACCCGGTCGGTAGCTGCCCGCCATCTCTCCTCTTCTTTCTGTCTAGTGTCTCAGCAAGGCAGGCTGGTGGAGTGTGAGGCAGCCAGAAGATGGCTGAAGGAAGAACAAAATGGTGGCCGCTTTTGGGGGAACTGGGCCAGAGCGAGGAGGCCCAGCGTGGGTGGAGGAGGGCAGGGGAGGGGGAGTTATTGGGAGGGGGAGACAAAGGCTTAAGCCTCAAAGTAGGCTTAGGCTGGGGACCCCTGGGCCCTTGGTCTGAAGGGTCCCTCAGTGTCATGTGAGGACAGACAGAAGCCTGGGGACTTCCCACCCATCACTGGGGGAGAGGGAGGTTTGTGCCTTGGGCCTCACCTTGGTACCTCCAGGGGTACCTCTTGCCAGGCACACAGTAGGTCCAGCGGGCCTGGGCCTAGTTAGGATGAGGCCAGCCATAGCCAGTCCTCCTAAGGCGTCAAGGACTAGCCCTGGGAAGTGCATACCAAGTGAGGGATTCAGAGCCCTCTTTGAGGGAGTCAACGGGGCCCTTGGGTGGTGGGTGGCCCCCAGATGGTCTCCTTGGCTAGCTCTGGACCCAAGAGAACAGTAGAAATTGGCTTTGGCCTGGAGAATCTGGGGTGGGTACTTATAGTTTATATAGGAGCCTGTGCTGGGGAGGGGTGTTTGGGGCTATGTTCCTACAGCTGGGACCTCATTTAGTCCTTTTGTCCAGGAGCCTAAGTCTGATGGGGAAGACAGAGGTACTTAAGCCTGGCTGGTTACCAGGGGCCAGCAAGGCAGAAAGGCTCAGGACGCGCCCAGGGGCAGCTTCGCAGCAAGGTTGGGGTGCAGCCTGGTGGTCATAGTGAATCCGGGCCCAGTGCCTACAGGTGGTGAGAACTGGGGGTCTGAGGGAACCACAGAGCCCCATCTGGAGAGAGCCATTGCTCCTCGGGGCAGATGGGCCCCTCGTGGCCAGATCCTGTTTTTGAGAGTATCCAGGAATCTGGATTTTTATGCACAGTCTGACTTTTTTTCTTCAAGTTTGGCAGTTGATTGAAATTTTTTAAAGTGCCATTTTGCGGGCCAGATAAAACATGCCTGTTGGCTCCTTGTTTGCCACTCCAGATGTAAGGTAATAAGTTCAGTTTAATACCCTGAACTGGGGGTAGGAGTCAGTGTGTTCTGGGTGATGGTTTTGGGGGCGGTAGTGGGAACTCTCAGCTGCTCCCCTGAGCCGTGTGTCATTTCCAAAAGTGCTACCAAACTGCCAGCTTGATGAGACACCCGGAGCTCGTGTGACATGCCATGAAATCCCGTCCCATCCTCCCTGGCGCAGGCTCAGGGACAGACCTGAGCTCCAAGGTCCTGTCTCTCCCTGGGTGGCTGCTGGCCGAACGGCGGTCCCAAGGTCCAGTCCCGAGGTCGAGTTCTTAGCGTTCTTCCCTCTGTCCTGTAGTCCCCTCCATGTCCACACCTAGAAATACAGCTGAAAAACAGTTTCTAGTCTCTGGGGAGTTGGGGACCCGGGCCACAGGAACCTGCTGAGTTCAGCTCGCAGCCTGCAGGTCCCGTGACCTCTGGGAAGCACCTGCGACTTCAAACATTCGTCTTGGCTCATGTGCCGGCAAAGCCCAGATCTGGCACACTTTCTGCCCTGAGAGGTGTTCTGTGTATTGCAAGTCAATTACTTTTTTTTTTTTTAAAAAAAAACCTTGAATTGCTGACCTACTGGGGCCCAGGCCGAGGAGGCCAGTGAGGGCTTGTGAGTAATGACTGCCGTTGGCCATCTGCATGGGATTCTAGCAATTTGTGCTTCTTTGTCCAGCTTGTTACCAGTGTGCTATGTGAAATGATTTCTTAGTTTTTCACAGGAGACAGAATAGCAGAAGGTGGGCTCTGGAGTCAGACCTTGTGTCCGATCCTGGTTCTGCCATTGACTAGCTGTGTGACCATGAACTAGTGGTATAACCTCTCTGGGCCTCCCGTTTCCCCTCTCATAGGCCTGTTGACAATCTTGGGAGAGAGGACATGTAAATAAAGCACTTGGCCTGGAGGAAGCCCTCAGCACACAGCGGCTATTATGATTATTGCTTTGTCACTAAGGTTGTTCCTTGGAAAGCCCCTGTCCCTTCCAGGTACCTTCTGATTATTCAGAATAGAAATGGGGAAAGACTGGGATTTCTGGTGGTCCATCCTGCCTCCAGGAGGTAGGAGACGGGTGGGCGGTGACTTAGATACCTGCCTGTATTTAATTCTTTCTGGGCTAAAAGGGGCGGGGATGGGGGCTAGAGAGGCTGCTCCAAAGAGCAGTGTGGCATGGAGGGTGCGAATACGGGCTCTGGGGAGAATGACGTTACCTCCCCAGGCCTCAGTTTCTCTATCTGTCAAATGGGGGAGGTGACAGTTCCTGCCACACAAGGTTATGGGAAGATTAGAGCAAGTGTGTACAGTGCTTAGCACATAGAAGGCACTGGAAATGGTCACAGTAGAATAAATAAAAGCCAGGCCCATCCTCCTCCAGCGGTGAGCGTGTGGGACCCGAGCAGGTACACTGTGGGGAGTGGAGGTGTCCGTGGTCTGGTTAGCTGGTTTTGAGTGCTTGGGTGCGCAGACCGCCCTGTGGTGAAGGGGTGCGAGTGGCCGTACTGTGTTTCAGCACGTGAGGGCCACCCCCCACAGAGGGGAGGACCCAAGGTGAGGTCCGGGCGGGGAGGCTGGACAAGGTGCTCAGAAGCTCACAAACGGGTGTTCCTGCCACATCTGAATCTCGGTTCTGGTGGAACCCTTGTCACTAAAAGTGCTGCAGGATCCTGCAGCCGTGCCACCTGTACCAAGTATGCGTCCCTCCCCGACATCCCATTGTGGGTCCCTTGAATCAGCTCATTTCCCCGTCGAGCAGATCTGTCATGACCTCCCACTTCTCCCGAGATGGCAGAGCCTGGTGCGGGGACCGTGGACTCCAGAGCCCGAACTGCCCGGGGTTGGAATCCCAGCTTTCCTTCTGGGGGTTTCTCCCTGAGCCTCATTGTCCTCAGGGGCGCGACCTCTGACTGTCACTCGCAGTGGTAGGGGCAGGAGGTGACATGACCTGCCTTGTAGACTTTGGGGGGAGGGGTCAGGGCCCGGGAGTGGAGGCTGCAGCAGTGATGGAGAGAGTAGGGATGGCTCGGAGCAGAGGGGTGGGGAGGAGACGGCGGTGATTATTATCCTTAATGAGAACCAGTCACCCCTTTTCCTTCTCATGGCTTGTGATTTCTCCTCACCCACGGACTTCCCTCTAGCAGCTGAGGGGCCCTGGATGCCGTCCCCCGCAGTTTAGGATGCGGCCGGGGGTGGGGAGAGGGCAGCCATGCAGATGTGGGCACCAGGAGCCCCTCAAAGGCGTGCCTGTCTCAGAACTGAGGTGTAGGGCCTCGGAGCATCCTCTTGGCCGGGCTGTGCTTCCCTGTCACAGTCCCTCAATGTCAATGCCTGGGGACTACCCTTGGGGCCGAGGCCACTGGGACCCTGCTCTCCCACTGTTCCTGGCTGCTCCAAATGGCGTTTGCTGGGAAGAGCACAGGGTGGTTACTCATGCTGTCTGCTCCTGTTTCCCTTCCCCTGACCTCAGAGACATTGCCAGGAGGGCAGGGCGAGCCCCTGGGTGCCCTTGGTGAAGACCCCCACCCCCACAGGAAGAAATGCCCCACTGACCTGAAGCCCTCTCCTGCCCAGAGGGGCTCGGGGGACCCAGTCCACTGGCTCTGTGGGGTGAAAGCTGGAGGAACCTGGGGCCTCGTTCCCTTCATGCAGAGGAGTTGCCCTGATGGCCTCCCCTCTCTCCGGCAGTCTTACCAAGCAGTTCCTTACAGGCGCGGGGAAGCCTTTACCATGCTTGTAATCCTCACGGCAGCCCGGAGAGATGGACGACCCTATGTGGTCTAACAGATGGGGAAACTGAGGCTTAGATTGGTGAGGTGACTTGCCTGGGGGTCCCCAGCTAGTGAGTGGCAGAGCTGGGATTCAGACGCTCATCTGTGTGACCCAGAGCTCATTCCCTTAACCCCAAGCCGAGCAGCCACATGTCACAGCTACTGCAAGGGGTGCGGCCTGTGGCCCCCACGAGGGGTGAGCAGGGTCCTGCCCCAGAAGCCCTCTGGTAACGGGCTCTTCCTCATCCTCCACAGGGAGAAGAAGTGGGTGACCGTGGGTGACACATCCCTGCGAATCTACAAGTGGGTCCCTGTGACTGAGCCAAAGGTTGACGATGTGAGTATGTGAGGCTGGCCCCCTGGGGTGGGGCTGTCCATCCATGCTCCCTCCCATCACAGGGACAGGAGGCTGCCTGCGGCCGCCCACCATAGGACCCTGGGGCCTAGGCCACCTGGGAAGCAGAAGGGCCCAGCTTAAGCCAGTGGGCACATGCCTTAGTGCAAAGGGATCTCCTCCCCAGGACCCTGGGCACTGTGGTTTGGGGGTGGGTGTGGTGGTACCCACAGACAGGCAGACCCGCTCCCGTCATTGTAGCTCTGTTCCTGAGCCCCTGACCATCTGCCAGGCGTTACCTCATTTATTTCTCATACTGAGTCTGTGGGGTTGATCTTTTTATCCTCTCTGTACAAGTGACAACACAGGCTCAGAGAGGTAAAGCCATTTCCCCAGAGTCACACAGCCATTGTCAGGTCTGTCTGACTCCAAAGCACACACTGTCTCTGCTCTTGGAAGGCCTTCTGGTGGTTGGAGCTGCTGGTAGGACTGGTGACTTCACAGTGCCAATTTGGTGCGGGAAAGCGTGGGCCTCTGTGAGAAGCTCCAGGAGGGGTCTTGACGACGACCACTAGAGGGAGCTCCAGTGGCCGCGCTTGATTTTATGGCGGATTGGTGATAGGCAGCTCCCCGACATCCCAGCGGTTTTTCAGCTTCATGGCTCCCAGACCAGTTACCCCTAAAGACCCCAAGTCAGCTACTCTCATTTCCAGTCAAAATCCAGAACGGACCCCCATACAGGCCTTGTGTGGGCGTTCCTTCCGCCCGGAGTGCCTTCTCTATTCATGCAAACAGTCGTCCCCTCTGGGAAGATGGCTCAAACTAACCCCCGCGGCTCCAGTCCTGACGTGGTGACGATGGGTAGGTTTCTAGGGGGCCTTAAAGGCGGGGCTCAGCCTCCCTCCACCGTCTTCAGTTACGTGTCCGGGCTCTCCAGGCAGGGCCGAGGCTCCATCGTGACCCTGTGATCACATGCTCGCCCCTGGGTGAGTCAGCGCTGGGCTGAGAACAGAACGTGGGCATTTGTGGTCCCTTCCAGTTCTGGCCTGGCTCATGGAGCCACCAGGGCTGCTTTCCCCAGAGGCGCCGAGACTTAGACCGTCCCGGCGTTTGGTGCCGGCCGTTCCGGAGGGAGAGCAGCGCAGGGCCAGGCTCCTCGAAGGCAGCTCCTGGCTCTGGCCCACGTCTGTGCCTTGCACATCATTAGGTGTTGTATAAACGCCGGTTGCATTTGAGAAGACGTGGTCCCTGCTCTCAAGGAATTTATAATCTCGTTGGGGGAAGATAATTATAGAATAGCATGAAACAGACATCAGGGAAGTGCCAAATGGATTGCGATCAAGGAGAAAACGTAATACACAGGCTGTCGGGAAGGACAGGGCAGCTCCTGGCTGGGCAAAGAGCACTGGATTTGGAATCGGACAGACCACCCCCAGTTAACCCGTGATGTCAGACAGGTGACCCTCCTGGCTGGGCCTTCGTTCCCTCTTGTGCAGTGGAGCAGTAATATCCAGCTCCTGGGTTGGCTGCAGCCGAGCAAAGGCAATATATCACACGGAGAGAACTCAGCCCAGCGCGGCTCTGCAGACGGTGCTCATGAAATGCTAATTTGCTGTCATCTCTGAGCCATGATGTACAATACGCTGCCTCTCCCACCCCCTTTCCTTCTAGGGCGATGGGTCCCATGCCTGGCTGAGCATTCCATCTCCTGGGAGTCTTAAAGAAATGCAGGTTCCTGGGCCCTGCCCCAGATAGCTGAATCCAAATCTCTGGTGGTTGTGGCCGGGAATCTGCATTGTGGAGGGAGAGCTTTTCATTTTTTTAAACACCCAATTATGACACGGTTACTCCATTTTTTTTTTGTTTCTTCAGAACTCTTGAAAATTTCCTTCTTTTAAATAGGTCAAACGTGTCTCAACTTTCAAAGGTTACTTTAAAATTTTTTTTAAACTTAAGACAATTCACATGCCATAAAATTCACTCTTTTAAAGTGTACAAGTCAATATTAGTTTATTCACAGTGTGTAGCCATCACCACTGTAATTCCAGAACATTTTCATTACCCCAAAAAGAAAACTCGTACCTGTGAGCAGTCACTCCCTCAACCCCCAAGATCCTGGAAACCACCAATCTACTTTCCATCTCTATAGGTTTGCATATTCTTCAAGTGTTACTTTTTTTTACTATATACCTTTTTATAAATCAGCTTCCCATAGCTGTGCATGCCCCCTCCCCGCCCCAGCTCCTTTCCCTGAGGCAGCCAGTGTTTACCCTTCCAGAGATGGGGTGCCACAAACACACAGGCAAATACACATTCGTTTACCCTGTGCTTTACCATTGATAGCGGCGTTCCATTCATGTGGTCTGCACCTTTCTTTAATGCATCTTGGAGAGATATTGTAATATGTTGAAAATTTTATAGAACATTCCACATTTGTACATGCAGAGCTGCCTTATTCTCTGTAATTGTTGCATTGTGTTACCTTGAGTGAACATACCATAATTTACTTAACGAGTCTCTTACTGATGGACACAGTTAGGTTGTGTCCAACACGATTCTATCCCGTTCGTAAAAAATGGAACCGCACATGAAAAGCATCCCCCTCACCCTCAGTCGTCTCTGAGATTCCCTCCTCGCCTAGTCTTCCAGGGTGGTGCTGGAAGTCGGCTGACGGTACTTGGAGAAGTGCAGCCCCCAGGACCTGCAGACAGTGGGAATGTGTGAACTCTGGCTTTTCCATCCCTTACCTGGCGTCGCTGTCCCTGCTCTGGGCGGGGTGAACCTGGCCTTTTCCCCACCCGTGCTCCCTAAAGGAGAAGGGAATTCCCTCCAGCCAGGGTATTGGCATGCCTGCTGGTGCTGGCCCCGCAGACAAGGCAGATCTGTTCCCGGCCCCCAGCGCAGCCCCAGAATCCTCCCTTCTGCACGGCTCTTTGATTCTGAAGCAGGTGAGGCCTCTAATGGGATGTGTTCAAATGCAGGCCAGGGAGAGCCCTCCAGGGACTTGGGGGCTTCAAGATGAATTGGCAGAATAAAATATTCATACCCCTCCCCAGGGTCTCGCTCGTGCGCACACACACGATTTAGTGACTCGGTTTCTGCTCCATTTTCTCCTCCAGAAAAACAAGAACAAGAAAAAGGGCAAAGAGGAGAAGTGTGGCTCGGAGGTGACCACTCCGGAGAACAGCTCCTCCCCAGGGATGATGGACATGCACGGTGAGCTCCCCCTCGCTGCCAGGCCCCTCTCCTGCCAGGCCCCTGGCTGTGGCAGAGCCCTCAGCTGTGTTTCTGTTTCACCAGCAGGTTTGTTCACATTCCAGGCAAAGGGTAGGAGGGCAGGGCAGGACCAGGAGGCCTCTCTGCCAAGGAGAAGGCTCAGTGGAGGAGAAGAACTTCTTTTCCCAGTGCAGCAAGCCAAGAAACAAAATAAGCCAGAGACATAAAATAAGACCTTCTCCTCACTCAATGACACAAACCTCACAGAAGATGTTCTGTGTGCCCAGGAAGGTTTTTTTGGGTATACGTTTATTTTTTTCCCTCCCAGGCCTGACGTACCATATAAATGACTATATTTTCCATTTCCTATTTTGCTGTGGCTGCTGGGAAGCTCCAAACTGGATTTTGACATCATGTTAATCATACTGGGACCCTGGGACCTGCCTTCCACATTGACAGCCTAATTTCCTTTGCTGTCTTATCTCAAAAGTTGTAGCCAGTGTCCCACCGATCAAATCCAGGCTGGAGATGTGCTTCAGCCAGTCTGTAGCTGTTTTAACATTGCTGGTGTTTATTTCTCTTTTTACCTTTTTATCTGAGAGGCCAGGCCCAGATCATCAGTATATGGCTCCATGATATGTCCACAAACTGACCAGACCCATGTAACCTGCCCAGATCAAGACAGAATGCTCCCAGCAATCCTGCTGGTGTCCCCTCCTGGTCATCCTCACCCCTCCCAGGAAAACCACCGCCTGACTTCTGACCTCAGAGATTCAAACCTGAAGTTTCTAAAAAATTGGGTTTCTCATATGTATAAATCAGGAAATCTGTGTTTCTACCATCCTTTGGGAAATCAGATCTGGCAGCCCTGGGTGGGTGCTCCCTCAAGGCAGCGGCCTGCTGAAGTGGGAGCAGCTGTCCCTTAGGGAGGGCGTGGCCTCTCCAGCCCCACCTGGCTCCCCTCGTATTGTCACCTGCCTGGCCCGCTGACATAAGAGCTTGCAACACTTGCCTTTTTCCATCTCTTGATCCCAGTTTTAATGTCTTGTACTTTTGACCACCTCAAGCCTTTTGCACAACAAGGTGGTATTAGATAAATAAATAAGTAGGTAAATCAAGAAGGAGTGTTGGTTTGATCTCGTTCCTAACCCTCCGGGCCCAGGGCTGTCTTGTTCTGGGGAAGAAAGGCCAGAGAACTTCTCCATTTGCCCAGACGGGTCTGGAAAACACAGTCACAGCTCCGAGGGCAGGGAGTCTTGCTTGTTGCTGAACTGGCTTCAGAAAAGCCCGGGAGGATCTTGCTGATGGTTAATGTGTCAAGAAAGGCCCCCAGCTGGCCTTACAGACATAATTGGGATGCATTTCATTTTCAGAAATAGGTATTTGACCTGGGACATAACCTGTCTGCCTGGCATTGGTTAGGATCCCCACCATCTCTAGAGGTCAAGGAGACCCCTGGCCTGGCTCAGTTTTGGTTGAATCATAGAATTATTGCTGAGACCCTTTTAGAGCAGAGGGCAGGATCCCACCTGGGTACACATCTGACTCTCCTAGGCTGTCCCCCTAGCTCTGTCCTCCTGGGCTAGTTGTTTAACACATAGCCATCGGGGTGTCTGTTTGTTTTTTTTTTTTTTTTTTTTTTTGGTGAGGAAGACCAGCCCTGAGCTAACATCCGTTGCTAATCCTCCTCTTTTTGCTGAGGGAGACTGGCCCTGGGCTAACATCCGTGCCCATCTTCCTCCACTTTATATGGGACGCCGCCACGGCATGGCTGACAGGCAGTACGTCGGCGGGCGCCCGGGATCCGAACCAGCGAACCCCGGGCTGCCAAGCGCGGACTAAACCGCTGCGCCACCGGGCCGGCCCCTGTCTGTTTGTTTTTAATCTGCTGAGTGGGGATGGTAATGCCTACTTCGTAAGGTTATTGTGGGTATTAAATAAGATAATCCCTTAAAAGCCTTGGCATGTTAGCAGCTAACATTTAAGAAACTGTCATGATGTGCCAAGCATCTTGCTAAACCCATTTCATGCCTTACCTCGTTTAATCCTAATAACGAACCCCATTGTACAGAGGAAGGAGCTAAGGTTCAGAGAGGTGAAGTCACTTGCCCAGAGGTTTATTTTGTGTGTGTGCCATTGAGTCAATTCTGACTCCTAGCGACCCCGTATGCACAGCAGAGCAGAACCCTGCTGGTCTTTTAGCACCATCCTCTCATCTTCTGGCGCTGTGTCAGACAGAGCTCCGCTGCGATTCACAGGGTTTTCATGGGCGGTTTTTTCAGAAGTGAGTGGACAGGTCTTTCCTCCTAGTCTGTCATAGTCTGGACGCTCTGCTGAAACCTGTCCACCACGGGTGACCCTGATGGTATTTGACATACCCCTGGCATAGCTTTCAGCATCACAGCAACACGCAGCCGCCACAGTGTGACAACCGACAGACGGTGGTGTGGTTCCCTGACCAGGACATGAGCCCGGCCACAGCAGTGACAGCACCAAATCTTAACCACCAGACCACCAGCGTTAGGAAGCTCATAAACGTCAGCGCTGGCATTTGAGGTCCTTTAGAGGCAGAATCCAAATGTGTGACCCAGACTAACACTTCAGAAAAATCTAGAATACTGGACAAATCAGGTCCCCGACGCAGGAGCCATGCTCACCCTGTCGGTATCATTTCCATTTTAGTACACGTGCAGCCAAGACCAAGTCTGACCTTAGGGCGTGTAAGTGTGAAAGTGCAGGGAAAGCTGTGGGTCTGGCTAGAGTTAACTGGAAGGCTTCAGGTGGGAGGACGGGCGTGGGAGGAGATGAAGGGAGAAGACGTCTGCATCCAGCACCTTAGTCTCTGAGGTTCAGCCGAGGTTAGCCCAAGTGTCAGAGTCACACTGTTACCAGGTTACCAGGCTAGGCCCAGGCAGCTAACTTGCTAAACATTAGCGCTTATTGTCATTAATTAACAGAACCTCATGCTGGGACCCAGGGGTCAGGCCTCTCTGCCTTCTGTGCTGCTTGCACACATGTCTTGGCATAGGAAGGAATTTTAGATTTTCTCAAAAGGTAAATCAGGAGAGTGTACTTTTTTAAGTCCCAGAATTCACAAGAGGATGTTTTTGTGTAACGAGTGCCCCAGAGGACACTTAAAATAAGATGCAGTTTATCCAGTTGGGACTGCGTGACTGCCTGCTGCTTCCTTGGCAGGTTGAGGTAGAAGAAAAACTTGGGGTTCAGAGCGGGGCAGACCAGCCTGAGCAAGGGGCTCTGCCGCTCTGAGCCTCAGTTTCCCTCTCTGTAAAGCGAGGGTGGTAACAGCGCCTACCTGGTAGGTTGTTGGGAGGATTAAATGAGGTGACTGTAAATGCTCTTGCCTGGGCCTCACCCAGGCCTCCTTCATGTGTCCCTCCTTCTCCCACCCCCATCTCCTTCCCTTTCTCTCTCTCTTTCACAAAAACGGCCGTGGTCCCGGGTGCACAGCATGGCCCAGAAAAGCAGGGTAAGATTGTAGGAGTATTTTTGAAATTACCACGTGGATATCTGTCTCTCTGTGCCCAAGACAGGGGGTCTAAGGCAGGGGGGTAGGTGCCCTGGAACCCTCAACTCTCACCAGCTCGACCACTAATGTCATTGCCTGATTAACTTTCTTCCCTTTTTTCCTTTTATTATGAAAACTTTCATAACAGAGAACAATATAGAGAATAGTATCGTGAATTGCATATGCCAACCACCTCGGTTTCCAGTAACACGCTGCCGTATTTGCCTCATCTATTTTTTAAAATGTGTTTTTTAATCAAAATGCAGTTTACATATTAAAAAAAGGCGCAGCTCTTGAGTGTAAAGTTCAGGGAATTCTGCCGATTATACGCAACCTGTGCCAAAGCATTTTGAGGTAAATTTCCTCACATTATGATATTTTAGTCTGAACCTAAACGCTTCAGCATGCGTCACTAATAAGTGGCATTTCTATATACCCACTGTACCGTTAACACTCCTAAAAAAATTAACAATAATTCCCTAATATCTTTTAAACTCCAAACCATATTCAGATTCCGCAGTTGTCCCAAAACGTCTCTTGCAGCTGGCACGTTCAAAACAGGATCCAAATAATTTTCTCGCATTGTGTTTAGTTGTTAGGTCTCTTAAATTTACTTAATCTACAGTAATCTTCCCTGCTTCTTTTTTTTTTTTTATGGTAGTAACTGGAGGAGCCTGGGTGGATGGTCCTGTGGAACATCCCATTTTGTGTTGTTTGCTGCTTATTCTCTCCCCGCTATTTTGTATCGAGTGGAAGTGGGTCTCAGGCTTGACCAGATCAGAGGAAACATTTTGGCGCTGCTGCCTTGTGGACTGTGCTTTGGTCTTTGTGTTGCTTCAGACCAAGATGCACTGGTTATCTGGTTTCTTCACCCAGAATGAGACCTCAGATGTCCCCAGAGATTTAAAATGTGCTAGGCCACGTCTGTGGCTGGTGGCCTCCAGTGGGGAAGGCCAGGCCCAGCCCCCAGAGCCCTTTGCCTCGCAGGACGAGTGGGATGGCCCTGAGTGGGCCAGCTCGGAGGTCTTGGGAGGAAGCATCTCCTCTCCTGGGAGGGCATCCTGTGGGGCTGCGGGTGATGAGGCGTGGAGGAGCTGAGCCCCCAGCCCACCTTTCCTCAGCAGCTGTGGGACTTTACCCTGTGGCTCTGCTTCCCCCATGCAGACGATAACAGCAACCAGAGCTCCATAGCAGACGCCTCCCCCATCAAACAGGAGAACAGCAGCAACTCAAGCCCTGCCCCGGAGCCCAGCTCGGCCGTGCCCAGCGATGGCACCGACGCCAAGGCGGACGAGGCCCAGGCCGATGGGAAGGAGCTCCCAGGGGCTGAAGGTACGTGCCCTCGAGAGCTGGGCTCAGGGGCCTCTCTCCACCCAGTTCTCAGTTCAGACAGTCAGTTGACAGGTATTTAAGGAGGCCCTGCCAAGTGCCAGCCCCCAGAAGGTGACGGTAGAAGAAAAGTAATGCCTGGAGCTCATATTCTGGTGGGGCGGTTTAAACATCATGCAATCTAGTATTTGGAAAATAAGTGCTGTGGAGAATTATAAAGTGAGAAGAGGAATGGGGAGTCTTACAAATTATGGGGGAGTCTTGTGATTTTAAACAGGGTGGTCAGGGAAGGCCTCACTGAGAAGGTGACATTAGATCAGATGTGGCTCAGATTGGGCAAGGGAGCAAGCCATGTGAATAACTGGGAGAAGAGCATTGTGGGCAGAGCAAATGGGCTGTGCAAAGCCCCTGGGGCAGGGGCGTGCTCAATGTGGGTGGAGAAGAGCAGGTGAGGGGCTCAAAAAGTGAGATGAAGTTGAAAAGGAGGTGGGGCCTATAGTGTGGGGGGCTTGTAAGGCCACCTCACAGATTCTGGCTTTTGTGCTGAGTGAGACAGGAGCCATTGGGAGTGTGAGTGCTGTGATCTGAAGGATCACTTTGGTTGCTGTGATTGAGAACAGGTAATGGGGGGCCAGGGTGGAGGCAGGGAGACCAGTGAGGGGTCTGCAGTCGTCCAGGTGGGAGAGGATGGTGGCTGCATTGGGGTAGGCAGAGGAGGAGGTAAGAAGTGGTTTGATTGTGGAGGACGTGTGTGTGTGTTTACACATACGTGTGTGTGTATATGTTTGTGTATTTTGGGGTCTCCTGATGCTCTTTAAATGAAAATTTTCAAACATACAGAAAAATTGAAAGAATAGCATAAAACTCTCCTTATACCCACCAGCCGAATTCGACAATTGTTAATTTTTTTTCTTTGTCTGTAAATATTTTCTGGGGCCGTTTGAAAGTAATTTGTAGACCTTATGACATTGCATTCTTAAACACTTCAGCATGCATCTTTTAAAAATAAAGACATTCTCTTACATAATCACAAATACCATTATCATGCCAAAAAAATGAACAGTAGTTCCCGAATGTCCAATATCAAGGTATATTTCAAAGGTCGAGTTGATGTGTTGATTGGTGGTATGGGGGCTGTGAGAGAAGGGGACTTGCAGGTGACTTCCAGCACCTGGAGGGGCAGCCCTGCTGTCATCTGTTATGGGAGATGTGGTGGAAGGGCAGGGCAGGCCGAGTCTGGAATTCTGGGGAGAGGTCCGGCTGGTGTGTTGCTTACCCAGGGGAGGAAGGCGGCTGGCCTGGAGTCAGGGCTCTTGGTGCTTGGGGAGGGTGCGTATCTCCTTGGGAGAAAGGCCATCCTATGCTGTAGCGTTCGTTCGCATCCCGTACCATTCCCTTCGACACACTTTACTCGCATCAGCCCTGTGCAAGGTTCTGTGCTGGTCCTGGGCCTCAGTCACAGCTGAGTCCTGCCTCCTGCCCCCCAAGAACTCACAGGCAAGAAAAACATTGCAACTGAGAATTACGGTCTACAGAAGGTGCAGACAGACTAGATCCAGCATGTGGTGTGCAGGTGTGACCACGGAACCCAGTGGTATTTTTATTTTTAATTGGAATTGGCTGTCAAAATTTAAAAATTGAGCAATTTCACTTAAAATAAGATTGATTTCCAGCTTCTCTTGAAAAAGAAGATCTGGTAATCCTGGACCTGCATTTCCATGGAGCAGCAATCAGCTGGAGTAGAGACATGGTTGCCTCTCCATGGAGGGCCTGCATTCACCAGTTACCATGCTCCCCACCATTCCCTATTGCCTCCCTGATACTGAGACCAAAGGTAGTTGCTGTGTATTACCCTGTGATCACTGTTGTTTTTCTTATTGTAAATTTAAAAGGGAAATTAAGATGTTTCTTGAACCTCTTTCTCTGCCAAGAGTGGGAAAGTAAAAGGCAGAGAGGCTGGGGAAATGCACATTTCTTTGAAGAAGAGGAGACTATTCCTTTAGATTTTCTTTGCAAAGCTTATCTTTGTCTGAATTAAACAGCTCACTTGACTCATTCATGGCACTGCCTGGCTCCTAAAGGGAGCTTTTAAGTTTGTGGTCAGTCCTGTGATAGACACAGAAAGGAAAGGGAGCCTAGGAGCCTCAGGGAAGGCTTCCTGGAGGAGGTGCTGTCTGACTTGAGCTTGAAGGATGAGCAGGGATTAGAAGGGGGATGGGCAATCCAGGCCAAAGGGACCAAGGGGCAGTGCCTGGAGATGTGCGGGGGACAGGCTGAGCCCGCAGGTGTGAGGGGCTCGTGTTCTCAGCGTGGCTCCCTTTCTGAGCCGGGTGAGGAAGGGGCCTGTGTCCCGGGTAGGCCCCTGGGCAGGTGGAGCTGGGACGCAGGTAACCCTACACATGGGAGCAATTCAGACATTAGGATGCAGACTGAGCGAGTCCCCCAAGAGTCCTTGCATCCTCAGGGGGACCACTGCTGAGTCTCTTTTGCAGCCTTCCAGGGATAGTCTGTGGGACCTAGAAGAGTCTATATAGACTGTACCCTCCCTTTTTAGAACACTCACGTGGGGCCGCCCGGTGGCGCAGCGGTTTAATCCGCGCTTGGCAGCCCGGGGTTCGCGAGTTCGGATCCCAGGCGCTCGCCGACGCACTGCCTGTCACCCATGCTGTGGCAGCGTCCCATATAAAGTGGAGGAAGATGGGCACGGATGTTAGCCCAGGGCCAGTCTTCCTCAGCAAAAAGGGGAGGATTGGCGACGGATGTTAGCTCAGGGCTGGTCTTCCCCACAAAAAAAAAAAAAAAAAAAAAAAAATAGAACACTCACGTAATCACCATGGAGATTATTCCATGTAGGACATAGGTTTGTTTTATTCTCTTACCAGCTTCTCTTTCAGTGATATGAATGTGTCATAATTTATGTAAATAGTCCCCACATTGACGGGCATTTAGGTTGTTTCTGTCACACCCGGTGCTGCAGGGACTCTTGCGCACACATCTCTGCATCTCTGCTCAGGGGTGAGCGGATCCATGGGACACAGCCTGGAAGTGGAATGTTCAGTCGAGGTTGCAGGCATTTCAAGTGTCGTCAGGCCCTGCGGAGTTTTCTCCAGAGAGGTGGTCTGTGGAATGGCTGTCCCCTGAGCAGGGTCTTGCAACCTCCACACTACCACAATCATTTGCGAATGATTCTTGGCTGTGAGGACTGTCCCGTGCGTGGTGGGGTGTGGAGAAGCATCCCTGGCTTCTTCCCACTGGATGCCAGTAGCACACCCCAACCCCTAGTTGTGACACCAAAAATGTTTCCAGACGGTCCACATTGGGGGAGGGGCAAAGTTGTCCCCTGGCCTAATGGCTTTAACGTAGCCTTTTGCCACGTACAGCACGTGGGCATCCCCTCTCATCCCCCCACCGTGGCCCCCAGCACTGTCCTGGTAAGGTGGCTTTGCAGACAGAAGGCAGTGAAGCCTGGGGGCTGGGACAGGGGGCTGTGGACACAGGACAGGGAGCTGGTCACATCTGGGCCGACACTTGCTAGCTGTGTGGCCTGGGGCTGGCAGCTCACCTTCTGCGCGCCTTCCTGTTTCCTTGTTTATAAAATGAGACAAAAGTCGCCTCTTGTCGGGTCATTGCGAGGAGTGAATGAGGCAGGAAAGGAAGTGAAATGCTCGGCCTGAGACTGGCCGGTGGGAAGGGCCTGGTGGCGTGGGAGCCACCTTCTCCACCCTTCTCTGGGGGGCGTGACGGGGGCACTGGGCACAGGGGTCATGCAGGACCACGTGTGGGCCATGTCCTGGCTTCTTTCCCATCCTGCTTTCTTTCTGGCCATGGCCTCGTTTCTCCCATATTTGGGGTCTGCGTCTCCTTTGCCCTCAAGGGCCGTTTAAAGCTCAGCTACAGGAATTGTCTTGGGTTAGTGCTTCCATAACTGCCCCCTTTTGGTAACTAACCCCCCCCCCCCCCACCGCAGACTTTACAGGTCCAGGTGGGACCCACACCAGGGTCCTCTTCCGGCCACCCCAGGCCACTGGGTCTGCACAGTTGCCCAGCAATGCTCAGGTGGGACCCCCACAGTGGGCCGGGCCCACCTGCCTGTTGCTGGGGGCTGCCCCAGCTCCTGTGGGAAGGGCATGGAGGCAGGTCCCTTCGGTCTGCCCAGGTGGGTACATGCTGCCTGCCAGGACAGGACGGGTTGGTCGCCAGCTGTTGACCTTGCTTTGAACTTGTTTACTGCTGAGTTCAGGAATGACATAATGTCCAAACTCGCTGGACTAAATTTAGGCCCCAGGAACATAATTTCTCCTGGGTAAGTGCCAGTACCGTTGTGCTGGGAGAATCGGGCCACTGCGCTGAGCACTTGAATGCTCCAAGGCCGGTTTCCACTGAGTTCTCCGGCTGGGCAAGGGGTCAGCATGACTTTGGGTGACCAGCCACCTTCGTGATTTCTGAGCCTCCACCCGGGGCTCCCACCTCCCTCTCCGCTCCACAGAGCCCACGGGGTGGGGCAGAAAGGGAACTGTGGTCAGAGAGAAGGAGGACAATAACAGTTGAAAATGTTTGTTAAAGCAAACATATGTTATGAAATAGACTATAACACTAAGATGGATTTTTTTAATTGAGATGAAATTCACATAATATAGAAGTAACCATTTTAAAGTGCACAATTCAGTGGCATTTAGTCCGTTCACAGTATTGTGCAAGAGCCACGTCTGTCTAGTTCCAGAACATTCTCATCACCCCAAAAGGAAACCCCGTACCCTTTAGCACTCACTCCCCATTCGCTACCTCCAGCCCCTGACAACCACCAGTCTAACCTTCTATATCTGTAGATTTGCCTTTTCTGGGCATTTCATATAAATGGGATCATACAACATGTGGCCTTTTGTATCAGGGTTCTTTCACAAGCACAACAGTTTCAAGGTTCATCCACGTTGTAGCAGGTGTCAGTGCTTCATTCCTTTTCAGGGCTGAATAGTATTTTATTGACTGGATGTACCACGTTTTGTTATCCATTCATCTGTTCATTTACATTTGGCCTGTCTCCATCTTCTGACCATTGTAGATAGTGCTGCTGTGGACATTTGTGTACAAGTATTAGTTTGAGGACCTATTTTCAGTTCTTTTGAGTCTGTACCTTGGAGTGGAATTGCTGGGTCATGTGGTAATTCTGTACTTAACTTTTTGAGGAACTGCCATTAACATGGATTTTAAAGGTAAAAATGTCAGGTTTATGGGGAGTTGGGTTCTATGCCCCAGATAACCCCTCAGTTACTCTCGCCTGGGTTTATTTTGCTGCTTGGGTCTTTTCCCTGTTATTTCACTTATTCCTCACGGTGACCCGACAGGGTGGCTGTTGTCAACCTTGATTTTACGGAGGGCAGGGGATCTGAGACTGAGAGCCCCGGTCCCACAAGAAACAAGAGGCAGGGGCAGTATTAGAACCCAGATCTGTCTCTAAACCCTGTGTCCTCCCAGACACCAGCTTGTAGACAGAGCCCAGCCCTGGTGAGGGTGGACCTCTGACCCTCCCCGTGGCAGCAGGAATACCCAGTTCAGACCCTGGTGGGGTGTCGGGTCTCTGGCACTGCCCACAAGAGATCAGGGCTGCTCACCTGGGATGGACGGGCTGGGAGGTCAGCCTCCTTTGGAGGAGGGTCCTTAACCCCTTCCTGGCCTGCTCCCCAGCCCTCTGCTCCCCTCTTGCCTCAGGCCCTGGAGGGCCGCTAACTTTTTCCATTTCCACATATTGCTTGCTCACTTTACAACTTAAGCCTGGATTTTTTCTTTCCCTTTGTCACTTCACTGCCTCAGACACCCCGGAAGTTGAGGCATTCTTGAGTATTTTAGTGCACTTTTCAAAAATCAGGGTGACATATGTTGTTGGGGCCCGGAGTACAAGCAGAGCGGGGTCCCGGGCAGGATGTTGCTGCTCTCTCTGAGCTCGCCGGCTCTGTGCCCGAAAGAAGCTGCAGGTATAGCCTCTGCTCATCATCTTCCAAAGCTGCACCTCCTCATACAGCCTGCTACGGCCTGCACCTTCCTTCTGCTACAGGAATGTGGTGGGTGAAACAGGGAGACTGAGGCATAAGAAATAGCCCAAATACCTGGTGAAACAGGATTCATAAACGAAGTGATTGCTTGATAGAATGCTATGCAGCCATCTTGTATGCTATTGTATTTAGAGAATTTTTAAAGACATGATAAATTCTTCTAAAATACGGTGTGATCTCTATTTGGGGGGAGTGGAGAATTGTATACATGTAGGGGGAAAACATCTGGAAGGATGGGAATAAATCCTCTAAAATGTTACTGGGGTGGTTGTTGGGGGTGGTGTGACATCATCGGTGATTTCAACTTTATTTTCTTCTTTCTTGCAACGATCAGTCTTTTGTTCTAGTGATGAGAAAAATACCCACATTATTAAGAGAAGTGTTTACAGAGGGGCGGTTAGCCCCTGGGGTTCCCCAGGTGGAGAATGCAGGCTCTGTCGTGGAAGAGGGAGGAGTCAGCAGCCATGATGGTTGGAGCGCGTGGTTTCCGCCAGAGGGCGCTGGGTGCACGCAGCACAAAGCCCCTAGCATCCTTTAGATGTCCTCTCAGGGCACTTGGCAGGTAATGGGTGTGCAGGGAAAGAGTTGGAGGCCCCAGGGTCAGCGTGTGGCCTGGCTGCTTAAAACAACATCACCAAAAAATAAGCAAGAGGCTTCCCAAGCCCCCCAGCTCATTGCAGCCCTGACAGACCGCCTGGCCATGAAACTACCCAGTTCCAGGTATTTTTAGTAAGTGGTCCATCTGGCTCCGTATCTCATGTGTCTGAAAACAGCTTCTGTCGTCTTGCTTTTCCCTCAGATGCTTCTGATGAGCAGAATTCACAGTCTTCAATGGAAAACTCGATGAACAGTTCAGAGAAAGTCGAACGGCAGCCACCTGGAGACGCGGGTCTAGCAGCAGAGACATCCACAATCTCTCAGGTACCTCGATCAAGGTCTCAGAGGGGCAGCCAGATCAGCCGGGAACCCGTTGGGGTGTCGGGGGTACGTTGAAAGGTGTTTTGTTATTTTGTCTTGTTGTTTTCTTCTTGGACGATTGGCACTCGTGTGTTCATTGAGCAGATTCGTGAGCATCCTTCTGCCTCCTGTCCTGGGTGCTGGGGTTACAGTGAAGGATGAGACACGGGCCCAGCGCTCAGCAAGGGTGTAGGAAGAGGAAGCGTCCTTTATCCCAGCCTCAGCTTCATCACTTTGTTTATTCGGGTCCACAAAAGCATTGCCTGGTCTCAGTGTCCCGAAGTCAGCTCCCCTTAGAGCTGGGAAGAGAGGTCTTCAGAAACCTAACTGCCGGGTGAATCATCCTTTGGAATTTTGCAACTGACTGCACTCCCCCTGCTCGGACCCCTTTCTGGGTCATCACTGTTTGTCAGAATCTGGTCTGAATCAGACAGTGCAGAAGCAAATGACCCAGGAGATAGGAACTAACATCCCGGGTTTGAATCCCAGCTCCTTCACTTAGCATACATTGAGTCTCAGTGTCTCCAGCTGCCAAAGGGGGATCACAGACCTGTCTTGGGGCCGGGTGCAGATGAGATAAGAGAATGTAGGTAACACACTTAGCGTGGAGCTGGACACACAAGATGCCCCAGTGTTGCCTCAGCCACCACTGTGGTTTTTCACTGTCAGCCCTCTGTGCTCATCTAAGACGAGTGGGGACTCAGAGGTATCGGAGCGTCAACTGACAAAACTGTTTCCACTTTGCTGAGGATTTGGGGGAGAAACAGACAATAAGTAGCAGCAGAAAGAAGAGAAGGGGCAGGATGCAACAGGACTTGGTCTGCACTTTGTGGAACCTTGAGCCAGGCCTTCCCAACGGAAGTGCCTCTCAGACTTTAATGTCTGTCTGCTATTAGATCAGCAGCTCCCCTTGCCCTATGGAACACTCCTCCAGGTGCCCAAAGACACAGAGGGAGTGTTGAGGAAAGATGTTTGCAGTGGCAGGAAACTGACCACAACCTGAGTTTGTCAAAAAGGGACTAGTTAACGGAATCTGGGGTTGTATATACAATAGACTGGTATGTGGCTGTTAAAAAGTGTGGTTGACCCACATACAGGCAGAGAGTAAAGAAATAGTCTTGTAATGTGAAATGAGGAAAGCAAGTCACAGAGCCTCAGGCATAGCATGAGCCCATTTGATTAAAAATAAAAATCAAAGCCTTGTGTATCATTTGTAAAACCAAGATGTCATCTGGGGTCTCCTGGCCTCCTGAACTCAGTGGAGGAAAGGTCAGCTTGCATCTTCGATCCACACCCTGAAAGCATCTAATGCCCCCCCCCTGGACATCTGAAATGTTCATCTCACATCCCCCGACCTCCATTCCTGTTTCCAGGGGACCCAGACCTGAATTGGGCCTCTTCTTTGTTTTCATGCACATCCAGACACGCATGCTCGATTGCAGAGCTGCTGGGTTTGTGAGCTGCGTTTGTGGAGGATGCACTGCAGTAAAGCAAACAATTTGACATTGAAATTCAGCCATCCCTGTTTAAAAGAGAAAAAAAAGGTCCCCATCCGCACCCCCACCCCCATCAGGAGGTTTCCTCTGGCTCTTGTCTCCGCTTATCTGTCCTGAGCTCACGTGTTTTCTCTCCCTCATTCCCACCTCCCTCTCCCTGCTGCTCCCTCTCTTACGCGGAGCAGTTCACCTCTCTCCAGGTTCTACCCCCAGGCCCACGTATTGTCCCCACTCCCCCCAGCCAAGTGCTCTGCAAACCAAGGGCCTCTTGCTGAACAGGATCCACCTTCCTCGGAAGGCAGGCGGCCCGCTCTCTCCCGTCACGTCTGTGTTGAGCTTGTATCACTCTCATTATAAAAAAAGGGAGAGGATGTTGGTGGCGAGCACGATGCAGTCTGTACAGAAACTGATAAATAATAATGTACACTTAAAATTACACAATGTTATAAACCATTCTGACCTCAATAAAATAATTCAGAAAAAAAGGGGAGAGGAAAGTCAGAGGCAGCTCTCCCCACAATACCTGCTCTTAGGATCTACCACAAGAATCTCACACACATCCTACATCAAGGCCCGGGGCTCTCTTGAACATTTATTGGGTACCCACTGTGTACTGGGCACTATGCCAGATACTAGGGACCCAGGATGAACCAGCAGACGAGGTCACCCCTGCCCTCGTGGGCTCATGATGGGGTCGGGGAGGCAGAGACCAGCGGACCACGAAATTACAACACGTGCCGCAGGAGAACCAGACGGAACAGGTGACGCAAAGAAACCTACAGGAGTGGAGCGCTCTTGTGGATCGCGCCCGCGGAGAGCAATGTGCAGTGAGCGGGGACCTGAAGGATGAGATGTTAGGTTTGGGATGGCCGGCTTTCTAGGCAGAGGGAACCAGAGGTGCCCAGGCCTGGAGACAGGGGCGAGCTTGAGGAACAGAAGGGGAGGCCAGGGTGGCTGGAGCCTAGCTGCCAGGGACCAGAACAGCGAGTCGGGGCGCAGCGGTGGAGTGGGGTGGGCGCCGGGGCCTTCTCGCCTGGTGAGGAGTTGGGGTTTTGTTCTGAAGTCAGCGGGAAAGCATCAGCGGGTTTTGTGTTCCGTGTATGATTTCTCTTTTGGGGAGATCGCTCGGGCTCTGTTAGAGGCCGGGTGGGAGGCTGTGGAGGAGGCTCAGGTGCCGTCAGGGCGGTGGGCCGAGGGGGAGGTGGGCGGGCTCAAGGGCATTCAGAGATGGAGTTGATAGACTTGCTGTTAGGTTGGGTGTGGGAACGGGAGAGAAAGGGAGGACTCCAGGTACCGTCCAGCTTTATGGCAGTGGCAGTGCCCTCGGCAGAGGCGGGAGCACTGGTCAGGATCGGTAGAGTCAAGAGCTGGTCTCGGGTGATGGGTCAGGTTGGAGAAGCCTGAGATGATTGGCTGGGAAGGTGGCTGAGTGAGTGTTGAACCTCTTTTTTGAGTCATGGGACTTCCTGGGAATTTGTTGACAACTGTGGACCCTTTCCCTGGAATCACATGCATATTATACATTCAACGAATGCTGAGTGTCTGCCCAGGCCAGGCACCCGTGCAGAGCCCTGCAGGAGCATTTGCGTGTTGACTAGGTTGGTCTGGGCCTCCGGGAGACAGCCTTAGAGCTTGGAGAGGAAAACTGGGAACTTGTGCCCAAATAATTACCCTCGCAATTAATTACAGATTGGAAGATTGACAGTGGGGACACCTGCTGCAGGCTGGGCGGGGTGGAGGGAGGGAGACCTTAGAGGTACAGAGGGCAGTGTGGTGACAGTCCGAGAGTGATGAGGCGCTGGGAAGACCTGGAAGGAGGCCAGTGTGGCAGGGACAGGTGGGGCCCAGGTGACTTGGGGCTTGGTAGACACAGGAGGAGTTTGGGTTTGAGATTCCGCATAGTCTGTGACCCTCCTGAAGTCCATGCTTGGGCCGCAGGGTCCTTCCGTCAGCTCCTTCCTGGGCTGACCTTCACTTCACGGCTGGCCTGCATCACTCTCCTGGCATGTTCACCTGTCTTTTCTCTTTTCTTCGTCTTCCCCCAGGATTTGGAAGGAGTGCCGCCCTCTAAAAAGATGAAATTGGAGGCTTCACAGCAAAACTCCGAGGAGATGTAGACGCTAAGGTCCGTCCTCTGATCCACGTTTCACGGGAGATCCATCAGCAGGCTTAATTCTAGAACAACTTCCCCCGAGTGACTCCTCTCGGGTGCGAACAGAACTACTAACTTTTCAAGTTTACCAAGTGCAAATCCAAGAAAACCTAGAACGGCGTAACTTCTCAGACACTGAAGAACTTTCTGCTGTGAAGCGAAACACTCAAGTCTTGAAGTGACTGTCCTTGGGAAGGCGGGGCCGACAGCTCAGGAGTGTCTGCACACCGTCTCTGAAGCCAAGATTTCATTTGTGTTGCTGCTGTATTGTTGTTTTTTTTTTTTTCTTTCCACTTCTCTATTTAACGATATAAGCTATTTGAGGGTGGTACCGATCAGGAATTTGCTGTTCGTCGGGGCTTTTCACTGTTCAACCGATTCCTTCTGCTTTCTTTTTTTGTGCCTTGTGCCCTTGAGGTGACCTCTGGCATGTTTTCCTGGTTGTTTTGCATCTCCCTTTGCGAAGTGCCCTCTCGGTTTTGTTCAGGCGGCCACTGAGCGCCGTCCTCCGCCCTCCCTGCCCCAGGACTTCTGAGTGGAGCAGGCCAGAGAGGAGGAGAGCCCGAGGCCGCCTGATTTCCAGGTGCCCTGAGCCCTGGGTGGGGGCAGCACCAGCCTCCAGGGTCCGAGGAGTCTCAGATGTCAGGGCACTATCCCCAAGGGCTGGCCACTCAATTATGCTCTCCCTTGCTCGGGGCATCTGAGGCTGGTGTTTCCAAGCCCACTGCGGCCCAGACGGACACACAGAGCCCTTAGATGGTTCTGGCATTTCCACCCTCTGCCTCCACCATCCCGCTTTTCTCTCACACCTCCGAAGACGAAATGGCTTCTGTGGCTAACTGCAGGATTGTCTCCTTAAGACGATAAAAGGGCTGAGGAGGCTGGGAGCAGATGGCAGGAATAGCTGGTGCTGAACTTCTCTCATAGGACGTTGCTTGGATTTCAAATCCACAGTAACCTGCTGTCCTCTGCCTCCCCAGCTCCCCCGGCCCCACCCCGGGGAGACGAGATTGCAGTCGGCTGAAACCGCTTGCTTCTGCATACTGTTCCTGACTCAGAGCCAACAGCTAGTGTCTCGTTCCCAGGATGCGCTGACAGTCCCCACAGGGGAGCGGGGCCTTGATGATTGGGCCTCGAAGGCCAGAAACAAGGCACCAAGAAATTGGAAAGCTTTGCACCTCCAGAAAGGGGCGATCGAATCCCTCCCCTGACCTTCGTCCCCTGCCTGTGCTGGGACAGCTTCTTCTCACTAAAATGGAGATGCCCCCTTTTATGAACTGCCTAATTATTTGGTTCTGAGGCCTGGTTTGCTCTTAATTCCTATATGGACTCCTCAGACCTTAACCTTTTTCCTGAGCTTTCTTTACTGCACTGGAGTTCCAACTCCCTTTGAGTTGTGGGGGATGGGAGGGTGGGTTGCGGGTTCTGTTGGTTGGTTTTTGTTTTGTTTGTTTTGTTTTGTTTTGGCTAATTGGTGCATATTCAGGTACCACCTTTGACGTGTGGATCTCTCCTGACCACCATGGGAAGCGTCTGCCAGATTTCCATTTTCTAAGAGTTTCTGAGGGTGAGGCTCTTATTTTTTTTAAGGGAGCCAATCTATTTCCTTCACTTCGAGAAGAATTCAAAATGTTCCTGAATTTCAAATACCTCATGCAAAAATGTCTCCTGAAATAAGGGAAAAAAAAAAAAAAAAACTTTGGAAATCTTAATGTTGAAGTTAGCGATGCCGAAAGGTTTCTGTCTTAAAAAAAAAAGTCCTTAGCAGTTTCACCCCTCAGGCAGTCAGTTCTGCGGAGAACTTGTGTTACCTCTCAGTGTATCTCATGGCGGCTTTACCTCTAGATCTTACAGAGTTACAGTAACTTTTTTCTTTGCAGCAAAACTCCATGTTGATGAAAGATGAATTTGGATATTTATTTCCTTTTCTTTTTGGGAAACGAGAGGTTACAACCAAGACAGCTAAAGGAGAACCACATACGCGTGTCCACGGAAACAGCAAGTGGCCCCTGCGCCCCTTCTGTTTGAGGTGGCCTCTCTGGGCAGGCAAGGGGAGTCGACACGGTTGAGGATGAAGACAACGTCCACGAGACCGAGGCTGTCATTAGTTTTTCTCTGAAGTGCCTGAAGGTAGGAATGGGCCAGTGGTTGGGATCGAATGGGCCCCGCCACAGCCGTGCCAGGCAGAGCACCAGTGGCCCTGCTCTCAGCGCTGGCCAGGAAGGCCTTCCACATGGAATGATGAGACTGCAGAAATCCACATGTGCTTCCTTCCCCGCCGCAGCCCACTCTTCGGAGCCACTGTTCCCCACCCACCCTGCACCCCTCGCCCTCCTCCCATCCCAGAATCTCAGACCTTGCAGCTGGCGAGCCAGGGGTGGGTGGCCTAAGCGAATGCCTTCTGCGGACACCAGGCCCCGTGACCGAAAGGGCTCCCAGGGCAAACTCACTCCCTGCAAAACTTGACGTTGGGGAGACTGCGGCTACACATTCCACAAAGTGCTGGCACTTAACCCATACCCAGAAGGCAGTTGACCGACTCGTAGGGTGGTGACCTCCCATTACAAACGATGTGATGGTTTGGAATGTTCATTATGGCCAAGGACCTGGTTAGAGGTATAAAGACCTTTTTTCACCATTACCTGATTTTTTTTTTCTGTTATGATTTTTTTTGGTGTGTTGTACAGCAGTATAATTTTTCACTTATTTATTCCATCAGTAGATATGGTTTGTACAATGTACAATGGTTCCATTTCAGAAAATAAAAAAATCAAATCATGAACACCATGTGATTTTGTAGCATTATAATAAAGAATAAAATCTGATTGTTGGGGAGGATGTCCCCCACCAGCTGCTCTGGCCCCTCCTGCATGGCCGTGTGTTCCTGACTTTGTACGGTGCTCCTTGTGTGCAGGGACTCCCATAGTCATGCTAGCTGCCATCATTAAGCACCAGCTGAATGCTGCTGGTAGTGGTTGAGCCACCTGGTGCTGGCGAGGCAGCAACAGGGCTGTCCCTTGCCCGAGTGGCATAGCCAGTCAGAGCCCCAGTTTGAAAGCCACACCTGGCCCCCCAGCCTGGGTTCCTGGCTGTGGACTCCAGTTTGCTGCATCCTTGACCTTGGGAGGCTCTGGCCTGTGGCAGGGACTCTGAGGGGTCAGCCCACAGGTGGATTGCAATTCTGTGCTGACATCTAGTGACTTGTGGTCAGGCGGGACCAGAACCTTCCCTGGGCCCCCTCCCCTCCCAGCAACTCAGGCGCTTCTCTCTCTCAAGCTCAGACTCCCTCCGCTGAGTGGACTTGATCTTCTTTCCTCTGTCCAATTTCATTTCCTCCTATTCCACCTGAAGCCTGGCCCTGAGTGAGCTGCCTACAGCGGGGAACGGGGTGGGATTATTGTTTTGGCAAGGCCTGTGCCGTCTCACCTCCTTGACCCACCTGGAGGCAAATATTCTCTCCTTTTTGTCTTGTCTGACTCTCCTCCCCGCCCTTTTTAACATGTTCCAGTGTTTTACCAGGATTGGTTGCTCAACTAAATAAATTCCTGATATGGAACGTTCAGCTCAACAAAACACAAATCATAAGGGCCTTGTTTGCTTAACAGAAAAAATGCTGTAGCTGGCACACTCTCCCTCTCTCCTTCTCTGTCCTCCTCATGTGTCTGTTTCCTGGGTCTCTGGATGAAGGTCCCTTCCTTCCAGACTTTTCTCTCTGGATCTCCCCCTTTTCTCTTGGCCACTCTTGCCTCTGCTTCCCTGGATCTCTGTCTCTCTGGCATTCTGTTTCACTTTCTCTGTGTGTCTCTTGGCTTCTCTGTCTCTTTCAGCTCCCTGTCTGTCTCTATGCAGCTGTCCGACTTCCTCTCCTATCTCCCTTCATCAAGGAGCAGTCATGCACAAGAGCTGGAAATGTAGGCTTTACTAGGCATTCATTGAGCACCATGTGTGTGCTGGGCCCTGGGCAGCAGTGACTCAAAACATGACCCTTTCCCTCCAGGCAGGTAAGTGAGCTGGTGCACTAGGATGCCCAACACAGTTTGGAATTAGGGAAGAGGTGCATTTTGATGGTGGGGGTCAGGGGGGCTCCTAGGATGGTGGAGGAAGCCCAGGCATGAGGCTAAGAGGGTCATTTATCCTTGTTGACACTATGGAGTGGCTGGAGGTTTCTGAGTCAGGGCTCTGCCAGACTGGGGATGGTGCTGCCAGTGAATGGCATGGATTAGAAAAGGCCAGACTGGAGGTGGGGGCAGGGCAATTAGGGAATTGGGACAATAGGCCAAGCAGGAGGCCAGGAGTTGGCAAGAGGGCCTGTGTGCCCCAGTGATGTGAAGGCAATCAGTGCTGCAGCCCAGTGGGGTGGGGTCAGGTAGGAGAGGCAGGCAGAGAAAGCTCAGGTCCAAGTCCAGACCAAGCCAACAAGTGTCATGAAGGTCCCTGGTTGGGCTGTGGAGGGATGTCCAGACCCTAAAGGCCAAGTTGACTCCCCTGCCTGCCCTGCCAAGGAATGCATATTTCCCTCCAGAAGCTCATATTAGACCTGGCTCTTTGCCAGTTGCATTCCCCTCTTCTTCCAGTAGGGGTCCCTCTCACCCACTCAGTCCCAGGGGCAGCCATGTGACCTAGGCCAAGGTCTCCCGCCCCTGCCACAGCAATTTGTTCAGTGATGATCACATGACCCAATGTAGACCAATGAGAGTCAGCCCTGGGATTTTTCCAGGAACTGTTGGGAAAGAGTTCTGCTAGAGTATTCGCTGGAGTTGTTAAATGGGATCCACTGGAGCCACTTTTGCTCCAACTTGAGAAGCCTGCCTGCGAATGAAGCTAATGCAGGAAAGAGTTGAAAGACGGTGAGTGTGGGCCTCCTAGGAGCAGCATTCGTGCACTCAGCCCCAGGCGGCCCTGAAGCCAGCCTTCCTCCTGAACTTTTCAATTTTGTAAGCCAATAAATGCCCTTGATGGTTTAGGTTTTCACTGAGTCTTTCCCATGGGAGCTCCCACCCCTTTCTCCCAGGGCTTGGAGTGTTTCCTGGACAAATCCAGAAGGAGGGGTGGTTGCCCATATGGGAACTCTGACTCCTGACGGTATCATTCTCTTGGAGGGAGTGTCTCTCTCGCCTTCCAAACTGCTGCCCTTTCAATGCTCCCATGTGACAAGGACTTGGAAGTTTCACAGCTGAGGACAAGGAAATAAACAGAGCTTAACATGGACCCCTTTTGGACTTCTGAAGCAGCCTCTTCTACAATCCTCAGAGCTCCAGCACTTCAGAGCTCTGTGACCTCAGGTAAGTATCTTAACCTCTCTGGGCTCCCGTTTCCTCATCTGTAAAATGGGGAGAATAACAGTTCCTACTCAGGTTGTTGGGAGGATTAAATGAATTAATACATGTAAAGTGCTCAGGGCAAGCCCTGGCACATAGTAAATCTCAATAAATGTTGACTGCTATTGTTATTATATTATAGTCCTTATTCTCAAGCATGTCTAGTTGCCAGAAGTCCAGCTCCTAGAAAATTAGGCAGAGGGAAAGGCAAGAATCCCCACCCCCAGCTACTTTGGTTTTGCCCTCGGAGTTACACTTTGATCTCTGAAGGGTGGCCTCTTCCTCAGATGATGACGGGAGTTATCCACCCAGCATGCCCCAGATGAGCCAGAGCCTGAAGTCATGCCTGTGGGATGAGTGGAAGCCCACCAGGAAAGATATTCCTGGCTGAGGGAAGGGCTGGAGACTTGATGGCACATCCCTACCACAGGCACTGGCTATAGGTATAAAGCAGGCTCAAGCAGGGAGCTTCGGGGCCCCGGGTCTCAGAGGAGCAGCCCACTGGGAGTTCATTTTTCCAATCTCTCTCCTTCACCATTGTTCTCCCTCTACAGGCTCTTAGGGCAAAGGCCTCTGGGAGACAAGGATCAGGATGTGGTACTAGGCCTGTGGGTCCTGTCTCCCTCTGGGATACCCCTGGGACACTGGTGCCCATGGAGGCACTGGGTGACTTGGGGTCAATGGTTTCTCTCTTCAGACTTCGGCAGAAATAACAATCTGCTTTGCGTCAAAGAATGTCAAGAGACTGTTAAATCCTGCTCTTTTTTCTCTCAGGGCTCCCTCAGTTATGAGCTCATTTGGCCTCCCTGCCACCCTGAATGGTAGTTTAGAGCAGGAATCAGCCTCCCCATTACACGGCTAGGAAAACTGAGGCCAGGGAAGTGAATGAACAGGGTCCTGCAGGGACTCAGTGAAGGAGGCTTTGGAACCCAGCCTGTCTTCCACTAGACCAGGGGTCAGCAAATCCGGCCTGCCACCTGTTTTTGTAAATAAAGTATTATTGGAAGACAGCCACACTCATTTGTTTACATATGGTCCCTGGCTGCTTTTGCGATACAGCAGCAGAGTTGAGTAGTTGCTACAGAGACTGGCTTGGAAAGTCAAAAATATTTACCATCTGGCCCTTTATAGAAAAAGTTTGCCAATTCCTGCACTCAACCACACCTTCCTGTTGAAACTCTGTGTAGCTGAAAGAATAATTATTATTATTACCTACTATGTGCCAGGTACCATGCAAGACCTTTCTAAATTTTTATTGACATGTAAGGGTGTAGCTCAGTGAATTTGCACACACTGAATACACCTGCATAACCAGCACCTGGATCAAGAAACAGAATATTACTAACCCCCCAGCAGTCCTCCTATCCCTGCCAGTCACTACCCCTGGAATGGTAACCGCTACTCCGACTTCTCTCCGCACAACTGTATTTTGCCTGTTTTTGAACTTGATAGTCATGGAATCACACAGTATGTGCTCTTTCGTGTCTGGCTTCTTTTACTCAACGTGATGTTTGTGAGATTCATCAGTGTTTTTGCATGTCATTGGAATCCCTTCATTCCCATTGCTGGAGAATCTTCCACGGGGGGAGGACATGACACGTACTTCCCCATTCTCCTGTTGCTGGGCGTTTGGTCTGTTTCCAGTTTCCGGGAGTATTATGAATATGCAAGATATTGGATCTCATTTCACCCCGGCTTCCACCCTGAGAGGGGCCCAATTTGTAGTCTCATTTTAAAGATGTGAAGACTGAGGTTCGGAGACCACGGTGCCCACGAGGTGACGCAGCAGGTGGGGAGCCCTCCGTGCGTGTGTGCTCACTGTCCTTGGCTCTCTGGTTTCCTTGTTAGATTCTGGCTTGAAATCCCACTGTGACTACAGGTTTCTAGAAAAAGCAAAACTATGGAGACAGAAGATAGAGCCTGGGTTGTCTGGGGCTGGGAGCAAGGCTTGACTGTAAAGAAGCAGGAGGGAATGATTTTGGGTGACTGGATCGTGGGGATGATTGCACAACTGTATGAACTTATTAAAGCTCACTGAGTTATACACTTAAAATGGGTGAATTTTATGGGATGTAAATTATACTTCAGTAAAGCTCAAAAAAAATCCCAAACCCACAGGCATCTATTTCTTCACCCACCCCCCGTGCCTCAATTTCCGGGAGGGGTGTGAGGCTGGCTGTGCAAACTGTCGAGGGCTGTTCAGCCACAGAACTCTTCCGGCTCCCCCCAGGATTAGATGCTCCTCATCAGCATGGCCTCTCCCTGCAAAGGTGTCGGGGTGTCCCTGGCCAAAGGTGACATCTGACACAGTCGGGATCCTGTTTGGCGTAGCTCTATCCGACCTGCCGTCTGGCGGGGGGCAGGAGAGCCACGCGCGGCGGATGCACCAGCCCCAAACTGTTTCTCCAAGTGATCCCCTGAGATGGCTGCTGCCTTTCAGTTTCTGCGCTTGTTTATTTTCAAAGGGACGTTGCCAGACCGCTAGGCCACCCCTGCCCTTTCATGGTTTGTTTTATACAAGAGATTTCAGGAAGAGAGAGAGGAGGTAAAGCGACCTGAAACCAATCTTCTGCCAGAGAAGAACTGCAACAGGCCCCAGCTGTTAGGTTTGAGGGATGTGTGGGGCCGGGGTGGCCCCTTGCTGACCCCCAGTTCCCAGAACTCTGGGGATCCTGAGAGTGTGAATAATCACTGCCAATATTCAACAATTGACGCTGGAATGATTGGACATCCAGGTGCAAAAGGAAGGACCCTCAGCCCTTATTGCACAATTCACTCCAAATGGACTGTAGACCAAAATGTAACTAAAAATTCTAGAGGAAAACAGAGAAAATCTTTGTGACCTTGGGTTAGGCAAAGTTTTTTTAGACATGACAGCAAAGTGCTAACTATAAAAGAAAAAATTGATAAATTGGACTGCATCAAAATTTAAAACTTCTGCTCTGCCCAAGACACTGTTCAGAGGATGAAAAGACAAACCACAGACTGGCAGACAATCTTTGCAAAACATACATTTGGTAAAAGGACTTGGATCTAGAATATGTAAACGACTCTCAAAATTCAATACTAAGAAAGCACTCCCCCCCAAAAAAAACCTCTCAAAATATTTGCATAGACACTTCATCAAAGAAAATATATGGAAGGCAAATAAGCACACGAAAGATGAACATCATTAGTTATCAGGGAAATGCAAATTAAAACCACGGTGAGCTACCACTACACTCCTGCCAGAATAGCTAAAAAGATAGACCATACCAAGTGCTGGTGAGGATGCAGAGTTACTAGAACACTCTTCCACTGCTGGGGGGAAGGTAAAATGGTACAGCCATTTGAAAGAGAGTTTGGCAGGTCCTTATAAATTTAAACATAAATTTACCATATAACCCGGCGATAGCACTCCTAGATATTTACCTAAGAGAAATTAAAATGTACAAAAGCCTGTATGTGAATGTTTAGAGTGGCCTCATTCGTAACCCCCCCAAACTGGAAACAATGCAAATGGCCTTCAACTAGTGAGTGGATAAACCAACTGTGGTACATCCATAAAATGAATTCCTACTCAGCAGTAAAAAGGAATGAACTACAGACACACACAGCGATAGGGAGGAATCTCAGATGCGTTATGCTGAGTGAAAGAAGCCAGACTCAAGGCTGCTTACTGAATGATTTCATTTATATGACATTTTGGAAATGGCAACACATGAGAGACAAGAAGCAGATCAGTGGTTGCCAGGGGCGGGCATGGAGAGAGGGTGATGGCAAAGCGGGGAGAGGGAATTGTGTGTGTGAGCAAGTGCTGGAATAGTCCCTATCTTGATGGTCATGGTGATTACATGACTGCATATGCTTGTCAAAATTCGTGGAATTGTATGTAAAAAGAGAGAACTTTACCATAGGTAAATTATATCCCAACAAAACAAAAATAATAATAGCCAACATAGCACCACATACTATGTGCCAGGCACTGTTCAAAGTACTTTACATATATTAACTCACTCAATCCTCACAAAAACTCTCTGAAGTAGGTATTAATTATTCCCAAATTGTAAAGTTTTGTCCCCAGTGCCCTCTCACCTTCTTCAGTTTCCTCCCCCATCAGTTTGATCCCTGGGGCCCTCTTCCTTCTGTAACCCTCACCTCTCCTGTGACTGTCTTCTCTCTCCCACAGCCACAGTAGAAAAAGTTTCCACTAACTTGTTCCACTGAGGGGCACACAGCTAATAATGAGACTTAGCAGGGATTTCAAACTCAAATGCCTACAGGAACCAGGCAGGTAATGAAAATAAGCAAAACACGCTGGTACAATAGGGAGTGGTGGGGACTGTGGAAAGCTGAAGAGCACAGGATGTATCTAAAGGGGATAATTGCTCCTTAGCTCCAGCTGCTACCATGTGGAAATAGGAAGGTATTGTCAGATCTTCTGATAGTTCAAGAAAATCCTAATACTCTCATGTTTATATGAAATGTGATTTTTAAAATGTTAGCAAGTAGTCAAAATTTTAAAAAATTGTTTATATGTTAGTTTTTACTATTGTAAAGTAAAGACATATTCACCCCTTTCTTTTCCTCAAAAATCACCCCAAAGTACAAGAAAACAAGAAGCAGGAGAAAATCCATGTTTAGTGGAATAAGGCAATATCTAGAGCCCCAAACCGCAATACACGAAAGTGAAAGGAGGATGGAGGAATGGAAATGAACTTCACAAGGTGGAGGAAGATCAGACCCATGTGCTGCAGAAGTCCATCCCAATGGGGAGCAGGTCAGCCCTCTCCTAGAATCCCAGAAAGTCTCAGGAATTGGAGGCATCAGGTACAGCAGAAAGCAGAGGACTGAAAATGGGCTTTGGTTGCAAGTCTGTATGTGAAACAGTCAGACCTCCGGGTTGCCATCCCCCTTCCTGCACAGTCTCGGCTGACTGCCCCTCTCTCCCTTCCAGTGGAGACAGGAGGTGTAGCATCTGGAGAAATTAAATCAGAGAGGCTCCAGACTCAGGGACAGCAGGCATGGAGGAGTACAGGGAGTGAGTTGCCAGAGGCCACAAGCAGGGAGTTTAGTGGCAGTGGGTAGAGCACACAGCAAGACTACTGCCCCGTTCCCTGGCCTTGCTCCAGAGATTCAGCTGCCAGGCTTATACCCTCCCAGAAGGTCGTCTGCACAATCTGAACCACTCAGAGAGAAAGCCTTCAGATTCTGACATTTAGAGTCTCCAACCTAAAAGCCGCCTGGCCACCTATCGACTCACCAGCTGACAAGCCACACTTCTGTCATGCACACTGGTCCTAGCAGTCATCCTAATGGGCATCCAGACTTTGAGAAAGCTTTCCACATGAAGTGAGTTCAAAACAAACTAATGGGAAAAAACAAAAAACAAAAAAGAAAGAAGAAGAAAAATAAACACAAACAATGCAGGGAGCAAAAGATAACTTCAAATAAACTCAAAATAATATTCTTGGAGAGACAGACAATATTGCATCCAAGAAACAAGAACAGGATGCTGTCTCTATGAAGAAGTAACACTCAGAAGATAAGAAAGATTTCTAAGGAATAAAATTTTAATGTGGCATAAGTTAAAATTTTGGTAAAATTTTTCTAAACATAAGTCAAAGAGACAAAAATCAGAAAATATAATAAAATTAGAGAGTTGATTCAGCAAGTTCAACATCTAATAGAAGGGCCAGAGTCAACAGAAAAAGTTAAAGGAAGAAAATAGTTAGACAATATAACAAAATATCCCTAGTATGAAGACACAAACTTCCATGTTAAAAGAGCCCCTATTTTAAGAGGACTCACACCAAGGCACATAATCATGAAATTCAGAATACCAGTGATAGAGAAAAGATTCTAAGTTTCCCAGAGAGAAAAGCAGGTCACAGAGAAAGGAGTCAGTATAAGAATGGCATTGGATGTCTCGAAAGCAAAATCAGAAGCTACAAGATAGTGGAGCAATACCTTTCAAATTCAAAGGGTAAATGATTTTTCAACCTATATTTCTCTACCCAGCCAAACTATCCAACATGTGCGCAGGTAAAATAAAATAACTTTTAGTTGTGCAAAGTTTCAAAAATTCTGCTTCCCATGACTTTTCTGAAGAGGCTATTGGAGGATGGACTCCTGTAATGCAAGGAAGTACATCAAGAAAGACAAGACAAGAGATCCAGGAAACAGTAGATTTGACACAAGAGAAATGAAGTAAATTTCCAGGATGATAAAGGGGGGCGCCTAGGACAATAGCTATGCGTGAAGCCTGGAGAACAACCAGTCTAGATTGTTAGGACAAAGGGCATCGGAGGGGGAAATTGAGGCAGATAGGATCTGACAGGGTTGACTCTGTGAAAATTATATTGAGAGATATTTAGCAAAGCTATTGGATGATGTGGAAAGACTTAAACTGTAGGTTTAAAGAAAGCTTAAGCACATGGGAAAAACATTAAGGCAACTGTTAAATTCAGGAAAAACAAAAATTTGAACAATAAAGGATAAGAAATCATAATGCACAACTTGGCTCAAGAGCACGCAATATTTTTGCAGTCAAAATAGTAAAAACATTGATATGAATTTAACAAGATATGATTTAACTATATTGGTAGAATGGGGGAGGAAAGAAGTGTATAAATAAAAAAGCAAAGTAAAATCATTCTAACATGTCAGTAGATGATGTCTGAAACTGAGGATTCTAGAAAAAATATATATATATTAATTTAGAGATAAATACTAGAAGTAATACTAAAAAATTTGCAAGTGTTTACCTCTGGGGAGGAAGTAGTAGGGCTATATGACCAGTTCTGGTCAGGTAATAAGGGGCATGGGTATGTGTGGGCCAGATAGGAGACTGTTATTTTTAATTATAAGCCTTCTAACATAATTTGACTTTTAAAAACTCTATATTTTATTTTTATAAACATCTTCAAAAATTATAATTTTAAAAATTCAAATTTGTTTTATTTTTTTGCTCTACACTGTTTCTTGTGTCCCATATCTTTCTCCTACCTGGATTTAATTTTTATTTTGATGGAGAACAACCTCTAGTAAATCTTTCAAATATCACCTACAGATGAAAAAGCCATTTAACCTTTTATCCTCCAAGATTTTTTGAGGTGTAATTACATGTAGTAAAATTCACCCTTTTTATGTGGACATTTCTATGAATTTTGAGAAACTTACACAGTCATGTAACCATCACTATAAGTAGGAGATAGAATATTTTAATCACTCCCAATAGTTCCCTTGTTTCTCTTTGTAGTTAGACCACTATCCCCCAGTTCTTGGCAAACACTGACCTGGTTTCTGTCCCCATGATTTTGCCTTTTCCAGATGTCATATAAATGGGATCCAACAATATATAGCCTTTTAAGTCTGGATTCTTTTACTTAGCATAATACTTTTGAGAGTCATCCATGGTATTGCATTTATGGAGACCTTTGAAATCCAAAGGTATAGTCCTCATCAGTGCTGTTTGCCAAATATTTCTGGCTGTCTGTTTTCCGGTCATCAATAGGATTGTACTTCCTGGCTCCATTGTGGTTGGGTGGGGCCGTGTGATTAGTTCTGGCCAATGAGTTGTGAGTACATGTCACCTTTGGGCCAGACCATTTAATTGACAATGTGAGACCCTGTTGAGCTCTCTCTTCCCGTCTGCCATGGTGATGAGAAACATTTGCGATGGTGGCTGCTCTGTCAGCCAGAGTCTTAGAGTGACTATGACCAGCAGAGCCCACTGTTGACCTGTGGTGGACACATAGCCAAAAGATAGGTAGCTTGAACTAGAAGCATACCTTTGTGGTTTTAAGCCATTGAGATGTGAGCATGGTTTGTTTTCACAGCACAATCAGCCTATATTGACCCTTATAGAAGGCTTGTGGGTGTTTTTGTTTTTTGTTTTTGCTGAGGAAGGTTAGCCCTGAGCTCACAGCTGTGCCAATCTTCCTCTATTTTGCATGTGGGTCGCCGCCACAGCATGGCAGCTGATGAGTGGTGTGGGTCCGTGCCCGGGAACTGAACCCCGGCTGCCAAAGCAGAGTGTGCTGAACTTAACCACTAGGCCATGGGGCTGGCTCCAGAAGGCTTGTGTTTTCAGCACTAGGATATTTTCTTTTATTACTGCTTTATTTCCTCTATTTTTTCCTCTCTCTCTCACTTTCTTCTTTCTTTCTGGAATTATCGCACAGGTGCTGGACCTTTTGGATTATCATCCATGTCACTTAACTTCCCTTTGTCCTTTTGGCAGTTTTCTAGGAGAAATTCTCAGATTAATCTTTTAGCCGACGACTATGTTTTCCAGCCTTATTCATTTTGCTATTCAACTCAGTTTTTTTTTTTGTGGGGAAGACCAGCCCTGAGCTAACATCTGTTGCCAATCCTCCTCTTTTTGCTGAGGAAGACTGGCCCTGGGCTAACATCCGTGCCCATCTTCCTCCATTTTATATGGGACGCCACCACGGCATGGCTGACAGGCAGTGCGTCAGCAGGTGCCTGGGATCCAAACTTGCGAACCCTGGGCTGCCAAGCGCGAACTAAACCGCTGCGCCACGGGGCGGCCTCTCTTTTTTTTTAAATTATAATTTTATATTTATATGTATTTTCCAAGACCTCTATTTGCTTCTTTTCCATAATGGGTTGTTGCTTAATGTGTGCAGAATCTTCCATATTCTTTCCAGGGCTATTAATTATTTTTAAAGTCTTCTGTTTGTTAACTTTTCCCCCTCACTTGTTAGTTCTCAGGGAGTTTTCTTCCAGAGTGCCGGCTTTCCTTAATTGTCTGCTGGCTTTTGCTGGCCTGTAATACATGTGTTTGGGAATTCCTATTTGCCTGATTGGTGATTTGATGACAATGGAATGCTGCTTCTGATTTTTGGACAGGAGATGGATGTTCTATGAGGTGTGTGTTTTTGTGGTTTGTTGGGTGTGGGAGCTCTTTGTCCTGCATGGGAGTTAACTCCCCTGGGGCACTGCCCTGCAGGTCCCTCTGTGCACTTGCTGTCACTGCCCACTATTCAGGAGAAAGGGAGGTGGAGGCCATCAGCCTAGATCCTCTGCAAGCATTTCCACATTTCCTGGAAAACTGCCCCTGAGACCTCCTTCCAGCCATCAATCCTGAGCTTGGAGCACCCTCCTCCAGATCTCCCGCGGTGGTCCTTTGCTTCCTGCACTCTGTTTTTGCCGAGGGAGACTTGCCCTGAGCTAACATCTGTTGCCAATCTTCCTCTATTTTGTATGTGAGTCGCCGCCACAGCACGGCCACCGATGAGTGGTGTAGGTCCACCCCCGGGAACCTGGGCCACCGAAGCAGAGCACGCTGAACTTAACCGCTAGGCCACTGGGGCCATTTTTAACTGTGATTTTCCCCAAGTCTTGTTTCTTCTGTAATACAATTTTTTGGGAACTTATGGTGAAGATTAACGAAGCATGTTTGTGCACCGAATATGGCCCATGGGTTGCCAGTTTGCAATATCAGCTTTAAGAGATATCTTCTCCCAGGGAATTGATGTTTATTTATTTATTTATTGCTCAGGAAGACTTGCCCTGAGCTAACATCTGCTGCCAATCCTCTTCTTTTTTTGCTTGAGGAGGATTCTCCCTGAGCTAACACCTGTGCCAATCCTCCTCTGTTTTGCATGTGGGTTGCCGCCACAGCATGACTGATGAGTGGCGTAGGTCCACATCCCGGATCTGAACCTGTAAACCTGCGACACCGAAGCGGAACATGTGAACCCAACCACTACACCAGAGGGCTGGCCCCCATGTTTATTTTTTTAATTAAAAAAAAAAAGTATACATCCTCCCACATGGATGTCTTTTGTGTTAAGAAACCAAAGAGAAATAAAGAGCACACTCCTAAAAAAAAAAAAAAGATACATGTAATAATTGTTTCTTTTGGAAATCAGAAAATATAAATAAGCATAAAAAAGAAAATAAAAATCACCCTGCCCAGAGATAGTTGGTGTTAACATTACAGTGATGGTACTTTCTGACAAATACATACAAATATATGCACTTTTTTGAAATTGATATTAAACCACTGATAACTGTTTAAAAGTTGTTTTTCCACCCAAAAATATATCATGGACATCTTTCCATGTCAATAAATATGCATTTACATCATTCAATATGTAGTGTTCCATTATCATTGGGGCTATAACACAGTCAGTGAATTCCCTCTTGTTAGCACAATGTTGTTTCCAATGTTCGCTCTTTATAAATGATGCTTCTGCAGTCCTCATCCTTGTACACGTATCCTTAGAATAAAATTCCAGAAGTGGAATTGCTGCATCAAATGTGGCTGGGCATTTAAACATTTATCAAGGAGAAAAGTCTTCAGACAAAGGAGGGCAACTCGAAGGGTGGACTTGCAGACATTTGCAACCAGAGTTGAGAGCAGTGGTTTGGGCAAGTGGGGAGATCGCAAACTCACACGGAGGCTGCCACTCAGTGTGGCCTATCCCTCCGTGGAGACACCTAAGGAAGGAGTTAGTGTAGCCATTTCGCTAAGAGCCCTTTGTTCCTTTCACTCCCAACACCCTCCACTTCAGGAGGGTAGGCCAGGGTGCTCGGCCTCCCAACGAAATCTGGAAGTGAAAATGGCTTCAAAGCAGAGCCCAGGCTGAGTGGAGGACTCATGAGGCCCTGCGGGGACTAGTGTGGGTGCTCCTGGCCCGGGGGCCTCACTCACCCTCCTGATGCCTCCCCCTCCCCACCCTTCCCACAGGGCTCCCACCCCAGGCTGGGTTTGACCCCTGAAACCTTGACAGCTTTCTGGAAGTATCAACTATTAGGTTGAACCATATGAAATTGCTGTTTCTGTAGGTCAAAAAGTGGCTGAGTATAGGCAATTTCTAGGCACCTATGGTTTGGTTGGTTCAATTCCTTCAGTCTGTAGTTCATACATTTATTTAACACTCATTCTGTGCTAGGCACCGGACTAAGCAATTTATAGACATTTTTTAAATTGTCACAACTTTCTGAGGCATAGGAATTGTTCCCTATTTGAAAGAGAAGAAAACTATGGCTCAGAATTTCCCCTTTTGGAGTTGTCTGGGGGCTGGTTAACCTTCCAAACTTAAGATCTTAACAATATCGACAGTATTTTGAGTTGTAGGAAAAGGAGCCTGTGGCTCTGCCACTTACTAGCTGTGATGCCCCAGTTAAGTGAATTAACTTGCCAAAGCCAGTTTCCACCTCTGTGGATGTGAAGTCACAGTGAGAAGGGTTCTTGCTCTTGTTTTCGCGTTAGAAAGATCCCTTTGGTATTCAGCGACTCAGTCTTCTCATCAATAAAATGGGGACAATAACCACAGAGCCCAGCAAGCTCACGGATGTGCTGGGAGGACACAGTTCCCAGCCGTGCGGGAGAAAGCGGGGCCTGGGAGGGGGAAGGAGCCCCACCCCCACCCACCACGTGGAGCGCCTGCCCCGCCCGCAGCAAGGCCGTAGGGCGATTCCCCCGAACGCGGGGCGGGGTCACCGCGGCCCGCTCGGCCGACGCCTCTCCTAGGCCACGGCACTGGTGAGTGGCACCACCCGGCCACCACGTCCCGCAGCACCCGGGACAGCCCGGAGGGAGGGGGTGGCGAGGGGCGGGGCCGGGAGGCGTAGCCTCCGGCTCTCCCCCGTCTCTTTTTTTTTGTCCGCCTAGATACGGCAAGGCTTCCCTGCGCCTTTAAGGGGCCGACGCGGGCAGCCGATTGGCCGAGACGCGCCGGTGACGTCACGCCGGGGCCGGCGCCGAGGCGGCCCCGTCGGCCCGCGCCCTCCTCCTCCCGCCTCGCCGCGCGCTCGCGGACAGTCGGCGCGCGGGCCGGGCCGGCGCCCCTCAGCTTCGTCCTCCCGCGTCGCCCCGGGCCCCGGGGGATGCACCCGGCCGGGCCCCCCCATGGCCGCCGACGTCTTCATGTGCTCCCCGCGCCGGCCCCGCAGCCGGGGCCGCCCGGTGCTGCTCAAGCCCCAGGTGCCAGAGGATGACGACGACTCGGACACGGATGAGCCGTCCCCGCCGCCCGCCTCCGGCGCGGCCACCCCGGCCCGGGCCCACGCGAGCGCCGTGCCGCAGTCGTCCCGGGCCGAGCCGGGCCCCGAGGAGCCTCCGCGCCGCCAGCAGATCATCCACAGCGGCCACTTCATGGTGTCGTCGCCGCACCGCGAGCACCCGCCCAAGAAGGGCTACGATTTCGACACGGTCAACAAGCAGACGTGCCAGACCTACAGCTTCGGCAAGACCAGCTCCTGCCACCTGTCCATCGACGCCTCGCTCACGAAGCTCTTCGAGTGCATGACCCTGGCCTACAGGTAGGGACTCGGTGACCCCCGTCGGGCCCGGGCCGCCCCCCCGCGAGCGGGGCTTCCTTGTTTGACAAAACAGGCGCGGAGGGCTGAGCCGCTTGGGGGCTCCTTGGCTTCACGCCTTCCCTTTGGGTCTTGCCCCTTCGGGAGGATTTATGGGTTTGGGGTCCTCAGAGGAAGCGAGAGCGACCGCGGTCCTGGCCTCTTCCCCTATCAACAGTGCTTGGGTTCTTCCGGCTTCACGTTCCCCATCCAGGCCCTCCCCTCCAGTGTCCCCAGGCCACCAATTTTGGACAAGAGAGAGGTGTAAATACAGGCTGCACCTTATGTTACTTTACTCTCTCTACCCCTTACCCCAAACGCTTTGTTTCCAGCACTGTCTAGTAGTGGTTAACTCCACCTGTCCAGGGTGGTTTAAGCATTGGCTCTAGGTTTTAATGGTTGTGTCAAATCTCGGAGCCTGTTTCGTCCTTTATAAAGAGAGGATGACAGTTTCTGCTTCCCTTGGCTGTTGTGGGGATGGAATGAGACAGGTAAAGTGCTTATTCCAGTGCCTGGCACGTAATTGGATGCTCCATAAATGTTAGCTACTTTTTTTATTGTCCCAGCAGAGGGAAGCTGGGTCACCTCATCTCCCCTTTATTGGGAACCCCTCCCCCAACTTGGGAGGGGCCCTGGATGCCTCCTAGGAAGACTTTTGGAGCCACAGCTGTTGGAGGTGCAGTCTGTCCTCCTGGCAAATTGGAGGGTTCTCTGGCCAGCCCTGAAACATTATATGGGGATGTCAGTGTTTAGGGCAGGCATCCCAGACACCATCCTGACATGTGGATTCGGTTCTAGGAGGCGATCCCTTTTTCCTAAGTCACAGAAATGCCTGGCCCTCAAGGATTAAGACGTCTTTGCATTCTCTTTTCCTTCCTCAGTGTGTATGTTAGGTATTTGCTTCAGGTCACTTCTGCCTCAGCAACAGAACTTCTTTGGACTAGCTGCAGTGCAGAGCAGCCCAGCCCTGTGCAAAGCTCATGATAGGATCTCTGCTGAGTGGGGGTTATTGCATTAGTAACTGGACTGGCTGGGGCTGTCTTAGGTCTACTTGCAGGCAGCACAGGAAGAGTTTCCTAGGAGACTCCAGAAGCAGTGTAAAGAAGAGTGGGAACAACCCACCCCACCCCCCCTTTTTGGAGAGCCCTGAGCCCCAAATATATCCAAGTTAAAACATTACACATTTACCCGAAGATAAAACACTAGATACATGGCTCTGGTGGCATTTTCCCCCTCTGGAATAAATGATTAGTCAACTGGTTCCTTTGTTTTGTTCCTGAAATGACACCCCGCCTTTTCTCTCTTGAAGGTTTCTCTGATGATTGTATGTTACCCGTAGCTCTTCTCTCATCCCCCGTATGCGGCACACTGGTCAGGCTCTGCTCTGATTCTCTGGTCCTGCGAGCTTCAGCTGGCACCGAGCCTGTGAAGATGTTGTTTTTCAAAAAAGCAGATGGTATTGAGATTGCAGTCCTGTGGCCTCTTTTCGGCTTGCTTACTCAGTCTCAAATTTTGAGCACTTCCATTGGAATCAAACCGAACTAGATTATAGCGTATGCTACAGTTGGAGAGAGCCCTTTCAAACAAAACTAGAGGTTTCATGTCCTTTATTAAGAGAACTCAATCCTCATCTTTATTTAATATAAACTTCCACATGTACAGAGAGAGAATGGATGATTGAGTAGCAAGAGACATGGGCTAGAAACGTCTCACCTAAGCTCTGCTAAAGAGGAAATAAACTAGACTCCTCTTTGCCCTCAGCTTGGATAACCTAAAGGCTTATTATTGAATAACACCAAAGAATTTTAGTAGTGCCTTTTTTTTTTAACTTCTTTCAAAAATATTTTGGCAACTGGCCATGGCTCAATTAACTTTCTTGATTGCAAAATGCACCCTTAGTTTGGTTTGAGGCTTACCTTGCCCTTCAGGATCTCCAGCCCTGCTGGCTCTCTTGCTTTGCTGTTATTCCCTGTGCCCAAATCCTGCCACTGCAGGTCCCCAGTGTATATCTGCCTAGTAATTTCTCATGAAGATGCTCTTTGTCTCTCTATGTGAAGCTGATTTGGACGGACCCCGAGTTTAGTTGGCAGTGTGGAACTTTGGTGCAGATTGACAGAGGAATGACTCAAAACCAGTTGTCTGTGCTGTAGCCTCTGGCACTGAAAGCAGCTCGAGAACAGAAGTGATGTTCTGACCTCAGCTGTCCTATCATGACCACTAGCTGGCTTTCTGAGAAGTAGGGTCGAGGTGGGGGGCAGGGAGGAAAGAAGACTTAACCTCCGAGGTGATCCAACTTCCTTTTCAGTGGGGTTTGAGCCTTCACCACTGGTTTCTCCTTCTCCTCGGGCTGAGAGGGAGGCCAGCTGGGCCTCCTCTTCTGTGTGACTGTTTCTGGCCTAGGCTCTTTCTAACTCCAACTTCCTGTCTGTCCCCTGGCCGCTTCGTTCAGCTGCCTAACTCTCCCTGGTACACTCTGTGCTTTCTTTTGGTTTGGTTTCCTGTTAACTGCTGCCTCCCAGCTGTTTCCAGATGAGGTTCAACAGCTCTTTGGGGGGGAGGAACTAAGTGCAGGGGAAGTTGTGGTTATTTTTTCCCCAGTCCTGTGAAGTGGTCTGGGGATTCTGAATGTGATCTGTTCCTGAACATGCAAAGTCTTGAATTTCTGAATGGTCTCTGGCAAGACTGACTTTGGGTGGAGAATAGGGTGTTTGAGGAATCGGGACTCTGTGTGAGTGTGCCCAGTGACCTGCCTGGGTAAGTAAAAGTGCAGAGGGGATGCCAGCTTCATGCAGCTGGCCTTAAAATCCATGTCCTTCCCACTCGGTGGTGTTAAGTAGCACTACAGCGAAATGTCTGCATTTGGTCCTACAGCGTGTGCTCAGTTATTGAGATATTTTGGAGGGGAAGAAGTTGCCTTTCCTCAAGGCAAAACTTAGGTGATAGATGACAGGAAAGAAGCCCACGGCTTACCTTTTCTAAGCCTTCCTGTCTGCCACTATAAAATGAGGAGGCTGAAATTTCCCTGCAGGGTGGATATGAGGATTAACTGAGATAATATCTGAACATGTCCAGTACCTGGGATACAAGACGCAAGAGGAGGTTTAACAGGTGGAATCCAATTCTGCGTCCTCATTTAACTTTATTAGGAGCCCAAGTTTCTCATCTATAGACTGAAGGAAATAACGTATCTGACTGGGGTCTTTTAGTGTGGCTTTCAAATGCCTGCTTGACAAGTACTAAATAGCCGCATTCTTGGTTTGCCCATACTTTCTAAGGCTCCACAATGGAGCTATGTACTCTAGAACGTAGTTCATGGTTCTTGCCCTCTTAACATTTTAAGGAATGTCACACATGTAAATCACCCACGCAGATTCTGAAGACATCTCATAGACAGCTTTTTGTGGTTGGTTTTGGTTTCACTTCTCTACCTTTTAATGTAGTTCTTTATTAGGGCATTTTGGTGTGAATGTCTCAGGAGGTAGGAGATGGTCTTTTTATGTATTTAGAGGTAAGCAATAACTTTTTGAACAATGGGTTTCTGCTTAAGTGGTTATTTGAGGAGACCTTTTCATTCAGATCTCTAAGATAGCCTTGGAATACAGGTTTCTAGAATGTAGTCCCATATACCTATGCCCTGTATAGTGACCCTCTGTTCTTGACTCAAGGTGGGAGTTTCTACCACACCTAAGGAATAGCAGAGATTAAAGGTTTAGAGCACTGTGATCTCCAAATTTTAAGTTTTCAGTAGAGGAACCTTTTAATGTAGGCATGGTACTAGTTGTGAATGGGAACCATTCACACAAATGACTAAATTAAATTTACTCGTCTGTAATCATGCTGAAGATACGCAGTTTTTCTTCTCTTGCGCTTTCTTTAGTCTTTAATCATTGTATAGTGTGCCCTTAAAGGGATTGCACTGAGTTGGGAGCGAGAGCCACAGAGCTGAGAAAGACAGTCTGTCTTCAAGGAGCTCACAAACTTGGGGTGGGGTGTAGAACAGTTATCAAAGGCTGTGATAAAACATGTGAACCAGGTCTAACAGCAGTGCTGAGGAAGGGTGCTGAAACCAGATTGAGTGTGTGTTTCCATAATGGGTGTCCGTGTGGGCAGTTTCCCCTGGCGTCAGGATTAATACTTATCTCCCCTTCCCCATGTTAACGGTCAGAAATTATGGATCCCATTCCCCAGCTGGAAGCCCCAATGTTCGTTTAACTTATCTTTTCCCCTTCAGTCATGCAGGACCAAATTTCCTTTTCGTGTAGAGGCTGATTGGCTAATTGCTATCTGATGGAAGAGGGAAGAAGGGGATAAAATTGGGAAGAGCCTGGGAAAAGAGGTTAGAGAGAGTGGAAGGAGTTTCTTTGCTAGGGTGGGAGAAGAGAATGCACACTATCTGCCCACTGCTATGTTCTGGATTCTCCTTATATTATCTTAAGCAGTTCTCACAATAATCCTCTCGGGTAGGTGATGGTGGAATTCTTATTTTTCAGATTAAATAGAAGAAGAAAACCTGAGCTTAGACGTTAGTTTGCCCTGTCACTGAGAGGTTAGGCAACTCGTCCAAGGCAGTGTCTCTGGGGCTGAAAAGTTACCTCCCCCATCTGCTCACAAAAGCCTGCAGTTCTGTTAGAGAGGAGGTGAAAGTGCTGATTCCTCTACTAAGGCATGGGGAATCCAGGATGAGGAAAGTGAAGGGCTTTAGGCTGCTCCATGCCCTTCCATGTGCTACCCTTCCCACTGGTGAAATCCTGCTCTTCCTTGAAGACCCAGCTCAAAGTGCCGGTTGCCCTGGTAAGCCTTTCCAAAGGGAGCGAACACCACTTTCCTCTGTAAATCCACGGCCCTTATTGATTCTGCCTCGTATCGTTATGTAGACCTGACTTTATCAGGATTCCTGCTGTCCTCATCTTTGACTTTCCCACAGAGCCTAACAGTGTCTGGCACATACTGCGTGATTAAGAAATATATATGGAGTTGAAAAGGGAAGCTCGGGGCCCTGGAAGCCAACATCATAAACTTGCCTCTGGCAAACCTTGTTTATCTTCAGCTGTGCAAAGATAAACACAACCTCTGTGGAACGGTGCTTTAGGGGACGTTGGTGTGGAGTGGGACAACAGGCTAAGTGCTTTGCTGGGTGGTATTTGTATTGTGGCCCAAGTGGACTGGTGTGGTAGGCAGATTAGTGCCCCCACCTGAAGATGTCCATGTCCTAATTGCCAGAACCTGTAAATATGTTAGGTTACCTGGCACAGCGGAAGTAAGGTTGCTAATCAGCTGCCTTTAAGTGGGGAGATTATTTTGGATTATCTGAGTGGGCCCAAGGTAATCACAAGGGTCTTTCAAAGTGGAAGAGGAAATCAGGAGAGAACCAGAGAGGGAGCAGTGGGAGAAGGACTGGCCTGATGTTGCTGGCTTCGAAGATGATGGAAGAGGCCATGAGCTAAGGAATATGGGCCACCTCTAGAAGCTGGAAAAGGCAAGGAAACAGATTCTCCCCTAGAACTTCAGAAGGAGCCCAGTCCTGCTGACATCCCGATTTTAGTCCAGTGAGACCTATTTCAGACTTCTGACCTCCAGAACTATGAGATAATACATTTGTGTTGTTCTAAGTCACTAACCTGTGGTCATCTCTTATAGCAGCAATGGGAGACCAATACAGACTGGTTTCAAAAGTTTCTTGAGGTAATGTTTTTAAGCACATAACCGAGGTATAAAAGTCTCTCATAGCTCTTCTTCCACTACCGGAGAGTGTGTAGCAGCCCACCCTGTATATATCAAGTTAGGCTGAGTGTGTTAGGTGCCAGTTCAGGGGATCTAGTGATAGGAGGGCCCTCGTTGTAAAAAGTAAAGTCTGTAGAGTGGACCTTTTCCTTGTTCCCCAGTACAGTTCCTGGAATAGGGTATTGTAGAAAGTTAATTTTACTTATTTTTAAGGATTCACATAATGGCTTATGAAAAATTCAAAGTGTGAGCTCCCATTACCCAGAATTGAATGACTTCTTGGGTATAATATATATGGTCCAGGCAGCAAATAACTTAGGTGATATTTTCCATCCTTGGTTGGAATTCTGTCTATGGTTAGGATTCCAGGCCACAGGACTTGGGTTTGGGGCAGAGCTCTTTTCTTTTTTTTTTTTTTTTTGTGAGGAAGACCAGCCCTGAGCTAACATCTGTCCAATCCTCCTCTTTTTTTTTTTTTTTTTTTTTGCTGAGGAAGACTGGCCCTGGGCTAACATCGTGCCCATCTTCCTCCACTTTATATGGGACGCCGCCACGGCATGGCTGACAGGAAGTGCATCGGCGGGCGCCCGGGATCCGAACCCGCGAACCCCGGGCTGCCAAGCGCGGACTAAACTGCTGCGCCACCGGGCGGCCCCTGGGGCAGAGCTCTTTTGGCTGCATGGGTCAGGAACCCTCTTGTGCTAGCTTAGGTGATGGGGGTTTATTGCAAGGATTGGGAAGGGTGCTGGTAATCTCACGAAACTCCAGGATTCCTAGGACGGTCCAACTTCAGTGGAGACTGGAGCTGGGTTCCAAGCTGTTCTGGGTCCTTGGCAGGTGGAGTTTGTCCTTCTTTACTGGTTCACCCCACTGCTTGTCTTTGCGGTCTTACTTCTCCCACTGCCGGCTGGCTCTCTCACCTGCTGCCCTGTTTCTTCTCTGCTTTAAAGCTTCTACTTATGGGAGTTTCTTCATCTGTCTGACTGGAGCTTGCCCCTGGCCTGTGTTTCACGTACAGACGTTGTTTAGAGCTTCCTAGTACCATCAGTGCTCTTCGCCAATTGTCTTTTAGCCCCATAGCCTCCAATTCAAATGTTTGAGGGAGAGACTAGCTGGCTCCTCCCTCTCTGAGCAGAACTTCCCGGGCCACAGAGCATGAGTCTGCCCATGGTCTTTGGACTGGCTGTTCTTTCCAGAAGGATTAATCAGGCCTCTCTTGTATGCCAGGCACTGCTGTGGCCTTGGGGATATTGTAGTCAACAGGACAGATTAGTCATCTCCCCTCATGGAGTTTATATTCTAGTAGGGGAATTAGTAAGCAAATCAGATTTATAGTGTTAGTGTACTGAAGAACATAAAACCAGATGAAAGGTGGAAAGTGATAGGGTGGGGGAGGGTGGTCAGAGAAGTCTTCTGAGGAGGTGACATTTCAGGTTGCACTGAAACTTGAGTGGTGAGTAGGAGCCAGGCGTGGATAGTCATTCCACGCGGTGGAAGAGCCCGAGGCAAAGGCCCAAGGTGGAATGAACTTGGCACATTCAGGGCTAGAAAGAAGGCCAGCATGGCTAGAATGTTGAGGGCCAGGGTGAGTGGTAGGAGACAAAATTGAAGAGGCAAAGGGCCTTGTTGGCTGTGGTGAGAAGTTAGGATATTATGCCCATTGCATTGGGGAATGCCCCATTGAGGCTGCTCGATGGAGGCTGGTTGATAGGAGGCCAAGAGTAGAAGCGGGGTACCGGTTGGGAGGCTGTTGTGCACCATTCTCAGACTGGGATGGTAGCAAGGGAGGTGATGAGAAGTGAATGGATTCAAGGTGGGTTTGGACTTCCTGATGGATTGGACATGGAGAATGAAAGAAAGAAAGGAATCAACAATGACTGAAGTTTTTGGCCTGCACCACAGGGGCCATTACTGAAATGAGGAAGGCCCAGTCGACTCTGTGGTTGGTGTGTGTTACACTGAGGACACTGCTGTGCTGCACACTGAACATGGCTGCCAGCGGGGCTGTGGGTGGGGCAGCTTCCCTAGAAGCGGCTGCTAGGGGGCTGTCAGTTTGGGGGGCACTAGTCTCCCAGTGAGGTCCTCACCGTCACCAAGATCAATTCTCCTCTTAGCCCTGGGTTCGTTCTTCTGTCCATGCTGCTCTGTCTTGGCTCCCTAACCTCTCCTGTGCATCGTGAGGGTACCATCTGGGGAGGGAAGGTTTTGGAGTGTCAAGCTGGCATTCAGAACATAATGAACATAATGTCATATGTCCCAAATGGTAATTTTACTCAGCTGGGTCTGGTTGTGGTAGAAGAATACTGCCTGGTCTTGAGTGTCCTAAAGAAACTTCTCCAAATTTAGCATTCTTAATGTATTTGAGGTTAGACTGCATCATCAGAAAAATCTTCTAGAAGAAGGCAGTGTAGAAGGGGTTATTTTGGTAGCTCCAGGAGGGTGTCCAAGGTCTGGAAAAATAATTCTGGAAACAGAATTCCTTGTTGTTAGTTTTCGAGTCTCAGAAGTGAATGTAAAGAACTTGATTGGTAGCAGAGAAGAGTAAAGCTGAGGAGTGAGAGCTCATGAAGGGACAGCGGAGAGAACCAGCTCCTGGGAGAAACGGAGGTTTTGGGGGGTTTGAGCGGCCATGGAGAGGGGAAACCATGGGGATTTGGTAGCATGTCTTCACTGTTGAGGAATATTCTGTGAGAAGGAGGATCTGTTTTGAAAGCTAGTTCGGATTCCTTCCCTCTGGGGCTTGTGGGCATAGGGAAGAAGGTGACCTCTTTTGGTTTGTCACCATGAGACAAACTCGGTCATCAAAACAAAAAACACCTTCTTATATAGAACGTAGGGGAATTAACCTAGTTTCTAAATATTTACCCAATATTCTAGCTTTTCAAAAAACAACCTAAAGAACCTCTTCATATGCTCTTGTGGTAACTGGCCACTTTGCAAATGGACTGCCTTGTCTTATGATTGGCATTTGGGATCTGCCCAGATAGTTTGATACTAAGCTTTTTAGAGCAAGTTGATTTATAAATCCCTTTTATTTATTAAAATGAAACACTTTCAATGAATTCTTAAAACAGTATATGATTATATTAGTTTGCTGTTTTAAACAACTATTTTCTAGTTGAGTAGCAGGGTCTTTAAAATTGCCTCCTTTGTTCTTTAAATTATTAAACAGGTCTTTCTCTGCCTTAGAGCAGGACTCTTTCATCCACTTGTAGAGAGACAAGTCTTTGTTGTTTTTTAGCAAGTTTATTGAGGTATAATTTATATGCCCTCTCTCTCATATATATATATGATTTATATACCATAAGATGCACTCACATTAAGTGTACAGTTCATTGATCTTTTATTGTGCAGTCATTATCACAATCCAGTTTTAGAGCTGGATTCCTTCACCTCGCTAAGATCCCTCAGGCCCTTGTATGTTTAATCCCACTTTTCACCTCAGCCCCAGACAACCACTAACCTCCTGTCTGTGTCTGTAGATTTATCTTTTCTAGAAATTTCATGTAATAGAATCATACTATATGTGGCCTTTTATGTCTGGCTTTTTTCACTTAGCAAGGTTTTTTTCAAGGTTCATCCATGTTGTATATATCAGGATTTTATTCCTTTTTATTATTGAATAGTATTCCATTGTAATAATATACCACATTTTATTTATCCATTCATTGACAGACATGTTTTTGAGAGAAGCCTAATACCTTCATTATTTGAGTATTGACTTTCCATTTCCTATAATAAAGTTCTCTTACAGATTCAGATAGGAGCTTCCTTATAGGATAAGAATAGGAGATGGTAGTGTATATGGTGGAAAGATGATTAGATTGGACGCCACAGGACAATGGTGCCACTTGATAGCAACATATCACTTAACCCCTCTAAGTCGTGGTGTCTCTAACCGTAAAAAAAATAAGCAAGAGAGAGGCGGGTAGGAGGTTAGACTAGAATCATGGTTACCAAACTTATTTTTCTTCCATGGGCCTTAAGTTTTTGAGAGATATTGCCTTAGAAACAAATTGCATTTGGCAGTAAAAAAGAATAGACTACTGATATGTACAATAACGCGGATGAATCTCAGAAACGTTATGTTGAATGAAATAAGCCTCACCCAAAAACAGTATATGCTGTTTCCATGTATATGAAGTTCTAGAATAGGTGAAACTAATCTATGGCAAAAAAAAGTCACATCAGTACTTGCCTCTGAGGGGGTTGGAGAGGGACTGACTGGGCAGAGGCATGAGAGAACTTCCTAGAATGGTGGTCATGTTTTATATCTTGATAGGGGATTGTGTATGCATTTGTCAGAACTCATTGAGTGGTACACTTACAATTTATGCTTTGTATTATATGTAAATCTTAACCAAAACAAAAAGAACCATTGACAAATATTGAACTCAGCGATGAAGTGTACTGATGCTTGCATCTTACTTTGAAATGCTTTAAAATAGTGGCTGTTTGGGCCTGCCCAGTGGCGCTGTGGTTTAGTTGCGCTTTGGCAGCCTGGGGTTTGCGGGTTCGAATCCTAGGCGCCCACCGACGCAGCGCTTATCAGCCATGCTGTGGCGGCGTCCCATGTAAAGTAGAGGAAGATGGGCACGATGTTAGCCCAGGGCCAGTCTTCCTCACCAAAAAAAAAAAAAGAGGAGGATTGACAACGAATGTTAGCTCAGGGCTGGTCTTCCTCACAAAAAATAAAATAAAATAGTGGCTCTTATACTTTTTGGTCTCAGGATCCCTTTGCACTCTTAAATATTGAGAACTCCAAAGAGCTGTTGTTTGTGTGGATATCTATTGATGTTTACCATATTAGAAATGAAAACTGAGAAAAATGTAAAATATTTGTTAAAGCATTAAAAAAAAATAAACCCATTATATGTTAACATAACATTTTTGTGGAAAATAACTATTTTCCAAAAAAAAAAAAAAAAAAGTGGAGTAGAGTGACATTGATTTTATACATTTGCAGATCTCTTTAATGCTTGGCTAACGTTTAGTTAGAAGACAGCTGGATGCTTGTATCTACTTTTGCATTCATCTGTTGTGATTTCACGTATCTGGAAAACTTCACCATAAACTCTTGATAGAATGAGAATGAAAAAGGCAAATAACCTGTTAGTATTATTTTGAAAATAGTTTTGATATCGTGGACCCCTGAAAGGGTCTCAGGGACCCTTAGGAGTCTCCAGATCACACTTTGAGAACCACTGCTTAAAAACAAATAAGATGGATGGATGGATAGACGAATTTGTGATAAATATATCAGAGTTAATTGTAGCATTAGATGGTGGGTAGATGGGTGTTCACTGTACAATTTCAATTTTTATGTATATTTCTATATAATGTTAGAAAAGTGAGATAAGTTGCATTTATTTAAAGAATGACCACTGTGGGGCCGCCCGGTGGCGCAGTGGTTTAGTTCGCGCTTGGCAGCCCGGGGTTCATGAGTTCGGATCCCAGGCGCCCGCAGACGCACTGCCCGTCAGCCATGCCGTGGCGGCGTCCCATATAAAGTGGAGGGAGACGGGCACGGATGTTAGCCCAGGGCCAGTCTTCCTCAGCAAAAAGAGGAGGATTGGCAACAGATGTTAGCTCAGGGCTGGTCTTCCCACACACACACACAAAAAAGAATGACCACTGTGATTTCATCACAGGCAAATAAATACCTTTAAAAATATTGAAACAAGTTTTTGAATGAGGTGCTGACCCACACAACAACATGAGTGAACCTTGACAACGTTGTGCCAAGTGAAAGAAGCCAGACCCAAAGAACCACCTGTTGTGATCCCATTTATATGAAATGTCCAGATTAGGCAAACCCATAAGACAGAAAGTGGAGGAGTGGTTGCCAGGGGGAAAGAAGAATGGTTAGTCACTGCTAATGGCTTTTTGAGGGAGTGATGAAGATGTTCTAAAATTAGAGAATGGTGAGGGTTGCACAACTCTGTGAATATACTAAAAACCAATGAACACTTTTAAAGGGTGAATTTCGTGGCATGTAAATTATGTCTCAATAGAGCTGTTATTTAAAGAAATATTCAAAACACTTCAGGTTTTCAGCATTATCTTTAGGGAATCTGATTTGGGAAGCACTGGACCATATGATCTTAAAGATCCTAAATATGTCAGTGTCTGAAATTCCCTAATTCTATATCTTCCATCTCTTCTGTGTACAGTAAATGAGAGAACGGTTGGGAAAGTGACCTGCCCTGAGCATTTCCCCTAGATCAAAATTAACTCAGGAATTGGTCTCTCAAACTTGCCCTATAGCTTGCCAGATCACCCTCTCTAAGGTTATCCTGTTAAGATCATTTTTCCTCTTAACATTGTCTGGGTCAGAGGTCACAAACTCAAATGCCCACAAGGACCAGGAAATAAAGTAGGCCATCTGTAAGGCCAAGAGGACCTTTTCTATCTTTTATTTTCCTTCTTTTGATAAAGTCATGGTTACAGAGAAATATTTTTTTATTATGAAAACCATGCAAGGATAAACTGCAATTGACTTGGCCTCAGCGATGGAAAGATTATAGGGAATGGTGGAGTCTATGGTGAAGTAGAGAGGGTTTGCCTGGTCTAAAGGGGGCAGTCATCACTCAGCTCCAGGTGATTCTTGCTATTTGAGAATGTGAGCCCAGTGTTACGAGATCTGGCGTATTTGAAAAATTAGAAGAAATCTGAATTTGTATGTGAACTCTACTTTTAAATTTTGGTTCAGTTTATAATTTTAATGTCAGAGTTCAGACACTAGTTATCCTGGGAGAATAAGTTTAAGCTAGGTTGAATCTGATTTAGAAGTGAGTCTTGGCCTAAGAGATGAAGGAGTGTGTTGCGCTATTTACCACAGGTCACCTCTGGCCCAAGGAAAATCTTTTTAGGTGTTCTCACTCTTATGTGTACCTGTTTAAAGTCACAAGACCATTATCTTGTGAATACAAAATCTAAAAGTATCTGCCTGGTAAACCCCAGAGGTATGCAGTTACTCTGAGTTATGAGGAGCTTGGGCAATTATTTTAAATAAACTTGTCTTGGAGGTGGAGGGGCGATTCTCCATTTTCTGAAATTCTTGGACTATACTCTTAGCTTTATGTTCCATTTCGGACTGTTACCCCTTAACTGCACCACCATGCTTGACTGGGGTGGGGCTGTTTTCATAGGGTGATTCTGGGGTGGAGGAAAAGGATAACAATTTGACTTAACTGCAAACAGTTGATTCCGTATAGTTGAAACAAAATTATAACTTTAAGTTGGACTGAGGAGGCCTCTCTTTTGGTTCTTGTTTAAAGTTTCTAACCTACACATTTGACATTACTGCATTCCATGCCTCTGGCTTTGCTTCCCCAGTACAAGTGTGTATATGTATGTGTGCACGTGTGTGTATTTGGGGTGGTTAAGAAGGGGATGGACGTGCCTACTTTAGAACCCTCCCCAACACACACATTCACACACACAAATACTCGGATTTTCTATCTGTATTTGATCTGCTGTCTAAAGGTGTTGGCAAATAGCTTTATGGTTCTTAAATGCCGTTAACTTCTGCAAGTAGAATCTGTATTTATCAGAGGTGCAGTGCTTCCTCTGCTGAGACATGTTCACTGAAAAGTTGGGGAATTAGTCTTCTAAGCTTAGGACCTTACTTTTTGGAATTTGACTGTATTTCCAGGCCTCCTTCCAGGAAAAAAAAAAATCAGAGATAACCACTGTCAATTCCCTAGTGTTTATCTTTCCAGACCTTGTGGGTTTTTTGTTTGTTTGTTTTTCATTTTTTTTGGCATGGTGAGTATATTTTTTTCGATTTAATAGATTGTGAACATCTTTGCAAGTCCCGAGATATTCGTTTGCGGTATTTTTTAGTTCAGTAGGACTTTTGAAGAAAGGTGGCAGTTGGGATTGTCACCTTAGGCACCCTGCCTGCCTTGTCACACCCTCCCACCTTCATGATAAGGTGTGTGTGGAGGAAGGTGGTGAGCAGGTATGCAACTGAAAAGTAGCCTTTGTTCTGTGCCCTGGGCTGCTGATAGGAAAGCTCACTGCATTTTCACATGTGTCCCTACAGCCTGTACAGGGGCGGGGGACACATGGATGGTGTTTGACACGCCCACCAGCAACATGCACACCTGGACTGGGCCTCAGCTTGCATGTCTGTATGATGCCCTGCTGGTTGACAGATCCCTGAGGCCAGGGCTTTGCAGTGATGTGAGCTGGTGAATGCTGTCCCTTGGCTTTTTGTTATTCTAGAAGCAGGGAGAGCATCGAGCTTCACGAAAGGTTGTGATTCCAGCTGAGTCCCCTTGGCTTGGTTAGCTCACATGCAATGGGGAGCCATGTGGATGCACTTTCCTGCGAGTTACAAAACACAGTGCTGGTATGACTTGGTACCTGGAAGGAAGAGCTGGCTCAACTCTCTGGAAAACAATTTAGATACTTTCTGTCACACCAAGTGCAGAGATGCCGATCTCTGGCTTTGGCAGCCTTACTCTTCAGTTTGATCAGTGTGGGGTTTCTGGGGTTCCGTCTGTCACACCCCCTGCACTGCTGGCAGTGTGTGTGGTGGAGGGGCTGAGTGAAGACATGAGGACTTTGGTGATGTTTTAAAAACTGTATCAGGTCGTTACGACTCTTAAGGCCCAGTGGAGAGGTTTGGCTGCCCCTGTGGCATCCACGTCCACTCGCTACATTCTAGCTCAGAACTCCTTGCTGAGGGCTCCGTTTCCTAGCCCAGCAGAGCCTGCCCCCTGCCTCCTAGCTCTCTCTCAGATTGTTCCCCTGTCCATTGGACCAGTCTCTGTTTCCCTTTAGCTTTGGAATTTATGATTTTCTTTCCCCATGTGAAACCTTGGCAGAAGACTTTGTCCCATGGCCTTCTCACAAAAACAAAGAACCCAGTTATCGGTTCAGCCTCTGGCTTGTCCTTGGTGTTGTCCTTGCACAGTACCTGAGAGCCAGCAGGCAGGTGGTGCTGGGGAAACTCACCTGTGATATGCACGGCCTCATCCAGATGCTTCTCAGAGCAGCGTACCAGAGACCTACTGATTATGGTTGAGCTGGCTTGGCCTGTATGTAGCCAACTGCCTTTTGCTCAGTAACTTTGTTTGCTTATCTCTGTTTTTGTGCTTGTTGTGGGTTCCTTGGAGCTATGGGTGTGTTTGTATAGTGCTTGAGATGATTGCCGCTGATTGGTAAAATATGGATGAAGTGAGCAGGGCAGGGTGTGGTGTGCAATATTGTAATCTACTGGTCCCCCCCTCCCAGTTCTTCCCTGCAGAGAGAATTTCTTTCTGTTTCCTGTCCTAGAGGGCCCTGGAGTAGCAGCTTTCAGGCTCTTGTAAAGCTGGGAGCAGCTATACCGGCTTGGTAGCTGTAATTGAGGTCTTGGGTGTGTTGCCCTCCCAAATTGACTGGAACATTGACCCAGCAGCCCTGTAGAAAAACTTGACGTTTCAGCTCTTTGTTCTTTGTTGGCTAGAGTCACTGGAAATATATCAGCATGTGAGACTCAAGTATGTCCTGGGAGCTCCAGCTCCTGGGTAGGAGATCCACGGCTGCAAAACAGCCAGCTCCAGTGACCTGCCTCTGTTGCGTCACGTGGGTTGGCTGATGTTGGTTTATGTGTGTAACTTTTTCCGCCTCTTTCTCGTGTGATGTCTCAAAGTCATGGGGCCTAAGGGTTAGAAATTAGGAGAGGAGGGCAGGTTTTTCAACTGGCTCTTGTTGGGCTGTTGCAATCTTCTGACAAAGCCATCATTGTTTTGAATAAAGCACTAGTTGGTTCAGTTTGAATCGCTTCGGTGCTCTGAAACTGGCTGCTTTTCTTCCACCTCAGCCACGTTCCTGTGGGGAAGTGGGAGGACTGCCCTTTCTAGAGGGAGAACCTGCTTTCCTTTGCCCTCTCTGCTCAGCAGCATCCTAGGCGATTAGTTAACCACTCCAGAATAGACAGCTGTCTCCTGGTCAGCGGGCATCCCAAGCCGCTCCTGGACCCCAGCTGGGTCGCAGCCATTGCACCCATCGTAGCCTCTTGGCATGGAGTTTGCAGGAATCAGGCTGCTTGCTTGTGGCCTCAGCCTCATTTGACACTCGCCTGCCCTATACAGGAGACCACCTGCTCTGGCCTGGTTCCCCACCTGCTGTCACTGCTGCCCAGCTGACCTTCCTGCCGACGTTTTGGCTTGGTATCTGTTGCTATCATATGTATGATGCTTATGTAGTTAATCCAAAGAGCAAATAATTCCTTTGGCTGGACTCGCAAACGCAGTCCCTCGAGACTGGGAGCAGAAACTCAGTGTTTGGGTTCTTTCTGATGCTGACTTAGGTCGCATTGTCTTACCTCTCCCCCTTGTTCGGTTTCACATTTGTGTGGTCAGATTAGTCAGATCCTGCTGTCTTTGTGGAAATCCCAGCCTCACGGGTGAGACAGCAGGAACTCACATGGAGGTGGAGGTGGCTCACGCAGTGGTGAGAACATCGAGACTCCATTTCCTCCCAGAGTTGGGAACTTAGTTTCTTTGCGTTTGAATTGATAGCTCTCCAAATGCAGTGTGGGTTGCGACGTGGCATTTGAAAGGCTTAGGAGAAATGCAGAGTAAGAAAAAAAATTTTTTTAAGACCCCGGCCCCAGGCAGCAAAGTTAAAGTGCTTTTTCTCAAAGATGGAGCTGCAAAGGCAGGAGGAGATTATATGTGGTCGACAGAGCTGGATGGAAGGGTGGTAATATAAAATGACCTGATCTACAGGGTCAGTTCTTACTCAGAGGTAGTTTTGGGAACCACCTATGTGGTGTAATTGGAGGACAGAAGACTCTATCAGTGCATCTAAATTGCTTCTTTAGTTCAGTCCTTTGAGTTTTATGGCATTAAAGTTAGGTAGCTATTAAAATGTTTGCAAAAATACCTTATTTATTTGGCCCTCTCTTAATAATAGAGCCTCCTTTGATATAATCTGGTTTTCCAGATCACCATTGCTTATTTCATTAATTATGTCTTTTATAAAATTAGCCATTTTTAATGGAAAGTGGAAATCTCTCTCAAATGCATAATAATCTTCACTGCTTTCTTGAACATATTGAGTGTAACATAACTTTTGTTTAGAAACCTATTTCTGAGTATTATTTGTTGTATTATTATAGTAACTTCTTGATATTCTTGCCCCACTAGGGTATATTTGCTTCTCTACTTGGCGATCATGGGCTCTCGCACAAGTTGGGTTTTCACATCTAATCATTGTCTCCTCCAGGCGGCTGGCTGCCGCTTGCTCGGCAGTGAGTTTGCCACCTGCCCTCCCTTTTTGTCTGCTGCCTCCCACTTTCTGTTGGTTTGCATAACTCGTTAAATTGAGTGTAAAATAAGAGTAATTAACTTAGTGAGGGTTTGGAGACTCTCCTCTGAGTCAAGTGCACAGACCTTTATTATCGATCTAGAATTATTTTTACTTCTGTATAACTAAAGCAGTCTCCAATAATGCTATACATATAAACTTCTTTCACAGAATAATCTTAGTCTTTTATTTTTTTATTATTATTTTTTTGTGTGAGGAAGACCAGCCCTGAGCTAACATCCACTGCCGATCCTCCTCTTTTTGCTGAGGAAGACCGGCCCTGGGCTAACATCCGTGCCCATCTTCCTCTACTTTATATGGGACGCCGCCACGGTCTGGCTGACAGGCAGTGCGTCGGCGGGCGCCCGGGATCCGAACTCGCGAACCCCGGGCTGCCAAGCGCGAACTCAACCGCTGCGCCACCGGGCGGCCCCCTCACAGAATAATCTTAATTGTTATCCAGTTACATCACTGAAATTTGTTGACGAGATTAATTTGTAGGTATGATAGAAATTGTAAATCATGTAAAAAGGCAAAGAGATTAAACTCTTAGGAAAATGATGGTATATTCTTATTTCTGAAATGTGGCAAATGAAAAATAACTTCAAATCAACATGGTGAACTGTGTCCCCTGGGTATTTGAATATTATTTTCTATTAATTATGAGATGGAAATTCACTTTTTCCCCTTTTCAAAATGGAAATAGTTTTGTGGAGGTTCCTCTTCAACCCTCCTCCTCATCATATAGAAATGTATCCTCAAACTCTGGGGCCGGCCCGGTGGCATAGTGGTTAAGTTTGCGTGCTCTGCTTCGGCGGCCCGGGGTTCGCAGGTTCGAATCCTGGGCGTGGACTTACGCACCACTTATCAAGCCATGCTGTGGCAGGCGTCCCACATAAAATAGAGGAAGATGGGCACGGATGTTAGCCCAGGGCCGATCTTCCTCAGCAAAAAGAGGAGGATTGGCAACAGATGTTAGCTCTGGGCTAATCTTCCTCCCAAAAAAAAAAAAAAAGAAATGCATTCTCATAGTCAAATGGAGAATTCAGACATTTCAGAAAGTTATAAAGAAAAGAGCAGAATCCTCTGAAACACTCTTCTTGGCATTATATACCCAGTTATTTTGTTACTATGCCCTTTTTTACTTTTTTCTGTACCTGTGTAGGTAAAAATAGTCCTGTGCTATCATTTTCAGTTGTCTTTTGAAGAGCAAAAGGTTTTAATTTTGATGAAGTCTGATGTATCTATCTTGGTTTTTTTTTTTTGTAGTTCATGCTTTTTTTTGTAGTTTATATTTAAGAAATCTTTATCAAACCCAAAGTCTCTAAGATTTTTTCCTATGTTTTCTTCAAGAAGTTTTATAGTTTTATCTCTTACATTTAGGACTATGATCCATTTTTGTATATGGTGTGAGGTAAGAGTTGAGATTTGGTTTAAATAGGACTTTGATGAATGTTCTTATAGCTCTTCACATTTCACTTCTTTAATTATTTTCTTAGGATAAATTCTTAAAAGTAAAACTGTAAGATCAAAGGGTATTCACACTGAAATCTTTGATATATGTTGCCAGACTGGTTTTCAGAAGTTGTACCAATTAGAAAAGACAACCCCCAGAATGGGAGAAAATATTTGCAAATCATATATCTAGTAAGAACATGTATCTAGAATATATGAAGAACTATATGACTCAAAAATAAAGAGACAAACAACCCAGTTAACAACCGGGCAAAGGGTTTGAATAGACATTTCTACAAAGATATACAGGTAAGCAATAAACACAGGAAAAGATGTTCAACACGATTAATCATTAGGGAAATGAAAATCAAAACCACACTGAGATGCTGTTTCACACCCACTAGCATGTGATAAACATTGGCAAAGATGTGGAGAGATTGGAACCTTCCTACACTGCTGGTGGGCATGTAAAATGGTGCAGCCGTTGTGGAAAACAGTCTGGTAGTTCCTCAAAAAGTTAAACATAAGAGGTACCATTTGCCCCAGCAGGTCCACTCCACAAATGAAAGCATATGTCCTTATAAAAACTTGTACACGAATGTTCATAGCAGCATTTTTCATAAGAGCCAAAAGGTGGAAACAACCCAAATGCGCATTAACTAATGAATAAATAAACAAAATGTGATATATCCACACAGTGGAATATTATCCAGCCATAAAAAGGAATGAAATACTTGCTACAACATAGATGAACCTTTAAAACATTATGTGAAGTGGAAGAAGCCAGTCACAAAAACCCACATATTATATGATTCCAATTACATGAAATGTCCAGAATGGGCACACATAAAGACAGGAATTGGATTAGTAGTTGGTTAGGATTGGGAGGTGATGACTAAGCGGTATGCTTGTCTTTCTGAGGTGGTGAAAATGTTTAAAATTGATTGTGGTGATAGGTGCACAACTCTGTGAGTGTACTAAAAACCCATTGAATTGTACGGTTTATTTTTGTGTGTGTGAGGAAGATTAGCCCTGAGCTAACATCTGTTGCAAATCCTCCTCTTTTTTTTTTGCTGGGAAAGATTGGCCCTGGGCTAACATCCGTGCCCATCTTCCTCTACTTTATATGGGATGCTACCACAGCATGGCTTGATAAGCAGTAGGTTGGTCTGTGCCCAGGATCCGAACCTGTGAACCCCGGGTCGCCGAAGCGGAGCGTGTGAACTTAACCCCTACACCACCGGCCCAGCCCCTGAATTGTACACTTTAAATGGGTGAATTGTATGGTGTGTGAATTATAACCCAACAAAGCTGTTACCAAAAAAAACCTGTAGCAATTAATATTCCCTCTAGCAATGCATAAGAGAGCCCATTCCCCCACATCCTCCCCATCTCTGGGTGTCATTACTGTAATTAAAATTTAAATCACCTCTATTGAGGTTTAATATGTTAACAATAAAATTCACCCTTTTAAATGTACAGTTCTGTGGTTTTGACAAGTGTATACACATGTGTAATCACTCCATCAAGATATGGAACATTTCAATTTCCCCAGAAGTTTCCCTTGTTCCCTTCATAGGCATTCCTCCCCATCCCCCATCTGCTCTATCTCACTATAGATTAGCTTTGTCTTTCCTCGTGTTTTATATAAATGGAATCATAAAGCATGTACTCTTTTTGCCTGACTTCTTTTGCTCAGTCTATTTTCAAAATTCATCTCTGTTGCTCCATGTATCAGGAGTTAATATTCTATTGCATAGATATTCCACAGTTTGTTTTATCCATCACCTGTTGATAGATGTTTGGCTTGTCTTCATTTTATTGTTTTCAACTTTATTATGAATAAAGCTGCTATGAATGTTCATGTACAAGTCTTGGTGTAGACATAGGTTTTCATTTCTCTTGGGTAAATGCTGGGTCATATGTTATATTTAACTTCATGAAAAACTGCCAAACTGTTTTCCCAAATGGCTGTACTTTTAAAAAAAATATGTACCGTTATTACTGTGCTTTTAAAAGTCCTTGTTAATCTGATAGGCAAAAAAATGATATCTCTGGTGTTTTACTTTGCATTTCTTTGATTTCTAGTGAGTTTTTTGTTCCCTGAATTTGACCATTTATTTTATGTTTTTGAATTTCCTTTTAGTTCTTTTGTTTTGCTCTTTCTTTTTAAATTTGAGATGTGGGTCTTTCTTTTTCCAGTTTTTTTTCCAACTTTTTACTATAAAAAAATCTTAACAGAGAAAAGTGGAAATAATGGTGCAGTCATCACCTTTATAGCCACCACACAGCCCACATCTGTTAACTTTGCCACACTTGCTTTATGTGTCTGTCTCTCTTACTTTCAAGTGGTTCAGGAATAAAGTTGGAGACATCATGACATTTTATTCCTAAAAAAAAATATATTCCCTTTTGTAACCATTATGTCATTTTCATGCCAAAGAAAATATTAATTCATATAATATACAGTCTACATTAAAATTTCTCCAGTTTTCCTCAAAATGTCTTTTGTAACTAGTTTTTACGAATCAAGACTCAGTCAAGGCATGTACTTTGCATTTGGTTTTCATCTGTTTCGTCTCTTTTAATCTAGAATAATCCTCTTTTCTCCCTTGGCGTTGACATTTTGAAGTGACCGGTCCAGTTGTCTCTAAGAACGTCCCACATCCTATATTTGTCTTCTTGTGTGGTACTTAACGTGTTCCTCTGTCCCCTCTATTTCCCGTAAACCACATAGTAGGCCTGAAAGGCTTGGTTGCATTTAGATTCAACATTTTTGGTGAGTGTGCTTCACAGATAGTCACATCAAAGGTACATAATGTCAGAGTGTCCGACTGTTAGTGATGCTGAATGGATCTTTTGGTTAAGGTTAACTGCCAGGTCTTTTCATTGTAAAGATATGTTTTTCTCTGCAATTAGTAATTTGGGGAGCTTAACTGATTTTTTGCAACTCCTTAGACAGTAACATTTTTTTCACAATCTCTTCCCCAGCTTGGCACTTATCTTCTAACTTTGCTTATTGATTTTTTGATTTAGAAGAGATTTTTCATTTTTATATATCCAAACCACCAATAGTACAAGAGATGTGTTTTGCAAACTTCCCTTTTCTAAACCCTTTTCTTTTCTTCCTCTCTCTCTGTCTTTCTCTCCCCTTTCTCATTCTGCTTTATGTCAAAAACTGGTATGACAAGCTAGCTCTTCCTCCTAGTCTATCATCGTTTTGAACTGCAGATTCAGAAAATTACACCGAGCCTAAATGTGAGATAAGGACGGACGGACTTTCCCCCAGCTCTGTCTTCTTTTGCCAAGAACCTGACTGCTGTTGCTGACCCCATCCCACTGGCAAGGCGAAGGCACAGCGAGGTTGAGACTTTGATCCTCAAGACTCCAAACAATCAGTGTTCTTCTCTTCACTCGTCTCATCAGAGCTGAGGATGGAGGAGGGAAGACCTCTTTATTCCTTCCGCTTGGAACCCTTTTCTCTACATTCCCTTTCCCTGGTTGGCTCCTGCCCATTCTTGGAGACTCAGCTCAGACATCCTACTTGAGAAAGATGTCCTGGACCCTCTGACACCACTGAGCACCCTTCTGTGTGTTTCCATACACTCCACGCATGCCCTCGCTCCCTCGAAGGAAGACATTTCTGTCTTTCCCTTTAGGCTGTGAGGTCCTGAGGTCTTTGCCTCCCAGTTCTCAGTGCAGAGCCTGTCACATCGCAGGTACACACACGTCACATCTGTAGGGTATGGGTGCATTTGCTTCCTGATCGTGAAAGCCAGATGGAATTGCGGGCTAGTTGAGGAATTAAAACTCTTTGGCCATTCCCTTTTTAATTGTTCCAACTGCCTTTAAGCTAGCTTCTCAACATTCTGGGATAATTATTTCTCATTTCGTACCTTTTATTATTTATTCTTATAGATTCATAGAATTATGGACTTTGAACTTAGAGAGGCTTAGCAATCGGCTATACTACCAAATATATGAGTCCACAGGGCTGTCCACTTTCTCCTAGAGCACTTGCAGTGTTTAGAACATCATTCCTCCTTGCATTTTTCCTCTCCCTCCCGCCCTCTCCCAGGTTTCCCGCTCTCTAGCCTAAGTGGTGCTTGATTAGGGATGTTGCTGTGAAGTGTGCCTGAGAGCTGATGTTGGAGGCAAGGATTCAGCCCCCAGCGGCATTTTCTTGCTGAGAGAGCTTTGGGGGTGAGGGGGCTGGGAGTGCAGGTGGTGGGAGGCCATGAAACCCCCCAACTTCAGTTCCTGTCGAAGAGCTATTAGACTTTTCTACTAGGTAGATACACTTTTGTGGTGGAGAGTGAAACGGTGCTAAAAAGAAAAGAAAGACGGTTGTGTCTGTGCTGCTGGTACTGGTGGGATTGCATTTTCATTGAAGAACTGCATTATCTAATCTCTAAATGGGAGTTCTCTCCTACTCTCAAGGACCTTTGCTCATCACCCACCCCTAACAGTCATTCTCTCTTTGTCCCCTGAGTCTAGTCACTGGGAGGCTTGGCTGCTGTGGCCTAGAGGCCTTTAATTGCACTTTATCGCAGCACAGAGTCATGACAGTTCTGAACGGCATGGGGAACGTCGGGTGAATGCACAAATCCGTGTTTTTGAGAACCTCCTGTGTTACAGACACTGTTAGTCCCTTCTAAAGACTTTTCTTCATTTAATTCTTACCACACCTCTGTGAAATAGGTTGGTTTTTTTCCCCAAAGAAAGTGAAGTTAGAACAGCCAGCTGTCTGCCTAAGGCTGCATGGCTGGCAGGCGGGGGCCCGATCCTCTCTCCCCTGCTCCTGTGGCCAGCAGCAGGTAGGGGTGATTATGAAAGCATCCTTCGATTAGAAAAGCTACTGTTGTACTTCAGAGTCAGCCCTCATGGGAAGGCACACTGTTTTCACCCGTGGAGGGTGGCCTGGCCAGAGATTCTGTTGATAGATGAGTTTTTATGACATTAGGACCAGCACAGTGGACAGGATTGGATTTCCTCAGTAAAGTCTGGGATTTTGACTTCAGAGGAATCAGATGTTATCCTTCTTCCTTATGCCAAGAAAGTGGAGCAGACCCTTGCAATAATAGGACAACTCTGAAACTTTGCAGTTAAAAAGTCAATTCAAATGGTTGGCTTCAAGCTTTGTTCGTAAGTACCTCTCTCCCTACTCTCCTCCTCCCTGCAAAGATGCACACTGGTCCCCAAAGATCTGCAGGATAAGAAAACACAAAATCCCCTTGCCATTTGGTTCAGTCTTTCTTTATACCACAAGCTCCTGTCGGGCTAGTGTGTTGGTTTCATTTGTGAATGTGGAGGGAAAAAAAATCAGTGTATCAGGGACTTCAGTTTTGAGAAACAATACATCCATCACTTTCTCTTTTGACTTTTTTCCTTGCTCCATAGTTTGTTAAATGATTTGTGCCTTAGTAGTTTCTTTTTATTTATGTCTATTTTACCAGGAGGCCTTGAAGCAGGAGTAAATATGAAAGAGAGATAAGTTATCCTGACCTTGATTTTATAGCACTGTAGTAACTAAAGGTATGTTTACCCTCTCATGGAGCTATAAAAAACACACTTTTCTTTTTAAGCATTTGCAACAGCAGTTAGGATGGGAAATACTCATGCTGCAGAATTAACAATATATAAAGGTCTGAGGTTAAAATTGGGATATGATAATAAACTGAGACTTCATCTTCCACCACTGTTTTTAAGTTTGATTTTATGAATAACAAATTGTTGCTTTTGACAGAAAGGACATAGTGAAAATGAGTTTATCACAAAGAAAAAAATGTAGGTCTTTTGAATGCTGATAGAGATGTAATGTGTATGTATGTCTCAGGAAGCAGTGTCGGCAGAAGGGCCATTCCATCTCAGTGGGGTCCGTGTGGAGATTTACAGTGTTTCTGAAATAGAAACCAATCTGACTGAGATTATCTAGCTTGCCTTTGATTTAGTGGGTTAGTCTCCAGCTCTCTTGCCCATCCCAAACTCCGCTGCTACTTGGAAAGTTAACAAGTTGATTAAAAAGCATGCATGGGAGGAGGCTGAAAAGAGGGACAGATTTAAGGTGACAGACAGCTGATTCTCAATAGCTGTATGGAAGGGAAATTCTCTTTAGCGGCAAAGGTAAAACTGACTTGATTTTGGAATTTCCATTATGTGAGGAGTGCTGTACTAAGTTTTTTGTGTATGCTGTTTAGAATCCCCTCCTCAGAGACAAGCCAGATATCTGTGGTTGGGGGGGGGGGTTACAGGTCCTTCTGGACTTCCTTTTGCTTGATGATAGCTGGCGTTAGTTACCCCAACACATCCCTAGTTTGGGTACCTCTCATGTGTATTCTTTAGGGCCAACATCTCCCTTTCTGGGGAGGGGTACAGTTCCAGACCCTTAGAACTGGTAAGTAGGTTGGGATAAGCTAATTCAGTTCTCTCTCATCTAAAAAAGGGAAACTGAGGCCAGAAAGGAGAAATGACTTGCTGTGTAGAGATGGTATCTCATTTAAAGTCACACTGCTATTTAGCATCAAAACTGGGACCGCAGTGCTGGAATCCTGATTCCTGGTTTAGTCTTGTTCAATGTCTAATATACTATTCCTTTTCATCTAGGTGTGTTCTCTTAAATGAAGCAAACCTGGAAAAAGTTCTGATCAGTTAATTTACAAAGCTGCATTATCTGATATTAAATAGTTGGGGGAGGAGAAGGGAGGTAGAATAAGGGGGACCATAAACCAAGAACAGATGGACATTAACACACTCACGTGAGTGTCTGGAGTTCAAGGGAAGGAGAATGTAAGTGTGGACTGAAATAGAGAGGAATGCTTGGAGGCTTGGGCACAGTGTGGAATCTAGAGGAGCCCCGAGGGCGGGAGGTGTGGGGCAAGGCCAGGAAACAGGGGCTGTTCTAGTCAAGAGTGGGGCTCGGCGGGCAGTAGGAAGGCAGTGGATTTTAATTCTGGAGTTCACTCAACACATACTGTGTGGTGGCACTGTGCTGGGCATGGGGTAGATATTGGTGAACAAAACAGACACGGTTACCCCTATCCTGGAAAATGCAGTCTGGTTGTGGAGACAGTCAGCAGACGCATAAATAGGTAATTGCAGATGGTAGTAGTAGGTGCAGGGTGTCATACATAGCTAACTAATTTACATTAGAGTGATCCAGGAGGGCTCCTGTGGGAAGCTAATATCTGGAAGATGAAGGTGTTAGTGAATGAGGTTCTTGTTTAAACCAGATGTGTGCAGCTAGGGGGGCCTCTACCTTGGTGGATATTCAAGGATTCTACTCTATCTTACAAGCAGGGGGAACCCCTGAAGAGTTTCAGCGTGGGAGAGATGTGAACAGACACAGCACATGGGCACACATGTTGCCTGGGTCCATCTGACTTGCTGAGTGGGAGGGAGGCAAGGCGGGAGGAGCCCAGAGAGGAAGCAGGGCAGCTGGTGTAGAAGCCTGGAGAACCAACATGGAAGGGAGGCGGAGGGGGGGGGAGTGCGGAGTAGAAAAGCGCAGGACAACCCTGAGGACACCAGGGTTGGAGGCTGAGAGGAGGAGGAGAAGCTGGCTAAGGAGAGGCCCAACAGGAGCAGCTGGAGCTAGGAGAAGGCCGGATATTGGGGTGACGGCATGGGGACCAGGGAGAGGCGTCAGATGCTGTGGGAAGCTCTGGTCAGATGAGGTCTGAAAGTGACTGATTTGACAGTGTGGACGTTATGGGCATCCTTGGCAAGAGCAGTTTTGTTGGATTGTTGAGGCAGAAGCCAGGGTCCATCCAAGTCTGTGCTGCTCACACTTCACTTTCTTGTCTGTGCTCACACATCACCTTCGCAGATGGCCCTGTGTAAACAGCACTTCCCAGCTCCCTTTGCACCCTGCCTTTGCTCCATACCACTGAGTACTCCTGACATGGCACACATTGGGTTGTCTGCCTGTCTTTCCCTGTAGAACAGAAGCTCCATGAGGTTAGGGACATGGTTGTTCGCTGCCCTATCCTTAGCACCTAGAACAGTGCTAAATAACTGAATTGAGTGGATGAATCAGGATAACATCATGAAGAAAGTAGTATTTCATCCAGATTAATTTGGCTACGGTATTCATGCTGTGTATAGCTCACACGCAACCTGAAAAGTTTCCGATTCTTACCATCAACCCATTTCTTTCTTTATGCACCAGGGTGTTATAATAGGTGCTATGTGGGGTTAACTACTAGCTCCATCTCCTGGCCCCAGAAAGGTTGGAATTTGATAGATGCACCCATACCAACTTAGTTAACTTACCCTAATGTCACTGTGACCCTAGTTATTGTCCAGGGTTTGGAGTTTCAAATTCAACAGAGAACAGATTCCATGGATTTTCTTTAATAGTCAAAGCTGACTTTTAGCAAAGGAGCCAATGCTTTTAAAGCCTATTTATAGGTCTTGGCTACCTGGAGAGTGTTACCTTATCCTTTGAAATACCTCAGACAGCTTCAGATTTCTCTGCCTTTTAAGTAGGTTATGTAGCTGGCAGTACCTCGAAAATGACTAATACTGGTGATAATAACAAATTTGTTTCTTGCCAGTCTTCACAGAAACTCAGAAACATTTGCAAGCGTGATCTATTTCTGTTACATCTCTGGTAGCCAGTTTCTAGAGTCCTGACTCCAGGTGTGCACTCTGGCCAGAGACCTCTGTTAATTTACTTCCTCTTTAAGCCAGATGTCTGGAATGGGGTGGAGTTTTTCATTCTTTACTTAAAAATCTTAACCTTGGTGAATATTTGAACCTACTAATTACCTTTTCCTGTAGGTGGTTGAAAGTGCTGGGGAAAGGCTATGTTCTTTGAGGGTAGTTATTCCGAGTACTGAATATGATAGAAACGTCTCGCTTGTATCTGTGGCTTAGCCACTTTGATCAGGGTAAGGGTGGCAGTTACCATATCAGCTAGGTGGGGCCGTGTTGAACACAATAAAATGTGGATAATGCTTGTGTTTGGGTGCGTAACTATGTGATTTTGTCTTGCTGGTTTCTCTTCCTAACATTTTCTTTTGCATTATTTTAAAATGTTAAAAGTATTGTGATTAGAAATGTGAAGGACATATATGAAGAAAATTATAGAATACCAGACAGCTTCAGATTCCTCTGACTTTTTATATAGGTTAAATAGCTTGCTAAGTGGAGAAAGGAGAAACATATGCCAACCTAGGATGGAGATGGCCCAGTTGGAATGGGCAGTGCTGCCCACATTAATTTATTAAGAGCAGCCCCAATCAAAATACCAGAATAGTTTTCTTTTGGTGTTTGACAATATGATTGTAAAGTTTACATGGAAAAAAAAATAGGGAAGAATTCTAAAATTTGTTTTAAAAAATGATGGGGACTAAACTTACCTAGATAATAAAGTATATCAGAAATTTATAATTATTAAATCAGTGTAATACTAGCACAGAATTCGACACGAATCAGTGATACAAAGCCCCAGAACAGACCCTAGTGTATATTATAATTTAATATATGTTAATGAAAGTGTCATAAATTAGTGGGGGAAGTTGAGACATACAGTTGGCTAGTTGGAATTTATTTTGGTGAGTTGCGTGAAGAACTAAATTGATTTTTTCCCCCAGATGAATCAGTTCAATGTAAAAAGTGAAACCGTTACAAATATATGCACAAAACACCAAAAGAAACAGGGCATTCAGAAGTGGTCCCAAGTATGTATATAGGAATGTGGTATATGAGGAAGATGGTATTTTAGTCTATCAGGATCAGAGGAAAGATGGATTATTTAGTAAATAGGTAGAAACCATTGACTAAGGTGGGATCCCAGTATCACTCATTACACCAGAATAACTTCCAAATGGAGCAAAAAGTTGAATGTATAAAGCGAAGCTTTGAGAGTACTAAAAGAAAATATAGATAAGTGTTTTCGCAGTCTTGGGGTAGAAAAGGCCTTTTTAAGTTTGACACAAAAAATAGAAACAAAAGAAAGGACTTCAAAATTTTGACTACGTGAATGAAAATTTTCTACTAAAAATAACAGCAAAAACCCAGCATACATTAAAAAGTTAAGTAGAGCAAAAACCAAAACAAAGAACACTGTAAATATTTAAGGCAGAGATAGTCAAGATGGTCATATTTACTCTGTCATGTGTATTCAGACATTTCCACCAAATTAAGAGCTCTCAAACAACAGAAAATGAGCAGAAGATATGCAGACAGTTAAGATAAAAAAATACAATGGCAATAAACAAAAATACTATACAATACTAATACAATACTAATAATTGGGAACCAAAAAATCAGTGAACTAAATTTTTGCTTGTCAGGTTAGCAAACATTAGTACTAACTAACGTGAGCAGTGGTTTGGGGAAATAGGCACTATTCTGTGCTATTGGGAGTGTAAATTAGTACAAACTTTGAAAGATTCTTTGACTATAACAAATTATAAATATATACATATCCTCTATTTCAGTTCTCCAATTTCTAGGAATTTATCACAGAAATGGTCATGCAGTTGCACAAAAATGTAGGTAGTAGGATGTTCATCACAGCATTGTTTATAATAGTGAAAAATAGAAACAACATATGTCTATTAATATAAACGAATACCTATTTATGGAGAAATGGTTAACTAGATTGTGATAAATATATACAGAATATTCAATAGTCAATAAAAATAATATAAAACTATATTTATTGGCATAATAAAATGTCTGTGACATTTTAGTGTAAATGAAAAATGGGTTATAAAACAAAATTATCCCTCATTTAAATATTATATATGTTTATCTGATTATATATATAATCTATATAAAATCAAAAAATCAATATATATATAATTATATATATAATCAGATAAATAAATATTACAAGGACTTAGGGACCAACTACAAAGAGAGAATAGTCCACAAGACTGCCCTCACTTCTAGCACCAATTGCAAGTTGGGGAAGTTCCCCAAACCATCCTCAGGTTCAGTAATTCTCTAGAAGGACTCACAGAACTCACTGAAAGCTGTTATAGTCATGGTTATGGTTTATTACAGGGAAAAGATTAAAATTGAATCAGCCAAGGGGCCGCCCGGTGGCGCAGCGGTTTAGTTCGCGCTTGGCAGCCCAGGGTTCGCGAGTTCGGATCCCAGGCGCCCGCCGACACACTGCCTATCAGCCACGCTGTGGTGGCGTCCCATATAAAGTGGAGGAAGATGGGCACGGATGTTAGCCCAGCGCCGGTCTTCCTCAGCAAAAAGGGGAGGATTGGCGATGGATGTTAGCTCAGGGCTGGTCTTCCCCACAAAAAAAAAAAAAAAAAAAATTGAATCAGCCAAGGGAAGAAACACATAGGGCAGAGTCCAAGAGGGGTCCAGATGGGGTGCTTCTGATCGTCCTCTCTCAGTGGAATCCTGGATGGTGCTACCTCCTTATGGCCACGATGTGTGACATTGCACACAGAGTATTGCCAACCAGGGATGCTCACCTGAGTCTTTGGTGTTCAAAGTGTTTATGGGACTTAATCACATACTGCCTATGTGGCCGACCTTTAGTCTTCAGCCCCTCCCGGAGATCCGCCTAATACCTTTAGTCATCAGTTTCTCTGGAGACCGGAACTGATACCCCGTGATCCAAAGCCCCCACTGTAAATCACATTCTGAGGCTATCCTGGGGACAAAGCCCCCAAACAAGCAAAGACACTCCTGTCAGGCAGGACATTCCAGGGACCTCGAGGTCACCTCTCCAGGGCCGAAGGCAAAGGCCAGACTTATCTTTGGATAAAGTTATTTCTATATTACAGAATATTATCACCAAAATTTAAACAATGGTTATTTCTAGGTGGTGGAATTGCAGGTGACTTTGCCTTTGTTCTTTGTACTGTTCTGTATCATTTGAATTTTCTCAGTGTGGGTATATAATTTATTTAAAAATCAATAAGACTGAAAAAGGAATTAAAAGGAAAATGAAATCTCTGGATGGGGTGAACGGGCAGGCAGGGAAGCAGTAAAAGAAATTATAAAGAAAGACGCGTAGATATGGCTACACAAATATGTAACATACTTATTAAAAGACATGCCATAAAAAGAAGTAAAACTTGGGACCGGCCCAGTGGCATAGTGGTTAAGTTCGCATACTCCACTTGGGCAGCCCAGGGTTCACAGGTTTGGATTCCAGGCTTGGACTGACACATCGCTTATCAAGCCATGCTGTGGCGGCGTCCCGTATAAAGTAGAGGAAGTTGGGCACAGATGTTAGCCCAAAGCCAGTCTTCCTCAGCAAAAAAGAGGAGGATTGGCGACGGATGTTAGCTCAGGGCTTATCTTCCTCACCAAAAAAAAAGAAGAAGTAAAACTCAAAAACTTAGGGGAAACATTTGCAGAAATATCACAAAGGGTTAATATCATTAATATTATAATATTACCAACGTAAAATAGCAAGAAAAAAATGACTAACATTTCAGTGGATGGTGAAAACTGAGTAAGATCTGTCTCCTAGTTAGCAATAATGTGCCAGAGCCAGTCTTCTGGTTTTGAGATCGTGCTGCAGCTGTAGAAGATGCCACCACTGGGGAAAGCTGGGTGAAGGGTACATGGGACTCTGTGCTTTTTGTGACTTCCTGTTAGTCTATAATTATTTCAAAATAAAACATTTAAAAAAAGACAAAGGGTACAAACAGCTCATAAAGTGAAAGAGACATATGGCTAATACACAGATTTTTTTTTAAGTATTAAAATTTATTAACAAATGATCCAAATTGAAGAGATACCCCACTTTTTTCCTGTTATAAGTCTGGTCCCATCCCCAGTGCAGAGGAGCCAGAAACATCCTGGGTTCTGGATTCAAGTTTACTCTCCTGGCAAATAAATGTACGAATATGGCTTTAAATGGTGCCTTGCCCAATGTCCCTGCTCCTGCCTGAAAGTCCAATTGTGGCTAGAATCTGACAGGAAACTCCAGGCTTTAAAACCCAGGAACATGCCCAAGAATCAACTAAAATTCAGGAATATACCCAGAACCAACGAATATTCAGCAACATGCCCCAGATTTGACCGGCACTTACTTGGTGCCAGGCCCCGTCCTTTCACACCTGTTTGTAATCCTCCCGGCTCTCCTTTGAGGTGGATGTCGTCACCATTTTATGTAAGGCAAAGCTTGGACAGCTTATGTCACTTGTCCAGAAATGGAAACCACTCTACTTTCCTCATTTGCTTGGAGATGGTATAAGCATGGTGGTGGCTATCCCCAGGTAGAAGGCTAGAACACACTAGAATGTTCCCAGCCAGGACACGGGTCACTCGCATTCACAGGGTGAAGGAGAGGTCACCACTGTAGCTAGTCCGATTTTGCCTGGTTTCAATTCCCTCAAGGTGTCCTAATTTTTGATAGCTATGGAAATTATTACTCCCTGCTTTTTACACAAAAACAAACACAGCCCTCACAAACATGCTCACACACATGGGCAGATGCACACCTAGACACTAGCACACCCACATACAGACGTGCTCGCTCACTCTCACACAAACATGTAACTACCCACCCACCTCCCTACACACACACACACACGCATGCACATACCCACACACGCCACATACACACCATACTTGCTCACCTTGTCAGTAGGACAGACTTGTGACAAGGACCTCAGGAGCCCAGATTCCTGCACTGCTGCTGTCGCCCTCAGAACTCTTTGAAAGTAAAAAAAATAGACACCAAGTGACCCACGAGGAGGATGAAATTTGGGTGCAGGCGATAGGATCCATGCCTGGGCGTGGGAGCAGGGACTGAAAACCTCACGGGCTTCCGCTGGGAGAAAGCTCTGCTTGGGTGGGTGGCCCTGGGCGGAGATGCCCACGGCTCCAGGCGATTCCATTAAACACGTGGCCCTCCTCCTGCTATGCTCGCCGTGACTGCTCCCCACGTCTTGGCTCCTCAATGAACCTTTGTCGTCTGGAGCCTGTTAGTTTTGGCTCCTAGCAGCCTGTGGAACCAGGCCCAGATCCCAGGAAAAGCCAGTAGAGACCATTCTTTTGAACCAAAAGAATCAGAGTCCTGGAAGAGAGACTAGTCTGAGCATTATTCATCCACTCACTCGCTAAAGAAACCACTTAATAACCGTCACCCTCACATTTGGATATGTGACAAAGTTGACTCGCACACAAACTTTCTATCTGCTCCTGTGGTTAATCGCCTTCTCCAGTTAACCAGAAGCCCTGTAAGGTCCTGAACTGTACCTGGTCTTTTTTCCTTGTTTATTTTGAAAAAATTATACATTCCTGTGTATATTTAAACAGTGTAAAATGGTAAACAGTGAAAAGTGAGTCTCCTACTGAACCCCTCAATTTCCCAAATCAGCTCTCCAAAAGGAGATCACTATTCCACTGTCATCTGTTTCTTCTGTCTCTTCCCTGAGATTGACTGGCTGTCTCCCTCTTTGCCTCCCTCCCTTCCTTCATGTGTGTGTGTGTCTGTGCATATCTCCCTGTTAAAAATACAAATGGTGGCCGTACTGTGTATCTTGCTCCTTGTTTTTTTCCCACTTAATACATCGTGTCAGTCTTGCCTGTGTATCAGCACATGTAAATGTGTGTCGTTTGTTCAGTTGTCCCATGGTGTTCCACTGTGTGGATATACCACAGTTTTAAACCAGTTCCCTTTGATGAACATCTAGATTGTTTCCAGCCTTGCTACCACAAACAGGCTGCAGTCCTTCTATTTATGTCTTTGTGCCCATGTGCCAGTGGGTCTATAGAATCAATTCTTAACTGTGGAATTGTCAGTCAAAGGGATGTGCAATTAAAATGTTGGCAGTTGTCAACATTTGACAATTGTCCACTTGCCCTCCAATAAAGTTCACAATTGTTTCTGCCTGTCATGTCCCCAGTGCCACCTTAGTGATCAGACCTCTCTCCCCTGCCAGAGTTCTGAACTGATTGGGAAATGAAACAGAGGAGCAGCATTATAGCATCATAGCAGCATTATTCACTAGAGCCAAAAGGTGATACCACCCAAATGTCCATCAACCGATGAAAGAATAAAATGTGGTCTGTCCATCCAATGGAATATGATTCAGGCATAAAAAGGAACAAAGTACAGTCGTCCCTTGGTATCTGCGGGAGATTAGTTCCAGGACCCACTGCGGATACCAAAAACTGCAGATGCTGAAGGGCCTGATATAAAATGGCCTAGTATTTGCATATAACCTACGCACATCCTTTGTATACTTTAAGTCGTATCTAAATTACTTATAATACTTAATGCAATGTAAGCGCTATGTAAATAGTTGTTATACTGTATTGTTTAGGGAATAATACAGAAAGAAAATCTGTACATATTCAGTACAGATGCCACCACCATAGGCCTTTCAGTCCTCAGTGGGTTGAATCTGCGGACGTGACACTTGTGGATATGGAGCCCGTGGATACTGAGGGTTGACTGTACTGACACTGGCTACAGCGTGGATGGACCTTGAAGCTATTGTGCTGAGTGAAAGAAGCCAGACACGAAAGGCCATATATTTTATCATTCTGTTTATATGAAATGTCTGGAAGAAACAAATCCATAGAGACAGAGAGTAGATTAGTGGTTGCCAGGGGCTGGGGGAGGAGGTAGTCGGGAGTGACAGCTAATGGGTGCAGAGCTTCCTTTTGGGGTGATGAAAAAAGTTCTGAAACTGGGTAGCAGTGATGGTTGCACAGCATCGTGAATGTAGTTAATGCCACTGACTTGTACACTTTAAAATGGTAAATTTTATGTTATATGTATTTTACCACAATAAAAGAGAGTCAGCAGGTGGCCAAAATATTACCTTTATTGTTGATTAAGCTGAGGATGTGGCTTATGAGTGAACCACAGACTGCTTTTCCAGGCAGCCCTAGGTAGCCCTGGACTAGGAAAGGCCTCCCCTCCCCCAGGCCCTGTAGGAGCTGAGCAGGAAGAACATGGCCCTCAGTGGGCAGCTTGCTCCCAAGAGGAGAAGAGGGGAAGGGCCAGGATGCCCCATGCCAGTTCCTCCTTCTACACTTGCTGGTAACATACCCACTCCACTTGGCTGGGAGGAAGTAACGGGGGAGGCAGGGCTAGGAATGTTTTGCTAGTGGGTGTCCAGGAGGCATCAGGAATGGCAGAGAAATGTTGCCTCATAACAAGCAAGTATAGTTGAATGAACAGATGAATGGACTCCACAGCTGTTCTGGGACCTATAGTGACAGACCCCAGAGCCCTCTGCCTGCTTTCTTTTGGAGAGCATGGTCTGACTAGTAGTTAGGAGCTAATCCTACCTAGGACTGACAGCAATCTGAAATCTCTGTGCCAGTCTCACCCTCCCTGTTCTTAATTCCAGCTCCTGTCTTTGCAAAGCTTGCACTTTAATTTCCATTCCAAAGCAGTCTCTTACCAGACCTTTGAAGAATTCAGAGTTTGCTAGTTCCATCCAATAAAAGTTTTGACAGAAACCATTGTTGTACTGTGAACTTCCTGTTTCATGCCATGACCTTGGCTTCTAGGAAGGGCGGCATGGCAGGAAAGTGTGAAGATTTTTCTTTATGGAATAGTTGAGCACTCATTTAATACCTCCATATTTAAAAGCACCTCCCATGTGCCAGGCACTGTGCTGGGATGAGTCAGACCTAGACCTTGGCCTTCCCCTAGAGTGGGAGAACGCGGGTGAATCTGGGCTCATTTTTCTGATGGGGAAGCTCCGGAGAAGCCCAAGGAGCTACACGTAGTAAGGGCAGGTTTGGGAAGTTAAGGCCGGAAGAGATCTTTCGTTTACTGGGGGGAAGCTAATGGTCTCAGAAATTTTCACAGTGTGTTTCTGGTTACACTTCAAAGAGGAGGAATACAGCTTAATCCTGAGTTAGACCGAGAAGTTCCCAGTCAGCCATGTCTGGGAGATAAATTAAGCTGGGGCAGCGTTGAGGGGAGCAGAAGTCCGACCATAGATGCTTCCTGGGGATACTGCCCTAGGGGGCTCCGCCAAGGAGCTGCAAGTTCCCCTTTAGAACTTTTTAGAGCAGCCTCTTCTAATATGTTCCAGGGGAAACTAGACTTTGGGGATCTCCATAAAGGAGTCCTAGTCCAGATTTGGTCTGTTGATGTCTGCATAGGGAATGTCTCCTCTTCCCCTCCTTGAAGATTGAAGTGACATCATTATGTTAAAGACTCTGAGAAGCCCATCAGTAAAAAAATGTACAGAAATTTATCCCAGCATTTTTCTAACAATTTGTCTATGGAATCCTTTTTTCTCTATAATACTTGGATACTATAGAAGTATGCATGTTGCTTCTTCACATCTTGTCTTGAAACTGCTGTGGCGGAGGGGTGGTCATCACCATGAAAACAGCTGGGACGCTCTTTCACCCTCCACTTCTGTGGGTGGTTTAGGTTTTGGTTTTGGACTCACTTCTTTGTGTTGGTTGAGCGCCACCTGTTGGCTGTTGAGAAACCTGGGATGATGGTGTGATAGCAGTTGAACTTTCTGAAATGCTACATATTCCCGCTGAAGTTTGACCAAATTTGACATAAACACCAAGGAAAAGTGAAACATTTCAGCAGACACGGAGAAGGAAGATAAAAACCGCAAACTACACCATGTCAGATTCCATTTCTAGCCTATAGGGTTTAATTTCTTGCTACCTTCCCGCCCCCTCACTGTAAGTAGTTGAAGTTGGCAGCATAATCTGACTTCTCTGAGAGGATGCTCTTATGCCCCATCGGCCCACTTTGTCTTAAGTAACAAAGCAGGGATAAGGTTGGGTTTGTATTTCAGCCCGATGGTTAGTTCTTAACAGAACATTGCAAGACACCAAAGGTCGTTCTCTTCCCAGGAGTCCTGTTTTCCGTTATATCCTTTCTCCTGCTTTTGTCCTGCAGCCATCACAGAGAAAGTGGCCTTCGAATTCTGGGCTTCAATGTGAGGAAAATGAATTATAGAAGAGCTTTTTTTTTTCTCTCTTAAGGAAATAAAAAGATAGGGACAGTTTTCTGTTTTGTTTTGCTTTTGCCTGTAACTACCTGTCTGGCTAGATGTCAGTTTGCTGGAAGGTCTTGCAGAGGAGAGAAAGAGGGTTGGTTTTGCCCGGTTGTGGAACCCAGTATACTCCGGTGTATGCTCTGCTCTCCAGACTCCGACCATACTGGGTGTTTTCCGCTGCCTTGATCAGGCATGTTCTTGCTCACCTCAGGGCCATCACAAGCCAGGCAGAAGGAACAGCATAAGCCTCTTCTCCTCTACTTGGCTTGGCAAAGTTTTCCGTATCCTCTAGGCCTTAGCTTAGACGTTACCTCCTCCAGAAAGCCTCTCCTGACTGCTCAGACTGAGTCAGTTATGCCAGCTGTGTGCTCCCACAGCCCTCTGCTCTTCTTTGCAACACTCAGCACATAGGCAGAACTTATGCCTCGGCAACTTGTTTGCTCCGTGAGGGCAGGGGACCTCATCTGCCTCGTCCTTCCCTTCCTCTGTTCTAAGCACATGCACGACACAGAATAGGTGCTTAACACTTGTCAAATGAGGAAAGAGCCCCAGTCCCTGCCTTCACAGCACTTAAGAAGCAAATGGTTCTGCAGCTACGTGGGCTTCAGGGCTGATCTTTGCCCCGGTCTTTGTTCACTGGTATTGAGAGTGGGCTCATGGGTGCCACTGTTTTCCTCCTGTGGAGGAGGAGGAGGAGCCCAACGACATTGGTGGCAAACACAAAAGAAGGGACTTTTCAAGTCAGGAGGTGTTAAAAATCAGGCCTTTCGGTAATAACTTAAATCTAGATAATTGAGATGGTTATTAATATCTTACATGTATATTTTACTTTAGGGTTTACCAGTTGTATGTATCATAGACATACATACAACTACACACTCTCTCATTTAATCCTTGTTAAAACACTCTGCAGGCGATGGTATTATTCTTATTTTAACCAGGAAACTGGTGTGCCAGAAAAGTTAAGTGATTGTAAAAGTTGCCCAGCTAGTATGCAATTAGTCAGTAGAGGCTCCAAAACACCAAGCTGCTGGCTATTGAACCTAGGTGGAAGCTGGTCAACGTGGAGGTGGGTTAGAAGTACCTTTGGATTGGGGAGAGACGGGAAGGAAGAAGGTGTGTGACTGGTTTGAAGCCCCTAACCCTTTGAGTTGAGGCTGCCGCTGTCTCTTTGTCCCTCAGATCCTAAGAGGATGTGCTGTGACATTTTCTCTGTGGAGGTCACAGCCTCCTGTCCTGTGTAGTCCAAAGCCTGGCTCCATGCTCCGGTGGGTGGGGGGAGGCGTGAGGTTGTTGCCAGGTGAACAGCCAGAAGCTTTTGCTTTATAAACCAGGCCTCAGGTTTGGGTAATGTTTGTTGCTTGGTCACTCTCTTTGAAGACCCCCGCTGTTGTGACTGTTGGCACATATCTGCTCGTCACGTGGGTTTTCTGAGTGGTTTGGAAAAGGGGAAGGGCTGTGGCCTGTGGTCAGGGAGAACCCTCAGAACCCCCTTTGGTGTGGACCAGAAATAGTGCCTTGCCCATCTCAAGGCATCTGAAAAAGGGAAACCCTGTGCCAGGGGCTCAGAGGTGGCTCCTGGCAAAGCCCTTGGAAAAACTAAACTGTCCGAGAAGGCTGTGCCACCAGGGAACTTTCCATGCCTGCTGTTATCCTGGTTTGCAGGGGTCTTAAATTCATTCAGCAAAGAATGATTACATGAGCCCCTGGTGTTAGCTGGATTCTGTGCGGGGGGCCTAGGGCGAGTGATGCCCTAGGGCCCTGACTTCAAGGAGCTGCAGTCTAATGGAGGGAGGTGTGGGTACAGACATTGCTACGCGGAATGTGGACCGTGCTGTCTTAGAGGTTTGAATAGTGCTTGGGGAATCCTGAAGGAATTGGCAGCAGCCTGGGAGATGCCAGTGCGGGCTCGGAGGAGACGGTGTTTGAGCAGCATTTTGAAGCATAAGCAGGTAGCCAGGGGTGGAGGGAGCTCCAGGAAGAGTGTGCAGAGGCCTGGAGGCAGGAGAGGGCTCTGCAGGCTCTAAGGAGGGGACCTTTGGGTGTCTGGATTGTAAGTGCCTCATAAGCCGAGACCAGGGTAAAGGAGCTTGGCTTTCATTCATTGGCCGGCAGATTTCTTTCCTTTTTTCCCCCAGCTTTATTGAGATATAATTGACATATAACACTGTGTATGTTTAAGGTGTACAACGTGATGATTTCATACACAAATGTATTGCAAAATAAACAGATTTTTAACTTCTAATTGTGGAATATTTAAAAGACGTGCAAAAGTAGATAAAACAGAATAGTGAATCCCATGTACCATTACCCCGCTCCAACAGTCACCAGCCCACGGCCAATCCTGTTTCCTCCACACCCTGATACTATCACCACCACGCCCACCTCAACCCCTCCCTACTCCATATCACTTTGAAGAAATCCCAAAGTGATTTGCATATTCTGTCAAGCCTAGCCTGTGGCTTGTAATGGATTAATCCAGAATTTGGAGGCCTGGAACAATCGGGTGGCACTATTGATTTCATTTCTTTTTCAAAAGAACCACTGAGTTTCCCGTCTTCGTCTTGCCTTTCAGTGGGAAGTTGGTGTCTCCAAAGTGGAAGAATTTCAAGGGCCTGAAGCTCCAGTGGAGAGACAAGATCCGGCTCAATAACGCCATCTGGCGGGCGTGGTACATGCAGTGTAAGTGCTTCATGAGCTGGGAGCAGGAGACCACAGGGGCCCCAAGGCCTTGTTGAGGGCAGACCTCCAAGTATAACCACCTGGAGGCCTTCGCATCTCGGGGCCCAGAGCCTGCTCTTGGAACATTGTGTTTCAAACAGAAGTCTCTCTCGGGCAGTCTGTGAAAATAGGAAAACCAAGCCAAATCCTAGTGAACTGAACACTGCTTGGCCGTCAGGCACAGGGGCCAGTCAAATCGTCTGTGTCTTGAAGGCACCCATAGTCTGCAGGAGATAGACACATTAGCTGGTTACTCGCTGTTAGGATGGACACTTGGGCCCAGTGTTGTAAAAGCAGAGCAGCGGAGTAGGGTTAGTTCTTTTCAGGGGAGTCAGAAAGGGTGTAGGAGAGAGGTAACATTTGAAGAGTCAGGGAACAGTTCTCATTTCAGCACGTGTAAGAAGATGCAGGCCCAGGCCTTGTTCTGTCTCCAGCTGGCTTGGGTGCTGGTGGATCCGGTGACTTCTACAGGAGATCAGTGTGCTTGGGCCACGCTTGGGTTAGGCTGATGTGTCTCTTAATAAGCCAGACTCCCTTTCTTGCCCATGCGTTATTGATGGATTCTTTTCCTTTAACCTGGACTCCTTTATTTCTCCAAAACCTCATTTTCCAAGGGAAGAAGAAGGAAAGAACACTTGGGAGGGTCCCACCTGAAGGGAGACGTGTGGACAGAGGGGCAGGGCTCCTTCAGGGGTCTTGGTCATAGTGATGGTGTCTCACCCTCTCTTTGCCCAGATTTGGAGAAGCGCAAGAATCCTGTGTGCCACTTTGTCACTCCACTAGACGGCTCTGTTGAAGTAGATGAGCATCGCCGGCCAGAGGTACCTGGCATGTGATCATTGGTGGCTGGGACAGGAACCTGCCCTCACTCAGGAGGCGACACTCTGAGGGCTAAGAGCGAGGGTTGGGTTCTGCTGTGGGGCACCGCAGGGAAGAGTGCTGGGGCTGTGCTGACCGGTCAGCTGTCATGACTTTGAGAAGCGATGAGGAGTAGAGGCTAGAGGCTCTCCCTTTCTCAGGCTAGGCCTTCCCAAGGACTGAGGGATTCTCCAATCAGCACTTGCCCTCTGCTTTCATTTAAAATTGGTATTTCTCTGTAAGTCAACAGGGAGGGATTTTGGCTCCTTACAAGGCAGATATCTTTAACAATTAAAGAATGATCTCAAGATCTCTATGTACTGAGATGGAAAGATGTTGAAGAAATAGTAAATGAAAAAAAAGTAAGTTACACTACAATATTTTAGTATCTTTGTGTTATTATTTTTTTGGTGGGGGAAGATTGGCTCTGAGCTAACATCTGTTGCCACTCTTCCTCCTTTTTTGCTTTTTTCTCCCCAAAGCCCTGGTAGATAGTTGCATGTCATAGTTGTGCATCCTTCTAGTTGCTCTATGTGGGACACCACCTCAGCATGGCTTGGTGAGCGGTGAGCAGGTCCGCGCCCAGGATCCGAACCGGTGAACCCCAGGCCTCCGAAAAGGAGCATGCAAACTTAACTGCTATGCCACCGGGCCGGCCCCTTTATGTTAATTTTTAAGTGTGTATCTATGTGATTATACATGATAGGAAATGTCTTAGAAGGATATATAGAAGTCTTTTACTAGTGGGTATGTCAGGGGTGTGAGGTTAGAGTGAGGTGGAAGAAGGGAGACTCTTTTCACTTTATACTCTTCTGCATTGTTTTAATTTTGTCCAAGCATGTCTTACTGTTATGATAAGAGGGGAGAAAATTAGAAAGTAACCTAATGAACAAATTTTGAGCAGTCGGACATGATCTGTTTTAGACAATACAGTCACACGCCATATAATGACGTTTCAGTCAATGACAGACCGCATATTCGACAGTGGTCCCATAAGATTAGTACCATAGAGCCTAGGTGTGCAGTAGGTTACACCATCTGGATTTGTGTAAGCACACTCTGTGATGTTTGCATGACGACGAAATTGCCTAACAACGCGTTTCTCAGAACATGTCCCTGTTGTTAAGCGACACATGACTGTATTAAGAAATATCATTTTGGTAGGTCTGGTAATAATATGGTATTATTCACTGTGAAGATTCTTCACTGTTAGAGACACACAATGAAGTCTTTTTAGGTGAAATTATATGGGACTTCTGATATCTGGGACTTGCTTTAATACACTTTAGCCATTAAAAAAAAGGAATCTGAAAGAGAAGTGGGCTCTCTAGAATTCTTCAAGAATATCGTGGAAAGGACTCACACCCTGCGTAATGGAAAGGTTGAACTAGATGCTCTTGGAAGTCACTTTCCACCTGAAACTTCTGTGATTGGCCATTTGTTTTCACCCTTTGAAAATGTGGCAGAGGCACTGAAAAGGGCATGTGGGTGCTACCTCTGGTCTCTGTAGGGATCCTCCAATGCCGGGATGGAGGAGCTCTCTACTTCCCTGCCCCAGCATTCTGTCTGACCCCATGCTCCAAACCAGATCTTCAGGACCTGTGTGGCTGAAGCCCCACTGGGTTGTCACAGGTCATGATATGAAAGCATGTCTTTAGAGGCCAGTGTAGCACAGAAGAGGTGGGACACTCTGTGAATGAAGTTGTAGGCATGTGATAGGGTTCTCTGGGCTGGATTGCCCAGGGCTGACTTCCAGTGTCAAACACTTGTTTGTTCACGGGTTGATTCTGCTAATCAACCAAGACACCGTCTTTTCATTCTGACCTGCATCTCTCTCATAGGCCATCACCACAGAAGGGAAGTACTGGAAAAGCCGCATTGAGGTTGTGATCCGGGAATATCACAAGTGGAGAACCTACTTCAAGAAAAGGGTATCCGACTTGGGCTCCAAAAAGAACGTGTTCAGGAAGCTCCTGTAGGGGAGGGAAGGAACTGAGTTTCCTATTCAGAACACTAGCCCCTGAGGCTGTGGCTCTATAGCTGCCCCCCATCCCCAGGGGGGTGTGGAGAACCAAGTAGGAGCAGTGTTCTAGCCCAGCCCAGGGAGTGGCCTGCTTTGGTCCTGTGATCTGTGCTCTCAGTTTCTCCAGCTCTGAATTGGCTGGGAATCTCCTCTGTGCCGGCATCGGCCTAGAGATGGCAGGTTGCAGAGTCCCTCTCCCCGCCTGCCTCCCAGAGAGAAGAGGCTTAGATGCTTCCAGAGTTCACTCACCTCTGGGGAGGAGAGGCTGAGGGCCTCATCTGCTTCCAGGGTCCTGGGTGACCGACCACCTGGTCTCTCTCTCTTTCTCCACAGCTACAGCAGCACAAGGATGAGGACCTCTCCAGCCTGGCCCAGGTGAATGAGCTTGGGGGCCATGAGGACCCTCATGGGAACCCCCCTTTGGAAGAAACAGCAGTGACTTGGGCAGTCCCACAGTGAGCCCTGCAGCAGAAATGGTGGGGACATGGACTCTCCCTGTGGCTAGGGAAGGGGCTGCCCCCTTCTCACATGAAGGGCTAAGGAAACGGGCAGTTCTCTCTGCCAAGTGGGCTGGAGGGGTGCTCCCTGCGTTTCTCTACCCATTCACCTCGACTTTTATACAGCAGCCCCTGCTGCTCCATAAACTAGGGTAACATATTCCCCAGCATGCTGTGATTGGGAACCTGGGTCCACTGTTGCCCCTTTGAGTTTTCCTTCCCCCTCTTTGGTGGTAGGATGATGACATGCTTTATTGGCACAAACATGGGGATGAATGGAAGACCCCAGTCCCCATGGAGGAGGACCCACTGCTGGACACAGACATGCTCATGTCAGAATTCAGCGACACCCTCTTCTCCACACTTTCCTCACATCAGCCGGTGGCCTGGCCCAACCCACGAGAAATAGGTAACCCACCCCTAGATCCTTGACTTTGAACACCCGGCTGGTTTCCTTCTCAGCCAGGAGCCCCCTGGGGCAGGCTTCACCTCAGGGCCATCTCTGAGCTGCTATGTGTCCCTTGTTTAGGGTAGGCAGTGAGGAGAAGGATTGGCCAACTGAGGACCACGTGCATTGAGTGGGTGGGACTGCAAATTGAGTCTTCCTGGGCAGCTGTCAGGCCTGTGGTGCCACTATGAGAAAACTGGGGGAGGTTTGGTCTGAATCAATTTCATGTTTCTGATACTGGCCCCTTAGCAGAGCATATGTGCCTAGGCCAAGTGACAGGGCCTGGGACTCACTCTAAAAACAATCAGAAGCATTCCTGGGCACGACCTCTCACCTGGGGGCATTCGGTCGTCCAGTTAACCCCTCAGGAAAGAGCCCACAGACTGAAAATTAGAATGGGGGGGCGTGTCTCTGCATGGCTTCCTGGGAGTGTCTGTACCCTGATAGACAGTTTACCTTTCTTGTGAAAACTTTCTTTCCTGCCTTCTGTGGGTGGAGAATGGCCATGAACCCGCAAGAAGGTAGAAATCTCAGCCAGCTGCCTACATTTCTCCTTGGAAAAATCTAGAATACTAGCAGGGCCAGGAAGGTCCATTCCAGGCCTTTTACGTATTCCTGCAACATTGTCTAAGAAGGCAGAATGATTCCTCTGTCTCCTTTCTGATTCTTACAGCACATCTGGGAAATGCAGACATGATTCAGCCGGGGCTGATTCCTTTGCAGCCCAACCTGGACTTCATGGACACCTTTGAGCCTTTCCAGGGTGAGGACATGGGCAGAGAGGGAGCATGGCCCCTGGATCTCCCTTTGCCCAGGACATAGAGGGAACTGTTAGAATGGGCAAGGGGGAAGACTTAGAATTTTTCCAGAACTGCCCTCTTTTTGGTAGTACCTGCAAGGCCTGGGAAGTTTTTCTGGGACATTTTTCTCTCAAGAAAATTGGCAGAACTTCTCGCAGTCCCAGAACCTCAGGTTTGGCCATGACTGGAAGCAGTTCTCCCTCTAGGCAGCAGAGGGTGCTGATGACACAGCCGCCTCCCTGCAGTTTCCTGCAGTTAGAACTGGTCCTGAGCTCCGCCTGTCTAAGAACCGGTGAAAGGCCAGGCCTGGGAGTATTTCAGAGCCCACACTGGTTGCCAGCATGTGTGCGGTTCCAATGAGAGGGCCTCTTTCTGCAGACTTAACTGGGAGGGTGCCCTCTGGCCATGAAACTCTTCTGGGTAAGGTGGGGTTCATTACCCAATTTGTTTGGATCTTAATTCAAGGAAGTGATGGGCACATGGAGCTGAAAAGCCCCCGGTGTTGTCTTTCAGACCTCTTCTCTTCCAGCCGGTCCATTTTTGGCTCCATGCTGCCTGCATCTGCCTCAGCACCTGTACCAGATCCCAACATGCCAACTGCTCAGGTAGAAGATGCTGGGGGTTGGGAGCACAGTGCTGATCATGAAAGCTCTGTGGCCAGGGCTAGGCTAGTGACATAACCACGCAGTCATAAGCAAAATGCTAGGGGTTGCTAGGTGTAGTGCTGAGCACACATCTAATGTGTAAAGAAATTGTTCTAGCCCTCCTTGAAAGCATCCGTAAATATCCGTGAGGTGGGAGACTGTCAGTAAACGTATGCTCCTGCCTAAGGCTCCAGATAACTTGTGTGCAGCAAGCCCTGTTCCGACCAGTTAAGACAGGATTAGCAAGACAGCAAAGAAAAAAATGTGGATCACTAATAAAAAGAAGTTCTGTGTATTTCTTTTACTTTTTACTCATCAGTCAACACGAGTTGGTTATAGGTGCCAGGGCTACAGAGCTGAGTGAGGCACGGCTCTTTGCTGTGAAGGAGCTCTCAGGCTGGTGCCCATGTCCCACTAGACACCAGTAACCTGGCCCTGTCTTCTTCCCTCTGGTTCTGGGAAGAATTTCTTCTATAGAGACTGAGACCTGAACAATCGATTCCTTCTAGCGTTTCCCTTTTAGGAAGAGGTGACCTCTCTAGAAGTTGATACATGAAACTGTCCTGGGGAAACCCCATGAGCAGCTGCGATCCAGGCTGCCTCTGCTCTGTAACAGAAGATGGCAGGGACTTTGGGGGACCCCTGTTGGACTCCAGAAACAAGATAGTCCCAGGCCAAGAGCCAGCTTTGTGCAGTCGCTTTGTCTGAGCCGTGTTATCATTAGTTCCTCACAGAAACAAAACCCCTGCAGACGCTGCGGGAGGCACAGATCATCTCTCCCATCAGCAGGAACGGGGATGAGAGACATCGCCTTTGTCCCTTCTGTCCAGGGGTTGGTCTCAGGTGCTGATGTCCGTTGTTGGGCTTTGTGGTATGTGTAGCGCTAGGAAGTGATGGCGGGTTGTGTGACCCCAGCATCTGTTCCTCTCTTTCTCTTCCTTTCTCAGGAGAGCATCCTGCCAACCACCGCTCTCCCCACCGTGAGCCTCCCTGATGGCCTCATCACGCCCCCCACAGCCACTGCCCTGGACCCCACGGATGAGCAGGGCTGTGAACGTGTTTCCCAACCTGGGGACCCCTTTATCCAGCCCACAGACTTTGGTCCCCCTGCGCCGCCACTGAGTGTCCCACAGCCTTTCCTCCCTGTGTTCACCATGCCCCTGCTCTCTCCCAGTCCCGCCCCGGTGCCTGTGTCCCCTGCCTTGCCGTTGGTCCCTCCTCCTGCCACTGCCCTGACCCCCACAACTCCACCCGCTTTCCTGCAGAAGTTTGCTGGAGTCAGCAAGTCACCCTCTGTCATCACCCACACGGCCTCTGCCACCCTCACCCACGATGCCTCTGCCACCACCTTCAGCCAGAGCCAGGGCCTCATCATCACAACCCACCATCCCACCCCCGCAGTGTCCCCCTGTGGCCTGGCGTTGTCTCCGGTCACCCGGCCGCCGACTGTTGGCCCCCCTCAACCTTGTTTAACTTTTCTGCACCCCAAACCTGTATCTTGGACTGGCGGGAGGCCCAAGCAGCCCCCCAAAATAGTGCCTGCTCCCAAACTAGAGCCTGTGTCCTTGGTGTTGAAGAATGCTTGCATCGCCCCAGGTGAGTCAGGTGGAGGAAAGGCAGAATGTGACACCCCGCCTCCCCCAGGAGGGATATTTCCCGTCCGCGGGGCTGCAGACTCATGATGCATACACAGTGTGACGGGAAACATAAGAGTCTGGGAATACTATGTGTGTAAGATCCAGTGTGTTTTCTGTTCTGTGGTGTTCTCTTAAAGTTAGTCTCAACCCAGTTTGAAAAAACATGGTCTTGGTCATCTCTTTCCTGGGTCTGTAATCTGTCCCCTTCAAGAAGTTGTAAAAAATGTCAGGTGCCCTGGTGGCTTTGTCTTTGAGGAAGGCGATGTCTCAGCAGCAGCAGAGGGGTCGTGTGCTGCTCCTGGGGAGCCCTGCTGTGCAGCTTGGCTGGGCCCAGGTTCAGTAACAGCGTCGGGAGCAGGCTCCCGTGGCTCGGGGCATCCAGCCTCACCTTCTTGTTCTGGCAGCTGCCTTTTCAGGACAACCACAAGCAGTGATTATGACATCAGGCCCTCTGAAGAGAGAAGGGATGTTGGCTTCTACTGTGTCCCAGTCCAACGTGGTCATTACGCCTGCTGCCATTGCCAGGGTGAGGGGGCCCTGCACAGACCCTCAGCATCCTAATAACCCCAGTGTGACCCTACTCTTGGGTGGCCCTCACCCCACATGACTGTGGTCAGGGGTGACCTCTTTATCCTGTGTCACCTCAGGCTCCTGGAGTTACGGAGTTCCACAGTGGCATCCTGGTGACAGACCTCGGCCACCCCCCGAGCAGCCAGACAACCCCTGTCTCCCGGCTCTTTTCTCCAAGCACAGTGCAAGACTCCCTGGTGAAGGGCGAGCAGGTCCCTCTGCACGGGGGTAGTCCCCAGGTCCCTGCCACAGGCTCCAGTGAGTGTTCACTCCAGTTGGAACGATTGGGACTTTGTGAGTGAAACGAGCAGGCCCACTCCTGCGTTGGGGAGGCCGCCCTGGGGGCTGCCCCAGGATTGAGCCTGGGCTGTCAGGCCGTGCAGTGAGGCCTCATAAGCCTGCAGTGGCCCAGGCTAGGGAAATGCTCAGCATGGGGCCAGATAAACCACAGCAGCCAGGAAGGCAGCAGGCATGGTGCAGTGTAGGCAGTTCGTGTCCTTGGGGGAATGCCACTCCTGACATACTTCAGAGAGGCCTGGCTCAGAGCTGCCAGTTCTGATCCACAAAAAGGATTGAGGAGTCTTGTCAGTGGTTTTCAGAAAACGTTAGTCTGGGGTTGCTGCAGCCACAGAAGCCCCCCAGCCTTGTCTCCGCATCAGCATTGTCATCCCTTACCATTTTCAGGCACTGTGCCTCTGTGAGCCCATTCCACATGTTGGGCCTTCTGTCGGTGAGACAGTCAGGGTGGGACTGATTTTGCCCAGTGGCATCTGAGGAACCGGGAGTTCAGGGATGAGTGATTTTCCTGAGGCTGTGCTGCTGCCACTGGGGGTAGGACTGGAGCCCGGGCTCCTTCCTTGCAGATGCCGGCAGGAAGGGAGACCAGAAGTGTCCTCTTGTCCGAAATAAAACCACGGCGTGGCTACTCCTGAAACTGTGTGCAAACAGTCGTCTTCCCTCTGCCTTGAAAAGACATGACAGGGAAAGGTCTCCACTTAGAGGGATCAGACAGAGGGACTTGTCCAAGGATGAGTTTTGAAGAATAGGGACCGTCAGTCCAGGAAGATAAAGATGCAGAATAGTTTTTTCAATTGAAAAATTTTGAGGAATGGGTCAGATCGAAAAAAAGTATAAGAAAATATGTACGTAGAGTTTAAAGAACAAAAGTAAAGTAGATCTCTGCGTCCTTGGCACCCAGAGTAAGAAGTAGAGCCTTACAGACCCTGGAGACCCCTGGTTGCCTCCAGGTGGCTTTGGACGAGGCTGTCAGGAGTCGGACCTCCTCTCAAAACTCTCCCACGTCCCCCGAGACCTGTGACTGGCAGAGTTCAGGCCACTTTCCCACTCCACGTCCAGCCAGCCTTCGTCAGGCCTTGCTCGGGCCTAACAGAATGCTCCCTAGGGATGTTGGCAAGAATTTCTCTGGTGTTTTGCTCTGGGGCCACTGTGGGAGGGTCAAGATGGATTTCTGAGTCTTGGAACTTGCTGCGGGTTTCCTTCGTGGGTGAGGACTGCTGCGGCTGGCGCAGCCTCAATCGAGCCACCTCTCCTGTCCTGTCACTAAGGAGTCTCTGTTCTTCTCAGGTCGAGACTGCCCAAACTCAGGGCAGGCCTCTCCATGTGCTTCAGAACAGAGCCCCAGTCCTCAGTCTCCCCAGAACAACTGCTCAGGGAAATCTTCTGCAGACCCCAAAAATGTGGCTGCTTTAAAGGTATCACACATCTCTCTTGGGTCTTGATTCTCTTGGAAGGATGGGGAGGCAAGGAGGAGAAGAATATCAAGGGACCTTTAGGACAGCTGCCTCCCTTACTAGGGCCACACTGGAAAGAGCATGGGCTCTGCTGGTGTTCCACCTGGCTGGGGTAGCATCAGAAACATGGACGTGTGCTGCTTTAATCTTGAGATTAAGTCAGCTCCTCCCATTCCTCCTCCCACTAACCGCCCCGTGGTGACGGTGGGCCCTTAGCCCAGGAACCACCATTGAATTCTTGTGCTGGGGTGGCGGGGGGGGGGGCACTGTGAGGAGTGGGTGAGTAGATAGAAATTGGAGAGTGGCTGGGAAGTGCCGGATCAGCAGTGTTCTTTGAGAGTCTTTTCCAGCCTCTGCTGCTGCATTCTGCAGGGGTGGTTTTCTAGCGTCCTGTACTGTCCCCCTCCTGGCTCCTACTGGAGCCTTTTAGCTTCCTGGTGCTCCTCCTTCCACATACCTCTCTAGCCCAGCTGCACGGTCTTCATCTGCCCCAGCTGCGCAGTAGCAAGTTGGGAGGGAAGGGAGGAGGCACAAGGAAAGTGGCCCAGCAGCAGCCCTGTGTCACAGTGATGGTCGATTCCCCAACAGAACCGGCAGATGAAGCACATTTCAGCCGAGCAGAAAAGGCGCTTCAACATCAAGATGGGCTTTGACACCCTGAACAGTCTGATCTCTAATAATTCCAAGCAGGTAAGTGGCCTGGGGGTGCTGGGTGGGTGAGGGAGCTGACAGGATGGCCGAGTGCTTTCTGCATCCCCCGCGTCGGCCTTGGTGCCAGGTGGACGTGCAGGGTCGCCGTGGCGCTGCTCTGACTGGCCGCCCCTTCTGCAGACCAGCCATGCCACCACGCTGCAGAAGACGGTGGAGCACATCACCAAGCTGCAGCAGGAGCGGAGCCAGGTGCAGGAGGAAGCCCGGCGGCTGCGGGAAGAGATTGAGGAGCTCAATGCCACCATCATGTGAGGCTGGGGCCTTGGGGGCTCCGGGGTGGGGCCTCGTCTTCTCACACATACGTGTCACAGAGGCAGTGGGACCCTCTGTGGCCTCATGGCTGATGGATGCCTCTTTGTTGCAGCACTTCAGCTTTTTGTCATCCTGCTCCTTCCCAGACCTCTCCTCTTGGGCCTGCCGTGCTGGCTCTGCCCTTTGGCGCCCAGGGTCCGATTTTGCCATTTGCTGCTCTGAACTTCCTCTGACTCTTCCTGTTGTTTCAGCTCCTGCCAGCAGCTGCTCCCTGCCACAGGAGTCCCTGTCACCCGGCGTCAGTTTGATCACATGAGAGACATGTTTGATGAATATGTGAAAAGCCGAACCTTGCAGAATTGGAAGTTCTGGATTGTATCTTTGGGTTTTCTTTGCTTCTCCCACACCCCCAACCAATGCACTGAAACAGTAGACATTGACAGTGTAGTTCCTTTAGAAAGGTTCTTTTTAAGTATCGTCACTGAGTTCATCAGGACAGGCAGTGCTACTTCCTGCCCTGGGAGAGAGGGGCCTGGCCAGGCCTGCGGTGTGGAGTGGGGCTGTCCTTGGTGACTGTCCAGGCTCAGGGCTTCCCAGGGAGGCAGAACAGGCCAGCGTTTCTCTCTGGGTCCTTGAGGAATGAAGACAATGCTAGAGCCACTTGCAGAGCAATAATGTGGTAAGGAGGTGGGATCTAGTCTAACATATCTCAGCAGCCAGCTCAGTCCCTGCGACAGTGGGGAGGGGGGTACCACAGGAAACCGGGGCTCACAAAACCACTAAGTGGCAGAGCCTGGATTTGAAACCGGTTCCCTCCACATTGTTCTCTGCCTTTGTGCCGTGTGGCCTTGAATGCTGTAATGAGGCATGTACCCCTGAGTACTGGGTGTGTCTCTGGGGCCAAGGCCTCCCTGCGCTCTGCCTTCCAGGTGGTGTCAGGGCCCTTACGGGTGATGGCTCCTGCCTTGTCACCCTCCACCCTCTGAGCAGACGGTCTGCACCATGGTGTGTCGACCGCTGCACCCCCACTGTGGGTCTGACAAACTGAGGAGACAGCGCGGGAGGAGAGAGTCACCGCTGCATCAGCTGTGACAGGGCAGGAAGTATCTGTGTGCACGCTAATGGGTGGTTTTTAAAGGAAGAGATGGCAGACCCCAGCTCTAGTTCCCCTCTTTGTATTTTATTGGCTAGCTCTGGTCCTGATCCCTTATCACTGATGGAGCTGGGTGACAGCAGGGATGAGTCAGAACCTCTTAGTAAAACTGCACATTCCTCATCAGGCATGGGGCATGGGGACTGTGGGCGCTATCCTGGCTCAGATCAGAGAGAAAACGGACCTTGGGCCTTCACCAAGCAGATTGCCTAAGATAATTTGGGAAACCTGCACAGAATATGATTAAGAGCTGGCACATTTGTGTTTAACACAGAAGACACACATCATCTCTAGACAGATAGCTTCTACCTTTCGATCTGCTGTCTGCCTCCGATATTCTTGCCAATACACATAAAAACTGTCATGTTAATGTCATTGTACCAGGACCCATTCCAGACCAAAGAAACCTCTCGGTCTCTACCTCCGGGCTACTCAGTGGTCATCACGTCTGCTCAGTTATAGTTAGATAGAAGCATTTTAGGTGAATGTAAGGACACACTTACCTTGTCTAGAGCTCTCTCTCGACTGTCTGTATACAGTTACTTGCCAGTCCCAAGGGAAGTCGGTCCCGGGCAAGCCCATTAACTGGACTTCATTTTCCCCGTGCTTGGTTATGCATTCCCTGGGCCTTCTCCTCGCTACCTTTTCTTTAACCCAAATGCCATGCAGTTCAGTATCATCATCCAGCCGCTGTTTGAGTCCTTCAAGGGGATGGTGTCCACCAGCAGCCTGGAAGAACTTCACCGGACGGCGCTGTCCTGGCTGGACCAGCACTGCTCCCTGCCCATCCTCAGGCCAAGTGAGTGGGGGCTGCATGGGGGTCATGGGGCTGTGGGGGCTTTGCCAACCCTTTCATGGTAGTCTAGGAGAAAGGAAGGCCCTAGCTGCAGATCGTGCTGAAGAACACCCAGGTCCCGCTGCAAGCAGCCACGCACACAGGGCCAGGGGCACGAGGGTGATGCTGTGCAGGAGGCCCTGGGCCAGAAATGCCAACTGCTGGGCAGGGAGCAGGTCTCCAGCCCTCACCCTAGCTTCCCACCATCTGTGTGTGTGGCAGTTTGATCAGATCTAGCTCACATGTACTCAGCATCTGATATTCACCAGACCCTGTCTCAGGTGCTTTCAGATATGTTTTCTTGTTTAATTCTTATGGTAACTAACAAAGCCATGCCCAGATATTAAGGTTATAGAGGCATCATAATATTAAAACAAGTGGACAAGCAGGAACAGCTTAGGATTCTCCGCCTGCCTGCAGGGGAGGAGACAGGGTTCGGAGAGTCATCTTAGAGGCAGAGGGTGTGAGTGCCCGCGTCAGCCTGGAGGCTTCCTGGTGTCTGTCAGTTGACCTCGGGGCCTCCCCCTCTAGCGGGCCGAGTTGTTGTGTAAGACCACATGTACTGACCATTGTGGGGCTTGAGGCTGCCGCGTGTGCCCGTGTCTCCAGGCTAACACCCTCCTGTCTTCCAGTGGTGCTGAACACCCTCCGACATCTGAGCACCACCACCTCCGTTCTCACAGACCCGTCCCGGCTGCCGGAGCAGGCGGCAGAGGCTGTCACCAGAATTGGCAAGAGGTCGGGGGAGTCTTAGCAACGCTTAGCAGGCACATGGCTGCATGAGATGCAATGGAGACCCTTCCCTGCCTGTGGAGAGGAGGCTGCGCCCCACGCCTCTCCTGACGCAGAGCCTCAGGACCTCCGTCTGACTCTGCTGGCCCGCGGGGCCGCTCAGAATGCCGCGCTCAGGTCTGAAGCAGGTTCGGGTCCTGCCGACAGCAATAGCCCGTCTTTGGGAACACTTGCTGTGAACTCTCACTCAGTGACCTCAGTCAACGACCTCCCCTACCCTCGGAGCAGCCCAGACAAAGGGGAACATCGCCCAGTCCTATGCTGTCCTGTCCTGCTGGTGGTATGTCAGGGCCATGGCACCAGTGCAGGGAGTAGATGGGACAAGGGGGGGCAACACCTGCTCATGCGAGTTAGGAGACTTAAGGGTCCTTCCTGGTTCCTGTCTTGAGACTTACCGATGTTCCCTCCTGTCACATCCTGGGCACTCATACTGCTTGGAATGACTTGCTGTGCCCACCCTGGCCCGTCCGTGGAGCAGTTGGAAGGCATCTTTCTTCCTCCCCTGACTCTGACCTTGTAGGTAGATCTGGATGTCTGCTCAGGCTTACAAACGGTGGGCTGCCTTCTCCCACCACACAGGCTGCTGGGGGAGCCCCAAAACACATGTGTGCAAAAGCCGGTGTTGGTGCCTGCAGGACGAGAAGGAAAGCACAGCAGTGCAAAGCTGCTGCTCTGGCTTGGAAACCCTCTTGGGCGATGTTTTAACCTGTCTTGATTTAGTTCCACGTGACATTGCAACATCCACTGGGTTGCTGACTTGAGAATCATGGCGGGGAGTCAGCCCGGGCCTCCTCAGGTGTCCTCACAACACAGCCCTTCCACCCTGTTCTCCACCTGCTTCCAAGCTGCAGCCGCACATAAGCCAGCTGTGCCTGATGGACGCTCGTGGCCCTTAGGGTGTAGCGTTTGAAAGGCCAGACTCCACATGCTGCCGTCAGCCTGGTCCCCTTGTCTGGATTGTTCACCCGGGAGCCCCAAACCATAATAGTTCTCGGACCAAAGATGTCACCACGCCCAAGGTCTGTCCTGTCTCGTATTTGGAGGAAGAAATTGAATGTTGACAGGCAGAACTCTGAGGTGGCCAGCCTCAGAGCTGTCTCTAGGCATCTCCCAGATGAGACAGTAAAGAATTATACTCAGATTTGGTCAAGAATTATACTCAGAGGAATATCTGGGGGCAGTGGGCTGTGTCCGGAATTGCAGTTCATTCAGAGGAGGGTGCAACAGGAGGGCAGGTCCTGGTGTCACTGCGTCTGTAAGGGTAGCTGCAGCCAGGAGGGCATTCTCGAACACTCAGGAAGCCCAGCTGAGGGCACCTCCTCCTTGAAAGAATGTGCTTTTAACGTCCTGCTGTGAAGTTCAGAGCCAGCAGATTTTCAATTCGACCTCTGTCCTCCCTGCCAGAGATGGAGACTTGGCAGTGTTAGGCCAGGAGTCTGGGTGGGCTTTGAGGGAGCCAGGGAGCTGTGCTGGGGGGAGAGGGTACCACGGGCTACCTCCTGAAGTTCGGATCCATTTGGAGGCTCCTACTGGTTCGGAAGCCTGCAGAAGGTGCTCCGAGGGCATCAGCCCCGCCTCAGCTTTGGCTGCTGGAGGACAGAGGGGGCTCCTCTCTCTGCTGATGGCGATGCCACAGGTCAGTGACCAGTCGCCTGCTCCCATGTCTGTGCTTCAGCCCTGTAAGAGGAGCTTGGTGGCACCCCTCAGCCTCCCCAGAAAACGTGTTTACAGGCCTTCCACATCACTTTCCTGAGGGGCGAGCACTAGACAAGGCTGGACTTGTCTACAATTCCCACTGGGAAGTGGTAAGAGAACTGTCCTTCATCCCCAGGAGAAACATGAAGTTGCCCTTCAAAGGAGAAACTGCCGTGGTGGGAACTCCGCTAAGGTGAAAAGGAAAAACACGAAGCTTTCCCAGCCGTGAGGGCTTGTGGAGGGTCGTGAGCTCGGCCCCTCAGCTTTCCCCAGTTCCTGTGCCTTCTTAAACCCGTGGATGGCCGCAGTGCTTGGCTCACCAAGACCTCTCTGAAATCAATAGCTTTCTCCCTACCTGTTGGTGGGAGTAATTTTTTTTTTAAACTCTGTGGGATATAAAATTGGCCTCTTGCTTCTTTGGCCTACCTCTCCCTTTTGCTGATTTAATGTTCATGATTCTGTTAAATATTTAAGGCTGTTAAGTTGTGTGACTTTGAAGGGTGTGTGTGTGTGTCTGTGTCCGCGTGTGTCCCAGCAGGCTGTTAACTAGATGCACGTTCCTGTTTTGAGATCTTTCTTAAATCTGTTTCTCTTGGTGCTCACCATTACCACGGCTGTAGGGCCACAAAGCTGTATCTCTTACTATAGACACAACTGTTTCTTGTGTTGAAGTTTTCTTGTTTTGGAATCTTGTCTAGTGAATCTCGGGGGCTAGCCTCAACTTCTGTCCTGGGCTGGGATGTGGGGACCCTGAGGCCACTCGACCAGCAGCCTCCAGTGGACACTGACCACACGGCTATGGTTTGTTTATGCTCCTTTCCACCCCCACTCCTGCCCCTACTCCCATAAAAGAAACTTAAAAATGCTGACACTAAAGAATAGGAAAATCATACTGAAAAGGAAAAGTCTGTCTGGCACATAAATCTCTGAAAGTGATTCTGTGAAATCTTTCTGTGCCATCAGCTCCCTTCCCACCACTGTTTGCTCTTTCACGATGAGTGAGAAGTGCAGGGACAGAGCAGGTGCCACCACAGGGCTTTCTGAAATTGACTGGCCCATCCCTCCTGTTATACACCAGCTGTCACCCCCTCCGGAGGGCCCCGACCTGTGGCCGACCGGCCACTTTCCAGCGGTTTTTCACAGCACGAGGGAAGCAGTCCCAACGTGAGAATTTAGTGTTGATGAAAGCACCAGGTCTTGTAGAGGAGGAGGGACTGGGAGGATGGTGAAATCCCTGGCACGCTGTGTCCCTGGAACCTCTTCAGGAGGATGGGGGTCACTGGTCACCTGTGTGTCCTTGTGCACCCAACCTTCCCCACCTCCTGTCCTTGTGACCTGAGCCCACCCTACCTTTCTCAGGGTCAGGCCTGAGGTTTTTCTGCTCTGGCCAATAGAAATATAAACTTAGATTCTTAAGGGACATGGCACCCCAGGGTGGTGCCAAACCCCTCTGTCCCGCCCCAGGTGAAGGGGTGTAGTGGTAAATGACATCGTCACCTGATCCTGGCAGACCCTCCACCAGGAGGGGTCACACACCTGTCTCCACATGCAGTCCTGGTGGGCTCCACCCCCGCTTCCTCTCGGGCAGCCTCCCTTCCTTGTGAGGCGTTGGCCTTCCGCCTAGATGAATCCCGATGCTGCAGGTTCACTTGTTTTCAGCATCACAAGTGTTCACTGTCTAGCTGAACAGGAACTCATCAGAGGGGACCCAGGGCTGTCCTGTGGTCCATCCTCCCGTGGCCAGCAGGCTCGCTCAGTGTGGAGCAGGTGGGGTGCTGTGGACCCAGGCCCCGTGCTGGCCGACCTTGCCTCAGGTCAGTCCTTTCATCTCACTGGCTCCAGATGGGCAGGCTTACCATTGCCTCATCGCCCGCCCCACTCAGCAGTCCCTTCCCCTCCTGTGGTCACCTCGTTCCTGAAGTCTCCTAACAAACCTGGGGCAAGTTGGGCTTCTCTCTCTCACTGGCAGGAAGAATCGCCTTTCCCTACAGACGCCCTGCTTCCCGTTCAGCACTTTGCCGTAGGTGAAACCTGCCCACCGCATGTCAAAACTGAGCTTTGCAGAGTGTTTCCTTGGTCCTGGTCTCCTTGGGGAAGGGAGTTGGGAGAGGTCTGATGTGGGCAGCGCGGGAGCCACTAGGATGCCTGGTGGGCCATGGTTTTGGGTTTGGTGCCCCTGATGCCTTGTATGTTAAAGAAGATTTTCACCGCGTCTGAACATGGGTGAGGGGGGAGGAGAATGAGCTTGGAAGCTCAACACAAGTTTGTACCATTGAGTAGTCACCTTGGCCCTGATCCACTCGGCAGGTTTCCTGGAGGGGCTCCAGGAAAGGGAGAAGGCTTAGGACTCCCATGTGCCTTACCACGGGTCAACTGCCCAGTTTTCCTTCTGAGGACTCGGCTTTCCCAGCTCAGCACACACAAGCTGTTTCCTTGTTGGGGCTTGTGGAAATCAGGCTTTGAGAAAGAAAAGGGAACTTTTCATGTTGAATGTTGGCTTTGACTTTGAGCGTGTGTGTGTGTGTGTGTGCACTTGCACAAGCCTTCATGTGTGTTTACTTAATGGAATTTTATTTTTGTGGAATTCCTTTCCAGTTATGTAGCAGAATTCACCTCCATCTCCCAGTCAAACTTTTGGTTCCACAGTCAACCCTCGGCATCTCTAATCTGAAGAGTTCTCTTCTGGGTTTCTGAACAGAGATGTACTACTCTCAAGAGCTGAGATTTTGGAGGGTTGGGAGCAACTGAAGTTTTATACATTTCCGTGGAGTTTACATCCTGCAGTTAAAAGGCATAAGGGGCTCGGTCCTTGGAGACTTGATTCCTGGCTGTGTTTCTCACAAGGAGTTAAAGAACGCAGCCTCTCCCCCATGATGTCCTGCCCTTTCTATATCTGAACTTTTTCACACAGCCCGCAAAAGGATGCTGTATTCATTTGCTTATTTTGTAACACCACAGCTGAAACACCACGTTCTTTTCCTTTTTCAGATTTCAGTTCATCATGTAAATGGTTCATTTTTTCTGTCGTGAGCTTTGGTGATTGCGTCAGGGCACCTTTAGGAGACGGTTACCCCTTGTGGTCTGAAAAACAAAACCCAGAAGAGTCTTGTTTGATCAGAGGCTCCCTCGGGCCTGCGTCATCCAGAACACAGCCCTTTATGCTCCGCTGTTGAGAAGCACGTTTCCACCAGCTGTATTCAACACTACAATGCAGTTTTAAAACTATATTTGCATCCAAGAATAAAAAGCCGTATTTTTTTGAAAAGCCTGTGATGTGTGGCCTTAAATGCTACCCTGCTGAGCTGTTGAAGAGATGATAAAATGAAATCAGAAGTAATCAAAGTGATGCCCACAACTGGCTCCCTCATTCTAACCTTGGGGAGTGTGGACTCAGCCTGGACTGGAGGTGTTGGGGGTGAGAAGAGAGGCCCAAGGTGGGTGGGGGTTCTAGGGGTGTGTGCAAAAAGACAGTGGTCCTACAGAGAGGCCTCCACTGAAAGGGCCAATGACAGGTGCCCAATATGACAGATTCTGCCCATGAACTCACCAGGGCCTGGTACTCCAGGCCTTTCTCAGGTGAACAGAGTTCGGTGATGCTTGGGCAAACTGCCCATTTCTTCACCTGGAACTTGGGCAAACAGCACCTGCCCTGTGTACTTTACAGGGTGGTTTTGAGGTTCACATAAAATCATGGACGTCAGAGTGCTCAGTAACCCAGGAAGCACTGTACTTAAGAAAGCATAGATTATCATCAGAATGGCCAACACTGGCCCCAGCACTGAACGGATTCTGAGTTGTGGTGGCCCCAGGAGGCTGAGGGCTCCTTGCTAACCGTTGACCCAATATCATAGACGGAAAATGCTGGGAAGTTGACCAGCAGAGATGTCCCTTTGTTGTGCTGAAATGATTTTGATTATCTCTGTTTAGCTTTTGTCTTTACCACACTGCCTTCCTGTGCTCCCCACTCCCCCACCCCAGCTCCTTGTGCCTGGTCAGGGTGACCCGACGAGATGAGCCATGTTGTCCCCTTGCAGGCCGCCTGGCCCCTATGTGGAGCTGCTGGCATGTTTCAGCGAACAACTGCCCAGATCCGTATCTCTTGACTAAAATGCAGTGGGTTGATATGCAGGCTCTTGTCTGATCAAACCCCCACGCCTCCCCCGAGGGAAAATGTTTCATGACGCAAAGCAAGACTTTGGGCCTTGAGAACCAGGGGCCTAGAGAGAGGTGAGTGGTTCATGGACTCTTTGGGCTAGAAGAAACTCAACTTCCATTGAGCTAATCAACAGGTGTCTGTTATGTATGGAATCTTAAAAGATGCTTGGGGCATAACTTGGAGAAGGTAGGGTATGGATAGGCTGGGAAGAGAGGAGCCGAGTGTCTAGAGGGAGTGAGGCCAATGCACTGGATCCTGTTCCTCAGTGTCAGGCATTGGGCCACCTCGGACACATCCACGCCTCTGGACAGTTCTCACGTTGGTGGTATGGTTATTCCCATTTTTTTGTTAGTGCTGTCGAGTCAATTCCAACTCCTAGCGCCCTTGTGGCCAGCAGAGCAGAGCTCTGCCGGTCTTTTCCCACCATCCTCTCACTTTCCAGCACTGCATCAGACAATGCTCCGCTGCTATTCACAGGGTTTTCATGGCCAATTTTTTCGGAAGTGGGTGGACAGGTCCTTCTTCCTTGTCTGTCATAGTCTAGAAGCTCCGCTGAAACCTGTCCACCGTGGGTGACTCTGCTGGAATTTGAAATACTGGTGGCATAGCTTTCAGCATCACAGCAACATGCAGCTGCCACAGTGTGACAACCGATATTTTATAGAGGAAGAAATCAGTCATTTCCAAGGTAGTGAGGTTACGTGGGTCAGAGCAAGAAGGCTAAAGGATCACATTTTATCTTGTAAATGGCCTCTCCATCCACCAAATCCAGAGGATTATCCTTAATATCCTTCCCCTCCTGTCACCTCCCCCGACACCAAGTCCTGTCAAGTTTGTCTTGTAAATTTCTCCCAAACACATCATCCACTTTTCTCCATTGCCACTGCCATCACCCAAGTCCAAGTTGCCATCATCTCAACCAACTCACATGATGGTGTCCTTCATCCCATTCTCTGTCTTACAGTCTCTATCTCATAGTCAGTGCGAGCTTGAAAAAGTGTAGGTCTAGCCATGGTGCTCTACTCCTCACTCCTCTACTCAGGCCTTCAAGGGCTTTCCAGATAAAGACCAAACCCTAATGTCAGCCCCCACCCTGCCCGTCCTGCCATCTCATCCCTGCCTGCCTTTCCAACCTCAGTTTTGCGCTTTCCAGTTCTTTGAACAGTCCATGTTTTGTTTCACTCTCGAGGTTTTCCCAAGGCCTCTTCCCTCTGCCCAAGCCTTTCCCCATCTCCACTCCCTTTCCTGGCCAGCTCCTCTTTTCTTCCGTCTTAATCCTTAAACGTCAGTTCTTTGGAAACCAGCCCTAATGTTCCTCCTGCCGATGCATGGTTGCACACACACAAGCACCCTGTATTTATTTCCTCAGGACACCGGTCATGTTTGTCACTGTCGTTTATCTTCCTCGTCAGGACAGTTGCCCCATGGTCACTGCTGTGCCCAGCACAGGACTAACACAAAGAAGGTGTCAGGTTACCTGCCAAATGAGCCTTCAGCCCCAAGCCATCCCACCAGCTGCCTCTTCCTCACATGCATGTCACAGACATGGGACAGGGGGAGCCCTGACAAGACTTCAAGGGGGAGGGGGCAACTAGGGGATGTAGATGTCAAATTAAAGTAGATGTTGAGCAAGATTTGAAGGTTGACTCCTATGATTACATATTTAACATAAAACGTCAACTTTCGTGAGTCAGTCGTGCTTGATTTTTAAAAGTCATGATTTTGGACTATTTTGATCACAAGATACACCATGGAAATCATTTGGTGGGGGGAGATATTAAATTTGTCATAAAATGCCAAGATCAGCTTATGTTTTTGCCTCTTTCTAGGTTTTGGCAGATTATCACCAAAAGAAATGATAATTATCTGAGAGTTCTTGTTAGTTTAGTTCCAGGTAACAGGATTCATCACCTGTGGTCGTCTCTGTCTTATGTTGCCACTTTCATGAAAGGCAAAGATGAACTGGGTTTTTCCTCTTGCATCACACTGTGGTAGGTGGTCTTGATTTAGAGGCCCTAATCTCCTCCTTCATCTCTCCTCCAAATTTTTCTTGTTTCTGAGAAATGGGGAAAGTAGGCATCAAGGCAAATGTTGCCATCCTGGTGGACCACCTGCATCAGGTCTCAGGGGCTTGTTTAAAAAATACTGATCCTGTATGCTCACCAGTAAAAAGGAAGGAAGCACTGACGCCTGCTACAACACCTGTGAACCTGGAAAACATGAGCTCCGTGAAAGAAGCCAGACACAAAAGGCCACATACTGTACGATCCCACTTACAGAAAACATTCAGAACGGGCAAATCTATTCAGACAAAGTAGATTAGGGGTTCCTAGAAGCTGGCGGGAGGGGGGATTGGAGAGGGACTGCTTAGGAACAGGGCATCTTTTGGGGGTGATATAAATATTAGTGGCAATGGCTGCACAACTATACTAAAAGAACATCGAATTGGACACTTTAAATGGGTGGACTTTAAGGTGTGTAAATTATATGTCAATAAAGCTGTTAAAATACAGATTCAGGGCCCAGCCTAGACCTACTCAATCAGAATCTCGGTGTAAAATTCAGGAATCTGCGTTTCATCCAAACACCCCAGCAGGGTCAGCTACAGAGTTTACAGGGCCCAGTGCAAAATGAAAGTGTAGGGCCCTGTTAAAAGTCATTAAGAATTTCAAGACAGTGACAAGGGAGCATTAAAACAAACGTGAGGCCCTTCTGAGCATGGGCCCCATGCGACTGCACAGGTCACAGGCCTATGAAGCCAGCCCTGCAGCCAGACTAAAGTTTGGGGTGCTCGACCCAAAGGAAGGAGGGAATTTGGTTCGTGGGTATGCCTCTTCGGCAGAGAAGCTGTAGGTGGAGGAGCTGGGAGTACGAGAGGAGAAATAAAAAACTTCTCAAAAGGTTTCCTCTCCCTGCTAGAGCAGTGAGGTGGTTTTAGTCAGAAGACAGTGGTGGAGTCCCCCAGCCAGGGGCTGAGTCATCTCCAGAACTGTGGGCTTTAAGTGAAAAAAAGAGAAAGGCGCAGGCTGCTGGCAGATCTGCCGGAGAGCCTGGGTCGGTCCAACAATCGAGCAACATTGACCAACTCTGGCTGCTTCAAGCAGGAGAGTTTATGAAAGGACTGAAGGGGCTCGCAGAATCGCTGTGAGCTCACTAGGGACCTGTCTGGGTGGAGGTGGGGGTGGCAGCCACTAACATCTCGGCCCCTGCTGCCCCGGAGACTGGGTCTCGCTGCAGTTGCCACCTCTCCCAGGAACAATAAACATTCCACTGTCCCTACTGTTTCGTGTCACTAGTCCCTGCTCCACAGTCTGATTGTATTGCCGTGGTCATGTGCCGTGACATGATAAGAAATATATATTTGATCTCTGCCCCCAGTACCTCACACAGAGCTCCTTGTAATTTCCTGGGATGGGGATGATAGGAGCATTTGACACAGAGCTCCTCAATCCCTTGGAATTTCCTGGGTGACAGGAGCATCTTTGGTTCTAATGAGACGACTTTTGGTGGGCTCCTGGGTAACATCAGGATGGGGGCTGGTCGTCAGAAAGACCAAGCCACGATTAGAAGCTTGGAAATTTTAGCTTCATCCTGCTCTCTCTCCTCCTCTGGGGAAGGAGAGGGGCTGCAGATTGAGTTAATAATCAATCATGCAATATGATGAAAGCTCCATAAAAATCTCTGAATTACAGAGGTTGAAGAGCTTCATGGTTGGTGAATGCATCCATGTGCCAGGGGGGTGGTGCAACCCAACCTCGTGGGGACAGAAGCTCCTGTGCTCGGGACCCTTCCAGACCTCGCCCTATGTACCTCTTCATCTGGCTGTTCATCTGTATTATCTACAATAGCCTTTGTAATAAACCAGTAAACATAAGTAAAGTGTTTTCCTGAATTCTGTGAGCCATTCTAGCAAATTACTGAACCAGAGTAGAGGGTTGTGGGACCCCCCAATTTGTAGCCAAGTCAGACACAACTGTGGGTAACCTGGGGACCCACTACCTGTAATCGGCATCTGAAGTGGGTGGAGGGCAGTCTCATGGGATTGACCCTTACTTAACCTGTAGGGTCTGCACTAACCCTGGGAATTAGTGTCAGAATTGTAGAATTCCCAGGTGGTGTCCACAGAGAATTGGAGAATTGCTTGGAGTGGGAACCCACACATTTGGTGTGGAGGTATTCTGTGAGTGGAGAAACAGTTTTCCTTTCATGCCCATGCCCTAGCCACAAGGAAGGTTGGGGAGACAAATCTCTCACCTTTCCAGCTTCAGTAGCAGGAAGCAGGCTCTGCTTTCCACCAAACATAAGTCTCAAACTATTAAAACGTAATTCTCATACATAGACAGGGTGGGCATGTGCCGAGGTTTTATTTACCACCTCAGTGAAGGAATAAGCAGCCCAGCACAACTGATTCAAAGGACAAAACAAGAAACTAGCATTCCTCTCATCTGTCTCTCCATCGTCAGTGAAGAAAAAGAAGGCTGGAAGAAAATGCTCAGGCAGATGTTCAACTAGTGAATGTCCTACAGTCAATAATACCATCATCTCTGGGGTTATGTCTCTACTGGATAGAAATCATTTGCATCTTTCAATTTTCTACAAGTTCACAGATGCTGGGGCCTAATCAGTAATAAATCATGTCCAAAAATGTCCATTCCCTGAGAGCGGCTCTGTCAAGCAGAACTTTCTGTGGTGATGGAAATGTTCTATATCTGTGCTATCCAATACAGGAGCCACTAGCCACATGTGGCTATTGAGCACTTAAAATGTGGCTAATGTGTCTGAGGAACTGGATTAAAAAAATAATTTTAGATATACAAAAAAATTATAGATAGTACAGAGTTCTCATATATGCTTCTCCCAACTTCTAAATGTGAACATCTTACATAACTGTGGTATATTTATCAAAACTAAGATATTGACACTGGTACAGGCTTAATTTGGATTTTCACCAGTTTTTTCACTAATGTCCTTTTTCAGGATTCCCTCCAAGATTGCATTCCATCATCATGTCTCCCTGGTCTCCAGTTGGTGACGGTTTCTCTGTCTTCCCTTGTTTTTCCTGACCCTGACACTTGTAAAGAGTACCGGTCAGGGATTCTGGAGAATGTCCCTCAATTTGGGTTTGTCTGATGTCACCTCGTAAGGGGACCGGGCTTGTGGATTTGTGGGAAGTGTCCCACAGAGGCGAGCGAGGCGCCCTTCCTGTCGCATCCGTCGGGGACACCTGACGCCCGCTGACTGGGGGTGTCTGCCGTGTTGCTCCTCCCTCGGGCCGCTCTCTCCCGCCTGTGCTCTGCGCCGTGGAAGCGGGTCGCCCGGCCAGCTGCTGCCGCGGGGAGGGGAGTTCGGCGCCCCCTCCTGGAGGAGGGGTGTCAGGGCGTTTGCGGATGCCAGTTCAAACCGCCACGAGGATGAGTCAGTATCTGGGGGATATGCCGCGAGGCTGCGCCAGTTTCCCGTTTCTCCTGCAAGTCTCGCCCGTTAGTGTTAGCCGCCTCTGTGGATCCCGCCTGCGGGGGTCAGCGCTGTGGTGTTCTGACGGTGATCCTCGTTCCTCTACGTTTACGCCTTAGAATTCTTAACGAACGTGCGTCCCTTTTCCTCCATTTATTTGTTTATATCACTACAGACTTGTGGATATTTATTGTACTCTTTGGAAGGATATATGGTCATCTTTTTGCCTTATTTCCCAGTTTTTGGATAATTTTTCTAATAATAGTAAAGGTGTTCCAGTGTAGCACAGTCAAAAAGAATGATAGGTGTCCACCACAGTGGATGTTTTGGTAAGGACTGCCCAAAACGTTGTCTTTGAAGGCTAGGATATTTGGGGACTTAAAAGTCTGGTGTGGGACTGGAGTTAGAAATACCTGCAAAAGTAAGAATGAGAAGAGGTCCCAGGCTGAACTGCATCTCTCAGAATCCTAAGCTCACCACCCTTATATGAGAACTTGGGAAAATCGTACTATCTCTTTGGGCCTCAGTTTCTCCCAAAATAAGATGGCGATGGAAGTGCTGGTCGACTCAAGATCAGTGGTTCTCAGGCTTGAGCATGCATATGAATCACTTGGAGGTTTCATTAAAACACAGATTGCTGGCTGCACCCCCAAAGTGTCTGATTCCATAGGTCTGGGGTGGGGCCCAAGGATTTGCATTCCTAACACATTGCCGGGTAATAGCGATGCTGCTGGTCCAGAGACCACGCTTTGAGCACCATTAGTCCAGATGATCTCTAAGAACTTTGGACTCAATGTTTATTCAAATGATAAAATCTTTGGCCCTGGCTATGAAGAAATCACCGACGAAATGATGGACAGGCCTTTGCAGGAGCAGAGGCACTGGAAATCCAGTGGGGAATTGTGCAGGGGACACTTGAGGGATAGCTCTGTGCCAGGCATGACATCAAGTGCCTCTAAGACCCAGCCACTGTCCAGGAGGGACAGAGATTGGGCAGAGGGTGAAGAGCAAGCTTGAATCTGGGTCCCACCACATAACAACTGTGTGGCCTTGAGCAAGTGACTAAAATGACTTCTTGCCTCAGTTTCCCCACTTATAAAAAGTGGACAATAATGGTACTCACAGGGCCTGGCATAAAGAAAATAATAAATGGTTATTGCTGCTAGAATTATTACCATTTGGTACTGAGCCTGTCCCGTGGGGAGAAATGGCAGTGACAGAAGTAGTATGTTTTCACACCATGTCCCACACTCCCTCAGCCACACCACCACCCAGCCTGGATTCCCAGTCACTCATTTTAACCCCCTCACAAAATCCAAAACAGATGATGAGAAAAATTCAATATAGTTTATTAAATAGGTTCCGAGGGCTCCTCCAAGGAGCATTAACAACTCTCAACACAATAAATATCAATAAATTAACATAGTTGCCACACCCTGCCCTCACAAGGGTTTAATAAGAAAAAGTAAGATTTAAGTCTGCAGAAGAAAAATATTCTATAAATACCAAGATGAAAAGCAATGACATAACTTGAAGTCTTTTACAAGTGAACTCATACATCTATATCTCAGTCCTCCCAGGACTGGCCCATCTGGGGATTTATTGAGATTATTCATTGGAATCATTTACTTAATAACTCACAGTAGAGTTCTCACATGTAGCTGTCACTCATCTTTTTTAAGGCTTCATACATTTCCACCATTCCAAAAGGAATAGGTTCAACCAGATGGCCTTCACTGACCTACCGGGCTCCAGAGTTCAATGATTTAACACGTTGCAGGCAGTCTGAAAACCGTCGTAAAATAGTCAAGACGAATCTTTTACATTCAAAGGTATCTGCAGGCACAGGAACTTCTGTTTCTGTTGCATTCTGAAAATTGAGTTTGTCAAGCTGTTCTATGATTTCTTGGACCTCATTGTTATTTAATAATGGTTTGATCGCCTTGAAATAAGGCAGGATGGCTGAGCTGTTGATGTTGCGTGGTGGTTGGGAGTCAGAGATGAAACATGGCAGCGAGTAACTTCTGGATTCTTGCACCCCCCTCTCTTTCTTCTGCTGTGGAACGAGGGGGAGAAAAGGGTGAACATTAGATTTGCAATAACAGCTAGAAATCCCAACAGCTGAAGTCTGAATGCTTCCTCTGTGAGCTGCTCAGGCGAGTACTTCCTTCTTGCCATCTCATCGAATTGGTACAACACCCCTCTAAGGCTGTGATCATCAGCATCCCCATTCCCAGAAGAAACTAAAGCTCAGCTGGTGCACGGAGCTGGCCCAAGATCAAGTGGCAGACCTGGGATTCCAACGTACGTCAAGCAGCAATTCCAGATCCTGTGCTAATAACCACTACTCCATCCTGTCACCTCTGCCCCATCTAGCTGAGGCCTCCACAGCCTTCTGGAATCCGCTCTTAGCTGCTCGGGGGCTCAGAGAGGTGAGAATAGGAGAACATCTGGGTTTCCATACAGCTCTTTGCTCTTCATGATTCTGCGTCAAAGCCAATATATCCCCTGCTCATGGTGTTGGGGGGGTGTATGCTTGCCTGGAAAGGCCTCCAAGACACCAGGGGTTGTTTTTCCAAAATGACAAGAACTCCAGACCATGCCCTCTCCCATTCCTCTTCCTGAGGACTAAGAGCTTTTGGGTTCAACTGAAGCGCTAAGAGCATCTCATCAGCCTGAACTGCCCAGTTGCCTTTGTGTCTGTAAAAGCCAAGGCTAAGAGTTAAATGCCAGGGTGGAAGGGAAGGGCAAGGCCAATTTCACGAATCATTTCCACGTTTTGATATTTGTTTGTTTAATCAAAGCTACCTAAGAGCTTCTCTTTTGATCACAACTCTGAGAAAATGAAAGAGTATTTACATTTATTCAGCCTCATACTTCCCTCCCAATGGAGTCGGGCTCAGCAGAGCCTCTACTAGAAGCCGACTGGGTCCTAATTAAACAGAGTAGCATGCAAACAGACACCTAATTTGTTAACTGCCCATCTCTGCGCTAAGAGACACACTCTGTGAACATCCTGCATTCTCTGGGACATCATTTATAGCTTAGGTTGGCATTTGCTGCTCCTTAGAGGGCTCCTGGATGGGTCAGCAGATGGCCCATCTCTAGGGATGTGCTACAGGCAGGAAAACTCATTGATTACTGTAAACCAAAAATGTTAGGGGTGAACAAATCCTATAGTACATGAGAAATTGTTGAGTTTTTGGCTGTCTGGGCTAATCTCTGCCTCTGATCCCTACCCTCATAATGATTCCACTGTAGCCTGTCTAGAGTTGTTCCCATCCCTTCCTGGAGTATCCACAGCCCTAGCTTCAGGTCTGAAGAGTAGGCTTCTTCTGGAGGCAATGGAAGGCATTTTAAAGAAATAGCTTGGAATAGAAATCTCTAGAGCACTTACGTAGTCATCCAAAAGTTTCTTAGATGAGTTCTGTAATTCCAGGATTATTGCTTGTATATCTTCTGCTGGTAGTTGATAGGTGGCTGCCATATGAGAGAACATCAAGGTTCCCATACAGCAGAGCAGAAGCAGGGTAAACCTGGTGGATCCTGGAGAAAGAGAATGATGCTATGAGGCACATGGGCCAGACAACCCCTGCCCACCCAGCTTCAATCACTTAAGCCGTTGTTGAGCAACCACTGGGCCAAGTCCCTCCAGAGTCTTCGTCTCTGTGTGGTGAGACAAGACTACACCCAAGAAACAGAGGCAGCAGGACGCAGTGGTACCTGTGTGGGAGATCATGGCAAGAGAGCGCAAAGCCTGCTTCGGCAACAGCTTCTTGAGATAGATGTGTTCGCCATGGTCTTTAGGAGGTATATAAAGGGCCAGTTGTGTGGTAGAAGAACAATTAATGTCCCGCCCATGGCAAAGTTATTGCTCAGCTTTTCTCCAGAAAACACTTTCAAAATTCTGCCACCCAAAGCTGAGTGAAAGCAAGGCTGGAAGGAAATGCTGAGGTTACCCTCAAGGTAGGCAGATGCCTGACTCAGTACAGACACACACATATCTTTGCTATTTCTTCTTGGAAAGAGCTTGTTGATTTGACTTCAAGAAATTTTGAAGCCCATGGTAGACAGGCACAACCCGCAAGGAATAAATGACTTACAGAAGTTGAGGGTCGGTCCCCCGCAGGGAATTTCTGGGGAGGGTCATGGTGAGTGTGCGTAGGCATAAAGCTGGCCTGAGGTATGCAAAAGGTATTATCTTTGGAAATTTCTGAAGCATGCCTATGCCATTGTGCGGGGATGGCCCTGGTAACCATTGTGAGTATGATGAGTCAAAGGCTTCCTCTCCACTCTGCTTCGCCTCAAGCATCATTGGACTCCCAACTGTGTCTTTGCAACCGCAGGGCCTAGGACCAGAATCCTTGCGCAAGAGTTATTTGTTGAAATCACTTATTCATATTTTGAGTGCCAATTTTTTTTAAGTGAGGAAGACCAACCCTGAGCTAACATCCATTGCTAATCTTCCTCTTTTTTTGCTGAGGAAGACTGGCCCTGGGCTAACATCTGTGCCCATCTTCCTCTACTTTATATGGGACGCCGCCACAGCATGGCTGTCAAGCAGTGCGTCGGTGGGCACCCGGGATCCAAACTGGCAAACTCCGGGCTGCCAAGCGCAAACTAAACTGCTGCGCCACTGGGCCAGCCCCTTGAATGCCAATTTTGACCAGGCACTCTTCCAGAGTCTCAGGAATGGAGGTGAAGAAGTTAGATAAGGTCCCTGCCCTCATGGAGCTGTTCTGGTGGGCAAGAGGCAGACAGTAAACAACATTAATAAACAAGAAAGCATCAGGCAATGGTGAGAGCTATAAAAACACAACAAGGTGATGGAATAGAGAGTGATGGTGAGATATTTTAAGTCAGGTGACCAGGAAAAGTCTCTCTGAGGAGGTGACATTTAAACTGAGACCTGAAAGATGAGAAGTAGCCTGCTGTGAGAAGATCTGGGGAAAGAACGCTCCAAGCAGAGGGGACATGAGTGCAAAAGTCCTCAGGTAAGAATTAGCTTAATGTGGCCAAAAACAGGAAGCAGGTCTTGGTAGCTGGAGTGAAGAGAGAGAAGGGAAGGATGGGGGAGAGGTGAGAGGAGGCCACGTCACAAGGGTCTTACAAGACCATGATAAAGAAATCATGATGAAGCACCACTGCATGGCTGTAGGTAGGGAAATACAGGATCTGGTGTACTTTAAAAAACAAGAAAAAGATAGACTGCTGAGTGGAGAAACGATTGTGGGAATCCAAGATGAAAGCAGAGGGACCAATTAGGAGGTTACGCAGCTGTCCAGATGAGAGATGATGGTGGCGTGGACCAGGGTGGAGTGGCTGGAGATGGAGTCTACAGAATTGCCTCATGGACTGATGTGGAAATGAATCAAAGAGATGGATCAGGGCTGACTTCTGGGATCGTGATTAAGCAACTGGGTAGTTGATGTGCAGTGAGGGAAAAGAAGTCTGGAGAGGGGAAATCAAGAGTCCTGTTTGGAACAAGTTAAGTTTGAGATGCCCATTGGGCATCTATTCAATGTCGAGTCAGCTGTTGGATGGGAGTCAAGAGCTCAGGGACAAGGTCATGCCTGAGGGGTAAGTAGAACCCAAGAGGCACAACAGAATAGACAGCCAGGAACCCCCCTTCCATCCTTAATCCCAAGTTCCCCTCCAGCCACTGCTACCTCTTTCCTCTTCTTATTCAAGCTTCTTGACAGAGCAATCTATGCACACTTTTTCCTCACTTCTCAAACCACCACAATATGGTTTTTACCCAAACAACTCATTCAAAATCCCCGAGCAAAGTCCATGGTAGGCAGAATTTTGCCCCCATGACTTTCACCCTCTGGTGTTTACTCCCATAACTGTGTTACATACAAGGCAAAGGGGACTTTGCAGATGTAATTAAGGTTACTAATCAGTTGACCTTAAGATAGGCTGATTACCAGGTGGGTCCAGTGTAATCACATGAGCCCTTAAAAACAAGAGGAGAGCAGAAGAGGAAGTCAGAAAGATTCAAAGCATGAGAAAGACTCAAATGCCATTGCTGGCTTGAAGATGGAGGAGCCACATGGAAAGTGTCAAAGGAAATTAATTTGGCCCACAACCAGTGAGCTTGGACGAGGACCCTGGGCCCCAGATGAGTACCGCAGCTCCAGCTGATACCTTAAGTTTAGCTGGTAAGACCCTGAGCAGAGAATCCAGTTGCACCAGGCTGAACTTCTGACCTACAGAAACTGTGAGACAGTAACTCTGTGCTTTTAAACTGCTGAGTGTATGGTATTCATTACAGCAGCAATAGAGAACTAGTATAGTCTCCAGTGACCTCATGTTGCCAACATTACTGGGGTTTTTTTTCAGCCTTCGTCTTACTTGACCCCTCCATGGCATGCCATAAAGCCAACCACTTCCTCCCTTCTTGCTAACCTCTTTCATCTACTTCCATGACCACATCATCTGGATACGTTTTGCCTCCCTGATAGTGCCTCCTCAGGCTGAATCATCTTCCTGCTTGGCCCTTTAATGGACATATCTCCAAAGGCCCCATCCTTGATTTATGTTCCTCACACTTTAATGTCTCTTTCCTTCAAACTCTAGATGAAAATGTCCAACTGCTTAATGAACATTTCCACGTGAATGTCCCACCTGTACCTCACCCTCGACATGTCCAAAGTCGAGGATCTGAACTGGGGTAATAGTGAGGGTGGAGGTGAAAAGATGTGGATGGATTGGAGAAATCTGTAGGAGGTGAAATTCACAAGAGAGGGTGATTGAATGGATGTGGGGATAGTGGAAAGGAAGGAGTTGAGGACAACTTTGAGGTGTCTGGTTTGGGCAACTGGATGGATGGTGGTGTTACAAACAGAGAGAATCACAGGGCTCGGGTGAAGTGAAGAATTCAGTTTGTGACAGGGTGTGATAGAAGTGCTATGGAACTCAGGTGAAGATGTACAGTGGGCCATTGGACATTTGGATTTGGAGCTTGAAGGAAGGAACTACAGACACAAATTTGGGTACCATCTGTATATTGTGGTTGATAAAACTGTAAGCCTAGAAGAGATGACTGATGTGAGATGTGTAAGTCAAGTGTGGAGCCCTGGAGCACACTTCCATTAACAAAACAGGGAGAGGAAGATGACTTAGTCTAGAACACTAAGAAAGTACTCTCAAGAGGGAAAGAAATGTACTAGAAAAAGATGTGTCAGGACTGGCCGCAAGCTCAGGGCTAATCTTCCTCAAGCAAAAACAAGAGAAAGATTGGCAACAGGTGTTAGCTCAGGGCTAACCTTCCTCAGCAAAAAAGATGTTGTCATGGAACAAGATGAAAAGTGGTTTTCAAGAAGGAGGAAATGGTTGGCACCATTATAAGCCATGGAAAGGTCAAACAAGATAAAGGCTAAAGAGATTCAATAGGTTTGGCAACATGAGGTCACTGGGAACTTTGCTAGGGGATTTTGAATAAATTGTTGGGGGTGAAGGCCATATTGTGGTGGCTTGGGAAGTGAGTAAAAAGTGTGCAAAGACCGCTCTGTCAAGAAGCTTGGATAAGAAGAGGAAAGAGGCAGCGGTGGCTGGAGGGGGACTAGGGATTAAGGGTGAAAGGGGGTTCCTGGCTGTCACTTATGTTGTGCCTCTTGGGTTCTACAGACCCCCAGGCATGACCACATCTCTGAGCTCTTGACTCTTATCTAATGGCTGACTTGACATCGAATAGATGCCCAATGGGCATCTCAAACTTAACTCGTTCCAAACAGGACTCTTGATTTCCCCTCTCCAGACTTCTTTTCCCTCACTGCACATCAACTACCCAGTTGCTTAATCAGGATCCCAAAAGTCATCCCCGATTCATCTCGTTGATTTGTTTATATCACTATAGACTCATGGATATTTATTTTATACTTTGAAGGACATATGGTTCTCTTTTTGCCTTATATCCCAGTTTAGGAGAATTTTTATAATAATAGTAAAGGTGTTCTGATATAGGACAGTCAAAAAGAATGATAGATGTCCACCACAGTGGGTGTTTTTGGAAGGATCACATCAATAGATTGGACTTCCCAAAATTAAAATTTTTGCTCTTCTAAAGACACTTGTTTAGAGGATGAAAAGACAAGCCTAGACTGGGAAAAAAATATTTGCAAATCACAAATCTGACAAAATATATAAAGAACAGAATATATGAAGAATGCTTGGTACCGAACACAAACAGAGGTTCGTTTACCCACCACACAGGAAGGCCAATAATTGGAATGCCAGGCTTGCGGCAAGGAAAGAGGTTTATTATCAAAAGGCAGCCAGACGAGGAGATGGGAGTTAAAACTCAGATCCACCTCCTTGAAGGGAAAAAGGTAGGGGTTTTAGGTAGGGGAGGGGGAGCATGGGGCCTTGCTCATTGGAGCCTTCCCTCCAGCCTGCATTTGGCTTTGAAGACTGAATTTCTCTTCTCTTGACTGTCTGGACTTTTCTGGTTAGTTTTTGTCTTCAGCCTGCATTTTGCCTTGTGAGGCTGCATCTTGACTTCCGGACCTTGAATTCCTGGGAAAAGCAGCTCACTCATATATAATAGGGAGAGACAGAAAGACCTGGTTAGTTTTAACCATCAGTTGATTATGCTGAGTACGCACAGCCGCAGTCAAAGCTTATCTCAAAGTTTTTGCTCTAGGGAAGATTTTAACTCCTTCATTCTAGGTTTTATGCTCAAAATTCAATTTTATTGATTAGGTAATAGTTTCTAAAAATGACACCAAAAGCACAAGCAACCAAAGAAAAAATAGATAAATGAAACTTTATCAAAATTAAAAACTTTTGGGGGCCGGCCCGGTGACATAGTGGTTAAGTTTGCATGCTCCATGAGGTTGGCCTGGGGTTGGCAGGTTCGGATTCTGCGTGTGGACCTATGCACCTCTTATCAAGCCATGCTGTGGCAGGCGTCCCACATAAAGAGGAAGATGTGCACAGATGTGGCTCAGGGCCGGTCTTCCTCAGCAAAAAGAGAGGGATTGGCAGCGGGTGTTAGTAAGGGCTAATCCTCCTCACACACACACACACAAAATTTAAAACTTGTGTGTCAAAGGACACTATCAAGAAATTGAAAAGATGACCCACAGAATGGGAGAAAATATTTGCAAATCATATATAAAACAAGGGGCTAGTATCCAGAATACATAAAAAACTCTTGCAGCTCAACAAGAAGACAAATAACCCAATTTAAAAGTGACCAAAGGATTTGAATAGACATTCCTCCAAAGAAGACACACAAATGGCCAATAAGCACACGAAAATATGCTCAATATCATTAGCCAGGCATTAGGGAAATGCAAATTAAAAACCACAATGAGATACTTCACACCTACTGAGATGGCTATAATAAAATAAAAGTAAAATAATAGGTGTTGGTGAGGATATGAAAACATTGGAACCTTCATTTATTGCTGGTGGGAAGGTAAAATGGGGCAGCTTCTGTGTAAAATAATTTGGCGATTACTCAAAGTGTTAAACATTGAGTTACTATATGACCCAGCAATTTCATTCCTAGGTATCTACCCAAGAGAAATGAAAACATACATTGACCCAAAAACTTAAACACCAGTGTTCATAGAGCATTATTGACAAGGGCCAAAAAGTGGAAACAACCCAAAGGTTCAACAACAGATGAATGGATAAAGAGAAAGTGGTCTTTCGGTACAGTGGAGCATGATTCAGCCATGGAAAGGAATGAAATAGTGACACATGCTACAACATGGATGGACTTTGAAAACATTATGCTAACTGAAAGACACCAGACACAAAAGGACAAATACTGCATGATTCCACTTACATGAGATATCTAGAAGAGGCAAATCCATAGAAACAGAAAGCATATTAGCGTTTGCCTGGGGCTGGACAGGTTGGGGAATGGGGATTGACTGCTTGACAGGGATGGGGTTTCCTTTTGCGGTGAGGAAAGTGTTGAACATTAGATTACAGTTACGGTTGCACTACGAATGTAGTGGCATTATGAATACACTAACAACCACGGAATTCTACACTTTAAACGGGTGAATTTTATGGCGTGTAAATTATATCTCAATAAAGTTGTTGCATTTCCAAATCTTCAGAATCATCTTATCCTATTAAGTTCACAAACCAGTGCCCAGGAGCCCCTACTTTGTGGCTGGCAGTGGGCTAGAGGCTCTGAGGATGGAGAGGTGAATAAGATTGGATCAATGTAAAACGGGGTCTTGGTGCTACACCGGTTATATAGTCAGAAACGTGTTATATAGGAGACAGTGATTACCCCCTGTCTCGAGGATTAAAAAGCTCCACCTTGGAATCCACTGATTAGAGTGTTAAAATTGTTTGACCTTGGGCTCATTTCTCCTTTCCGGATCGGTCAAATGGGGGTAAGAATTAGCACTTTCCTCAGAGGGTGCTTGGGAGGAGAAATGGAAACTAACGTATGGGAAGCGCTCAATACCTGCTGGGAGCCACGGCAGTTATAACACCCAGGCTGTGGAGGGAAGTGTGCTGTTAGCCCAATTTTACAGCGGCGAGCGCAGACGAGGTCAGAAGAGAAACCCTAGGCCGTTTAGGGCTGAGTCGGGGGGTCTCTGATTCCCGGCAGGAAAAGTTCGCACTCCCGGGGAAGTCTTGGGTTCCGGGAGCGCCTGCGCCGCCGCGCGCCAGCCGCCTCGAGCACGTGCCGGGCCCAGGCGCGCGCGTCCCGGCGGTTGCCTAGCAACGGCGTGCGCAGGCATGGAGGCGTCCACCCGGACCGTGAGCGCCGCGGTCCGCGAGCACCTGCGACAGCTGTGTCTGCACGAGTTCCCATGCGGCACAGGCAGCTGGGTGCGGGCGCCGGTGGGGGCGGCCGGAGGAGGGACGCAGGGGTATCGGGGATGGTGGGGGCGGACCAAGGGCCAGGCCAGGGCCTAGGGACTGAGAGCGGGGCCGGGGTGGCGTTGGCCCGGGAGCTGAGGGGGCTGCCAGCCCCGGGAGTTGACTGATCTGGAGAACCTGAGGGGAGGTTTAGATCTGGGGGGTTAGGGAGCAGCCTGACCTGGGGTGGGGGTGGGACAGTGCAGGGGTGGATCGAATAGGCCCCCACCTGGGCTTGTGGGCCCTGACCCTGGGTGGAGGGCAGTGACCCCATCGTGAGCACATCAGGCTGACCTGGGGCAGGGCCTCTCCCTCTCTTAAAGACACCAGGCTCCTTTTGGAGTGAAAAGCTTTCTTCTGGGCGAAGAAGTCAAGAGCCCCAGAGGACATAATGAGAGCCCAGGCCGTGTGCGTGGGATGGTGCTGAGCAGGCCTTGTTCTGATGCTACAGAGGCGGGTGGGTCCGGGAGAAGTGGCTTCCACCTGTCGTTCCTGTTTCCTTGTCTCTGAGGCCAGAGACCCTTCCCTCCTAAAACTTTCCCCCTGGGAAGTGAGTCGTGGCTCAGGAAGGCTAGCGCAGGTGCGTCTGCCCCCCACCCCACTTCCAGAGCTGTGGGGAGGCAGAACGAAATATAGCACTAGGCATAGTTGTGACAGCTTAAAGAAGAAAAATGGGGTTTTGCTGCCCTGGAAGGTCACTTTCCCTTGTACTTTGATGTGTACGCTCATCCCCAGAGCAATGCCTGCAGTTAGGACGCAGCTGTGCTGTGGCCGGAGGGGCCAGCGTCATCAGCTGGGGGCATGTGGTAGGGAGGAGGAGCATGACATTTAGAACCCAGGCTCCTCGAGTGGGCGCAGGAGTATCTTGAACGTCCTGAATGGTTCCTGTGGACTCAGTGGGGAGCCGGGACCCCAAACACTCCTCAGCAGCTAAGGGGAAGTCAGTGTTTCCACTGTCATAGACGATAAAACTGAGACACCAACTAATTCATTTGTTTGTTTAATCAACAAATAGCAATAGAGTGCCTACTGTGCCTGGCACTGTGCTGAGCTTTAGGGTTTCATAGATGTCTCTCAAGAGGCTCCTGGAAGAAGGGGTGGGAGAAAGTAAACTCTGGGACAAATTCTTTCATCTTCCCCTTATGGCATCTAAAGGGTCTAAATTTACCTTTCCAGTCTTGCCCCCTCTTCTTCAAACACCTTTCCTTGATCAGTTACATCCCACAGATTGCCCTTTGTGGCTCCTGGCTTCTAGTACATAAATTTTGTGTTAAATGTTTAATCACTTTTACTTGCATCTTCAAGGTTCCCAGGGGAAGAAAGAGTAAACTCATAAAGGCAGAAATGGACTTTTTGTTATTTTGTATCTTCCCACATCTGTAGTTATGTCCATGGCTAATAATCAGTAAAAAGTATCGATTACTCATTGTCTAAACTTCTAAACACTTTATCCTTGATTGTCCTGTTTTATAACGTTTGATTTGGGGAGTTTCGAAGCTTTGAGAGGCCTGAGTCATAACTAGAGGAATTCTCCACCTCCACTACTGCAGAATAAGTCGCGCTTCCTTCCTCAAACTTGGCGAACGTGGAGGGAGCTAATCCCCAGAGAAGGCGAGGCTGTGAGCCCCGGGGAGGAGACGATGGAAGCTCTGCTGGACCTGGTCCGCAGCCCCCACTCACCTTGGGCTCTGCTGGAGGGCTCAAGTGCAGAGGACCGTTTTCTGAGAGAACTGGCCATCCAGAATCCACTGATGCTCAAAGACACCTTCTTCTACTCTTACTTCAAGTCCCTACGGGTGGTGGACAAGCAGGTGAGTGCTGGCAGGGAGGCCATTCCCCTTACAGTACTTAGTGGTGAGACCTGGGCGTTAAGTCGGGGGGAGGATGGGGAGGTAGCTCTGCCCTCTGTCTAATTCATCTCACCAGCTTGTCCACCAAGCAGGGTCAGCTGCCCTCTTATTCTTTGTTACGTGTCTTCTTCCTTCACCCTGGGACGGAATCCACTGTGTGTCTTCTACAGCTGATTTCTGGCACACCTGCAATTGGCCCTCCTGGGTCCTGGTAGAGACCTTTCATAGTGTCTGTATTGATTTTGCTTAACTTAAACTGTGAGGGCCAGGGGTTGGGGGGGTTGACATAGTACTATATTAATTTCTGGGAATTAAAAGCCTTCTTTGCTCATATCAGTAACAGAGCCCAAAAATTGCATGGGAACATGGTCTCAGCCTTCCTGAGCTTGCTTCTCCTTTCCCAGAGAAACTGATTTTACACAGTCCTAGGGCCTGGGGAGGGGGAGCAACTTGTGCCAGTTTGCCTGGGATTTTCCCAGTGTTAGCACTGAGAGTTTCATATCCTGGGAACCCCTCAGTCCTGGGTGAGCTGGCACAGTCGGTCACCCTAGAGAAGAGAGCCCAGCCAGGAAGGGCCTCTAATGTGTTGGAGGCCACAGAGAACTGAGGATTCACGAACAGGCACCTGAAGCTTCTGGTCTGACCAAGCTGTGTGTAACCTTAGAGCCTTAGAGTTCACTGTGGCTCTGGGGTAGACAGCAAAGAAGACAGGATTCCTGCCCTCAGGAGCTCACAGTCCAACAAGGGACACAGGACACTGAGCTGGAAGTTGTACAACACCTACAGTCAGAGGAGGGGTGAGGGTTGAAGAGGTGAGAGGTCACTGCGGTGACTGAGCACACGGATCCTGCAGCACGATGCAGGAAAGGCTTCCAGGGGAGGAAGGGGGCTGGGGGTGTTGGGAGGTAACTCTGAAGATGAATGAGACTTGGCTTCTATTCCAATGCTGCTTCACCCCCTAGAGCCCTTAGCTTCCTCGCCTTCCCTTCCAGGTGAGCCTGGTGGATAAAGACCTCTTGAAATTTACGAAGCTTGAAGAGTTGGTACTGAGTGCTAATCGAATCAAGGAGGTTGATACCGTCAATCTGCCCCCAACTCTCAAGGTAAAGGAACCCAGGTCTGTGAGCCAGCACTGCCCAGAGGCCCTGCCCCACACACGGAAGGTTTGGCCATTGCAGCTGTGTGCTAAGAGCCAGCCCCAGGCTTCTGAGAGGTAGATCGGATTCCTCAAAAAGTAGAATTTCCATATGACCCAGCAATTCCATTCCTACGTATGTGCCCAAATTAATTGAAGGCAGGGACTCAAATAGATTCTTGTATGCCAATGTTCATAGCAGCATTATTCACAATAGCCAAAAGGTGGAGACAACCCAAGTGTCCATCAACAGATGAATGGATAAACAAGATAAACATGTCTGTCCATACAGTGGAATATTACTTAGTCATAAAAAGGAATGATCCATGCTACAACATGGATGAACCTTGAAAACATTTTGCTGAATGAAAGAGGCCGCACACAAAAGGCCACGTATTAGATGATTCCACTTCCATGAAATACCTAGAAGAGGCACATCTGCAGAGACGAAAAGTAGATTGGAGATTACCAGGGGCAGCAGGGAGGGCAATGAGGGGTTGTTGCTTAATGGGTATAGAGTTCTGTTTGGGGTGATGAAAAATTTTGGAGATAGCTAATGATGATGGTTGCACAATAATGTGAATGTACTTAATGCCCCTGAATTGTACACTTCAAAATGGTTAAAATGGGGGCCGCCTGGTGGCATAGCAGTTTTGTCTGCACTTGGCAGCCCGGGGTTCGCGGGTTCGGATCCCGGGCGCCCGCCGATGCACTGCGTGTCAGCCATGCCGTGGCGGCGTCCCATGTAGAGTAGAGGAGGATGGGCACGGATGTTAGCCCAGGGCCAGTCTTCCTCAGCAGAAAGAGGAGGATTGGCAATGGATGTTAGCTCAGGGCTGGTCTTCCTCACCAAAAAAAAAAAAAAAAAAAAAAAGGTTAAAATGGCAAATTATGTTGTATATATTTTACCACAATAAAAAATTGTTTTAAAAAAGGTAAGCCATGCTTTATTAGGAGTCTTCAGCTAAGCATGTCAAAATGATCTCAATTTTAAATTAAGTGCTGAGATTAGTAGATTTAGTGGCAGAAGGGACTCAGAAATATGGCTCAGTGCCATGCTCAGGAGAAAACTATGGGAAAGCCTTGGAGGGGAAAGGTAAGAGTTTGCTGTTATCTTTGGGTTTATTCCTTATTCCATCCAGGGTCCCTTTGGCTTTCCCAGAGACATATAGCCACTGGCTGAGAAGTTGCCAAAATGTTATGCATGTCCCTTCCCACCCTCTCCAACATCACCTCCCATTCCAAATTTTAGTTTCCTCCAAAAAAGGAAAAGAAACTTTCCAACACATGTTGCAGGAATATTTTCTTCCCGGATTTTTAAAAGGGAGTCCAGCTGGACGCAGGGAGGCATGGCATGAGTGATTCGTAATTTCTCTCCTCGGTTTCCCAGGCAGAAGGAAGGGAGAGGACTGTTTCACTGGGCTCACAGGTACTGTCTTTCTGCTCCTGTCACAGGTGTTGGAGCTGTATGGCAACGAGGTCACCAGCATGGAGTGTCTGTGTGCCCGCCCACCACCGGGGCTCCAACACCTGGGGTTAGGTCACAACAAACTTCTGGGCCCCTTGGAAAGTCTATACGTCACTGCGGATCACTGGTAACTCAGGAGCCCCAAATGGAAAGAGAGAGGAAGGATTAAGTGTTAGATTTGGGTGATTCTAATCTGGGGGCTTGAAGATCCCAGCTTTGCTCTTTTCTATAAAAACTCCTGGTTGGCAGCTAACTCCAGACCCAGGCTTTATTTTTCTGACCCGATAAAAAAATCCTACTTAAGCCCAGGGGAGGATACCAAGAGGCAGTGGGAGGGAGTCAGACCTTTTGCTTTGATGCCGTGCTTTCGAGCGGGGTTTCTCGACTTGGGCACTGGTGACGTTTGGGCCGGATCATTCTTCGTTGTGGGGCGTCCTGTGCACTGTAGGATGCTGAGCAGCATCCTGGCCTCTATCACTAGATGCCAGTAGCACCCACCGCACACCAATTGTGACACCAAAAATGTCTCCAGATGGTGCCAAATGTCCACTGGGGGACAAAACTGTGCCGAGTTGAGAACTGCTGCCCGGTAGACAGCTCTCGGTGGGTTCTGGATGCTCCATTGTGATTGAAAAGTCAGTGTGCGGCTGAGGTCGTGCAGAATAGTCACCTCCCAGTTGTTGATGTCTGACTTTGTCTCCTTGGTGGGTGAGCAATGGGAAGCTGAACACCCTGGATCTGAGAAGTAAGAGGATCAGGCCACCTGTGAGAGGCCCTCTCTCTGACCGTAATTTCCTTCCTCCCCCTTCTCCTGCTCTCGCCCAAGCCACCTCTCCAGTCTTGGCCGCATACGATTCGGGACCCCTTTTGTCATAGACTGTAGCTCTCAGGGAATGTAGCACAGGAAGGAGATGACACTTTGGACTTCCTGCGACAGCTGGTTTCAGACTCGTGTCATGGACTGAGTACCAGGTGTTCTGATTTTTGATTTGGGAAACGTGCTTACCATAAGGTAACCTGCTTAATGCCCAGTGTGGATTTCGTAGAAACATGCTAAACCTCTACCTTTCACCATTTTGAAATTAAAAGGAGGGCACACTTCTTGTGAATCAGTTTTGCTGGTGTTTCCCCCAGTTTTCTTGAAGAAGGCTGATTTGGCGTAAAGTCTGTGTGCTGGTCCCCACAAAGTGTTCTTCTTGTGTATCTCCTGTAGACTATCTGGCCAACGTCACGGGCAGGACGGGCCATGAGAGGAGGGGGGAAGGGGCGGTGAAGTACCAGAGTCGAATCAGTGGGAGACCGTCGGGTGTGATTGCGGAGGGTTGTGCTGATGAGGTGTCCCCTTGTGTTTTCTTGCCTCTGTTCCCAGAGCTAAAATCAGTTTGCTTTCTAGTCTGTGCAGGGAAACTGCCCTGCCCCCTTCCTGGCCTTCTTCACCAGGCTGGGCAGGCAGGTGCCTCCTTTGTCCTCACTGGCATGTTCTTCTTCACTCTTGTGCCCCAAGAAATGAACCAGATGGCTTCCTGTGGTCATATGTGTGCCTGGCCTTGGAAAGTGTCCTCCAGCTTCTAGACCCCTAAGCCTCATGCACCCTTTTCCCAGGTCCCTATATCTACCCGACTCTCCTTCCCCACCCACTACTCCTCCCTGCAATGGCTTCCCTCTGTCTTCCTTGCCAGTCTGTCAGTCTTTGTTGAGAACCTTCTAGAGGCACAACACTGTATCAGGCTCTATGGGAGATACCAAGATGTTTAAGCAGGAAAAGAGGATCTATATAAATAGAAGTAGGTAGAGGCAGGATGTGACGAGGGCTATCTCCACACCACAGTGAAGATGGCAGTGTCGCCGAGAGAGGGGGCAGTAGAACCAGGAGGTCCTTCCCGACAGAGGGTCGACTTGGGTCAAGGGCAGCACAAGGCGTGCGAGTCGAGGATGGGCTGTCTCCCATCCCACCCTCAGCATCAGGCCTTCTGTCTGTCCCGGACACTGGGTGTTGGGGAATGCTGGGCAGGGCAGGCCCGGCACCAAGACCACAGCTCCCTGTCCCCAGCCCTTTGCTCACCTGGCCCCTTGACGCCTGGACGGTCCTGCTCGCCTTCCAGGCCCAGCCTCGCCTCTCTGGACCTGGGCTTCAACAGCCTGACGGACCTGCAGGGCATGGCCGCCAGCCTCAGCTCCCTCCACCACCTGCGGCTGCTGGTGCTGCAGGGAAACCCGCTGGCCCTGGTGCCCTACTACCGCGGCTTCACCGTCGACAGCCTGGCCCGGCTCTGCGTGCTGGACGACATCACCGTGTCCCCCAATGAGAAGCACCTGTTCCGGGGGCTCAGCCACAGTGCGGGTGAGGGTGCGGATGTGCACGGTGGGGAGGGGCCAGCATCTGACAGCCTACTGGGGGCGTGTGCCCATCTGTCCCCACAACTCCCCTAGTCAGGTGTAGCTCACCTTCTTGGTCAGAGTGCTCTCCCAGATTTTGATCCCTGTGATTGGGATTTGGGGACAGAGGTGGTAGGGAGGCCGGGACCATCGTGGTCCCTTCCCTTCCGAGGCAAATGGGAAATATTCTTTACATCAGTTTCTTCACTTCTGTGGTAGCTTGAGATCCCCCCCTTGTGGCCCACACCGTAAGCTGCACCGGTGCCTCCTCGAGGGCAGGGTGATCAGACATCGATAATAACAGCTACACCTGCTGCGTGCCAGGCACGTGGTAAGGTAACGTATGTTCTTGATCTGTAACCATCCTGCAAAGCAGCTACTATCATTCCCGTTATACAGATCAGGAAAACGAGGCTTAAGAGGGGTGTCTTACCAAAAGGAGACTTACCCAGAATCACTGTTGGAACCGGGCAGAACTGGGATATGAACCCAAGTCTGCCAACTCTGAGGCTCCACCCCGCATGGAGCAGAGAATGCAGGGGGCTGTGCTCGCCCTGCCCTCTCTTGCTGTCTTCCAACTTCCATCCCCATGGCTCCCCTCACTCCTGCTCATTCCCCCCGCAGATCTCTTGGCACGTGAGGCACAGTTTGTGGTGACTATTGGAAATGTCAGAGGGGTCCCGGACACCTCTGTCTTGGACCCAGAACCAGGGCCCCAAGGCCCTTTTATCACTTACAACTATTATGTGACCTACGATTTTGTGGAAGATGAAGAAGGTGAAGGAAATGAATATGGTGGCGTGCTGGCTGAGGTGTGTGCCCCTCAGGCTGTTCCTGAGAATGTGGGGGGGCTCTGCTCTCGGGTCCGCAGGGTCTCCTGTGCAGGCCCAGGAAAACCCTTAACATGGATCTTTCTGATTCATACCCTACCCCGAGCAGGGAACTGGCTTCTGCTCAGCCCCTTTCTTGCGGCTAGAGTAATTCTCAACCGTGCTCACCCCTTCGGTCCCCCTTGAAATAGGAGCAAACAGCTTAACAAGGGAGCAGCCCAGAATTTCATGTCTACACTGAAGCTCCCAGACCCATTCTCCAGCTCCCTCACCTCCCTTCTCCTTCCCAGCAAAAGAAAACCCAAGGATGTCATCTGGCCAGGAGAAATGCAAGCATCTCCTATCTCACGTGCAAGTTGTTGTTCTTACTGTTTTCACTCTAACATAGACCACTCAAGAAACAGGATTGGCATTTTTTTTTTAAAACTTCCTGTCTCCTAAGTTCATGTGTTTGCTCATCTTCCAATTCCTGCAAACACTGCTGTCTGTTCACACACATTCACGCTGCGTCAGATGGGAACTCTGAAGAGAGCAGCCCTGGGAGTTTCTGTCTTTGGCAGATCGTCAAGCCCTCTCCCAGCGTGGAACAGTTAGGCGAGGAGTTTCCCGAAGAGGCCATCGAAGAGGCTGAAGAGTCTCTGGAGTCTGGGCTGACAACCCTGTCCCAGCTGGGAGAGTTGGAGGAGTCCCTGATCTCGGGCGGGTCGGCACCTTTGCCAAGGTTGACAGACTCCGCGGAAGAGCTGGCCAAGTTGCGGCCGGTTATAGATCCCCGGCTCTGCCCATCCCCAGGGTAAGGATGGAGACCTGGCCGGGAGCAGGGCCTGGGGTCATAGCACCAGGGTCATAGCAAGCCCAGACGGCACTTGCCTCCTCCCCGTGGTCCTGAGAGCCGAGAGTCCCTTGGAGCCCACTCTGAGTGACTGAGACTGCGCGCTCTCAGCAGCTGACCCTCCAGGCCATTGGCTCTGCGAGTGTGTTCGTGTGTTCGGGTTTAGTGTTCCTCCTCTTCCCTAGAGTCCTCACCTTCCTCTCGAAGTGCAGCTCCATCTCCTTTCCCTGAAACGCCAAGGTTTTCTGAATGACTGCATTTCTTTTGTCAACAGAGAGATAATAAATAGATAGCCTTTTCATTTCAGCCCTGAGGGCTGAAAACCTCTTCAGTTTAATTTTTTAACTCATCCAGAAATATTCTGACATCTAACATGAGGTATGGATCTTCCAACCTGAGTACTCGGTTCTTTCTTACCTTAATAAGTCCAATCTAGACCATTCCACGGGCTTCATATGTACCACACATTTTGTCTTATTTGATAAAGAATCTTTTTTGATAATGACTAATTTTACAGGAACTTAGAGTCAGTTCTCATTTAGTATTGAATCTCTATTAACTGTTTTATACTAATTTCAAACATCGAGCTTGGTTTGGTTGGTTTCTTTCATACAAAATTCCCGCTTTCAGCTTTTGTTATTTGACTCTTTCTGATGACCCAAGTACAGAAAACAAAACATGTGACTGAGTTCTAGTTAACTGAGCTTTCATCTCATGCAGACTTTGCTGCTGATGCCTCAAGGAATTTGGGGAGCTAGCTTCTCTTAAAATGTGCTAATAGAATTATTTTTAAAAAATTATTTAAAACCTCGACTAAAAGTAAATGGTACAGGCTTGTAGAGAGTCTGGGGGAGCTGAAATCGCCCACACCCAGTGCCGCCATCCCCACTGGTGACAGAACAGAGGGAGCTGGTGTCCCTGCTGCTGGAGAGAAGACAGTGATTGAACCAGCCAATTTTGTGCCAGGGTGCCAGGTTAATCACAGCCGACGACACTTTTGTTGTTGTTTTAATTTTTGGAAAGATTAACAAAAAAAGTAAGAGCCACAAATAATTCTACCACTTTAAAAGTTATGTTAATTAGAAAATGAAATTTTCCTCCCCTCCATCCCTCTAACTCATCCCAGAGAATTAATTACTCTTAACAGGCATGATTCTGGGTATCAGGGTTACAAACAACAAACAAGACAGAAAATGATCTGTTCTGTTGGGGCATTTACCCATCTCAAGAGGGAAATGAACAGTTATGACAATGTGCCGTGTGTGGAGGGGAAAGTCCATGCCCCCACGATGGGCACATAGACTTGGGAGGAAACAACTGAAAGAAGCTTAAATATGGAAGAAGATGGGAATTGGAAAGAAAGAGGGCTGGAAAGGTAGGTAGGTAGAGAGAAAGCCTGTTTTCTCCTAAGGGGAAACTATTAAAAAGTTTTAAAAAGGGGAGGACCAAAGTCAGATTTGCGTTTTAGGAAGATGATGGTCTGAAAATAGAAGGTGTCAACTCCTTCCTCATTTCTCTAGGAGAGTTTTGAGTGTTATCCTTCATGTATTTGTACACAATATTTTATCACCAGGGGTTTTTTGTAGGCATTTTTTAAGTCAGGAGGTCATGAAGTTTCTTTAACCTGGGAAGTGCAGTTATTCACACTGTATCTCAGATTCGATCTGTCCGTAGCACTAATTTTTTAAGTCAGTTATTATTGTCAGATATTTTCTCCATTTTATGTTTCCCTTTTATATGTTTTTGCACAGTTAATTTACACAGTTTGCAAGGCCTGAGCTGACACCATTATGTTGTTGGGCTTAACTTCTATTTCAATCCACAACTTTATCTTTGATTGCATTCTCCTTTCCTTTGAGGGAAAATTTTCTCCCACATCAGTGCTGGAATAAATATTTTATCCTATTTTCTTCTAGTTTTTATTAATGTTTAAACTTAGACATACTTTAAATTTGTTATAGTATATTATTAATTCTCCTTCATGCTGTGATTGTTAAAACAACGTACATTACGCTACTTCCCAACTATGGTCACATATTACGTTCTGATACGAATATAACTCTAACTCTAGATTCTGAATTCTAGGCTGGGGGTCATCGTTTCTGCTTTTGACCCAATATCTTACTATTTTGAGAATTTTTATTTTCCAATATGCTTTAAAAATCTGGTGGCATAAATAACTCATTTATTCATTTATTAATGAATCTATTCATTCATAAAATACCTCTTTTGGAGTGCCAGGAACTAGTCTAGGTGGTATATGAAGAATAATGCCTTATCACTTTCCTGGAGTTCACAGTGTACAACATCATTATCTTTTTTTCATTGTGGTAAAATATACATAACATAAAGTTTCCCATTTTAACCATTTTTAAGCGTACAGTTGAGTGGCATTAAGTACATTCACATTGTCGTGCACCCGTCACCACCACCCATCTCCAGAACTTTTTCATCTTCCCAAACTGAAACTCCGTCTGCATTAAACACTAACTCCCCCTCCCCACCCGCCAGGCCCTGGTGCTCTCTTCTCTACTTTCTTTCTCTGTGAATTTGACTGCTCTAGGCAGCTCATGTAAGTGGGATCATACAATGTTTGTTGTTTTGTGTCTGGCTCGTTTCACTTAGTGTAATGTCTTCCGGGTTCATCCACATTGTAGCATGGGTCACAATTTCATGCCTCTTTAAGGCTGAATAATATTCCTTTGTATGGTTATTCCACACTTGGTTCATCCATCGATGGACATTTGGATTGTTTCCACCTTTTGGCTATTGTGACTAATGCTGCTGGGAACGTTGGTGTCCTGATATCCGTTCGAATCCCTATCCTTCTCTTTTAAGTGTATTCTTGGGAATTCCTGCTTTCTCTTCCAGGTGAATTTCCACGCTCATTTTGTCAAGCCCTGTGACATCCCAAGAGAATTTTGATTGGCACTAGAGTATCACTGTCTAACGAGTCAGGGAATTTGAAATAATTCACTTTTTTACTACTACTTTCCTGAAGTTTTTAAAAAGTTTTGATTTCGTGTTTGGCTGTTTTCCATCGTTGTTCAGTGCACAGTCGTGCCGCAGGGGGATGTCTCCACTGGGCGTTTATGGTTTTGCTTTCTCCTCGGTGCCCCTGTCCCTCCCGCCTTCGGGCCCCGCCCTCCTGATGGTGCCCAGCCCCCGGTCTCACGCTGTGCACATGTGGGCAGGTCTACTCAAAGGGCCCTTGCAGCCTTGTCCCTGCTCCCAGCCACAGCCCCCTGGGTGATGGCACCCGGGTCTTTGTCTCCCCTCCCCAAGGACAGTTCTCTTCAGCACCGTGCGCAAGCCCTGGGCGGACGTCATTCCCTGCAACTACGAGATGCAGCACACCCTCAGGGACCTGGTTCGCCTCAAGGCCTTCCTGCTGGCGGGAACCCCGGTGACCGTCGTGGAGGAGAAGGTGGGCACTGGAATTCGCGGTGGTCGACACATGGCCCCCCTTCTCCTCTGTTCTGGTTTTCTGTTAGGGCGTGTGTAGCCCTGCTCCCTTGTTGGCTGGTCTCAGTGCCTTTCCAGAAAGATCCCGGCCAGCCCCAACCAGGCCTCTGTTCACTCAAGGCCACTTGCTCTTCCCTAGATTCTCTCCTGGACTGTGGTGCCATCTCCCGTCGACAGTTCCTTGTCTGCCAAGAAAGGAAAAGGGGAGAAGGACAAGAAAGACAAGAAGGGAAGAGATGGGAAAGAGGAGAAAGAGGCAGCTAAGGTACTGGCTGGCCGGCAGCTGCCGGGTGCTACCCTGGGATAGTGGCGATGGGCACTCCGGCCACGGTCCCTGCCCGGCCCTGTCCACCCTCCTGGCCTCTCCCCACAGGAACAGAAGGGGTCCAAGAAGAAGAAGGAGCTTCCTAAGGAGCTCCACCAGGACCCGCCCATCCTGCGGGTGCTGGGCAGTGGCATGGTGGTCCTGGAGCCGCTGCTCGTGGGAGAGACACTTGTGTCCACCGTATGCAACTTTGGGGTGATCCGCACCTTGGAATCTGACAGGCTGACGTTTCTCAGGGTACAGTAGGGCCCCTGCCATACCCCTCCCCACAGAACCGGTGCTGGCAAGGAAGGGCCATGGGGCCAAGTGGTGGGAGGGAGATGGAGGGGGGCTGGGAGAGGAGGGGCTTTGTGTCCTGCAAACCCTCCAGAAGCCCCTCAGTGGCAGGGCCCCAGTACACAGGAAGGCCAGGGAGAAGGAGGGCCACTCCCTAGGTCATGTGGAAAGGGAAGGGGGCCCAGCTCCGTGGGTTCCTGGCACGGTGAGCAGCCGTCTCGGTGTGAGGAGCCAGGCAAGTGGGCAGGTCAGGCCCACTCCTCCCTAGGAAACCCTGCCCTGCCTTCCTGGACCAGGAGAGGCCCTGGCGGGGGTGGGAGCTGCCCACAGATGACACCAGAATCTGCATCTCCCCTCCCCCAGCATCCCTCCACTCCAGTGAGCATCTTATTTTGTGGTTCTTTCTCTCAGGACTCAAAGAAGAATAAGAAAGCTAAAAAAGGTAAGAGCCAATGATAGTAACTAGGAGTGTTTACTGAGGACCTGTCTTAGCCATTTGGGCCGCTATAACAGAATACCACAGACCAGGTGTCTTATAAACAACAGACATTTATTTCTCAAAGTTCTGGAGACTGGGAAGTCCAAGACCAAGGTGCCAGCAGCAGCAGGAAAGCATCCTGTTCCTGGTTCCTAGCTGGCACCTTCTCGCTGTGTCTTCATGTGGTAGAAGGGGTGAGGGGTCTCTTTGGAGCCTCTTGGTTTTTTTTGGTGAGGAAGATTGGCCCTGAGCCAATATCCATGCTAATCCTCCTCCACTTTGCGTGTGGGTCTCTGCCACAGCATGGCTTTGTGAGTGGTGTAGGTCTGGGCCTGGGATCCAAACCCGTGAACCTGGGCTGCTGAAGCAGAGCACGCTGAACCCAACCACATGCCACTGGGCCGGCCACTGGAACGTCTTTTATAAGGGCACTAACCCCATTCATGAGGGTTCTGCCCTCAAGACTTAATCACCTCCCAAAGGCCCCACCTCCTAATACCATCACCTTTGGGGAATGGGATTTCAACATATGAATTTTAGGGGGACTCAAACATTCAGACCATAGCAGGACCTGCTGAGGGATCAGCCTGATTTGGGACCAAAGGAAGGGACAAATGGAGAATCGTGTCTTCTGGCCAGTGGAAGGCCATGCCCCCCACCAAGGACCACACTCTGTGTCTTTGCAACCCTGAGACGAGAGCGGACTGCTGCAGGTTATGCTATGAGCAGGAAAGGCATCCTGGGGTAGGAGCCAGGATGAGGTGGAATGGGGGGTTCAGAGATGGGACTGGCCCAGGGTCCTTCTGGCTCAGAGGTCATTTGGCTCCTGCTTCGGGTCATTAGCCCTTATTTGCTGTCTGAAGAGCCTGGACTTGTTCTATGGGCAATGGGCAGCCACTGAAGCATCTGAAATAGGTAAGATTTAGACTTGAGTTTTAGAAAAAACTGTCTGGCTTGGAGGGAGAGGTAGGAGACAGGGAGACCAGCTGGGAGACTGCTGCAGAAGTATAAGGCAGGTCATAGCAGCACCATTCACAATAGCCAGAAAGTGGAGACAGCCCAAAAGGCCATCAACGGATGAATGTGGTCCATCCACACAATGGGATATTATTCAGCCACAGAAAGGAAAGAAGCACTGACACCTGCTACACTGTGGATGAATCTTGAAAATATGATGCTAAGGGAAGGAAGCCAGCAAAAAAGTCCGCATACTGTATGATTCCATTTATACGAAATGTCCAGAACAGGCAAATCCATAGAGACAGAAAGCAGATTAGTGATTATCAGGGGCTGGGGAAAGGGGAGATTGGGGAGTGACTGCTTAATGGATCTGGGGTTTCCGTTTAGGATGATAAAAGTGTTCTGGAATTATAGAGTGGTGATGGTTGTACAACATTGTGAATATGCTAAAAGCCAACGAGCTGTAGATTTTAAAATGGTTAAAATGTTGAATTTTATGGGAATTTTATCTCAATGAAAAAAAGTATAAGGCAAGAAATGATAAGGGCCTGGACTTAGACATTGGTGGCAGAGATGGTGTGGAGGAGACAGATCTGAGAGTCACTAGGGAGGTGGAACAGGCAGAGCCCGGTGACGCACAGGAAGCAGGACAGATTTGGCCTCAGGCCTGTGCATGAGGAACACAGGCTGAGAAGCTGCTCTGGGGGAAAATGAGCTCAGTTTTGCATATGTGAAGTTGAAGTGTGTGCAGCATCCAGAAGCCTTTCCCTCACCTGCCCATTGTCACCCAGGGCCGTTGAGTTTACTCCATTTCTCTCTCTCTGTCTCCTTTGCCACCGCCTGTCAGACCACTGCAATTGCCACCTTCCTCCACCTCCTTCCTCCCACCAAGCCACTCTTTTCCCCCATAGCAGCCTGGCCAATCTCATTTGCAGATCTGGTTGAGTGACTCCCCTGCTGAAAATTCTTCTGTGACTTCCTGCTGGCCACATCACAAAATCCAAATTTCCATGGCCTCCAAGGCCCTGAGAGGTCTGCTTAGAATATTTACGTTGCACTTGCCACCCTGTTCGCTCAGCTGCCTCTTCATCTGTCAAATCTCAGCTTCCATGGCCCTTCTTCAGGGAAGCTGGTTCTCTGGACTAGGGTAGGCCCACTTGTTTTCTTCATAGTGTCCTGTGTTTCCCTATATAGTACTTATCACAATGGTAACTGTATAGATGTGAATCTGTGTAATTGTTTGTTTAATTTTTATCTTGTGTACTACACTGAAGCTACAGGAGAGCAGGGGCCATGCTTGTATTATTTAAAGTCACACGCTCCTCCAGCCCCCAGCATAGCAGGCACATAGTAGGCATCAAGAGACATTGATTAAATGAATGAATCAGCTTATAGGTGGTGTTCAAAGCCATGAAAATATGTAAGCTTATGTTGACAGAGAAGAGAAGAGGGTTGAGCACAGTGCCCTGGGGAACACTACAGATTGTGAGCAGGAAGGGCAAGCAAGACCTGAAAGCATCATCATAACTGTGTCCTAGAACAAAACTCAAGGATATTGATAGAAATACAAAAATAGCCAGTGCCCAAGGTAAAATTCACAATGTCTGCCATCCAATAAAAAGATTACCAGGCATGCAAAAAAGCAAGAAAATTCAATATATAACAAGGAGAATTTATCTCATAAGTGACTCAGAAATGACATATATGATAGAATTAGTATACAGAGACCTTAAAGCAGTTATTATAATTGAATTCCATATATTCAAAAAACTAGAGGAAAGACTGACCATGTTATCTAGCAACATGGAAGATAAAAGAAATCAAACTTTTAGAGATGAAAACTACATTGTCACATGAAAAATACACTCAGTGGGATTAATGGCAGCTTTGAGAATGCAGAAGAAAAGATTAATGAACTTGAAGCAGTAGAAACTCTCCAGAATTACACTGAGAGAAAAATGGCTGGAAAAAAAATAGAGTATCAGTGAATTTTGAGACAAAGTCAGAGGAACTAATGTCCATGCAGTTGGAGTCCCCAAAGGAGAGTGGGGAGGGCGAGGGCAGAAAGAATATCTGAAGAAGTAATTGCTGAAACATTTTCAAATTAGATGGAAACTATAAACACACAGATCCAAAAAGTTCAATGAACCCTAAACACAAGAGATGTGAAGAGAACTAAACCAAGCTAGCTAATGAGAAAAATGCTTAAAATCAGTAATAAAGAGAAAACTTATAAAGCAGCCAGAGGAGAAAAAGACACATTATGTACAGATGAACAAAGACAAAGATGACAGCAGATTTATTGTCAGAAAAAAATATAAACTAGAAGACAGTGGAAGACATCTTAAACATCAGAGAAAAATAACTCTCAACTTAAAATTCTTTTTTATTTTATTTATTTATTTATTTTTAGGAAGATTGGCCCTGTGCTAACATCTATTGCCAATCTTCCTCTTTTTTCTCTTCAAAGCCCCACTGCATAGTTGTGTATCATAGTTGTAGAGTTGTAGCTCTTCTATATGGGATGCCGCCTCAGCATGGCTTGATGTGTGGTGCGTAGGTCTGTGCCCAGGAACCAAAACGGCAAACCCCAGGCCACTGAAGCAGAACTTGTGCACTTAACCGCTATGCCACTGGGCCAGTCCCTCAAAATTCTTTACCCAACAAAAATATCTTTCAAAAGCAAAGGTGAAGTGAACACTTTTCCAGACATACAAATGCTGAAAGAATGCATCACCAGCATACCTGTACCACAAGAAATGTTAAAAGAAGTCCTTTAAGCAGAAGAAAAATAATACCAGATGGAAATCTGGATCTGCACAAGACATCAAGAGCACTGGAAATGCTGAGGGTAAATATACTCATTATTTAAAATCTTTAAATGATAGTTGATTGTTTAATGCAAAAAATAACCATATCATGGTACTTATATGTAGAAGTAAAGTATGTGATAATAGCACAAAGGCTAGGGGTGAGGCTAAGGAGAGAAATGGAAGTATACCATTGTAAAGTTCTTAGACTATATGTGAAGTGGTATAATATCACTTGAAGCTATAAGTTAAAGATATTTATTATAAGTTCTGAAACAACCACTAAAATGACAGAACAAAGAGTTATAGCTAATAAGCCAACGAAGGAGAGAAAATAGGAATCATAAAAATATTCAGTTAATCTAAAAAAAGTTGGAAAAAAAAAGAAACAGAACATATGGGATAAGTAGAAAACAAGTAACAAGATAAGTAGCCTTAAACCCAATCATGTGAATAATCACATGAAATGTAAATGGTCTAAACAGCCAATTAAAAGGCAGAGATGATCAGATTGGATAAAAATATAAAACCCAACTGTATGCTGCCTACTGGAAACCCATTTGACATATAAAGATACAAAAATATTAAAAATAAAAGGATGGAAAAATATATTTATGCTAACACTAATCAAAAGAAAACAAGAGTGACTGTATTAATATCAGACAAAGTAGATTTCAGAGCAAAGACTATTACCAGAGATAAAAAGGGTCATTTCATGGGGCCGCCTGGTGGCGCAGCGGCTTAGTCCGCGCTTGGCAGCCCAGGGTTTGCGAGTTCGGATCCCGGGCGCCTGCTGACACACTGCCTGTCAGCCATGCCGTGGTGGCGTCCCATATAAAGTGGAGGAAGATGGGCACGGATGTTAGCCCAGGGCCAGTCTTCCTCAGCAAAAAGGGGAAGATTGGCAACAGATGTTAGCTCAGGGCTGGTCTTCCCCACAAAAAAAAAAAAAAGGGTCATTTCATAATAATAAAGGAATCAATTCATCAAGAGGATGTAACGATCCTAAGCATGTATGTATCTAATAATTGAGCTTCAAAATACATGAAATAAAAACTGATAGAAGTATATGGAGAAATAGACAAATCCAAAATTATATTCAGAGATTTCAACATGCCTCCCTAAGTAATTGATAGAACAAGGAGACAGAAAATCAGTAAGGATGTAGAAGATTTGAACGACACTGCCCATCAACTTGAACTAACTGACATCTATGGAACACTCCACCCAATAACATGAGAATACACATTCTTTAAGTGCACACAGAACCAAGATAGTCCATAATCTGCATCATAAAACAAGTCTCAATAAGTTTAAAAGAATTCAAGTCATTCAAAATATCCTCTATGACCACAGTGGAATTAAATTAGAAATCAATAACAGAAAGATATTTGTAAAATCCCTAAATTTTTGGAAACTGAAGAACACACTTCTGAATAACCCATGGGTCAAAGAAGAAATCAAAAGGGAAATTAGAAAGTATTTTGAACTGAATGAAAATGAAAATACAAAATACCAAAATTAGTAGGATATAACTAAAGCAGTATTTAGAGAGAAATTTATAACACTAAATGCCTATATTAGAAAAGTTTATAAAACTAATAAGTGAGTTTAACAGGGTTGTAGGATACAGGGTCAGTATTCAAAAATTAATTGTTACTTCCATACTAGCAATAAACAATCAGATACTGAAATTTTAAAACAATACCATTTATAGTAGCATTGAAAAATATGAAATAGGGATAAATCTGACAAAGGATGTGGAAGTCCTCTATACTGAAAACTACAAAACGTTGCTGAGAAAAACCAAAGATCTAAATAAATGGAGAGAGATACTATGTACATGGATTAGGAGATTCAGTATTGTTAAGATGCCCGTGTCCCTCAAATTGATCTATGGATTCAACATAATCTCTCTCAATCATAATCCTGGAGGGATTTTTTTTTTTTTTGTAGAAATCAGCAAGCTGTTTTAAAGTTCATATGGAAATTCAAAAGACCTAGAATAGTCAAAACAACTTTGAAAAAGCACAAAGGACTTATATTACTGGACTTCAAGACCCATACAAATATGGATACATGATTTGTGATGGAGCCTCCAGGTTAAGATGACCTTAAATTTTTTTTTTTACATTTTTGCAAATCTCTTTAATGTCTGGCTTAATTGAGGACAGCTGCATTTGCATAGCTGCTTCTGCAGTCAATCTCTTGTGGTGTGTCACTGTGGTTGAAGTGTACAAAGAAAATCCAACCTCACGTGGACATGGAATTGGAAAAGGGGAATATTTTAATATGCCTTCAAATAATTGTGGATATTCTTTGATATTACATCAAACTTGACTACTAGTTTTTTAAAGGTTGTACAATGTGAAAACTGAATCTATATGGATGAATTTCTTCATAATTTGTTGCGTTAAAATCCATCCGTCTACATTGCATTTTTTTTTTAACATTGCATTTTGAATGGATATCTTACCCACGCACAATTTGTAACATCAGGCACTCGTTATTTGTATAACGCTGGTTCACTGAGTTATGCAGATCTTCCAACTGTTGACATATTTCACTATACATTATCACATTCTTTAATATCATCACCTATAACATTAGAAAAGTCTTTGAGTATTGGAAAACTGTTAAATTCATAGTGGCAGATACAATGTTCCAAAATTCTAATTTCTACTTGAAAGTTCAAGTGTTATGAATTTAATTATCAAAATGCTTCGACTTGCCTGAAATGCCAGGCTTACTTTATTCAGTTTTTAGAAAAGATCTGCCAAATATTCACGTCTGGATAGCCGTAGTTTGTCCGTGTTCTTTCAAGTGAAGATAGTGTACCAAGAAAAAAGCAGCTAGTTCGCCTTGTAACTCAAACAGCTGCCACTTGTTAAATGATCCGATTAGATGTGATTTAATTTTATTCCTTATTATGGTTAGGACCCCAGGGCCGAATCTCTGGTTCGGAAACCGCGCTTCCGTTGCGACCGAGGACAAGTTTGCGCTTTGGGGACATGCAATGATCCGGTCCGGGGCGGCCGAGAACCTGCCCGCTCATCTCCGCGGACTCACATTCTCGTGTTTTTCTATTCTCAGAAAAGAGAAAATCTGAGGTTTTAATGTACGAAGGCGACTACCGGCCCGAGCCCCTGACGGTGGAGGTCCAGATCCAGCTGAACCAGTGCCGCTCGGCCGAGGAGGCGCTCCGGGCGCTCGTCCGGTAGGGCGCGGATTAAAGGCTGTTCCGAGGACCGCGCCTCCGCGTCTGTCTGGCCGCCGCGCGTCTGGAGCGGGCGCTGCGGGGAGGGGGGACCGCGGGGAGGGGGGGCCGCGGGGCAAGGGGGTCGCGGGGAGGGGGACCGCGGGGACCGGGGCCGCGGGGCGAGGGGGCCGCGAGGAGGGGGACCGTGGGGACCGGGGCCGCGGGGCGAGGGGGCCCGCCCCTCCAGAAGCCCCGCCCCGAGGACGTGGGTGGGGCTGTGGGCCGCGCGGGGGGGGTGCCCAGGGCGCAGGGGCCGCGGCCGGGTCCAGCCCACTGCCCGCGCCGAGCGAGCTGCACGCAGCCGGCGCTCTGGGTCTCTGCTCCTCGCCTGTGCCCGACCGGCGTCGCGCCTCAGGTAGGGCCGCGTGGGGCGGGGCGGGCCGGGCCTGGGGCGCCTGGAGCCCTGAGGCTGGGAGGGTGATGCCTCACTGTGCGCGGAGGGGCGCCTCTGCACCCAGCGGGACCCCGCTCCGCGCGCGGCCGTGGCCACCCCGGGGCAGCCGCGAGGACGCCGGGCCCCCGCCTGGGAGGCGCTGAGTCTGGCCGCGGCTGGGTGGTCCCCGCACTGCCCAGCGGGTGGGCAGCCTCCCGCGCCCAGTGGACCGTGGGGACTAGGTGGCCACCTGCTGCCGCCTGGCTTTTGTTCGCCCCGCTGGGGCCAGGATGGCCGGAGCCAGGCGTTGTGGAAGGTACCAGGCTGGGCCTCTTGCCCCCGACGCCTCGACGGGCGGCACTGCTCGCTGTGCTCAGGCCCGGGAGGGATGTCCACCGCGGGGCTCCTGGTCTGTGCTCTGGCCACCTCGCAGCCCTTTGGGCCCCCACAACAGCCCTTGAGAGACTGTCGCGTGCAAGAAATGTACCAGTATCTGGCCCGTTCCCTCATCGTAGCATGTTGGGACCCGAGGCAGCTGTCACCCAGAAACAATTGCAGACCCTTAGGACTCAGCACCCACTTGGAGAGGGTCGTGCACTCCCCGAGACCTATGCCGGGTTAAGAACCAGGCTTTGGGGGCTCACAGTATGGTGGGAGACATAGCTTAGCAGGTACTGAATTCGGATCCACAGTAGGTGGGTGCGGTCGGGAGCGGAGGAAAGGCCCGAGAGGGGGACCGTGGTCCAGGCCTGGAGGCGGGCTGGATCCCAGTCACTGCAGTGGGAAATTGTTGTTAGTTCGGCAGTGGAGGGCCACGGGGTTTGGGTGCGTGCAGGAGGAGCCTGCGGGCAAAGGGGCAACGGGTCCACAGCGCACCCCAGCCTGGGCCTCTGAAACGCACAAGACCAAACCGCCTGCTTTGCACCCTTCTCGGTACATGGCACCCTATCCATCCACTCGGAGCTCCCTCACCCACAGTTGGCGTATCTCCCACACCTGAACTCCATTTTCACACCTGAAATCCATCTAGCTCTTACCTGCTCCACAGCCACCACCCTAGTCCCAGCTGTGTTTTGGGTCCTGACTAATGCAGCAGTTTTCTAGCTGATCTGTTTCCATTCTTGCCCTTCCACAATCCATTATCACATGCCATTACTGCAGCAGCAGTAGTGACTTTTCAAACCACGTGAATTCTTCTAAACTGTCCAGTGGATCTCCGTGGCCCTTACCATGAAACCCAAGCTCTTTCCCCAAGCCCTCACCACGGCCCTTAGTGTCTCTCTCCTCATGCTATTGCTCCCACTTCACCCTCTGCCACTTTGCTCCTTGCCCTTTATACTCCGGCCACACTATGCTCCTGCTGTCCTCATAGACGTCACACCTGCTCCTGCTTCAGGAGCTCTGCATTTAACTCCTTCCCCTCCTGGCACACTCGCCCCAGATCTTTATGTGGTTTGTTCCCTTACTTCATTCAGTTCTTGCTTAAATGTCCTGTATCAAGGAGGGCTTTCTAAACTACCACAGGCTGAAATAACTTTTGCCATCCCTGTATTATTATTCTATTACACTGCTTTAATTTCTCCTGAGCCCTATCTGGACTTTGTACTGGTTTTTTTGGTCTATCTCTTCTCTGTGAGGCGGTGGCCCTGCCTCTCTTGCCTGCCACCACATCCCTAGCAGCTAGAAGACATGCTTTTGCGGCGGTGGCATCAGGGACCACAGGATGAGGGTGGACCGGATAGAAGTGAAGGCCTGTTGGACCAGGAGGACATGGCAGGGGAAGGGAAGGGGAGGGGCCTGTGGCTTGGCTTTGCTACTCTGGACCTTTGGCAAGTTACTCTGCTAGTTAGCACTTCCTGACCTCTCTGGATTGCTGGGAGATTTAGGAAAACCCGAACTCATGAGTGGTGGTGAGGGGTGGCCACAGGGCAGCTGTCCCTGGTGCAAGTCTCCAGCTTTCTTGCTCTTCTTGTGTGTGGTTTTTTCCTAAAGCTGTTTAAGTGGCTCTCTAGGAAACCCAGGCCGCTTCGGGCAGATGTGAAGGGTGTGTTCTGTGGTGGCCACCACCACCTGCTGCCCTGTGGGTTTCCTCTCCCTGGAGGAGCAAACTCCCTAAGGGCAGTGCCTGGGGCTGTCATCTCGGAGACACCCAACACAGGGCCTGTCACCAACAGACCAGACTCCAGATGCTTTTTTGGAAATGGTTTGACTTTAGACTCGAGAGCCCTGAATGTTGTACTTGGAATGCATTTAACCTGAAGCTAAACTAGCTTTGCGCTGTTTTCACTGAAGCTCCTAAGGTACTTGAGTTTCCTGGAAAATGCTGAAAACACTCGTGGTGCCTCAGTTTTAACGTGGCTGCAAGTCATTTTGGGGAAAAAGTTGACTCAAGAGCCCTCTGGGAGAGGGACTCTGGAAGGAGCCTGAGGACACACAGAAGAATAAATAAAAGGAAGTCCCAAAGGCCAGCAGGGACTTAGCTGCTGGGTTGTGGGGAACTGCTGCTCTTGGGACCAGGGAGGCGGAAGCTGGCAGGGGATGGGCTGGGCCCGCTCACATAGCTCTTTCCTTGCAGGACCTGCCATGTTCCGCAGGCTGGGCTGGCTGGTCCTTTACAGCCTGGCTGTGCTGCTGCTGAGCTGCCTGCTCTTCCTGAAGAAGGAGGCCAAGCCGGTGGGGGGCCCCACAGTCCGCCACCCCTTCTGGGCTCCCCCAAGGCCCCGCCACAGCCAGTGTCCACCCAACCATACAGTGGCTAATGCCTCCCTCTCCCTGCCTAGCCGCCACCGCCTCTTCTTGACCTATCGCCACTGCCGCAACTTCTCTGTCTTGCTGGAGCCTTCGGGCTGTGCTGAGGACACCTTTCTGCTCCTGGCCATCAAGTCACAGCCTGGCCATGTGGAACAGCGTGCGGCCATCCGCAGCACATGGGGCCGGGCGGGGGGCTGGGCTAGGGGCCGGCAGCTGAAGCTGGTGTTCCTCCTAGGGGTGGCAGGACCTGTGCCCCCAGCCCAGCTGCTGGCCTATGAGAGTCGGGAGTTTGATGATATCCTACAGTGGGACTTTGCTGAGGACTTCTTCAACCTGACACTCAAGGAGCTGCACCTGCAGCGCTGGGTGGCAGCTGCTTGTCCCCAGGCCCACTTCATGCTAAAGGGAGATGATGATGTCTTTGTCCATGTCCCCAATGTGCTAGAGTTCTTGGATGGCCAGGATCCAGCCCAGGACCTCCTGGTAGGAGATGTCATTCGCCAGGCCCTGCCCAACAGGAACACCAAGGTCAAATACTTCATCCCACCCTCCATGTACAGGGCCCGCCACTACCCGCCCTATGCTGGGGGTGGAGGGTATGTCATGTCCAGAGCCACCGTGCAGCGCCTCCAAGCAGCTGTGGAAGAGGCTGAACTCTTCCCCATCGATGACGTCTTTGTGGGTATGTGCCTGAGGAAGCTGGGGGTGAGCCCCATGCACCATGCTGGCTTCAAGACATTTGGAATACGACGGCCCCTTGACCCCCTGGACCCCTGCCTGTATAGAGGGCTCCTACTGGTGCACCGCCTCAGCCCCCTGGAGATGTGGACCATGTGGGCACTGGTGACAGAAGAGGGGCTCAAGTGTGCAGCTGCCCCCTTGTCCCAGCTCGGAGGGGTGGGCTGAGCGAGTGACTCAGTGCTGATTTTCCTATCATGATGAGCAACTGAGAACCTTGAAGCTTGATCCTTGATGGTCCTCAGGAAATGCTGACTTGGTTTTTGTCACCCCCTCCCACACCTTGCTAACTTTGATTAAAAACACTGAAACCGGGCTAAAACTTGTACCAGCGTGTGTTGAATGGGAGCCAAAGCATAGCAAATGCTGCCAAACTCCGTGGGGGGATTCCTGGAGCCCCTTGGGGCTCTGCCAGTCTGGGGGTGAAGGAGGGAGGCTGCACAGGGTCCCAGAAGACATACACACATCATCTTTTTTAGATACACATTTTCTTTTTTAAATGCAAAAAAAATTATTCTTCAGATACAACAGAACCTCGAAGGAAACGAGACACGTGTGTTCGAGTAAGTCCTGCTGAGAGCACCAGGTAAATACTCTGAGTCAGTCCCTCAAGAATAATGGACTTTTGGCTTCTTGGCCTGAGCTGTCCTTACAGGGCAGTGGGACCAGGTCAGAGAAAGCATGAGAAACATTTAAATAAAAAGAACTCTTACAAACAGGACAGGCTCCCCTTCCCCCCGCAAACGCACATCCCTATGGAGGGAGCAAATACTAAATCATATTTGAAAATGTGAATAAGATCAGAAACAGGTTAAACAGCTACTGAACTTGTGGGCATGACAACAAAAGGACCCCCTCTCTGGTCAGGCTGCTGAGATGCTTTGGTGGGAGGTAAAAAGATTGGTGGGTGAGAGGGCAGCTGTGCTGACTGGGGTGAAATATTAAACGGCACAGAACCGGGTCCAGTACAAGCCTGAGACCATGGGGGAAGGGGTCAGGCACTCAACAGCTCACAAAGGCCTCTGGCCTGTTGGGCCAGGGCAGGACTTGCTGCCGCCTCTCCATGCAGAGAAAGCTGTGCCAACCCTGGGCCAGATGGCATCCGCCCTTGCTTTGCCCAGGCTGAGTGGGCAGAAGTGGGCAGCAGCTCAGGCCCTCAATCCTCACGCAGGTAGGCCTCCTGCTCCTGCTCAGCGCCCTCGTCCCTTTCCTCCTGTGTTTTCTGACGAAGTTCTTCTGTCTGTGCTTCTGCCAACTTGGTTTCTGCTTTCTGGGAGAGCTGGCGCACCTCCTGCACCTGCGATCTCACCAGCTGAATATGATTCCTGGCAGTTATAGAGGCCTGATCTGCTCCTGCCAAAAGATGGGACAATTAAGCTGAGCGGATGAACAGGGTAGAAGATGCAAGTGGACACAAGGAAAGCCCTGGGGGTTCTGTTGTTGTCATCTGAGCCCCTCTTGGAGCCACTCTGCCTGGCCTCCCTGCAGAGAACTCTCTACTTCCACATTCAGGTCTGATTTTACTCTATTGTCAAAACCCCAGCATTTTTTCTCCAGCTATCAGCAGCTATCATTATAATTATTAAATGCAATTATCTTCATAGCTACGCAGCTCTTTGAACAGATATTTGATGAATTTAACTACATGAGTAATACATATACATTTCTTTTTGACAAATTAAGAGATCACTAATAAAGTTGTCAAAGATCTCTTTCCTTACCCTACTTAATCTTCAGAGATAACCTCTGTTGGGAGTTTAAAGGGCATCTTTCTCATCTTTTAAAATATGAATATATACATATGGGATGCACAGAAAAATATTGTTACATTTATATAATGGCACAAAAGGTATTTATTGAACATATTGTGCAATTTTGTTTAAAAATTTGATTTTGAGCTCTATCATTCCTTTTACCTGCTGCTAGTGTATTTCATCATATAGATAAGCATATTTATCAATTCATCAATACAACATTTGGGTGGTTCTTTTCTATCTTACTGCCTTAATGAGAACCTTCAGTAAAATGTTGAAAGGTAGTGGAGAATAGCAGGCATCCTTCTCTTATTTCTGACCTTGATGGAAATGCTTCTCACATTTCATTATTATGTAGAATTAACCTTTATCGTGTTATGAAAATTCTCTCTTCCTAATTGTCCTTTGATTTAAATCATGAATGGGAATTACATTTTATTGAAGGCTTTTGGGCATATATTGATTTCATGGGTAGCTTTTCTCCTTTGATATACTATAGATGGATAATCTCAAGTAGTGAATTATATTGATAATTTCCTTTCAATGTTGAATTATCATTGTATTTTGAGGGTAAATGGCTATATTTGATTTACATCTATTATATATATTTATTGAGTAACATTGGTTTATAACATTATATATATTTTGGGTGTACATCATTGTATTTTGATTTCTGTGTAGATTACATTATGTTCACCACCCAAAGACTAATTACAATCCATCACCATACACATGTGCCTAATCACCCCTTTCACCCTCTCCCCTCCCCCCTTCCCCTTTGGTAACCACCAATCCAATCTGTGTCTCTATGTGTTTGTTGTTTTTATCTTCATTTATGAGATCATAAGGTATTTGATGTTCTCCCTCTTATTTTGTTTAGCATAATACCCTCAAGGTCCATCCCATGTTGTCACAAATGGCCAGATTTGATCCTCTTTTATGGCTGAGTAGTATTCCATTGTGTCTATATACCACATCTTCTTTATCCATTTGTCCCTTGATGTGCACTAGGTTGCTTCCAAGTCTTGGCTATTGTGAACAATGCTGCAGTGAATGCAGGGGTGCATATATTTTTATGCATTTGTGTTTTCATGTTCTTTGGATAAATACTCAGCAGTGGAATAGCTAGATTGTATGGTAGTTCTTAATTTTTTGAGGAATCTCCATACTGTTTTCCATAGTGGCTGCACCAGTTTGCACTCCCACCAGCAGTGTATGAGAGTTCCCTTTTCTCCAACACTTATTTCCTGTCTTGTTAATTATAGCTATTCTGACGGGTGTGAGGTGATATCTCATTGTAGTTTTGAGTTGCCTTTCCCTGTTAGTGATGTTGAGCATCTTTTCACGTGTCTGTTGGCCATCTGTAAATCTTCTCTGGAGAAATGTCTCTTTAGATCTTTTGCCCATTTTTTAATTGGGTTGTTAGTTTTTTTGTTGTTGAGATGTATGAGTTCTTTATATGTTTTGGAGATTAACCCCTTATCAGATATATGGTTTGCAACTATCTTCTCCCAATTGTTAGGCTGTCTTTTCGTTTTGTTGATGGTTTCCTTTGCTGTGCAGCTCTTTGGTTTGATGTAGTCCCATTTGTTTATTTTTCTATTGTTTCCCTTGCTCGGTCAGACATGGTACTTGGAAATATGCTGCTAAGACTGATGTTGAAGAGCATACTGCCTATGTTTTCTTCTAGAAGTTTCATGGTTTCAGGTCTTACATTCAAGTCTTTAATCCATTTTGAGTTAATTTTTCTGTATGATGTAAAATAATGGTCTACTTTCATTCTTTTGCAGGTGGCTGTCCAGTTTTCCCAACACCATTTATTGAAGAGACTTTCCTTTCTCCATTGTATAGCTCCCTTGTTGAAAATTAGTTGTCCATAGATATGTGGGTTTATTTCTGGTCTCTTCATTCTGTTCCATTGATCTGTGCATCCGTTTTGTGCCAGTTCCATGCTGTTTTGATGACTATAGCTTTGTAGTATATTTTGAAGTCAGGAAGTGTGATACCTCCAGCTTTCTTCTTTTTTTTCAGGATTCCTTTGGCTGATTTACATCTATATTTATATTGAACCACAGTTTTTTGGTGTTGGTGCTGGCCTAATTCAGTTTTGGAATCAGGCCTATGCGGGCTTTATACAATTACAATAGTCAGGAGACTTGTCATACATTTTCTATGTACTAGTTCACTTTCTGTACCATAGGAATTATGTTTCTTGAAGATATGATAAAACTCTCCCACAAAACAACCTGGAATTTGTGTCCACTTTTGGGGCACAGAATCTTTGAATACTATTTCAACTTTTATGATTACTGGTCTTATTTGGATTCTTTACTTCTTGGGCCAATTTGGGATTCACATAAAGATGATAATATTCTCATACAATTAAAAAAACACACCATATCTGTAATAGCCCTTTCTGGTGTTACTTTTGCTAAGAAGTCATACTTGCCAAACCTTATTTTTTTTATTCATTTATCTTTTATTCTACATTGTCTGGATTTATTTTGCTCTTTTTCTAACTTACTGGGTTAAAGGTTTAATTTCTTTATTTTCCATACTTCCTGGTACAGTGACCATTACCTATCATTCATGGCTGCTGTTCTTTGTATTTATGACATATGTCTTTAAAGGTGTCAATTTCTCTTTAAGAGCTACTTTGTCTACAACTCCTTGGGTCTGCTATATACTGTACTGTCACCACAGTTCTAAATATTTTTAAATTTCCATTTTGATTTTTGGTGGGGGAGGTGGGTGTGAAGGAATTTGCTCAGCCTTTGTCACCTGGCACAAAATCAGTTTTTTTATACGTTCTATTTGTGTTTGAAAATAATATATATTTATTTTTGGGAAGATGGGAAAAATTTTATATTCAGTATATAGATTTGATTAGGCTTTTAAAAATCATTCCATATCAACGCTTAATGGCTTTAATTTTGTTGGTCTTGACGTGAATCTCTGAGATGTGTATAAAACTCAGTTTCTCTTTATAAATCTAACAGTTTTTGCCTTATTAGCTACACATTTCATGACTGATATCTTCTTGATGAATTGTTCTGTCCCTTTTAATGCTTTTTGTTTTGAATCCTTTTTTTGACATTGCTCTGCCAGCTTTTTGGTAGGTTTCTTTTTGTTAGTAGTGGTTCAGTTTATCTTTTTCTAACATTCAACCTTCCTATGCCATTTTGTTGTAGGTGTGCCTCTGTAAACAGTTTTAAGCTAGAATTATTTTTTTGAACACAATCTAAAAGTATCATTTAATAAGTAAGTTTAATCTATTCTTAGTATTGTGATTACTGATGTTTGAATTTATTCCTCTATTTTACTTTGCATTTTCTAATAGGCTTTCAGCTTTCTTTTAAACCTTTCCTGCCTTAATTGAATTTATCAAATTTTCTTTGTCCCCCCACCCCATTCTTTTCATAGTGTTTAACAATGTCTAATGTTAAGCCAATGTTTCTCTTCTTCCCAAACAAGATTAAGCTTAGCATGCTTTCACTTCTTCCCCAAACTGATTTGATTACTTAAAACATTTGTTTAACACTCAGAATTTCTGACAAGTTTTGTTCATTATTCTTCTATCTTTTCTTTCTTCACAGAGTAGTTTTTCCAGAAAGCATATGCGGTTGGTAAACTTTGAGTCTTTTTATGTCTGAAAATATCTTTCATTCTCACATTTTAATATTTGGCTGGATATAAAATTCTAGGTTATTGATTTGTCACCTAGTATCTAGGGTTGCTGATAAGAAGGCCGATGGCTGATTATACTTCCTTTGTAGGTAAATCTATTTTTTTCTTATAGTTTTTAGGATTTTTCTTTGTATATTATTTTACATTCTGAATATTTTGCCATGATTTTTTTTTTTTTAAATTCTGTTTAGAACCTTTGTGAGCCCTTTCAATCAGTTCTGGAAAATGTCTGTTTTTTAAGATAATGCTTACAGTTGACTCTCCCTCTTTTCTCCTGCTAGATCTGAGCCCGCCTAGGTGAGTCGTGAAGGTTGCCTGGGGATGTTCCTGCTGCACACCTCAGCAATCCCCCTGTTCACTGTACCTGGAAACCCTGCTGCCACCTCTGGTGTGTCACATACTTCTGTTGTTTCACTCTTCATTCCAATGCCATTTTCAAAATCTCTGATTCCTCAGGTTTTAGTTAACTAAGAATTCTTTTTTGTTTTTACTTTAAAAAAAATCTTTTGTATCCTCTTTTAGTGCTAGAGTCCCTAGTCTGATTTCCTGAAATCAGAAAACGAAAGTATCTTAATATACCATTTCTTTTTTTTTTTTTTTTGTGAGGAAGACCAGCCCTGAGCTAACATCCGTTGCCAATCTTCCCCTTTTTGCTGAGGAAGACTGGCCCTGGGCTAACATCCGTGCCCATCTTCCTCTACTTTATATGGGACGCCGCCACGGCGTGGCTGACAGGCAGTGCGTCGGCGGGCGACCGGGATCCGAACCCGCGAACCCCGGGCTGCCAAGCGTGACCTAAACCGCTGCGCCACCGGGCCGGCCCCAATATACCATTTCTTAATAAGAGCTAGTCCTGGGCTATAATTGCTGTGAGCTACTTGGTTTGGGAACAATCCAGGTTAGATGTCAAACTAGGGTTTTCCTCAAAATACATTTTATTAAAAGCCATTCAGCTTTAGCCCACTGGATGGACAGTGATGTTCAAAAGAACACCACAGTGAATAAATAACTGCATTTTCTATAATGGGGCACCAAGGAGCAGAGGATGAAGCCCTGGTTACCAGGAGCAAAGGCTTTAGAATTTCATCTACCTGGCTGAATCCCAGGTTTGGCTGCTTACTTACCATACCACAGCATCTTGGGTGAATTACTTAATCCCTCTGTCCCTCAGTTTCTTCATCTGTAAAGTGGGAATGATAATAATAGCTCCTACTTTAAAGGAATTGTGGGGATTAAAAGTGCCTATAAAATGCTTACCACAAAGCCTGAAATAGATAATAAATGGTAGCTATTATTTGTCCTGGTTTTGTCACTGACTATGATTCCAGGTCTCACTTTCTCCATCTGTACAAAAAGGTTTACATAGATTGATGAGCTCAAGTCTCATCCAATTGTGTCATTCTATGATTAGTTATTCATAAATTATCAGGGTTATAAAAAAATACTTAAAAACTATTGGGAAGCAATCAAATTTTCCAATTGGCAGTAGTTTTATCATTTTATTGTTTTTCATTTTCTAGATATTGACAACCTAGCTTCTACTTGTCTGGTCTATAGGGGTGCTAATTTTTCCTATTGTGCAAATAGGAAAAGGTGGTTAACATATTGGAAATGGGGACATTTTCTTACAAAGTTAGAGCCACAGTGGGCCTTGGACCATCTCCCTCATTTTACAGCTAGATGAAAACTCAAATGGCAACTCCATAGTAAAAACCATAACCTACCAGTTTGGTATGCAGCTTCTGCTGCCATCTCTGAGAGACCAACTGCAGTCATCCATGTGGTTTCCAACTTCAAGTATTCTTGTTGTTTTGAAGTCATCTGTAAATGAAACAAAGCATTTCAGACAACATGAAGAGGGTAAACACATTTAAATGGACTTATTCAAAACAGATTTAGGGTGGCCGGCTTGGTGGCGTAGCAGTTAAGTTCATGCACTCCACTTTGGCAGCCCAGGGTTCGCAGGTTTGGATCCTGGGCACGGACCTGCACACCGCTCATCAAGCCATACCATGGCAGTGTCCCACATACAAAACAGAGGAAGATGGGCACAGATATTAGCTCAGGGGCCAATCTTCCTCACACAGACACACAAAATAGATTTAGGGAACAGTTACTGGTTAGACACCAGTAATTTAGGTACCACAGTGAGGTAGGAGCACTAATACAGAAATGCCTAATAACTTTTTGCTTACCTCAACTCTGGCTCCTATGATCACCTGCCATACTTCATCTTCCTCCTGTGAATTCATTTTCCCAAGTAAACTTGTATATTGTCGGTACAGAGAAATTAAGGTATAAACAGCCTACAAATATAGAATAAATAAGTCTGAGTAAAGTAAGTGAGGCACATTAGGATTACTGAGACTTACAACACCTCAAGGAGATGAAGTCCCGTATAGCAAATCGGCTCTTTAGTTCTTCTGCCTCGTTGAAACTGCACTATTGTATGAAGTAGAGGCATTATTCCAGGACATCAATATCTCCACTTGTCAACTTTTGTGTTTTTAAAAGCTTATTAGCAATTTAGAAATAGAGAACACAATGCACAGGGAAGACTCAGAAGGCTAAGAAAAACGCTGCAGGAAAATAAAGGTAAAATAAACATATAAATCATTTTGATTATCTATATACTCTCTCTTCCTATTAGCTCAGATCAGTGGTTTTCAAACTGTCCTCACAGAGAAGCCCCTGGTGCTGCTGGTGGTAGACTTTAGACCTAATTGAACCAGATCAGCTTGGTTCTCCTGTCTTACATACTGGGGTGCTATATTTAAGATTTTTCTTTTAAAAGTCTAAAAACCAGTGATTTAGATCAGAGCTCAGCCAACTTTTTTTGTAAATGGCCAGAGTAAATATTTTAGGCTTTGTGCCCCTACAGTTTCTGCTGCAACTATTTAACTCACAACAGCAAAAGCAGTCACAGACAATACATAAATGAATCTGGCTACGTTCCAGGAAAACTACAAAAACAGGCATCAGACTGGATTTGGTCTGTGAGCCATAGTTAGCTAATCCCTGGTTGAGATGATCAAGACTTAACAAGAGGACACTTACCTTAGTATATTCAGTGATTGCTTCAATCAATGCATACGTGGTCTGAGAGAGAAAGGTAGAGGTGCTATCTGTTACCAAAGACACAGCCCTCCTCATTAATGCATCGTTACTAAGAGAATGAGGCTCTGATTTCTGAAAGACACAAACATTTTCACTCAACTTCTAACCTAAAGCTCGAGCTGAGGTTAGACAGCCAAGTGAAAAACACCATTCTCACACTGCAACTGCACTATGCCTCTTTGTGTTAACTTTCTCTTTTTAGACTTTATTTTGGTTATTTAAAGCAATATATGGAAATAATTCCAGAGTATGCTATCTACTTTTCTTTCTTCTCTGCTCCAAAAAGCAAAGTATTTCTTTACATAAAATAAAAGGCTAGTAATTATAACAAACGAATTTCATGAAGTTATGATTCATTCATTATCACAGTGCTAGATGCTTGGGACAAAAAGATAAGATATATTCTCTGCTGGGGCCAGCCCGGTGGTGCAGCGGTTAAGTTCCCAAGCTCCGCTTCAGCGGCTGGGGTTCACAGGTTTGGATCCCAGGCGCCAACTGATGCACCGCTTGTCAAGCCATGCTGTGGCAGCGTCCCATATAAAGGACAGGAAGATGGGCACAGATGTTAGCCCAGGGCCAGTCTTCCTCAGCAAAAAGAGGATTGGCAATGGACATTAACTTAGGGCTAATCTTCCTCTCACACAAACACACAAAAGATATATTCTCTGCCCTCAAAGATTTCAGACGGGGAGGGGGAGGGGCAAGGGTGAATGGAGAAACCGAAAATTAATGCTGTCAAGTACGATGGGAGCTGTGGCAGAAGTCTGTATGGGCTACAGTAGGGGCATACGTAAGGGAGCAATCACTTCTATGTTGAATGAGAATAGCTTAGAAAAGGTTTCAGAGTTGATGAGGATTAAGTTATGGGTGGATGGGGGAGGGCAATTATGAGCAGTATAGTCTTGGTGGGTGTGAGGGGGACTCTTCACTCTGACCTCAGCTATTATGTTAAAAAAAAAGCCAATATAACTATCTTAAGAGTTAAGGGAATGTGGCCACCTTGACTAAATATTTGCAACTGTAATGACAGGTCATCCCTGACTCTCCCTTTTTCTTCCTCAACAGAGTATTTATTATATCAGAACTAATAAAGAAATCAATCCCTCTATCATATGTTGTCTTGTTTTTGCTATTTAGAGTATAAACACATAGAATCACTCACTGTTGAAAGCAGCAGTCAAGAAATATCTTTGATACATGAACAAATCAAGAACTTGATTTACTATATATTTCATTCAATCAAATAATTAAGTATTCATTATGTACCTTGCACTAAAAGAGGCTAGAAAGAATGACCTCCTCTCTGCTCATGAGAAGCTAATTTTGACATATTCTGATACTTTAGTCTTCATAACGTCCTACATTTTACAATGCATTTCACTCGTTCCTCACAACAGTCCAGGTGTTATCACTTCTTTATTATAGATGAGGAAATGGAAGTTCACAGTAGTTATATAACTTACCCAAAAAGCCACACATCTAGACCTCAAACAAAATCTTCCCACTCTCAAGTTTGTACCCTTTGCATTATATTCTGCTGACTCAGGGGAGTGCCAAAAGAATTATCATCAAATATCAAAATATACAACATAAGTCGTCAGAGAGGGAGATAGTTGTTGGCCAGGAACTAGGAAAGGCTTTAAAGAAAGGTGGGATTTGGGCCTGAAGACTTCAGGATTTAGGATTGGAAAGTCAGACATCCTGGGTTAGAAGAAATAATGAGGAAAAGGATACATATGTTGCATGCAGGGGATGTTCAGGAATCTAGCCCAGTTGGAACAGATGGCACGAGGGAGATGAAACAGACTGGCTAGGGCACTGGAGTGCAGGGAGAGTCAGTTGGATTTCAGTTCTGTAACACATAATGGAAAGCCACTGCAGGTTTCAAAGAACTGAAGTGGGATTGTGCTTTCTGCAGGAGAATGGCTAGAGGCTCCTGCCTTGTGGCCCAGAACTGAGGTCATTATGCTTAAGAAGAATATATGAACTGAGAAAGGACAACCCCCCCAAAATCTTTTGGAGGAAGAAAGAAAAGGCTGTCCTACTGTGGCTGAAAATGGCCCAGTGTTCAAGTAAGGGTTTTAGGGTTAAAGAGTCATCAGCGTGCAGAGATGACTGTTGAAGTGAGGCACAAAAAAGTGAGGGCTCATGAGTGAGCCTCAGAAGATGCTGAAAATACTGGTGATAAATGGAATTAATCTTGTGATAAACACATACCTAAGTATCAGGAATACCTTGCCAAAATTGGATTTGCTGGTTTCCTATTTAGTTCTTCCTGATAAAGCATATAACCAGTGACTTTTAGAATAAGATGCCACTTTCATATCTACCAGGCATCTCAGACTGTCATTTCCAAAACTGAGCTCTTGATCTCCTCCTCCCCAAACCCACTTGCCTCCATCCCAGTAAATGGCAATTCCATTCTTTCAGTTGTTGGGGCCTTTTAAAAGCATTGGAATCTAAGTTATACACTCCACATCTAATCCATCAGCAACTTCTGTTGACACATTCAGCCCCCTTCTCCCCACTTCCACTGCTGCCCGCCTAATCCAAGCCCACTATCATCTCATGCCTGGACTAAGATTGGTCTTCCTAGTTCTACACAGCAACCTTTAAAACCTCATGTCAGATCATAACAATTTTGTGTTAAAATCCACTATGGCTTCCTTTTCAGAATAAAATCCAAAGCTTTACAATGGCCCACCAAGTACAAAACACACAATTTGATCCTCAGCTAACTCTCTGTCCTCATCTATTACTCTCTCTTCCTTGTTCCATTTCAGCCATGTTAACCTCCTCACTGTCAAATGTATCAGGCATACTCCTGCTTCTAGGCCTTTGCACTTAAGAGTTCCTTCTGCCTGGTGAGCTCCTCTCCAAGATATTACCATGGCTCACTTCCTCAGATCATTCTGATCTCTACTTAAACACCTTATCAGAATAGCCCTCCTGGACCACCATATCTAAACCAAACAACTCCCTCCCAGCACTCCCTACTTTCTTACCCTATTTGTTTTCTGCATAGCACTTATCATCACCTGGCATTTTATATTTGTTTTTATTTTCTTCCCTTTCCTTTCCCCAGAATGTACATTTTATGAGAGCAGGAACTTTGTTTCTTTTGCTCTTACATTTCCAGTGTATGACATAAAAATGGCTCAATAAATTTTTGTTGAAAGACTTTTGTTGATAGAATGTAATATGCTTTTATTTCTTGCTTCCCTCTTTATACAATTTGACCAACTTGACATACTGTTCCTACCAAATGAGACAATCAAAATGGGAATATTAATACATTTGCTCAGCTATGAAAAGAAGATGCTGATTCAGTAGAAAGTATACCATCATATGGGGGGTGGGAGCACGGGTAAAACTATGAGAGCTCGTCTGATGCTTGTTGCCCACTTGAAACTGCAAGAGGACATAGTACACTAAGACAAGAAACGCTGAGTGACATGACAGGACTTTACCTGTGCGATAGGAACTGCACAAAGGGTTACACCAAATCCAACTGCCACGGTTTTGTGCCATGGTCTTATCAATTCTGAGAAACAGCGCTTCTTAAAGTTAGCTACGACGGGAACACACTGTCTGTACCTAGAAACAGAAGTCAAATTTAGTAAGGCACAACCACCAATCTGTAAGTCTCTTCAACTTATTTGCGGGGGTTGGAAACTCAAACTCGTGCCACGCAGGAACCTAAACGAAGGTGTAGGGTGGCCTTCCAGATGACAGGGTTCGGCGGGTAGCGTGGTGAACTGGAAAGCCCTGGACTCGCTGAACCGGGCAACCGCTCCCTAGCTCCTGCGGGCCGAACGGTTTCGGAGTTTAACAGGTACCGGGTGTGGAAGTTAAAAGGCAGTCTCAATGTTTTCTTAAAATCTCATGCCCAAACAGACGCTTCTGCAGGCAGGATTAGTTCTGACCCGCTCGACCACCCCTGGAGCCGCAGGCGCTGCGAGGGGAGCTCCGGCGTCAAGAGGCCGCAGCGAGCAGATCCCGGGTGGACTGACAAGCTCCTGCCCCCCTCTAAGGATCCGCCGCCTTCCCGGGCCGCCCCCCAACTCCCCAGTGACTTCGATGGGAGCTCGCGGGCCGGCCGGGCCGCCCCAAGAACACAGCCCGAGGTTGGGGGGACTCGCTCTCAGCAGGTGGAATAACGGAAACGCGGTCAGTGAGACGTGAGCCCCGGGCTTGGCCGAGGGGGCGGGAGGCCTTCGGCCCAGGCAGAGGCGGGACGTCCTCGGACGTGAGAGGGGCTGGACGCCGCGGCCCGCTCGGCCGAGGAGGAAGCTCAACCCAGCACGGCCAGCGCTGCAGTCCCGGCTGCGGAGCTCTCTGCGCCGCCGCCCTCCCTCCGGTCCCGCCCTCCTACACCAACGCAGCGGTACCTGAAGAGGGAGGTTACGCTCCGCGACACCCAACTCCTCAAAGCCGCCATTCTGCGACGAGAGGACGCCACACGCACACGCCGGAAGTGACGCCACGGCGTGGGCGGAGAGGCGGGGCGCGGCTTCCACTTGAGTGGCCTGGTCCCATGGCCACGCCCCCTCCTGTGGGAGCAGTCGGGATTGGGCAGACGGGGAGAGAGTGGGGATTTGGGTAACGGCAGTAACGGCCACTCCCAGCGCCCAACCGCCTGAGTTTCCGCGCGGGGCGGGCCTTAGGCCTGAGGGCGTGGAGCGAGCGGAGGGAAGTCGTGAGGGACCCGTTGGACTCGGGCCCGGGTCGCGGCCGCGCCTCCAGAGGCAGCCCCGGCCCGGGCTAGACGCGGACAGTTCTCTCGTTAGTAGGCCGTGCGGGTCTGGCAGGACAGAGGCCGGAGGCGGAGCAGCGCCCGGTCCGGCTGACGGCTGGGGGCGGGCGGGAGGCGGGAGGGGCGGGGAGCCGGGCCGGCGGCGCTGTCACTTCAGTACCAGGAAGTAGGTGGTCCAGCCGGCCAGCAGCAGCGCCCCGATGAGTACCGTGTAGCTGAGGAGCACGAAGGCCAGCAGCTCCCGCAGCAGCTGCAGCACGTGGATGGTGGACGAGGCCGGCATCGCGCTGCGCCGGAGGCCCGAGGACCTATGGGGCAGGGGCACCCGGGAGATCCTGAGCACGCACACAGCACGGTCCCCTCCCATGCACAGCCTCCATCAGCCTCCTGAGGCAGTGTGGATACAGGGACTAGACTAGATCCTGGCCCTCCAAAGAGTAAACACTTTCCTAAGGCTAAGGAAGCCCTAAGTGCAGATTTTTTCCATGACAACCAACTGGATGCTCTCTTTGCATTTACACTATAAAATTCTTTTAAATCAAAAGTTCCCCTCATTCTTAGGCTTCTGATATGAATCTGGCGTGGAAGAGAGAGAAGCCTGGCTGTTCCCAGCCCTGGCTGCTGCATCAGTCTTCATCCCCAGCCCTCTTTTCCCATCCACCTCCTGCATTTTTAATGCTGTGAGTGCTGCTAATGGGCTGGTGGAGTAAAGCTTTCTTTTCCCATCACTCAACTGCAGCCCCAGCTGTCGGCGCTGCTTGGAGGTGAAGAGAAGCGAGACCCTTCTGGGTAGGGAGATGGCAGCAGGCCCTCACTACAGCCCCTCTGTGATTCCCCTGGCCCCAAGGCTCGTTAAAATGCAATTTGAGGATCTTTGCTTTGTGGTCCAGCATGCTTGCCCTTCTGGCCAGCCAGGATTGCAGGAGTGCCAAGAGGTGGGCAGCAATTTGATTCTGTGCTCATCTCCTTCCCCTTCGTGCTTGTGTGCATCTGCTCCAGCCCTGCTATCTCCCACCACAGACGGAATCATGGTAACAATCACAAATGAGCTCTTTACCTCCATTGCTGCCTTGCCCAGCAACTCCCCTCAGTGCCAGCCACTAGCTTCCCTCTCTCCCCATTTCACTCACTCAGCAAAGTTTCCACGACTCCTCCGCCAAGCCAGCTCCACAGTTCCTCTCTGATCTGGTGTCCGAAGGTAGGCTTGAGTGCACTTGAGCGATCTCAGCAGAGCTGAGGGATTTTCAGGCAGCAGCTGCACTTGCCAACTAGGTGTGGTCTAGAGACCAATCACAATCTCCACGTGGTCCCTGAGCTCTCAGGGAGCTGCGCACAGGCGATCCCAGGCCAGGCGGGGCACTGGCAACCCTGCCTGCCCTCCGCCTGTGTCACCACCACAGCCCACAGGGCTCTGAGGTTGCCTACAAAGCTCCTTAGATGGGCTAAACATCTAAGAAGTCCATTAGGGGGTATTTCATGCCCCTTCCTGTCTTGCTTTTCGAAACACTGCAGGTGGAATATAGTCCAAATCCTTTTGTAACAAACTCATATTGAGAGCAGTCCCATCCTACTCTGAGTATCAGACTAGAAGAACCGCCGTACAAATGACATTCACTTAAGACCACTCAACCAAAGCAAAATCTCGTCTTACAAAACATGCAAGTGCGAGCATGCTTGTATGTGAGAACCAGGCGCTCCTGGTGCTTGATTCTAATTTACAGAGTTTAGCAGTTTAGAGACTCATTATACAGTCACCTTCCCAATGTGCCCACTTTCAAATTCAACTCCTCCAAATGTGAGGCAAAAAAAGCCAGTCGGGATTTCAGCAAATAAAGAACAGACCGTTTCTCAGATGAACAATGAAGGAAAAGAAAGCACAAACTTTATGCTGTTCTGATTATTTTGCTTTTTGTAGTAGTTTGTAGTTAAAGACTGTGTTTTGACCTTTAAAAAAGCAGGCAGTGTGGACATCAACCCTTTTATCAACATCATCATCCAGAAGCAAATGGCTCTTTAATTTGATCAGGATCTCTTATTATCAAATCATTGCCCCGGCCGCAGCCTGACTGAAAACAGGAGCAGAACATTATCAAGCTGCTCAGGAAGCCAGTAAGTAGTAATTGCTCCCCGAGAGAATTGGTCATCTGAAGCGCTTCTGTGTCCTGCCTAGTCACAGGAAAGAAAGTATGGCTGAGATTTGTACCCTCATCCCACACCGAAGTAACAGATGAAAAGAGAAGCTATTAGAATAGGCCTGATCAGTTTCGCACCCATCCTTCAAATGCATGTCTCAAGGCAATGATGTTTCGAGACTTCGCAGCCTCTAGTCACCACCCAAATTGTGGTATCTTACAACACTGGACTAACTGAAGCTAAGAAACATTATGTAGCTTCAAGTTCATATGCATTCATATAGAAATAAGAGAATCTGAGAATATTTACTGCCTTTTTCTTCCATTGCTGGATGACAGAAAGGTATCCTCTGTTTTCTATAGAGTCATCATTAAAACATATGACTGAATATAATCCCCGAGGCTCTAGAGCCTAACTCACAGTCTGTTCAGAATCCATAATCTAGGTGATTCTGCACTTCTATGCCCTGCCATCTTTATCACAGCCTCTCTTCCTGTCTACTTTAGATACTCAGTTCATTTTCATTTTTTTTTTTTTTTGGTGAGGAAGATTAGCTCTGAGCTAACATCTGTTGCCAATCCTATTTTTTGCTGAGGAAGACTGGCCCTGGGCTAACATCTGTGCCCATCTTCCTCTACTTTATATGTGGGACGCCACCACAGCATGGCTTGATAAGCAGTGCATAGGTCCATGCCTGGGATCCAAACCTGCGAATCCTGGACCACTGAAGTGGAGCGTGTGACCTTAACCACTACGTCACCCAGCCGGCCCCTCGATATTTTTTGTTAAAAAGTATTTCTTCTTGGATTCAACTCTGCCGAATATAAGCACTTGCTCCTGATGACCGGCCAGTCTTTAACATACAACTGAGAACAAGAAACAAACCAACATGTCATGATTAATCTTAATCCATTTCCACTGAGGGTAGAGTTACAGTGGACAATCACATGGAGATCCCTTCCAGTTCTCCTCAAGAATCAGATGTGCTGTTTTTAATCCTCCTCCTTTTAACCACTACTCTCTTGCTCCACAGTTAAACTATAGTTCAAATACTTAATTCTCTGTTGGCCAAAACTCAAAAGTGTACAGTAAGACACAAAACAGTGCCTACGTAGACTTCTTTATCTAGGTAGCCTTCTTTTTAATGGGACCTCTGGTGTAGCAGAACTGTCTACCCAACTAGACAAAAGTCCAGACATGATGTAAACAATCCACCCTCTCCAAGAATAAATGTACCATTCACATACCCTTTCTCAGTAAGGGCATACTCCTTTGAGACAAAGCCTGCTTCAAGTATTAAATGAACGTACACAAAGGCATACAATATATAATTATCCACCACTTTCTATTTGCATACAAATGAAGCAATTGATGTTTCTAAGTCTTCTGCGGAATGCATTTTTAGGGGCTGACCTAACTACGCTTTGAGCAAGCAAGAATAGAGTCACGAGTGAATGCAGACACATGAGACACAACTGAGTATCTGTTCATAGGACAAAAACCCCAGCCAAGGAGACTTGACTGGACTTGAATTGAATCCCATGAGCCAAGAACATTGAGAGACAAGGTGGATTTCATTCTCTAAAGCAGCTGAGGCTGACAACTGCTGGGCCTAGAAGGTATAAGCTAATCTCCCTGGGATAACAAGTATTTGAAAAAGGATTTCTAAAACAGGAATAGTTTTAAGATATTTCCAAATACTGAACGTCTAAACCAAATTAAATCCATGAGAAGAAAATCTTTTCAGTATAACTGCTTCTACTCCTCATTCTTATACTAAAGAGATTTTTTTTTAAATATAGAATTTCTCCTTCACTCATAACATGCAATGTGCTAACAGAATTCCATTAATGAAAAAAAGTGAAGTAAAAACATGTATGGGTACTAATTAACAACAGAAACCACACCTGGGGAGGGATGCTGACTTGGTCCCCCAGCAAAGAGGGGGACCAGCTAATAATGCTGGAGACTTGGGCAAGAGCTGTGAAACCATCAATTTGGTCCCCTTCTTGGCCTTAACTCCTCCAGACGCTGGGATGGAGCAGGAGGGAGATTTCCAACTTCTCCACCAACACCCACGCTCCTCTCTTCCACAGCCTAGCAGTTTCCTGCAGGAGGAGCAGCAGCTATGGCTGCTGTACTCCAAGATCACTGATGAGCTGCCTCAGAGGAGGCTGAGGTCAGATGAGGGACTGAAACAGAGCTGGAGGTTTTCATGCAAAACAAAGGCAAGAGGCTGAGTATCGAGTGGCCACAGAGTGCTAGAGAAGTACATGTGGCAGTTACCAGGGAGATGGAGTTGCAAGATGCTGAAGAAGCAAGAGTCACCACTGCTCACAGTGGGACCAACTGGATGTTGGGGCCCATGATGGGCAGGAAGAAAACTGAAACCTCGATGAAAGCATCTACCACTGAAATGTCTTGGAGTTAATAACATGTGCACTAAGACAGTGTCTTTGGTTAAATTCTCAGGAAGCCGCTCCCCGATTATTATGTTCCTCAGTGTAAAAAGCCCTTGATTAAGTATGGGACCCACAGATTTAGCTGATCAGATGATAAACTTTGTTTTGCGGAAAGAAGTTCCCCCAAACCACCTGCTTTATAGAAGCCTAGGAATCAAAAGCAGAGGAATCAAAACTTGCCTTAATGATCCAATAAGAGAGAGACTGGTGACACGAATGGGCCATACTTGCAGGAATAAGAAATCTCAACTCAGTGACAGTATTAGCTCCAGCCCCCAACACTTAACCACTGCCCTAGGCGTGGCGTGCCTTCAAGAAACACAGCACTGTTTATTAGGGGTGGGGCTTTCCACTTTTATTTTTACCTCCTCAGTCCCTGCTTTCTCATTTTAAGAACTGGTCCCATCTGTGCAGCTGTACAGACTATCCATCCCCACCATCCTTAATGTTTCCAGGTCTCTAATGAAGATTCTCAGCTTAGAACATTAAAAACCGGTGTTTCTTTTATCCAGGTTGATTCTCTTCTATTCTTCTTTCTTCAAGAAATGAGGAACACAAAAGAGAAGCAGAAAGGGAAAGTAGTATAATTTAAGAAGCTGACCCCAAAGTAAGTTCTGTATTCTTGTTATTCCTCTATGGGGTTGCATTTCTTCCAGCAACTTCTTCAAAGGGGCAGTTTATTCTGCAGTTCACTTGTTAAGTCTACTTTGAATGCCCTAGAAAGGTTTTTCCATGAGAGACTCTATCCAGCTGGCCCCATTCATTAGTTTAGTGGTGGCAATTACATATTCTGTACCTCCATCTTCCAACTGGGAGAGAAATCGCAGGGCAGCAATTTCAGCGAAAGTTACACCCCCAAGGAAAAATATCAGAGTGACTCGGTTTTCTCCTGGTTGACCTAAAATTCAAACATTTCAGAATTAAGAATTATTTATTATTGATGCTTCTCTTCCCACCTCTTAAAAAGTGGCATCATTCATAAGAAAAAACGTCAAATGTGTCTTGGTACAGACAGTTCACTTGAAACTCAGGAGCACGATTTTGATCTCAATGTTTTTTCTAACTACTGAGATCCCCAACTCAGAGGTTGAAAGCTGCTACTCCTGAGGGAGTAATGAGTTCTAGTGCTTACAATACAATTAGCAACTAACAAAAGAGGTAGATTGGACTCTGACTCCTAAGTACCTTACAAATGTATTTTACAAAGCAACTGCATAATACATGAAAACCACACTAACAGTACACAATTGTCTGTAGATAACTGGGCGTAGACTTACGTTTCTTTTGCAGTCCCGTGGGCAATGGCTGCCGTTCTTCAAAGTGGGGCCCTGGAAGTATGCGGAGAACTTCCTCAATACTCCGCCAGCCAGGCCGGGAAAGCAGCTGGGCCAGTCGCACACTGAGAGGGGCATAACCACTATACACGTAGGATATGTCCGTGGGATTCTATTAAATAATTAAAGGAAAAAAAAGCCTGTAGATATAGAGACTCAGAGCCACCTAACTGTGGCCTTTTGGGTAATCCAAATTTATTTGATTTGGCTTTGAAGGCAGAAACACAAACAATTCCTCCCAATATCTTGCTCCAATCCACCCCAAGTGGCCTCTATTCTTAGCAGCCAGAGGTTCACTTTCCACTCAAATCCTGAAAAGCCACTCAAAGCATCTCGAGGTACTGAAGATGAAAAATTGTTACTTGGTTTGGCAAGAAACTTCTTGGAGGGTAACTTGGCACTCTCTAGCTGAGTAACAATGTACATAACACCTTGAACCCACAGTTCTACTTTCAGGCATTTATCCTACAGAGGGACTCGTAACCAGGGAAGAAGAGACCAAAGCACCCAAAGCGCGAACATATAAACTGCAACATTGTATGTACCAGAAAAACACCAGAAACAACCTGAATTTCTATCAATAGAAATCTGTTAAATCATAAGATAAGGTACATCTGCAAAACCACTATGTAGAAATTAAAAAGAACTTTAAAAAATGAGGTTGATCATAGAAGGATCTTCAAGAAACAGTGTCAAGTGGTGGGTGGGGTGAGAAGAGGCAGGTCAGAACAGTGGAGAGAGCTGAACTAATAAAGTGTTTACATGTTTAAAACATAGAAATTGAGAGTATCTATATTCCCACTGGGGAAAAATAATCTAATTTTGCTACTGATAAAGGAGACTGTTTATTAGCTTTTGTTGCAAGAGGAAGCCTAATAAAGTCCCTTAAGAAAAACCAAAAAAGAAAATAAGAGAAAGAAATTTAGAAAGATTGGAATACACAATAACTGTAGGCAAAGTGCACCCAACTTTGGAGACCAATGGTATAGAATATGTACCATTTATGTAAAAATGTTTGAACATACATAGAATCTTTCTGGAAGGATAGCTAAAAAACGGGTTATAGTGGTTGCCTGAGGGGAAATTGGGATTAGATGTGGAAGGAAACTTACTTTTCACTGTGTCAACTTAAAAAGCAAATTTGCCTGTTATTTTATCCTCAAAGTGAGTTTATTCTGGAATAGCCAAAAGGAAATTGCAATTTGGGATGGTCATGCTATGGTGAACCATAGGCAAATCCAGAAAACAAAGGAGGGGAGCTGCCTTTATAGAGAAAAAGGAGGAGTAGGGAGGGGCTTTTCTGAAGGAAAGTCCATTGGGGGAAAATAACAGTTCAGGGCAGCAACAGATATCTTTCTTCAGTAGTAAAGCAGTTTTACCTCCTGTCAAAGATGCAAGATCACTGTCTCTTTCTGTTTGGTATAATTTACAATGTATGACAGGGCATGAGAGCTCCCCCTACAGGCCTTCCCGACACGGATTTAGTTGAGGTTTCTCTCATTCATTTCACAACTGTTTGCCTTACTTTGGAACCGGCTGGGCTGACTTTTTTACCATGCTTGCTGGATATTTTCCAGATCCTCTCCGCCCTTCTCCTCAGTGCTCTATGCCCAGGAGGTGAACCTGCAGGTTCCCTACCAACTCGCTCCCATACCCTCTGTCTGGGTTTGGCCAATGGGAGGCACCAGTGGTAAACTAGAGAGTTGCAGCAGCGTGAGGTCAGGGTTTCATTGCCCTGGCTTCCTCTCTGTGATGTTGATGGAGGTTGGCCTCCTCCCTCAACCAGAGGCCTTGCATCCCTTGTCTTGTCAGACGGCGTCTCCACACAGCTCCTCTCTCCAGGTTCTGGAACAGGTTTCTGGAACAGCTACTTCCCCTTGCCCTTAGGCCTCTGCTGGTAAAGGCTCCCCACCCCCATGCCCACATCTTTATGAAACTCTCCTCAAACTACCCATTGTGACAGCACCCTGTTTCCTGCTGGGATTCTGATAAATACAACACACAAATGCATTACTTTTCAGAAACATTAGAAAATTGTTTTTTGAGAGCAAGGAGGCTATGGAGATCAAGTAGCATATATGGTCACAATAAACCGTTAACCAGTAACTAAAGTGAGTTGAAGCAGAGGAGTGTGTCTCACTTGTTCATTTACATCATCCATCCAGAGACGTAACGTTTTCCGGATCGTTGGGTAATTGTTTCTGCCCCCCATCTGTGGTTTCAGCAGGCCAGCCTTCTCCAGGTTGTGTAAGGTCAAGATGTGCTCATAGCCGTACGTCTGTAAGACAAGTCGTTTGGCCTTAACGTCAGATCAGGAAAACAGTTTCTGCAACTTTCAACACAGAGCACTTCCAACACATCAATTCGGTTTGTGCTCCAGGGCACGTGACCAAAGTCCAGGTATTGACTGTCCACGGGCACAGGGGTAGGGCAGAAGAGGAAGCCTGCCCTAAAACTGCCTGCCTATTTTTCAAAGAATGATTTAAAATTTTTCCTTTAAAGTGAGACTCTATGGACCCAATTTAAGTGAGCATCAAATAAATTACAGTATATTTTCATATAGGCTATAATTAGCTATAAAAAAAAGAATGAGGCAGATCTATACATCCTTATAGGAAAGATCTTCTGGACAAAAAATATAATACTACAATGCTATGTATAATAAGTTTTTATTTCTGTTAAAAAAAGATCTAGTAAATAATAATAGCCAACACTTACATAATACTTTCTATGTGGGGGCACTGTTCTGTTCTAAGCACTTTACCTGCATTAACTTAGTCACCTTTATTATAACCCCACGAGGTAGATATTATCATCTCCATTTTATAGAGAAGTTCAAATAACTTGCCCAAGGTCATGCAGCTCGAGAGTAAGAGGGCTGGGACTTGGATCCAGCCTGTCTCGCCCCACGGTCTGTGTATGTAAATGTTCTTTGTATATAAATGCAAACGTGGGAATCTGGAAGCACACAAACCAAATTGCTGACACTGGTCCCATCCAGGGAGGGAAACAGGGCATGAGTGGGGTGCAGGGACATTTACATTTTGCACCTTACACTTCTGCTTTATTTGATTCTTATATGATGAGAATGCATGTGTTATTTGGGTAATTTTTAAGAAGGTTAAAAAAAAACTGAATGAGCATTTAGTTTAAACAATAATGTACTTAACTGTGACTGCTAATAATAGTAAATACTGCCTGAGACACTTTTAAATGGAGGGGAGAATTTTAAAAATAATGGTGGGCTCTTCCTTATTATAAAGTAACACAGGCTTAATTTAAGTAAGTCTGCTAAAAAATTGTTATCAGAAATTTGCAAAAAGTTCCCTTCCTCCATGGAATACTGTCTGGTTAAGAGCATGGGCACTAGACCCCAGCCGCCTGGGTTATAGTGCTGGCTCTGCCACTTACTAGCTGGGTGACCTTGGGCAAGTCACAAAACTACTCTGTGCCTCAGTTTTTTCATCCATAAAATGGGGATGATAACAGTAGCTAAGTCACAGGGCTGCAGTGAGAATTAAACGAATACAAGTAAAACTCTTCCAATAGAGCCTGGTGGAGGGTAAATGCTCAGTAAACATTAGCTATTGTTATTATTATGCAAACACAGTAAACAATGACAGATAGCAAGGAGGATCCCTCTAGGTGTTAAAAAATATACAAGACAGTGGAAACAATATACCAGAAAAGCAGCTTTAGCAAATATGTTTTTTTTTTTTTTTTTTTTTTGTGGGGAAGACCAGCCCTGAGCTAACATCTGTTGCCAATCCTCCCCTTTTTGCTGAGGGAGACTGGCCCTGGGCTAACATCCGTGCCCATCTTCCTCTACTTTATATGGGACGCCGCCACGGCATGGCTGACAGGCAGTGCGTCGGCGGGCGCCCGGGATCCGAACCAGCGAACCCCGGGCTGCCAAGCGCGGACTAAACCGCTGCGCCACCGGGCGGCCCCAAATATGTGTTTTCTCCCTTGGCAAATTAGTAATTTAAAATATACTGACCTGAAGAATTTCCCTTTTGTAATAATCCAACACTTTTTGTTTGAGTCCACTATTGCACACGGACTGGAGGCAAACTAGTCTTAACACCTTGATCAGTGGATGCTTTTGGGCAATACAGTCCTCAATGTAACTGTTGACCTGGAAACAAAGTATATAAGTATACCAGCATCTGGTTTGGGGACCTAAAGAACTTGATATTTACTATTATTTTCAAAGTCAAATAGAGGAGCTATGTAGGAGAATGGCTCATTCTTTCTCCACATTCCCTAACCACCCCCTCACCCCCAAAATAGCTCCTCTAGTCCCTGCCATGAGCACCCCGGTCACCACACAAACACACAGTAACCAGGAGCATAAGGCCGGCGAGGACACACTCGGGCAATACAAGCCTGTCTGGACTCATCTGTCTCCATGGACTACCCCCTGAGAGGCTGCTGTGTGTTTGGGGCATGTGTGGCCTAGTCTGTCTCAATAATAGCAGCAATTTATCAGCAAAAAGTACTAGGAATTTCTTTAGAAGATGGGAATTTTCATAAATTGAATTATTTTAAATTTATTAACAGAGGTAGATATGTAAAGGAATTATATGACCAAGTCTCTTACAACCCTTAAAGATCTTTGATGTCAGGGGCTGGGTCTCACCTCTCTGTGTATTGAAGAAAGTGCCTTGCATACAGTAATGTTAAATATCTGTTACTTGATAAAATCTGTATTTTCACATTTTGCATTTGCTCTGAAAAATATTTGGGCAAGGCATGGGAAACAAAGCAGTTGCTTTTCTAGCTATAATCTTATGTTTGATAAATTATCGATTATTTGTTAGAACAGTTTTATTGCTCACATACCTTATCAGTGTCTATTCCAGACATAAACTCCTGTTCCATTGTTAATTTATCAAAGAAGTCTTCAGAAGCTAAAATGTAATTAGCACATTTGCGATTTAGAAATTAAGTGAATGTTAATGCTTTTACACACAGAGCATGATTAAGAAACAAGACATGCAAAAAAGCAAGCAAGCAAAAAGTTCAAATTGTCACCTGAAAAGAATCTTCTAAGAAACACGGAAAACCTTACAACCCTGTACTCCTAGGTCACATCTACATATAGTCAACTACTGTACCCCTTTGCTATTCTTAGGACTCAAAGACAGATCTCAAGAATTTTTTCTTAATATCAATGAAATGTAATTTCCCAAGAGCATTTCGCCTTCATCATCAGATTCAACCCAGTTTCACTTGATTTCCACTTTTATTAACACGAAAACAAAGGACTGATTTTCCAACACTGTGTTTTACTTAAGATGTGAAGTGTACTTCAGAAAACAGGGCAGTGAACAGTCCCTACTCAGCTTTTACGGCCTGTGTTTTCACGAATAAACCCGTCTTTGGTTTAATACACATCTTCCAAGCTCTTTCAAAATATTTAGCATATGCTCTCTATACCAATTCTGCAGAAAGTTTTCAAGGGAAAAAAACTAAAACAGAAACATCATGTTGCTCTAATTAAGTATTCCTTAACAATACGAAAAAAACTAGACTAAAAAAATTAACCACCCCGTATTATGGTGGCACACGTACAGAAGAATTTTTTTCTCTTATCTATATTCCAAATATTTTGTCATATGATTATATTATTTTAAAAATGAAAAAAAGTGAGTTAACCACAAATGGAACATTTTTAACTATGAACATGCATACACTTAATTAATATTGAGGATAATATACAATGTTAAAATAGAACTGACTTTTCCACAGAAGCATTGTGGTGCCAACTGACCATGGTGTCAGACAGTGTATGCAGGTCAGCCCCAGAAGAACAGTCACTCCAAAGGATACTCACTAGTAACGTCTTTGATTAACTCTGCGATCGAGGTGTGGTTTGCAAGTGAGCCTCTCGCTGCCTGCATGTGGGGCAACTGGGAAACGAACTGCTTGATCTCCCCAACTGTCTTCGCGTTGTGCCTTTCCTGCAATGGGGAAAACAGCGGAACCATCGAGCAGGGGAGACATTTTATTTTTAAGGGGTCTGTTCTTTGTATTATTAGAAGACATTTAATTTATATTAACGTGAAAGAAACAATGGATTACAAATAATTTAGGCCAACCTCACCTCCAACGCTACATAGAAAAACAGAGAAGACAGAGATCGTGGTCCTGTTTACTGCCTTAGTACTTGTCTAGAGAGCAAATGCCTAAGGTTTTCTCTTCTATGCACCGGCTCATATTGCGACCAGTATTTTGTGGGCATCTGAGTATTTCTGGGGGACAGTATTAGGTAAATCACAAAAATTTCTGAGAAAAAGATGAAAACATTGTTATGTTAAGAGGGCAACATAACCAGCAAAAAGTTCCCTCCATAATAGAAAAAAATCCATTCTCACTGCTGAGCCTCAATCTTGAGTGTTGTCCACGAACAAAGTGAACCTCGCTTAGTGGTCAGAAAATATTTTCTTGCAACATTTAATCATTTAAACCAAAAGAACCTCAGAAATACGAAAATCAATTGGTGAATATAATTCCTAAGAAAGATGAAATCTGGAAATACATACTCAATGAAAAATTAGTTTTCAAAAATTCTCCCAATTTATGTTTCCAAAGTCTAAATATTCAGAGTTAATCATCTTACTGAATTCCCATGTTTCAAAAACAAGCTTAACCAGGAATAAACCAGTGACCCGGCAAGAGGAAGCAGGAAGGCGATAATGAAGCCACCTATTTAAAAGCTCTGGGCTGTGGGGATTTCACTGTCATTACCACCTACCACGTCTGCGAGGCTCCCCTGCCACCAGCATGCTAGCTAAACTAGGAGCTTTCACCCCACATTCACCTGCAAGTTCTGTTATAGAGGATCTTGCATTTATAGTACAGCTGGCTTCCTTTTAAGTGAGAGAGGAAAAAATTATAAGAAGTAAACAAATGTTTATGATGGAAGCTTGTAAACTGCAAACACTGCTCCCCACTCCAAAAAGGAGAAAAACTTAACACAACACCTTTTCTCATGGGTATGGGAAACAGTTTAAAAAGAAACCCTTGGGTCTTCCAGTACCTGAATTTGCATTTCTTAGGATGAGAAAGGTGCAAGTACACTGAAGCCCTGCTTCGTGGCTGCACCTTTTTGGAGCTCTGATGCTCCTCGTGGGTTGGCAGTCAGGCCTGTGACCTAGAGAAGCAGGATGACAACAAACCATCTCACCTCAAACGCTGCAGAGATCACCTTCGCTTTCTTGCTGAGCACAGAGCCCACCGCGTTGAAGTTCTTATCTCGGATCTCAGCGTAGAGCTCCTCTGCAGAATTCAGCTGAAGCTTCTTTGCTTCCGTAGGAAGATCCTTACCACCATCGCCCTGTTTCTTGGGTGCAAATTTCTCTGGAGGTAATTTCACGTAACCTGCACAATAATGGAGGGAACTAGCACCTGTGTGTGTGTACTGGAGACCCACTCAAGCCCCCAGGCACAGAACAGAATTTCCCAGCTCAGGAGAGAATGTAAGCTGGCTTTAGAAAAAAACAGTGTACAGCACTGAGGTCTTGATTTTTCCAAGAGCAAACTACACTTGGATCATAAATAAATCAGGATTATCATCAAAAATTCCTTAAATTTTAAATGCTGACAGAAACAAACAAACATCAAGTGGGCCCAAATCAAACATCTTTGTGACCTCTGACCTAACAATCTGTCAAGGCTAAACCCTAGCAGGCCTCTCAGCAGGTCTTCTGTCTAGAAAGATCTACTGTCCCGAACCTCGCATTATCAGCCTTTCCCCCAGAATATGTCTCTGTGCTCTCTGCTTTAGCAAGCTGGTCGCCTCATCATTCCTGGTTTACTATGCTGCCTGCCCCTGGCCAGCACCCTCCTCTAAACTCTACCCCTCTCTCCAAGCCCAGTACAAACGGCACCTCTTCCACAAGCTCTCCTGAATGACTGCCAGCCCCGAGGATCTGTATTCTCCAAACTGTAGTGCTATTTGTATTTAACCCCTGGCCTCTGCTCACAGGCGACAAGCTCAGTCCTGCACACAAACCATCCGGCCAGCCCTTGTGTGACCCACAATGGCAGTTTGCTCAGTCGTCGTTTAATCCCTGTGTCTGAAAGTCAAAAGCTGGTATTTTACTTTTTTCAGATATTCTTTGATTTATATGCAAAGGAAGCTCCTTCTAAAAAAAACAACCTTTCGGATAGTTTCATCAGATTATCTATTAGTTAAAAGTAGATGTCGCTTTACTTACTGTTCTGAATGCCATAAATTTCATCAATGAGTCCTTCATATGTAAGCTGAGTGGCAAGAGGTGTTAATAAATCCACGTTTCGATCGAGCAACAAGAGATTATCAAAAACAGGAAATATTGAATTCTGGCTTCCTGTAAATTCTCTCTTCATCCTGATCATCATATTGGCCACTTGCTGGAAACAAAAGATTGGATCAGGTGGGACCCTCCTGGGAATTAGCAGATTTTAAAATTCAGCTAAAAACAGAAAGACAATCAAAAAAGTAAAATAGGAGAAAAACTGTGGAAGAGTGAGATTCATAAGAAATAAGCAGCTACAGAAGAGCATTTGCTGCTGCCCACCCACCCATTCCAACACTTACTTTAGCCAACGACAGCCACCTTTTCTCAATGAGGCACAAAATCAGAAACAGTCTATTTTTGTTATTCATGGCAGTTCTGTTCTATAAAGTCACCATGAACACTGAATTAGTGAACACTGAACCACTGCTCCCAGGGGAGACACAGGGTTAGGTTCCCGTGAGCCTCTGCTCACAGCATTTTCGTCAACTGATCAATACGTAACCACCTTGCTTGATGTGTTTCTGTTTAAAGACACCTTATTTAATATATACTGTTGACGCACTAACAGCGAACTCACGGCCCACAGCACTGTCACTCACGCCTGAAGGCAGCTCATCTAACACAGGGGTTTTCTCCCTCAGGCCCATCACAGCCTTCCTGCACTTGGGAACACTAGGCAGCGCTTCGGCGCCATGCCTGGGGGTCCATTTTAAACAGCAAAATCACGAAGAAAAAGCACAAAAATGAAAAAAATGTGGCATTAAGTGGTAGATGGCACTATACAGTGGCAAAAAGGACACCTGTTTACAGTGTGAGAGCTGAAACAAGAAGGCAGGGTGTCGCCTTGTTCTATTTCAGCTGGGAACATGTACATTGGACAACTCAAATTTTCTGCTGCCCTGGGCATGTCCACAAAACACTGTGAATACCAACTTTGGGGTTACAAATAAATTTTAGCGAGTAGGTGAACTCACCAGAAAAAGGATTGACTGTACTTGTTTGTAAACAGCTTCCCACTCCTCCCCCCATCTGGGCACCAGGGGGCCCCTTCCTTCACCACCAGAAACATGGGCCGGTTCTCACCCGGGAGCATTCTCCTTTCCCAAAGATCTGGGGGATTGTCCCGTACAGCGCTTGCAGAGTCATCAGCCCCTTGGCTGCGTGGTAGAGGCTTGTCTGGTCACTCTCCAGGTAGCACTCCTGCGGGGAGGAAGGGCCGGTTACTCAGACCACGGTCATCTGGGTGCCGGGTGGGTGCCCACCTCCGCCTGGCACTGGGATTCCACTCTGCAGGGGAAGCTGGGGACTGGAGTCCGTTTTACAAAGCTGCTGTTTGGCACTCAAGGCCACAAGGCCGACAGCTCTGCTGTAGGGGTGCAGCCGTGGAAGCAATTCTCCCAGGGCAGAGCCTTCTGGAAGAAAAGTGCTCACCCGGCATGCTAGCTCTTAGTTCATCAGCTCTTGAAGAAACTACCCATCAATAAAGACTTACACGCGGTTCTCTCTTCACTGTGTGAGCATAAACTTTGGTTGGACATTTTGGGAGGGCCACATGCTAATATCCACGGATGCACATATTCTTTGACCCCCCAAAGTCCCAGATGACTACAAAACAGAATATTTTGCAGTTTTTACAAACATAAGGCAGATTTTCATATCTACTGACAACAAATGAAAAGGGGTAGCTGAACAATCTATAGAGTGTGGTCTCTTTTTTGGAAAATATATTTTACTTCATAAAATATACAAGATATATTTTGTAAAATATACAAAAATATACTTTTTTTATATTGAAAAAAGGCCAAAACCAAAATACACACAAAACCAGCAGGGAAGTAAGGGGATGCCATCAGTTCTGATCCTGGCAGGTGAGAGCACGGGATCTAGACTCAGGACGCCCTCATCTGAACCCGGCTGTGTCACTTCCCAACTGCTCCCTAGGCCAGTGAGATAACCTCTCTGTGCCTCAATTCACTCATCTGTAGGAGGGCGTATGTTCCACACAGGATACGGATTAAATGAGGAAAACGCACGTGAAACATTTAATCCCAGCACCTGAAACATATAGTAAGTGCTTAATAAATGTTAGCTTTTATCATTACAACCATTGTCCACTAATAAGTCAAAATGACACAATGCACCAAACACCCCACTCCCACCCCCACAAAGCCAGCAGGGGGGGGACATGGGAGGGATTAAGGAGGAGAGTGCGGAGCTCTCATGCACTCCGTCCCGGGGGGAAGGAAGGCTGTCCCCAGAAAGACACTGTGAGGAGTGTTTGGTCATTACTGAGAGCCCTGCTGGATGGCTCTTCCAAGTCTGGTATATTTTAACATTTCACTGAATATGACAGGACGAAATCAAGAATGTCCGAAGACACACTTTTTGGCAAAATTACTTAGAACTCCTGATAGGTGGAGAGCAAAGATGAAAATTCTAGGAAAAAAGATATTAGGAAACATCTCTCAAAATAGCATGCATATTTTTAATTTAAAAAGTTGTATTACTATAAAGACATTCCTTTTAAAATTCCATCTTTTAAAAAAGGTTTAAAAGTTAACAGATATTAATCCTGAATTTTTTGCTCTAATATAATTGGTGGTGGGGTGACTATTTGTATTAATATCCCAACTCTATTCTGCGCTTGTGGAATTCCATGTAGTATTTCAGGCCATAAGGACATTTTGGGAAGGACAAATGCTAATACCCATTAACACTTAAATACACATCTTTTTTGACCTCCAAGTCCGACATGTCTACATAATAGAATCCCTTGCAGTTTTTACAAAGGAGATATATCTTATATATACTGATTTTTATATATACAAATGAAGGCTACAATATATTAAGCACTGTTATTGAGCACTCAACTGGCTGAACTCTAATTCCCACATTTGTACAGTATGATGATGGAGACGATCATAATCATATCCCAAAGCACAGAAAGATCTAAATGTGCCTCCTGATGCCAAAACCCACTAAATTATGCTCATTGTTTAAAATCACATAAATAAGTAAAATTAGCTCAACTCCATCAGAAATTAGGGTTGAATTTAACATTAGGTAGAACTCTTAGCTTTACCATCCAGGCAAAATCCTTGACTTCTAAAACAGAATCTTAAGTGAATAGACAAAGCCTAGGGCTTGAAATTCTCAGCAGAAAAGAATTCTGTCCTTTTTTGCAAATCCTCAATTAAACAAACAGGAAATCTCTCCTCTGGCCAGGTTTTGTCATGCCCAGACAAGTTTTCCTCAGCTGCTACCAATTCATATTAATTACACAATGTGAATTAATTATAAGTGGGTATACCATGACAGATACATGATAAAGCAAATACAGCAAAATGTTAACTCCAGAATCTAGGTGATGGGTATAGGGGTGTTCACTGTACAATTCTTTCAACTTTTCAGTATGTTTGAAATTTTTCATATAAAATGTTGGAGGAAAAGTCTGTACCTCACTGGATGAGATGTGGTGTAAGCAAACCAATGGGAACAAGGTAAAAAAAAGAGCCAAGAAACTCTCCTGGGTATAAAACTAATCACTGGTGCCCCTGAGTTCTCCCCCAATTTAACTCTTTTAAGGTGATCATTGTAACAACATACTGGGAAAGAAAAAGTTGCAAATAATTTTTTGTACACCAGTGGTTCTCAAACATTCTAGTCTCCTGACCAGCAGCATCAGCATCACAAACCCATAAATGAAAGGAAATACAGATAAATGTGATCACATTAAGAAAACATACGGCAAAAATGACCACAAGCAAAGTCAAAAAACAAATGTCAAGTCAGGTAAAGAACAGCCTACAGATACAGGGCCCACATGCACAGTGACTTATGTACAAGGTAATTCACTGTAGCACCGCCTCTAACAGCACAAGATGAGAAACAATGAACTGTCCTTCAAAAGGAGGCTGATCGAATAAATTATGGTACATCCAAACAATGCGTCACTAAGCAGCTTCAATCGAGACTAAAGCAGCATATTCACATATGGGAGAAAAATAACTCCAAGATATACTATTAGGAGAATAAAGCAAGATACCAACGCTATATAGTATATGCTACCATTTGAATAAAATTGGGGAGGGTATTATATATACTATGAGCTATAGCTGCATAAAGAACCTCCAAAAAAATAAAAAGAATTAGTAATAGTGATTGCATCTGGGAGGGACTGGCAGTTTGAGAATCAGGTGAAGAGTGGCTTACTTTTCACTCTGTACCCTTTCTTACTCAAAGAAATTTTCCATGTGGACAGATTATGTTTATAAAACATTTTCAAATTATTTTTTAAAGATGAAGTAGTATTCTTATGAGAGAAAGTGTTCTTTGAACAAAGGAATGCACATTGACTAACAAACACATGCTGAAAATAATCATTGGGGAAAAACAGTGCTGGAACAACTGGCCACCCATATGGAAAAAGTCAATGAGCCCCTACCTCACACCACACACTCCACACAAATACACAGTTCAAGCTGGATTAAAGATCTGAATATGAAAAGCAAAACTTTAAAACTTTTAAAGGAAAATATAAGATTTTCTATGTCATCAGGGTGGAGAAGGATTTATTAAGACTCAAAAAGTAGGACTCAAAAAACTGAAAAAACTGCTATATTTAATTACTTTAAGTTGGAGGGCTCACACCTCCCAATTTCAAAGCTTACTAACAGAGCTACAGTAATCAAGACAGTATGTGTGCTACTGCCATAAAGACAGACATAATGATCAATGAACAGAATCGAGACACAAGAAATAAACACATTTATGGACAATTGATCTTCAACAAGGGTACAAGACAATTCAATGAGGAAAATACAGTCTTTCAGCAAATGATGCTGGAACAAATGGATATCTACATGCAAAGAATGAAGTTGGACCTCTACCTCTCATCAGATAAAAATGAATTCAAAATGGGTCAAAGACCTAAATGTAAGATTAAAACCATAGAACTCTTTTTTTTTTTTTTTGGTGAGGAAGATTGGCCCTGAGCTAACATTTGTTGCCAATCTTCCTCTTTTTTTGCTTGAGGAAGATTGTCGCTGACCAAACATCTGTGCCAACCTTCCTCTATTCTGTATGTGGGATATCGCCATAGCATGGCTTGATGAGTGGTGTGTAGGTCCATGCCCGTGATCCGAACCTGTGAACTCCGGGCCACCAAAGCAGAGCATGCAAACTTAACCACTATGCCACCGGGCTGGCCCCCATAGAACTCTTTTGAGGAAAACATAGGAGTAAATTCATGACCTTGGGTTAGGCAATTATTTCTTAGATACGACACCAAAAGCATAAGCAACAAGAGAAAAAAAACAGATAAATTGAACTTCATCAAAATGAAAAACTTTCGTATATCAAAGAATCTCACTTTCACCAAGAAAGTGAAAAGAATGGGAGAAAATATTTGCAAATCACATATTGGGACTTGCATCCAGAACATGTTAAGAATTCTTACAACTCTTATAATGAAAAGATAAATATCCCAATTTAAAAAATGCACCATGGATCTGAATAGACATTTCTTTAAAAGAAGACATAAAAATGGCCAATAAGCACAGGAAAAGATGATCAATACCATTAGTCACTACAAAAAATGCAAATCAAAACCACAGTGAGATAATACTTCATACCTACTAGGATGACAAAATTCAAAAAGACAGACAATAACAAGTGTTGGTGAGGACGTAACATTGGAACTCTCATCCACTGCCAGTGTGAGTATAAAGCGGTGTAGTCACTGTGGGAAACAATTCCTCAAGTGTTAAACATAGAGTCATCATATGACCCAGCAATTCCACTCCTAGGTATATCTAAGAAAAATGAAAACATATGTACACACAAAAACTTGTATGAATGTTCACAGCATCATGGCAGTCATATGGTGGAAAGTCATCAGTTGTCCATCATAGATGAATGATAAAATGAGGGCTATCGTTACAATGGAATATCATTTGGCAATAAAAATGAATGAAGTACTGACACATACTACAACAAGGGTGAACCTTGAAAACATTATGCTAAGAAGGAGACCAGACACGAAGGACTACATTTTATATGATTTCATTGACAAGAAACCTCCAGAATAGGCAAATCCACACGGACTGCAAATAGACCAGTGATTGCCAGTGGCTGGGGAGGGCAGGATAGGGAGTAACTGCTAATGGACACTCATAAATTTGGCAAAAGTTAAAGTTTGACATTGCAAAAGAAAACATCAAACTTACTTTGAATGCACCCTCCGATTCCATGGATAAGAGATCCCCATCAAATGGAATGAGATCTAGGCTGTACTCTTCCCTATGAATAAAGGATCCCAAAACACCCAGATCCTTCAACCGCTGTTCGCACAATAAGCTACGTCGTGGCACAAACAAAATGTGGAAATCTCTTGCTGGGCCACGTCTGTCTTCACTGCAAAAGAAGTAACATTTGTTAGCTTATGAGCTCCTTAGAGTCACAGACTATTTTGCTTAGTTTATCCCTAGAGCCTAGACCACTGCCTGGCACACAGCAGGCACTAAATAAATGCTGGTTACATAAACATATGCATATTGACTTTCAGACCCAAATTGCTGGTTACTCTCTTTTTTTTTTTTTTCCCCTGACAGGAAAGAAGCATTGATTCATAGTATTTTGTGATGCGTTTTCTAGCTTTCTCTTAAACCTTTTATGGGGCATTAAAGCTCTCAGGTTTATTGCAACAGGATATCCGTGTCTTATTGAAAACAAATGGTTCTTTAACCCAACCAATGCAGTCACACAGTCTTACATTAAAATGAAAGACTGCTGTTGACTCCCACCTCTACTCTCCTTGACAGTGAACTTCCCAAAATAGCCCATACGCTTTTAAGATTTTAAGGGCCATATCAATCAATTGTACCACAGACTAGGCTAGGAGAACTTCCTCTATAAATTGGATGCTATATTAAATTTTAATCAGCTCTTACTTATTTTGCTTATGAAATTCAAGCACACTATATTTAGTATATTGAAAAATAACCATTTGAGGTTTTGTTTTTTTAAACAGGGTCCTTTCTACCAAAACAGGTCCAGACTTTTAGCTGTCCTGAAAGAATGGGTTATATGATGACCCTCCCTCTCAAATTGTTTGAACAACTTCACAAGTTTCCCATGCCCCCTCTTGTATTCTTTCACGCATGTCCCAGTTTTCCAAAAGACCACCTTCCAGGGCACTGGGAAGAGAAGGGGGTTGCAACGAGGAGCTCAGTACATTAAAACTATTAGAAGGACCAACCTCTTCTGGTCCAAACATAAGCTCTGAGAGATACCTGAGCACATTTTCAGCAATTATATCCATCAATTCTAGCCTGGGTCTGACAAAAAAAATAATATTCTTGACATCAGCTGCTGGCAAACGACTTCCTTTAAGTGTGAACATTTTTTCCACTTCATGTTCCTAGGAAAACACATACATAAAAGGTTAACAAAAAAATCTGAAATTTACCTACCATACCCAGACTCAGGCATCATAAACACTCCCAGTCAAATGCACATTAAAACTTTATTATCAAAATTTAGATTCCCCCAAAGCCAGATGTATACAGGACAAAGTTTCAGCATGAAGTCACTGCTATTGCATCTGAAATCAAGACTCTCACAGGATGAGCTATCAAAGACACCAAGTAACAGTTATATAATACAATGCCAGTAATTTCCCTAGAATTGGGATCAGGATAGAACACAGGCCAACGCACTACTGTATACAAAATGACAGTCATGCATTAGCTTTGCAAGCCAATTACTCAGGAGGAAATGTAAAATCCTATTATTATTGCTAAAGTACAGAATTATTAATCCCTGAACAAAACCCAAATAGCTCATTTACCTTTAGTAGTGAATACTGGGCAATCAGGCCAAATGGTCCTGTGAGGTACTCATCCCAAACTATTGCCTATAAGAGGGGAGAAATGTTCTCTTGTTATGGTTAATATCAGGAATTTCAACAATATCAACAGAAAATAGCAGTCATACATAGTAGAAATATTTGCTTCAAACTGAATTAACAAAAATTTTAATTGGCTCTGACCACAATCATATCCTATGGGTCTAAAGAAATACAGCATCGGGGCAAGTGATGGTCAATGGAAAGTTAAGACTTAATCACTGTTCTCAAGAGAAAGAAGGAACTGTGGTTTGTTGGGTATCTGTGTCACGGTATTAATTATTAGATTGAACCATACGGAAACTACAAATGGCAATAGTCCAAGCTAGTATTTTATACATAAGTATCATATAATCCAATTATACAAAATTAAAACCTCTGATATAGGTATTACAAATCTTATTTTGTAATAAGAGGAAGAGGAAATTTTTAAAGGCTTAGAAAGTTTAAGTAACATGTCCAAGGCCATACAGGGACCTTGGACCCTATATAAAGTATAAGGGAGTCAGGATTCCAACCTAGGATTTAATGACTCCACAGGTCATTGCTCTGGGCCCCTATGAGCATTTCTACTGCTAGACTCCCGCGCCATTTCTTTTTTAAATTGAAATTTTTGTTGAGATAACTGTAGATTAACGTTCAATTGTAAGAAATAATAGAGAGAGAGCTCTTGTACACTTTGCCCAGTTTCTCCCAATGGTAACATTTTGCAAAACTATAGGACAATATTACAACCCGGATACTGACACTGACACAATCCATGATCTTATTCAGATTTCAGCTAATTTCTAGAGTTTGTACTGGACACCTAGGACTTAGCCTGCCTGCCTTCTCTCAATGGCTGTCAGCACCCACTCTCTACCTTTTGGGGTTCTATTCTAAGACTGATACCCGAGTTTTCCCAGTTCTCCTTTTCTCTTCCGAGTTGTACTGCCATTACTTAGGTGGTCTGATAAATCCTAGGGCGAGAGGGGAGAGATAACATCACTTAAAAGAAATCCTATAAAACCTTGGATCTACGGTTTCAGACTCAATTGTGAGCTGGGTGCTAGTAAACGTCTAACAGGAGAAACAATTCTAATTTTAGGAAGGGCACGTTAAAATCTCAACAACTACAACTTCTCTCATAATCCGCGTGAGCAGCAGGTTGTAAGGCGTTGGTGCTTCAGACTTCAAAGGTACGATGCGTAAAGGCACGTACGATCGTTGCAATGACTGGCCACTGGAATCTCCACGTCCCTGGGCGAACCCGCCTCACCCGTCCCAGTGTCTCAGGGGGAACCAGATATGTCCCTCTGGACCTGAAGGGCACCTGACACAAGCTGGTTCACGAGGGGCTGAGATATCACGGTGGCTTACTCTGTTGCCACAAAACAATCCCGATGCCATGCGACGCCGGGCTGTACGCCCCAGGCCCCACCAGCGGGCCCCTCTCCCCGCTTCATGGTTCCCTCCTGCTCGCCCCTGAAAACCCCAGGGGAGCTCGCACACCTGGGCTCAGGCGGTCGGGGACGGGATTAGGCCAGGCCGGACGGGCTTGAGGGCAGTGTCGCCGCATGCCGTCCCTCACCTTGCTTCCCGCGCACTTGTCCAGGAACTCGCGCAGCTCCCGACGCACCGCCTCGCGCAGCACGTTCAGGTTCACTCGCCCGTAGGACAGGTGCGCCGCCATCTTGCCCCACCGCCCCCCTTTTCCCCTCAGTCCAGCAGCGTCCGCGTCCCCAACGCGAAGCCCACGAACGCAGTCACGTGACGGTGCCCTCACGTGACCAGGGAGGCCGCCGGCTCTCCAAACCCGGAAACCGAGATCGGCCGGCGTCTGCCGCTCTCTTTTCCGGCCCTAGCGCCCGCCGCGTTCCTCTACCGCGTGGGTTCTGACGCCCCGCGAGACCACCGGTCGATGCAGACCCTCCCAAGTCCGGGGGTCTTTGGGCGCTGAGACTTGAGTTTAAAGACGGAGACTGGGTCCTACTCTCCGCGTTAAAATATCGCTGCTTCTTAGCAGCAGGCATACTCGCTGTAAAATGGTAACGAAGCTAAACTTGAAAGGAAATCTTTTAAATTACAGCAATCAAGAGGTCTGCCGCTAGGGGCCGGGCTGGTGGTAGCGGCTAAGTTCGCGCTCAGCTTCGCGGGCCTGCGCACCGGTTCTCAAGCCACGCCGAGCTGGCGTCCCATATAAAGTAGAGGAAGATGGGCGTGGATGTTAGCTCAGGGCTAATCTTCCTCACCAAAAAAAGAAAAAAGAAAGACAAGAAAAAAAGGTCCCTCGCTTTGCTTTTCGGTGTATGGACTCAACTTTACAAAATGGCCAGCAGCTGAGGGAACCTTGAGTACTTGTCTGTTCAGCTCTTCCTAGTACACTCTCTCTGCGATAGGGTATTTAACACAAACACTAGCCGATATGGAATCCAGGTCCCACCACTTGCTTCATCAGAAAATTCGCTTATGTTGTGAGTCATGAGATTAAAGAGGATGTAACGCACATGGTGTAATTCATATAAAAAGCTTAGCAGGGTGCCTGGAATTTAATTGCTCAAGGATGAATAGGTTGTTTCGATGCTTTGAGGTGGAAATTGGCTATTTGGGATCTGGCGAAAGAGGCTCGAAAATGTTTGGTCTTCGAGTTCATGGCTCTCTTCAATCTGTTCTACCACTTTATGTTATGAAGAAAGGACTCTCTAAGCACTCACCATGGGGTCTGAGTAAAAAAAGAGTGGAATTTGGAAATGCAGAAAAGCAATCATACAACTATACATACTTCCACTCTCCATTTCATGATTCCATCAGTCATTTATTTTAAAATAACTTGTTTTCACTCCTGCATACTGTTTGTACCACTTCTCAACCCGCTTTTCACAGTGGTCCTCTACCTGTATCACAAATTTTTCTTACATGTGCAGGGTTTTGTTCAGCTGAGAATGCATATTATTTTAGTACCGTCTGTGAGAATAAATGTTGAACTCAGCAGGCCACGTCAGGAGCAAAACTTGAAGAGGTAAGACGCCCAAGGCTAGTGAAATCTCAAGTACGCATTGCTGTAAATGAACAAGACCAAGATAAACTATCCTCCAACAGGATCAAGATGCTCAACAGAGGTGTTTTACTTCCTAGAGAGACACAATGATTGGAGACATTCCTATACTGCTGTAGTTGCCCCATAAATATTGCAGACTTGCTTAGTGTTCTTTTCTTTTTTATTGAGATATAATTGACATGTAACATTGTATTAGTTTCAGGTGTACAACATAGATTTGATATATGTATATATTGCAAAATGGTTACCACAGTTAAGTTTAGTTAACAGTTTGAATCTTTTAATTCCCTATGGTCAATACTGAAGTCAAGGACTACTGTCAGGGTATTATTTAGGTTCTTGTTCAACTAGCAACTCTGCTTTGGAAATATTTACCAGTGGGGGAATCTGTGCTCATAAAACAGATGTTTGGTTCAGTAATCATTTTGGTAAATATCATGGCAACTTTCACAGGGTTTCTTTCCAAAACCTCGTGAATTAATAGATGGTTGGTACTACATGGTGCCATTTATATTTGTCAGGGAATATAGTGTGATATAGTAATGGGTAATAACCTTAGGTATTTATTGTATGCTAAATGGGGCATAGAATGCTTTGAGATAAGAATGATAAACCAATTTCTTAAAAGCTGTTTATCAACAAGACTGCAGTAGAAACTGTTATTTGGATCTATAGTGGCTGCTCATTTGAAGAAAAACCATTATGACAAATAAACCTGAGAATAACATCAGTTTACTACCACAGGCAAAAAACAATAACCATTTATTAAAGTAGATACAGAACACTTGTTTGCCCAAATTTGAATACTGCTTTAGTTTGTGAAACATTTCCTGTTATGTTTATAACCAAAAATTTCAACTGATTACAGATTTACTTTTCACTTGTCAACACGCAGTTGATAATCTTGAGGGGAAAATACATCAAAGGCATATATACAATTATAGAAGTTCTTATTATACATGTAGCATGGAAGATACATTTATTTATTACTTTTTACATATTCTAGAAGACATTCAAATGAAGATAAATAGATTCAAATGGGTCAATAGATAAACTTCTGGTGGTTGAGGTTCTTCATTTTATTTTTTGTGATAAGAAAATCCAAAATTATTTATGTTGAATTTCTCATCATACATTCATTCTAAAAACACAGTAAAAAAAAAACTTGTAAAGATTGTAGATTGGTTAATTTAGATGTTTTATAGTGGCTTATCTAATTGACTGCTGGGGATATCTGCTGGAGAAGGAATAAAAATTCTGGAGAAAATTTTCCCATTTATAGCTGATAAAGAAACAAAATGAAGGGGCTGGCCCGGTGTTGTAGTCGTTAAGTTTGCATGCTCCACTTCAGCAGCCCAGGGTTTGTGGGTTCAGATTCTGGGCACAGACCTACACACTGCTTGTCAGGCCATGCTGTGGCAGCCGTCCCACATATAAAGCAGAGGAAGATGGGCACAGATGTCAGCCCAGGGCCAATCTTCCTCAGCAAAAAGAGGAGGATTGGCAATGGATGTTAGCTCAGGGCTAATCTTCCTCACACACACACAAAAGAAACAAAATGAAAACAACAGAAAAAATAGTTGCAAAGCTATGTGATGCTATTTCTGGCCTAGTCCATTATGACCTTATGAACATTTTAAGTGTTTTCTTTTTCATAAAGGTAAAAATCTGAAAAGAAAGACACAGTGTGTATGTTTTTTCCCAAAATATAGATTTTTAAAAAATATATACATATAATATATAGAAGCTGAAATTATGCAAAACCAATAAACAAAACACCACAGTAGAGTAAGTGGGTGCAGCATATAGATTATAAAATGTCCCCACAGCAGTTTGGGGGCTTTCCCCTCCCTTTACCTGTGTCATGATTTTATCATCACATCCACGTATCATCAAGCCTGAAATAAAGGCACTACTGACATCATGTAGTGTAAAGAGCTCAGATAGATAGTTCTTTAATTAAGAATAAAATACTTTAAATGAGTGGATGAAAATGCAAAATGGCACTTTTTTCAACTCATTCCAGTGTCAAAGCTTACCCAAAACATCTAAATATACAAATGCAGCCTGGAAATATTTTAGTGCAAATATGAAAAGTAATGGCATAACTTAAAGGTACTTAAATAAGGTATCATAAGGGTGGGGACAGTTCTATGAGGTTCCCTAGGGACAACAAATGTATTGGCATTGGTGCAATGTCTTGTTAAAACTTTTAAAAATCAAGAAGACAAAATTAGAGGTGAAAACTCACCTACTAAGCATTTATTATTCTAACTTTTAAGGGGAGACTAAAAGGGCGATTTATTGAAGATCAAAATATTTTCTTAGATTTGTTGATGGGGGTCAAAAATAACGTGAGTTCTCCTGAAGTCTGCACACACAATGCTGGTGTTCAGTTGCCTAAATGCTAGTGCATCTGAGAAAGCCCAGTTCGTGATTTGAGTTTTCATCAGAAGGTCTCGTCGTCATTGCAGTTGGTCGCCCAGTGCCCAAACATCTCACAGATTTCACAGTACGGGCGTTCCTCGCTCCGACTGCCATGGTGTGTGGAATGCGGGGGGTCCTCAGACATCTGTGCCTGGGTAGGACAATCCTCTGTGTCATGGAGATCAAAGCAGTCACATATGTCACAGAAGAGGCGAGGTTTCTTCTTGGACTGTTTCTCCTGGTCATCACTACAAATGTTAACATGTATAATCAGAAACTCATTTCTATCAGAAGAAATTCAAGAGACAATATCACTTGTAAAGAACAGAAAACAAGCAAGGATGAATTATGGCCAAATCTGGGAGCCTCAAGTGAAAGTACTACAGTCCACATTTAAAATTTTCATGTTAATCCATTTGTAGTATTATCGCTCTCTTTCCAGATTTATGGCCACATCACCACAAAGCAATTGTTTCTCCAATCCACTGGAGAACCTAACTTTAAAAACACACGTTTATTTAGATGGAACTAAGGTTCTGATCAGTATTGCTTAATAAGAAATACCTGTCATAATTGTTTAAGTCATCACCATTCCCATTAAGGGCTGCTTCTGACATCATCTCCACCTTCATCTTGAGGTCTTGATTCTTCCTCTGAAGGTCCACTATTACTGAATTTAGGAAATCAATCTGATGTGTTCAGGGGGGAAAAAAAAGAAACGTGTAAAATATCTAAACCGTGTACGGTGGAGTGTCAAGAAGTCATGGGGGCATACTCTCATGCTACGGCTGCAGAGTGTGCTGGACATCACAGAAGGGGCCGACAGTGGCTGTTACCAACCCCATATTTTATATTTACACACACAAACAAAATTTTACAAAAAGCATAACTAGTTAGTTGGTCCATTAAACTGTAGAACCAATCCAGGACTTTTATGTTTTGTAGATTTGAAAAAGTTCATGGAAATTCTCCTCAGCTCACCATTTAACATTTACTGATTGGTCATGATGGGACAGTAAATGCGTCTTCAGAGAAAAATGAAGGAGTTTTAAAGAGAAGGCTCAAGTTCCCTTCGATTGAGGAGACACTTTGGCACCCGCTGACAGGGCAGCGTTCAGGTACCACACGTATGAAGACTCACTGGGCAGTGGGATAAAGAGATGACCATCAGGAGGAAACGCTCTCGTCTTAACATTTCCTTTCAAACCAAGGGCACAAAATGTATTATTAAAAACAAAAAGATTCTTCCCTCTTCTACAAATAATAATAAGGTCTCATTTCTCTAAATATCCATTGAAAAAAATCCCACTTTACAGTATTAGAAAATATATATGTGTGTGTATGTATATATATTCACATACATACATATTTCATTTTTTAAGGAAATATTTGGCCTTTTTCTCCTGCTGGGGCAAGTTATAAAACAAAGCTAGTAGTCACTGGCTTTGTGATTCTGTGCAGAATATTCCTTCTAATACTGAAGGCAGACCCACTGAATCTCTTTTCACTTCTCAAACTGCATTTCCTCAGACCTTATCCTGTTCGGAAATCCATTTCAGGAAGAAAAAAAAAAGCCACAAAATGGATGTAAATATAGTGGGAAACCACACACACACATACACACACATACGTGCTCGCAAATTAGGAAACATAAAACAAACCATTTGCTGATTGGAAGAAAGTGTTGGCAGCGGCAGATGAAACAAACAGAAGCAGAAAGGAATGGGGGAAAGAGAAAACATTGTTAATTAAGTTTATGCTTATGAGACACAAACTAAGCAGACAATGCTATCCAGGGTAAGTTAGTACGTTTGTTGAATCCTTTCATGCCTTTCAAAGAAGATGTCAGATAACTAAAACAAATCACAAACTCACTGAGTTTTTCTTTTATTTAAAAGTAAAAGATGGCTTTTGTATCTTTGAGTTTTGACTAGGATAAATATATCCAAAATATTGAAATTTAAGATGGATGTTTGTTGCTTATGTGCTATTGTATTTCCAAATATAGAACAGTTTGCCTCCATATAATCCCATTTTTAAAACTAAGGCCATTTTGATAATTTTGGCTTTAGGAAACAATTTAAGAACCCCGTCTTTTAAAGGTAAAGATGAGCAAGGAAGCTTTTGAGAAAACTATTCTACTTCTAGGAATTTATCCTAAAGAAATAGTGATATATCTGCAAAACGATAGATGTTTATAATACACCTAAGAGATCAGCAACATCCCAAATGTCATGTCAACCAATGGGGAACTGATTACAGTACATCCATATAATGGAATACTATACAGCTATAAAAAATAAGTGCAAGGGCCAGCCCAGTGGTGTAGTGGTTAAGTTTGTGCACTCCGCTTTGGTAGCCCGGGGTTCGTGGGTTCAGATTCCCAGGCGTGGACCTACGCACCACTTATCAAGCCATGCTGGGCAGGCGTCCCACATATAAAGTAGAGGAAGATGGGCACAGATGTTAGCTCAGGGCCAATCTTCCTCAGCAAAAAGAGAAGGATTGGCAATGGATGTTAGCTGAGGGCTAAGTCTTCCTCACCAAAAAAAAAAGCGCAGACCAGTTTATGTAATATGCCACCATTGACACAAAAAAGGGGAAAAGGACTGTATTAGTCTTGGCTTGTATATACTTTTTTTTAAACCTCCAAAAAGATTTTAAAAAAGACACTAATAATAGTGATTACCTGTTTGGAGGGGTTGGGAACTGATCAGGAGAGAGACCGTGTTTGGAGGGAGATTTTTTTACCGTATATATTTTTAATATCGTTTAATGTTTAGACCGTATGAATGTATTACCTATTCAAAAGAGTAAATGATTTTTAAGAATAACAAGTAAGCAAAGCAAAAAGAAGGACTATTACCTGGCTCTCCTGGGCTCTTTCGTCCTCTTCTGCCTGAGTATCAGTATTACCTTATATTTAAAAAAAAAAAGTGGAGGGTGGATTTTTAAAAAATCACAATCTTTTTTCCTTGTTATTGCAATGAAAGGGCCAGTGTTAGAACTTCATTTTCACATGAAATTCCCAGATGCGCCTCTTTGAGAACACGTTTGTGAGTTCCTGTCCCATGTCTGGACCCCTAAGGGATCTACCTAGATGCTGGCCCTCCCCTCAGGTGTTCTGGGCCCCGCAGGCTGGCCCGCTGCAGGCTAAGAATGCCCTCACGTCCATCTGAATTTAAAGAAGCAACTATCGTCCTCTCACGAAGGAACCATCTCTGTTCTCCTTCACTGCAGTGAACTTTCAGGACCCACAGCTGCTACTGGGATGGCAGCTATCACCTACCACCTTATATTTCTGCCAACATTCAAGACCACAGGAAGGTCCGGAGCAGGGATGCCAGGCCCGCCCCTGTGTGTGGGACCTGGCTCATGACTAGCCCTCATCTGATTAAACGGTGGGACAGCCAAGAACAGATGGGCCAAGTCAGGGGGCATCGCAACAGCTGCCTTCAAAGGACATCTCTACTCGGAACGGCTCCTCTGCAGGAGGCAGCGGTGTTGGAAAGAACTGCCACACAGTCATCATTTTACCTGAAGAGCTGCTGAGCTGCCTCTTGTTTTCTTTGAGTTGAAGCTCCAAGTTCTTTACCTTGAGCTCAAGCTTCACCTTATCAGACTCTAGAGACTGAACAACTGAATGCAAGGACTTGGCAGAGGCGTTTTCTCCCCTGAGCACTGTGACCTGAAACACAGTGGTTTAACTTAGGCTCGGAGTTTGAACAAAAAGAGGCACGTGAATGTTCACCTTAGACAGTACTCTACCTCATTTCTCAGTTTTTCCAGCTCTGCATCCTTTTCTGTGAGTAAGGCACTAGTAATACTGATGGATTTCTGCAAGGAAGCTTTTTCTTCATCTGTGTCTTTTATTAACTTGGATTCTCTAAAAGACCAAAGAGTTAAAAAAATTCCAGAAATCAACCAAGAGAGTGGTCACTATACAATGTCCTAGAACAAACACGCAATTAACTTCAGTTAATGTAAGAAAACAAGTATCACAGGGAAGTTTATAAGGGGTTAAGGCTATTATGCTTGCAAAATTTTACTTGAAATTTTACTTACTGTGAGGGGAGAAAAAGTTTACCTATGCATAGACATGCCAGAATCTGCATATCATTGTATCCATTTGAATTTAAAGAAACAAGTTAATAACTTTGGAAAACATAAAATTAAAAAAACAGAACAAGACTGTTGTACCCCCAAAAAATTCTTTAAAAAAGCTAACCCCGAGTTGAATTCTGTTACTTCTTGAATAAATCATTACCAAGCAATAACAACAATTAAAATACACACATGCAAAGCGATTATACAGATGTCATGCAGAGCAGTTTTATGCTGGAAGTATCAATTGGTTCTCACTAATTTCAGTAACTTTTAGCAAGTTCCAAGAATGTGTTTTTGAGATCTATGGGCCAAAACAGTAGCAAAGATTATTATTACTATTCAAACTGAAGGATTATTACTTTTCATCCATAGAATCTGAAGAGATGTTAAGTTGTTCATAGAAATTAAAAGGTAATTACATAAAGGCCAGAACAGATATGTTACAATGGATTTCCGGGTATAGATGGAAAGCATGGGGGAGCCTGGAAGGAGAGGGTCAGAGCACTTGGTTTCTGTTCTCAGCCTGATGCAGCATTTGGTTATCAGCAGAGGGAGGGGGACCAGGCCTTTAATGATAGGGAAACATTTATCTTGGCGTTAGGGAGTGGGAGAAGAAAGGGAAAGATGAGGGGAGACAGGGAGGAAGGGCAAGACACAATAGATACAACCCCAAAGGGCAGGCTTCTCTGTGTTTATACGTGTGTATGTGTTTACACTTTTGTTGTAAAAACTACATGCATTCCAAAGTGCCAAGGTCATCAAAGACAAGGAAAGACTGAGGAACTGTCACAGATTGGAGTAGACTAAGGAGATATGACAACTGAATGCAGTATGGTTTCCTAGATGGGATCCCGGAAGAGAAATAAGAGGTTAATGGAAAAAGTGGGGAAATCTGAATAAAGTCTAGAGCCTAGCTAGGAGTACTGTGCCAATGTGACTTTCTTAGTTTCGATAAATGCACCAGGGAACGTAAGATGTTCACATTAGGGGAAGCTGGGTGAAGGGTATACGGGAACTCTCTGTACTACCTTCAACTCTTCTGTAAATCTAAAATTATCTTTAAAATAAAAAGATTTTAAAAATCACATGCAGTGTGAAGAGGAAAAAGATCTTGTATCACAAAAATATTTTGGGAAAAACAAAACTGGAGAAACATTTCCTAGCTAGCCCTCAGGCCACACAGCCTAGACACTGCATTAGTATAGATAATCATCAGTGAGAGTTCATGACTTAACAACAGGCCGAATTACTCCTGGTTCTATTAGAAGTAACTGGGTGAATGCAGAGCATGTAATGGTTCAGTCTGTTTTAGAACTGACTGGAGGAAATCGGAAACTGAGGCCCAGGTTAGAAATGGCAGAACGTATGTCTGGTTAGTGAGACCCAAGATATCCGGCACACGAATTACAGAATTCTCATGATTTGTGGTAAATTGAAATTCTACACCAAGATGAAAATATAAGTGTTGTATTTATCTCATTGTGTGGCTTACACTTACACTCCAGAATGAAAGTAGTAAGAAAAGAATCTGAGACTTACAGAAATTTCTTGAATTCAACACCCAAACGTTCTATGTACACTGGAAAGGGGGTGGATATTGGTGCTGTTAAATTACTAAGTGAATAACACCTTGCTAGGAAATAGGATCTTGTTTAGGTTAAAACAAACACAAAGATTTTAAAGGAAGGAACGTACAGGCACTTCTTCCACCTGGAAAAGTAAACATCTGATGTTACTCAGAGACTCAATAAGTCTTGGGCTCCTTAAGTTTCTGTTAAATTTATTTGGTAGTTTATTCTATTGTAAAAACTATTTCAAGAGCTTCACTCGTTATAAATCCAACTCAAATTTGAAAAACATAATTTTAAATGTTTTTACTGAAAAATACCAAGATTTGGGGGTTGTTGAATAGATTTAGATTCTTCCATAACCAGACTCTAGTTAGGCAAGATCTCACAGATTCTTTGTGTTAGGGAATGATAAAGACACCATCAGGTGGCAGAAGGAAAAATGTATAGGTATCTTGTTTATCATCACATACATATAACCTCTAAGAGAGGCTGCTTTCTAAGAAGATGGAAGTAGAACGTTTCTTGCACAAGTTATCAAAGATGCATGGTTAAGAAAGGGATCTGACTTGTGATTTATATACCAAATGACAGGACAAATAGACTTTGGCAGCTCATCTTTGTGACAGATCTTCATTGCTGGCTTCTTAGGCTGTTTCTAAGCCCTAATCCCACTGTGCAAACCAAGACGGACTGAATTAAACCATTTATGCCGACATTACTGACACTTGAGTCACAAACCACACTGACAGGAGGGCCTGTGTCACACTTTTAAGCCACACTGGCTAGAATGACTTGGTGGTACTAAAAATATCAAGAAGGGAAGATAAACATAATATGAAAGAAGGGCTATAGGGGCCAAAAATCTTTCCCCCAGGAGAACATATCACCCAGATTCTTTCCTTACTACTTACATGAGAAATAAATTCCAGTAATGAAGCAAATACCTTAAAGTGTTACTGGGCAAGCTTTAAAAATGCAAGATAACAAGAACCAAATATTAGAAACATGAAGAGAAATGCAAATACAGTAAGGGGAACTAAATTTGCAGAGAAGTTCTTTGCTGTATATAGGTTTAAAAAAGATATATGTGTGTGTTTGTGTGTATGTGTATACTGCTGAGAATATTTTACAAAACAAAAGCAAGACACAGAGGGACAAAGGCAGCCAAAAAATATATACAACAATTTGGTTTACTAAAAATATATGAAATTTATTTATTATAACGTGGATAGACTTTCTTTAGTCTTACCATTAAAGACACACAGATATAGCAAAGGAAGCAAGAGTAGGAAAGGGAAAAGAGAGGGGTGAAATGAGCATTGATAAGTAGCGCAAGCTCGGAGACAGTCAGACAGTTAGCAACCACAGCGAGCCTAATGAGCTGGAGGAGCGCGGGACCTCATCAGAACTGGCGGACGGTACCGTCAACCAGGTTTCATTCTTGACAGAAATCTTGTGTTTACACTAACAGAATTAATTCTCACTCCAAAAAGTTCACACCTAAGATTTTGGCTCTGGAGTCCCTTCTTTGACATCAAAAAGCCTAGAGAAGGGAGGGAAGCCAAGTTCCCAAACCTGCTGTAGGCTTGCGCAGTCAGAGGGACACACTTCTCCACTTCCGCCAACTAGAGCAAGTCAAGGTCGGCTCTGCTTTATCTACTAGACATCTTGGAACCTGTTTCGAAAAAGCTTTGCCTAACTTGGAGACGAGTTTTCCAAAGAAATGATTACATTTTTAAGCTAAGAGAAAAACCTTTACCACATATTGCTTGCAATTCAATGCTTAGATACCAAAAACCACAGCCATACAGGAGGATGCTACTGATCTCTTAACGATAAGTAGTTTCATCCTACAGTCAGGAGCAAGTTCTGCCCTTCAGTATAACGACGATTTGAATGAAGCACTTATATACTATCTTGACTATGAATGTTCAATTATCACTTCTGAATTAAACTGTTGACTAAGATCTCAGTTCTTGCATGAACAACTACATTTCAAATATTTTTATGATTTAAGTACTTTCCAGACTTTTAAATTAAGAGCACATCAAATTCTTATTACTCCATACAATATGTACTTAACTATTATACACATAGACCTACAAATGAATCCTTTACCAAACCGACTTTTAGAAGGCCCTTAAGAGCCCAAATTATTAGCTAAAATATATTTGCATTTAGATTTCTCAAATAGACATAACTTTCCATAAAGGTTAATAACTTGACAAAAACCCAGTTCTAAATATGAGAAACTAGGTTTTTACATTTTTCACTCTCAGGAAAAATTATCTTTATCTGCATTTCTGACAAAATGAGTAATTTTCAAGAGACATTCTCTCAAACATATCCAGGACTTAAAAATGGGAGCAGAGATGGTGACATAAGAAGAGAGGACTTGACAAGAACTCAAATTTGTTCCATCTTTTTAAGCCGTGTAAAAAGTCATGTGCCTAATCACATTTTGCAAGGTATGTAATTTAGTCAGAGTCACACGGTGAGGACTAACAAAACACAGCATCTTTCTTTTAAAAAAAGATTAAAAAGTAATAATAAATAAACTAATAAATGTACAGTGAGAAAAGAAGCCGCATAAAAATCTGAAGACCTGGGTCTTATGCTTGCATCCAAGTTCCTAGCCAAGTTGCTTAACTTTTAGGGCTTTAGGTTTTTTTTAAACACAAGCTCCACCATGTATTCCACTGGGTTGTGGTGAGATTAGATAAACTTGCGAATTATGAAGTGCTTCATAAATGCAAGGGGATTACGTCAGTATTTACACCAGCCCATTTTTATATGTTTCCTTGCCACAGGAATAAGCCCCATTAACTTTTTCACATATCCTTGATAACTGCATACATGAAGTTCTTTTTAAAGAAACAAAGCCTTATTTATGTAAAATTAAATATCCTGAGGACCACATGGGCACAGCTGTGCCTATACACAGGAACTAAGTTAAGGCGTGGCAGACCAGTCACCACAGCTCATGGTCACTTGGAGAACACCCGACTGGACCAGGGGCATGGCCATGGTGAAACACACATGCATTCTGGTGTGAAACTTTAAAGAAGACTGAATCCAAGTATTTTTTTTTTTTTTGTGGGGAAGACCAGCCCTGAGCTAACATCTGTTGCCAATCTTCCCCTTTTTGCTGAGGAAGACTGGCCCTGGGCTAACATCCGTGCCCATCTTCCTCTACTTTATATGGGGCGCCGCCACGGCGTGGCTGACAGGCAGTGCGTCGGCGGGCGCCCGGGATCCGAACTCGCGAACCCCGGGCTGCCAAGCGCGGACTAAACCGCTGCGCCACCGGGCGGCCCCTGAATCCAAGTATTTCTTAATTAAAAAAAGAAATGAGGAAAGGCACCACTGGACCGAGGCCTAGTGTCCTCTAGAATGTAGCTTACAGAACTCAAATGTCTTTGTGGGCTAAATAAAGCCCTCAATTCCTAAGCAACTGCCATGCCAGTAGGAGGGGACACTAACGTGTTAAACACATGTGCCAGTGGTCGGTGAGGGAAACTTCTGCCCTGACAGGTAAGAATAAAATACTTTGCGAGAGCATAGAAGAATTTGGTAGCTTTTTTTTCTATTTTATTATTTTTTAAATTGAGGTACAGAAGAATTTTTGATTATACTATTCTTAAAGGTTTGTTTTAGTTTTGTTTTTATTAAGAAAAAAAGCATGCCACTGTTGTGATGCACATCTATTCAGAACTGTACAGCAAACCACTGTACAGGCTGTGGTTCTCAGCAACAGTACACTCTGAACCTGCTGGGCATGCAGTGCGAAGCACAGAATTTCTCTAGACACAAAATGCACATTTTTAAAGAGCAGACAGAGACTCTCAGGATGTATTAGCACTGGGTTTCTAAATGATTATTTCTGTGGGCCTGTTTACCCTTACTCAAAAGTACTGGATGTCTTCCATTCGAGTATCACTTGATTATGATGAAAGAATAACAAACTCTTTTTTAGAAAATAAATAGAAGCATTTAAAATGGTGTTACTCATTATTATTGAAAAATTACAATTTTTATATAATTGAAATCAGTCTTTATTGCAGATCGATTACTCTATGTAAAATTATAGTACTTTTAGTTACTGAAACTAGGAGGTAACAGCCGTATAATATGAGAATCTAATTTTGGAACACTTCTGAGTATATGTAACTGAACATGGCTTAAAAATTAAACTATTTCTTATTTTTTTTTTTTTTTTTGTGGGGAAGACCAGCCCTGAGCTAACATCCGTCGCCAATCCTCCCCTTTTTGCTGAGGAAGACTGGCCCTGGGCTAACATCGTGCCCATCTTCCTCCACTTTTTTATATGGGACGCCGCCACGGCATGGCTGACAGGCAGTGCGCCCGCCTGGGATCCGAACTCGCGAACCCCGGGCTGCCAAGCGCGGACTAAACCGCTGCGCCACCGGGCGGCCCCTCTTGTTTTAATAATTAACACTGAAACTTTTCCAAATAAATTTCATAATGTGTCAAATATGAATACCAAACTATCACAAGGCAATTTTCCGATTGTAAGAAGGTCGCATGTTTTCTACAAGTCACTGTACACATCATGTTCTAACATTTTCCTTACTAAACACACACACACACACACACACGCAGCAATAAACATAAAAAGAAAGCCTACCTCTTTTTCATTTCTAATAACTGATTATTGAGCACAGATCTCTCTTCTTCCAGCTGGAAAAAAAAAACACAAAAAAATTCAGTTCATTACAAGCCCACAGAGAGGCCTATCTCTCATCCACAGGTCACACTTCCAGGCTCCAGGACAGCTAAAGCAAGTGGCTTTCCTCACAGGCAATGAAAACAGAGCAAGTGGTCACTGTATCACAGAATGTACAGTTATTAATCTATAAATCATTTATGACCTGAATGACTCCCCTTCCTCAGGAACCTGAGAGTTAAAAATAGTAAGGGCCTGCCTGGTGGTGTAGGTGGTTAAGTTCGTGCACTCTGCTTTGGTGGCCCGAGGTTCGCAGGATTGGATCCCTGGCACGGACTGACTACCACTCATCGAGCCCTGCTGTGGCGGCGTCCCATACACAAAATAGAGGAAAATGGGCACAGATGTTAGCTCACAGCTAATCTTCTTCAGCAAAAAGAGGAAGACTGACAGAGGTTAGCTCAGGGCCAATCTTCCTCACAGACACACACACACATACAAACCTAAATACCAACATCTGACCGGTACATGCCGTATCTCAGGCATTCAGTAAATGTTTGTTAAATGAATGAGTGAAAGCTTCACTGTTAACATTCTGGTTCTTTTATTGAAACAACAGAGGTCAAGTGTCACTAACTCAAGAAGGGCTAGGAGCAGGTCATTTACTCTACATGGGCCTCATTTTATGCCTACTACATTCCAGGCATTTACTTCTCACCTAGAAAATAAAGAGGTTACAAAGGAATTTCCAGTGGTCCTTTAGTTCTAAAATTCTATTATCCTCTGAAGGGTAAAAAATAAAAGATCAGTTAATCTTGTAAGAGAAGACTCACCTCTACCCTCAATCTGCACCACACATAGTTTAGCCAACTACCAATTTCAACTCACATTGTTAATTAAAAAAGGTGTGAAAAAGCTCTTATGTGGAATTTTTCTTTTTAAGGATAACACCAAAGACTATATAATGGTTTCCAACAGCCCAGAATTTAAGCTACTGGTTCACTGTATGTAGTTACGGTCTTATTTCTGATTAGGTATCCGTTATGTACATGCTTTGCTGTAAGGTCTTCATACTTCATAGATACTTATATCCATTAAGATATGTGCTTTTGCTGCATGAGTAATTCACAGAAATATTTAGAATTTTTAAAGAGTGAAAGGAAGGAAAAAGAGTGGGAAAGCAAACTTTAAAAAATGAAATGAAAGGGAGAACATCTGGAGAGTGGGAAGTGAAGATGAGAGGGGCTGTCATTCTTTCCTCTCTGCCCTTTTATATGGTTTATATTTATTTTTTAAACAAGGAAGCTGTTTTACTTTTATAGTTAAAAAAAATTAAAACAGAAGAAAAAATCAATAAACAAACTTAAGACTGGGAAATGCCTACAATGAAGATAAAATGGATAAAAGACATGGCAGATAGTTCACAACAGAAAAAATACAAACTATTAATAAACATTTGAAAAATCATTCAACCCTGCAAAAAACAGCAGAGATTCCCCCTCTTTCCTGGAGGATGCATTGTGCCTGAAATTCCATGGAAAAGAAGTTTGGGATACTTATTGTACTGATTCTTTATAGAAAACAACAATTTTTTCTTATTCTGGTCTGTGATCCAATCTAGGATAACAAGTTACATTAAGGAGTCATATTTCTTAAATCTAAATAGTTCGTTATTCTTTCCTTGTCTTTTGTGACCCTGATATTTTTGAAGAGTGAAAGCCAGTTATTTTATAGAATGTCCATCAATTTGGATTCATCTGATGTTTCCATGTGAGTCGAGTCAGATCTGCACTCTTTGGCAGAAACACCACAGAAGTGATCCCATGTCCTTCTCAGTACATGATATCAAGAGATGCACAATGTTGATTTTTGGTGAGGGTAACTTCGATCATTTGGTTAGGGAAGAAGCATCTTCATGTTTCTCCACTGTAAAGGTACTATTTTTTCCTTTGTAATTAATACGTATTTTGTGGAGAGAAACTTTGAAACTATGTACATTTCCTGTTCCTCAACAAAATTTGACCCACTTGTTTTACCACCAAATGATAATTCTTGCCTAAGTAAATTATTACCATGACGGTTACCAAATGGTGATTTTCTAATTCCATCATTTCATCTATTTATTAGTTGGCATTTACCGTAAAGAAGGACTTTCATTTTTCCTCTATTTACTTATTTATATCTGTTTCCATGATATATTTATATGATGGTTTCCTATTTTATTTAATAGGCTGTAACCCATTACTATCATTATTTCTTTTGATGCTCAAATTATCTCAGTTTTAACCAGTGGGAGCCCCTTCAACATAATTTGATGTGGGTTTTGTGTGTGTGTGTGTGTGTGTGTGTGTGTGTGTGTGTGTGTGTGTGTGTGTGAGGAAGACCAGCCCTGAGCTAACATCCATTGCCAATCCTCCTCTCTTTTGCTGAGGAAGACTGGCCCTGGGCTAACATCCGTGCCCATCTTCCTCTACTTTATATGGGATGCCGCCACAGCATGGCTTGACAAGTGGTGCGTCTGTCCGCACCCAGGATCCGAACCTGCGAACCCCAGGCTGCCAAAGCGGAGCGCACAAGCTTAACTGCTACGCCACTGGGCTGGGCTGGGCCCCTCATAATACCCTTTTTTATCTCTGATAACTTTCTTACTTTGAAGTCAGCTCTGTCTGAAAATAATACAGGTACTCCTGCTTTCTGAAATTAATATAGGTACTTCCTCTACTTTATATGGGTTGCCACCACAGCATGGCTGACAAGCAGTGTGTCTGCAGGCACTGGGGATCCAAACCTGTGAACCCTGGGCTGCCAAAGCAGGAACTAAACGACTGCACCACCGGGCCAGCCCCCTAATTTGATATGCTCTTGACAAATCCCTAGCACTTCCTTGCTTTTTGGTACACAAGATATTCCAGGCTCATTCTTGTACTCCTCCCTCAGCCCTGGAATCAGCTAGTTCTCTAGGGCCTTTTAGTGGAGAAGAATATTTAGAAACAAAAATCTAGGTGCTAGGTGTGCTCATTGATATTGGAGTATTATTGCTTCTAAGCCATGTCAGTGGACTCAGTCAAAATTTAAAACTTCTGCTCTTTAAAAGACACTGTTAAAGAAGTGTAAAGACAAGCCACAGACTGAGAAAAAACACTTGCAAAACACATCCTCATAAAGAACTTGTATCCAGACTATATTAAGAACTCTCACAACTCAATAATGTGCAAACAACCAAATTAAAAAATGGGCAAAAGATCTCAAGAGACATCTGACCACAGAAGAGATAAACAAGGCCAAAAGTACATGAAAAGATGCTCAACATCATTAGTCATCAGGGAAACGCAAATTAAAATGACACTTCAGGAGCCTGTGTTATGATTTCTACTTTCATTCCACTGTGGTCAGAAAACATACTTTGCATGATTTCAATCCTTTTAAATTTACTGAGACTTGCTTTATGACCTAACATATGGTCTATCCTGGAAAACATTCCACGTACACTTGAGAAGAATGTATATTCTGCTGTTGTTGGGTGGAATGCTCTATAGATGACTGTTAGGTCTAGCTGATTTATAGTGTTATTCATGTCTTCTATTTCCTTACTGATCTTCTGTCTAGTTGTTCTATCCATTACTGAAATAGGGTTTTGAAGTCTCCAACTATTATTGTTGAATTGTCTACTTCTTCCTTTAATTCTGTCAGTTTTTGCTTCATGTATTTTGAGGCTGTTATTAGATGCACATATATTTATAACTGTTATACTTTCTGGATGGATTGACCTTTTTATTATAAAATGTCCCTCTCTGTCTCTAGTAACAATTTTTGTCTTAAAAGTCTATTTTGTCTGATATTAGCATAGCTACTCCAGCTCGCTTTTGGTTACTGTTTGCATGGTATATCTTGCTCCATTCTTTTACTTTCAACCCATTTGTGTCTTTGAATCTAAATTGTGTCTCTTATAGACAGCATACAGTTAGATCATGTTTTTTAAAAATTCATTTTGTCAATCTCTGCCTTTTAATCAGTGTTTAATCCATTTACATTTAATGTTATTATGGGTAAGGTTCTATACTTTTTTCAATTAATAAATTTTATCTTTTAGAGCAGTTTAGGTTTACATCAAAATTGAGCAGAAAGTACAGAGATTTCCCATATACCCCCTGCCCCCCCAACAAGCTCCCCCACTATCAACGTTCCACATTTGTTACAATCAATGAGCCTACACTGACACATCAGCATCACCCAAAATCCATAGTTTACATTAGGTTCACTCTTGGTGTGGTACATTCTATGGGTTTTGACAAGTGTATAAAGACACGTATCCACCATTGTAGTATTGTACAGAATAGTTTCACTGCCCTAAAAGTCACTGGCACACTCCCTACTCATTACTCTCTCCCCCATCCCTGATAACCACTTATCTTTTTATTGTCTCCATAGTACTGCCTTTTCCAGAATGTCAAATAGTTGAAACGATACAGTATGCAACCTTTTCAAATTGGCTTCTTTCACTTAGTAATATGCATTTAAAGTTCCACCATGTCTTTTCATGGCTTGGTAGCTCATTTCTTATTGGCACTGAATAATAGTCCATCATCTGGATGTACTACAATTTATTTATCCACTCACCTACTGAAGAACATCTTGGTTGCCTCCAAGTTTTGATAACTGTGAGTAAATCTGTGATAAACATCCAAGCACAGGATTTTGTGTGGACATAAGTCTTCAATTCATTTGGGTAAATACCAAGGAGCATGATTGCTGGATCATATGGTAAAAATATGTTTAGTTTTGTAAGAAACTGCTAAACTGTATTCCAGAGAAGCTGTACCATCTTGCATTCCCACCAGCAATGAATGAGAGTTCCTATTGCTTGACATCTTCACCAGCATTTGGTGGTGTCAGTGTTTTGGATTTTGGCCATTCTAATAGGTGTGTAGTAGTATTTCATCGTTAATTTTACAATTCCCTAATGACATATGATGTTGGGCATCTTTTCATATGCTCACTTGCCATCTACATGTCCTCCTTGGTGAGGTGTCTGTTCAGGTCTTTTGCCCATTTTTTAATTGGGTTGTTAGTTTTTTTGTTGTTGAGATGTATGGGTTCTTTATATATTTTGGAGATTAACCCCTTATCAGATACATGGTTTGCAAATATCTTCTCCTGATTGTTAGGTGGTCTTTTCATTTTGTTGATGGTTTCCTTTGCTGTGCAGAAGCTTTTTGGTTTGATGTAGTCCCATTTGTTTATTTTTTCTATTGTTTCCCTTGCTTGGTCAGGCATGGTACTTGAAAATATGTTGCTAAGACTGATGTTGATGAGTGTACTGCCTATGTTTTCTTCTAGAAGTTTCATGGTTTCAGGTCTTACATTCAAGTCTTTAATCCATTTTGAGTTAATTTTTGCATATGGTGCAAGATAATGGTCTATTTTCATTTTTTTGCATGTGGCCATCCAGTTTTCCCAACACCATTTGTTGAAGAGACTTTCCTTTCTCCACCGTATGTTCTTGGCTCCCTTGTCGAAAATTAGTTGTCCACAGATGTGTAGGTTTATTTCTGGGCTCTCAATTCTATTCCATTGATCTGTGTGTCTGTTTTTGTGCCAGTACCATGCTGTTTTGGTTACTGTAGCTTTGTAGTACATTTTGAAATCAGGGAGCGTGATTCCTCCGGCTTTGTTCTTTTTTTTCTCAGGATTCCTTTAGCTATTCGGGGTTTCCTGTTGTTCCATATAAACTTTAGGATTCTTTGCTCTATTTCTGTAAAAAATGTTGCTGGAAGGTAATTTGCTTTAAATCTATTATTTAAGCTAAGAAAAATACTAGCTTGGGTGAAAGGAAGGATATGTTGAAGTTCAAAGTCATTACAACTCCTGCTTTTGTAGGCTCAGTAAAAAACCACCTGAATAAAAATCTTCAGAGAAGAGTAGCGATTTTCTGTTGTTTTGTTCACTGCTGTCTGGTCCATTTCTGGAACACTGGCAGGCGCATAGTAGGCACTCAATAACTATGTGTTGAGTGAACAAACGTATCAGCTAGTCAGAAAGCTGGTGCTCTCAATGGGTATGAGTTGGAAGCCAGCATTCTCTCAGAATGAATTCTCGCTGTTCAACTAGTCTAAGCAAGCCAATGTTGAGCCAGTTCTTTTCTCACCGACTTCCCCAGTGAGGCGGTTCACATCTGGGCTATTTTAGTCTCTTCTCTAAGCAAGCCTTCTGAGGTCCAAAATAGCAGCTCTACCTTGTCAGCACAAAACGCATTCACATCCCCTGTGCCTGAGGATTTCTTGTCTTGCCTCCCACACACAGACAGACAGACTTCTCTTAGAAGTGAAGAAGGTAATGGGGGAAAAAGGAAGAGGAGGATTTAGTAATTGTTGTGGACAAGCCCTTTCAGAGAAGACAGAAGGGTGGGATGGACACAGTGAAGGCTGCCTAGACCCCACTTTCAAGCCAGGTCTTGTCGCCCGCTTCTGGGAATGCTGTTTGCAGAGAGCCCGCTGTCAGCCTCTTGAGGCATCGCTGCTGCAGAGCCACCTCTGCCATGGTCACAGGTCCTTCGCAGGATGGACCACATCCAATGACTGCTCAATGTGGGATTATAAAGGGACTGGCCATCTAGTCCAACTTGGGACAAATCTGAAGGGCCACTCCAGTTTCAGAGCTCTCTGTGGGGTCAGTCAAGACTGTCATGGGCCTGCATCATGGCTCAATTTCTTGCTCTGTCCAGTCCTGCTTCCTTCCTCTCCTTTCCACAGGTGCAGTCCCAAGGGCACATCTTAAAAAACATCATGCACACTAAACACTCAGCCTGCTTCCCAGGGAACTTGACCCGCAACGGTATGCATTAAGTCACCACCATAAGTTCTTAGAAGAGGCACAGGAAGATGACAGGTCTTGGAGACTTTGAGTTTATATGAATTATGTAAGTAAATATATATGTGAACATATTTACAACTTCAAATACACACACAGGTATCACTGTCCTTTATCAACAATGCTGTTGATGGTGTGGCCATAAGGGACTGTGACTGAGTGAGGCCATATATACGAAGTAGTTCTTCATACAGCATACACATATCAACTTAGTCTTTCATTTTTACTTCTGGTTGGTGAAAAGACAGCAGCTACTCTTCCCATAAGACTGCCAGCATCTTTAGTCAGTTCAAGTGCATCCTCTGTCCAGCTGCAAGCATCCTTAACTATGCAGAAGCAAACCGGAACAGACCCTCACCCTTTGGTCTAGACCCTGTGGCAGTTATTTACCGACTGGATGGCATCTCAGTGCTAGGAAGTGGCTTTGTACAAATCTCCTCAAAAGCTAGAGTGGTTTAGAGGACTGTGAAGTCTAGAGGAATGTCTCAAACAAGAAACTTAAAACACGCAGAAAGAGAATATGCAGGATGTAAAAAGACCTTCAGCGAGTGAATATACCCCTTGGCCCATTTCCTAAATGTAATGCTTGAAAATCCTTAACTGGATGAAAGGAAGATTCTCAGAGAACCCAAACAAATCAGAGGTTTTAGTTTCAGCAATTTCTAAGTTGTAGATAAAATTGTTACTTTTTAAAAGAATAATTACTTTATTATTTTTATTAAAATGATACATGTTCTTTTTTAGAAAATTCAGCAATATAGAAAAATTTTTTTAAAGGTGGAAAAAATTTCCCCAATTTTACCACTGAGGAATCATTTTAAGTGAATGGAGAAACTGAATGGAATTTTATGGTAGAATAATTCTACTATAATTAACATTAGCTGAATGACATGCCAGACATCTCAATGTGTATAGAGTAAGAAAGATAGATGGGGGTGGGGGGTGGGGAGCAAATTTAATCTTACTTGAATTTAACAGGAAAAAGAAAAATTGAAGTAAACAAAAGAAATTGGTTGAGGGCAGAAAAATATTCTTTACCACAAAGACATATTCCATTCTGAGAGCTCCCACTAGGGTTTATACTATATATTTATTTTGTAAAATTTTTAAGTAAAATATATTTTTAAAAGAGGTTAACGTCATTTTCTTAGGCATAAATTAATTTTAACTTCAGACAATATCAAACATCATCCTGAAATAAAAGATGGAGAAGTTTGCACACTTCAACTTTCTTTCAACCCTACCACCCCAAATTTTGTTAGGTTACATTCTCCCTGTATATTTTTCTATTTTTTTTCCTTTTTACCTTGCAAATGTTTTAAACTTACATTCGCCAAATGATCAAAATTAACATCACCAATAATGGGATAAAGCAACATCCTGCCAGGAGGGTACAGTACCATTTATATAGTCTTCCTGCTAAAAACGCATAACCTGAATGCCGTCACGATGAAACATCAGACAAACCAAAATGAAGGACTTTCTACAACATAACTGGACTGTTCTTTTCAAAAGAGTCAAGTCATAAAAGACAGAAAGGCAGAGGAACCATTCCAGATTCAAGACTGAAAAGACAGGACAACTCAACGAACAGCTCGCATGACCCTGGACGGGACCCTGAGCCAGGAAATAAAGCTATAAAGGACATTAATGGGATAACCGCCTAAACAGGAATACAGCCTGGACATTCGGTAACAGTGCTGAACCTCCTGACTTCGGTAACTGCACTGCAGTTCGGTAAAAACAAGTCCTTAGAGTTTATGAGCAAAGCATTCTGTGTTCTATTTTTACAACTTTTGCAAAGTTTGAAGTAATTTCCAAACAAAAAGTTAAAAACACAATTCTGTCTGTGTCTGTAACTCCCTAGGCTGCCAGCTCAGTCATCGGTTTACCTGGATTTAGTGCTCGCCCCCAGCCCTCTCACCACAGTCCCTCTTTTGCCAAGTCCTGTATCGTGATTCATGTCTTGCTTGGCCAGATTTTATTCTCAAGTAACTACTTTCCAGAAGGACTCACAGATGCTGCAGCTCCTTCCATGTTTGACGACATCTGTCTTCTTACCTGAATAACTGCCTGGATTGATGCTCCTGATCACATTTTCTGCCCCTCGGAACTTTGGAAACAGTGCACCACGGTTTTCTCAGCTGCACTGAGTGGGCTGATTCTTTACCTTTTTAATAAGGAATCTCCTTTTTCTGCCTAGGCCCCTGAAGAATTCAATATTCTTGAATTTCAATAATAACCAGGGTATTTTCTGGTGTCAACGGCTTTGGACCAATTTCTCCCTGTGGGTTCCCTGACTGGGTTTCCACACACCCCACCATGTCCTCCTCCTCTGCAATTCAGTTCTTCCTTCGCTCTAATTCCTTAGTATCTTTTGACTGTCTTCCTCTTTATATATTATGACTCGCTCAAGCTTTTCCTTTATATTTTTAGAAATGTTCCTTAGGTTCCTTTCTGTTTCTGATTTATTTAGTAGTTCTGATATGCTGTGGTTTTGGTCTTCAATTTGTTTCTGTTTAACTCTTCACTCTCTGTTCAACTTGTGTCATTTTATCATCTCCTCTTTGAACAGTTGTTTTATTTGAATCACTTATATCTTTATATAGCACAAAGCAATATTTTACTTTGGGCACTGTTTTCTCATGGCCTGAATTCCTCATTTCTCTCTGGATTCCTGTGTTCCTTTCTTTTCCTTCTTCCTCTTTTGGTACAATATGTGTCCAGTTGTTCATCTCACTATGGGCAACTCTACGGAGATCTTCTATTTGCTTACATGGAATGTGAATGAATTTTCCCTTATATCCTTCCTACTTTATCTGAGACCTTTAATCTTTATCTTTAAGCTACAACTGAAAAATCAGGCATTGTAGCCTATAGTCGTGTGTCGCTCAACGACAGGGATACGTTCTGAGAAATGCATTGCTGGGCGATGTCGTCACTGTGTGATCATCATGGAGTGCACTCACACAAACCTAGATGGTATAGCCTACTACACACCTAGGCTCTGTGGTACTAATCTTATGGGACCACCGTCATATACGCGGTCCCTCGTTGACCGAAACATCGTTATGCCATCATTAGCCAGAGGGGCCTGGGGCAAGGATGGGGAGACTGCTGTTAAGGCAATGTACAGAATCTGCTGGAGGTCTCTTTTTTGAGATTTTTCTTTTAGTGTCCTGTATCTCATTCACTCCCTCTGAACAGAGGTAATCCTATTCCCACAGGGGCCTGTCCTCAGGTTTCAGTCTTAGGCAGATATTACAAATTGGATCTTTTAACATTTACTCTCACCTCCTCTATTACCTTCCCTTTCTAGAGATGGGAATCCAGCCTCATTTACAGTTGGAGGTGGTCATGTGAAACTATTATGGAGATCTGAACTTTCCTCTCCAAATTAAAAGACAAAACCATGTGAAGAGAAGCCCTCTGGCCTTCCCCACCTTGTCTCTCACCGTTCCCTCCTGGAAAGCTTTCCAATGCCTGGAGGTACAACAGCCATCAGCGGTGATCAAGAGGATGAAAACTACATGCCAAGGATAGCAGCAGAGCAGAAAGGAAGAGCAGGGTTCTCTAAGGACGTTCTTGACTGGCTGGACTCACCCGCACCACCTACCTGTGGACTTATCATTTGACGGAAAATCCCCACCCACATCCACCCACCCTCATTCACTTAAGCCACTCTTTGTTGGCTAGAAGAGTGGTGGAAAATAACAACCAGCAGTTTTTCTTGCCTCTAGTAGAATCCTGAGATCACAGAAGATCTAGCCTCAAAGATTTTTCCTTGACTTTTTCCCAGGCTGCCTACTCACCTCTTCAGTCTAATTTGCTCCCAACTGGATTGGGCACGGAGATGGGGAGAATTAGAGTGAAAATTCTCAGGATTTTGTTATTTGTTTTCTTCTCTTACCACTGTGAACACAGTCAAACCACAACTTTGTTTCTTTTCTTAACCGTCAATTTTAACATTTACAGCATGAAGTTGATTGGCTTTGTTGGATTTTCCTGGAGACATTTTTTAATAGTCAAAAAAGTATGTTCATCTCATTAGGTACTGAGAGAGAGAGATTCTGTGACCCAGCTTCACTCAGTCCTACCTGCCCAGAAATCCCCCAAGCCCCGATGAAAATGATGATGGCTGATGATCACCATTTTTCCAAAATAAAACATGACAAGCTAAAAATAGCATTCCCTCTCTAAACATTCATGTCTGGGAATTACAAGGCTTATTTAAAAGGCAGGCAACTATTCATGGATCAATTTAAATGATAAATCCAGTTTTTTGTATACAGTTTTTTGTATACAACGTCTGCTATAACCTCTCAGGAAGAACTGTTGATGAAATACAGTTATTGAGTCATCTAATCTCTGTCCAGTTTCCACAAGCAAACTGTAACCTCATTTTGCAAATAACCAGGGGGAAATCAGCACTGTTCCCATAGTGACAGCTCAGTGTATCTGCAGTCCTTACAAGGAGGAATACATGTGAGGTTTGGGAATGATAAATCAGACATTTCAAAAGTGACTACCTAAGGTGACTATTTCTATAGTAGAACTCACATTATTATGATTATTTTTAGTCTTCTCTATGAAAAGAAAGAATGTTCTGCATCGTTTCCACTAATCTTGAAACTGCGTGACCCTGCTTGAATTCACACTGTATGCTTCTACCATCCACACATAGCATAATGCCTCACTCATTTGGTGATCAGGCTTTTGGAACCACAACTCTGCAACAAAACTATGAAACTAGAAATAACTGGAATCATGTGAGAAAGTAGAAAGAGCAGTCACAAAGCCTCTGCATCTTATTCTGTAAAACAGGACCTGAGGCCTTAGCTAAAAACAAGATACTCATTTCATCACCCATCCATCCATCCATTCACTCAAACCTACCTATCATGCTCTACGATTCCTACTATCTCACAGCCTGTGTGGAGAGACAAGCATAAGAAACAACCACAATATAGTGTTCTAAGTGTGACAAATAGAGAACTGTGGAGACTACTACATGAGTACAGAGAAGTAAGCACCAACTTTGAGATGAGAGGTGATGACATTTAGGGTAGGGCTCTAACCATGAGGAAAAGTTCACCAAATGAGGAAGAGAGAAGACAAGATGTAAAAGCAGACACGTGAATGGCAAGTGACCAGGTGTGGCAGGAGATGCAGGAGAAACACGAGCACATAGGGTGGAAGAAGTCAAAGGAGGAAAGTCAAGAATGTAGGAGGTGATGGTGCCAAATGTTCACAGAGGATGGAAGGCAGCCACGCACTTGTGCAATCCCTAGGTAGGTGATGACTCCAGCAAGAGTCACTTCAGCAGTGCACTGGTGGTGGCAAAAAGCAGACTGCGGGGGATGGGGAAGAAAATGGGAGATGACAAAGGTACAAAACAGATCACTCTTTTTAAAAGTTTAGAAATAAAGAAAAGAAGATAGGGCTGTAAGTGTTAACAGTGTGGCAAGATTTAGAAATGCTTTTGAGGAAACAAGAAAGATTTTCCAACCCACAAAAGATCCACAGTAGCAATCAGAGGTAGTGGCTATAGACAGGGATGCAGACATCAGGACAGGTGACAGTCTGAATGGAGAAAGGAGACACAAACACCTGAAGCAAATGGATAAGCAATACGTTGTCATCCATTCAGTAAAATACCATTCAGGCAGGAAAAGGAACGAAGCACTGACCCCTGCTGCCACGTGGATGACCCTGAACACACGATGCTGAGTGGAAGAAGCCAGACACAGAAGGTCACATATTGTATGATTCCACTTATATGAAATGTCCAGAATAGGCAAATCCATAGAAACAGACAGCAGATTAGTCATTGCTGGAGACCAGGAGGAGGGGGAATGGGGAGTCACTGCTTAAATGGGTATAGGGTTTCCTTTTGAGGTGACGAAAATATTCTGAAACTAGATAGAAGTGATGGTTGCACAACACTGTGAATGTTCTAAATGCCACTGAATAGTACACTGTAAAATGGTCAAAACAGTAAATTTTATGCTATGTGTATTTTAACACATACACACAGCCAACCTAAAGCAGCATGAAACCAGCCAGGCCATCAGGCAGACTGAACGTAAGAGCAAACAGTCAATAGCAATTATAAGGACAATCTTCATAATCGTCGTCAAGAAAAGGTAAGTTATATTAACTATTAGGTTGAACCATATGAAATTACAGAACAGCAATTCCATACGGTTAAATCTTATATATTCTCTTTTAAAAGACAAGGCCCTCTATATGACATTTTATAAAGATTTATGTCACTGTGGATGCCAGATAAAATCAAACACTTCTGCCTCTCACAATCCTAACTGATCCTGGTCGCCACCCCCCTCCCCCCTTAAAATGAAAAATCCCACTTGGGAAAGGTGACAATTTTCACTGGAAGGGAGAAAGTCATATAGGGAGAGCAGACAACAAAGAATGCACAGGTGTGGGTTCTGTTTCTGGCTTTGCCAGCTCTTTTCTCGAGGACTATAAGCAAATAGGTGAGCCCTTTCAATTGTTAAAATACTTCCTTTAGAGGGGCACACAATGCCCACTTGTCAATCAAGTCAAATGGGGGTTTCTAACGAAGAAGAGAAACTATTATCACTCTCCACCTTTGACCAACCAGTCCTCCTTGTTATTAACCCTCTTAATTTAGAATTTCCTTATCATCTTTTTAAAGTGATAAACAGAGAGACTGTTCTACAAAACCACAGTCACAGGGAAGCAGGGATTCTTTCGTTTCAACAAATAACCTCACTTCCAAATGACAAACAGGAAATAAAACAGCCCTCATCATGAAGGGGGCTTCTCAAGAAGTAAAAATCCTTAGCCAGTAATCCTAGTGAGATCCTTAAGATGCAGAATAGATTCTGAGATGCCTTGGATTTTCTAAGCAAAACAAATATGAGGCAGAAAAAACATACCAGTAGAGTGCATTTTTATAGCATTGTGTGACCCCATCTACCCCAATCCTAGCTCATGGGTATGTTTTTATCTTAACAACAATAACTATTTAGTAAGTAGAAGTAAGTTTTATTCTCAGTATAGGAGAGCATTAGGGAAACAGGCTTCTGAGTCAGTCAGACACCAGTTCAGACCTCAGCTCCTCCACTGTCTAGCTGTATGTCTTTGGCAAGTTACTTCACTTTTGAGCCTCAGCTTCCTTGTCTACAAAATAATCTTAATTATCTCAGAGGTATGTTCTGATGATTCTGTGAAACACAAGCAGTCAGCTCAGTAAATGTTCAGTGAATTATGGTGCTACTAATACAGGAATCAGAACAGAACTCGGGTCCTAGGTCAGCATTTATCTATCCCAGGTCAATCTAGCCTCCACAGTCTTAATTTCAGAATGAAATACTAAATATTTCTATAGCAATACAATTAAAATTCTTTTTTTAAAAACTAGGGTTTCTGCCAAACACTGTGGCTCTGTAGTATATTTCTGAACATAGCTGATCAACAGTTTGGCTCAACTGTAGGAAGTAATGAAGTAAAAATTTATAATTTTACAGAAGTAAACAGTACTCCAGATTCTTGGAGATTATACACTAAGAGTAATAGAGCTCGATGAATTAATCAGTCTTCTTTAAACTAAGGTTGCTTCTAAGTTATTTTAAATGGGTGATTCTCTCCACTCTTTTGAAATATATTTATATCAAGTAATATCAAGTATAGTAATCTTTCTTGCTAATCAATATCATTTTTAACAATCTCTATCATCCAACCATATTATGTTTTAGTTCACACCCACAGTTTCCCTCTTCTGAGTGAAACACTACTACAAGGGGCACAACAACTCCATTCTTTGAAGGGAAATCACTTTCTTCCTTGTTCCTTGCAGGTGCTGTTTTCTAATACCCTCAGTCACTGACTTTCAAGTTTTCAGTCACAAAACCCTTTCAACAGGAAGGTAATTCAAATTCCAATATGCAAAGGAGAAAGAGCTGGAGGATGCAGAGGAAGCATGAAAACCTCTGCCCACAGAGTCATGATGCTGCCTTCTGAATCCTTTCCGGTCTGAGCTTTGGAAACAGAAATGTAATCAGCATCCAGTTAAGGTCACAACATGAGACGAGAGGATGATCTCTGAGTGCTCCTCCCATTTATGGAATCCACTCTCTCTCCCAGAGATGTTCAACGAAATGATATAAAAGGAGATGAGCAGAGTCAGCACTTAGCCAAGATCCTTCTTCTGTGAAGTTCTTACAGACACACTGATGTCAGAAGCTACCCAACATTTTAGACACTCTCGTTTGTGCCAGGAAAAAAAGAAACTCATCTGGTTAAAGGGCTTCCATTTTTCATGAACTCCAATTTCTCACATGATGATCAGAGGAGGATGCAGTGAACCTATTTAAGTCAACCCACTTTGATTCTTTTCCTGACCCAAATCAGAAGATGACAAACATCTCCTGACACTATTAGCTGAATGTGGTTGAGCAAATTACTATCTTCTTTGTGCTTCTGTTTCCTCTTTTACAAATGGGGATAACGACAGTGCTGTCTTCTAGAATTATTGTAAAGATTAAGTGAGATGATAGCTATCACTTATTTGTGCCTGGAACATAGTAAGAGCCAATAATAAACGTGAACTACTATCACCAACAGCATCACCACCACCTTAGGGTCTGGAAAGATGTGGCATCTCTTCCATGAAGTAAGAAAATGTGGAAAGCTGTAATGAAGACTGCAAAGTCTGAACTCAACTCGCTAATAAGTGCTTTCACCACAAACTGCACCACATCAATGGGTACTCAATAAAATTACTCCAAATTACTCCATCCCAAATGAGAATTCATGTTTGCAAAGGATGCTGGGGGAAAAATATTTTTTTCTCTTGAAGTGCAAAGCAACAATTAATGACTACACAGTAAAATTCTCTTAAAAATGTCATTTTGAGGGGCCGCCCGGTGGCGCAGCGGTTTAGTCCGCGCTTGGCAGCCCGGGGTTCGCGAGTTCGGATCCCGGGCGCCCGCCAACGCACTGCCTGTCAGCCATGCCGTGGCGGCGTCCCATATAAAGTAGAGGAAGATGGGCACGGATGTTAGCCCAGGGCCAGTCTTCCTCAGCAAAAAGGGGAGGATTGGCAACAGATGTTAGCTCAGGGCTGGTCTTCCCCACAAAAAAAAAAAAGTCATTTTGAGCTTCTGCTCTGAGGTCAGATGTGAATAACAACCTAGCACTTTGATTCAACTTTTAAAGAATAAAATGTAGAATGAAGCATTATTTAAAATCAGTTTTGTTTCAGTGTTTAATAAACTTATCAGAAACCTTTGTAATTTAAATACAGAAGCAAATGGGTTGTGGTGAGCTTACAGGTCATTCCAGGTGTAACACATATTGCATATATCAATGCACATGAGTGCACACATACACACAATTCCAATAGGAAATGTTTAAATTTTTTTTTAATTTAAAGAAAAGCCGAGTTATATTTAAAAACAGCTGCCAACCCTCACACCAAATCCACATTGTTGGAATCTGTCTCCTCACAACCAATTTTGATGAAAGTAAAAAAATCTTAGAGAAAAATAATTTTGAAATCCAATAGTAGGGAAAAAATATAGTTCCTTTCCATTTAAATGCATTGCTATAAGATCATCTAATACAGATATTTTCTACTTGCTTGCAAGTTCTCAGTGGTTTTTTTTCCCCCCCCAAAGGACCTGTCAACTCACTCCTACTCTAGGTCCTACAGAAGGACGCTTGAAAACAAGGAGGCACATAACACAGATAACTTGAAATCCCATTTGAAATGACCCAAGCACATCGAGCACATCTCTGAGTAGCCTCCGAGTGCCCTGCCAACAGCAGCAGACGTCAGCATGGCAGAGCTAGGAACACCCACCCAAGGCCCACTGACCTTTTGATGACTTGTGGCTTCGTCTCTGCTTCTCCCCAGCTCCTCAGCAAGTTTAACGTTCTCTTCTTGCAACGCTGAAAGCTGCTGGGACTTCTGAGCTGCTGCCTGCTTTAGGGTTTCTCTGCAAGGACAGTGAGTGCAGGGTTACCATAGAAACAAGACAAGCAAGGAAACTGTGGGAGACAACCAGCTTCACAGCACTGAGGAAAATATATCTGGGTCACGTGCCTGATAGGATCTATAACAACAGGAGACAGTATTATCTACATGCAGGAGGGGCTAAGTGGCTTTACCCTCTCAGGAGAAGGACTGCCACCCACAATTATTATATTTTTTTAAACCTAATAAACACTACATCCACCCTCTTACCACCCACACGTAGCCCACGTCTAAACACTCCCCATACAAAAGCAGTGTTACTATAAAATAAGTGACAAACGAAATGGTCAGTATTCCTCTTGTCTTTAGGACTATTTCCATTAGAAAATTCTACTAAAACCTGCTAAGTTGATAAAGTCATTTGCTTTGCTGCCAAGGCACTCTATTCTAACTGCATAGATCTGTAATCTGTTTTTTTTTTCTGGCAGAAGTAAACATCTAATGGCCCCATTTGCCAGGGTCTATCAGAGTCACGAGCCGGCATGGATCTGAGTACATTTTTAGAGCAACTTGAGGTGAAACGCCCACAGCAAATGCAGTTTTCTAACTACATAACAGGTGTTCTATTTTGATTGTATTCTTTCCACAATGTTAATCGGTAATCAAAAGAAGCAAACGAAAATATAGCCTGCCAACCTATACCACGACTATCAGCATATAAAATATGAACAGGGTAAGTATATTTATTAAACATCTTCCCATTATTAAAATTAATCCAAAATATACATCCCAAATTATTATCCTTTACACATGAATATTAAAAATATTTTATTTGATCATTGGATTTTGTTTTTATGCCATAGAAGGTTTTGACGCAATTATGAATTTTAAGTCTGTGCTGGCTAAACTCCATTTAGTGAGCTGTCATACGTGGCTGAATTCTGAATTAAGTCATCTGGGTATGAATCTGTCTGCTGATGCATGAACACATCTATTTTTAACTTCAATTGTCTAATGGGTGGCAGTGCTTGGCATCTTCAGTTTTCTGATTTTTAATTCTCCATCCACCTATACCATGCATACTGGGATGACCTCATTAAGATTTAAGGGAATAAATCTATACAAGAATTCTCTTTTCCAGAGATGTTTATTAACAAGTGAAGAAAAACTGAGAAGGAATTTTAGCCTCGGATAATTAGTCATTCAAAAGCTGGAAGGCTTGATTTTAATTATGGATCAAAATACACACATGCACACACACTACAGCTAAAGTTCATCTTCTGGCCAAAGTCCATCAATTCTTGACAAATCAGAAGATTTTACTTATGATGAAATCATCATAAGCCAAACAATTTATTCCCAGGCGATCACTGCCTTCATTAGGGGCTGCCTGGTCTCAGCATTTGCATGGACTGCCAGTGATAAGTATGTGGTCCAGCTCTTTCTCTCATAAAATTTTTCATCTTCTAAAGTTTTTTAAATCCTGGTTTCTATTAAGAGCCCACAGTAAGGAAAATTAAAACAAGGAGTCACAGAAGTATCAAAATGTCCTAAAGTATCAATCTATAAAAACAGTATTTGTTCAATGTTTTAAAATCTACAAAACGCTTTCATGTACATTTTCTCCTTTAATCCTCACAGCCCAAAGAGGCTAATATTATTTATACTTTAAAGATGAGAAAACTGAAGCTCGGGGAAGTGAAAAGATTTGCCCCAAATCATAAAGCCAGTAAGTTGCAGAAGCAAGAGAACTGTAGCTAAAACTGGCAGACGGACCTCAGCTGTGATTCAAATATAGAAACACCTTTCAGGTTTTCTTTAGAGCTTAATGGGTACATGCATTTCACAGAGGAAGGAGGCTCTAATAACCCAACTTCTGGAAATACTCAAAGGAATAATTCTGAAAATATCTACAAATATATTCCTAATTTTTTAAGCTACTTCCCTTTCTACATAACAAGGTATCTTGAAACAGAAGATTGTCACAGTTTTAAAACTGAGAGGCAACATAAATATTGACTTGCAAACATTCTACTTATGAATCTATCATAAATCTATTAATTACCAGGCTAAATATATTCTAGATTTATTACTGTGCCAGGTAAGTAACTGAAGACAAATTTAGATTACTTAATATGGTTTTCCCTAAGATTTAAAATTACATATCAGAGAAACCATTTTACTCTCTCTCTCCATCTGAAAATAGGAGCAAGGGTTTTCCTAAAACCAGTGCAGTAGCAGTATAGAGAAAGAGGAACCTTTGGTTACAGTGCTGGTTTCCCAGTGCCAAGGGCACTATTCTCTAGGAGGTGGTTCCTATAAGAGCTCCAGGGTGTACACTGGTGTCCCTTTTCCTCTAGGAAGCGCAGTCCTGTCAGGCAAGGAGAAACACCAGAAAAGCTCTAGAGGACACGAAGAGCCCCAGATACATGCTAAACCATAGAAAAACAGCTGCTCATTCTCTAGCTTTGAGCACTGAGGAACTAAGGAACAGTAAAATGACTGTTTTTTTGTGTGTGTTTTGAGAAGCACTGTTCCCATTACATGGTACATTTATATCAGATGGTCCTTGAAATTTGGCCAAGTCTAGGGCAGGGAACAATGAGTCACTGGGGGCAGGGGCTCTTTCCACCTACTCCTCATAGCTCCCTCCACCAGCTCTGAAGCCTGTCACTGGTGTGTTCCCGCTCCCTCCTCCCGCTAAGAATCCTGGCCACTGTGTACCGAGTTACTCACAGATGACGTGATCCCCTGGGTCTGGTGGGCCAGAAAAAGGGTAGAGAATCAAAAGTGGCCCAGGCTCTGTCTGCCCTGTGGTCTGGTTTCTTCTAGCCTGAACTACACCCCTCAGGGATCAGAAATCCGAGGAGAGCAGCTCCAGGGAGGAACACAGGCCCAGGTCAGAGGGACAGCAGCAGAGGCCACAGTTTTTTGCCTCCAATCCTTTGTGTCCATAGGCATGAAGCTAGGCTTTTATTATTCAGTGAGATCATTCAAAGAAGGAGGCACAAAAACAATTTATCTCTTAATAGAGGTGAAACGACCCCAGACTAACTGAGGGTGGGTAACACAACAGATTTAGTGAGGATGCTGAACTTAAATACCAGACCAATGAAATGACCATTACAAGAGTCTCCTAAGAAGTACTGCAGGAAGAGGAATTTTATCTAATTCCCAAGAGCTCTCTTGGCTAGGTCCACTCTGGCCCTGACCCCTGCATTACCTAGTAAGGCCCAGAGAGCTCAGAGGTGGGAATATGGCTGTGGGAGGTTGGTTAGGGAATCTTCTCCTGCTGCTCAGATCCTCCCTCACCAGATGCCTGTGTGACACAAATGAACTAAAGTCAACTTAGCGCTCCAAAATGCTCCAGGTTAGCTTAACTACTTGTGTCACGGGGAAAAACATCTTCAACTGTGACTGAACCCACCCTCTCTGAACTGATACTGAATTTGTTTTTCCCATTAGCAACCACTGTCTATTTGTGTTATTTGGCTTTTGCAGGCCGAGAAATTTAAGCCTCTCCTGACGGCCATAATCACAATTGTAAATTGATAAATGTGGATGTAAATGGAACTGTTGGAAACTGTTCAATCATCTAGAGAAGAACCATTAGAACTAAGACTGAGGAAGGGATCAATCGCCACATCATGAGTAGCTCAGGCGAAATTATTTCTAGGAGGATTTTAAGAATTGTCAGAAAAACTAGACATACACCAGTTTAATCCAAGCTTGATCAACAAACAGTAATGAGGATGGTGACTTAGAAAGAGCAGTTTGGAATTGATGCTTTTGTTTTTGTTTGAATCTCATCTATTTGATCAGAACTGGAAATAAATAATATAAACCCTTGAAGGGCAGGGACTACATATAATCCACCTTTGTATCCTTCCTAGCTTCACTGTACCTAGTGTGAAGGACGTACTCAAATGTTCACCAGATTAACTGACTTTAAATGTTCAGGTTCACACAGTTGATACAGTGAATACATAAGTTCTCAGAATAGATAAGCAAAAGGAAACCTCCACTGTAACTATCTTTTAAAATGCCAGATAAATAACAATCTGCAATAATTATAATAACCAAACTTGAACGGCAGTGTTGACAAAGGAAACATGGATAGCCTGTCTGCCTGAAATCTAGGCAGCAGACTAATGGGTAAACCTTGACTAGAAAGAGTCTCTGAAAATTCTGTTCATTTAATTTCCACAACAGATTTGATTACTCTTAAAATCAAGATTATTGATCATGTCAAAAGTGACATGTTTTTTTCCTATAGAAAGTGTTTTGAGGGATTTGTTAATAAAGAGTCTGATGTTTCCAAATGTTAAGATTAGCTATCACGTAAGCATACTACTTTAAAAAACTGATTCCACTTGTATTTTCATAAGGCTTTACAGTCATTTGAATCCTAAATATCCTAAACTCCTCAGCCAGCACACATTTCATTTTGATCCTTTAACTCAGCTATAGTTCTGACTTAACAGTGTTTATAGGGGTAGTTACTTCTCAGGTATGCAACAGCATTTCGGGGGCACTTTATGTACCTGTCAAGCAGTTTTTAAATAATTAGCATTGTTTTCACTTTTGCAATTTTAAATAAGTTCCATAATTTTTCTCAAAGAAAGTAAACTTACATTTCTTTCCTGAATTCTTCCATTTTTTGATTCTCTACAGTTAGAAGTTCTTTTGATTTGTTCAGCTCTTCCACATTTTTCAAGTTGTTTTCTTTAAGTGTATCCAACTTAAAGACGAAGAGAAAAAACTTGATGAAATTATTTCATTTTCCAATGACATGACTGGATAGACAAATTATTCATGAAAATACACATTAAAAAGATAGGTGAAATTAGTCACTTGCAAAAAAAAGTCACCTGGCTGAAGAGATTACAAAAGACCAAGTCTATTATAAACCGCAAACCTCCCCCTTACATTTAGTCACAAATTTCCTGTACACCTGGCAAAAATGTCAAACTAAATTGCTACATAAATTAAAAGTTTTCTTTCTCCTTGTGTACAATTCTCAATATTTATCATTGAACTTGCTATTCATGTATGATCCACCTTAAAAAAAAAAACAAGAAATAAACTGCAAAGGCATGAGTGACATCAGCAAGGATTATTCTTTGTAATGAAAACAAACCCCTTTCCTTCCCCATAGATTAATAAGTTAGGATGATATTTTTCAATGTCAGTACCAAATTTATATAGTCCTCATGACAAAAATTATTTGAATCAAAATATCTGTAGATGGTTAAAGATTCAATTATCCATCTGAAGTTCAAACCAAAAAGGTAAAAGCCATGTAGTGAGACTGAAAGGTACTCACACACATTCAGCCCCATCCTCTGCCCATGGGGGATGAAGCCAGCTCAGGGTCTGGCCCCTGGTGGGAAAGCCAGACACATTACCGGCATGAGTGGGGATGTGACCAACTACAGGCCCTGGCAGGTGGCTGCAGTTCTAGGTACAGAGCACCCACCAGGGATGGGAGCTTGACAGGAGCCATCCATTACACAGGGTGTGCCCCGGTGCCATGCTGGCTTTCTGGGACTTGTGTAGTTATCTCCTACAGCCAGAGATACTTTTGCCATGTCACTTGCCAATAGTCAGGAGTTCCAGAGTGTCTTGCTGGTTTTAACACCAACATCTTCCTTTTAATGCCCTCTAACATTCCAAAGTCAGGGAACAAGAAAAACAAAATATCACAATGGGTCCAAAAAATGATTCACCCAGTCTTGTAGCCTGGCTGTAACAAACACACCAAGGGGTGTGTGAGGAAGCACACAATTTCTCCCTGATTCTAACCTCAAAGATTAGAGACATTCCCTAAAATCTTCTCATTTACTTTAGCTTCTAATTTTGACTCTCATCTATGATTTTTTAATGTTTATTTTCAGCTGAAGACTTCTTTTAGGACTGTCAGTTCTATAAATGTACTCCCTTCTATATCAAGTTTTATTTACCCTATAATTATCTTAAATGTTCACATCTTTACAGATTTCAATCTTTGACCCTCCATAATGAGAAGGCCTGGTCTTTATAATAGCTATTCAATGTGGCTGTCCCTTCCCTTGCTTGAAATCCTTAATGTCTTACCTGCCTACCACTTTAAAAAGCATCTCAAGTTCTACAGAATTTCACATAACTATTTCGGTGAATCAATCTGCTTAGGATTTAGGTAACAGCTTTCCAAAGAAAGAAAGGGTTGGTATGAGTTGGGAGGGTGGGAGGAGGGGAATCAAACAAGGGTGCAAGAATGAGAAATGCTACTTTTGGACAGAGTCAAAATTATCTTAACACCACAAATTTGTCTGAGACCCAGAAGTGACTAATGCAAGATGACACAAAAGAGAACCAGTACTGAAGTAGGACAAGAAAAGGCCTACGTCAAACTCAGGGCTGAGGAATGGAATTCAGTGGCTCAAAGTTGGGAGATAGTTGAGAAAAAAAATGTATGTGATTTAAGATAAAAGATACAAAAACTAAAGAATGTTACTAGTACCGCCTCTCATTAGTTCTGTCATTGAACGATGATCATAGAAAGCCACACTATTAGGGTTTTCCCCTCGTTTTTTTAAAGGTTGATCCTATTAAATAAGCAATGAAGTAATACACTTTATTTAATGTCATGGTTCTGGTGTACATTTGACTCCACTAACATAAATCAAACCTGTATAAGGCCACACTTCAAAAAATAAACAATCCTGAGTTAGTGATCAAACATTCCATGAAGTCGATAAGCTGTCCTTTGTACAAAAAGCCATTTAAATCTGATTACTTCATTCTGTAGTTTTTCATTTGTTTGCTTGGTATCCTCCAAAGAGGCCAGAGTTTCGGTCTTCTCTTTGGTCATCTGTTCCATTATCTGCATGGCATCTTCTGCTGTTTGAGCAGCCTAAATACAAGAAAGCACTGTGAGAAATGAGGACACCCCTCACCAACCCCATTGGGCAGCGCTCAGGCTGTGCTGCTCAGGCAGCGCTCCGTGTCTGTGTGGTTACAGAATCACACAGAGAGGATGATGCCAAAATGAATAGACCAAGACATGAAAGGTCTTTACTCCGAAGTAGAACAAAGTTGCAGACGCTTTTCATGCCATTCTTCAGTAAGCCAACTATAATATGCAATTTGCATATTTTCAGACCCCTTTTAACCTACAATGCAAGTTCTAAGTTACACTGAGAGTCATGCTAAAAATTCTGACTTATGTTTGAGAGAAACGTTCAGTAATAATAAAGAGTAATATTGCTACAGAGCTGAATTCTCTCAATCTTATTTATTGTTATAAGTTTAAAATACTATTCTTGCTATTTCAAACTTAGGGCTTTTGAAATCACTTGGAATTTAGGTTGGGAATTTTTCCAAAAAAATAATAATTATTTGGGCAATTATAACATACGGCTCAAGTGTTTAATGAGAAGCACTGAATGGAAAAGTCTATGAGAAAGTGGGTAACAAATATAAACATGGCTGTGAATAAAAAAGATAATATGCATATGGAAACAAATCCTTAGCTGATAAGATTGAAAAAATAATCATAAAAATGAAATAAAATCTTTTTAGGTAGGTACTTACAATTTCATTTGGTCTAATAAAGCTTATGGGAATTCTGCCTTCCCTATTGGAGATTTCACCAGAATCTTCCAACTCCAAATGGACAGGCACAATGAAACAGTTAAAAGCCAAACAGAAGATATGATATTTCATTATGTGCCCATTTTACTATTGTTCTTAGGCCTTTAAGAACCACAGTTGACTTTTTCACAAAAATCTCTCCTTAAATTAAAAAACACATCCTTTTTATTCACAGTTTACACTTTTTTCTAATTGAGAGAGACTACTGCAATTAGACATTTAGTAAAGAACTGCCCTTTTGGGTGGTAACAAACAGCTTGAGACACATAGGCAACTGATTAAATGGGGTGGGATTTCCTTACGTGGAAATGAAGACAAATTCCCTAAACCATTAAAAAGTTAGTGCACAGTGTTAGTAGTCCAGGTGCTCAACACTTGAACCTCCCACTTTACCGTAAACGACTGAAGAGTCTCGAGCTCTCTAATTTTAAGAGTGAGCTTGCTCTTGTCTTTCCTCAAAATACGGTTTTCATTTTGAGATTCTAGGAGATTGGCTGAAATATGGCTGTTGGTTTTGGCCAGTTGGCTAATCTCTTTCTGAAGGATGAAGTAGCTTTCCGCCAGCTTTTCCTTCTCCTTCAGGAGCTCATCCTTTTTTAGTATCATTTCTCTTTTCTCAGCCAGGAGGTTCTTGTTGTCCTGCATCACCTTGGCTCGATCGGCCAGTGTCACCTCGTGGTTCAGCCGGAGGTCATCCAGGATCTTGGTGAGGTAACTGTGCAGTTCCTGCAGTTCTAACTTGGATTTGGACAAGGCAGTAAAATCACTTTTCAGAGTCTCTATGTTGGCAGCAAGTTGAGCCGTTTCTGCACTCAAGAGTTCCTTTTCCTTAATTATCTCTGCCACTTTTTGCTCGGATTTGGTCTTCTCTTGGATTAGTACAAAATTTTCAGACTGAAGCTCCTTTGTACACACTCTTAACTCTTCCATCTCCTGCTCCAGGAGCACCATTCTCCTGTGGAGTTTATTATTTTCATACAAGGATGACTCGTTTTCCTTTGCTCTGGCTTCTTTTTCCAGGATTAAGGACTGCTGCATTGTATGGATCTCCTCATTTAATTTCTGACACTCCTCTTGCAGGTTCAACCCATCCCTCAGCAAGATGTTCTTTTCAGAACAGCAAGTCTTAAGTTCAGCATTCAAACTCTCCTTTGCTTGCAATATGTTAGTGTGTTCTTTTTCTAGATTCTTGTTGGCATTTTGAGCTTCTTTCAGCATCAGAGAGAGATCACACTTAGTGGCTGCTAGTTCTTGGTTTTCTTTTTTTCTCTCTTGAAGCTCTTTCTTCAGAGCATCAAGGTTGCCAAGCAGTTTCATCTTCTCATGCACAATGATTCTTCTGTTTGCAGACTCCTGATCATATTTCCTTTTAAGATCTCCTATGGCTTTGATGGAATTTTCTCTTTCTGCAAGTAAGTCTCCATTTTGCATTTCCAGCACCGATTTTTCTTTCAAGAGACTCTCATGCTGCTTTTTGAGTTTAGTAATTTTCTGACAAATCATCTCCTTCTCAGAATTTAGGTAAGTGATCTTCTCATTTAGGTTCATCTCAACATGGGCAGCCTCTTCTGAGCACTTGTTGAGTTTTTCAGTGATGAGCCTATTTTCACTTAGAAGTTCTTCTTTTTCAGCCAAGAGCCTTCTCTCAGATGAGGCCAAGGTTTCTTTTTCATGCAGAAGCTGGATGCACTCGGAGTCTGTGATCTCCCGACTGGTCTTAATTTCTTCCAGGAGCTTTGTGAGGCTTGTATTTGTAGCCTGAAGTTGCAGAGTCTCCAGCTCAGCTCTCCTCAGAGCTTTGTTGGTATCATCCAGCTGTGTGCAGAGCCCACTGGCTTCCGTGCTGAGCAGCTGTTTGACCTGAAGGGCAGCCTCCAGGCTGGCATTCAATTTTTCCTGATCTTGAAGCAGTGCATCCTTCTCAAACTGCAGATCTTTGTTGTTTTGAAGAAGACTGTCTCTCTCTACCTTTAAGGCTACACACATGTTATCAAGACCTGACTGTTTCTCTAAAGCCGACTGTTTCTCAGCTGTGAGATCTTCAATCTCCTGCACCAAGGTTTTCTGATCTTTGACTAGTTCCTCATAAGAGCTCTGAAGCTTCTGAATAATTTCATCTTTATCTTTAGCCAAGGCAAGGTTTTCAGTAACAAGCTTCTTGATATGATCCTCCAGGTGATCTTTTTCTTCTCGATCCCTCTTAGACTCAGCAATCAAATTATCTCTGCTGAATTGGAGTTCTTCTACAAGTGCCTGCAAGCTTGCTTTGGAAGCATGCAAAGAGTCATTTTCCACATTTATCTTCAAGAATTCTTCCTGTGCAATATTGATTTCTTTAAATAATTTCTCTCTCTCAATAGCTAAAGCTTCTTTATTGAGCTGTTCCTGCTGATAAAGCTTTTCAGCATCTTGCTTTTCTTCTAAGACTTTTTCCTTTTCTAAAGTAAGAGTTTCATTTACTGACCACAGTTTCTGTTGGTCTTCCTGAAGTAAAGTTATTTTGGCCTCCACCTCTATAAGCTTTGATAAAAGTGAACCTTTTTCTAATTTTAAAGTATTTCCCTCCTGTGCAAGAAGCTGCTTCTCTGATTTCAGACCCCTCAGCTCTTCTGACATTAGTTCAATTTCTTTTTTGGCTGATGTTAACAAATAAGTTAGCGACTACAGAAACAAAAGATGGAAAGAATGGAAACAAAATGAAATCAAGCAGACAAATGCAAGCCCAAATAACTTAATATAACCTAAATCATAAAAGTTAAAAAATCGTTACAATAAATGTCATAGAAACTATCTGGATAATAAGGGAAAGAAACTAGATGAATAGAGCCCATAAAAGGATAATACAAAGCAAGTTTAGCTCTGCAAAGTACTGATATATCTACTAGTTTATTTCATCTTTGAAACTTTTAAAATTATTCCTGATAGCTACCTAGAAGAGAAAAACAGTAGTCAGTAGTTTGATTTTTGACATCAGGGCATAAGATTCCTTCCTGCCATTCAAATTATCCAATTACATCTATCAAAGAAAGGATTCATAGAAGAATTTTTAAAAATATAGTCCAAAGAACTACAAAAAGTGAGTATATGTTAACCAAAAAAGTGGGGGAAGGGTGAGAGAAAAATAAACTATTGTTTTTCAAACTAACTGCAGGACTTTACTTACTGAAGGATAATCACTGGCCTGAGGCTGATTTAGTCCCAATATTACATATAATTTATTAAAAATACAGACTAATTTGCTAGGCTTTGGCAACTAAAATCAATGGGTTTTTAAAAAAATGTATGGGTGGTGGCCAGCCCAGTGGTGTAGCGGTTAAGTTTGCGCACTCCGCTTCGGGAGCCCAGGGTTTGCAGGTTTGGATCCTGGGTGCAGACCTATGTGTAGCTCACCAAGTCATACTGTGGCAGCATCCCACATACAAAATAGAGGACGTTGGACACATGTTAGCTCAGGGCTAATCTTCCCCAGCAAAAAGTGGAGGATTGGCAATGGATGTTAGCTCAGAACCAGTCTTCCTCAGACACACACAAAAGAAAGGTATTGGTTTATAAAATAATTTGACCACAATATCTATACCAGTGGTGTCCATAACTTTCTGCAATTATGTAAATGTTCTTTACCTACACAGTCTAATATGGTAGCCACTAGCCACATGTGTAGCCAATGAGCACTTAAAGTGTGGTGCATGTGACTGAGGAGCTGAATTTGTAATTTTATTAAAATTTAACTAATTGAAATTTAAATGGCCACACGTGACTAATGGCTACTGTATTGGACAGAAAAGCTATAGATCACTGGCTCTTAAACCAGGGAACACAGAAGCTTTGTGGCCTCCATGAACATCCTGAAATTTTATATAAAACTTGTTGGTATACATATAAACTTTCCTGGGGAAAACATCTTAAGGTTTCATCAGATTCTCAAAAGAGTCTGTGAGCTACTGCTGTTGATAAACACTAAAATCCACAGAAATCAGATATTCAGGTAACTTTGGAGGGGGAACAATCCCGGCATTTTAACCAAATGACCTTTGTAAGGAAAAAAAACAGCAAACAAAATTAATGAAACTTTACACAAACTACTAGACTGCTGTGGTTTGGTCAGGCTGCAACATTTTAAGGGAAACACTAAAAAACTGTAGTCTGTCCAGATAAAGGGAACCACAAAGACAAAACATCTGGAAATTATATCCAGTGTTAAAGGCCCATAAAACTGGAGATGTTTTACAAGAAGAGAAAGTCTTGAAGGCCAGCATGTAGAAGAGAGAAAATTTAGGCATCTTATGTATGACATACATTATGTCATGGTCCACTTAATTAACAAGTTTTAAATGGGCTTTGTTTCAAGTTCTATGCATGCTCTTTTATATTTTCTTTCTACTAAACTCCTATACAAACATTTCTCTGACACATCAAAAATAGAGACAAGTATTTACTTTTCTTTGAGCAAGTTAAATAGTAGTAGGAAAAAGTTAAATAGTAGTAGGAGGGTTGAATTTCATTAAGTTACCAAAGTCAAAAAATACACTGGGGCACAGATACAATCCTGACACCAGAAGATGAAATTGAATATATCAAGTTCCACTGTATTTAATAATTGGATGTTTCCTCACAGCCCTTGAATCCAGCTTCCTTGTCAGTAAGCTCATGGTGCCTTCCTGCAGACATATAAAAGCCCTCTCTAGAGTTCTTGCTTGTGATTTTTCCTGTAGGAGCTCTGTTCCTCCAACCAGGCTCCATTCCCTGCTCCACTTGCTTCACTTGGCCTCTGCCTCTTGCTTTTCTGCAACATGTCTCTCCTCACCCTAGTGCAAGGTAGCAGCAAGATGGCCAAGATTAGAGGAACATGCTTTCCCACAACAAAGAGTCTATTACAAGCAGGCAGACAGAGCTCAGGCAACAGACGGCTCTTTGTGACAGCTGGGGACAAGCAGCAGAGGGGGTGATGGCTACACAGTACATTCAGGGGAAAGACCTGTAGCCATTACCATCCCTGAGAAGGAAGAGCAGCTGGTAGAAAACACTTGAAGCCATGGGAAAGGTAATTCACCATCCTGTGATGCACTCAGGTTAACATTTGTAAAGGCCAACTGAACTCATCCCATGTGCTGCTACTTTCTAAGCAACCTTACAGCCTTGACGCAGAACTTGAGCAATCTGTGATACAACATAATTCTCTCCCATAACATACTTTGGCTTTGTCAGCTTGTTTTTTCAGTTCCACCATCTCCTGCCACAAGTCACCGTTCTCCTCCCGTGCAGCCTTCAGCCTCGCCTCTGTGTCCGACAGCGTCTTCTGTAGGTTCTGCAGCACTTCCTCATGCTTTGCCTTTGTCTCAGAACTGGCTTCTTCATACCTGGCTTTCAGATCTTGACACTGGTTGTGGCTCACTTCCATCTTCTTTTCCTGCAGAAACCCCAAGTGAAGGGTAAGTCATCTAGCCCTATGTGTACTGCCCTCACCTTCCTTGCCAGCAAACAGTCCTGTTTATTCTCTCCTTACCAGGTCCAACAATTTTTTTAGCAATTCTTTCTTTTCTTCCTCATGCCTTTTAGCTGCTTCTTGTTGGCTCTGTTCAGCTTTGAGAGTTACTTCCCCAATACTTTTCTGCAGAAAACTTGCATTTTCATTAGCCTTTGTAAGTTTTAGCTGTAATTCTTCTACATTCCTGGAATAAGTTTCAATACAAGGTGTCAGATTTTTCAAAAAAATGCTTTAAATTCTAGAGTTATACTTAAAAAGATACCATTAATAACAATTGCATTAATGATTATAAATGTTGAGTAATTAGTAACATCTGAAATAATCAAAATGACTTGACTTGCCCTGAAGAATAATTTTAACAATTTTGATAGTTATAAATACATTATTTAGAGTAATAACTATTATAATTGTGAAGGTTTATTATTTTATGTCAATAGATCAATAAGGAAAAATGAGTGAGAAGTAAACATATTAGAGAAAATGAGAATTTAGAAAGTTTCAAAATTTTACCAGACTATCAAAAGCTTATTCTAGTGCCACCTGAGGACAGAAGATATAAAAAACGACTATAAATAACCTGAAGTTCTAGCTTAAAGATAACCACGTGATTGAACAAAGATGTACAGAAAACGTGGACATCAACCTAGAAAACAGGCTGTCAAGTGAATCCGAGGATGGAGGTAGGAAACTTGGGTGGTACCTCTGGATTTTACACCTATAAAACACCTACAGAAATGGAACTTCTCGAAGGCACTGTGCACAACCAGCTGTGCAGCTTCACCCAGGTCACAGCAAGTTTGACCAGAATTGGCCAACCAAGGCCCAGTCATCGATCACCCACTGATGCTGAATTGTGTATAGGTGCATGGCTGGATGTGCACATAACTTTGCCAAGTATTAACACTTTCAGAATCAAAAGCCTAATAGTCCTAAAATGTCCTCTGAAAGTTTTTGCCTTATAAAATAAAACATTTGATTTTTATATGGCAACTTCTAAAAGAAAAAAAATCAAAGCAACAAAACCTCAGAATAAATCTCTGCTGCAGGAACAGAGATTAAGATAAAAGAAATTTTAGTATGAGAAAGTACAAGGTTGTGATTAGGGGCAGCAAGGGCTCTGGGACCAGACTGCCTAGATCTGAAATGTCAGGGAAGCTACTTAGCTTCGGTAAGCCTCCATTTTTTTTTTTTCCCTTAAAATGGAGACAATTATACACTCACCTCATAGGATTATTATGAGAATTAGAAAATATACTCTATATAAAGCTGTCAGCATGGTGCATGGCACACAGTAAGCCCTGAAGAAGAGTTGTCTATTACTACATTGAAACAGGTTAAAAATATTTTAACTGCTTGTAAAAGATGTTACTGCCATTCGTAAACTACTACCTTTTCTTTACAAGTCACCAAAAAGTCTACAATATGTACCCTTAGAAAGGTAAATAGTTGATTCAAAGATACACTGAGGTAATAGGGAAAGAAAGAGAGACAGGGAACTTTAAAACATAGCAATCCTTAAGATTCTGGCTCTCCTCCCATCTAGCTCTTGCTTCAGAGCCCAACCTAAAGCAGGTCCTCTTATTAACATATTCATACATACCTTTCTTTCAGACGTAATTCGTCATTTATTTTTGACAGCTGAGAAGAATTATCTCCGGACATTTTCATTATTTCTGCAATGTCGTTTTCCAACTTTTCCTTCGCCTTGATCAACTGCTCTTCTCTTTCATCTCTCTCTCTAAATTTTGCCTCCATGTCTGAATATACATAGAAAAAGAAATAGCACTGTTGTGTTATAATAAACAAAAATTTATTGACTGCATCTGGTATGCCAAGCCTTGCTCTGGGAATATGTGCATATAGCAATCCCTGCCCTCACAAAAATTATATAAAGAAAGTAAATAGAATGATAGATAGTGGTAGTGCTAAGAGGAAAAAAATACAAGCAGAGAAAGGAGCTAGGAAGGAGTTGTGACGTTAAAATCTTAGATAGGGCCTTTCTGAATTGGTGACATTTAAGGAAAGACCTGAAGGAAGCAAGGGAAGAGGATTGCAGGCAGAGGAAAAAGCAAGTGCAAAGACCCTGAGGCAGGAACATGCTTGACATGCAAGTGTCACCAAGGAGGCCAATATGGTTGGAGTGGAATGAACAAGGGGAAGAATAGCATGAGATGAAATCAGAGCAGTAACAGGGCCGATGACAGTGGACCACAGCTTCACTCTGAGTGAGATGGGAGCCACTGGGTGATCTTCAGCAGAGAAGTGATGTGATCTGCCTTCAGCAGCCAGGATCACTCTGGCTGCTGTGTTGAGAACAGACAGAAGCAGGCAGACCAGGTGGCCAGCTGTTACAGTAGCTCAGATGAAAGAGGATGGTTGGCTTGGATTGAGGATAGCAGTGGGAGTGGTGCGATGTGGTGGATTCTGACTTGTTTGAAAACCGAGAGGATTTGCTGAAGGTTACAGCTCTCAGACAAGTATTTTATCACATTATGGTACAAAAATGAGTGAAGAAGTTACACCTGAATAGTAGATATATTATTGTAACATATTACAATTATCTCAAATCCTAGGAAGCCTGCTGTATTTAATGTCTAGTAACTAGAGACATCTTCTTACCTGTTAAATTTTCTCTCAGCCTCTCCAATTCAGAAGACAGTGAGTTAAACTGTTCCTCTTTTTGGTGTAATTTATTGACAGTTTCTATTTAGGATAAAGTTAAAAGTTTAATATATTTCATATTTAACAAGCCACCTAGAGCTTGGCTGTCTTACAACCAAATCAAATAATATGCTTGAGATTTGAGATCACAGGAATACTAAAAAGTCCCATTACAAATCAAACCACTGAAAAACGAACCTAAAGAAGTAAGCACGCATCTCTCTTTTGCCCCCTCAAATCTGTGGACTAGGCAGGCATCAGGCGTCCCTTTTCCAGCCATCTCTTTTCTCCTTCCAATTAAAACTCATAAAGCTATCAACCACTAAAGCTTAAGTAAGATAATACTTTTCCCAATTATACTTACATTTTAATATGGAAAAAGCTTTAAGTCAAAAGAAGAAATACTTAATGGAAGTCTGAGGCTTCAAGAAGCCAATGGAATCCAGTATTACTGTGCACTGTGGGAGATTCCAGGGGAGTGAAATTAAGACTACAGGCAGCGTCTGTTCTGTGTCCTCCCGAGGCCAGCTCCAGTTTGAGAACACAATATTCTCTAAAGTGATCTGCTCATACTTTAGTAAGACATACCTTCCATACTTCTCTGAACAGAGACCGTCTCCTCTGAAGCATCAGCAAACTTTTCTTTCTAAAGAAAAAGAAGTGGATATTCAGAATAGAAGGAACTACAACACTATCTACTTTTTGTTGCTGGTTTTGTTTCATTAAAACTAACTTATACTTAAAACACATAGGCATCAATTACTACCATATGTATGTTGTGCATGTATACACACAAGTAAATGAGGTTTGCATATGTGCGTGTGCATGCCTGGGTATGCACGTCTATCTGTACACACATGTGAATGTGCATACTTATGCAGGTATACGTACGTGTGCATATACACATGGTGCACGTGTATGCTTTTCCTTTGTGTTGCTACCCTCAAGTAGCAGACCTCTTCAAAAATCTGCCTGAGACAGTGAACAGAGTTCTGAAATGTTTTCTGTTTGAGAGTAATCAGAACCTATTATCTTGAAACTAAATCTGTGTTAACTACTTCTTAAACTGAAAGGTCCATCGCTCACCCACTGTCTTTTCTAAATGTGACAGCAGGCCAAGATAAAACCACTCTCCTGGTTTTCCTGAGATGAATTTTGAGCTAGAGACACCAAGAGGATTTTTAAATGAGTACTTCTAACTAACCAGGATTACAAAAAAATGTGCACACAAGCCACAAGTTCATCAAAGCCCACAGGTTGTCCACCCGTTATTCCCAAAGCCAGACTTAAGGCGGCAAGTTTTCTCTTCAGAGTATATAGAGGAATACTCTAACTTGCAAAAACAGTAAAGCATTCTAACAGTTTGGGGAGGAGGGTAGCGAAATTATGTGAAACTCAAAACACATTTTTTTAAAGGACAACATATTAGAACATGGTAATTACCAGGCCAAGTTTTTCTCAAAATGTAGCTGAAATACTATATACCAGAACTGTTCGCTAGAACTCTTAACAACAATGGAAATGTTCTTTGCTGCGCTGTTCAATATGGCAGCCACTAGTCACATGTGACTATTAAGCACTTAAAATGTGGCTAGTGCAACTGAGGAACTGAACTTTAAATTTTATTTAATTTTAATTCATTTAAATGTATATAGCCATACGTGAACAGTATCTACCATAATGAACAGTGCAGCTACATATTTAACATTTTAAAAAGCAGAAATTTGCAATATTGGCTTTTTTTTACGTCTCTCTCTCTCTCTCATTTGTGTATATGTTGTTGGGCTTCTTGGTTTGCTTGGTTTTTACTGATATACTATAGTTAAATTCATATAAGTTAATGCGGCAGTTAATAGTTTTTGTTGCTGTTGTTGTTGAGGAAGATTTGCCCTGAACTAATATCTGTTCTCAGTCTTGCTCGTTTTGCATGAGGAAGATTGGCCCTTAGGTAACACCTGTGCCAATCTTCCTCTATTTTGTATGTGGGTTGCCACCACAGCATGGCTTGATGAGTGGTGTAGGTCTGTGCCCAGGAACTGAACCCAGGCCGCCAAAGCGGAGCACACTGAACTTAACCACTAGGCCACGGGGCTGGCCCCTGGCATTTAAAAGAAAAAATATCAAACACTTTTATTCACCACTGGTATTAGCAAAGAAGTGTAATAAGTGGGGAAGAGGAAGGTATTTGGAGGATCTAAGACAACTGACCCTTCGTAACCAATGTTCGTTCCCCTTATCTAGTTTCTCCATAAGCCTACGACTTTCCTTTACCATGACGTGTGGGTATTGCTGGCACTGATCATGATTGTCAGCCTTGATTAAGCTTGAGTTTTTGAGGCAGGAGGCAAGGTAGAAGAGAGAACGGTTGAGAAAAGGTAAGAAAAAAATGTCTTACAAGTTGGGATGACGGGAAGAGGACACATGAAAAGTAATCCCCTGAGGTAGAATAAACTGAGTTGTAAGAGAGAATTCTTTGAACTCATGGAATTAGCACCCTGCCTCACTAACGGAGGGTCCCAATGGTCCAGGACAGCTTGCTGCCCCACACAGCCACAAAGCACACAGGAGAAGGTGCAAGGCCAATTATAAATGAAACCTAACTGTGTTGGATGCATAACTTGGAAGGTCCCTGTGTTTAGTAAAACTAAGTAGTCAATAACAAGCCAAAGCAATGCTTTACCAGAGACAAAGGAGAGACTGAAAAAAAAAAGTAATACCTACCTTTATTGCTACTTGGGGTTTGAACCAATTCCCCTCAAGGTATTTATCAGCCAATGACTAATACACTCAATTTAAACCAACACTTTGAAGGAGAAAAGAAATAGGTGTAATATTTCTTTCTTTAGGGAGATTTTGTTTTTAAACAGCAACAATTCAAACAGCCAGAAACCCTGAGATTCAGATTCCCAACAGGTAGGTACTTACCAAAATCTGAAGTTCTTTTTCCAAAGCCTCTTTCACTTGACTGATTTCACTCAAGTTTTCCTGAAGGTTATTGAGCGTTAGCTCTTTCCCCTGCAGCTCTTTGGTAATGCTACTAGCCTACCGTACATAGTTACATGGTATAGAAGCAAATGAATAAAAGGAAACAAAAAAGAATGAGAAAGAAAAAATAAAGCAAATATAAAAAATTTATGAGAAACAAACACAACCAAACAAAACTGAAAGAAATAAAGGTATGGGTAAAAAGTCGTTTGGGGTTTTTTTTAACTCTAAGAAGCCAATGATGACTTTTCACACAATCAGTTCTAGATATGATTGTCTAATAGCTATTTTAAAATAGTCAAAATAGAGTGTTTTTTAATACCTAAATTTGGAATATCAGCATGATCTAAAGCAGAAAGTGCAGATGCTTACTTTCTAAATGAGTTAGTTGAGCATCTTCATTTTCCGGACTTTAAAAACCTTAACATAGGAATGGTGGATACATGTCTGTGTTATTTTATATGCTTATATGTTTATATGCTTAAAGTATGTTAACATTTAAAATAAAAATAAAATTTGAAAAATGTACTAGACAGTCTTATTGGCTTTCATTAAATTGAAGTAAAAAAGTAGACCAACCATTAGCTACATATTCTCTACTAATTAATTTTTGTGTTTCAATTGTATTTTGGAATCAAGTGAGGAGATTTGAGAAAAATTTCCTGTAATTAGTTTGTCATCTTCAACTGAGGCTGCCTAGCCATTTTTTGCTGTTTGTCTGTCCTCACCTCTCCCCGTTTAACCATCATAACCCTTCCTTCTTTGCCAATAGAGTAGCTTCTCCTGCAAAAAGTTTAGAACATTCAGCATTAATACTAGCAACCCAACTAGTGGCAGGAGGACTGGGAAAGAGTATTCATTACTCAAACAATCCTTAAAAATGAAGATGACGGGCCAGCCCCAGTAGCCTAGTGTTAAGTTAAGCCTGCTTCAGAAACCTGGGTTCAGTTCCCAGGTGCAGACCTACACCACTCGCCTGTCAGTGGCCATGCTGTGGTGGTGGCTCACATACAAAAAGAGGAAGATTGGCAACAGATGTGAGCTCAGGGCAAATCTTCCTCAGCAGAAAATAAAAAGAATATGACATTTAACAAGGCTACTTAGTAAGAAACGTAGCTGGCAAATGTTTCATATAATTTCCTGGATCAAAAGCATACTTTTCCAGTCTTTCCTTAAAAAAGGAATAGATGCTGTTTTCATTGTGACATAGAAAAAACTCCAATGAGACATAAGTGGCACTGCAAAGGGCTCCCGGCTCTTAACCTTAATTTTGCCTTGAATGTTATTTATCATAGCAAGTTAATTCACAAAAGTCAAGTGGCACTCAGAGTTCACATTCTGTTTTTATATATAACCTTATGGACAAGACAATTATGTAGGTGGGAAAGGAGGAAATGATCTTATAAGCATATCCTATCTTATTCATTCAATTCATTTACCTTAACACCATCATCTCAGGGAGTTCTCTCTTTTAGAAAGAGATTATAGACTGGAAACAAGCTTAAACAGGAGATCACACAGCATGGCCCAGAGATAAAGTAATAAAGTACCCAGATAATAGGAAACCAAAATAAGTACCCATAGATGAGCTATTATTTTCTCTAATCTCATCAGATAAAACCATACTCAAGGTTCTCAGAAGATATTATACTCAACTGAGAAATGTGTTAGCACCAAGCAATCTGTTTTAATTAAATCAAGAATTTGGAGGATGAATTACCTCAACTCAAAAGTAACATACAATGCAAAATATGAATAACAAATGGAAATAAAAAGATGGTGATGTCAATACAAACCTTGCCACTTTCAGCATTCTTTTCAATCTCTAAATTTTTAATCTGTTTCTCAGCTGCCTCAAGCTGCTGTCTAAGTTTCTCGATTTCCGATTTACCTTCGGAACTGGCTTTCCGAAGTGCATCAAGATCCATGAGCTTTTCTTCAGTAGCCTTGAGCTGTGATGTAAAATTATCAATAACCTTGGTTTGTTCATTGCATTTGGCTTGTAGCACCTCTAGCTCCTTTACCTTTATTTCAGCTTCCTGTAATTTGTTTAAGGTGTCTTCCATTTCTACTAGATGCTGGTCTTCTGCTTTGTCCAGTTTTGATTTGACGGCTTCCAGACTGTTCTCTTTTTCTTTAATGACTTGCATCAGTTTAACCCTCAGGGCTTCTAACTCTTTAGCATGAGCAGACCGTTCAGAGTCTTGTTTATTTTGCAAATTTTCTATTTCGTGCTGGTAATCTAGTCTCATTTTCTCGATTTGTGTTTTTAACTCAGCAAATTCAGCTGTCTCCGTTCCAACCCCCTTGCTGAAGGACACCTTCAGCTCCTCCATCGCCTGCTGGTGGGAGGCAATGGCAGTCTCCAGCTTGGACTTCCACAAAGCTATCACATCCGAATTCTCCTTGTTGGCGTGATCAAGCTTGCTTTTCAATGACTCGTTCTCTTTGGAAAGCTTCTCTGTACTGACCTGAAGAGCCTTTATCTCCTTCTGATGCGTTTCTTCCCGGGCTCCAAAATGCTCCTTCAGAGAAGTGATTTCTCGCTGGTGGTCAGTATGGGTGGCTTCTAACTTTTCTTGCAAAGAGCTTATCTCTTGCAAAAGGGAGAGTGACATATCAACATCGCCAGCAGGCTTATTGGACTCTAGCCTTCTGCGCAGCTCAGCTACTTCCTGTACTCTCAACGCTAGGTCTTTTTCTAGTTCCATTATACGAGACTTTTCTGACACTGTAGCCACCTATTAACAGCAGTCCAAAGAAAAAGAGATCATTTAAATAACAAATCACTGATGATTTTCTTTAACCTTGAAGGTCTTTAATAACTACCCCATCTCAGGCAGCAGTCCAGCTACTACAAATGCCTACGTGTTAATCTACCTCTAATTGCGATAATGATTTATGCCCAATTCCAAATTATAATCTTTGGCAAACTTCCACCATTTTGAGATGTTACAGGAATCTAAAATTGAGATAGAGTTTAACTTACTCCAAAAATATTTCTTTTTCCTCTAAAGAAATTTAAATCAGGGAAGTATTCATTAACTGATAAGTTAACAGAAACAGTAACTTACAAAGTTCTCAGATATATCTGAGAGATAAGAAAGAATCCTTCATATTTTGCCTGTTTTCTTTACCCCACTTCACCCAGGATGGATAAATGCTTATCGATCCGATGGAGGTGATTTTACAAACTGTGCTGTCCAGGATAGTAGCCACTAGCCACATACGGCTACTGAGCACTTGCAATGTGGCTCATCTGAAGTGACATGTGCTGTAAGTATAAAATATACATCCAATTCTGCAGACTTAGGAAAGAAAGGACATAAAATATCTTAAGAATTTTTATATTGATTACATAATGAAATGATAATATTTTTAATATATTGGTTTAAATATAATATATTATTAATTTCGTCTGTTTCTTTTTACCTGTTAAAAAAGTATGTTAATGTGGGTACCAGAAAATTTTCAATTGTACATATATGTGGCTTGTATTATACTTCTTCCTGTTGGATAGCACTGGTATAAAAGGTGTAAAATTACCTATCAAATGTTTCAATGAAAATCACATCAACTGTAGAATAAAAGCCTCAATTGGATAATAAAGAATTAATTTACTAACCTCTTTTAAAACAACAAAGTAAGAATGATTACTTACCTGCAATTATATATAAGAATCTTACATAGAGTTCCCCTTTTAGATTTTATGATTCTATCAGCATTGTGATATATACATCCTGTTCCCCTAACCCAGTGGTTCTCAGACTTTAGCGAACACAGGAATCACTGGGGATGGATGTCTAAAATGCAGGTTCCCAGTTACTCCCACATATTTTGATTCTATCTGAGCTCTGGAATAGTACCCAGGAATCTGCTTTTTTAGACAAACACCCTAGGACTAGGAAAAACACTTTCTTAACTTGTGTCCTTTTATTCTTAGGAAATTATTTCCCTCTGCTACCTTTTAGTACATAAAACATGGGAAATGGTAGCTTCAGGCATAAAAATTAATTATTTGACTAACCTGGGAAACAGAAGGTAATATGAATGATCTGAAAACACCAATGAGTCCCAAATTCCAAGGATCAAAACTCCTCTAGACGGAAGACTCCTCTCCCATATTGCCTTTATTGGGACAGAAACTAACGGATGTGTGTTTCCTTCATTTCCTCAGCCCACTACAAGCTGTGATATGGATAAAGACTAAAATGTCCACAAGAGAAGAGGTAAAGAAAGCACTTGGCTCTCCAGCACGGCATAATCAAGTCAGGGAACAGTTCAGAGCCGACTATAACTGCTGTGTTTCAGGGTTATAGGTGCTTCAGGTTACAGATATTAATTCATTTACATACTCTTTCTGGGGGGGGGGGAGTCCAAGAGTTTGTTCCCACAAAATAAAGTGCAAAACATTAACAAACCCTATTGCTACAAGGTCTACAACATAAGTAAATTAAATCCAATAGGGTAATAATTCTTAGTCACAACAGTCAAACTGAGAAAACGCCAAGCAAAAAATAAGTGAAAATAAGGGCTGGCCTGGTGGCATGGTGGTTGGGTTCACGCACTCCACTTTGGCAGCCCAGGGTCCATGGGTTCGGATTCTGGGCGCGGACCTACGCACCTCTTATCAAGCCATGCTGTGGCAGTGTCCCACATATAAAGTAGAGGAAGACAGACATGGATGTTAGCCCAGGGCCAATCTTACTTAGCAAAAAGAGGAAGATTGGCAACAGATGTTAGCTCAGGGCTAATCTTCCTCACCAAAAAAAAAAAAGAAAAAAATAATAAATAGTGTGATTATACTTTATGTAGCATTTTCACAGCACTTTTATTTTTCATTTTATTTCTCAAAGTCCATCCTCAGACGAAACTCTCTCTGTGTCTGCCTCTCCCACTAGTTTGATGCCATAAGTCAGGTACCATTTCTTATTCCTGCTAAGATCTCTACAGCACTGAGCACACAGTTTATAAACTGGACTTACTGGCTTAGAGAAACTGTAAAGCCCTTCCTAAAAAGGAATGTAGGTGATATGAAACTTACATGCATCACTGGTTAGTTTCACACTTGGCAAACCAAGAGTGAGGATCAACAGAAGACAGACTTGTTATAGAAAGGTAACAGCTTCAATCTGAAATACTTGAATAAACCATGCTGTGAATGGATGCCTTCTTATCCACAGCAAAAAAACAGCATCCAAGTTGTTTGCTAACAAAGCTGTATGGAAGAGGAGTTCAGAAGTAAAAAAAATCCTTACCTCAATAGCCAGTGACACTACAGGAGCTCAATCTTATTAGTAGTCCCTTGTATCTCCCAGACCAAGTCTGGCTCTCAGTTAACAAAGAAACAGCACCAAAACTACCAGGTTTCTTTTCTTACCAAATACACAGGAGATATCTTTAGTTTTGAGGCCAACTGAGAAAATTTTCTTTCTTCTTAAAAAATAAAAATTTATAACTTAGAAAAGAAAAATTAATTATCTAGAGTTTTAGATCAGTCAATGATTTCCCAAGAAGAGAAATTTCTACAAGTACTAACAATTCAAAAGAAAAAAATCAGGATATCAAATTTGATCAGAGACAGTAATTTTTGAAATTTTAAAGCTAAAGATGCGGGCAATTTAGCCATTGACAGTCAAATTCATGATTTAAAAGGTATATATGCATACATGCTTCCTTATATGTAAATGACTCAGATTATTTCTTAAATCTTTTAACACAAAACTACTTCCAAAATAGATGCCATCCTATGGTGGTTAAGGGCATGGACTCCGGGGCCAAATGGCCTAGACACAAATACTGGCTCCACTATTACTATTAGCTGTGTGACCTTGGGCAAATTATTTAACCCCTTTGTGCCTCAGTCTCCTCATCTGTAAAACAGGGACAATACTACCACCTCCCTCCTAGGGCTGTGGTGAGACTGAATAAGTTAGTACTTGTAAAGTGTTCAGAACAGTGCCTGGCACAAAGCAAGCACTATATAGGTGCTTTCATACATAAATAAGTGACAATATGACTGTGCACTGGCTCTGAGGGCCTAACACAGTGAGCTGGGGGTTGTGAGAAGCTATTCTGTTCCCCACACACTTTTCCCTCCTGACCACTGAGCTTTTAACCTAGTGGGTAACAGAAAGGAGGGAAATGCAAAGAGAGATCAGGTATCAAGAAAAAAAGATACCTGGGGTGAAAATCCTTAACTCTCATTAAAAAGAGCCAATGTTTCAATTCCTTCCCCCCAAGAGGCCAGGGAAAAAGCCCATGACCCTGGGCTAATGACAATAATAAAAAATTACTTAGAAAATCCAGTATCTAGGAATATGAGAATAAGAGGACAATTGACTGCTTGTGGCAAACAGGAGAAACATATTTCAAGGATTAAGACAAAGACTCTCAAATGCAGTTGTGGATGTCCATACAGTCTCTACAGCTGTAAAGTTTCTGATCTTGATTTTGGCTGAATTAACCAAAGGAATAAATTTTTACCTTTGACAAAAGATTTGATATAAAACACCTGTGCCTACCCATCAGTCTAAGCTCATGAACACCTGAACAGTACTAAGACCAAACTCAGGTTGAACCACTGGGTCAAGGCTTAGGCCAAGTGCAAGGCATGTCACCCGAGGTGTCCACCACTCACATACATGGGTCTGCTTCATGAAATAGTGAAAACCATTACCCTAGTGTCTTCTAACTCCCTCTGGAGTTTGTCAGCTTTGGTCTTTTCAAAGAGCAGGCTCTGTTCAAGCTCCTTAATGCGGGCATGCTCCAGTTTGGTCTGCGTCTGTTAGTAAAAAGGAAGAGGAAGAGACACAACAGTGCCACCATGACATGCCAGCACAAGAGGAGAGAGCGGCATGCAGGCTGAGCCACCAGTACCTTCTGCCAAAGGATGAACAAAAGGGGTAATGGAGAAGGGAAGAGGATGGAACTGAGATGAGGCGGTTGGGAGTGACGATGAATACTATGGAAGGATGAGGTGGGCAGGGGACATGAGCTAGTCTGATGAGAATGAAAAAATGAAAAACATATGAGGCAAGATGAAAAGTATCAGATGCATGCAGCCAAATATAAGTATATTGATAAGTGAAGTTTATCAGCACAAATTAGAATAGTTAATATTCCTCTAAACTATCATTGTCCCTCCTCCCCACAACAGCTATTTGACATTAACATGTATGTAACTGACTTGGTGACTTTAAAAAGGAGATTGACCCTCAAAATGATCATCGCTATCACCTAAATAAGGAAAAGGTAACGTCATAAATCTTGTAAGTGTTCAATGAGTCCCTAGAGCAGATCCTTGCACTTTGGCATACAATTTGATGTGAACAAGGGTCAAGTATTAAACCTAACAAAGGGAATCTAGAAACGAGAGCTAAGGAAATCAAACCAGCGCCCTTTGCCGAGATGAGTGAGAAGAGACTGAGATTCTTAGTAACATTCTCACATCTGACAGGCAAGGAGCCACTAAAGCTTTAATTTCCTTCCAACAGTGGATTTTCCAAATGCCATGTGTCACCAGGGGAAAAAAAGGGGGTGGGGAATCAAATTTACAAAGAGAAAATTCAGTAATAATTATGCTCGACAGCCTCCATCTCTGAGACCCAGAGCAGGAGAAAAGTTCAGCTAGAACTGGTGAGGGTTCCTTGTCTTGAGCCTAAGATGAAGTGGTTCTCATCAGCTCAGAGGGAAGAAACGGTGACTCAACACAAAGGCATGAGTTTGAACTCCACGCAAAAATCGCTGGTAAGATCCTAAAGTGAGACTCCCCGTCATCATTTACTTAGATATAACCTGATGGAGAACCCAGAAGGCAATCTCTTTCTAACAGGTTTTAGTGCGGCAGAATCTTCATCAATTTGAAATAATCCAGATATCAGTCTGAATGTACCTCTTTCCCCATTCACCTGTCTTATCCAAGAGGTTATCAGCATAATCAACTGATAAAACCTATTGACAGACCTGCTCCCAGCAGTTCTAGTTACTTGCATTAATTAAAATATTTTCTGGTTCTAACTGGTCAGATCTATTAGTCTGAATAATTATGGGCAATGAGAAAATGACAATAAACTCTAAACAAAGTCGTGCAGAGCTTAGGTAGAAGGTGGAATGTTCTACATTATAAACATCTTTATTCACTCAGTGATACTGTGGGAATTTCAATGCAGTCAAGAGGTCACTTTTCTTGTGAACCAGGTATAAACCATCATGGAATATTTAAAAGGTGAACAGAAAATTTTTAAAAATTCTCACCAGCTTCAGCTCTTTATACTCAACAAAAATAATGAAATAAAATACAAAACCTAATTGCCTGGATAGTCCCCTTGGTCCATATGTGCCTTAGACAGAAGTTGTTCAGTTTCCCTGCTTTTACAAGCAAATAATCTAATCCAGGTCTACATAATTGGGGTCACGGCCTCAAGAACTGAAATCCAAAACTAACAGGAAAAAACAAAGGCAACAGAAACTTTCTTCACCCCTTGACACTGAGTTCAGGGTCCTCTGGGTGAAAGGTCACCACTTCCAGATAAAAAGCAAGAAGACCATTAAACGTGGTCTTCTCCCCACTGCGAGATCTTCCAGAGGACTGCAGCAACACCTCCTTCCAGGGTGTGCACACAGATGATCTGGGGCTCCACAGAGTATGTGATCCATCATCAGCAAAGGGATTAGTAACCCACTTCCATGCCATGGTATGGAGTAAAAATGTTACACGGAACGGACAACTCTCCTTTTAAATTATTCCTTTCTTAAACAAGGCAGAGTATCCCAAGAGGAAAGTCCTGGGACAGGGCGCTGAGAAGGAAAGCAAAGCCTCTGGAGAAGCGCACAAGAGAGGCAGAGGGAGACCCCATGCAGACTGACACTGGCGGCAGCAGAGCCTGTTTGGGAAGGAGAGAGGAGACCCAGAGCACTGAAGTAGCTTCACAAAAAGGAAACCTTCAGAACGGAGACTTTTTTTAAAGTTCAGTCTTGAGTTGTCTAGTTTAGCTGCCAGGAGGTGGTAGGAAGAAAAGTTCTTCATGTAAATTTTGTTCTCTTGTGGTGGTAAATCAAAGTAAAAGTTTTTAGGGTCTTTCAGTTGGCATCACAACTGGCAGGGTGCACCAAGAAGCCATGCTCTCAGGTCAGTTTTGTAAGATCTGATTTGGGTGTTTGATCTTAATTAGAGGGAGGAAGGAAAAGAAAAATACCCACGTGCCTAGTAGCACGGCTACAAGAAAACTCTCACTTCAATAATAATAAATTTAAAACAATGTCGTCACTGAAGAATGCTTGCCTCTAGTTTCACAAACTAGGGAAAATAGCAACAGAAGTTTGAATTTCTTATCAGCTGCACTGGCAGGGACCAGCCAGCAGGGGGAGCGCACACAAAAGACAAGTAGTCTGGGACTCACAAGTCCCTGTCACTCTCGTGGGAATAAAATTAGAAACTTTCCCACAGAATTTCTGTAACTCCTTCATCTAATATGTTGTATGCTTTGGTCAGCTATCGTCTTTTTTGGAATAAGTCTATTAAAATTAGAAGACATGAATTATGTGAAGGCAGCCAGGCCCCCAGATAAAATTCTTTTTTTTTCTGGCAAAATTTTATAAAGCGAACATTTCTCTGTGTGTTAAACGGATTTATAGAGCTCAGTCATTACATACAATTTCTTCAGGATACAAATGTAACTGCTTTGAAAGCCACATGCACAGAAATATTAAGGTCGATGTCTCAAGGTCGGATTATGCAGTTAGTATTTGAGTATATCAATAAGCATTTTAATCTGTAATCAATCTGTGTTAACAAGGGAAATATCCACACAGTTAAGTGCCCTCTTACATTCTCAGGATCTTCAGAAATCTGGCTCTTTTGCTATCAGTAAAAAAATAAAAAAATTAAACAACAACAAAAGAGATATTTAACTAAAGTTTCACTAGGTGTTAGGGTTTCAAAATAATGGATTAATTTCAACTAAGTTTACTAGACAGACTATACTAGCCTAGTGCTGCTGTAAATAATTTAACTTGCCCTCCCCAAAACACCATAGGCTATATTTCATATGAATTAGATGATGATATGAGACTCTGGGGTGTTTTTAAATGGATGAGAACAACACAAAAGTCAACTAAAGAATGTGACTATATATGAAATGAATGAAGAAGATATCTATTAAATTATTAATAATCCATTAAATTCTGGGCCTTATAAAACTAGAACCTCAGAAAATGTTCCTTTACGCTTTGTTGACTATAAAGATATATTTATTTCCAAAGAAATCAGAGTTCCTGTTTGGAAGGGTCCCTGGAATTTAAGAATGGTGTGAGCAGTCAATAGCCTCTAAGATTGTAATGGTAGCAAAAACGTATATTCTGAGAACTTCACAGACAAGTGCAATTTTCACTAAATATTACAGATTAAAGAATCAAAGATCAGCAAAATTTGAAGTTGTTAATGATTTACATGTCATATATCTAGCAGTGTCTTAAAAAGCATCAAAACCATTTAATTCTGGTGTCTAATTCAAAAACTAATATGAGTAACTGTTAAGAGATGAGAAAGGTGATGCTAAAGAAAAATCTCTTTGAATTTAAAATATGCCATGGAAGTAAAAGAAGTTGAAATACAAATTGCCCTTGATTTTTGCTCTGATAATTACTTTTATAAAAATCAACTGCTAGAACATATATTTATTCCTTTTATAGGGATGAAGAATTTTTCCAGCTCAACTGAAAAGCAAAGCTGAGACAAAGCAAAAAGCTTTGTTTTGGACTCGATGATGAAATAAAAAAATGCTCTTTAAAATGCAATTTCTGACCATCAGAAAAACATACAGAGTCTCACTTAGGACACACTGCCAGATTTACGACTTGATTAACTCCAATTCATGGTTTTGAATTTTAAAGCACCAGAAAGAGTAGTGAAAATTTTATTCTGCCACAGGAGCTGGGACAGCACAGCCACAGGCTCAAGGATTGGCTCCATCACCTCAGCCATAAGCCACGCCCACAGCTCAGCCTGGCCAGAGGCTGGGGTTCCTGCCACTCCCTCTGCTGCCTGTTCTGGCCGCACGTATCAGCTGGCACAACGCTTTCATTCATAGTTCTGAATACTGGTACCCATAAAAGCTTCAGAAGAGCTGGAGGGGTTACCTCAAGATCGCCTTTAGTAATTGATTCTTCCTCAACCCGGAACTGAAGGTCCTCAACCTTCCTGTGGAACAAAATCAAAACAAAGCGCTTCAAGTGAAGTCTGCCTTACCAAAAAATAAAATTAAAATCTATAATCAATACCCTGGTGTAGCAGATAATGGTGGAAAGAAATGCCTTAGAAACACAGAAAGTAAAGAAATGTATCTTTAGGCCTCTGGTTTATAAATCTAAGCTCTATTCTATTTAGGAAACTCCCAAGTTCTATCCAGGTACTGATTCCAGGAGGCATGAGGTATAAGAGTTGAGAAAAATCAACTGGTTCCCTTGGTCACAACCACCAGAATGGATCTAATCAAAACAAGATCAGCCTACAGGGAAAAGGTCTGATTACCACAAAAACAGGTTTGAGAATACAAATCTATAATTTCTGTTTTCCAATAACAGAACATAGGGGAAAGTGACACAGAAAACACATCTCTCACAGTAAGCACATACATCCCACATCAGGTATTTTAGGGTGAGGTTAGCAGGCTACCCACGCAGGGATTCCCAGGACAATACTAGGACCTGTGCCAAGACTGGGAGAGTAAGATTATGAACAATTTGGAAGAGAAGCAATCAAGGATCCTATTTCTTTGCTTCTAAAATGCACATTTTTTCACATTTTAAAATATCTGATATTGAGTCTGGGTTTCAATCAATGCCGTCCCAAAGTCAAAGAAATATGATATTCTGAAAATTTATAAAATCTGGGTAACATCCACATTATGAATCTTTACAAAATTGGGTGTAAGAGAAAGAAGAAAAGGGGGACAAAGTTCATAACCTACATGCAGAAACCCAAAATGTTTCAAACTCACTAGCATTTCCAGCAAAATTAGGAATAAAAAATTCTCCTCAGTTAAATTAGACATATAATCATAGGTTAAAGCCCTCACACTTATTGCAGAGCTGGGGGACATTTCTACTGCCCAGTGGTCAGCAGAGCAAGAGCCGCTTTTGGAACAGAAGCCAATGGTACTGGTGCCTTGGCATTCAGAAGGGCCTAGGAGGGTCTGCCACTGTCTCTTTTTCACTTGTAGCCATATTTAGGATGTGAGAATTTCCTATGGGTGGCATTTCTCTCTCTAGTGAGAAAATAATTTCCTTGTTAAGACACTGTGTCACACCTCCACTGTATCCCTTCACCAAAGCAGCACTAGTGACTGTCCTGAGCTCCCAGTTACACTAACAACTACTGAATTAAGTCGCTATCAGACATGACAGAAGATGGCATTAAATGCAACAGAGGACAAACGTCTCATAACCTAGAGATGTTTGAATGGTTTCCCTGCAGACACTTTTTTCAGAGATCTTGTTTGTTCACGGCCTCAAAAAACCTTTTATAAGAACCAAGCTTGCCTGCTCTGTCTCACACAGTTTAGCACTTGATTTCATCCTGACCTGGATAATCCTCTAACTGCTTCACATAAGAGTTTTGTTTTCCTAATATGGTACTGAGTTTCTTAAGGACAGGGACCTTATATCACCCACCAGGCATAATACAATTTCATTAGATACGTGGAAGGTGTTTCATAAACACTAGGTAACTTGCTCTCACCAGGAATGACTCCAGGTGGAAGCTGGGTTTGAATTAACTCCACAACCCCGACTAAGGCTACCCTCAAGAGGATGCCTGCACACAGTAGGGGTTCAAAAAATATTTGCTAAATTAATCAGGCCACGTTTAGATGATTCCAAAGTTCTCAAAAAAAAGTCAAATCAAAGCAAACCCTCCTCGCACAATATGAAGAGATCAATTTCCGCTGAACACACCGTCATTCCTTCGGTTCTAAGGGTTGATGGCAATAAGGTTGTTAATGGTACAAATTTTTCCTAAGGTCGTTTAAAAGGAAGGGGCCACACTTGCACCAGGGAACAGTTTGGGATCACCTTTTCTCCTCTTCAAGTTGGTTGAGAAGCTCCACCTTCTCCCTGTCAGCAGCTTCCACCATTGTTCGCAGTTGGTCCATCTTGGCCTCCAATTCCAGGACATGCTGGGAAAGGCAAGGACGTCAGTGAGCAGCCTCTTTCTGACCCAGATACAGGCCCAAGGATGCCTCCAAAGAGCTATGGCTAAGTGGTACCATTATGGGTTGGCATTACTCTAAAACCTTTTCACATTAAAATGCTTTCTATGATCTTTAATAGGTTATTCTCAGCAGCATTCCTGGAAGCTAGATGATGAAAAACCACACCGTTAAAGCAATAGAGGGCAATGTTAAAACAACTCTCATCTTTTTGAAGTTGAAACTCATACAAAGGATAATCTATAAAACAGGAGTTTTAATCACTGGTGAAGTCCTAGTAAATAAGCTCCCCTAACACAGACAGTCCAAAAGACCTGGACGGAAAGACCAAAAGGCAAAGTAGACTCAAGAAGATCAAAACTTCATCTTTATCATGATGCAAACTGGTACCCCAGGTCACAGCTTTCCAACAGCCCAGCAAAGACATTTATACTCATTTCTAGTACTCTCAAGACTAGCTCCCTGGCTCCAAGCACCAGGTGTGCCATTCGGCTTCCTCCCTCAATTTAGAAACCATCACCATCTCTGCAACAAGATCAGCTTAGAACCCGTCACCATCTCCACAACAGGGTCAGCACCAGACTTCACCTGGTCATGTCCGTCCCGGGCCAGAGCTAGCTCCTGCTCTATTTCCCCCACGTGGCTCGTGGCCTTGGCCACCTCCGCCCTCTCTAGATCCCGTTCAGCCAGCAGCTGCTCAATGTGCTGCTGCTTCTCCTTCAGGGCCTCCTGGAGGGCAGTGGTGCCGGAGATCTTCCTGGCGTAACGGGAGGAGGTTTCAGTCAACTGCAAAGGAAAGTTAAAGAAGTGAAGGGCGATGATGCTATCAGGGATAGCAAGGAGGGTGCGATGCATGCATGGCGGGCGTCTCCTCAGCAAAGCAAAAGTGCCACCCTGGCTTGCAGGCTTGCCAATTATTAGGAAAGGCTTTCATCAAGAAAACAAGACAGCATGTGCCTCCTGTTTGTATTTAACAAAGAACACATCAATGTAAAAAGGTCATAGAACAATCAGGAAGATGTTTAGAAGGAGAATAAGTGGCTCAAATCAAAGGTACCCTGAACTCAGTTGACAGGGCCTTGTAGGAATCTAGAAAAATTCCACAGAACCCATTTACCAAGTTTCTTTAAACTCCATTTCAGCCTGAACTTCATTAATAGTTATCTTCTCGTTATGACATTTTGGCCAATCTTTTGATCCTTAGTCTTGAGGCTAAGACTTTTTTCAACTTCTTAAGCTTCTAAATACCATTAAGTAACCAAGAAGTCACCCCTAGAGTCACAAACCTTCCTTTAATTGATTAAATAGTTGGATCTTTGTCAGGATTCTCTTCATCTTTCTTTCAAAATGAAGGCAGAGGAGATCTTACCCAGGAATCCAGCCTTGACGACCTGAATCCCCATCACCAGAGAGATTTACAAAGATAAGATTAAGAGGAAAACTCCATCTGCCTTCAAAAGTGTGTGTGAGTGGGTGAGTGTGCATGCATGGGCGAGTACACATGTAAGAGAAAGGAAGGAAAAGGACACGGGAGGGAGAAAAAAGAGGGGAAAGAGAGATTTGAGGAGAAAGAGAAGTAGAGGAGGGACAGAGGGAGAAGGAGGGGAATGGAGACGGCAGAGAGGAGTGGGGGGAGAGAGACAGGTTGGGGAGAGCGGGGCAGAAAGGCTTCAGTTCTGTCATCTGTTAATCTCTGCTGTTTCACGTACCTGATTCCTCCATCTTGAGGCTAATCACCATGTAAAAACACAGAGAAAAGAACCTCCTATTAAGTGTTAACAGGTAATTCGGGCAAGTTGAATATTCCTCCAAGCTAGGCTCTAGAGGCTGGGAGGTAGTCAAGAAAAGGCCTCCTCCCTTGCTAAGCGTTTGTCCAAGGCCATTTCCTTAGCGATGGCTGGCTCTAGATCAAGCAGCCTGGACTTCATCTTCCGCAATCAAAGCCTCATTTGCCGTTTGAATGCTCTTCTCTTCGCCAGTCTATCTGAGCCCTCATCCAGGATGCAGACTAAGAGTGAGGATCTGTCATCAATCAATAGTGAGGCAACCTGATAACTATGAGAGTAAAGGAATCCAATCAAACCCAAATGGTCCTTTGCTGTTTCTATTTAGTGAACTTTCTTGAATTACTTAAACATATGAGGGATTCCGTTCTCTCTTTTAAACACCTGACCTTGACTTTCCAATTTCATTACATGGTTAAATTACACTCTCGTACTAACATTTCTTCCTGAATATACTAAATCTGAGGTTCTCAAACCCTGAGCAGAGCACTGCAGCAAACTCACAGGGCACTGTGGGATATTTTAAAATTTCAAGGGAAACACAGCAACATCTGTTGGACACCATGCAAACTACTAGCTTGAGACTACTCCATTTCAACCTTAGATTGTACTACATTCCTTTCAATAACATCAGGTCCTTCTCAAGCTAGGTTTTGGCTACTGTCATGACAAAAAGCCAGTGCTGTGCAAAACTCAATGCGGCACAGGAAATGAGGGTGGCGGTGTTCATTAAGATTCCAAGGTTTGACAAGATGTTCAGTGCCCAACAGGAGCAAACAACCTAATAATAAGTAATTATGGTTAAGAATGAATAAAAAATATTATTTTCCTTTCAATTAATGAGTATCATTTTTTTAACAGCTACTAAATTGTTAGGACAGAAATATTACTTAATAAACAGAACTGTTGGCTATTTCTTTTGGCCTAGAGGCACCATGAAAAGATAACTGAGACACTAAAGGTGCTATGAAACCAGAAAGTTTGGGCACCTCTGTGCTCAATACTTCAGAAGATTATTTTGCATTAAATAATCTTTAGACATTTTTATATACATGAATGGGATTATATTGCTGAGACATACTTCCAGGAAGTCACACTTTCAATTATTCTATATTCTTGGCATATTCCTTTATGGTGATTTTTGAATTACAAACAACAGCCTCCCTATATAAAAACATTCAAAAGTAAGCTGTTTTACAAGGAGACATTTCTCTTTTGTCAGTTTTCTTCACTGAATGAAGTGAGCTAAGAGGAATCAGAACTGGTTTGGGAAGTAAGAGAAGAGATTGGGGGGAGAAGGGAGAGACTGGTTATTTTCCAAAGAAATGGACACTTATAATTACAACGTAATACAAATTACTCAAGAAAGAATTCCCAATCCAGAGTAGACACTTGGTAGAACTGTCCAGGATCAGCAAAGGAGATGATGTCCATATCAGAGTGTGCTGGCCCAATCTGAACAAGGCTTTGTCCAAACGGAGGGGTTTCTTCACCTCCATTTCATTGTTCTTGTCAAGCTTTTCTCATACAAGTCCATTTGTAATTTTTCTGTTGAAGATGCAGACTTTCTTTTCAGAATCAAAATGAAGAAGTCCAAACAGGTATTTATTTTACCTGAACATAAAAGGAAGAAAGTCCAGCTGGCTGGCAGGGGAGCACCACTCCCACTTTAAGGAAAGATTCCTCTGCCTTTCCTTTCCTGCCCAAGGACCACGGAAGAGAAGGCAAAACCAGACCGAGGGCCAGCAGCCTCACTCCGATCACACACCACCTAACATTCTAACTCTTGTGTGTAGTTCACCGTCACAACGCAGAGATCTCGAGTTCTGTCTGGAGTACAATCTTACGCTGCCATTTCAAATTTCAACAATATTTGCCTCACTTCAAGTAAATAAACTTAAGGGCAGGGGATGAAGCCAAGAAGTCATTGCCTTGTCTCTAAGAAAATACCACATGAACACACGGAATGAGGCGCTGCCTATTTTATTTTAATCCCGATGATTCTATTTTTACTGATCTGAATGGGAGGAGGGAGAAAGGAAGAGGGAGTGGGAGGATGAGATGAGGAGAGGAGACAACACAAAACATGGCTTTTCCTAGCACCCTTTCAAGTTCTAGAAGTTTTGCTCTGCGTCCTCCGGCCCGAGTCAGGAACACTCCACACATGAACTGCTTTCAGTGGGTTAGACTGTTCATATAACACTAGAATTCTGAGAACACGCCTTTTCTCAAAATACTCTAGTTCCTAAAACTGTCTGAAGTCAAAGATAAAGAGACCTACATCCTTGAGGAAAAGGATCCCTCCAATCTCCCTGTCATTCTTGCGCCCAGAATAATCTCGGAGAAAAGAAATCATCCCATATGTTAGACAAAGCAGTAGTTACTACAGCCTCACCAAGAACTGGTACAACGTAAAGCCTTAAGAATCTAAAAAGGGCCGTTAAAACTCATTATTTCAAAACTCATATTGTTGCCGGAGTTTTATCTTGTGAAACTTGTAAGGACTTTCACAGGCCACAACCCACATTTAGTACAAGGGCAAGGAGAGATTTAGTATTTCTGAAGCAAAGCAGGTGCACCGACAGTGGCATTTATCATGCAGTAAGAACAGGGAGGCTTACTAATCCCGTCCGACTGGGCTTGCTGCTCACGGAGGAGGCCACCGAGCTCATGGAGCTGAGAGAGGAGGCGGAAGGGCTGCGCTTCAGGCTGGCAGGCGTGGTCGCCATCACTCGCCTCACGGCAGCAGCCTTGGCTTTGGCTGGTGTAGTGGAAGGGAAGCCAATCTTGGTCACTTTGTGGACAGGAGCAAACAAGCCATATTTGGGTTGACACTGAAAATACCTTTAGGGAACAACAATAAGACAGTAACAGAAAACAACTTAATTACAAGAAATCACAACTATAACCAAAAAGCTCTCCTAACTCATAACTTGTGACTGGTTTGCTGTGAATTCTACCAATAACCTGGGGTAATACCCAGCGTGCAGCATTTATATGTATCTAGGCTGATACATAACCTCAATAATGTTTTAGAAAACATGCTAATAAATAACATGATTCAGAGACAATTACTTATCTGTTACTAAGGTTCTATGCAAAAGGAATAAATATTTCTACCATCTGATAAACATACAGCAAAGGAGAGTTCAGCAATATAGTGATCCCACTTCATAAAACCATGCCAAATAAAGGGAAAAAGAAATCAAACAAGCACCTAACTCTGGCAGATCCACTAAAGGTAGAGAAATACCAACTAGTAATGTTAGTTATCCGACTGACATTGGAGAGCATATGACTCTAGAGAATTACAATGTCTTAATATCAAGAAGGATGGCTTCATAATCATTGCAGCACCAAGAGATTTTTATCTCCTCAAGGCATTATTATTGTATGTGGTAGATAAAGCCTATATGCTTATAATGAATTTGGATGTTTTATAAGTAAAATGTTAACTACAACACTTTATATTACTACTAATAATGCATTATATATCACACCTGTGCCCAGCCCTTCAAAACATTTTGAAAAGAAAATGTGGGAAATTTCTCTTGCATTCATTTGCATTATTTAACTTCCATCCATCCTATCTCTGGGAGGTGAGAGTGGAGTTATCCTCACAACGGAAGAGGTCTGCCTGCTGTCTCTTCTCTTGCCACAGGACAGAATTCTTGTCATCAGATATGAAGACACACTTTATGTTCTTTTCCCAACATAAGTAGCTTCCTTTTCTTCACTCCCCCACCCTCAGCACTCAGAAACTCATTCAGAGGTTGACTGCTTTCAAAAAAAGAGAGAAGCCAGAAGGATGGCATAGTATTTCCTTTCTATTTTGAAAAATAAATTGAAAATACTATATATGATACTATAATGGTGGATACATATCATTATACATTTATCTAAACCCACATAATGTACAACACTGAGTGTGAACCCTAATATAAACTATCGACTTTGGCTGATTATGATATGTCAGCGTAGGTTCATCAGTTGTAACAAATGTACCATCGGGTGCAGGATGCTGATAAAGGGGGAGGCTGTGCATGTGCAGGGCAAGGGGTATATGGGAAATCTGTGTACCTTCCTCTTAATTTGCTGTGAACTTAAAACTGCTCTAAAAAACCAATAATAATAAAGTCTTAAACTGAATGCTTGTTCAGAATCTATTCAGATGCGTTACATATATTACTAAAAGAGACAGTCAAAAGAACAACTCCAGTTCTAGTAGGAAAAATAATCAGTAGATGAGTCTTAGAAAATGCAGCTCTTCAAAACACTCATTTCCATTTTATTACATGTAATTGGTGAGATCTGCTTGAGCACCTTTACATGCAAGAGGGAGACAAGATTCCAATTCCAAACAAACCTGGTTCCAGCAACAGCCCCATCGTTCTTCCCAAGAGGCTCATCTAATT